>OX376075.1:21440000-22880000 GCA_947361185.1 Charanyca ferruginea | reverse complement strand
TGGTCAAGATAAAAATAACCTAATTTTATTATATCGTAATAATCCCTAAGGTCTATGTCAAGGATTTGTTCCTTGCTATATAAAGTTCTTATTTTATCTAATATGTCTTTAAGCGACTCTAACCTAAGTATCGAATGACATGTGTTCGATGCACGGATGAAAGCCAGGGCATTTTCTACCTTATATATCTCGTCGGAGAGACTTTCTAAATTATCACTTAAAATTAAGAAATGTTGTGCCAGGTGGGCAAATTTGATTAGTTCCTTATCCCTATTGGTATTATTTTCTAATAAAGAATTTAGTGCCTTGGAGATTTTATTCTGATTGTCTACTATGTTATCTAAAATGTTAGAATGTTCTGACATCCATTCCTTTGTCAAGCTAACATGGTTATTAAGTTCGGATTCTAATGAATTTTCATTACTTTGCAGAGTTCGGATCGCGCTATCATATTTCAAGGCGTCCGTATAATCAAGGTTGCCTGATATACTTTTAATCACTGAACCTATGCCGTCTATTAGTCCCCGTTTACTACGATGCGATTCGAACGTTTCTAACCTGTCTGACAAGGTGTTGAGTTTACTCTCTAAGTAACGGACATGGGGATCGAATAGAGATGACGTTCTATTGTTTAGTAAAGGGTTTAATTCCGATAGTTGCAGTTTTACTGATGTAATTTGGGAGTTAATATCATTGAGTTTGACGTATTGCAGAAAGGAGTGGTAGTGGGATATTATTTTAGCTCGACCCAACTTGAAAGGTAGAAGGCCGGGGCCGTCCTGTAACGAGTCAATCGTTACATCTTGCGCGCTCGTCAGTTGAAGTAGTTGCAGTATTAGAAGTATCCTGTAACAATAAAGGATTCTTAGGGGCTCTTTTCAGACGAGACTTAGCCACTGGGCCACGTTTCTTCCTAGTATATATATGAATAGGCAGGTCCGCAAGGACAGTGTCCTGCGTATAGCGCGGCGCTAACTTCTGACGATTTGCCAAAGGATTACGCACGAAAACCTGCTGATCAGGTAGGTACTCTTGTTCTGGTTCCCGATCCTTATTCCTACTTTCGGTGAGTTGGGTTCGGTCGTGAAGCGAAGACTCATTTATAATGTCATAAACTTTGGCTAACTTTTTCCTATGATCCTGTATGTATTGTTGGAGTAAGTGCTCTGACAAGTTAATATCGAATGGGTCTCGTGGGTCGAAATGACCAGTTATCAACTCTATAGGCCTACATTTTGTAAAGCTATGTATGGAGCTATTATATCCTAGCACAGCATATGGCATGAGATTTACGACTGATTCGTTACGATGTTCTAATTTTAATATTCTTAAATGTTCCAGAATGGTTGAGTGGAAACGTTCTACCATGCCGTTATCATTTGGACTATGAGCAAGAATTTTATGATGTTGAACTTTGTGAACCTTCGTAAATTCTAAAAATATTTGATTCGTGAATTCCGGACCTTGGTCTGTAACAATCGTTATAGGTACGCTATGATGAGTGAAAAACTGTAATAGAGCTTGCACTACGCTTAAGGCGGTGCCATCTCTTAAATAATATGCTTGCGCATATTTTGAGAACGCATCTAAGATGGTAATATATTTTTCGCTCTGCGCCGTGAAGAGATCTACGTGAACTATCTCAAAGGGTTTAGTAGGTGGAGGTACTATACAGAACCTTTGTTTAACAGGGTTCCTGTCATACTTAGCCTGCCCACATATATTGCATTCGTTGATGTATTTTGCAATGTGATCTTTCATTTTAGGCCAATAGTATTTTTGAGATAGGGCGAGATAACATTCAGTGATACCGCGGTGGTTCGTTTTTCCTTCGTGGTATTTCTGAACCATTTCTTGCTGACGTAAATACTCTTTTATATTCTCTACTTCAGTTTTTGTTAAAATTAAATTCATTGCAGACCCTTTAAATTCATTTTGAATAATTGGGATAATTTTGTACATAGCCAATGTAGGATGAATGATTAAACCAGTTTTTACCTTTGGATTTACAAATTCCTTAATTGCATTTATAACGTCCTGTTCCAGAGACGACTCCGACAACTGGATGGTAGTACGAGTATGTGTTTCGAACGGCTTGGTGACGGTTCGCCGTTTCTTAATATCACCTACAATCACGAAGCGAATCTGTCTGTTAAATTTATTAAGCGGCTCATCAGATAAGGGAATCTCCAGTATTGGGTTTTCGGCACTCGTATGGGCTGTAATTGTGGTAGAACCGGTAGCTGATGGCGCCTTTTCTGAGGGGTTTACTGCTATGGAACTGACTTCTTCGTTATTGATTTGTACGCGCGACAAAGCGTCGGCATTGGTATTGGTTTTACCCTGCTTGTAAACCACAGTAAAATTATATTCGCTTAATTTTAGCTTCCAACGGGTTAACCTTGAATTTGGCTCCTTTAAATTCATCACCCATTGAAGGGGTTTATGGTCGGTGATTATTTTAAATTTCCTTCCGAACAAGTAAGGTCGAAAATATTTGGTTCCCCATACGATAGCTAAAAGCTCCTTCTCTATTGTACTATAATTGGTTTCGCTAGTATTTAACGTTCTGGACGCATAAGCTATTGGTTTATCTGAACCCAAAGGACCTTGTGATAATATGGCACCTAAAGCGACATTCGATGCGTCCGTCGTTAAAATAAACTCTTTTTCAAAATCCGGGTATTTTAGTATTGGGTCGTTAATTAATAAGGTTTTACATTTTTCGAAACAGTTCAAGTAATTAGAATCGTGGATGTTAATTTTTGACCCTTTCTTAAGGCAATGAGTCATAGGTTTAGTTATTTTGGCGAAATCAGGAATGAATTTACGATAATATCCTAATAATCCTAGAAACCGTTTTATGTCTGTTGCAGTCTTTGGCAGCGGAAATTTCTGAATAGCAATTATTTTATCGGGGTTGGGTTTGATACCATCCCTGCTGATTACATGTCCTAAATAAGATGTTTCTAACTTCAGAAATTCGGACTTATCTAATTGTATTTTAAAATTTGATTCTCTAAGTCTGTTGAATATTTTTTCCAAATTTATCATGTGTTCCTGTAATGATACACTGAACACTATAATGTCATCTAGATACACTACGCAGGTCCTTAAGCACATTGTCCATAACTCGCTGAAAAGTTGATGGAGAATTCTTAAGTCCCATTGGCATACGCAAAAACTCGAAGTGTCCGTGCTCTACGGTAAAAGCTGTCTTGTGGATGTCGTTTTCTGACATTTGGCACTGATAAAATCCACTTGCGAGGTCTAGAGTAGTAAAATAATTACAGTTTCCGAGTTTGTCTAAGATATCCGCAATGTTGGGAATAGGATATTTATCATCAATGGTCTTTTCATTTAGTTTTCTAAAGTCTACGACTAACCGCCATTTTTGTTTCCCGGTGGCGTCGATTTTCTTTGGAACCACCCAGATAGGCGAGCTCCATGCGGATTCAGAAGGTCGAATAATTCCCTGCTCTAGCATTTTTGAAATTTGATCTTGTACCTCTTTTCTGTGAATGTAAGGATATCTGTAACTTTTGGTATAAATTGGGATTTCATCAGTGGTTCGAATGCAATGCTTAACTTTATTAGTGAAAGTAAGGGGTTCTCCTTCTATATAAAATACATCAGCATACCGAGCACATAACGTTTCTAAGTTAGCACGTTCCTCAGGATTCAAATGATCGGTCCTTAAACGCGAGAGCACCGCCTTAACTCGCGACTGCGATATGCGTTGTTCGGTGCACATGCACTCAGTATTGAATAACTCCGCGCTTACAGGGCGATCCATTGAAAACACTATGTCGTTCTGAGTCGGATTAAATACCTCTAAGTAACCTCGGCTATTGCTAATTTCGGTTATACATTCATTTATGATACAGTTACAACTAACTTGTTCTGGAATTAATGCTTGTCCGTCCTGGAAATTGATTGGAACTTTAATAATTTTAGAAGACTTAGCTGGTATTATGTCCTCGTAATAGTTACTATTTCGTGAGTTATGCATGTGAATGGTATTTTGCGCGTTTCTAGTATTTAAAATTCTAGTTTTCAAATCTATATTCGATTCCCAATTTTGTAATAAATCATTGCCAATAAGTCCGTCAAAATAATTATGGAATTTATAAATGTATAATTTTATGCTATCGTTTTCGCTGAACTCGCGGAAGCAAGGTAATGTAATCGAATACTCGTGGCGACTCGTGCCATGATAATTGGATATTTCAAAAGGTTCATAATTTAATTCTATGTGCGCAAAATACTTCCTAACGATTTCAGGACTAATAAAGGATGAATTGGCACCTGTATCGATCAATAATTTAAGAGGTGGATTATCTATAACTATGTAAGGCAATTGTCGCTGGGTCTGTAAGTTGATCTCTATTTGAACTTTTCTAATGTGGGGTCTTTCTGAAAATCCTGAGGGGATTTCTCGCGCGAAGATGATGGGTTGCACGACGGTTCTTCTGAACATTCCTCTACGATGATACTAGAAATAGGCTCGTGATAATATACTTCTGGTTCGCAGTTATAATATTCGTATGGGTGAGCAATGTAATCTGACACGCACGAACCGTAATAATAGTCTAGATTGCTGAAATTGCGTTCGTCATCAAAATTATTAAAATTAACTTCTCTAGTTTTAAAATAATCATTTGGTGGCGGATTACCGAATTTTGACCAATCGTGACCCCGAACTGGCATGGGTTTTTGGACATAATGGCTTACCCCGCTCATTGGCTTTGGGCCATTATTCCCGTTAGACTGCGGATCACGTTGTGGCAGCCTAATGAAATTACCGGTAGGTTTATAAAAATGACTAGGCAACTGGGCACCAAATACCTGCTGAGTATGGCTGGGACCTCTGTACTGGTTATTCTGCGGAGGCCTCCACATTGGGAATCTTTGAGGTAGCTGCGGCACGAACTGTCGTGAGGGACCTGGCATATTTAACATAGGCGATCGCGGAGAACTTCCCTGATAGGCCTGGCTAATCTGTCCATGAGGGAGGTTATTTTTCTTTCCACTAAAATTATCATTTCTTTGTTGCAAGTACAAAGTATTAACTTCCTCGTGCACAAATTCGAGTGCCTTCTCGATAGTATCCGGTCGCATGCATCGGATGCGTGACCCAAGTGGATCCTTGAGCCCACGTAAAAAGGCCTGAAGGGTTAATTTTTTATATAGAGTACGTTTAGCCTCGACTGTACTTCCCAAGGTTTCGTGCAAACTAATGTAGGTCATGATAGTGCTAAATAAATTCTGGCATTTCTCATAAAATTCTTGCGGTGATGATGATCCCTGAGTTAAAAGCGCTAAATCGTTATATAAGGACGTTTCATCGCGTTGATCCGCGAAACTATTAATTAGGGCACTACGAATACCTTCCCAACTGTCAGGTATCCCATTAGAGTTAATCAATCGAGCTGCGGGTCCAGTTACTTTGTTCAAAATTCCATTTATTAATGCAAGGTTACCTAATTCGCATCCCGGTGCGCTACTAATGAACTTTTTAACTAATTCGTCACATATTTTAATAAACCGGGTGAGAACGTAAGAATTCCCGTCAAATTCAGGGACTAGGCGAAGGGCCTTGTACACTGTCTTAACTTCAGACATATTGTTTATAGAGCTAGAACTACTGGAATCTATATCTCTGTTTGCGTCTAGCAAATTATTCCTATTAATACTACTACTATCTAACCTAGGGGTACCAGATTTCCTTGGATGGAAAATTTTGGTGAATATTGGGGAAACTTAGGAAATTAAGGGAAAGCAACCATAGAGCGATTCTAAGGTACTCACATATACATTTTGGTTCTCTCTGCGTATCGATGGCTGGATACACCCCCTGCTGGTAGCGCTCGTAGATTCAGGATACTCGAAATCGGTTAGTCTCACGCACGGGACTTCGGTCCGATTTTAGGGGAAATCTTGACGCGACGCGAATCGAAACCTAATATACTCGAGTATCCTACCGACTGCGCCAATTACGTAGGCTACGGCCGGAGGAGTCAAAGAAAACCAAAAATGATTTAAAATAAAACTAGATATATTGAATTAATATGAAATTACAATTAATTCCTAAGCCTAAGGTTAGTACCCTATCATTCGATGTTAGAACAATAAGTGTGTGGAAAAAATGGTATCTTTACAGAATTCGCGGCGTTGACGTCATGTGAACGTTGTGCTGACACGGCGCCTTGTAGCTATTACAAAGTCCGATGAAATCAGGTGATACAAGTCAGCGACCCCAGCATGTCAGCGACCCCGGGATTCAGTAGATATGGTATCCAGCCAGTGGATATGTAACACACGCGCACCCTTATATAAAAAGCATAACATTGTTACTAGAAATACCTATCTATTGAAGAGCGGTGTCTCCTTATACTGTCTGTAATTAGTTGCGAGTAGGTATTTCCAAAAATAGTATCATTCTGTTTCATACCGCTCGCTCTGCCTCTCTCATGATTCTTAGGTCCTCTGTAAATAAAATTAGATCATCTGCGAAGCGTAAATGGCAAAGCTTTTCTCCATTAATATTTAGACCACTCTCGGTTCAATGTTCCTAAAGATCGTCTGCAACACATCTAAAAATAACTTGGGTTTTATAGGAACTCACTGTCGTACTACTCTTCTAATATGAAATGGAATAATTATGTATTTTATTTGTACTCCTTGTCTCTCTATAGCGTCATACATACTCATGTTCTAGTGTATCGAACGCTTTGTTTAAGGGGCTGTTAAACGACTTTTACATATTTTAAACTGACAATCACGTCAAAATGTGCAGTGTAAATGATTTGAAAATAAAATATGTTAAACTAGAACATTCTCTTAATCATATAGAAAGTGAATATTTTTGATTAAGTTCATATTAAATAGTTTAATTAACTCGTGAAGTTGTGTCTGACGCAGACAAAACATTGACAATCACACAAAATCTACAAGGTATAATTATCCGAAACTTACACTATCTTACAGACAATTTTATTATCTATCTTTTAGTATACGCCTTTAGTATTCTCTCAAAATTAAAAAAAAGGCGTCTACTAAAAGATAGATAATAAAATTGTCTTTAAGATGGTGTAAGTTTCGTTTAATTATACTTGGTAGATTTTGTGTGATTGTCAATGTTTTGTCCGCGTCAGACACAACTTCATGTATTAATTAAACTATATAATATGAATATAATTAAAAATATTCACTTACTAAGTGATTAAGAGAATGTTCTAGTGTAACATATATTTTTTTCAAATCATTTACACAGCACATTTTGACGTGATTGTCAGTTTAAAATCTGTAAAAGTCGTTTAATAGCCCCTTAAGTCGACAAAAGCTATGTAGTAGAATGTATTACATTTTTATAAGATTTGTCTTATTGTGTGGATGTGATGCTCTTTAGTTTGGTTTTCTTCTAGTGTATTTCTAGTGTATTTTATATTGGACATCAAACTGATCGGTTTGCCATTTCCTACATTACTCTTGTCTCCTTTTTTATGCGATTGTCGGTTAAGTCCAGTCTTTCGGAACCATTACCGTATTTATGATATCACTAGCTTTTGCCCGCGACTTCGTCCGCGTGAATGTCAGTTACAGTGGATGCAGACGAAGTCGCGGAAAATAAGTAGCCTATGTCCTTTCCCGGGGTTTAATCTATCTTCATGCCAAATTTCATCAAAGTTGGTTCAGTCGTTTCATCGTGAAAGCGTAACAGACAGAGTTACTTTCGCATTTATAATATTAGTATGGATTAAATAAAACTGTAAGTATTGTATTTACTAAAACTAAAACTATTTGAAAACAATACTTGGTAACGAAATAACACATTTTGTGTTGTATTGGTATTGTATCTAGACGTAACTACCTTTTATAGCAGAACTTTTTATGTCATAATATTATTTTGCATAACAGCAGATTATGCATACAAACTTCATTTCGCAGAAAATTGTTTAGCAGACACTCATTTATCGTACATTCAAAACCCATAATTTTGTAAGTCAGAATAAGCTTTAGGCATTTTCATATGCATAATAATCGAAAAGTAGAACCACCACATCTCAGAAATGTCACAATTAGAATCATCTTTTGGCATACATTTCATATCCATAATAATTGAAAAACTCATATTTCACATTGCAGAAAATTCATAGTTAGAATCATTTTGTATTTTTACCATGATAATTCATTAATTATTTGTAAAATTCATTATTGCATGAATTATCACTGAATCAAATAGCTGATTGTGAGTGTGAACATTTATGTTTTTTTTATTTCTATGTAAGAAGCATTCAAACATGCAAACAAGCGTACACCATGCATGCAGCATACGGGATGCAGCATGCAAGCAAGCATGCAGCATGCAACCCAGCATGCTGCATGCAAGCAAGCATGAAGCATGCAAGCGACCATGCAACATGCAGCATGAAAGCAGGCATGCAACATGCAGCAGGCATGGTTTCTGTCACGGCTTTGGCGCTGCGGGTCTCTGGCAGTCCACGCGACCTTGCCGTTGCAGAGGGCTTTAACGCTCACCACGGCAGCTTCGGCTTGCTGGCCGGCGACTCGCCGGCCAGACTCAGCCGCGGCGGCAAGCGTTACAACCACCTGCTCCTCAGCTCGCGGGCCGTCTCGTCCCTCCGCGCCTACGCGGGCTTAAGCATTCGACACCGTATGCCACCATAAACTTCTCCAGAAGTTAAACAACATAGGAGTCAGAGATAAAGCCCTAGAAATGTTTACATCTTATTTACATAATAGACAACAAGTAGTTAAAATAGATAAATTCACTAGTTCCATAAAAAACGTACCATACGGCTGTCCTCAAGGCTCAATTTTAAGTACGTTACTTTTCTTAATCTATATAAATAATATAAACAAGATAGGGTTAACGGGTCACCTAACTTTATACGCGGACGATACATGTCTCTTCTATTTCGATAAATCTATCCATACTAATATAACAAATGCCCAAAAAGATCTTGGTATACTCAGTGAGTGGCTTAAATACAATTTACTTACAATAAATACGTCCAAAACAACATACATGATTTTCACCGCAAAAAACAAACCATTACCAGATTTCCCGCCTCTTACTATAAACAATGACACAATAAGAAGATCGAGCCACGAAAAATATCTCGGTCTGAGGGTAGACGACAAACTCACATGGAAACTGCACATCGAACATGTAAAATCAAAATTAACGTCATTACTAGCATCATTACGCAAAATATCAAATTGTATTCCAAGGAAAATACGTACTATTATTTATAACTCATTAGTAAAATCACATCTCGAGTACCTTATTGAAATATGGGGGTGTGCCGCAAAAACTATCCTAATGCCTTTACAACGAACCCAGAACAAAATTATAAAAACATTATACCACTATCACTACCTTACTCCAACTAAAACACTATTTGAAAAAACCAAATTATTAAATCTCAAACAACTATACACATACAGTACCTGCATTCTAATAAAAAAAATCACCACAAACAGCGTACAATCAAAACTACAACTACATAAAAAAACAATATCATACAACCTAAGAAATAAAAATAAATTACAACGAAGACAAGCTCGCACAAACTACGGTAAAAAAACTATATTGTTCGAAGGAGCACAGCTGTTTAATGACCTACCAAATGACGTAAAAGATTGTGAGAATATTAACAGATTTAAACTAAAGCTGAGAAATTACGTTTATGAAATGTAGTCATATCGCATATTAAATGGTAGCAATTTACATACTTCCTATTATATATATATATATAATTGTTTTGTATAACTTCTCCAACACGCATCGAAGGCAAAATGTATTTATTTAGATATAAACAATTACTTTGTATCTCATTGTAAGTGAACCTATGTATTGTTCTTATGAGAATAAATTCTTTAAACCGAATTACCCTCTAGGTGTAGGGCAGACAAGACTACGTGGAGTCGGTTTTGCAGTAATTCGTTTCGTCACTAACTTTTGTAGCACAACATAGGCTTTTTAAGACATTACCTATTTTAATTTTAATTTAAGGTTTAAAATGCTTTTTTATAGAAATGGCAATATGCCGAATAAAATTATTCCAAATGAAATTCTGCCAAATAATCGTTATTCTAAACGAAATTATGCGAAATAATATTCTGCCATCTTAAAAGTATGTTATTGTTAATTCGGACATATAAACATACTGCCAAACAAAAAATTGTTTAATAATTATATTAAACAATTTTAATGCCTTAAGAATATTCGTTTAAAGAAGATTATGGCAAGTGTGTTATGCCAAATAATTTCGGAGCATCGACATTCTGCCAGATAGAGGGAACCCGTACTAGATACGGGTTCCCCTTCCACGGGTTTACCTTCCTACTTCTGAGTATTTTCTAATAGAAGAAGCAAAAAAGGCATTTCCCCACATAGGGATCGAAGCACAGACTCCAAGCTAAGCAGTCATGGTTCGCTCTTCTTCTTCTTCGTCGTATTCTTCATTACTGAAGGTCGTGTCCCTGAAAGGCCTTCATGGCTTTAAATATTACGGTTTTCCACTTCGTTCGGTTCTCTGCTTCTCTTAGGGCGGTCGTAACAGAGAGTCCAGTGAGGGCGGTTACTTGGTCAGACCAGCGGTTAGGTGACCGTCCGCGAGGTCTTTTCCCATCTACCTTGCCTATAACCATCAACTTTTCAAGGTTATTTGGTTCCCGACGGGCAATGTGACCAAAATAACCGAGAATCCTTTGGTAGCATATCGTGGATAGTCTATCTGTTATGCGAAGTTGCTCAAGGATAGATTTGTTTGTCCTCCTGGCGGTCCACGGTATGCGGAGCATTCTTCGCCAACACCACATCTCAAAAGCTTCTATCTTTTTTCGTTCTATTGCCCGTATCGTCCACGATTCTGAGCCGTAGAGGAATATTGAAAAAACCAGTGTCCGGACTAGTCTCATCTTGGTGACATTGGAGACCTTTCTGTCCTGCCAGATACGTTTCAGCTTACTCATTGCAGCTTTGGCCATCTGAGTTCTTCTCCTGATCTCTTTTTCGCTTCCTCCTTGGTCAGTAAGTAGTAATCCGAGGTATATAAACTCGCTGACAAACTCAAGATCTGCGAGTTCTCCCGTTCTGGAAAATTGACCGGTTCTGTCGATGAGCATGACTTTTGTCTTCGCCTTGTTAATAGTAAGTCCAACCAGTCCACTCTCGTATTCTACTCTACCAAATAGATCAGCTAGCTCTTTTTCTGAAGATGCAAAGAGTGTAGTGTCATCCGCATATCTCAGGTTGCTGATCTTTATCCCCCCGACAGAGACTCCTCCCTCCCATTTTTCTAAGGCTTTCCTCATAATATATTCACCGTATATATTAAAGAGAATGGGAGAGAGAATACATCCCTGTCTTACCCCCTTTTCCGGCTTGAAGGGGCCTGATATGACGTCATTAACCCTCACCATGGATACTCCATCTTGGTACAGATTAGCGATCAATGACACGAAGTGTTGAGGCACGCCCATCTCTCGTAATATAGTCCACAAGCAATCCCACTTGACACAATCAAACGCCTTTGAGTAATCGATGAAGCACATTAGTACTGGCGTGTTGAACTCTCGGCTTTTTTCAATTATTTGCCTCACATTCACGATCTGTTCTTTTGTGCCTCGACCTTTCACGAAACCCGCCTGTTCACTGGGTATCTGCCACTGAAGGTATGATTGTAGTCGTCCGTTGATTACGTATAGCAATATCTTGCTGGCATGTGATATTAGTGCAACTGTTCGGTAGTTCCCGCACGTTCTTGTTGATCCTTTCTTGTGCAGAGGAATTAATAAGGATGCTTTCCAGTCAGTGCACCATCTGCCTGTTTTCCAGACTTGATTACATAGGTCAAGCATTATCTTCACCCCTAGATCCCCTAAGCACTTAAGTTCTTCAGCAAAAATGTTGTCTCTACCGGCTGATTTGTTTAGCTTAAGTTTGTGCAGAGCACTTCGGATTTCAGATTCGAGGATGTCTGGTTCCAAGCCTTGCTTGTCCATAATCGCGGTAACTGTGGTTTGGGCTTTAGAGTCAGCGTATAGGCTTCCACAGTATGATCTCCATCTTTCTGTAACTTGATCTATCTCGGTCAACAGTCTCCCCTCCTCATTTTCTATTGCCCAGGTTCTCGGCTTGAATTCTCTAGTGATAGTCTTAATTTTCAGGAAGAGATCCCTTGTCTGGAATTTCAGCGCATGGTTTTCTATGTCCTGACAAACTGACCTCAGGTAGTCATTATAGTCCCTGCGGCACAAACGTTGAGTGTTCGCCGATTTCGGACCCGGTAATCTGTACGCGCAGAGTCAACATTGCCTTTGAGTAGTTCCTTTCGTTCTCTGATGGCCTTCCATGTTTCTTCCGTTATCCATGTTTTTCTCAGAGCATCGACTGGTTTGCTCTGGCTCTCATTGCGTGATGAAAGGATAAGCCTTTTTACTCTGTTCCAGTTGTCGTCAGTGCTGTCATGACTATTAATGGCGAAGGCGGCTGATTTGGTCCCAAAACGCTTACTGAAGGCATTTAGTTCTCCAGGTTTAGGTCTACTATGTGAGGGTTGAACTAACCGTTGGCATCTTTTCAGTTTGAGACACATTTCTGCCACTAAAAGTTGGTGGTCACTTCCGCAATCGGCTCCAGGATACGTTTTAGTGGAGCTTATGCACGATCTCCATCTCTTGTCGACAGCGATATAGTCTATTTGATTACGTGCTCGATCACCTGGCATTATCCACGTATACAGTCTCCTTGGGTGGTTTTTAAAACAGGTGTTCATTATCGTTAGGGAGTTTTCCGCGCAGAATTGCAGCCATTTCTCGCCCCTGTCATTTCTGGTGCCAAGTCCATATTTGCCGACTACTTCCCTTAGGTGGCCGTCTCTCGACGTGTCCCCTACCTTGGCATTAAGGTCTCCCATCACAATTGTGATATCTCTTTTAGCCAGACTTTTTAGAGTATCGTCGACTTGGTTGTAGAATGCCTCAATATCAGATTCGGTTGAGGTGGACGTTGGGGCATATACCACTACTACATTGACACGACATGGTTTTGTGTTGATTCTCAGAGTTAGTATACGGTCACTTACCGGGTTATACCCTAGAACCGATTTGTTGACTTCGGGAGACACCGACAAAGCCACACCATTCTTACTTTCACTTTCTGGGCCAGAAAAGTATACAGTGTGGCCCTTCGGGGTTGTGTAGTATCCTGAACCTCTCATATGAGTTTCGGTAATCCCCAGTATTTTCAGGTCGTAAAGTGCTTGTTCTTTGTCTATGATCTCTCTTTTCCCTGTTTGGATCATTCCCCGAACATTCCAGGTTCCCATCCTTAACTTTTTGCGCAGCTGTGTACGGTGAACAGTTATTCTGTCGCCAGTAGCATTCTGTCCGCACTGTGCTTGGTGAGTCACAACAGTGTGGCCAGTAGCATATTTCACACCATGAGACCTGGACACAACATGGCGCGGGGTGGTAGCCGGATCACATCCCAACACTTTCTTTACTTTTTCCACTTTCATAGGATTTCTTGGGAAAATAGTGCAGTGGTTTCCCCTTGCCTTCTGCACCGCAGTGATGTTATATGAGTAGTCAGTACGTCCTGCTGCCAACGACTAACATCCGGTTAATGAAGAGATATGACCGGACCCCCGTTCTCCCGTCCGCTTGTCGACCTATATCTTCAAAGGGGTTGGGTACCACAATCTCGGTAATAGGTTGCTCGACGTAACAGGGTTCACCACGAGTAGGTGGGAGTGGAGTTGGTGAGGAGAAGCTCAGTGGTTGTTCTTGATTGCAACCACGTATTGCGCATCACCCACCCTGGAACCCCATTTTTTTTTATTAATGATAATTATGTTCGCTCACATATCATTAATAAAAAAAAAATATGTTAAACCTACAGGATTATGTACCTAACTCTTGAAATTGTGTAACTTGAATTGATAATTCGCACCTATTGCAAACCTTCTCAATAATTAATTTGTAACGGGTAATCACTAATGAGGCACCGGTATTAACTCTAGCATTTAACCTGATTAAAGATGAATGATTCGCTTAGGTAATTATACAATAATACTAAATGAAGCAAGGTTTAAACTTAATTTTATAAGTTGCCTTAGCAAGCTTTAGTTATCATAGAACGTAATAAGTGTTTAAGTGGCCGTGGGTTTTTAAACATAGATAATAGTAGCAAATTTTGTTTAACTTTCGAATACAAAAATATTTGCCTTTATCCCAAACAAGCTTTTGCCCGCAACGTCCGCCTGGTGGAAGTCAAGTGTACCATATAAATAGGCTTAGTCTAGTGCCATAATACATACTAATACCAGTAGCATAGAAGTCAATATAAGACAATATTTGTTGATCATAAAATAATTTAAGATACCTAAAAATGAAGTTATACCTAGTGTTCTACAGAAAATAACGAATAAGATTATAGAAATAAAAATGTAAGTACACAAGTAATAACAATAATAACACATTTCAACTTTCTCGAAGTTAAAAGAAAAATATTCTTTATATAACTTTTAACGTTTCTTTCAACTTTTCTCTCTTACTGTATAATTTTCTTTATCTTGGCCACTTAGAAAAAGGGTTTGAAATTATGAGTTAAATACGCCCAACGACCTATGGAAGTTTGTTACAGCTTACTCAATAAAAATATTGTTTAAGATTATCAGCCGAGTTTCGTCGGAATTTTTTTAAAGCACCTGATTTTAAGTGCCTTTAAAGGTGGGTTATATTCAATTGTACTTTTATTTCAGAAGGTTTTAAGGAGGTAATGACTGGTACTTTTACGATTTTGTTTTGGTACTTATTACTATTTCAATTACCTTATTTTTTAATTTTAAAGGTAACGACTTCCGAAACCAAAAATTCGGTAATTCCAAGAAAAATCTTTAATATTAATGTGTTTTGGTGAACATTGCTTTCACAAATTTGTCGTGTAAAACCAAACAGTTGCACAACAATTATATCTATATAAGTCATTGACCTGATTTACGTCACATAGTAGAAAAGCAATGATTTTACTTTGTCACCCTACCAAAGTTGGGTTTCAACAAAATACTATCGTTTTATGCAGAATAATAAAGCACTTATAAGTAATACTGTTATTACTTACTTTCTGCTCAGTATTGGACAGGGTGTGGCTGCAAGCAGTCTGGGTGCAGGACTGTTCTATCTGTTAACAAATAATAAAAACGTGAGTAATGATGGAGACGATACGGAGGTTCGGCCTGAAGTACTGCGATGTAGAAACCATGCTGTGGAATGTTTCTGTGTTCTTAAGGGCTATGACTCTGAACATCGATGGGCGCAACAAAAAACGTAAGCTGATGTGTAATATGGAGTTATTAATGACACTGAAGCTATACTGAATGTAAATGACACATTAGATAATTAACTTCGCGTACTGTCTATTCTACAAACTAAGTACGTTTAGCAAAAGTGATTTCTATGAGATACTGGGTTTCCATTGAAATGAAGAAATAATTTCTGTTTTTGATGTTAAAAAAAACACTGAGAACAATGAAAAACTGAAACAATGAGAACAACTACACAAAAATAACATTAGAGACGTGCCTTGTTTCTCCTATTTTCTCTTTCATCTAATCGATCTATGAAATTCCAGCAATTTCAATTATTACTTACATCTTGGCTATATCTGTATGCCTGAGCTACTTCTACGTGTACCTGGTGTCTATGAGCTGGTTTGTCTTCATCCGGTGTGCCGCCACGGGCGACCTACTGTCGGCCATCATTGTCTTCTCTCTCGGTGTCTCCAGCGAGATCGGGACTGTTAAATTAATCTATATGTGCATGCATATGTAAGTATTCCTAATAAAACTTGTTTTATCTACAAAATATTTTACTCACACTCACTCTCTTTAGGTTTGGATTATTTTGAACTGGTAGTAATGACACGCGCCGCTGTAAGAGCGTTCAAATCGTAGAAGACTGTTTAATACTGCGTAATTGTTTCGGCTGAATTACCTATTAGAGTTTTTACAGAAACAGATTTTTTTTATATTTACTAATAGTTTTTCTTTTATTAATTGCCAGTGGAAACGTCAGGGAGATAGTAGCAGAGTGTCTAGCGAGTGATGCGTCAGTTGTGGCGGGCAGTAGATTCTCCAACAATCTGTTGAGTTCCCTGAGGCAGGTGAAGAAGCGGGCTCTAATATTCTGGATGGTTCTTATTGTCAACGGTGTGGTGTACGTCGTCAAACCTCTTTTATTGCCCGGGAGACATTTTACGGAAGACTTTTTTGTGCTTTATGGTAAGTCAAATTATAACAGTTCTTACCTCTTATCTTATTAATGGTCAGCTCGACCATCTGGTTTTCAAAAAAGCTTTTTTACAAAA
Source organism: Charanyca ferruginea (assembly GCA_947361185.1). NCBI lineage: Eukaryota > Metazoa > Arthropoda > Insecta > Lepidoptera > Noctuidae > Charanyca > Charanyca ferruginea. Next base: position 22,863,598 of record OX376075.1, on the reverse strand, counting down.
AAGACAACCTTCAAAATCTAAAAAGTGATAAATAACTTTAGCACAGTACACACATGACTTCAGATTTGGAAGTCGGTGGCTTTGTTCTGTTTGTTGCCTTTTTTGTAAAAAGCTTATTATTTATCACTTTTTAGTACCTTCTTATCATCCAAATCCATTAAGAACCGGCAACACAGTTAAAACAGAGGTACTCCAAAGATTGAAGAAACTATTAAAAAGTCGTCTATGGAGATTTTTTTGGGATTTAATTAATTTTTCAAAAAGTTCTGAATCAGTTTCGATAAAATTTTTATGGGACCACCCCTATGCACAAGATAAAGAATTTTCCAAATCGATTCACATTTGCCGTAGCAATCGCGTAACAAATATACATAAAAAACAACATACAGTCGAATTGAGAACTTCCTTCTTTTTTGAAGTCGGTTGAAAATATAATTTATTGTTCACAGGTTTAGAGCCAATGCAAGAAAACCCAAACTACCAAATAGCAACAATACTGTTTGCTGCAGGAGTCGTCTTCACCTGTTACCTTCCTGCCAACATTACGGCATTTCTCATAGTAGTATCTGGTTATATCGAGGCTCAAATGTATTCACTGTCTGAAGAATTACTACATCTTTGGGAAGATGCCGAAGAACATTATTATACAAAGGAACAAGTTATTAGTGTTTTAGATGACAACAACGATGTTGATCTTAAAAATAAAACTTTAAATGATTACATTGAGATACGTCTCAAGGAAATAATAAGGATGCATGGAAGAAATATTAATTTATTACATCAAGTTGAGAATGTATTTCGTGGAGCTTTAGCGTTAGAATTTTTTGTTCTAGTGGTTGCTCTTATAGCAGAACTTCTAGGAGGGCTAGAAAACACGTATATGGAGATACCTTTCGCTATGATGCAAGTCGGTATGGACTGTTTCACAGGACAGCGCATCATGGATGCAAGCATCAAATTCGAAAGGGCTGTTTACGATAGTCAATGGGAGAACTACAATATATCTAACATGAAGATTATACTGACCATGCTCCAGAGTGCTCAGAGGACGATGAAACTGTCTGCCGGTGGTTTAATTATGTTGAGTTTCAGCTGCTTTATGCAGGTTATCAGGTCCATATACTCGGCATATACGACGCTGAGATCAACAATGAAGTAGATACATAGAAAATAACGAGTTAGTAGATATATTAGGTTTTTTATATACTCGACATAGAAAGGACCTAAGAATAGATCTTAGCAACAGCAAGGACATTTAATTAACAAATCAACATGAAACATTATGATAGCATCTAGGATATATATTTCTAAGCATTAAGGAAAATAGTGAAAAATTACAATGTTGTAGCATTGTACATATCAATTGGACTGTTTCTTAAAATAGACAAAATAAGCTTGGCGATGAAAATAAAAAACACAATGAAAGAAAAAACGTTACCGCATATAAATAAATACATCAAAGTCAAAGTAAAAGTCAAGTCAAAGCATTTATTTCAATTAAACCATTTACAGGCACTTTTGAATTGTCAAGGAGTCGGTCAGTTAGTCAGAGAGTTGAAGCTAGTTGCTCGTTCCAAAACGTAGGTAGGTCTCTATGGAGAAGAACGAGCAAGAAACTCCACGGACACTCTTTTAAATAAAGTTTTTACAAAGTCTGGTTACATGATTCTTGTTGCTTCTATATGAGAAAAATATGAAGGTAATCTAACAATACAAAACACAAAAAAGAAGCAAGATAAAGTGGCATCTAATCCATGGCAAATAAGAGCTGACCAATCTCTACTGACAGCGCCCGTTCACGAACATGACGCGTGAATCAGCACCATTCAGCTCAACCATTTTGAAGGGAGCCGAATGATCCAACACACGCGCCACCATCAGCGAGACATTTGAGCGAGCATGACAATACTCCCAACCGCCATGTTAATTTTTGTCAAACATAAATATAAAATATACTTAGTAAATGGCTCCATGGTATTCACATTTACAAAATTGAAATTGAAATAAAAGCACAAATTACTTCGCGGAAATTGTGACTGATAAATCGATCACACAGTCCTTAATAAAACAAAGTTGCAGATTAAAAAATAGATAGTACTATTATTGATTGACTTTTAAATTGCTAGCTGAGTCAACAACAACTCACAAGTCTTATAATGAGTGCATAATGCGATGAGTATCGCTTGAAAGTAGATTACTTTCTTACACTGAAGATCATGTTGAGAACTCACTTATTTTATTGATTACCTAGTTGCGAAATATTGTAGTCCGCCTCACCGCAATTTTTTCTTTTCGTTGGTTGGTGTATTTGAGTGATGATACCTTCAGCTAATAATGTAGGAACGAGTATGTATGGATGTAGCAAAGAAAACAGCTGATTCTACAGTAGTAGGTAATTATATTCTCATTCATTCACCATGTGAACCAATTCAGTAGGATGTGATATGGTAGGATATGTAAAGAGATTAGTTGAAATGGAATTGGACCCAAACGTCGTGGAAGTAGAGGAAACAAGATGGCTACCATGTGCGCACGCTATACAGTGATGTTCGTTTTAGTAATATTTACTTTGGGATTCCAACAAATAAAACACAAAAAGGATTTCGACAAGTTAAACAGGAAGACTGTGTTGGTTCCAGAATTGGCATAAGATGATGTTGTTGTCAGCAGGTGGAAAGGCAATCAGATCGAAGTAGTTATTCTGCTTACGATATATTAGGGTTTGTGATGTGTGATTTAGAGTTATCTTATTGTTAGTGTATTTTTTAAATTGTAGACATTTTTGAATACTGGTATGCAAATCAAGTGAAATGGAATAATGCCCTGTCGGACACATATACGTTAACTTGCGGCGTGAGGCAGGGTGGACTCACTTCGCCGATTTTATTTAACATGTATACTAACGAGTTGATTGAGGAACTGAGCAGTACCCGAGCCGGTTGTCGTATTGATGATGCAGGGTTGAACAATCTTAGCTATGCAGATGATATGGTGCTGCTCAGTCCCTCAGCCAACGGATTAAGGCAACTTGTTGCGGTCTCTGAGAAATATGCAGCTGAACATTATCTCACCTATAATGTTAAGAAATCGGAGATTATGATATTTAAATACAGTAAAGGTCCCGATCATATTTTACCGATCTATTTGTGTGGAACTGCCCTAAACATTGTTAATAAATTCAAATATTTTGGTCACGTAATTAAGGATGATTTAGCAGATGATGCTGATCTGGAACGACAGAGGCGTAGTATTGCATGTCGATGCAATATGTTAGCTAGGCGCTATTCTCACTGCTCTAACCAAGTTAAAATAACTCTGTTCATGGCTTACTGCCAGTCGTTCTACACCAGTCAACTTTGGTACAGGTACACGAAGAGTGCTTATAACACTCTTCATGTACAATATAATAACGCTTTTAGAGCTATATTAAAGCTGTCCTGGAGGTGTAGTGCGACTGGTATGTTCGTTGAGAACAGAGTTACTGATTTTTACGGGCTCATGAGGAGACTCAAGACATCATTCCTGACACGATTATGTGCATGCAAAAATCAATTAGTATCTGTAGTATTTTGCTGTGTGTACCTGATAAGACGATAATAATTATGCTGAAGTGATATAATTTAATAATTTAATTTAATGTATATGCCCTAAATATTTAAAATGATCCACTCTGTCTAGGGCAATACCATTGAGAACAACAGGTGGGACATCCTCTAGGCATTTTGCACCGCTGGCTCCAAAGACCATGCATTGACTCTTGCTAACATTATATTTTAGCCCATGCCTCAACGCATACTCCTCACAGACCTGGACAAGCTCCCTTAAACCACATATCGAAGCGCTCAGCAGCACCATGTCGTCAGCATAACTAAGGTTGTTGACGCAAACACCGTCAACATGGCAACCGACATGCCTACTGCTGAGCGCGACAATGAGCGCGTCCATGTAGAGGTTAAAAAGGGTTGGCGAGGTCAGTCCGCCCTGCCTCACTCCACACTGTAACTGATACGGTTCCGACATTGCTCCCGCCCATCTAACGCTGTTAACCTGGTGCATGTACCAATACTTGAATATGGTCACAAGTTCACGCGGTAGTTTAATACTCTTCAACTTATCCCAAAGGATATCATACGCCACCAGGTCGAAGGCCCTGGACAGGTCGAGGAAACACGCAAAAACAGGAGTTCGACGATCCGTGTAGTACCTGACGGTATGCTTAAGACACAGTATAGCACTTTCTGTAGACAATTGAGGTCTAAAACCAAACTGATTATCGTGCAGATTTATATATTTATCCAACTGTGTGTTAAGCAAACCGTCAAGCACTTTGGCTATGATGGTGGCTAGGGATATAGGCCTGTAGTTCGTCTTATCGGCAAGATCACCGGTTTTATTTTTTACCACAGGCACCACCACAGACTTCATGAGATCCGTCGGCAGGTAAGAGTGGCTCACGCACAGTGAGAAGAACATCGCTAGGACCCTAGAGATATGCGGGCCAGCATATTGCAGGTGTTCAATGCTGAGGCCGTCGTGCCCCGGGGATTTGCCTCTCGACGTATTCTTAATAATTCTATCCACATCTCTCGCGATAAATCTTTCCCCGACGGCCTCGTTCGGCATTTCAGCATCGAAAAACCTACCCGCCGGCCCTAGAGGGGAGTGTATAGTAAAATGGACCCTAAAGACATCCGCAATGTCCTTGGCGTCACTCACTCCATTGACGCTGACAGGAAGCCCCGGCCTAACATTAGCCTTGCTTGTGCTTTTCCAGAAACCATGAAAGTCACCCCTGGAATGTTTCTCAGCAAGGGTGTCCATACGCAACTGATCCTCACAATCTTGGCAAGCCTTCAGTCGCGACTTGAACACCCTTCTGCTCTCACACATTCCAGTGTACATGATACCGGACCTAGGCTTACCACATGATACCCACTCCGTAAACTTAAGCCGAGCCTTCCCGTGAGCCTCTTTGACATGCTCATTCCAACCCACTACGCGCGGACCACTCCCACGTGCCTTCGTGCATCCTCGACCCACCACAGATGCATCGCGAAGGGCAGCCACAATGTCAGAGTACAAACCGTCAAGGACACGCCTGTGGCCGTGATTATTACAATAATAGTCCGCACATCTCATACATTCGACAGGAAAATCAATTAAACTCAACCGCTTATGGCACACGTTGGTATAGTTTGCGACCTGTTTCTGAGTTCTTACACCCCATACTATGTTGTTACTAGCACTTGTTTTATGAGGTAACTGTGGTGTCAATAAATTGAAGTTACACTCAAGAATCAGTGGAAAATGGTCAGACCACAATGTGTCATATTTAATATAAACATTAACAACCGCTCGTTTGGCCGCTTGAGTTACAATACAGTGATCTAACCAGCTACAAGACCCGTGAGCCTCACTTATGAAGGTGTAAGCACCCGAATCAGTACCCAGCAAATCAACATCTATACAAGACCAACTCTGTTCACTACAAAAATGTAAAAGTTCATTGAAAAACAATTCAAATAAATCGGCATTGTAATCTCCTAGCATAAAAACTGATTCAATACCGTATTCATCAACAATTGCGCTCACCGTACTTAAGCAATCCGTAAAATCAGGCAGGTTGTCCGCTGCATTGGTTGGCATGTAAATACTCATCACAATCACCGGCCGATCACTTGTCGTTAACTTAATAGCACAGATACGAGCACTATCACACCGCAACACTGACACTTGTTGAAAAATACTAGTTCTCCACAACAAAGCGACGCCGCCATACGGCCTCCCGCGCAGTATTCCTCCAGACGTGTCGACCGCAGACGTGCCCGTGAATCCGAAACCACTGTCGATCGTACTTAGATATGGTATGTCATCTGGGAGCAACCACGTTTCTTGCAAAGCAATCAGATCACAAGTGTTACATAACTCCCTAATACTATCCATGGAGCGTTTTACGCTTTTACAGTTAAAACTGGCGAAGCTATAAGTACATCTATCCATCACTATATTTATTTTGACCGTGCGCAGACGACAGTTCACTCGTATGCCAGCGTTTAAAATATATAAACCGTCTAAATATGATACCCTTAGGCCATATGTTTTCATCCAAGTACAAGGATACTTTCGATTCAGACACTAAGAATTTGTATGCCTTGTGCCCTTTTTCTTTCTCCATACCTATTCTTTCGATCACTACAGTTTCCTGCGTCTTACTGCGAATATATTTAATTATGTCGTCCTCTGTCGTTTCACAGTGAATATTCGTTATAAATATCGGTACTTTCTTATCAGCAGCTTTGAACGTACAATTCTGATCTCTCGCTACACCTGATTTTCCTAGGTAACGATAATTCGATTTCTTATGATACGTCACCTTGCGCCACCCTCCATCACCGGTATTTACCTTAGAAGCTGTTTCGTTCGCGCACAATACATCTGAGTGCGACTGTCTCATTAAATAGCTGTTATTGTCGCTAGCGTTGTCAGTGCCAGTCAGCTGACATTCCGGTACTTGTTTAGTTGGGCTCGAACACGCTGACGTCACCGCCATAGTACCCGCCGCCACCGAGTAACTTGTCACACCCGCTTCGCCCGCTATCACCGCTGCCGCTGGCCGTTGTTCGGTACATGACTCACAGTCGATTTGTTTTCCTTCTACCCGCTCAATTGCTCGATATTTGGTCGTATTTTTATTTGAATCACTATCGTTACTGTTGAGTGAATCGTGTAGACAGGATAACCCGACAGAATCACTATCTAATAACCCGGCACCACGTTTTACGTTCACATTAGACACGGATGTAGGGGGTAGTGGGTCGACCTTTGATTGAATGACTTCAGCTTTCATTGCACTTAGATGATCCAGTGTAGCATACGTAGACTTTATTTCATCAATTGATGATTGCATTCGCACGAGATCCTTCAGAAGCTTTGTACAATCCAGATGGTCAAAGGTAATGGGTGGTAACTTTTCCAGTTGCCGTGCCACGAACACTGGAAGTTCGTCGGGATGCGTTTTAAACACTTTCATAATATCAGCCAGATCTCGCTCCTCCTTGCCTTTATTTTTACGGACAATTTTTCGCAAGTCACTCCGCAACGAATCAAACAAAAGCGACTTCGACTTTTTAATTTCTGCACTGGTGAATGCCGACGTACAAATTTGCACCAGCGTCACTTCATCAATCACCGACACTTTATTTTGAATATAAGATAACATCTCGTCGATTACGATGTTACACGAATTACACTTTATAACGTCCGTCATTTTAAATTCGATAATTAGCGCTGTCGAGGATACGCGCCTGTCTCGGTTGATTGCGAGACCGAAACTGACAATGACAATGACGATGACAATGACGATGACGATGACAATGACGATGACATTGACAATGACGATGCCAATGACGAGGACAATGACTATGACAATCACAATGATGACGATGATCACGATGACAATGACGTCGACAATGACAATGACGTCGACAATGACGATGACGAGGCCAATGACGATCACGATGACAATGACTATGACAATCACAATGATGACGATGATGACGATGATAATGACGATGACATTGACAATGACGATGACGATGCCAATGACGATAACAATGAAAATGACGATGACGATGACGATGACAATGATTATGACAATCACAATGATGACGATGATGACGATGACAAAGACGATGACAAAGACGATGACAAAGACGATGACAAAGACGATGACAATGACGTCAACAATGACGATGACGAGGCCAATGACGATGACGATGACGATGACAATGACGATGAAAATGACGATGAAATTGACGACGATAATGACGATGACGATGACAATGACGATGACAATGACGACGACAATGACAATGACGACGACAGTGACGATGACAATGACGATGACAATTACGATGACAATTACGATGACAATGACGATGACGATGACAATGATGAACAATGTTGAAATTGTTGGGAAAAAAGAAATTGGTATTTATTAATTATAAATAAAATAATAATAATAATCTTTTTAATTCAGTTATCATTAACATCCATATATTGTTAGTAAAACATAAACTTAAAAACTATGTTAGTAGAACATGCAGCTTCGACATGGACACTGGAATACATGAACGGGCAATCTAATTTCCCCGCAGTGACATTCAGGAGATTGTTCGAGCTACCGCGGACCCTCTACAGCAGCGACGCGGCGCATTTACGTCTGATCACTAGGAAGCCGTCAGTGTGCTCTTCAGCAAACATTCCCGAAGCACTGCAAAAGCGCGGCAGCCCCAGTAGCATCCTGAATGCCTTGTCATATTGAACTCGAAGAGCATTGATGGCTTTCTGCGTACAGCTTGTTCAGAGGCTACACGTGTACCTAGTTTGACAATATGCTTTAAAAAGCGTCAGTTTTACTTCGCCTGTACAACGAGCAAACCTACGGACAAGCATGTTGCATCGAACCGCCAATGCTCTTCGCTCGCTTTCTACATCCAGATCATCTTTAATGTCTGCGGTAACAACATGGCCGAGATATTTAAATTGTTGAACACGATCTAAGGTACCACCTGCTAGCTTAAAACAAAAGGTAACTTTCTGAGGACTTTGTTCCAAAAATAAGAACCTCACTCTTTCTGGTATTTTATCTTAAACCGTGCTCCTCAACATACCTCTCACAAACATTCAACAACTTTGGGCTGAAACTGATGGGCTCATTTATCAATTGGTAGATATTAATAATACCAAAAAAGCCAGAAGCCAGAAAGTCTGACAACCAGTCTTACCAAGGGGTATCGTGTTATCCAGTAACTGGGTTGTGGAGGTCCGATAGGTAGTCGCTCCATGTAAAACACTGGTATTCAGCTGCATCCGGTTAGACTGAAAGCCCAACCCCATATAGTTGGGAAAAGGCTAGGCAGATGATGGTATTATATTAATAATAATATCAGAAAGTTGTTCCCCTACCGCAGGGCAAAGGCCTCTTCTCAGAGCACGATCATAATTTATCACGCTTGCTCAGGGCGGATTGGCGATACCAGATTTATATTATATTAGATCAGGTTTCCTCACGATGTTTTCCTTCACCAATGTCAAGATAATCCTAGAGAGTACATATGAAATTGAAAAAATCACATCGATACTTGCTCGGGTCCGGTTGCGAACCCACGATATGGCACGGCATGAGCGGCGGGCGCCTAAACTACTGGGCCATCACGACATAAGACATATCACTTTCAAAACTTAATCTAAAAAATAGGTTGTTTGTAAAGTCGGTTTACGGACGATAGTTCTACGTGATAACGTCATAAAGAAACATAATGGCTATCATAGATAACATAAGCCAATAATGGCTTCCGTCGAGGTGGGCGGAGCTTATTGCTTGGGCCGTTCGTGCCTCTCTATCGCTTGTTTCGCGCTCTCGCTTGCAAGCTTAGGTTCAGGCTTAACGTGCGTGCAACCGGTGTTCATCGATTTATAAGACGTTATCACGTCAAAAACAAACAGGGCAAAACAGCACATTTACGACGAAAATAAGATTTTTTTGTAAATAAATGATGTAAACCTGATTATTATGAAGATTTTGTTTTTGTGTCAGGTAATTAAAATATTTAAAATGTGTAGTAATACAAATCTCTTTTTATAAAATAAATTAGTTTTTTTTTTAACAAAGGTTACAAAAGTATAAAATTATTTAACAATAAATATTAATCACAATCAATTTAACCGTCATCTTTAAAATCATCATCATTAGTACATTCTGAAAATATTAATAAGTAACATTTGACTTCATAGAGTCACCTGAAAACAATGGCGAATTTTAGCAAAAGTTGGCAACAGATGGAACCAAAAATAGTTCGAAATAATAGGGAAGCAATGGCTTATCTCTGATTACCTAAAATGACCGGAACTCGATGGAACTTTTGTTATAAGGTTACAACACTATCAGATAATAATATGCAAAATTAAAATACCTAAAATAGTTCTTAAAATATTTTGAATTGTTTTATAATATATCTGAAATGGATTACTTTATCTCTGATTATTATCGTATTTCAAAGTACTTAGAAAAATGACCATATTTAAAAATAATGTGGATTAGGCTCACTGTTACTATACAAAAACATAACATAATAAGTATAAACACTGCGTTTAGCACAGTACTGAATGCATATTTTACACTAAGTGCGAAGAGTCAACTTGAGTGGTCATTTAGAAACCTGTTCGTATGTTCTGGCGCAATTTATTTATTGTTTCGTCTATGGAGAATATTAAGCAACATTTTACAATAAAAATTGTTTGTGTTTATTGAGTTCAATGTTTTGATTTTTGGCGCCGTAAATAGGCTGTTTTGCTCTGTGTGAGGTGTTTAAAAAAAGCTTTTTACAAAGAAGACAACCGCCTTCAAAAACTAAAAAGTGAAAAATAACTTTAGCACAGAACACACAAATTGACTTTAGTTTCGAAATTCAGTGGCTTTGTTCTGTTTGTTGTTTTGTATTGCCACCGACTTCTGAAACTAAAGTCAATGTGTGTTCTGTGCTAAAGTAATTTTTCACTTTTTGGTTTTTGAAGGCGGTTGTCTTTTTTGTAAAAAGCTTTTTATTTTCCGCTTTTTAGTATTTCCTTCTCATCCAAATCTATTAAGAGATTGAAAGTTAACTACTACAAAGATTGATAAAATAAAAAAAAATTTTGGGTATTAGTGGATTTTTCAAAAAGTACTGAATCAATTTGGATAAAATTTATATAGGACCACCGCTGAAGCATACCGTATTCATAAAAAAAAAATTTTTTTTAAAAAGAATTTTCAAAATCGGTTTACGTTTGCCGGAGAAATCGCGTAACAAATCGCGCACATAGGTACTTAATGCAAATTTAAGACTTATACGGTTTTCTCATGGATGTCATTGTCAGAACTGGACCAAATTAAAATGGGACCACACGGGAAGAATCATCAAAATCGGTTCACCCAGTCCAAAGAAATCAGGTAAAAACATAAAAAAAAATACAGACGAATTGATAACCTCCTCCTTTTTTGAAGTCGGTTGAAAATGGTTTCTTTCATATTTCCGTAACCGAACATTTAGGTAAGTATAAGAAGCCAGTAAAATAAAGCGCACATAGATAAAATGTACCAGTATTCAGTAAATATTATCTTGTTGGTAAGCAAGCAGCGACTGTGTCGAGGAATAACTAAACGGATCCGAGCAAGCGAATAAGCTGCGGAAATGGATCAAACGTCACGTTTCCTACGAATCAGAGATGCTACTCTAATATCAAGATTGCGTATAGTACGGCAGGAGAGATCGACTGATTGTGAACATTCATCGCCCCTCAATTAAAAAAAAAAAAAAGATTTACCGCCCGCCATCAAAAAGATTTCATAAAATACCACAATATTAATTAATGATAGTCTCAAAAGTCACGGTCATTCCGTATCATGCTGTGGTCGGACGGAAATAACGTTGCCGCTTTGATCACGGAGAGCGGTACGGCAACGCCGCAAAAACGTGTTGAACGAATGGCATCGCTTTCGCGCTATACGCCGCGCACCGACGACGCCCAGTAACCGCACGTGTCTGCTTACGGAAACACTGTTTCAACAATGTCTTATGATACGGAAAGAATAATAGAAGAAGTTAAAATCCGACGTATCCTGTGGAGTTTGAATTCTCAGAGATACTCGGATAAAGTGGCCAGAAAAAACGCTTGGGATGAAATAGCTAAAGTGTTCCATGATGATTGGCAAAATTTCACGCCTTCCGAAAAGAGAGAGAAAGGTAAGGTTCCTTCTTTGTCTAACATTTAAGTCGGTCGTGTTCCGTGCCGTTCTTTTACACGGACTGAACACTGACATGAATTTTAACATATTTATTATTATGCTTGTATACATTACTACAAAAAGGTGAAATAATAAATGATTAAGTTATTCCTCATATTTTTACCCTGACTGCAAGGAAAGGGTACCTAATGTTTTTCGCATCGGTCTTTGTATGTAAAAAGTTTTTTCAAAAAGAAAGAAAACCGCCTTCAAAAACTAATGTAAAGTAATGTGTGTTCTGTGCTAAAGTTATTTTTCACTTTTTAGTTTTTGAAGGCGGTTTTCTTTTTTTTGGAAAAACTTTTTATTTTTCGCTTTTTAGTGTTGCCTTAACATCCAAATCCATTAAGAAACGGCAACACACGTAAAAGAGATTGTAAGTCCTCCAGTGATTGAATTCGTTGATTTTCTCAAAAAGGGCTGTACCAATTTTGATAAAATTTATATGGGACCTTTTTGGGATAAACCCGTTTCGAACAAAAAAAGAATTTTGCAAATCCGTCTAAATATGACAGAGTTATGCCTGAACATACATTAAAAAAAAAATATATATATAAACATTCGAATTGATAACCTCCTCCTTTTTGAAGTCGGTTGAAAATATTCTTTATTACCTGATTTCTTTCAAACTACTGAACGGATTTATTTCATTAGGGTATCGTTAGATTTGTCTCCTTAGCCCAAGTGTTCTTAGATAGGTGACGAAAAAAATAAATAAACGCCATTAATTGAAGTAAAAAAGAAATCTATAGCTATAATATGGGTATCAAATAAGTAGGGTATTTTACTCTATACGAAAAAAAATCTATAAATATGTTATTGAGACAGTTTAGGCATAAAGCAGTCGGAAAATGTAAGTTTTAGTTCATAAAATAATAAAACCAATTTTTAAATTAAATTCAAAGTTATCAGTATTTTTAATCTGTTATAAAACACCGTGAAATAGTAGCGGCCATGTTATTACGCCATACGGCTGTGTAAACAAAAAATTGTCAACTGTCAGTCAACCGATTGGCGTAATATAGGCTTTGTACTTTTATTATTTTCGTAACCAACGTATTTTTTTCATTATTACACCTATTACAAAATATGCTTTTAATTATTTTTAAATGATACACAATTATCATATTTAATATGAGCTCATTTGATACTAAACGAACTGACGTCATTTACGCTGAGCAATATGGCGTCCAGTAAGAGGCGTTTTCGTCAAACTACGCGCGAAATTTGAAAATTTAAAATTTAGATGCATTTTTATGGCACTTATCGATTGAATAAAAAAATTGTGTTTTTTTTGGTGGCATATTAGCACTACAGAATTTCATTGAGACACTTTTCAAAAATGGGTGTAATACCCTATTCAAAGGCTTTTTTTAAGGATTCTAAAAATATTATCACAGTAATAATTAAAAAATAAAGGTAAAAATCAAAACTATTTTTGCTTCGATATCTGCAATGTGGGTATCAAAATAAAGAGCTTATTTTAAGGATTTCAAAAAGGTATTACTATGTCTTAGTAACATAATAATAATACAAAAGAACCGGCCAAGTGCGTGGTGGGCTACGCGCAATGTAGGGTTCCGTCGTTGCCATACTTACCCATGCAGTTCATGTTCGGTCCCATATTTTATATTTTTAAAATGTCGCACCTTAACAGACACCACCGATGCGATTGTCGCTTTTGACGTCATTAAAAAATAAATAATTATATAGTAGGTACCTATCTATAACATTTAACAATATCTAATTATTTCGTAATGTAACATACAGGATAATACGTATTTTATAGAACGACACGGTTGGCGCAGTGATTGAGCGATCGACTGCTGCGCAGCGTGTGGTGGGTTCGATTCCCGCCCAGGGTAAATATTTGTGTGATGAGCACTTGTGTTGCCTTGTGTCTGGGTGTTGTTTATCTATATATATATGTATTTAAAAATGTATTTGTGTATGTATATCAGCTGTCTGACACGCAAAGTACAGGGTCTCCCTAGTTTGGGGTCAGGTGGCCATGTGTGAAATCCCACATATTATTATTATTATTCACATTTATTCGTATTATTCACATATTGTAATATATTTTTAAATATTAGTAAAAAGAATAAAAACATTTAAAAATAAAAAATAGTAACCCACCGGTATCGGGAACAGGGTCCAAGTGGTCAGGACCGGTGGTCAGGGCTCCTGAGAGAGGAATCTCCTAACAATACGCGCCGTGTCCAGGAGTACCGCTTTCTGTATCAAGCCTTTGATCCAGCTGCCCAACGAGAGCCTCCTTAGGTGTTGGTCGAGGCTCTTGGAAATGAGTCCATTGGCCGTAACGACTATCGGCACAATGACTGCTGTATTCACATCCCACATGTCGACAACCTCGCGACCCAAGTCAAGATAACGTTTATTATTATTATTATCTATTATTCATAACTGAAAAGAATCAAATAAAAAAAAAGAAAAATAAAAACCCGACTGCATAAAAAGTGAACTTAAAATATAAACTGAAAAGAAATAAACAAGTCCTATGATAAAGGAGCACCCCACGCTTTTTTTACAATAAAATTAATTAATAATAATAATAGTGAATAATAAATTGTTTATTACCACAAAGTTCAAGTACATTGTTCTTAATTTAGCATCAGAAAAGTACAATAGGTTCAACCCGGTCCCCTAAACTAGGCTAGCCCTAAGGGGGCAGTGTCCGGCCATAGGGTATGCTTATATAATTATATTGGTAGACGTTATTTTTTTTTATTTTATTTTTTTTACTATTAAATAGGCTTGCGTTTGACCGCAATTCACCTGATCGTAAGTGATAATGCGGCCTAAGTTGGGACACGCTTGCCTAAGATGAACCGGTTCACTCGTGCCTTAAAGATACCCAGATTATACTTATCAGGGAACAGAGAGGCGGGCAGGGAATTCCACAGTCTGGCAGTTCTCACAATAAATGTGTAGTCAAAGCGTCTGGTTCGACGTGCCAGTGGACTGTGTCAAGTGGGTGCATTTTTGATCTTGTGGTATTAGAGAATGGAGAGCGAGAGAGTGAAGAGTGAATTCTTAAGAGCAAATGTTTGATGATTGTGTGTGGGAAATTTTTGGGATGTTTTGTGATAGTGTTAAGTGTAGTGAATGTATGTTGTAGTGTGTTATGGGAGTGCTTAGCGCGTTTGCGAAAAATAGGTGGTTTACACAAAAATAAAGAGGATGTTTATTGTGTGATGTAGGTTAAAACTGATTGTTTCATGATAGTCTTGTTTTAGCAGCCATTCAGTTACTGTACGGTTTAGTTTAAACCTGGAGATACCGAGAATATTAAATTTTTTATTTACTTTATTATAAATATGCGTACCTACTTATTACGTAAAATTGGTGCCTTGCAAACATGGTTTTATGTTGACTGCTGGGAATTATATGTTTACGTTTAGTAGGGTCGGGGGGAGCCAGACTGCGATGTGTCCTAAGAATTGATTGAAGCACAAATAGCTGTCGTACAGTTAAAACCTTACAGTCTGCATAAAGTTGTGATGTTGGATATCTGCGTGGTTTCTTTGTCATTACTTTAAGGATTACTCTTGGTGCTCTCTCAACCCTCAGGAGACCAGTCTTTTTGGCTCCACCCCACACATTGATACAGTACACGAGCACCGATTGGCATAGGGCAAAATACACCATTTTAAGGACATCATGAGCAGCTCACCCGCTAAGTAATTTAAAGATAATAATAATAATATGTGGGGACATTTTCACACACGGCCATCTGAGCTCAAACTAGGGAGACCCTGTACTATGGGTATCAGACAGCTGATACCCATAGCAAACACATTTTTTTTTTTAATACATGCATATATAAATAAACAACACCCAGACACAAGGCAAACACAAGTGCTCATCACACAAATGTTTACCCTGGGCGGGAATCGAACCCGCAACACGCTGCGCAGCAGTCGATCGCTCAGCCACTGCGCCAACCGTGTCGTCAAATACGTACGTACGTACAATGTAGTGCACTTATCAAGTGCACGCACACTTATCAAGTGCACGCACACTTAATAACGCAACGTCGCCTATTACGCGTTGTGACTTACATACCACGATATCCATCAATACGTTGTCATATATTTATTGGCCCCAGCAGCAGTGATAGCAGGTGCAATATACGCTTACCATCGACTTCACAAGTATTGTAAGAGTCACAAACGACAGCAATAATAATAATAATAATAATAATATGTAGGGACATTTTCACACACGGCCATCTGACCCCAAACTAGGGAGACCCTGTACTATGAGTGTCAGACAGCTGGTATACATACACAAATACATTTTCTTTTTTTTTTTGCAAATACATACATATAATAGATAAACAACACCCAGACACAAGGCAAACACAAGTGCTCATCACACAAATGTTTACCCTGGGCGGGAATCGAACTCGCAACACGCTGCGCAGCAGTCGATCGCTCACCCACTGCGCCAATCGTGTCGTCGTGATGATGGAGATAAGTCGCATTGTTCGGGTAGTAAGGTTCGGTGTCTAGGTGTTTGTCCCATCTTAGTCCTTTGTCTATATTGATGCCGAGGTATTTCACGCTGTCATCTCTTCTTAATTTTGGACAGGAGCAATGTGTTGACGGATTTGTACATGAGTGAGCCGAGAGAAAGTACTTGGTGGTTTCATTTTGCAGCAAAAAGTGAATGGAACATAAGAAGTTTTGTCCGTATTTAATGTCAGTAGGTTAGAGTTAAACCATTGCATGATTCTACATAGGGCAGATTCAGCGTTGCTTTTAACGTATTCCCAAGAAGGGCCGTGGACGATAATTGCGGTGTCCTCTGCGTAGATGTATATGTTGCAGTTTAGGAGTGTCATATTGCAGATGTCGTTTATGTAGATTTGAAACAATGTCGGCCCTAGTATGCTACCTTGTGGTATGCCGTAAGTCACTAGCTCCTCGTTACTTAAGTTAGGACCAATTTGGACTTGTCGTCTACAAGTTTTTAAGGTAGTCTATGAACATTTCAAGAGCTTTCCCACAAACACCCAAAGATTCCAACTTAACTATCTTTTTTTTAAAATTACTTTTTACTTACTTAATTTTTACTTTATAGTTATTAAAATTCCTTAACCATCATCAACTGGTGGACTATACAACAAACTGTTCTTATATCAAAATTATTTTCTACATTTTATTTCAGATTGCAATTATAGCGTGTTTTTATAGTTTTTTAAAACTTTTATTTTCAATACTCTTACATAGTACTATGGTAGCAGAAATACAATGACTGACTACAGTTTTTGAAGGCGGTTGTCTTTTCTGTGAAATAGTTTATTTATTTATTTATTATTTATTTATTTACACTTCATGCAAAGGCGGGTTCTTTACTTACCTACTTTCTTATTAATTTGAGTTGATACCTATATATTCATCGAACCTAATTATACTATAATGTTGTACGCTTTTCGTTCTAGAAACTAGTGTTTGCGCTAGATTTTGCTTTTAGGAATTCAAAATGCCGATGCCGATGCTACAAAAAGGATTTTAGGTTGAAAAAAATGTAGATTCTGATGCCGTTGACTGCTATAGCATAATATACAAAAGAATAACGAATAAATAAATAAGAAATAGTAAAATAAGTAATTGACAAAATATATAGATGCGAACCTACAGATATTTTTGTTTCAGTGACGCAAATAATGAAGAAATGGCGCAACGTAAGAGATTACTACATTAAAGAAAAGAAGCGAACTGCAGACAGTAATTCACCAGGAGCAAAACAAAAGAAGAAGTACAACTACTATGACAGCTTGTCTTTCTTAGATGTCATGGAAAAGCGGAAACGGAAAGTCAACGACAATAGCAGCGAAGAAATGAACGATCCCATTAAAGATGAAATAACTACAGAATATTTAATTTTAGATGACACACAAACCAACGATGTCATGTCCCATGAACAATATTCAGATTGTACAGAAGAAGAAGAAGATTCCATTGACTCTTCTTCTACTGCTACTTCTCAAATCATTCAACGAGAAAAAGAAGAAGCTGTTACTTCTAAGCCAACAAAATCGTTCGAAACACACATTATAGCACCCTCAGGTAGATCACAAGATGACCATGTTAAAGCAAATAAGAATTTCCTGCTTTCCTTACTACCAGATATCACATCCTTGAATGAGAGACAGAATATGAAATTTCGCCTCGGTGTCCTGAATTTGTTAAATGACATCAAATTTGAACCTAACTGATAGCAGACAATAACCTGTTTCTGAAACCACGACCTCCTGAGGCACTTGTTCGACCGCCGACGAGGAACCGACTAGCTATCGACTATTTCATCGCTCATGAAACGAGCAATAGATGTAGATCCTTTATCAATAAAATAAATATATGTCGAATCCTGTAACATAGGATTCTGATCAGGCATCGCTATGTACTGTGGGCGCTTAATTGGGATACGGGATCAAGAGAAATAAACTCCTTTAAGTTCACACACTACTACTTTGGATTTCTAAACTTAACATGAAACACTGAGCGATTCCAAGGCTAGTTACTGTTCCTCCATATTGACACTATACCCCTAGACTCCGCACAACGCTTAACAAAGGCTCTTGTGTTCTGATTTTCAAGTGCATACGTCATGACAGGATCCGACACGGCCATCCTGATATAACATACGTCCTCGTGTGTTAATCTGCACCCATAGAGAATTTCACACAGCACACAACTCGTTCGGTCATTCAACTCAGTTAAAAAAGAATCTTAAAGTCTCGTATCTTATTT
Source organism: Charanyca ferruginea (assembly GCA_947361185.1). NCBI lineage: Eukaryota > Metazoa > Arthropoda > Insecta > Lepidoptera > Noctuidae > Charanyca > Charanyca ferruginea. The sequence continues at coordinate 22,844,995 of OX376075.1, read as the reverse complement.
CAAATTTATCATCTTGGTAATATTTGGCTATAAAAATCAGCTTTCGGCTTACTAAATCAGGATTTTAAATAGCCTTTTTTTTTTTTTTTGGTACGTGGTGGAAAATCCTCATGGATGTGTCAGACTCTTACTGACTAAAAACCACCCCAGTGTTCCATCTCACACCTACGTCGGGGGTCGCGGGAACTGGAGATATTTCCGCAACCCCCGGCTGGTGCCGGCTAATAAAATTTCATATAGTCACAAATAAAACCTACAGAGTCAAAACAGTAGCAGCCCTAGTGAGTCTGGCAAGTTTAGGTAATTATTTTTGAAGATGGCGGGAGCGGTCCTTCTGGACCCTCTATATTTTGTAGTTCTACTCAGTTCTCGCTAATCGTCAGCGGTGGTATAGGTGCCTAATCGTACCCCGCTAATTGGAAACTGTAACTAGTAAGCTACCCACTTCATTTGCTTATTCCTGATGAGTCTTATTCCTGTGTGCGTATAATGTTTTCTTGTGCGGTTTTTGATTAGCTTAGTTTCGACCTGTTTAGCCAATTCAGAGCCAGAATTACATGGTTAAATTTTGATTTTTCAATCGTCTGGTAATTCTTTACGGTGGGATCAAAATAGCGGTTTGACAGTTTTCGCATAGATATTGCTAAAAATGATAAACTGTCATTATGTTCAGATATAAATTATTTGACTATTAAAAAAACAGCCCTTCGAAATCGTTTCGGGAGCGAAAAGTGATAAAAATACTTGAAAATGTTCCCTGTTAAACTCTATTTTATAAAATAAAAATAATTAGTGTTAAAATGTGTTGTTTTATTTACATTTACTCGAAAACACTGGTTTAGATGCCATATACTAAAATAGGAATACCCTGGCTACACTTAGAACTCATTATTTAAAAGCCCGAACATTCCTAATTATTTAAATATACCTGTTTAGGGGGTAAAACTATAGTAACTACAGACAACTAGTTGTCAAAAATACTATTTGTTGTTCACAGGTTTAGAGCCAAAGCAAGAGATTCAAACTATCAAACAGCAATAATACTGTTTGCGGCAGCAGTCTTCTTCACCTGTTCCTGCCAACATTTTGACATTTCTCATAGTAGTCACTGGCTATATCGAGGCTCAAATGTTTTCATTGTCTGAAAAATTACTTCATATTTGGGAAGATGCCGAAGAACATTATTATACAGCAAAACAGGTTATCAGTGTTTTAGATACCAATAAAGAAGACGATCTTAAAAATAAAACTTTAAATGATTACATTGAGATACTTCTGAAGGAAATAATAAGGGTGCATGAAAGAAATATTAATTTATTACATCAAGTTGAGAATGTGTTCCGTGGAGCTTAAGCGTTAGAATTATTTCTTCTAGTAGTTGCTGTCATATCAGAGATACTAGGAGGGCTAGAAAACACGTATTTAGAGATACCATACGCTTTCATGTTAGTTGGTATGGACTGTTTCACAGGACAGCGCGTCATGGATGCAAGCATCAAATTCGAAAGGGCTGTTTACGAAAGTCAATGTGAGAACTGCAATGTATCTAACATGACGATTATACTGATGATGGTTCAGAGTTCTAAGAAGACGACGAAACTGAAATTATATTGAGTTTCAGCTGCTTTATGCAACTTATCAGATCCATATACTCGACATATACGACGCTGAGGTCGATAATGAAGTAGATACATAGGAAATCAGAATAGATTGAGAATTGAGAATGGATCATAGCAGAAGCAATTATATTCAATTTACAAATCTACATGAAACATCATGGTTTTTACTAATCTATATATTACTAGCTGACCCGACAGACGTTGTCCTGTCCCGATCTACGGGGGATGAAAAAGGGGTGAAAAAAGGGGATGAAAAATAGATGTTGGCCTATTCTCAGACCTACCCAATATGTACACAAAATTTCATCACAATCGGTCAAGCCGTTTCGGAGGAGTACGGGAACGAAAACTGTGACACGAGAATTTTATATATTAGAAAGATACCAAAGCTTTGAAGAATAGAGTGAAAATGTATGATGTTGTAGTATGTAAATATCAAATTCTCAATTCAGACAAAAAATAAGCATAGCGATGAAACTAAACAACAAAATATGTATCTCTCTTCTCAGTCGTACACTTTTGGCGGAGTGTTCGTGATTGTGGTAATTCATCGTCTGGTATGTTGTTTGTTATAAAATATGTATAGGAAATACCTTAGATTATGAAACAAAAGGCAGATAGCCCGCTCGGAACACTTAGAGTGAAGCCACCAAAGCCAATACAAATTCAAAAGCGAATACCTACAATCTCGTTATTGTATTCGTTTTTCAATTTGTAATTTTCTTTGCTTTTTTTAACGATGCGGCGTTTCGTGCTATTTTGACTCGTGTCAGTACAGCACGAAGCGCGGTGAAGGTATTCGCTTTTAGAAATAGATTTATTTATTTGCACTTAATTTAGATAAATACATTGAGTACTTCACTTTGATTTACCACATATAAATCTTAAAAATCTAAAAATAACATTATTTACTATTCTACCTAACTTCCAAGGTATTATGGTCATCCCATCTGGTCTCTTCCCATCGTCGCGTGTCAAGTCATTGGGTTCTAAAATAACAGGCACCCCGGCGATGGCAAGAGCACGACGGAGGATGTCATTGATGCCGCCGTGCCATGCCATTCGGCCTGCGCTCGTACTGCAGGATAGGCCATGATGTCCGAGGCAATTGACAGCTTCACCACACTGACAACGGTGTGGAGCCCCGCACGGAGCGCCCAGACGCAGGTATGTAGCGAGTCGGAAGGTATTATCACACAGCATAGTACCGATGTTGGGTGACGGAAGTGCCTGAAGCCGGAGGCCCGACTCCCACTCACCCACAGCCAGTAGGCGGGCACGTTCAGCAGAATTGGTGGACGTATTAATTAGATTATTCCGTACCAACCTGCAGAGCGGCTCATACTACTGTCTCTGGGAAGATGGGTTTACGAGCCGATCTGTATCCGGGCAAGCCACTTTCCAGGCGTTCAAAGCATCAGTCAAGCACGGCACTTCAAAGTCAACCAATGATGGGGATAACATTTTTTTGGTTAACTTTTCGGTGCTGTGGACGGACAGGAAAGCCGGTAAACTGACACTGGAGATTTTGCGGACGCCGAGATTACCAAAATGAATGGGTAGTGTGGCTTGTAGCCACTCTCGGTTATCCAGGGCCAAATTCAAAATCGATGTTAAAGTATTTTTAATGATTTGATCAATTTTGTCCAAGAGGTGTGGCTGCTTCCACAAAGGTGAACAGCGGAGGTAGTATAAAAAATTTGGACCAATAAGGGACTCTATCTAATGAGGGTAAAAGCCGAATGTAGATTAATTTTGGAAAGTCTATCCGAAATATCATAAAATGTTTAATTTTTTCCTCGATAAAAAGTGAAAAACTATCTTCCAAAATAGAAGAACCTAGGAGGTGTAAAGAACTTTTGTCTAAAATTTTAATGTCTGGGGCTATTGCATTAAATTGAGTTCTTAAGTACAAAATAAGCGCCTGGTACATTCTGCCTTTAGGCATAACAAAATTGTCTTACATAATAAGATACATTTTATTTGTATTTACTTTTTTGGCTTCACTCTCAGTGTTCTGCGCGGTCTATCTGCCTTTTATTTCATAATCTGAGGGAAGTACCTTACCTACACAAATAAAGTGTATCATCGATGTAAGCACAAATTACTTCGTGGTAACTGTGTGACTGACAAATCGATCATCGCCCTTAATAACTCTAAAACACAAACAAAGTCGCAGATTGAAAAATAGATTAAGAGAATTACACTTTATTATTATTATACTTTTAAATTGATAGATAAAAGGAAAAGTAATTGTTATTTGTGTAAGTTTAGAAAACTCATGCTGAGTGCAGAAGGCGATTAGTATCGCTGGAAAATAGATTACTTTCTTACACTTATACATTGTTTCACTTTCACCTACATTCAGTGACTAGTTGCCGAAATATGTTGCATATTTATATAAGCTTGCACAGCTTCCAGTCTACGACGAAATTTTTAAAATAAATGATCAAAATGAAAGAGACAATTCGTAAGTTCGGATTGGAGTATCTGGAGCTGCCGGATATGGTGTCAAACATATCTGCTATGCTAAGGGTGCTGACGCTGAATATTGATAGTCGAAATAAGAAACGTATGTATGCCTTATATTCCTACCATATTGGCTTATCTTTTTGAATAAATGGGACAATAATGGGGTTCGGGGACAAGACTACTGTTAGAATACTTAACTGTTCGTCAAAATACACAAAATTTGAGCAAGTGATTTTACTAAGATCATTGAACACTTGGGACACTAAATAAGTAAAGATATTATGTCCTTGGAGATTTAAACATTGAATTTTTAACAGTAAAGAACTTAAGGTGTAAACAAAGATTCCTGGAGTATACACGAATGGTGCTCTATAACCTTAAAATAGAAGCAGTATTAATATCCAAAACAATGCTTTTAGATTTCAGTATTTCTGGATATGATAATATCCCATACATACTTGCAGCTATTCCAATAATCTTCTACATCTTAACGGTAATCACATGCCTCAGCTACATCTACGTGTACGTTATCTGTGGCATCTGGTTCACGTTCTACCACTGCCGCTACACCGGCGACTTAGCTGCAGCCATGGTGGTCTTTTCTCTCAACTGCACTAGCGAGGTTGCAGTCATAAAGCTGTTCTACATGATATTTAATGAGTAAGAAATTACTAATTGTTTAGATTCTGAAAGTCTTATACAAGATAGCTACAGTTTGATACAGATTTGTCGGAATGTTATACGTGATGACTTTAATTGACTGTATTTTGGAAGGGGTAAAAGTACTCAAGAACATAAACTACTTTTACTATTTGACACTTTTTAACCTTGAAATATGAGAAGAATTATCAGCTGTTCTCTACAAAAATGCACTAGAACCAGATCAAAACGGTTTAAACAGTTTAATTTTATTTTATTAGTGATAGATACATAAAACATTCATGATGGTCCCATTCGAATTTCATAAAAGAGTTTCAGATACCTGGGTAAACTACAATTGGTCTCCAACACCACAGTGAGTGCTATAATATAGTGTATATTTTCAGACAAAAGTTCAAGAACCTCATAGACAGATTTCGAGACTGTGATTCTCGAACAGTTAAAGGGAGCAGGTTTTCGAAAAATATGAGAATGGCACTGAGGAATGTTAAAATGCGTGCGATTATTTACTGGGTAGTGCTAAACGTGAATGGTACTATATATGTGATCCAACCCATCGTTACACCTGGAAGACATTTGAGCGTGGATTATTACATAATACTCGGTAAGTAGCATTTGAAGAGTGAACGGTTGGACCAGACCAGTCCTTGAGACAATTTCCCTGGAGAGCGAGTATAGACAAGCGTAGCGTAGGATACCTCCCATACAAATGTTGAAAGATGCGAGTGGGGCAGATGTAGAAAGTGGTGTATTGGATGTTGTAGCGCAACTTGTAAGATATCCTTGTTCAGCATGAACAGAGCCCTATGTCAAAGAACAAATAAGAATTTTTAATATATGCGTATTTGCCTTTTAGGTCTGGAACCGATGTTGGAATCTCCTAACTTCGAGCTAGCCTCTGCAATGATGGGAATCTCTGTGCTCTTCATTTCTTACACAGTGGCCAACGTCTCTTCCTTCCTTATTCTTGTTATTGGGTATACGGAAGCTCAAATGCTGTCCCTTAGCGAAGAAATGACACAACTTTGGGGAGATGCTAATGACCATTACCAAAAAGCGATGCAGAATTTGAGTCAATTTGAATCAGTATATTCACAAAATGAAGTCTTCAATAATCTTAAAGAAACAGAAATTCTAAATGAATATGTAAAGAAACACCTCATAGATATAATAGGAAGACACGCCGTCAATGTGAGTCTTCTGCAAGAAATTGAAGACGTGATGAGGGGTCCAAATGCAGTTGGATTTTTGTTTCTCATTGTAGGACTTGTAGCAGAATTACTTGGTGGGTTAAATAATACAATGTTGCAGCTACCTTTTACATTAACCCAACTGGGAGTGGATTGTTATTTGGGACAGAAAATAATGGATGCTAATATTAAATTTGAAAGAGCAGTCTACGACTGCAAATGGGAGAATTTTGACCAGTTCAATAAGAAGATGGTGCTAGTCATGCTCCAGAATTCGCAGAAGACGATGACGTTGTCAGCAGGTGGAATGGCGACCTTGAGTTTTAGTTACTTCATGAACATTATTAGATCAACGTATTCAGCTTACACTACGTTAGGGTCTATGATTTAAAAGCGTAATTTCTTATCGTTAGTTGCCCGATATATCTGAAGAAGAAAATTCATTTTTCAACCGACTTCAAAAAAGGAGCAGGTTATCAATTCGTCTGTATTTTTTATTTTTTTATTTATGTTTGTTACCGGATTTCTTGGGACTGGGTGAACCGATTTTGATTTTTTTTTTTAATTTGAAAGCTAGTGCTTTCCGTGTGGTCCCATTTTAATTTGGTCCAGTTCTGACAATGGCATCCATGAGAAAACCGTATAAGTCTTAAATTTGCATTAAGTATTAATTATTATTTGTTACGCGATTTCTCCGACAAACGTAAACCGATTTTGAAAATTCTTTTTATTATGGATAGGGTATGCTTCAGGGGTGGTCCCATATAAATTTTATCGAAATTGATTCAGCACTTTTTGAAAAATCAACAAATACCCAAAAATTTTACATAGACAACGTTTTAGTTTCATCAATCTTTGTAGAAGTTAACTTTCAATCTCTTCTTAATAGATTTGGATGAGAAGGAGGTACTAAAATGCGGAAAATAAAAAGCTTTTTACAAAAAAGACAAGAAACAAGAAAGTCAATGTGTGTACTGTGCTAAAGTTATTTTTCACTTTTTAGTTTTTGAAGGCGGTTGTCTTTTTTTTTTCACAAATAAATATTTTCTAGACCGAGACTAGTCAAGTACCCAAGAGACGTTATAGTGCACTAGTATGCTACACGACCGGAGAGAGTTCAGGCGCAGGACCTACGGCTCGGTCATTTATTTACCTTGCTACTGTAACATTCCTCCCCATTTTATTACCCATTGCGATGACTGTGCACCTCAGTGAGGTCCGCTATTGTGCTTACCCCTTTAAAGAGTACAGGCGTGATGCTTACTTCCAAACTGTTACTGCTGAGAAATGGCTAAAGGGAAAGCCCAATACCACTTTTCGTCCAACCGGGAATCGAACAAAGAACTCCAACCCGAATACATAATATTTATTGATTTATTATTTATTTATTAATACTTCATGCACAAAGGTACAAAGGCGGACTTAATGCCTTAATATTCAGGTTTCCGGTATATGGTGTCGGACGTAAAGAATAGCACCATTCCATATCTTCCCATGGGTGTCGTAAGAGGCGACTAAGGGACTTACGAGAGAATGGGCAGCAGCGTTCTCTGTGCCTTTGTAACAACCATACTGCGATCGCCAACCCGCCTGCCAAGCGTGGCGATTACGGCAAAACCCCTCCATTTCTTGGGGGAGGCCTATGTCCAGCAGTGGACGTCTTTCGGCTGAGATGATGATGATGATGATTCAGGTTTAGTCAGAGTCAGTACAATATGACTGCGATATATCAACGCAACGAATCAAAGGGTAGAGACCATTGTGTTAGCTTAGAACGTGTGTATGATGAATACCTACCATCCTTGTATTGTTCCTTTTTTATAAAACCCTGAAAGCTTTTCAAAAGCGTTAAGTGTATTGATGTCTTGTGAGAAGCATCTTAAACAAGTTATGAATCGGGTCGTTTGATTGAGAAAAACCTCTGAAGGTATTAGGTGGACTGTGATGAACGAAGGATGTGTTTCTAAGCACAATACCAACAGAAACGACTACTTTGACTAGCAAATTGAGTGGATCGAGTGTCGATTTTACTAACATCAGGTTAAGACTTTTAATAATCTATACTATCTATACTTCTATACTAATATTATAAAGCTGAAGAGTTTGTTTGTTTGTTTGTTTGGTTGAACGCGCTAATCTCAGAAACTCTGGTTCGAATTGAAAAATTCTTTTTGTGTTGGATTGTATTAGGAGCAACAATGAAAAATGTTACAAAAACGGGATAAAATATTTATTTTTGAGAGCTTACGTTGCGTGCGCTGCATAAACGGTTCAAGTTACAAAAAAATCATGTATGACAGAATTGATCCTCTTTAAAAGTTCTAAAAAAAAGTCCGCGACAGCTTATGTCTGTCTATCTTTTAAAGTTTTATTTTATTTTATTTATTTATTTAAGGAAAAACAAACAGTAGCACAATAAGAAATAGTCTTAATATCTAAATATTACAATTTAACAATCGTGCTACCCACTACGTTCTCCACAGATTACAATTAAAAGTAATTAAGAAACTAGCTAGCAAAGCAACACAGATACAATTTATTGATACCTATATATATATCAGTCACTGTCCCAAAACTTATACAATGGATTTTAAACTTAAAACAAGAAAAAGTATTTTTATTTTGTGTGCGTACATTATTAAAAAAATTACGTTAATATAATTTTATATTTGTCGATCCTTTAGGGCTGCTTGGATTTGCTTTTTAAATGCATTTTTATTAAGATAAAGAATGTCGATTGAATTAAACTCATTATTGTAAGTTTCAACCAAACGATGAAGTGGTGAACGCGAGCCAGCGTTGGATTTACAGAGGCTAGTAGCAAATAGATGTCGAGTGCGTACCTCACGTACATGAACTGTTCGAGGAACCAGGTAACACAGACTCCTAACTAAGTCCGGACAATCAAAATGATTGCGACACACATTAAACAGAGTCATAACTTCCAGAAGTTTCCGTCTTGACTTTAAGGTCAGAAGATCATACTTTTTGAGAAGTAAGTGGTATGATATCTTATTACGACAACATCTGTAATTAATCGCACGAAGGTATTTACGTTGTACTAGTTCTAATCGCTCAATATATTTTACATAAAATGGGTTCCAAATAGGAACTGCAAACTCTAACTGTGGCCTAATTATTGATTTGTATAAGTACAAAAAGGTGGAAGGTCGCCGAAAATCCCTGGAAGATCTCATGACGAAACCAAACATTTCATAGGCTTTGTTAACAATTTTTTCTATATGAGTATCCAGATGGAGCTTCGAATCTAGCATAACACCAAGATCGCGGAGAGAACTAACTTTATTAATTAGCGTATTGGCAAGACGATAGTCGAACTCAGTAATATTTTTCTTTTTGGTAAATGTTATAACATGACACTTTGGAAGACTAAGATAAAGCTTATTAGAGGAGCAGTAGTTAGAGAAACGATCTAAATCCTGCTGGAAGTTAAAACAATCGACTTTATCAAAAATAATTTTATAGACTTTTAAATCGTCTGCGTATAGAAGAAATTTTGAATTTTGAAAACAGTCTTTTATGTCATTAATGTATAAAATAAATAATAATGGGCCTAAAATGGAACCTTGTGGTACTCCGGAGGTGACCAAAAAAGAGCCAGATTCAAAGCCATTAACAACTACCTTTTGTGTTCTGTTAGTTATATAAGATATAAACCACCGTAGAAGGTCCCCTCTGATTCCATTGTAAGCGATTTTATTAAGTAGTAGTGTGTGATCAATTTTATCGAAAGCCTTCTGAAAATCTGTGTAAACTGCGTCTATTTGTTGTCTATTATCGAGACTATCAAACAGTTGGGACGTGAAAATGAGAAGATTGCTGATGCATGATCTGTCTTTAACAAAGCCATGCTGTTCTTTTATTAAAACACTGCGAATGGCAGGATATAATTTGTTATGTACCAGTCTCTCAAATAGTTTGGAAAAAGCAGATAGTATAGAGATAGGTCGATAGGTCGCTACGTCATGCTTGGAACCACTCTTATGAACTGGTATAATATTTGCATGTTTCCAAACTTCAGGGAAAATACCACATGATAAGCATTTATTAAATAATATGAATAAAGGATAGCATAATGTATCAGACGTGCGTTTCAGAAAAACCGAAGGAATCCCATCAGGACCAGGAACCTTGGTGGAATCAAGTGATTTTAATTGTTTATGTATTTCATCGAGAGATAGCTGCAGTTTGCATAGGAAAACATCGTGGTCAGCATTACTAGAAGGTGGTTCCCAAGAGTCATAGTCAAATGTGGAGGGCTCATATACAGACTGGAAAAATGTAGCAAACAAGTTGCAAGTAGTACTAGGGTCATTGGATGATATTTGATTGTAATGAACCGTGGATGGAATTTTATTAGTAGATTTACGGCTAGCAACGTACGTCCAAAATGTCTTAGTATTGGTGGCAACACTGTCTTCAATTGTATTAATATATTTGCTATAGCAAGCATCAGCTACTTTTTTAAATTTTTTCCTGTTACTCGAGAATACCTCATAGTCACATAAATTCCCATACTTTTTCCACCTGATCCAGGCCTGAGTTTTCTTTTTGTAGGTATATATGAGAGACTTGGAAAACCAACTGGGGAAATTAACATTTTTTGATCGACATGTGGGCGTGTGTGATTTTATAATTGCGTAAAGATTTTCATAAAATATAGAAACAGATTCATTAGGCGTTAAGTTATCCAGCAAGATATTCCAATCTACGTCACTTATATCAGTATTTATATTGTTATAGTTAGCTTTGTGATAATTTAGTTTGCTGTCAGCATTACGTTTTGGAATATATGTCGGGTGAGAGAAGGAAATGGTGTACATAGAAGGCTGGATGATAGGTGTCAACAGGTAAAAGGGGGACATCAGGAGAGAGTGCGACTGCATGGGTATTACAAAAAAATAAGTCTAAGATGCGTCCGTTACAATTGAAAAAGTGGTTGTACTGCATCATAACATGCTGTGAACAGAAATTTGATAAGGAACGAGTTATATTTGTCGGTTTGTTGTTCGCAGCATATTCCATGTAAGATAACTTTTTTACCCAAGCAAGTGAGGGTAAATTAAAGTCACCTGTTAAAATAATATTTTCCACGGAGGAATCATCACACAACACTGTCAGAGAATTTAGAAAAGTCAGGTAAGTATCATCAATAGCGTTAGGGGGTATGTAACTAGCACAAATTATATGATATTTATTGTTTTTCGCGGGAACTTTAATTATTACATGTTCAGGCAAGGTTAACGGGGGCAAAAATGAAATACAGGAGGGATTTAGTTCTTTAGATATGGCTATAAGGACACCACCGCCATCCTTTTTGTTGGTGAGTAAACGGTTACGATCACATCTAAACACCAAATAGCGTTGATCAATAAATTCATTATCTGATATGTCAGGCGTCAACCAGGTCTCGGTCAAGATAATGACGTCATATGCATTCGACATAATATTTAAATATAAGGTATTCAGTTTAGTCCTGATTCCTCGACAGTTTTGATGATAAATGGATATTTTGTTATCATAAGACATTTTTAAGATACAAAAAAATAAACCAAAGGCAAAAAAATATTCACTTCGAAACTCATAAGTATACTTAAAATATGCGAGTCATACACTACTGCGATGTGATACACAAATGTGAGGGTACAACAAAAGAAACCAGAAACATAATAACAATCATTCTGAAATTCATAAGTATACTTTAAAAAAACCAACGCTGGAAGTTTACGTGTTACGTTCGCGGTAAATATAATTAAAAGGTAGATATAATCGACAACGTAAATTATTAAAATCTCAAGCAACAATAATAGATTTGTTTTCAGAACTTCATTGTAAGACGCACTATTTTTAACATCGCCATCGTACATAAAGTTTAATGAGGTAAACAAATATTGTAAAAAGTGAATAGTTATCATACGCAAATTAAGCAAACAATTGGTTGCAAAGAAATGTAACCAGTAAATATTTAACCAGATATTATTTTTATACGGGACAAATACTAATACTACTACTAAGACAAAAAAAAATTGTAAACAATGCAATGTAATAAGCAAGATAAGCACACAGCTGTTTGCAAAAAAACATGACAAACAATAATTTAAACAGATGTTATTTTTGGACAGGTACATTAAGTAAGTTGACTCACTATAACCTTTTTTATGGTAATCAATTGTGTTCTAAAATAATACATTATTTGCACCACACACACACACACACATTATTTGTGTTTTATAAACTTGATATTAATCTTTATCCAAATAAACACGTTATTCATCACAAGTATTCAATTTTAAACAAAATTGCCTTTGACATCATTTGATTTCAATGAATATCTTAGGAGATATCATAGTTTAAGGTGTACCTAGGTGTACCTACTTAATTTTTTTTTGTCAGTCAGTTTCTCTAATTGTTTTGTTTGCTTTTTTCTTTGCCATTTTTGAATTTACCTAATATATATTTAAATAAAAAAAAAAATTTACCTATCATCATATATATTAATAAAATGCCTAGAAAAAGAAGTAAGAACTTGGCTTTCTCTGGAGTCTGCTACAGCAAAACGTCTGTGACTATTACGCAGCAATGAAACAACGGATAAAATATGCATAGGTTGGCAACGAGTAGGTAACTAATAAATTTTATTAACAAAACCGTGCTAAGGAATCAAGCGTTCAACGTTTTCATCGATTGGCCCCACAAAATTCCCGAACTTTAGCTAATCGTGAACGGGGAATCAAGCGCTAAACGGTCCCATTGTTTGGCCTCACGGAATTTCCGAACTTAGGTAAACCATGAACGGGAATCAAGCACTTCTTACCGTATGGCCTCACAAAATCCCCGAATTTTGACAAACTATGAACGGGAATCAAGCGTTGAATGTTCTCAACGTTTGACCTCACAGAATTCCCAAAATTTGGCGATTCATAAACGGGAATCAAGCGTTGAATGTTCTCAACGTTTGACCTCACAGAATTCCCGAACTTTGGCGAACCACACTTACTGATTATTGCGTGATGTACAGACGCCAGCACATTAAGTCATACCAAACTGTAATTTTTTTCCAATTGAATATCAACCTTATGTTCTTGTAATAAAGTTGAAAATCTATCAAAGAAATTTGACACATCGGGGTAACTTGATGTGCTGGCGTCTGTATCTAAAATAGTTTCTTAAAGTAATGTACTAAAAAATTATGTAAGTGTATAATACCTACTCTTAAAGTAATGAAATATATTTCAGTAGTTTTATTTTTCATATTAACGCGGGTGAAACCGCGGGCACTGCTATCATATTATAATTATGGATTAATCTTGTAATTTGATCTGAAATAAATAAAAAAAAAATATATTCAATGTTGCTTAGAGCCATCTAAGCGAAGAATACACATACATACCTACATTTATCGGATGACGATGAAGAATATTTTTGTCGAAATTGGCCAGCAGATTTAAATATTGATGAAGACGATAAAGACGAAGATAGAAATGCTATAAGCGATAGAACCAAGGATGCAATACAATACAATTATTCTCTGTCCATTGGGTTATTGGTTTTTTGACAGGTAGTAGTTTAGACAACTAGTGATTGCAGCTACGTACCTAACGTTTTGATTATTTACACTTTAATTTGTATGTAGAATCGATTATCGATTTTTTCTGTCGATAAAAAAATGGTGCAGTTACAATCATGTCTGTGTTTATTAATATTAAATACTAAACAATATAAATTACTATTACCTACTACATATTAAAACACCTTTTAAGCATATCATTTTATGAAAGTTTTAAAATGTAAATGTTAATGTTTTATTACATTTACATTAAAACCATCGTTTTTAAACATTACATGTTGAATATGATGGCAAATCTACGTCCTGGCAAAACTGACACGATGCCACTGCCGTCATTTTTTTTTATATTGCATTGTTTTTCATTGCGATGAAAAATGTTTTTTTTTTTGGTAAGCGGTCACTATGTTGGTTAGACCCTGGTTCAGTGCCTAGCCACGAACCATTGCCCCAAACGAAAACTTACCCCTAAAAAGTCATGGTCACTGTTAGGTTGTATAGTGTCGGTATCATCTTTTTTCAAAGGGTGGTGCCCTTTGAAAAAACTTATTGCGTACCCCGCATTACTTACTGCGGATGTGTACTGTGAGAAACTGCACACAATGGTGGAGAAGATCGCAAATTTCCGGCCAGCCTTGCTTAATCGCAGTCCCAGCTGCATACGACAACGCTCGACCTCATTCGATACAAGAGATGGTCTTTAAGCTACAAGAGGGTTGGAAGTTTTGCGCCATCCACCGTACTTATCAGACCTTGCGCCGGAAATTGGCATGGAAAAAGGTAATACCCGAGAGGCATTCTTAGCTCCTGTACACCTAACTTCTTCAAGGAGAGCATTGAAAAATTGCCACTGCGCTGGCAGAGATGCATCGATAGCATGGGTGCATAATTTAATTGATAGAAATCAAAAATATTTACGTAAAAATTACTTTAACTTTCTGTACCTATACTAAAGGGCATATTCATAGATTATTGCCGATTTATTCATTTGAAGCGAATAATCGATCCCATCACTAGTACGATAGAATGTAATTATATTTAAGGCGCATAACAATTTGTATTTATTTTGTAGAAACTGATACATCTGCGGCATTATAATGTCTGTAAGGAGTCATAAATTAGAAAATCCAATAAAATAAGGCAGTTTATATATTTATTTTATAACGCATTTTAAAGTTAACTTTTACAATAATCGTGAATAGTTACGTTCTAAGGCAGCTGTCAAAAAAACATTAACCCAATGGACAACGTGTACCTACATAAAAATAAAATAAACTTAAAAACATTTCACACTTCTAACATAACACAATAGAATACAATAATACTTAATAAAATTGCTGCCAAATGTCACAAATTCAAAATAAAATACCATTAAAATTTAAATTATAAAACTACAATACTATAATACATACAAATACACACTCTAGGATTAATTATTAATGAATAACGCCTGCAAACACACACAACACTACAACACTACAACACACTACACTATGTCTGATAGTTATCAGTAGGTATTTGTAATTTTTTTTTCAAAAAATTAAACAAAATTTAGACACAGAAACTGAATCGTTATTTCATTTATTTCTCAATCCATCACTAATCATTTGTTAGCTAAGATTGAAGTATCATGTCAAAATGATTATCTATGGTAGATTGTCTTTGATTGGAAGATTTCACAATGTGCTTTGAATGCATTTCAAGAAGTGTTCACGAGGTTTGGATATCCTGAAGAAATTGTAGCAGACAATAACCCATTTAATTCACATGAGTGTCATAAATATTATAAGAGCAAGGATATAATCTTAACAACAAGTAGCCCACACTATCCTCGAAGCAATGGGATGGCAGAAAAAGCTGTACATATAAGTAAAGTAATATTGAGAAAAGCTAATGAGGACAGAGTGGATTACAGGGACTATTTGTTAAGTTATAATAATACACCTTTAACAGGACTGGAATATTCTCCCTCACAAATTTTAAACAGTAGAAGGGTACGTACTCTCATACCTATAAATTCAAAGCTTCTTGATGCAAAAGTTGTGCCAAATATTCATAAGCTGTTATTATTAAAACAGTCACTTTCTCAGCAGAAAAATATTGTGAGGAAGAAAGAGAATGAATATAAAATAGGTGATAAGATAGTACATAGAACTGATAAGGATATGTTTTGGAGAAAAGGAACTATAGTAGGAAAATGTAAGGAACCAAGATCGTATTGGGTTAAAAAGGAAGGACAAGAGGGTAGATTGAGGAGAAATATAAAGCATTTAAAAAAATCCTTTACTAGGAGTAGCAATGACAGCTACATTTATTTAAATAATTCTTTTAAAAATGATGATTTGAACAATAGTAAAAATAACGTAAGGGAGGATAGTATTAGAGAGGAAAGAAGTTATTTAACAAGACCGAATGTGATTACTACTAGAGGTGGCAGAATTGTTAAGCCGGTAAAGTAATGTTATTAGTCAAATGGCGGCACCACACTTCGTTATGCGTTATTTGCTATGCGGCTACACTGTATTCGCCAAATATTTGTTATGTGAGCGTACAACAAACACGCCATCCACACTTCGTGCTTGTGTGCCAAACATATGTGGTGCGTTTGGCTTTTGAAAAAACAAAATTAATGTGTTGACTGTGGCTGCTACTTTTACAGATTAGAGTATAATGTCCGACACGACCACCGTAAGCGAGCGAACACGAGTGAATGAGTGAACGAAGTGTGGGCAGTCGACACGCATATTCGGCTTATTCGTGTCCTTTGAAGTGTGTCTAAAAACCGACAGGTGGACGGATAGGTGTATTTGCTATTCGCGCTTATGCGTTATGCGGGCGAATAAAGCAAATATAGACGAATAAACCCTCCACACTTCGTCGTATGCGGGCGAATAAGGCGCATAACGCTTATCGCATAGCGAAGTGTGGTGCCGCCATAAAAAGGGAAGGTGAAGTATCATGTCAAAATGATTATCTATGGTAGATTGTCTTTGATTGGAAGATTTCACAATGTGCTTTGATGCTTTCTCGGTACTTACTTAAATTAAAGTAATTCTTTAATCGCATGGTTTTATTTAATTTAATGAACATCACACATATAACCAGAGTCACCAGACTTATGTTAGCATGGCTATTTTGCTTGGCTATCAATTTCATTTATTCATGTTACAGAAAGGTGCTTAAAAGTACAAAGGACTGGCAAAAATGCAAAAATTTGAAATCGTTGGTTTCCAAACCCGGGTCTGTGTTTTAGGAGTCAGTGTTCCTTTGTAGGTTATAATAGTAGTTACTTGGGGAGCATTTGTTGATTGGTGTTGGGTTGTTTGTCAATTTTCATAATTCAGTCTTTCTTAAGTGACGTAGGTACGTTTGCCGACTCTGGGATCTTGTACCAATAATCGCGTTTAATATACAGACGAGCCTTTTAATTTTGCATCATAGTTGTGTTAAGTACCTAATGTAAAATAAATGGGCGTCACACCTGCACTCCTGAAGTGCCAGTGTCAACACCTGGCACAATAGTGGACCTCAGTAATCTCAATGACCTGGTAGAATGGGGGAGGAATGTGACAGTAGCTATGTACTATCGCGGACTTTCCCGCCTGCTCAGTTAAAAAAAAATCCCTTGGCGCCTGCGAAGTCAACGGGGCGGGGTAGAGAGCGCTTCCATCTTTTGAGTGCAAGCAAAAATGAACTTAGTGGTGGTCAGGCGGGTGTGACCACGATAGTACGTCCTGCGCCTGATCTCTCTCCGGTCGTTTTGCTTAGCCGTTCCATCGTACTACCTATAAGAGTGAGGGAAGAGGAAGTACACCTGTGTTTGCGTATAACTCAGATTATGAAACAAAAGACAGATAGACCGCGCGGAAAACTGAGAGTGAAGCCAAAAAAGCAAACGAATACCTACAATCTCGTGATTGTATTCGCTTTTGAATTTGTATTTGTATTTTTATGTATTTTTTTAACGATGCGGCGTTTCGTGCTATTCTCACTCGTGTCAGTACAGCACAACACAGTTGTAGGTATTCGTTTTTGAATTTGTATTTGCTTTTTTGGCTTCACTCTCAGTGTTCCGCGCGGTCTATCTGCTTTTTCTTTCATAATCCGAGGCGTATAATAACTCCTGCGTACTTGGTTGGCCTTTATTAAGCCATTTGGCCACCGTGACCAAAATGCAGTTGGGAGTATTAAATACATGAAAAAAAATGTGAGCCGTCACGGGACGCCTGGCAGATGTGAAACATCGACATTATTTTGTAAAAGTAATATGCAGAAAGGAACAGATTGTGATAGGAACTAAATATGTCATAATGATAAAATAAAATATTACTTTTTTTTCCAGATGACGATGACTATTTATTGAATAAACATTTATTTTCATTATACAAAAATTTACGAATTTATTTCAAATCGTGACTACTTAATTCGTTTAATCAGTGACTTCATGGTGACTTCGGTAATCGCACAGTCGATTGCGCATGGCGTAGCGTAGCCACACCGTACACACTACTGCATAAACACTGTATATATATGCCATCACATAGCGTGGCGACGCGTCCAGAAATCGGTTTTACGTGCGGCTATAGATGTTTCACATCAAAAAATATTATGACATTTTCTAGGGATCCCTAAGTACTACCTACGGTTTATTGTCTAGTAGATAATCATAGTGTGTGGTGTGGGATGTGTGTGTATTGACATGTTTGCAGGAACGAAAAAGTACTAAAAACTAGAATGATGTGTACTTAATACTAAATGACATTGGATAATTGAGGGTGGCCGTGGCAATGCATTTGAAATTTTTTAGGACAAAGCTTTGAATTGACATTGACATTGACTTTTGCGACAGATCTTGACGCCAAATAAAAGTACAATTGTATGAATTTGAAAACTATGTAAGTATTATATTAGTTCTTCAAGGTATGTACGTGTAAAATTTACTAATTAGAACATTGTCTTAGTGTCTAATCTAGTTTTTTTTTCTAGACTGTTTCATTTTAGAGTTTTTATTAATTGACGCGTCAACAGATGGCGTTAGTTGTACTAAATCTTAGAGAAAAGGTTGGTATATACGTATATTAACGGGTGTATAAAAGGACATTTATTGAAAGCGACAACTACACGTTCTTCATGTTATGTTTTATAAGAACATTAATTTGAAAATTATATCTTAACGACCTTTAAAGTTACGACTTAACTTTAAGACTTAAATATTCCTACGACGCATTTTTGCATGCGTTAGATTGCGCGCCATTATTATAGTGATGTTTCACACCAAACATAAAAGTAATTCTGCAGCAATAAGTTTTACTTAGTAATGTCATGAGCGTTTTTTATTCTGCACATGAATGGTAGAGACAGTGCTACCTGAGTTGTGTAGTACCAAAATAGTCGAGAATGTATGATAAGTACGATAGATACAGCTGGATGACAATGCAGATAAATAAAAAATAAAAAAATCTTTTATTTAATAATAACCAATAATAACTAATAGCCTGCCTAATAAGTTCGATTCAAGCACATCACCAATTCACCTAAATTCACCGACAGATTTTACAGAATATATCGGCTGAATATGAATAGTCCTTATTCAGATTATTTTCAGAAGATTAAAATTACTACTAGGTGTACACCTGGTGTCACTAATTGGGTGCAGTCAAACAGAACTGGTGAAGAAATAAAGCAAGTACGTACCTACCTAGTATATTTTTTATTCTTTTTCTCACATTTCTGCAATATCGTGGTCACCCTTACGTTAACAAATAAGCTCTTTATAAAAAAGACAGTAAATAATAATAGGGTATTACACCCATTTTTGAAAAGTGTCTCAATGAAATTCTGTAGTGCTAATATGCCACCAAAAAAAACACAAAATTTTTATTCAATCGATAAGTGCCATAAAAATGCATCTAAATTTTATATTTTCAAATTTCGCGCGTATTTTGACGAAAACGCCTCTTACTGGACGCCATATTGCTCAGCGTAAATTACGTCATTTCGTTTTGTATCAAATGAGCTCATATTAAATATGATAATTGTATATCTTTTAAAAATAATTAAAAGCATATTTTGTAATAGGTGTAATAATGAAAAAATTACGTTGGTTACGAAAATAATAAAAGTACAAAGCCTATATTACGCCAATCGGTTGACTGACAGTTGACAATTTTTTGTTTACACAGCCGTATGGCGCAATAACATGGCCGCTACTATTTCACGGTGTTTTATAACAGATTAAAAATACTGAAAACTTTGAATTAAATTTAAAAATTTGTTTTGTTATTTTATGAACTAAAACTTACATTTTCTGACTGCTTTATGCCTAAACTGTCTCAATAACATATTTATAGATTTTTTCTCGTATAGAGTAAAATACCCTATTATGTTTGATGAATTCAGGAAAATGTGTCAGTCTGCAACTCTGTATTTAAACTGGCAACACCGCAACACTGCCCGACAGCCCGAGTGACATGTCAAAATTTTAATCCGTGTTTAAAAATTAGGTATAATTATTATTTAAGTAGTTATTAAGGTGTATCAGTATATGTTTTAGTAAATAAGTGTATCAAAATACAGGATTATTGTTTTTCCTGCAAAGTAACAAAGTAAACACAGTGTTTTGGTTATTCACCGTTACCGGTAACCTATACCGATCAGCTGATGTCAACCTACGGATTTAAACGGGGAGTATTGTTTTACTTTTATTCCATCGTAGCCAGATATTAGCACACAAGCGTCACTTATTGTATAACACGCTCTTGTTGAGTCCCAGCATCATTTATTCTGGTAGGTTTGGTGGTACTTTGCAATAGGTCCTTGTCACTTTATTCTCGTATAAAAGACATGACTTATTTCGAAATAGAGTTAACTCATATAGTATATTCGAATACATAACAACAAACAATAACGTATATATCTCTTAATTTGCATTGTAGTCTTGATATAAAACTACAACTTCAATCTTAGGATCCTACCCTCCTATAGGGATAAATAAAATCACAAGACAATTTTGAATTAGTTTAGCTTTGCAATTAATGTGATTACAGCCTACCTCATTGCTTCTCCTCAAGTACTAAATTTCCCATCTTTTTCTTTCATTTCTACCATTCCTATTTTGTTTATTCAATTAGTTCTCACCGTTTCTTCAATTCTAATTTCAGTACTAATCCTGAAACCATGCCTGTGATGACCCGTAAGGCTACTGCTCAGGATTTGGAGCTCAAATTGAGAATGGCCCTACAAGAACTAAAGGTGTCTAACATCCAATGTCAACAATTATTACTGGAGAGAGAGGAAGGTGAAGAGGAAGTTAAAAAGATTGCTGACAAAAACACCAAGTTGGAGCGAGAGCTAGTAGACCTTCATCAACAATACCTGGATGTTGTTGAGGAACGGGATAAACTGCGGGTGGTCACAGATGGTTTTAACAGCTGTAGCAACCTATATGAGGAGGCCTTGAGTAAAGTTAGGGATCTAGAAGAAGAACTAATTCATGCAAATGTGCAGTATGCAAAATTAGAGAAGGAAAAAGAATGTACTCGGGTTATTGAAACTAACCATTTATATAATGAATTGTTGAAGAGTAATAGTAACCCTAATACGTTAATAACAATTGACCTTACTGAAGATTCTTTACTCAAACAAAATACTAGTAATTATAAAATGAGTCACAATAAAATAAAAAAGAATGTTGAGTTGAACAAAATTGTTAAAAAATTTAATAAATTTAGGAAACAACAGAAACACTATTGCAATAATATAAAACTAAGGCGAGAACTTGTGTTTCTAATAAATAAATTAGAGAATTTCCAAATAAAGTTAGAAGATAGTGCAAACATTTATAAGGTTGACACTCAACGGTTACAGTCAGAAATTCAGGTACTTGAAGAGTCACTACATTCTTTACATAGGAAGTATGTGCATTCTCAAAATCAAAATATAAAAGAACATATCCTTGCCACAAATGAGTTAGTAGATATGTGTAACTCCAATGCAGGCAGAGTGGACCCGCTGCCTCTCAGCACCTCTCAATGTACTTTCCAGAAGGAACCAATATTTGAGGTTCTCCAATCGGAGGTACCAGAAGACCTGTCCCAATCTGAATGTACCAGTGAGTGTATGCTCAAAACAAATGTAACAACTGATATTGTACAAGCTTCATCTACTGTTGCACAGGCAGACAGTAGTTTATCTCACTTGCAATAATGTTTCGAATAATGTACAAACATTAAACTGTCTCTCCCTAAACTGTCCGAAAACATAATAGGATAGTATTGTTACTATAAATAAAAAAATTAAAAGAAATAGTAAATAACAATCTGAGTCATTCTGTATTAAACTATTGCATGCCTGGGAATTCGTACAAAGAAATAATATCTTCAGTAATTAAAAAAGAATATAACTCTAATACAATTATTACTGTATGTGTAGGTAATAGCTCAAATATTTTTATTGATGATATAACTAACAGTGTCACTGAACTTTTAAACGTTAATTGTCATAAAATAATAATATGCGCATTTCCGTACTTTGAGCACCTGTCACATAGGGAAAATATAAAGATACATATTCTTAATAAACATATGCATTTCTTAGTTAGTCACTATAGTGACAAGCTTATGTTTCTAGACACCAACAGTTTTGTTGAAAAATTAAAATCGACTAGAGATACAGCGTATCTGCCCATTAGATTTAGGTGTCAGATAGCATGGCTATTAGCTTTTAATATTATCTCAGACACAAGTAATTTGTCGAAGTCATCTGTAATTGACTCCACAGTAGTTAGTAATATTACTAATGGTAAGGTGGTAAGCCCAAATAATAGTTTAAACTAGTCAGTAAGACAACAGAAGTTACCAGTACCAATATAGTTAAATTTATCAAAAACAAGGTATCTTCTAGCAATCACTTAGTAAATTGTAAAAAAGGGTCAAAGCAACATTCCATGAAATTATTTCACCAAAATATTCAAGGTTTTTCTTCTAAGCAATTAGAAATTGAGCTGTTTTTAGAAAAGACAAAGCTCGACATTATTTGTTTCACCGAACACTGGCTGAAGGATTATGAAATGTTAATTTTGTTATATTAGGTCTTTACATATGAAATTGCCGCTCGGTATCAAAAAATTAAAAATAACTTTTTTTTAAAGAAATTATATATTTAGTCAATCGAAGTATGCACCAATGTTATCGATACACTTCCGCCATTTTATCGGGAGCTCATTGATCCCTTTGGTAAAAAAATCCTGGGAGCGAGAATCGATGAACTGCTTGAAGGCTGTTTAAACTGCCTAAGCAGAATTGAATTTTTTTCCTTGTAAAAAGTTGTCCAAATTTCGGAATAAATGGTAATCGTTTGGGGCAAGATCTAGAGAGTATGGTGGGTGACGCAGAGTTTCCAGTCGCAGCTCCTCTAACATGGCGACCGTCTGATGTGCAGTATGTGGTCGAGCGTTATCCTGAAGGAGCAATGGGCTAGAGCAATTGACCAGTCTCGGTTGTTTAATGGTGAGCTTTTCCATCATTGTTTGCAACTGTTGACAATACATGTCTGCAGTAATCGTCTGGCCTGATCTCAAGAAGCTGTAGTGGATGACACCAGCACAGGACCACCAAACACTAACTAGAATCTTCTTTTTGGTCAGTTTTCGCTTGGGGCAAGGTTTTGCCGGTTCTCCAGGGTTAAGCCATTGTGATGATCGCTTGCGATTATCGTACACGATCCACTTCTCATCACAAGTGACAATACGATTTAAAATTCCCTCATTATTGTGACGATTGAGCAAGGAAGCGCAGCAACCGACGCGTGTTTGTTGGTGTGCTTCAGTCAATTCGTACGGTACCCACTTTTCGAGCTTTTTTACTTTTCCAATTTGACGCAAATGGATAATGATTGTTTTGTCACTTACTCCAAAGGCTGCTGCTAATTCAGAAGTGGTTTGAGATGGATCCGCTTCAACTATCGCCTTTAATTCTTCATTATTCACTTGAGTATCCGGTCGTCCACGAGGCTCATTTTGTAAATCAAAATTTCCAGAACGGAAACGTTGAAACCAAAAACGCACCGTTCGTTCGTTAGCGGTGCTTGGCCCGTATACGTCGTTAATCCTTCGATCCGTTTCTGCTGCACTGGTGCCACGGTGGAACTCATATTCGTAAATATCGCGAATTTTTAATTCCTCCATTGTTGTTGCTATAGCAATTTTCAAGCCCAAACAAATGACGATAAAACAAATGAAACACGAATTTTAAAACAATATTCTTTAGTCTTTATTTTGAAATAATTTTGAATTTGGAATTCCTAATCAAACACAAAATATTTGATTTCAATGTTGCCAGTATTAAGTATCGGCAATTTCATATGTAAGGACCTAATACTATTGGCAGTTGTTTCAACTGGATAACTATGATGCGTAGTGGTTCACTAATCTTAATAAAAAATAATATCAAATTTAAGTCTCGTAAAGACATAGTGGACCTATCGGTTGAACATACTATTGAACTGTCCTGTGTTGAGCTAGATAGGCATGTAATAGTGTGCGTTTACAGACACCCTATTATCAAAACTACTCAATTTTTGAGTCAATAATGGAAGATGTTTTGACTAAACTTACAAATGGCAATAAATCAGTAATTATTTGCGGTGACTTTAACGTTAATATTTTAGAGAACAATTCAAATAGCAGTAGATTAATAAGTCTTTTTAAATCATTTAATTTGTCAAATGTGTTTTAGAACCAACACGAGTAACTACGACCACTGCTACATGTATTGATAATGTTTTTTGTTGCTGCGACTATTTAGGAAAGGCTATAGTGAATTATCTCCCGTCTGATCACAGCGGGCAAACCATTACTTTTGAATCCAATGCTCCAATACAAAAAGTGCAGGTACTGTCAAGACCAGTAACATCTGGCAATTAAATTAAATTTAATAGCACTTTAATGAGTAAGTTAAACATTCAGGGCCTTAATATGAGTGATGGTAATGTTTTGTATGAAGAAGTCTTTTTAGTTGTGCAAACAGAGTTTAATAATTTTTTTAAGAAAATTCCTAGAAAAGTAGGGAAAGACTTTTTGAGCTGTATGTCCTTAAGCCTTATATAAACACTGAAACTTTTAATAAGTATGTTGCTACTTACTCTAAAACTTTTAAAAATACTTGCAAGACAGCTAAAGCTTTATACATTAGCAACAAGGTAAAATCAGCAGAAAATAAAATTAAGACTGTTTGGAAAATTATCAATGATGAAACCAATAGAAACAAAAGAAATAAAATTGATTATACTCTGGAGACACCCTGTGGTCTAATAAGTACTAATATCGATGTTGCTCAGGAATTTGCGAAATTCTTTACCGATATTCCAATTAAAACTACAGAAAATTAAGCTTCCTCGCCCTCACTTGCTTTTGATTTATTAAAAACGAATGTTTTAGCCTGCCCTTCGGAATTCAAATTTAAACATATAAGCCCTGAGGTTGGTATAAAAACTTTTAAACAACTAAAGATCAAAGTTACTGAGGATTTGTGGGGAATGTCTACTAATGTTTGTAAATCGATTATTGAGACAGTAGCACCCTATTTAGCTTACATATTTAATTTGTGTATAGACCAAGGAGTTTTCACAGATTTAATAAAGTACAGTAAAGTTATACCACTTTTCAAATCCGGCAAATGCAAGGACAAGAATAATTATAGACCCGTTTCGGTTTTGCCGGTTTTCAGCAAAGTGTTTGAAAAAGTAATGCTTAATCAAATGCTCAGTCATTTTAATTGCAATAACATCCTACATGATCAACAGTATGGGTTCACCAGAGGGCGTTACACTACTGATGCCGGGATCACTTTGATTAAGCATATCTGTAACGCATGGGAGGAGTCATAGGATGCCATTGGCATTTTCTGTGACCTCTCCAAAGCATTTGATTGCGTAAATCACGAAACTCTGCTTTTGAAGCTTGAGCATTACGGACTCTGTAAACTAGCGCTCAGATTAGTAAAATCGTATTTAGATGATAGGCTGCAGCAAGTTCAAATAAACGGTGTAAATTCATCTGGCTTGAAAGTAAAAATGGGAGTACCACAGGGCTCATTATGGGGTCCTTTCCTATTTTTAGTTTATATTAATGATTTACTGCATTTACTGAGAAATCAACCTCAAATGGTGTTATTTGCTGATGATACTTCATTGATTTTTAAAGTAAATAGACGGGCACAGCACTATGACGTTTTAAATGACGCCATGATTAAAGTTCATAATTGGTTTACTGCAAATAATTTAGTGTTAAATGAGAAGAAAACTAAATGCATAAGATTCGCTTTACCGAATGTTAAAAGTAGTGAATGTAACGTTTTATTGAATAAGGACGTACTTGAATTCGTCGAAAAGACAGTTTTCCTAGGGATTACGCTTGACTCAAAGCTGCAGTGGGGTCCTCACTTAACATCTCTTGCAGGGCGGCTAAGTTCGGTAAAAATCAGGCAATTGACAGACGTGGATACCGCTAGACTAGTCTATTTTAGTTACTTTCATAGTATCATGTCTTACGGTATTTTGCTTTGGGGACGGGCTGCGGATATAGATTCTATCTTTATTCTGCAAAAGAGGGCTGTCACAGCCATCTATAATCTCAGCAGACGCGAGTCTCTAAGAGAATTGTTTAAACAAATTAATATCATGACGGTACCTTGTCAATATATATACGAAAACATCATGCATGTTCGGAAAAATCTTCATCTGTTTAGTAAAATAAGTGACTGACGTAACTTTAATACTAGAAATAGGAACAAATTATATCAACCAAGTTTCAGATTGTCAAAAGTACATACATCTTTTATGGGGTATTGTGTTAAATGTTATAATAAAATACCGCTCGATATTTTGCAACTAAATGAAAAGCAATTTAAAACATGCATTAAACGCACACTTTGCGCATATTATAAGTTGGAAGATTATATCAATGATAAAAATGCTTGGCATAATGCTGGTCCTGCTCCACAGCCACTTTGGGGAATTTCTTAATTGCAAGAAAATTATGGTGCTCACCCCTTATTATTGACATGAATAACGTGTACCGTTATTATTACCTATTTACTTATTATATTTTATCTGTCGAATGACATACTTACATACATTGGAAATTTTAGCTTTGTATAAATTTATAGCACTATTTCAATTATTATGTAAATGTGAGAACTATGGAGCCATTTATTTATTCAATGTGTTTGACATAAATGAGCATGGCAGTTGAGAGCATTGTCATGCTCGCTCAAATGTCTCGCTGATGGCGTGTGGGTTAGATCATTCGGTTCCCTTCAAAATGGTTGAGCTGAGTGGTGCTGATCCGCGCGTCATGTTCGTGAACGGGCGCTGTCAGTTGAGATTGGTCATCTCTTAACTGCCATGGCTTTTATATTAATTTATTTTTAATTATAATGTTTTGGATTTCTCTGCACTTACATTTTTTTCACTTAGTGTTATATAAATAAGCAACAAGAATAATGTAACCAGGATTTTGTAAAAGCTTGATTGAAAAGAGTGTCCGTGGAGTTTCTTGCTCGTTCTTCTCTATAGAGACCTACCCTACGTTTTGGAACGAGCAACTAGCTTCAACTTTCTGACTAACTAACTGACTCTTTGACTATTCAAAAGTGCCTGCAAATGGTTTAATTGAAATAAATGCTTTGACTTTGACTTTGCAGGTGTGAATAATACGGTAACCGATCACTTTTCCGAATTATTTTTGTCCGAATTTCATTTTACCGAAAACTATTGACCGACGTCTTTTTTGCTATATGCATTATTTGACATATTTTTAGATCATCAAAGTATCATGTGTCATAAGTATTATTTTACCGAACTATGTTTCTTCGATTTACAAAATAACTTTTTCCTATCGGCCGAAGTCTCTTTTGAACTATTTTCATTTGCCAAATGATTTATTTGCCATATTTTCACCCCGTCAAAACAACATTTTACGGAATATTATTTGATTACAAATATAAAGCCGGTTACTTGGTAGCATTTTCAACATTAAATTAAAATAGCAACAGAAACGGCACGCTGCAAAACCGACTTCACGCAGTCTTGTCTGCCCGACCCCTAGAGTGTAATTTACGAACGCGTAGGCGCGGAGGGGTGGGGCCGCCCAGACACCGCAGCGCCGGAGCCGTGACAGAAACAATGCTTGTGCATGTTGCATGCCTGCTTGCACGTTTCATGCTTGTTTGCACGCTGCATGCTGGTTTGCATACTGCATGCCTGCTTGCATGCTGCATGCCTGCTTGCATGCTGCATATTTGAAGCAAGAATCTTTGTTGTGGTGCAGCAACAGATGGTCCCAGTAAGAAACTTGCTGGTTCTTACTGTGACCACCTGTTTTATTAAGTGCCATTACATTTAAATAATTAATTAAACAAAATAGTAGGAAACTAATCTGAAATTAGCTCTCTATAACGCCACTGTAAATAAATAAATACGTTAGTTTTGAAAGCTCTTTAAAATATTTAATTTTACTCAAATTGTCTTTAATTTTCAAAAGTTTTTGATTTTTCGTTTCTTTAACGACGTATTTTTTTTTCTGGTGGAGTACCGGTTATCATTGACTCAATATTAGACATATTTGCTTCTAGGCGTTTGGTGAAATATGGTTATTAAAACAGTGGTATAACGAATGTTCGAACAAATGTTATTTCGGCTAAGTGTAACTTCAGTAAAAAGTTTTTCCACCAAATGAAACGTCGGAGCAACGAAAAGAAGCGAATTGAAGAAATAATAGGTCAACTGATACAGTGGCAGACGTGACTTCGATGAAGTAAAAAAATACGTAACGAGAAAAGTTGAACAGTTTTAGGTGAAATGAAATTCGGTCAAATATTTTTCGACCTTATGATAGGTCACCGTCATACCCACCAAAGTTTGTGTGTAATGGTGTGAGCTGTTGTTTACATATTTCGCAGATATTTTAAGTGCCATAGTATTACGAAATTTGAAGGAATGGTGTATCCTGGGTTTTTTTTTAATTTGGGCTAATATATATAGTTAAATAGTGACCTACAAACAATAAAAATAAAATGTAATTAGGAAATTGTGGGAACTAGATACCTATGTACTTAGTAGAACGTGTGGGTGCTTAGCGACATTAGGCCCTGTCTGACCGACCGAGACGGTAGGCGTGGCATTTCGTGAAGTTTCACTTCTATACTTCTTTTTTTCTTATGTCTATAGCCAAAGACATGATTACAGTAGTTAGGTTCAGACCGTGCTATTATGTATTTTTCAAATAAAGAACTAAGTAAGTTGTTAGTCACTGTTAGGGTTGATATTTCACATCACTTTTTAATTACGTCGGAACAGTTTCTGAGCCACCTTATCCAGAAGTAAACAGTTCAGAAATCTTCTGGAAATAAAGAGGAACGGGTTTTTCCGTCATGTTAACTTTTCGAGAAATAGAACATGACATTCGCAAGTTCGGTTTGGAGTATTGCGACCTGCCGACCATGTTGGAGAATGTTTCCATTCTTTTGAGGGTCCTCACTGTGAATATAGACAGCAAGTATCATAAAGGTAAGAAAGAAAAAGAAAACAGAACTAAACACCGTTTTTTTTACACCCTAATTAAATCCCTCAACCAACTTAATGGAGTTCAGCTCAATCTTTCCATTGCCATGCCGTAGGATTACTTATGCGTATAGCTTGGAACAGATGTCTGACATGCAGTGAAGAAACTACCGTAGGTTATAGTAACGGGAGAAAATTTAATTACTTCTAACAGTGGCACTAAAAAAATAAAACCTGTTCCTGAAATATGTTCTTCCCTTGCTACCGAATGAGAAACTTCTTATTTGTGAACAGACTTGACGCTACAAATTAAAATTATATAATTCTTCAATTTGTACTTTTCTACATAATTTGGCGGAATGGGGTCTCATAGACCTGTCCGACACCCAGTGCGAGCCAAAAGCTTCTGATCACACTAAGTCTCACTGTCTGCAGCGTCCCAAGCGTTTACCTACACCCTTGAAATCTGTAAAACACCAATCCAAGACACAGGAATAAACGTGGTCAACTACTGGGATCAAAATGTGTATAATTTTTATACGAAAAGAAAAGAACCTGAACTTTTAGTTATATTTCTCCTTCTTCTGTCCTATAGGTATCACAATCTACGCGTACATCCTGACAGCAATAACCGCCGTGTGCTTTTACTATGTGTACCTGTTCTCCATGTCGTGGTTCGTCTTCTACCGCGCCCGGATGACCGGCGAGTTGGTCGGCGCCATTGTGGTGCTGTCTCTTGGAATCACCGGCGAGATCGGACCCTTCAAGCTGTTGTATATGTGCTATTATATGTGAGATGATGTTTTGTTTTTCTTTTTGGTATAAGTTAGGCCAATAATGCTTGAAAGAATGTGACGGATTTCTCTGAAAGTGGAGGGATGGAGCACGGAATCGCTAAAGATGAAAGGGATGTAGGGAGGCCTGTGCCTAGGAGAGAGACAGAATATGCTAAAGAAAAAAAAAATTTGGCGAGTGTCGTCATGCCGTGGTGTGTGTAAGTACATACAAGGTATTAATGTATGTGCGTATTAATTACATACATAATATTCTGAACCTGCCGCTAGTCTCGGAGCTACAATAACTGCATAATTACGATATCATAATGATGATTTATCATTTTAACCTTTGGACCCACTGCTGGACATAGGTCTCCCCCAAAGGGGGGTGTCGCCGTAATCGCCTTGCTTGATCGATGCATGCTGGCAATCACAGTACCAGTTCTGAGGACCATAGTGTCCATAGTGTTATGGTACTCAGAAGTACGCTACTGCCCAAGTGCCCATCCATTGGTCAATATCCCTGTGTCGCCTTCTACCACACCCACGGGTAGAAATGGGGTGGTGCTATTCGCGGCCGACACCACACGGCTTAATAATGATTAATGAAATGGTTTATTAGAAAGCGCGACTAACGTCAAAACGCTGCTGGCCTTTCTTGTCAAGCTGGGGAAGATCGAATGAACAGTTTCCTATCCTTATGCTAAATACGCGCTAGGACGTGGAGTGGCAGACACGAGCCCGTTATATCTATACTATCCTAGAGAGTGCGACAGGTGAACTAATATCAGATTACAAAGCATCTCGGTAACCGGATGAAGAATTTCCAAAAAGCTGTAATTTGTTTCCGATAGCTCTTCTGTACCTGGCATTTAAACGCTTTTTCTTTTAGGGATAAGACGAAAACAATTGCAGACGACTTCCTGGAGTGTGACGCCAACACGATCAAAGGTACCCGGTTCCATGGTAACTTGATGAGGTGCTTGCGAACTGTGAAGAAGCGTGCTATACTTTTCTGGGCGTTGGTCGCCGGTAATGGGGTCCTGTACCTCATGAAACCTGTCGCTATGCGCGGAAGGAATCTCCCTGAGAACTATTTCCTTATTTACGGTAAGTAACTTCACTATTTGTGAAACATTGACTTATAGACCTCATTATTTTGTGTTTGAAATCCTGCTTACCTCCATTATAAAATAAAGTTTATGATGATGGCGGGATGTTTGTTTGTTACTCTTCATGCTTAAACGGCTGAATAGAATTCGCTGAAATTTGGCACAAATAGATACTGATTTAGCTTAAAGGATGATTTCCACCAAACGGCTTGCATCGCATCGGATCGGAAAAGATACGAACGGCTACAGCCGATCGCGTCCGGCAGGATGTTGACGTATATGATCGGCTCCGTACGTCGCTTGCGGACGTATCCGTTACTACGCCTATTTAAATAGTTTTATTCCTACCGTGTTGACAGTGGAAAGAATCCGATCGCATACGACGACAGGCGAATGAAGCCGTACGCGCGTCGCAGCATGCTTTCGGCTACGGTCGCGTATCGCAGAAGACGCAGCTTGGTAACATGGATTTTTAATACTGTACACGATTTAATTTCGTTTAAATATGGTAAAATTCGTTCCGATCCGATGCGTGCGATATGAGCCGTTTGGTGGAAATCATGATGGGATATTTTTTATTCCGTTTTTGTGCTTCCGTGGGATAGTTTAGGACTTTGGCTTACGAAGCCGCAGAAGCAAAAGAGGCGGAAGATAGAATAATGGGGCGTAACTCCCAACAGTGAAAATGTTATGTTGATGTTGTGTATCGGAATCCTATGTTGAATGTTATGTTGAAAGAGTAGACAACCAATTGGTATGAAGGTTTTATTGCTACTAAAAATAACATGTTTTATGGTAATAATGTACAATTAATGTTGTATAAACAAACAGCAACGTTTCACTGTAAGTAGGACAAGTTAGTTAGGGTCAATGTACAGCGTAGCTCGTACATATTGCCCCCTCACAAAGGGTATAGTAATGCTTGGAAAACTGTAAAAATAATAAAAATATAGTTAAATAAAATATAAAATGTAAAGAGGAATACAATAAAAGCCTTATAACGGTAAGTCACAACGCGTAATAGGCGACGTTGCTTTAATAAGTGTGCGTGCACTCGATAAGCGCCCTACACTGCTGTCGTTTGTGACTCGTACAATACTTGTGAAGTCAATGGTAAGCGTATATTGCATTTGCTATCACTGCTGCTGGGGCCAATAAATATATGACAACGTATTGATGGACATCGTGGTATGTTGCGTGATCTGACAGGATGTCTCCTGATGTTGCGGCTTTCATTTGCTCTACTTGTTTGCCAAGCTGTTCCAGTAATGCTCTCTGACCTGTTAGTGTCTCATTCTCGTGAAGATGTTTTAAAACCGGTAACGGTAGATTTATGATATTGTTGATTGAAGGAATTTCTGCAGGACCTGCGTCGACCTGGGCATGGATTTTGGTCATTTGTTGTCTTTGAGGATAAACATCAAAAGTTTCACTACTAATTATGCAATCGGCATTGAGTGTTATGACACCGGCCTTGTGTAGTAGCTGCGTTGAAACTTGATGCCCACAAATAATACGTAGCTTGCATTGTTGACAGCAAAAACATAGGTAATTATTTACATTGTTTAATTCCAACCACTTGTCTCGGCAGATTTCATGTTTGGTTTCGCAGTGAAGAGATTCCTTATTCTTCATACAGAGGCTCTCGTCAGACTTCATGCGGTATACAGGTTTCCGTAGTGGACACAATCGAGTTGTCGCGTCATTTTGTACGCATTGATGTATTTTTTTTTTTTTAATAAAAAGTGTTTATTTCTCTCCACAAGCCAAAAATTACAAACAAATTATTTTTTTTCAAAAACAACAAGTAGCTATTCATAA
Organism: Charanyca ferruginea; assembly: GCA_947361185.1. NCBI lineage: Eukaryota > Metazoa > Arthropoda > Insecta > Lepidoptera > Noctuidae > Charanyca > Charanyca ferruginea. Next base: position 22,812,202 of record OX376075.1, on the reverse strand, counting down.
CAATTTCTGGTTGTGGATCGCTGGTGCCTGTGGTAGGTAGTAACACCTGTAATACAGGTCACCAGGTCCCCATCTATTCCTAGTTACATTATTTGATAGCTTACATTTATTGGACAGCGAGTAACAAATGCTAAATGACACAATTAGTTATGTGTTATGTATTTCAGATTCCGTCATTGGTATGTACGAATCCTTTTGAATGTTTATTGCCAACATTTCAGCAATAGGTATTAGGGCAGCCATGCCCCCGTCATTGCTTTTCGGTAGATCTCGAAGTTATCTCTGCTGATTAAGGGAACCTTGACTTCAATTATAAGGTATCGTTCAGTCATTTTTAACCCCCGACGAAAAACGTGTTATAAGTTTGACGTGTCCGTGTACACACACAGACACGTCAAACTTATAACACCGTGTGTGTGTGTGTGTACATATTTTTTCACAGCTCCCTCAATATGGGTATCAAATGAAAGGGCTTCACTAGTAAAATACTTTACACTATGATAAATTTCCAATCCAAGATGGCACCACAAAATGGCGAATGACATTTATTTTTTTCACCACTCCCTCAATATGGGTATCAATTGAAAGGGCTGGACTTGTAGAATAATGCATACCATATTAAAATGGAATGAAGAAAAATAAATAACTAACCAAATGTAAACTAAAAACTTGAAAATTATTTTAATAAACTCTACGGGCCAAAGCACGCACGCTACTGTTAGCATCGGCGATCAGCGATTTAGTCGCTTTAAGAAGCTAAATGCGCTGCATTTAGCTTCTTAAAGCGTCCCATACCGCATATTTAAAAACGCCAAACGCGGCGACTGAGTCGCTTGCTTGAGACTAGGGGGATTAGAAAAAGTAGGGAAAGATTGTTTGAGCTGTATGACCTTAAGGCTTATATTAATACAGATACTTTCAACAAGTATGTTACTACTTATTCTAAAACTTTTAGAAATACTTGCAAGGTAGCTAAAGCCCTATACATTAGCAATAAGATTAAATCGGCAGACGATAAAATAAAGACAGTTTGGAAAGTTATAAATAACGAGACTAACAAGAAAAAAGTTCGTAACACTGAATATACATTGGAGACATCACATGGTCCCATAAGCTCTAACCTAGAAGTAGCTCATGAATTTGTTAATTTCTTTACTAGCATACCAGCTAAAACCACGGAAGCTTTAAATTCCTCACCTGACGTCTCAATTGCGTTATTAAAAGCGAACGTTCCAGGCTGCCCGGTAGAATTTCAATTTAAACATATAAACCCCGTAACAGTCTTAAAAGCATTTCGGCAAATCAAAATAAAATTAACTGAAGATTTGTGGGGCATGTCTATTAAAGTTTGCACATCTATAATTGAAACAATAGCGCCTTATTTGGCTATAATATTTAATATGTGCGTAGACCAGGGAGTTTTCCCAGATCTAATGAAATTTAGTAAGGTCATACCACTTTTCAAATCCGGGGACAGTAAAGATACCAATAATTATAGACCCGTGTCCGTGTTGCCGGTTTTCAGCAAGGTATTTGAAAAGATAATGCTAAATCAGATGCTTGTTCATTTTAACACAAATGGCATTTTACACGAGCATCAGTATGGTTTCACCAAAGGACGTTGTACGACTGACGCCGGCGTCACTTTATTAAAACATATATTTACCGCGTGGGAAGAGGCGCAAGATGCCATAGGAATTTTTTGTGACCTCTCCAAGGCATTTGATTGCGTAAATCACGACACGTTACTTTTGAAACTTGAGCATTACGGACTGGGTAAACTTGCGCTTAGTTTAATAAAATCTTATCTGTATGACAGACAGCAGCAAGTTCAAATAAATGGGGTGAATTCATATGGTTTAAAAGTAGAAATGGGAGTCCCACAAGGGTCAATATTAGGTCCTTTCCTCTTTTTAGTTTATATTAATGATCTTCCCCGTTTATTCAAAAACCAACCACAAATGGTGTTATTTGCCGATGACACCTCTTTAATTTTTAAGATAAATAGACGGGCTAATAATCTCGACAATGTAAGTAACGCCTTACTTCAGGTCGAAAATTGGTTCACAGCCAATAACTTAGTATTAAATGGAAAAAAAACGAAATGCATCAGATTTGCTTTACCTAATGTCAAAAGTAGTGATTGCGATATAGTATTGAATAAAGAGAAACTGGAATTCGTTGATGAAACTGTTTTCCTGGGAATCACGCTCGACTCAAGGCTACAATGGGGTCCTCATTTAACATCTCTCGCAGGACGACTAAGTTCGGCAGCATATGCTGTCAGAAAGATCCGGCAATTTACTGATGTGGATACCGCGAGACTGGTCTATTTTAGTTACTTTCATAGTATTATGTCTTACGGTATTTTACTTTGGGGGCGAGCTGCAGACATCGAGTCTATCTTTATTCTGCAGAAAAGAGCAATCAGAGCCATTTACAATCTACGTATGCGCGATTCTCTAAGGGAACTGTTTAAGGAAATTAACATAATGACGGTACCTTGTCAATACATTTATGAAAACATTATGTACGCTAGAAAAAATCTGCATCTTTTTGGTAAAAGAAGTGACAGACATAACTATAGTACTAGAAACAGGGACCAACTAGTTCAACCAGGTTTCAGGCTGGCTAAAGTAGATTCTTCTTTCATGGGGTTCTGTCTAAAGTGTTACAATAAAATACCTCCCCACATTGTTCAACTTAATGAGACAAAATTTAAGTCCTATATTAAACGCACACTATGCAGCCGAGCATATTATAAATTGGATGATTACATCACTGATAAAAATGCTTGGCTGGATGCTGGTCTAGCTCCACAGCCATAAGGGTTCATAGATTTATTGATTAGCATTGGTGACAATTTTTTTGGAGCTGCTGAAGATGTAGAACTACATTATCTTTGCATTGTATAAACTCAAACTATTAGTATTATATAATTTTGCATAGCACATACATGTGAGCACTATGTACTTTAAAGCCACCATTTACGAGATGTCTTTCGTTGACTTGAATATGCCCTGGCGGTTGAGTGTTTGTCATGCTCACTTGAATGTCTCGCTGATGGTGGCGCATGTGTTGGATCATTTGGTTCCCTTCAAAATGGTTGAACTAAATGGTGCCGATCCGTGCGTCATGTTCGTGAACGGGCGCCGTCAGTTGAGACTGGTCATCTCTTAGCTGCCTCGGTTATTTTAAATTTATTTTGAATTGTCTAATTTCATTGCCACTAGGACCTCTTTTAACGTGCACAATTTGTTACATCGTTCTCACATTGTACCTCTAGATTCAACATGAATGATGTAACCTAAATTTGTAATATTCTATTGATTTTAAAAGAGTGTTCATGGAGTTTCTTGCTCGTTCTTCTCCATAGAAACCTACTGTTTGGAACGAGCAACTAGCTGCAACTTTTTGACTGACTGACTCCTTGACAATTCAAAAGTGCCTGTAAATGGTTTATTTGAAATAAATGATTTGAGTTTGAGTTTGAGTTTGAGTTTGCTTTTCGGAAGCTTGACGCAGCGACTGATCGCCACACTCCGCACACATTCGGATGCCAGTCACAGCGATGGGCATCTGTCGGCCGCAGTGTTACCGGATACACGTGTTCAAAATTGCTTCACAAACGCTGCAAAAAGGTAGACAAAATATCTGACTGGCTCCAAAAGTGGCGAATAGCAGTCAGTCCATCTAAGTCGGTACAGGTCACTTTTACGCTACGCAGAGGCGATTGTCCGCCAGTAGAGCTAAATAACAACTTACTACCACATAAAGATTGTGTGAGATACTTAGGACTACACCTCGATCGCCGCTTAACGTGGAGGCAGCACATAAAGACCAAGAGAGATGAGCACAACTTGCGCTACAAAAACCTACACTGGCTATTAGGACGGAACAGTAAATTATCGATTGGCAACAAACTCCATATATATAAAACCATTCTAAAACCTGCCTGAATGTACGGCATCCAGCTATGGGGGAGTTGTAGCAACTCTAATATTGCCATCATTCAGCGAATGCAAAATATGATTCTGAGAACTATATACAATGGGCCTTGGTTCATTACAAATGCTGAAATACACAACCAACTTCAGATGAATTCAGTGAAAGAGGAAATCTTGGCCATAACCAAAACATACTTGAAAAGGCTGGCCAAATGAACTGGCCGCTGGATTGACAACACGCATGTACCAAAAACGTCTCAAAAGAAAAGACATCCTGTCTATACCCTCTTGAGTAGCATAAATACATGCTACACCTATGAGTAGTTGCTCTCGCTGGAGAGCACACTCCAACTGCCAAATGTCACTTATCACATCTGCTTAAAGTACACAAGACTGATAGCAGAAAAAAAAAACGTTTTCCAACATTGCCTTACGGCGTTTGAAGTAGTCAGGGTTTTTTCTGTCCCAACAATCTTTCTTGATATTTATTCCGATTTTCTTTATGTTGTCGTAGAGTTCGTTGTGATTCTGGTATAAATCAGCTGACGACATGTTGTATATGTTGATTTTCTTGTTGACTTCAAGATGAACTCTTCTGTTCCGAGCATTGAATGTTGCTCCACACTTTTGGTTCCTTGTGTTGTGCACCGTTCCCCTCTACGATATGCACATTCTCAATTGGTTACTGGGGGACTCGCTTGTGAGAGGGGTACACTACATAAATACGAAAAACTTTATTCCGAAAGTCAGAAATACGAATTTCAAAATACCGATTTTCATAATTCCAAATAGTTCAAAATTCCTAATATGGCAACTCCGATTTATCATTCATCCTATTTTTATAATACTAAAATTTCAAAATTCCGAACGTTTATAATTACTATTCTCAAAATACCGAGTTTCAAAAGATCGAATAACAAAAAGTCCGACATAATGAAAATTCCGAACATCAAAACTACGAATTCCGATTATTAAAATTCCGATTATCTTAAAATGTTTTTTGAACTGGTTCACTTTAGGTCACAGGCGTGCGCGCGCGTGCATTTCATACGGCTGTTGTGTTATAGTTATCGTGCAATCGTTTATCGTGCAAGCAAGCATGCAGCATGCAAGCAAGCATGCAGCGTGCAAGCAAGCATGCAGCATGCAAGCAAGCAAGCATGCATCATGCAAGCGAGCATGCAAGCGAACATGCAACATGCAGCAGGCATGGTTTCTGTCACGGCTACGGCGGGTTGGGTTAATTGAAAAGTTGAGTGGGCAAAGGCGCTAACCAGCGAGATAACCTCCGAGCGAGCGATTGGCGTCCGAGAAGCAGCAAACGAACAAAACGGGTCAAGCGAACCTAGCAGGCGAAGCTCACAATCCCGGGGCATGATTATACCAAGAGACTGTGAGCCCCGACTGCAAATTCGCTCAACCGTCCGCTGCCCTCAAACGACCACCACCCACCCAGAGCCACTCACCAGCCGACACCTCCACCAACTCAACCCCTCAATTGGATATAGGATCACAGGAAAGGGGGATTAGGTTACCCTAGGCCTGGGATTTGGCGTTCGAGAACCTCTCTTGTCCGGGGCCACACTAGGCACACCGGAGGTGTGATCGACCTCGTCAATCCGGAGGTCGGTCCCACATCCGGTGCTAGGCTATCCGCAACCCGCCATCCCGCTCGGTTGCATGAGAAGAAGTGCCCGGCGGTCCAAGTCTATCCCACACGGTGGGTACATATCCCACCCTGTTGAATAGGCCCCGATCGCCCCGAGCCGCGCAGCTTCGGCTTACTGGCCGGCTTCGCCGGCCAGCCTCAGCCGCGGCGGCGGGCGTTAAAACCACCTGCTCCTCAGCTCGCTGGCCGCCTCGCCCCTCCGCGCCTACGCGAATTTAAATTACACTCTAGGGGTAGGGCAGACAAGACTACGTGGAGTCGGTTTCACAGCAATTCATTTCTGTCATTAACTTTTGTAGCACAACATATTGACTTTTTAAGATTATTTTTGTTATTGTCTTTCTTTTTATACCTATATATTTTTGTTGAAATAAATTCCATAGAAAAATCATCATCATCATCATCATTTCAGCCGAAAGACGTCCACTGCTGGACATAGGCCTCCCCCAAGTGGCGCCACATTGACCGGTCCCGTGCGACTCGCATCCAGCGGATCCCCGCAACCTTTACCAGGTCATCGGTCCACCTAGTGGGAGGCCTTCCAACGCAACGTCTTCCGGTTCGCGGTCGCCACTCTAGAACTTTTCGACCCCATCGGCCATCTGTTCTGCGAGCAATGTGCCCTGCCCACTGCCACTTAAGTTTGGCAATTCTTCGGGCTACGTCGGTAACCTTGGTTCTCTTGCGGATATCCTCATTTCTGATTTTATCACGCAAGGAAACTCCGAGCATAGCCCTCTCCATTGCCCTTTGGGTGACTTTAAGCCTTCTGATGAGGCCCATTGTGAGCGACCACGTTTCGGTCCCGTATGTAATCACTGGCAACACACACTGGTCATAGACTTTCGTCTTGAGACACTGCGGTAAGTTGGACAAGAAGATACCACGCAACTTCCCGAACGCTGCCCAGCCGAGTCGGATTCGACGATTGACCTCTTTCTCGAAGTTAGACCTACCTAACTGGACCGTTTGTCCCAGGTAGACATAATCGTCTACAACTTCGAGTGTAGAGTCTCCGATCTTGATAGGAGTGGGTGTTACATGGGCATTCAACATGACCTTGGTTTTGTCCATGTTCATTTTAAGACCCACTCTTTCGGAAGCTCTACTGAGGTCACCGAGCATTGTACCGAGGTCCTCCATGGTCTCAGCCATGACCACTATATCGTCGGCAAACCGAAGGTGAGAGATGTACTCGCCATTGACGTTGATGCCTAGCCCGCTCCAGTCCAGAAACTTGAAGACATCCTCCAATGCAGCGGTGAACAGTTTCGGAGATATGACGTCTCCCTGTCTCACACCTCGCTGCAGAAGGATAGGTTCCGAGGTCTGGTCCTGAAGCCGGACTGACATGGTGGCGTTTCTGTATAGACACTTCAACACCTCGATATACCGATAGTCGATTTGGCACCGTTGGAGAGACTGCAGTACAGCCCAAGTCTCGATCGAATCAAATGCTTTCTCGTAGTCCACAAACGCTAAACAGAGAGGCAGGTTATACTCTTCGGTCTTCTGTATAACCTGCCGCAGCGTATGTATGTGGTCTACGGTGCTAAAGCCTTTTCGGAAACCGGCTTGTTCGGGAGGCTGGAAGTCGTCAAACCTGCGCGCGAGACGATTCGTGATGACTCTTGAAAACAACTTGTAGACATGGCTCAGAAGTGAGATGGGCCTATAGTTCTTCAACCGAGCATTGTCGCCCTTTTTGAAGAAGAGTACCACCACACCTCTGCACCATGCCTGTGGCGTTTTTCCCTCGAGTATGACGGAATCAAACAGCTTCTGAAGGGCCTTAAGTACCGGTTTTCCACCCGCCTTCAGGAGTTCGGCCGTAATTCCATCATCACCCGGTGCCTTGTTGTTTTTAAGCTGTTTCAGAGCTATCCTAATCTCGTACAGGCTGACGTCCGGGATGTCTTCGGTATAGTGTCGGGTTAGTCTAGCTCTTGGGTCGTTCGCTAGATCTACAACGGGTTTACTGGTTGACGTGTACAACTGCCCATAGAATCTCTCGATCTCCCTCAGAAGCTCCGGTTTGGCGGACACAATCCTGCCATCGTCGGTCTTCAGTTTCGTGAGCTGGCTCTGCCCAATAGCCAGATCCCTTGCAAATACCTTGGAGCCTTTATTCTTCTCAATTGCGTCTTTAATACGTTCGGTATTAAAGCGGCGGAGGTCGCTCTTCAAGGATTTAGAGATCCGTCTATTGAGCTGCCGGTATTTCCACGCCTCATCTGAAGACTGCAAGATCATCTCACGCCGCTCCTTCATAAGCTTGAGAGTACGATCAGAGAGTTTTTTGTTCTTATCTGCACGACGTGTCTTGAAGAACTTAGACCCAGTCGTATGGACAGTTTCCACGAACTCGTCGTTGTATTCGTCCACTGAGCTTCCTAGGCATTCGAAACGATTCTGGAGTTCGAGCTGAAAGCTCTCGGGGTTTTGAATCTGGACCTGTGCTGGACGGAGCGTAGACTTCATCAGTCGAGACCTTTCAAGCTTTATATTGATGTTCAATGTGCCTCTTACCATGCGATGATCGCTCCCGGTTTTCACCGAATTGATCACAGAGACATCATTGAACATTTGCTTCTTGGTTGACATGATGAAGTCAATCTCATTTTTAGTTGCACCATCAGGGCTCTGCCAGGTCCACTTTCTGTGCTCACGCTTTCTGAAGAAGGAGTTCATCATATAGAGACCCTCCTTCTCCATAAAACTAGCCAGTTGGTGACCCCGGCGATTCCGACGTCCAAACCCAAATTGCCCCACATGCAGCTCATCACCGTCTCGTTTGCCCAGTTTCGCGTTAAAGTCCCCCATGACAACGGTGAAGCGAGTTTTGAAACCATGCATGGCTTTAGAGATATCCTCATACATGGTCTCCACTTCGTCGTCGGGGTGTGCCGAGGTCGGGGCGTAGACCTGTATGACCTTCAGCGAATATCTTGAGGATATTCTGAGTATAAGGTACGCCACCCTGGTCGACACACTCTCGATCTTCACCACGTTGTTCACGAAGGACCTGTGGACGATAAACCCAACACCACCCTGGGACTGCCGGTCACCCTCTCGGAAATAGAGCAGGTTGCCGGATTTCAGGGTTATCGTGTCCTCCCCCTCTCTTCGGACTTCAGATAATCCCACAATACTCCATCGCAGCCTGCTCAATTCCTCTTCGAGTTCCGTTATCTTCTCGTCGGTCCGGAGTGTACGCGTGTTGTATGTTGCCAGGTCAAGTCGTCGGTGTAGGCAGCCTGATCCCTTCCGGAGATAAAAACACAACATAGAAAAATACACCGAATAAACAATATTTGTTAAAAAGTAATTCTACTGTTTGATAAGTTTGTTAAACAAAAAAATTTGATTAAAAATTCTTTGAATTGTGTTTCTGTGAAATATGTTTCATTCAAGTAAATAGTCTTTTAAGTTTATTCGGAATATTGAAATTCGGAATTTCGTTTTTCGGACCGAGAACTCATCGAGCATTTGATTCTTCGAACATATGAAAATCGGAAAACAAACAAATCGGATTTACGACATTCGGTAAAATAACTTTCGTGATTTTAAATAATAGAGATTATAATTTTTAGGTATTATGAAATTCGGACTTTTGAAAATCGGAATATCGAAATTCGGAATAAAATATTTCGGAATATTTGGGTGTTCCCTTGTGAGAGACCAGTCCAATCGATTCGCGACCGTAAAAGGTATAAAACACAAAACACTAAGTTGCTCGAAGGACCATATGTTGGGGCGTAACTCCCAACAGTGAAAATGTTATGTTGATATTGTGTATCGGAATACTATGTTGAATGTTATGTTGAATGAGTAAACAACAAATTGGTATGAAGGTTTTATTGCTACTAAAAATAACATGTTTTAAGGTAATAATGTACAATTAATGTTGTATAATCAAACAGCAACGTTTCACTGTAAGTAGGACAAGTTAGTTAGGGTCAATATACAGCGTAGCTCGTACATGGAAACTAGTACCTATTAATATAAACACTTATGAACCTCATATTTGCAGGACTGGAGCCAATGTTCGAAACACCCAACTACCAAATCGCGTATTTCATGATGATTGCTGGAATTTTCTTCATCTGCTATGTCCCTGCCACCGTGACCGCATTCCTAATCGTCATCACTGGTTACGCAGAAGCACAAATGCTGGCCTTAAGCAAAGAAATGCTTCAACTGTGGCCAGACGCCATCAAATACGCAGAAGCTAAAACAGAACTAATTACTTTTGAAGAACTAAACGTTCATGACGCAGAAGTTAAGATAATTATAAACGAGTTCATTGGGAGACGTCTAAGAGAGATTATTGGTCGGCACGCAAATGTGATCAATATGCTGCATCAAGTAGAGATTGTTTTTCGACAAGCTATTGCTATGGGATTCGTGTTATTAGCACTGGGATTGTTGTCTGAGCTGCTCGGGAAGTTGGAGAATACTTTTCTGCAGGTGCCTTTTGCATTGATACAGGTAAGGTTCTATAGGAATCTAGGCTGTGTTTTGTTTGTGAATGATGCACGTCGGTGTGAATATGTTAGGAATATAGGCAGCAATATCCTAGTGGATGCTTTTACTAGAACGCAATACAATACTATTTTGTTATATAGGCCTGTTCATTGTTAAATAGTGGGAGACCCATGGTCGTGTGTGCACTTAGTTTAGTCTAGTTAACATGGGTACCTACATAAAAGTCATGCTGTGTAAACATATTTAGGAGTACAGTCGCGACTTGAACTTTAATACTCTTATCATCATCTGCTGCTTTCTCTCAACAATGTTGGGGTCGGCATCCAGTCTAACTTAATTCATCTGAATACCAGTGTTTTACATGGAGTGAATACCTGTGTGTGCCATATATTGTACGCAATGTATTGTCTGTGTTCCGTGTTGGCAAAATCGAAATAATTTATTTACCTAAAATGTCAGAGGTCCAGAGACGCACGCTTCATGTTGGTATGCAAAAATTAACACCACATTAGTATCTAGGTACATTGCACTCGTGCGAAGCCGGGGCGGGTAGCTAGTCTTTAAAAAATAATGGATAATCTATACTACTGATTACAGGTATCGATGGACTGTTTCGCGGGCCAACGCGTCATGGACGCGAGCATAGAGTTCGAGACATCAGTGTACGACTGCAAATGGGAGAACTTCGACCAAGCCAACATGAAAATAGTGCTGGTCATCCTACAGAATGCTCAGAAGACGATGATGTTGTCTGCCGGCGGGATCAGAACCCTCAGTTTTACCGCATTAATGTCTGTATTCAGAGGCATTTACTCTGCTTACACAGCTCTTAGGTCCACTATGAAGTAGAATCATTGCGCTTAGTAGAACTAAAACGAACGAACCCGCAGTTTTTTTAATTAAGGCTGCTCTCTCGAATAAAGCTTGAAAGAAGCATGCAGATGAAGCAACTTTTCGTCGGCATTTACAGAGAAAGCCACAATTTTTTTATCGGTATCACATAATAGGAAAAAAAATGACAAATCTCCTCCAAATCATTGAGATGAAACTATTTTACTCCTTAATTTCTTATCGTATAAAAAAATATCTACTGCTTTGCAATACAAAGGAAAATGATTTGGTTTTCTTACTTTTTACAAATATGTATTATTTTTATTACAATAAATGCGTCCGATTAAAGACTGCGTCTACATCACCCCTGCACTCGTCCACAAATTCAGTACGGGCCAAATGCTCAAGGTTATTGGCATGTATACAAGCCTTAAATAAATTTTATCAAACTAATTCAACATGTGTCGAGACGGCCCAGTGGTTAAAGCGACAATCTCATTCACGAGGTTCGCAACCGGGTTCGAGCAAGTACCAGTGTCTCTCTCTTTTTCAATTTTATATGTTCTTTCTAAAATCTTGGACATTAGGTACAGACATCGATGAAGGAAAACATCGTGAGGAAACCTGAACTTATAATGAATCATCATCATCAGCCTGAAAACGTCCACTGTTGAACAAAGGCCTCCCCCATAAGGGGAGGGGGGGTTGCCATAATCCCCACGTTTGGCAGGCGTCTTGGGGATCGCAGTGAAGTTGTTAAGTACACGAAAGCCGCTGCTGCCCGACTTCCGGATTTTCCCTTAGTCGCCTTCGACGACACCCTCGGGATGAAATGGGGGATAATTAATATAAGTCTGATATCGCTCAATCGGCCTTGAGCGCACGTGCTGATCAGTGCTCGTGCCTTCTCTGTGTGAGAAGAGACCTTTGCCCTGCAGTGACACAATAATAGAGTATTACTATTATTTAAATTATTATAATTCAACATGCCAAGTGCGTTACATTACAATAAAGCAATTAAGTTCAATTTACATCTGCTTCAAATAGGTGTAAAATGAAGTAAGCCCGTCACAGACGTAGCTATAATATATATTAATATAATTTATAGCAAGGCATCTTTCGATATATTTTCTATAGTAATCTTTCAGTGACCACAGACGCAGCTATAATCCATACTTAATATTATAAATGCGAAAGTAACTACGCTACGCTTTCACGATGCAACGGCTGAACCGATATTGATGAAATTTGGCATAAAGATAGATTAAACCCCGGGGAAGGACATAGGCTACTTTTTTTCCGCGACTTCGTCTGCATCCACTATAACCAACATTCACGCGAACGCAGTCGCGGGCAAAAACTAGTAATATATATATCTTTATTACGTCACCAAAATATGTGGAACAGTGTAACCCCTGAGGGTCAGCAGTTAGTGGAATAAAACAGCTACTAGCGAAGGAATATAATATATTGGTTCTAAAACACTTGTTTCCGCCACTTTCGGTAGGAGCCAAATTACATTACGGAAGGGAGCACCGGCCTGACGTAGATACGGCCTTAGGCCGCCGCAGCTGACGTGATGAGTTCCAAGGTTCTCCGCCCACAACTCGCGCGCTTAATTCACAGCTTCTGCGTGAGCCTGGGGTCTATGATAGGTGCATTCACTCCTTAGGCCGACTGCCGCAACAAACACTATCGAAACTGCAAAAAATCGATTTGTCTTTTTTCCATATTTGAAAAGAGAATTTAAAACTACGTCCGAAACATTAATAAAAATAATTAAAAAGTCATTATCAAAGAAGTTTTTAATTGTACAAAAATCGAAACAGAACATGTTGCGCGACGAACATGTTCGGAAGTGGTACTTACGATGATGTTCTGTGCGAGCGTGTTGCGCGAGCGTTTCGAATCTACCGGAACCGTTAGTGTACGCCGCGATGTGACTTAATGTGCTTTTACAATAATACTGTTTTGTTTAACTTATAATAATAGTGCTGTTACGGTATTGTTGAGATAAGTAGACGTAATTCGAGGTTTGCAAGTAACATAATTGGAAGTGGTAGGAGGTTCGATAATGTTCGTATAATTTTGACAATAATGTACAGTTTCGTAACTATCGAAACTGCCAGTTTCGATGTTTATTAGATTTGACATGTGATCGAACGCTATCGAATTTGGCACTTTCGATGAAATTTTGGCTATTTTAAGCCAAACACAAAATCCAAAGTGTAATATTTCGAAAAGTATAAGAAATATGAAATTTGTTGTCATAGATAACAAAACTGTATAAAATGTACTATTTATTCAATACATAATTTTACTAATGTTAATAATACATTTTATTCTACATCAAATTACAACTTTGAATCGCTCTCCTCTAAAGTACCTACGTGAATTTCAGTTTCGATAGTGTTTGTTGCGGCAGTCGAGGTACGTCGAGATCCTGGAACCCGGAAGGATGGGTTTAAGCAAGCTGGCACATTTGATTCTGGGCCGTTCACGCCTGGATCGAGCTCTCCACAACAGTGATTTGGAAGCTAAGCAGCCACAGTGGGAAAGGAGCAGAACAGTTACAATCTTAGCAGTATAGATAACTAAAAAGATGAGAACTCACCCCAGCGGCATCACAATAGATCACAGCAATATGGGTTCTTTATTTTTCCGAATTTTAAGGTTCTTTATTTCGAATTTAAATTGCGGTAATGGTTGTTAGTACATTACTAAGCGACACAGGCGCACGTCCATGCGTTAATGGTGGTATGAGCTCGAGAATAATTACGAATGTCGCCGATCGCGACCGCAGCGCACTATCGGAGATGTTCGGTTTTTAGAGATGCGCTCGAGAAGTATGTATGTCAAACCCTTGCCTGATAATATTAAATTAGGGGGTCCTGTAGATTTGTTTTTTTAAATTTAATTAGTTAGGTTTATAATTTGACTGTTCCTTGTTCACATTTAATATTGTTTTATAATTCATTTATAATATTGTTAACAATAACATTTGTAAAGGTGCGTCTTATTACGCAACGTTACAACAGATATAGCAAGACACATTAGTAATATATTTTATTTCAAAAATGTGAAACAAACAACGATCGCAGACGTCTTAGAGGCGAAAAAAATATATATATATAGCTACCGTGTGTGGTGGCTAGCTATACCTAATCTATAATATAGCTACGTATATTAATATATATTACAGGTACGTATGTATGTGCCTTTAATTTACGAAAAGATAACAATTCTTCGAAAAAATGTAAGAAATATTCGTTGTGGGTTGGTTGGTTTTGGTTGAAGTAACCCGAATTATTATGAGCAGATTATGAATCACGATAGATAAAACATGTAAGTAGTAGTTTTTAGATTACGGACTATTGTCGTACTTACATTAAATCGATAAATATAAAGACGTTTTTGTTTTCAACCAACTTCAAAAAAAGAAGGGCTCAATTCTTTACGTATTTTTTTTTGTAATGTTTGACCACGCGTTAATGTTTTCAGTGAAATCCGATTTCGATGATTCTTTTTTTAATTGATGATAAGAACCTTGTATGATAAGAAGTAGGCACTAAAATTTTTTTTTTACAAAAAAGACAACCGCCTTCTTAAAGTACTAAAGAATAACTTTAAATTCGAAAGTCGGTGGCAATACAAAACAACAAATAGAACAGCCAAGCCACCGACTTCCGAAACTAAAGTGATGTGTGTTCAGTTTTAAAGTTATTTTTCACTTTTTGGTTTTTGAAGGCGGTTGTCTTCTTTTTGAATAATTCCCGGTACTTTCTTGACACAGTAGTAAATAACTAACAACAGACGTATCTATGTGGCTGGTAGGATAGGTAGCCATGTATCTACCATATACAGAGCTACAATTAATTACCTAATAGTAATCACGAATAGCTACTACACTACACGAGCCACCAAGCCTAATAACATTAGAATGGATTAAACAAACAAACGAATGCATCGCAGCATCAGACAGATATGGAATTAATCGGAATACCAAACTAGGTACAGTATTTACTAGGCTGATTGGTGCTGATCCATGTGTCTTGTTCGTGAACGGGTGCTGTCAGTAGAGATTGGTCGTGTCTTAACTGCCATGGTTTTTATCTTGAATCTTTCTTATTAATGTTTTGGCTCACCTACATTGTTTTCACATAATTATAGAAGCAACAAGAATAAAGTAATCATTATTTTATAAAAACTTGATTTAAATGAGTGTCCGTGGAATTTCTTGCTCGTTCTTCCTACCTACGGTTTGGAACGAGCATCTAGCTTCCAACTTTCTGACTAACTGACCGATTCCTTGACAATTCAAAAGTGCCCTTAAATGGTTTAATTGTAATAAATGCTTTGATTTTGACCTGAGCTTAGGTCTGCCAAGCTGCTGCTGGCTGCTGGTGCTGCTTAGGTCTTAGACCTGGTCTTAATCGCTAAATAATTCAATTTACTACGTCAAAGTAATTAAATAACAGTTAAATTTTCTACTCGAATGGTTTTCAAATTAATCAGAGTTACATACACAAGATCGGGTTGGTTGGCGATCTCTGGGGGAGGCCTTCTACAGTGGATGATGATGATAATGACATACCCAAAATTATTACAATGACTCCGAAAAGTTGGATCGTGTATGGAGATCCGGATCTGCCGGATACCAGTTTGATGCCCTAGAGTCAATTGAGAAACGAGCCAATAGGAGTATTGGCAATGATAGGCTCGTCGAGTCAAAGCTCCAAAGTCTTGAGCATCGACGCCGAGTTGCTGGCCTGTCGATTTTCTATCGGTTGCATTTTGGGGAGTGTGCGACGGAATTGCATAATTTCATTCCGCCGAGCCCGTTTCATCATCGGACCACAAGACGTAGGTACGGCGATGCGCCACCGGTACATGGTGGACATCCCACCCACACGCCCAAAACGTTTTGGGAACATATTCATTGTGCGTACTGCTAAGGAGTGGAATTCCCTGCCTGAGTCTGTGTTTCCTGATAGCTACAACCAGGGAGTATTTAAGTCAAGAGTGAATAGGTTACTTCTAGGCAAGCGTGCTCCATCTTAGACCGTATCATCGCTTCCCATCAGGTGGGATAGTGGTCAAACGTATTATTTTTTTATCCATTATTGATATTTGATAAAAAATAAAATATAAAAAGAAAACTGGTATTGGCAGAACTAATTCCAATTACCAAACAATATTTACCTATGCAGGTGATTTTCCTAACAATAGCCTACCCTAGAATTACTTGCATTCGGAAAATTCATCAACTAACACCTGTGACATTGAGTTTTGACACCTCTTACTGGGCTGACGACATAATTACTAACTACGGATGGTATTTAATACGGATGTCGTTCCGTTGTAGGCTCCATACACGTAAACATTTTCTTGACTTTGATATTTTTTAACCTACAAAAAGAAGGAGGCTCTTTGTTCAACTGCGGACTTGAGGAAAGCTTTTCAAAATACTTTTTTTTAATGGACGGTTTGCTTCAGGGCTATATAAATTTTATCAAAATTGATTTAGCAGTTTTTGAAAAACTCAACAAAACCAAAAAAAACGTACGTAGATGACGAAACCGAAAAGTCATTATGTGTTCTGTGCTAAAGTTATTTTTCACTTTTTAGTTTTTGAAGGCGGTTGTCTTTTTTTTATTCCACGTTAGTTCACAACTTATAATAATCTAAAAAAAACTTTCAAAACTTTAGACTTTTGAGGATTTTTTTTTTCAATTATGTTTTTTTTTCTGTCTTATTGCACTAGGCATATTTCAAACCGAAACTGGGCTGCTTACGAAGTGGATAAAAGAACCTCCGTGAGATATCTATACTAATATTATAAAGCTGAAGAGTTTGTTTGTTTGTTTGGTTGAACGCGTTAATCTTAGGATCTACTGGTTCGAATGGAAAAATTATTTTTGTGTTGGATAGTCCATTTATCGAGGAACGCTATAGGCCCATGTGAAGCCGGGCCGGGTTGTTAATCATATTTTTAAAACATTGCCCCAATTTTCGTGTCTGAAATTATTATAAAAAAAAGAAAGAAGAATGCTCACTTGCATTACAAATCACTAAACTCATTTAGCATTTTAAAACATCAATCTGTTTCTGCCAACTTTAAACAATTTGACAGAGATAAAGAGTGATATTCTAAATACTTACGTTTTGCTCTATGTTCAGACCAATAAAAAAATGGGGCTCTATGTAATCTATCCACAACCTCAGCATTATTCATAATTATAGCTACGAGTATATACCTAATAAGTAATGAAAATCTTACTAGTATTTTAATAGAATATCTTTATATTATTTTCGTAAAACTTTTGTATGGAGATTTAAATACATGCAACGCTTTACATAATCATACCACGGTAGTGTTATTAATTATTATTTACGTGGTACTTTGAACATTGAAGACTTAATTGTTAATTCTAAAACATTGTCGATGTCTTGAAGCAGCAGAGGCATTCATTTGTAGGTTTCCGTGAAGAGTACTTGCTAGTTCCATAGTTTTTAAATACAAAAGTTAATCAACGTTTTCATGTTAAAGTAATCATTTTATGCTAAAATAACTTTAATATATTTTGATTTTAAGTGATTCAAAAACATTTGAACAGAATGGAATTAATAATATTATAAAATGAATTTCTCTTTTATAATCAAGCCAGCCAAATTAACTTTACCTACTTCTTAAAAAATATAACTATAATTTCAATTGACAGAAGAGCAGCTTAACGAAGACGCAAATATCGCACGACGCTTAATTTAATTTCTAAACATCAATATCACAAGGCCATTATCAAACGAACCAAGGGCAACACAGGGTTGCGGCACAGGGCATAAAAAAAATATTTTTTCTTTCTATCAATATCTATATTAAAATAATAAAATTCTTCATTATGGATTTGGACACAACATAGTTATCGTGTCCATACTCCCCATTGTGTTGATAGTCGGTGTCAGTAAAAGGTTTGATAGCGCAAAATGTCAACGTCATAATATTTTTTTTGTTGCGCGGTTTAAATCCTCCTGGTCTTCCTCCATCGTGGGGTTGACGGAGGGGCATACCGGACTCTTGCCGGCTGAAATCACCGCGGTGTTCCATATCTGCCTATGGCTGGGGGTGCGGGATTCGCATAAGTATTCACTGTTCCCACGGCAGATTTGACGGTCAAACCACTATCTCTCTGACAGCTAGCAGATGCAGAAGGCGGTCGTCTTGGGTCCGCAAATTCCGCATTATGAGGAAAATCCTCACTTTTTATCCCTAACCTTCGTCAGCTTGGGTTTTTCCACCTAGCTGCGCGTCTATTATATTATACTAGCTATTGCTCACGAGAATATTGGTTATCATGGATGCAGACAATGTGGTGGATTAAAAAGTAGCCAATGTCCTTCCCTAGAGTTTAAGCTATGTCCATACCATTTTTCGTCGAAATCGGTTTAGTCGTTTCGTCGTGTAACAAACAGATAGACAGACGGTTACTTTCGCATTTATAATACTATTGATTATTATTATTGCACTATTAGCCATGCTAATCCATACTTATAAAATATATACTTTTATCCATACTAATAGGAGGGTAAGGGGAGAACTGTACACAACTACTAAACCGACCCTATTGTCAACCTCACCTGCACGCGCCGATAGGCGACGTCGGACAATGTGGCCGGCGTGGTACCCTCTGCTAGATAACAGACGAGGACATGGCGACCGGCCAGTGGCGGGTTATCCACTCAATACACCCAGACAAAGATTGTCCTGGAAGGGGCCATCACAGACCCAGGGTATTAAATACACCCTAAAAGAGTGATCCCCTGTCCCGTAATCCATAGGTCGCAATGATGAAGCCGGCTTGGAGCCAGGGCACTGTTTGGAGCCATCTGTAATCAAATTTTCGGATTATGGATAGTTCTTGGTACTGCCAGGCCCCGGGACGGTTTCTGCAATGTGACTAGGTTACCCTCCTCTCTCCCTCCCATCCTCCATTCCTCTATTCCTCTCCACTGCTCTCCACTCCTAATCGCGACCCTGTGTGATTGGGCGGCCTCGAGCTTGCCCCAAGAGTGATGGCGAGTAGGCAAAATTAGTCACCTGTGCTAGGACCTGCGCAGTTGAGCGCCGTATGCAGGATGTAGGAGTCCTGGGGGTTGAGCCGATCGGCGCTGGTGGTTATGTATCCGTGAGGCAACACGCCCCCTTTGGTCTGGATTTCAGGCAAAACGGTGGCCCTACCTTCTAGCCAGGGGTTGGGAAATGGCCATTGTGTCCCGTTAGAGGGCCACAGGTGCGGTGCGTGAGGTCCGCTGTGGTCATCCTTGGACGGCAGCAGCGGTAGGTAAAGGACATGCTGACGGTGTAAGTGAGTGTTGAGCAGCTCGATTGGGGTAGGTCAATTGCTCGCCCCATGACGCCAACCCGATCGAGCGCCCGATGTCGCAATGTAAGCCTGCCTACTGTATTACCAGAGAGATATTTCTCTCTGGTTATACTAAGGGTACCTTCAAATAAGTCACGCGACTTTATTTATATGAATTTACAAAGCAGCGCTGCTGTTGCGCTACTGGCGCGCGACTAATTGAAGGCGCCCTAACGGTCAAACTTCGTTTAAGTGCAAAGTTCCCAGTTGCAGGCTCCATGGCAGGTGGGAGCCAGAGAGATGAAGATTACTTCGTACATACTATGGACAATTTCCGGCCAAGTATTAAACCACCTTCAGGAGTGGAGTCGGTGAATGCCAACAAAACTCCTCGACAGAGTACTTCTAGCATCTCTGTCGCCCCTGGCGTTTCGGTAGCGAAAGCTACTGGCGCTAGCGCGGATATTAGTCCGGCTATGGCGAGAACCGCGGCTAAGACCAAAACTAAGTCCCACATATAAAGGGCAACGGCACTGATTGGGACTAGTACCGGCTTTTCAAAGTAGGCGAAGGCTCAGTAGTCGGGAAAAATCGGCGCTAGCCCATTTGGAAAATCCTCGTGGATGTCCTACGCCCTGAGGCGGACGGAGGGGTCTGTCAGGCTCTTGCTGACTACAAACAACCCCGGTGTTCCATCTCACACATACGTCGGGGCTTGCGGGAACTGGAGATATCCGCAGCATCCTTCTGCGACATGACCGTTTTGCAGAAGAAAAACACCACGCCCCAGTACTCAGCGCTGCTGACCATCGACTCGACCACGGCTGGCAGCGACAGGTCACTGCCTACTTCTGAGACGAAGGCACAGCTCGGCTCCTCCCAAGCGGCACACTGCCAGCGTATGCCACGCCGTATCCTCCCAGCAGTCGATGCAGTGGTGACACCGGGCGTCTGGCTCCCTGTTTATGCGACACAGGTACTTCCCGAAGCAATCATGCCCCGAGAGCACCTGCGTCACTCGAAACGACAGGAAGCCGTGCCTCCTCCCGAGTCAGCGCTCAAGCACTGGCCGGACCGCCTCGATGATGGCGAGGCCGGCGGTAGGGCGCGAAAACACCATTCCGCCACCAGGACCTCGTGAAGCTGAGACCGACGCAAACCAACACACCCTCTTCCTACCAGTGCTCATAAAGCGCTGACGTTTGTCACCGACCAATTGGGAACGGCACGCACTGTCGACGCCTTCGAAAGCATTTGGCATGTGCAGAAACGCGAGGGCAAGGGCAAACGCACCCAACTCACCCGACGTCGCACAGACCCTTCAGGTCCACCAGCTCAATCGGAGTTAAACAAGAGGAGGGAAAGACAAAGTAAGATGGACCGTCGGCAGGCTAAGTTCTTAGCGCTGAAAGGCCCTCTTTAAAACAAGTTAGTTTTGCAGCTGGGAAACAGGTTCTGGCGGGCACTAGCCAACCAAGGTCCAGCCAACCACCTACTAGCGAAGCCAACTCAGCTCCAGCAACGGAGGTAACACAGCCAATCCAAGCGGGCCGCCAACAAAAGCTATGCCAAAGCTGCCAGCACTCCCCTGGACGTCGTGATCACTAGCGATCGAACGGGGATAATCAGCAAGGAGACGTTGGACCAGGTTCTCGCTGCCATCCAGAGGCAGATCATAAGCGGGGCCTGCTCCCCCATACAAGACTCACCAGGGTCGACTTTCAATGCTAAGCCGCGGTTCGCTGAAGGAGTCCTGAAACTCTGGTGCGGCAACGACCACACATTCGCCTGGATGAAAAACGCACAGTTTCCGGCTTGGCTCTCCCAACTAGCACCACGCTAGTCGTTAAGAGCCAGTCAGAGCTGCAGAAGAGAGCACGCTACGGGGTCGTCATCCCAGACGAGCAGGAAGTCTTCATCATATGACCCGAGGGCTGGCTTATTCTTCACCTAAGAATCCGCATTGCCATACAAATTCAAATTCAAATTCAAAATCATTTATTTCAACCACTTCTAGGTCATAAAATACAATTTCATATAAAATTTCATTACAATAAAAATAATAAATAAAATAACATAAATAAAATTATTATCATCATTAAAATTAAACCATTAAAATCAAATTCAAATCATAAATATTAAATTAAAATCATAAAATTAAATTAAAATCATAAAATCTAAAGACTAAAAATACGCCTGCCTCTGAGTCATTTGTTTGTTTGTCATTACATTAACCATGTAACAATGGTTGATGTACTGACAATCAAACCTGTTCGCAAATACGCTCAGGATGGTGTTGGAGGTGGCCCGGAGCCTGCGCCCCAGAGATGTGCACCGCTTTCGCATCGTCGTGTAGAAACAGTCGACACGGGCGTCGGCGAACATCCCCGACGCACTGCAGTGCCGGGGGAGCCCAAACAACACCCTGAACGCATTATTATATTGAACACGGAGAGCGTTGTACTGCTTCTGGGTGTATGACACCCACAGGCGGGCTGTGTACAGGGGCGTACAAAACGCTCTGAATAGAGTTATTTTGACAGCCCCCGAGCAACGAACAAACCTGCGCGCGATCATATTCGCCCTCACAGACAACGCTCTCCGCTCCCTATCGATGTCCGCATCGTCCCTCAGGTCAGAGGTCATATACTTAAACTGGTGAACCCTTTTCAACTCCACACCGCTCAATCTAATAGGTGGAACAGAATCCGGACAGCTCCGACCCCTGGCCTGAAAGACCATGCATTCACTCTTCTTTGCGTTATAGAGCAAACCGTGACTCTGCGCATAACGCTCACATATGCCCAGCAACCTAGACAGACCACACACTGAGGCGCTCAGCAGCACCATGTCGTCCGCGTAGCTAATATTGTTATTAACACCGTCAATATGGCAGCCGACACGGGTGCTGCTAAGCTCCTCTATCAGTGCGTTCACGTACAGGTTGAAGAGCTTCGGCGAGGTCAACCCTCCCTGTCTCACCCCGCACTCCAACCTGTACGGTTCCGACAAAGCACTCGACCATCGAATGACGTTGACCTGGTTAAGATACCAGTACTTGATCCCTAAACATGTCCGCAATACATTTCGGTTCACTCACACCGTTGACGCTCACGGGTAAGCCCGGTTTACTATTTAGCCTACTAGTAGTCTTCCAGAAGTTACGAAAGTCACGCTTCGAATGGTGTGAAGCGAGGATATCCATCTTTATCTGCTCCCTATTATTTTGGCACCACTTTAAGCGTGACTTAAAGACTCTGCGACTCTCCCGCATCTCCTCCCAAACACGACCTTCACTCGGTTTACCCCACTGTACCCATTCCATAAATTTAGACCGAGCTACCCCGTGAGCGTCACGCACATGCTTGTTCCATCTGATCACCGGTTGTTTTCTTCTCGGTTTGACAACAGTATGACTCTCAGAGGCGGCTTTACACAATGCATTAACAATCTTATGATACATACTGTCAATTAGACGCATGTGGTCACGGTTGTCACAACGCGTATCACGACAATCACTAAGTTCTGGCGGAAAAACAATTTCTTTTAAGCTATCATTACATAATTTACTATATATATTTATTTGTTCGTGGTTTCTCTCCCCCCATTTTATTTTATTACATTTCAAATTCTTTTGCAACATCTTTGCTTCTACATTATTTATATTACATTTAATAATGAGTGGCAAGTGGTCAGACCACACCGGATCATACTTAACGTGTGTATCGACTATAGTTTGGAACGCCGACTCAGTTACAACACAGTGGTCTAACCATCTTAGCGCCCCATTTGCGTCACTTATAAAACTATATGTATCAGACAATAAACCTAATTTAATGATACCGGCACATTTCCAATCTAAATCATTACAAAAATTTAAAAGTTCATAATAGAATTGCTCACCCGGGTGGGCGTTGAAGTCACCGAGCATGTAAACACACTCAATACTTTCATTGCCCACTACTGCGCTCAGCGTCCCCAAACAATCCGTAAACTCCACTAAATTCACTGTGTTATCAGTCGGCATGTACACACTGAACACTAAGAATGACCTTTGCCCTACCACTACTTTAATACCGCACACTCGAGTATTATCACATTGCACTACAGTAACATTATTGATTATTTTACATACAACATGGCAATGCGGCCTGCTTGTTGGGCACGTGTCTCGTTGATAGTAATGTGGACGAGATTTTGGATGCCCTATGAGGGGAGCTCATAGTGAATCCAAAGTCTCATCCGAGTCTCTTTTTATTTTTAAAGTGTATATAATTTGTATGTATGTAATACACCGTGGCATTTTTGTCATTTTACAACGGCAGCCCACTTTACATATCCAATGATTTGTAATCATTAATTAAAAAATATATATTATTATTATTTATTATTATTATTATTTATATACCAAATATTTTTCATTAAGAATGACGCGTAATGTAGTTTGAAACACTGCTATGAGCGCTGTCCGAACTTTGTGTTCTAAGAGCGGCGCGGAATGGAGTGGCAACATCTTTTTAATTTACCCTAGCGCAAAAATGTGTTTCTTACTATTGCAACCTAAATGTTCTCAGTACATAGCAGTTGTATTTAAAAGCCACTTTTACAATTCTTCCTTCATACTTTTACGGGCTTAGGACCGTCATAAACATTTTTCTAGTTAACGTTAGCAATTTTTTAGTCGCGTCCAGAAGTTTTTTATGTCGGATATATTCAATGGACTACGTTCGTAAGACGACTTAAATGCGACGGTGTATAATATGTAATTCTGAAGTAGTATTCACTCGTAGTTCTTCAGTATGAACGTGTGGCGTCAAATTCGTAAATTCGGTTTGGAATACTGCGACCTGCCTACAATGTTGTGGAACGTGTCTGTCTTTCTGAAGCTTCTCACTCTGAATATATACGGCAAGAACAAAACAGGTAAGATTATGTAAAGCACTGAAATAATACTAAAGCACAATCAACAGAGCAGATAAGTGAGGAGCTCGACCCCGAAACCCCTAGCTGTTAATCCCTCCTGTCACTTGTACATCTTTGAAAGTCGTTATAGATCAGATGACAGAAAGCCTGACCACCAGTCTTACCAGGGGGTATCGTGTAACCCAGTAACTGGATTGTGGTGGTTAAACAGGTATAGTTCCTGTATTACACTGATATAGCTGAATCTGGATAAACTGGAAGCCGAACCCAACATATTTGGGAAATAGCTAGGCAGATAATGAGTCAACAAGACAGATTAGTAATTATAAGAATCCTTGAATATACTTATAGTTTTCTATGAAACCGATGGGCAATAAAATAAAGACCATTGGGTAAATAAAATTAAATTGCATCGTGATCAGAGGGTTGGCCTATAAAGGGTTTAAGAAGCAGTACTACCATATGATGTGGTAACGCAGGCTTTTTGGCACTTGTCCAGTTGAAGAATTTATTGATACCCGAATATGAGCTCCTCCTCTTTATTATATGTTGTGCTTGTCATTACTACCTATTATTTTTAAGATTTTATGAATGATTTTGAGTTAAATGGAATTTAAAAAAAAAGCTTAATCTGACGTAATGATTTATCTCTTTTGTTGATTGTTGTTTAAAGTTGTATTAAAGCTGTATTAACTGATTTTATGTGATGTAACTTTTTGCAACCTGTAAAGTTCTGATATTGGTCTTCTTCCACAGGAATCCCATTCATCTTCTACGTCATAATTATTGCGGTATTACTGTGCTATTTCTACGTGTACCTGGTGAGCGTGCTGTGGTTCGTCTTAGTAAGGAGTCGGGAGACGGGAGACATCGTGGCAGCCACTGTGGTGCTGTCCCTGGGGATCACCAGTGAGATAGGGATCCTGAAGCTACTGTACATGTTCTTATATATGTGAGTTTGATGGACCAGTAGATAGTTTACTGTAGGCATACAAATCATTGTAGGTAAAACACTTTATTTTTGAAAAGAGTAAGTATGGAGTTTCTTCCCTATTCTTCTTTATACGAATCTACTTTTTGGAAGAGGCAACTAGATTTCATTAAAATTTTCTTGTTAATGACGTCCCTTAAAAAATCTATAAATAATTTGACTTGACGACTGACGTGGCGTATACTCTTAGAAATTAAAAATACGATTTACAATTTCCTGTTTTTACCCCGACTGCAAGGAAAGGGTTATGTGTTTTTATCCCATGTTATTTGGGGTCGGCGTTACACGTATTCTACTTCCAGTCCAGGCTTTTCTCTTCCTCTCCATCCATCCACATTTGTATTCATAACTTTTTTGATCACATGCGTTTTATCCCTCCGTTTCACATACCTATACCAAGGTAAATGAAAATCGTAAAGCAATTGGTTTTATTTCATACGACAATAAAGTTGATGACATATTTCTCTATCTACTCGTATCTTCAAATTTGCGTCTATGCTAAAATGACGTCGGTTGGATGTCCCTATGATCTTGCATTAGGAATCCTTTTGGGCTTGGAAATATCGAAGAAGAGAAGTTTCAAGTTTTCCCTTCACTAATTATACCGAAATTCTACTGCAGTATCTGACAGAGCGTTTAAGTTGTCCGCTCCAGTGTATACGGGTCTTAAGAGCTCCCAGATGATGTCCACGTCTTTGTGGTTAATTTGATCATTTTTAAATTTCTTTTGGCCAGTGACAAGGTCCGGGACCTTACCGACGCCTTCCTGGAGTTCGATGCCAACATCGAACTGCATCCCTGTAGCAGGCGAGCTATCAATCTTATGAAGTACATGCGGGTTGTGAAGATACGAGCTATCGTCTACTGGGTGATACTCATGGGCAATGGGAGCGTGTATATGCTTATCCCCTTGGCAAGGCGCGGCAGACATCTGACTGAAGACTTGTTCATCATTTACGGTAATTTCACTAATTGTTTAGTATGTTTAAACCTTTTTTATTATTAGTTTTAAAACATTATTAAATTTGGTTTTAAGTTTTCCTACTGCCTTTGTATCGTTATGATTTATTTCATTTCTATTGAGCCAAGGTAGTAAAAGGTTTGGTCTAATATTTATAGGATTAGAACCAATGTTGGAGTCACCAAACTATGAAATTGCTTGGATCTTAATGGTCACCAGCATTTACACAATATGCTATATCTCGGCCAATGTAACCAATTACCTCATAGTCATTATTGGCTACGCAGAGTCCCAAATATTGGTTCTGAGTGATGACGTCACTCATATTTGGATTGACGCTGAGGCACATTATGAAGCTGAAACTCAATGCGAAAATGGCAATTTCTTTAACTGCGACAGAAAAAATAGAATAATTAACGCTTACGTGTGTAAGAACCTAAAAGACATAATTGCGAGGCATGCAACCATCAAAACATTATTCAACAGAGTAGAAAGCGTGTTCCGAGTGCCTATTGCTTTAGGATTTACCTTGCTAGTCCTCGGGCTGATAGCAGTACTTGTCGGAGGATTAGAAAATACGTTTATGGTGGTATCTTTCGCTTTCATACAAGTTGGAATCGAGTGTTACTTTGGTCAAAGAATAATGGACGCAGGGGTCGTGTTGGAACAGGCTGTGTATGACTGTAAATGGGAGAACTTTGACAAGAACAACATGAAGATGGTGTTGGTGATGCTGCAGGCGTCGCAGAGGACTACGGCTATATCAGCGGGTGGATTTACAAACCTGAGCTTCATGTGCTGCGCGGCAGCTATGAGGGTTATATATTCAACATATACTGCCCTTAGGTCTGTAATGTAGTGAGGCTTACCTTGAAATAATATTCTTATTGTTAGAGATATAGACTTAGAAGTGCACTACAGAAGATAACTAGAAAAAAAATTAAAATAATAAAATCTACACTGTATTTTACCGTCTTTTGTGTTGGACTCTTATTTCTCTTGCTTTTATTAAGTAGGAGCTGAATAAATCGGATCCATTATATTATTGAGTTAAGCTTCACGTGTTGACTTGTTAGTTTGGAATAGAATTTTGAATAGAAAAAAATTACGCGATTCCGATTCCGATTTTTTTGATCTTTGTTCTTTTAAATGTCTTTGGATGGCTGTCAAGCCTACGGCCCGCCTAGTGTTGGTTGGTTACCGTTGCTTTTTTTTGGGACATGCCCGCCACTTTGTTCCCGAACAACTGCAACTTCAGAAAGCCAAAATCAACAGTGGCGACCACTAGAAAAGCGACGAGTCCCGGAGAAACATTACAACTGTCTTGGATCCCGCAACGAAATTAATCAGAAAAGAACAGCGGAGGAGTAAGAAAATCGTCGCCGGTGCTTGTGCCCATCTGCAATACCAGATAGCATGCACATGCGTTGCTATCCTAGAAATAAAGTTAAAATGTCTCTTGTGCCTGTAATTTCATTCCCGTTCCCGTCTTTGAACAGAACAACTTGGCTTTGCGGTAGAAAAGGTATGGTAATCCACTGCCCCAGACTCCAGAAAGAGATCTCAAAATGTCTCTCTATCAATAGATTCCCCCCCTTATGGGGGAGGCCTTTGTTTAACAGTGGACGTCTTTCGGTTGATAATGATGATGATGAAGAATATGATTTAATTTTATTACTATGATAAGATTTACATTAGTTTTCAACCGACATCAAATAGAAGGGTGTTCTAAATTCGTCTGTATGTTTTTCTTCTATATTTTTTTTTTCTATATTTGTTACGCGATTTCTCTGGCAAATGTAAAGCGATTTTTGATGGATAGGGTATGCCTCAAGGGTGGTCCTATATATTTTTTTTCGAAATTGATTCAGCACTTTAAGAAAAAAATCGGACAGTGCGAGTCGGACTCGCCCACCGAGGGTTCCGTACATATTAGTAGGTACATATCCATACTTCTATACTAATCCATACCTACTATCCATACTTTAATCTACTTAATATTATAAATGCGTTTTTTGCGACATAAGCGGCCGTATCTATTTTTCACGTTAACATAGAGGGTTGATTTTTTTACAGCATCAAGGGACCGTAGACATGAGTAGGTATATGGTTTTAATTTCAAATCGATACCTCAACGCGTTCCCGAGATAAAAATTCTTGACAGACAGACGGACAACAAAGTGATCCTATAAGGGTTCCGTTTTTTCCTTTTGAGGTACGGAACACTAAAAATCGACAGAGAGCAAAAAAACATACATGGATGATGTTGTAATGTTCTCACCTTGTACTTTCAATCTCTGTTTTGTCTGTGTTGCCATTTCTTAATGGATTTGGATGATAAGGAAGTACTAAAAAGCGAAAAATAAAAACAGAACACACAATGACTTTAGTTTCGGAAGTCGGTGGCAATACAACAAAGTCTATTCTGTTCTGTTCTGTTTTAAAGTTATTTTTCACTTTTTGGTTTTTGAACGCGGTTGTAATTTTTGTAAAAAGCTTTTTTTGCTGCTCCTATGTTGTCCTGGGTTGTCTTTTTTTATCCAGTACAAACCTGTTTATATATTTTGATTTATATTTATCTCGGTACATTTCATTATTAAGTTCTGTAAAGATGTAGTTTGAAATCATTTCGTTTATTCTAAACGTCGAATCCATGCTTTTCAAATGAACTATGCATCAGATTATTTGGCCCCCTCAAACAAAAAATAGAAATACTTACTCCTATTTTGCAATTTGCCCGAATACTTTTTGCCTTCTGTCAAAAACTGTCCATACGAGCGAGAAAATACCGAAGAATTCGAAATGCAGCTGGAAACAACACAGTAGGATAAAACATCCAAAATTCTCAATAGAGGAGTGAGTTCAAAGGAGAATTGAACAGGCGGTGTCGAAAATGGAGGGCGGCGTATCAATATTTGAGCTTACTTTGATCCACAGGGACCGAGCGACCGAACTAGCGAACAAACAGTGGGTCTCAATAGACTCATTCAAATTGTAATGAATGGGCTTCTTTAGATTCGTATTGTGTTTGACTTTTGGTCATTGAACTTTTTTGTTTGAGCTCAAAAGTATTCTGTGTCATTACTTTAGTAAGCCTTGGTCCGCTTAGAATCAGTTGAACAGAACAAATAGGAAGTCCAGCCTTTCCTGATGAGAATAAAATATTTTGATCTTTTTAAACGTTAGTACCTATTTGTTATCTATACATATAATAAAACAGTAACAAAACTGTGTCTGTACATTGAATATATTAAAAAATAAATAATTGAGGGGGGTTTAGGAACAGTAATAGAGCACGAATCCAAAAAAAAAATTCTGTCTGTTTGTCTGTTTGTTTGTACACGCTAATCTTCGGAACTACTAGGCGGATTTGAATGATTTTTCTTTTGTTGTATAGGTATTAAGTCTGGGCAACATATAGGCTATAATTTATCTTGGAAACTTGAACACCAGATGCAGAACCGCAACAGACCAGCTAAACTATAAGAGATACAAAAATGGTACCATAGCAAAAATTGTTCCACGTTATGAGCATTTACTGCTGAGAGAATAAATTTGAAGATCTGGAACACCTGATGTGGAACTCCAAGAGCCCAGCTACACCATGACACATATAGGAATGATGTCTTAGCAAAAGGTGTTCGGTCCGATGGGCATTTCCTGTTGACTTTTAAAAATCGAAGATTATGACCATCTGATGTCAAAATCAAAGCTATTACTAATTTCACTGTATCTTATAAAATAACATAAGCTGGGAGTACCTCCACGCGGTGAGGGCGGTAACAGTTTCAGATCTTCGATTTTGCCGACCCCGTTGTCGCTGGCAAAAGCAACAGGATCCGCGTAAGAAGTTGCGGGCAGAAGCTAGTAATGAATATAAACCTTAAAATGAAACGTTTAATATTTATATTTGTAAGAAAACACGCCCAAAGATTAATTGGTGACAAATTGTACGAAAACCTGTTTAAAATCGTAAGTTTGGTTAACTATTGTATTTTAATTTGTGTTTTTTTTTTAACGATGCGGCGTTTCGTGCTATTCTTACTCGTGTCAGTACATCACGAAGCGCGTTGTAGGCATTCCTTTTCGCGGTCTAGCTGCCTTTTCTTTCATAATCTGAGGTATTAATCTTGTATCGAGTCGTGTCGTGTCGTGTCGTGTCGTGTGTGTAGTCGAGGTACAGACAACGTAATCAACTTACCCCCCTATCTGAAGAAATTTTAATGCGTGAGTAAACAGTTTATAACGCTGTCTGTACGAAGTCCGGGCTAAATTGTTGATCAAGCTGGAATAAAAAAAAAGTAATCCTGTCTTTACTATTGAGCAGTCGCATAAAGGTCGTCATTATAACTACAGCAGGGCTTCAATACAGCAAACAATTTGCCATTCAAGTTTGGGCTTTATTATATAAATCCTGCAACGTGTCAGCTTTTCATTATGCACCTAGTATTAAAACAGCACACCTTGCTTACGTATAATGCTGATCATGATACTAACAAGAGACGGAACGATATAGTATGCAATTCAAATTCGACTTCAAAACATGTCTTTGCAGAAAGGTTTTTTTCATTCCTAGGTCCATTTCTGTACAATAGATTAAATAGAGAACTATTTATAAGTTGAATAACTTTCTGTGTAAAAAAATAATTTTTCAATATTTAAAAATCATTTCTTACGAACAGGCAGAAAACTTGCTCGTAGTATGCAAAAAACATTACTAGCAGAAAATTTTTGTGTCTACATAGGTTACTTTAATTCAAGTTTTTTTTAAAATGTAATTTAGTGTTAATTTATTACAAATATAGAAGCACTTACT
This sequence comes from Charanyca ferruginea, assembly GCA_947361185.1. Taxonomy (NCBI): domain Eukaryota; kingdom Metazoa; phylum Arthropoda; class Insecta; order Lepidoptera; family Noctuidae; genus Charanyca; species Charanyca ferruginea. The sequence goes on along the minus strand of OX376075.1, from coordinate 22,781,216 downwards.
AGCCTGAAACACAGGTTCAACCTAGTTCAGGCAAATGAGCACCTATGTCCTATATTATATTTTAAGATATTTGTTTTATGTGTCTTTTTATTAAATAAACAATTATTATCAAAAAGAAGGTGTTTATATTTATTAATTAAAATTTTTACTATAAAAAAAAAAATACCAGGCAAGGGCAGACAATAATAAATTGAACTTAAAAGCTAAGAAATTGTTCTTTAACCTGTTAAAAACTGTCCCTAACTTAATTTTCATTAACTTTCATGTTTCAGTATAATTTGAATTGCATAATTACCGATAGAAGCTCACATAAAATAATTAAAACTACAATCAACAGGCGAAACAAAAGATTTAACAGAAACGCCTGCTTTGAGACGATCGTTAATTAATTTAATTACATAACTTTTAACTACATTAAACGTTACTTCTTAACTTCAATTCAATTATAATGTTTAACATTATTTTTAAACTTATTTTCACTCAATTTAACTTTCGTAATCATCAAAAGTTTTAACTGTTCTGTTTTAACTAAGATATAGCTGCATAGGTATAACTAAGGTATGCTATAGGGCATCGGGGATGTTTGCAATGTATCGCACTGATGGCTTTCATGCCGTCATCCGAAAGAAAACAGTATCCCTGATCTGCAGAATGCGAGGCAGCTGCAACGGAATTCTGAAGATTTTAGCTGATAGGATCTCTTCTCCACTATGGAGATCTTTCATTAGAAGAGTAATTTAGTGTATTATATTTGTTTTGTTTTGTGTAGTTTATTTGCATTTTGTATTTTAATAATTTAAGCCTATACGGATTTTATTATCTGAAATAATTAATTTTTATTTTATTTTTTTTTATAGGAATTACTATTAAGAACAATTTTACGATAGGATTGAATTGGTACTACAGGCGAAGGAGAGCAGAGAAATAGATTAAAAAGATAAAAATATATTAAATACCTCTCTCATTTCCTTTTCTTTCCTATATCTTGCTATCTAACAACCTTTTTATTATATTGACACAATAATGCTACATTATTCATTATGAGTACCTACTTACATATATTATTATCTTCGCTTCCAAAGTATAGTCAAGCAAACCTTTTTTGAGGTTAACTGTCTTAAATATTCTGTTAATTTTAAAAAGTAATACTACAAACCAAAATACGAGTATTAACCCAAATAGCACTTTTTTAACAGTGATCAAATTCTATCTTCTGAAGTAACATTATAAAGAGAAAATATTATACTTAGATTGAGAAAAACGTATTAACTCACTGTGTTGTGTTTAATGATAAAGATATTTTTTTTTATTTGTTTTTAATGGTAAAACTCAAAAAGTACATAACCGATTTAGAAAAATCTTTCAGCAATTTAAAGCTACATTATCAGCGAGTAACATAGACTACATTTTATTTTTAAAAAAGTAGGGATCCGTATTAAAATCCACGCGGGCGAAGTCGCGGTCAAAGTGCTAGTCATTAATACTTACATTATACAGAAATATCGCGAAAAAAATAAAATCTAATAGTAAAAACACTTCGACAACCAACACAAAAGTAAAACTATAATTTATCAATGAGCCAGTTCAAGCAAAGATATCAAATGTCGTGGGGCTTAATAACCCTTAATTGGGCAGATAGGGGCTCATGCCTCTTCGTTATCCTCGTCCGAGGGTCTTTCGGGCCCTTTTGACGGAAAACGAATTAAAGTGTCTGATTTCTATAGTGTTTTGTTAGTTTGAGCAAATGATTGTTGAAAATTTGATATCTAGACCATAAACAGGGAAGGTTTTGAGGTTAGTTAGACGAAATAGTGGAGCAGAATTATCTTAGCAGGTAGTGAATAATTAGATGTACAGACAGCGTCATCAACTCCTTACCTCTTATCCGAAGAAATTTTAATAATAGTAATAATATGTGGGGACATTTCACACACGGCCATCTGACCCCAAACTAGGCAGACCCTGTAGGTCGATTCTGTAAAATTCAAACAACAACTCGCATCTCACATCGCTATTCACTCTCACTTCGCAATGGGTTCAAAATGACTTTGATATATTTGACACTTTGAATCGGGTTCGAGTGAGAAGTGAGCGTCGAACTGACGGGGAAATTACCTTACAGAATGCCACTTCTTACGTCATCTCATACTTTATCTGTCAAAATCTCCCTGTCAAATTAGTTCAATTCGCTGACACGCTCGCAGGGGTTGCGCTAGTGTAAATTCGAATTATCAACTGAGTTTTTAGAATGCCAATCAAGAAACTCACAGCGGATTCAGATTCGAAGTTTAGAATGAGTTCTTACAGAATCACAGCCCTGTACTATGGGCGTCAGACAGCTGATATACATACACAAATACATTTTAAATACATACATATGTAGATAAACAACACCCAGACACAAGGCAAACACAAGTGCTCATCACACAAATATTTACCCTGGGTGGGACTCGAGCCCGCAACACGCTGCGCAGCAGTCGATCGCTTAGCCACTGCGTCAACCGTGTCGTCGAATGCGTAGGGGGTAAGCAGTTGATGACGCTGTCTGTACGTTTACAACTATCAGTTAGTCAGAAAGCTCTTTGACAATTCAAATTGCCTGTTAATGGTTAAATATCTATGGTTTATTTGAAATAAATGCTTTGACTTTGACGAAATGAAGAGTTTTTATTTGTTCACGATTTAATGACTTTTTACTGTGACTTCGACCGCCTGCTTCTTCTACGGCTCCCTATTGTTTAAAAAAAAAAAATGCTTTTAGGGACAACGTATACCCTGTTCACAATAAGATTAGACATTTACAAAAACCTTTTTTACAGTCCGTTCAACCGATTTTGACTTATATTGACTTGACCGATTTTGACCGATTTTGCCTTGTATTGGTTATAGTGGTCAGGAGTCTAGTGTCCGGTTTACGGCAAAGGAAATAAGACATGTTATTATGTCTATGTCGAGGGGCAAGTCTCCAGGCCACGATGACTTAAGTATTGAACACCTTAAACATGCTGGTCATCATCTGCCCAGAGTCTTAGCGATGTTCTACTCCTTATGTATAGGACATTCGTATCTGCCTGAACGAATGATGAAAACTGTGGTGGTGCCAATTATTAAGAATAAAACCGGTGATGTTAGCGATAAGAACAACTATAGGCCTATTTCATTGGCCACTGTTATTTCGAAAGTGCTTGACAGTTTGCTTAACACTCAGCTGGATAAACATGGTTATTTACATGATAACCAGTTCGGTTTCAAAGCCGGTCTCTCTACAGAAACAGCTATATTGTGTTTAAAGCAGACTGTCAAGTACTACACTGATAGAAGTACACCTGTCTTTGCTTGCTTTCTCGACTTGTCGAAGGCATTTGACTTGGTCTGCTATGATCTGCTGTGGCAAAAACTGCAGCAAGCGTCAGTGCCAGACGAACTGATCAGTATATTTCAATTTTGGTACAATAATCAGGTCAATGTTGTTCGATGGTCGGGGGCTTACTCGGCCCCATACAGGTTGGAGTGCGGCGTGAGGCAGGGAGGGCTTACCTCACCGACGCTCTTCAATCTGTATGTTAATGCGCTGATAGAGAGGCTCAGCAGCACGCATGTCGGTTGCCATATTGGAGGTGTGTGTCTAAACAATATTAGTTACGCTGACGACATGGTGCTGCTGAGCGCCTCTGTCTGTGGTGTGTCAAGGCTGATTGGCATCTGTGAAAAGTATGCTGAAGAACATGGTTTGTTGTATAACACAAACAAGAGCGAGTGCATGGTCTTTCGGGCCAGGAGGAGGTGTCCGGATTACTTACCAGCAATTAAGCTCAACGGATGCCCACTTAATAGAGTTGATACGTTTAAATATCTTGGACATTTATTAACCTCTGACCTGGAAGACGATGCAGATATTGAAAGGGAGCGTAGGGCGCTGTCTGTTCGTGCGAACATGATAGCCCGCAGATTTGCTCGGTGTTCGAGGGGCGTCAAAATAGCTTTATTCAGGGCATTTTGTACGTCCTTCTATACTGGTAGTCTATGGGTGGATTACACGCAGAAACAGTACAGCGCTCTACGTGTCCAATACAACAATGCGTTCAGGGGGCTCTTGGGGCTGTCTCGCTTCTGTAGCGCGTCGGGGATGTTTGCCGAGGCGCGTGTGGATTGTTTCCACACAATCATGCGCAAGCGGTGCACATCCTTGGTGCGTAGGGTGCGGGCCAGCCCCAACAGTATCCTGAGCGCATTTGCAGAACGTTTTGACTGTCAGTACGTGAACCACTGCTGCATGGTTCACTTACAGACTAGGGTTAATTTATTATTTTAATTTTGTGTTTTATTAATATTATGTAGAATTTCCAATTTCAATTCAAATGTATTATGATCCATAGTTGATTGAAATAAATTATTATTATTATTGCGTTGGTAGCATGACAAATGGCCACTGCAGTAAACAGTTGTTATTGTAACCACTTTTCAACCGACTTCAAAAAAGGAGGAGGTTATCAATTCGTCTGTTTTTTTTTTCTTTTTATGTTTGTTACCTGATTTCATTGGACTGGGTGAACCGATTTAGATGATTCTTTTTTTGTTTGAAAGCTAGTGCTTCCCGTGTGGTCCCATTTTGTTTTGGTCCAGTTCTGACAATGGCATCCATGAGAAAACCGCATAAGTCTTATATTTGCATTAAGTATGTGCGATTAGTTACGCGATTTCTCCGGCAAACGTAAACCGATTTTGAAAATTCTTTTTTTTTATGGATAGGGTATGCTTCAGGGGTGGTTTCATATAAATTTTATCGAAATTGATTCAGCACTTTTTGAAAAATCAACAAATACCCAAAAATTTTACATAGACGACGTTTTAGTTTCATCAATCTTTGTAGTAGTTAACTTTAAATCTCTTCTTAATAGATTTGGATGAGAAGGAGGTACTAAAAAGCGGAAAATAAAAAGCTTTTTACAAAAAAGATAACCGCCTTCAAAAACTAAAAAGTGAAAAATAGTTTGTTGTTTTGTATTGCCACCGACTTACGAAACTAAAGTCAATGTGTGTTCGGTGCTAAAGTTATTTATCACTTTTTAGTTTTTGAAGGCGGTTGTCTTTTTTGATAAAAGCTTTTTTTGCCTCTAATGTCATCCTTAAGCCTACGGAATAGAAGTCAAAATCGGTTGAAGGGACTGTAAAAAAGGTTTGTGTTTATGTCTAATCTTATTGTGAACAGGGTATGGATTCATATAAGCGAAAGAATTTCCAGGATCAGACCAGTTGTTCCGGACATTCTCCCAAACGAACACAGAACTAACTTTAATTTAAAATTCATAGTGAGTAACAATACTATTTATACTGTCAGTCACGTTTCTGCACTACTTCTTGTCATTCTTAGGAAGACCTTCATCAGGTCACATCACCTTCTTCAAGACCAAAATCACAAACGAAAAATATTTATTTATTTTCAACCAATAAATTACGATGAACGACCGTATTAATCCCGAGACCATTGTCATCTTTGGACAGCTTGATATCGATAAATTCAAGTTCAATGTCCTGCAGAGTCCTGTCCTTAGTTTCAGGTAAAATGTAGTATAAACACACCAAAGAAGCCACTGCAATGATCAAGTATATCGCAAATGTCCCATGAGTGTCTACTGCATCAAGCATTACCGACGTTGATTTCATCAAAACCATGCTCGATAGAGAATAGAATATACCTAAGACACTTGTCCCTAATCCTTTGTATTCTATAGGAAATAATTCACCTTTTAATACCATTGATACTGGTATAACACCGATATAACACATTATATTGTATAATATTAACAGCAAGGGCGTCAACCAAGTTATCTTCAAAATGTCTTTGTGAACTAACAAATTAAAGACACAAACTAGACTAAGCAAAATGCATGCTAAAATTCCAGTACATAATAACAAAGTACGTCGTTTAAAAATTCTGACAATGTAACTGGATGTTAGAATTGCTAGGATTTTCATTAAGTCTAATCCTATCGTGTAGTAGTAGGCTTGAGACTTGTCCCCTGTCAACGAAATCATTATTTGCACCACATACGCTAGCAGATAATGTCTTCCGCATACCTGGGTCAAAATTATTAACATTAGAACTACGGTGAATGGTTTCAAGAACTCTTTGGACTTCACCGCTTGCAAGTTTCTTCTTAATAATCCTGATTTCTTTAGCCTCTTCATATTTCTCAACTCCTGTTGCGCTGTTATCAACTCTTTAACTTCTTTTTTTGATTCCATATCTTTTCCCCTAATCCACTCGAATGACGTCACGCATTCATCAAAGCGTCCTTTGTAAGCTAACCACGATGGGCTTTCTGGCCAGACTATGGTTCCTATAGCAGCTATGGCGGGAGGAACCGATGCTAGCCAAGCCATCTGCCTCCAGGACAAAGAGAAACCAAATCCATGGCATATCAGTTCACCGATGCCGGTTGCGGTAATCTTAAAGATGATGAAGAATCCTCTACGCTTTGGATGGCTATATTCTCCAGCTAAAATACTGCAGATGTATAGACCCCCAAAGGAGAGACCCTGGATTGCTCTACCAGCTATGAGGGTAGGGACGTTAGGAGACAGAGCGATGATGATCCATCCTAGGAAGATGATGAGGTTCATAGTTGCGTTGATGAATCTTCTTCCGTATAGCTGCATTAATGGCGGGAGGACGAGGAACCCTATACCACCAGTCATGCTGTAGGCAGCAGCTAAAATAATATAATCAAACACTCGTTTATTTCAATAAATTCAAGTACAGGGTGGACCAAAAGTCCGGTAACATTTCAAATGGTTATAAAAAAAAAAGAGTTATGAGAGAAAATATGTTTATTTATTATAAAAGTACAAAAATCAGGGTTTTATTTTTTTTAAAGTCCAATTAATGTGTCCCTTGTTTAGTTTGGCACTCCTGTAACCTAGAGCGGAAATTTTCCATCACCGCCCGACAAGTGTTTGGAGAAATGTTCTGAATTTCCTCGCGTATATTTTCTTTTAATTCTTCAATGGACTGAGGGTTGTTATTCAAAACTTTACCTTTGAGGTATCCCCAAAGGAAAAAGTCCATTGGTGACAAATCTAACATTTCTCCAAACACTTGTCGGGCGGTGATGGAACATTTCCGCTCTAGGTTACAGGAGTGCCAAACTAAACAAAGGACACATTTGGACGACGTTATTTTTAAAAAATAAAACCCTGATTTTTGTACCTACTTTTATAATAAATAAACATATTTTCTCTCATAACTCTTTTTTTTTTTATAACCATTTGAAATGTTACCGGACTTTTGGTCCACCCTGTAGTTAGTAGTTTTCAAGTAGGTACTAATAGTTATTAAACGCTATGATGATGCTTTTATGATTGTTAAGTCGCCTGGCTCACATCCAAAAAGTTGTGAATTCAAATACGAGCAAGTTTCAAAGTGACTTTTTATGAGAAGACGCCCTGCATTGGAACGATTAAAAGCTGATGTTATTTTGATTATTAATACATCTTCATATGTTAAATTCTTTGGTTTCAACTAGTGGAATCTCATAAATCAAAGGTTCGTTACTTACCAATCCAAGAGGCTTCTCCTTTAGTGGCGTGTACTTCAGTTCCATTGCTCATGTCGATGCCGGTTATGACTGGTGTCAGGACCGCAGGATAGGCCAGCACGAACCCAATGGCCAAATGGTGGAAGATCAGGGGCACCATCACACACCACTGAAATATTATTATTATTATTATTATTCATTTATTTCGGACAGAATCCATATAATGTGTTAGTAACAATTCTCTTAAATCTATGTTAGTAGGTACATAATGTAAATATGAGAAAATAAAACAATTACAATCGTTCCGTCACTATTCCCACCCAGTGTGCCTGTATGGGACAGTCGTGGCGAGACGCAATCATCTGCAGAAATATAAATGCGAGAAAATCATAGTATTAAAAATAATCTCGGTTGTATTTCGTAACCTTATCTCGCTGGCTTTCGTCGAGGTGATCATGTAAAGCCATTGACCCTGTGCCTGATCACTCTCCTGTCGTAACGGATTGCCGCCCCTTCAGACTATAAAAGTGAAGAGGGAGTGCATCTCTGTTTGCACACGTTTGTGCAGTAAATTGTCTTCTGTATAAGTGAAAAAAAAACGTTGCCCCACACTAGGAATTACTCATGTGTCGTGGGTGCGTTTACAAATACAGGGTGAAATTGAATTAATGAGCAAATTTTTAAGGAGTGACTCAGACCCAACTTTCATTATGGGGCCTGTAGAAATTAGCGCTCGGTGTTATGGTAGCCTCTCAACAAGACTCCTTTCTTGTATTGCTTATACCTATTATGGTATTGAATGGTAAAGTGAAAGCCTCAAATTATAAAGGAAATAGCTATATTAAATTACTATAACGCAGTAATATGTAATGGTAAACTATGACAACTAAACTAATGGTAATGGTTTGAGAACGAGGTGTCCCTAGTGAGATTTAACGCGAACTAACTCACATTTTGATGGACGAGTGAATGTGCATACTTGCGTATGCATTTTCGCTGAGTGTTCGATTAACTCGAACAGGGCAAACTCAAACAGCGCGAAAAAGAATCAGCTGTTCCATACAGAAGTGCAATAGGTACTCGGCCAAAATGTATGGAACAGGTGCTTTTTTTTTCGCGCTGTTTGAGTCGGCTCTATAATAAAAGTTCTTAAGGATCGTGGTTTGAGTCACTCCTTAAAAATTTGCTCATGAATTCAATCAACAGCCAGACACGGAACAATTAAATATTAAACAACTAAACAACAACAACAACAATAACAATTAATTTTTTTTTTTTTTTTTTTTTAATTTAACAATTAAATATTTATTCCGTACGGGAATCCAACCCGCGACAGACAGCGCAGCAGTCAATCGCTCAATCACTGCAATAACCGTGTCATCAGTCTTCATTCTGAATAATATTACAGCCTGATCTATTTAGATAGTACAGTATGAAAAAATCTAATTCTAGGATTCACACGACATAATTATGCCCCTGCAAACATTCACTTGTAGATATTTTTTTAAAAATTTCCGAAGAAGTGTTATCACATTGCTTCTTTAGATTAGTTACAATTGTACAGAAGAGATAAATATTCAGGTCGTCGGAAATAGTTGAACTTTACTTTGAAACTGATGGATGTTTTCGAATGAAAATTAATTAAATCATTACACCGTTTGTTCGTTCCTCATTTTAAATAAATATAAAAACACGATGAATGTTTTTGAATAAAATAAAATTAGTTTAATTGCTAAGAAAACTTCAACTATATCTGACGACCTTAGTTACTTAACTCTTTTGGCGACTGTACATAGTCTTAATAAGTATTACGTAGCTATTAGTTTTAGGTTTATTCGTGACTGTCCTAGTCCTTTTACAGTAATTGTGGATACTAAAACAGTGTCACGCCGTAATAACGTCAAACGCAAATGAAAACGTGTACAAAAAGGTTTAACTTAAGTATATGTATTTTAAACCTTTGCGCACAATAAAGGTAATGTTTTATAGAAAGTTTTTTCTGGGAATCACACTATCATTTATCTATATATATATAAAAGAACCATGCAGGCTGACTGACTGACATCAATGTACAGCCGAAACTACAGGGGTGTGATTGTGTAAGACCTCATTCTAAACTTCGAATCTGAACCCGCTGAGTTTCTTGATTGGCATTCTAAAAACTCGGTTAATAATTCGAATTTACACTAGCGCCACCCTTGCGAGCGTGTCAGCGAGTTGAACTGAATTGACAGAGAAATTTTCACAGATAAAGTATGAGATGACGTAATTAGTGGCATTCTGTAAGGTAATTTCCCAGTCACTTCGACGCTCACTTCGCACTCGAATCCGATTCAGTGTCAAATATATCAAGGTCGTTATGAACCTTATGCGAAGTAAGAGTGAATAGCGATGTGAGATGCGAGTTGTAGTTTGAATTTTACAGAATCGACCTACTGGAACTAGAAACGTGAAATGTTCACACGTCTTTCTTTTATGATGTAGGGGAGCACTGGAAAAGGATTTTACGGAATTCAACACCGAAGGGTTTAAGCTTGGGAATGAAGGTTTACCGTATGTACCGTTTTAATCCACACTTAAAATCTATACTAATATTATATAAATAAAGCGAGCCAAGCGTGGCGATTATGGCAAAACCCCCCCGTTTGGGGGAGGCCTATGTCCAGCAGTGGATATCTTCCGGCTGAAATGATAATGATGATGATGATTACATAGATGTGAAAGAAAGAAAGAAAGAAAAAGTATTTATTCGCCCCCCAGGACAAAAACACACACAAAAAAACATTAAAAAAGAAAACGAAAAGTGGTCCTGTACGAGGCCAAAAGTCCTATCTTAGCATGGTGCACACCGAAACACACACGCACACACACAGAACACACACACATACACACACCAATACACACAACAACACACAAAGAAACACGCACATACAGAAACACACACACACACACAGACACAAACACACACACACAGGTCACAGGTACGTTACGCTTTCACGATGAAACGGCTAAACCGATTTTGATAAAATTTAGTATGAAAATAGCTTGAACCCTGTGGAAGGACATAGGCTACTTTTGAATCTGCTACTTCGACTGCATCTACGATAACCAACATTCACGCGGACAAAGTCGCGGGCGAAAACTAGTTATATTATAAATGCGAAAGTAACTCTGTCTGTTACGCTTTCACGATGAAACGCCTGAACCGATTTTTCGAAGGTAGCTGGAACCCCGGGGACGGACATAGGATACTTTTATTCTGTGGTTTCGTCTGCATCCGCGATAATCAGCATTCACACGGACGAAGTCGCTGGCAAAAGCTAGTAAACTATACATATAATATAATAATTAATGGCAATTTTTATTTCATTTTAGGCAACTATAGCTTAATGTCACAATATTTTTTTGCCTGCCAAATTTCACTTATCACGAATACTAAGTAAACTGTAATAGACCCCCTATTTATTCCTGAACTCTACGAGCCGACACTCCACACTACGCCACTCAGCAAGTTTCCAATCAGACAAGGAGATTAGAATTTACAAAGGCTCATAGTTTCGTCCATCTTAGTCGAAGACTCTTTATGTTAGAAAGGTTTGTTAGTACAAGAAGCCTTTCTAGTAACGATATTTTGGAGACCGCTCTTAGATCTAGGGCGAGTCTAGAATATTATGTCTATGTTATGACTTAATTCCTTACCGACTTTAGAACTAGTCAGTTGTGAGTCAAAACTCTTATAAGATAAAATGAGATACCGCTACAAAAAAAAAGGAACGGCCTGGTTATAAGAATACACTTTAAAACAGAGTTTTAAAAAACGGTCATAAATAGAACTTACCAACCTAATGGGTTTCTAAGTAATAAGGATAAATTCAACCCGACCTAAATTACTGTTGACTGGTTAAAATACGTAAATGCAAAATAGCCGACTCGCAAAAAAAATAGATTCTTATAATAACAGATTCTTAAAATAGCCAAAATTGTACATATGGGCAAAAACTACAGAAAATCAAAAACGAAAATCATAATCAGGAAATGAAAATATGTAATAAAAATAATAAAATTAAGAAGACGGTCGACGTCAGCTCAAAAGACCTGAAGAATGGAGCCAAGTTTAAAGGAACCTAAACAAACTGCTGGGTGGCCCTGACGTCGACCGACATAGCGTCAATATATAAACTCACATACCTATATGAACAATCAGAACCAGAACCACCTGAAGGCCGCACAAATAAAGTTTCCCATTGGAGTTGAACATTTAAAACTCATACCTACTCACAATCATCACTTATCCTTAGCCATATGTCTAATAATATGCTGGCACTTCACATGGCGTATTTGTGCAAATATTCGCCGAATTTGGATAATACAAAATTTACCCAATGCTTATTAAAATAAAGTCGATTTTGTACTATCCAAATTAGGCATTAAAAGATCCACATAGTAGACACGATTGACAACATAGTACTTTAACATTTACACTTACTTCTCGGACTAAAAACAGGGCCATTTTATTATAATGACTTCTACACGGCCGAACAAACAGTTTAGATAAAGTCGACTGATATATGAATGAATGGTAAGCGATAAAAATATTATCTTGTACTACTGCACTTGTTATATTTTATGCTAATATTTTTTTTACAATTAGGGTTGTTCCTAGCTCGTTATCAGTGAAAAATCGGTAAAATCGGTGCTAGTCGGACACGCACAGGAAGGGATCCGTACCATCCCTACATAGATAAAATATTTTACCAGTCCTTATTTAAAGGACACTTTTGCAGTAGCCACAAACATGAGGTACATGTATGTGGCAAAGTTAAAGCCAGGATTCTTTACAGGTTTGTAAATAATAAACGCCATTCAAACAATAAAAAAACCTATTATCGTGCCACCTAATGGCCCGAGAGTCCAATTCATCAAGTTCCTAGTATCTACATTTATGTGAAAATATCATCTACATAGCCTTTTCCCAACTATTTTGGGGTCGGCTTCCAGTCTAAACCGTATGCAGCTGAATACTAGTATTACCTACATCGAGCGACGGCCTATCTGACCTCCACAATCCAGTTACTAGGTAACAGGATACCCCTTGGTAAGACTGGTTGCCAGACTTACAGGCTTCTGACTACCCCTACCGACTGCCAAAGATCTACGAGTGACAGCCGGGACCCACGAGTTTACGCGCTTTCCGAAGGACGGAGGGCACACGATATGAAATGGGTGGTCACCCACTGGTAGACAGACCGCGGCAAGCGCAGCTCAACCTTGACCAATGGATCAACCACAAGCTCTTCAAGAAGGGATCAATTATCATCATCATCGTGTCAACCTTTAGACGACCAGAAGGACGCTGCTGCCTATCCTCTGATCAATATCCCTCTGTCGCTTTCTACGACACCCACGGGTAGAAATGGGGTGGTGCTATTCGCGGCCGGCACCACACGGTTTAAGAACGGAGCAAAAAGCGACGAAAAGCACACGTTTATTGTATGGGAATGACCTCGTATCGTGATATCTTTATTATTTGATGTTATAGTAGTAAGTACACACTCTTTAGAACTTTCAAGTGTTTACCGTTTATGGTTCAAAAGACATACGGACCGCCCACTAACAAACATACGAATACCGAAAATACATGTTTCATATATTATGGTTGTTCTTATACCGGCCTTATACCTTACAGCCCTGTGACAGCGGGACACAGACGGACAGCGGTAGGGCTCCGTTTGGTCCCTTCCGGTACGGAGTCCTAAAAAGTATGTGATGACGGGCTGTTGGTAATAAGAGGGAAAAAAGATCTCTATACCTAATTATAAATAAATAAATAATATTATAAAGATACCTATCTATTTACTTTCATTTACTATCCGTACGCATAATACGCGCTGAGATGTGGAGTTCCGGACACCAGCCCGTTATTTATTATTTATATATATTATTTATTTTATTTGGAAAACTTACAACTACTATCAGAAAATATAATACCGACACAAAAAAAAAATATAATTAAGGCCAATTTTTTTATTTATTTACTATTAAATAGGCTTGCGTTTGACCGCCATTCACCTGATCGTAAGTGATAATGCGGCCTAAGTTGGGACACGCTTGCCTAAGATGAACCGGTTCACTCGTGCCTTAAAGATACCAAGATTATACAATCAGGGAACAGAGAGGCGGGCAGCGAATTCCACAGTCTGGCAGTTCTCACAATAAATGTGGAGTCAAAGCGCTTGGTTCGAGACCGTGGAACTTCAATCATATAGCGGTGACGCTTCGCCGTATCTCTGCTCGTCCGATGATGGGGGTGGGGGAATTAAATTGTGCAATTCCAAAGCACTCTCTCCGAAATGTACCCGATAAAAGACCGAAAGGCTAGCAACGGTGCGGCGAAGAATTACAAGTTTTCCCTTAGTAGCATAGGCCTGCAGGTCTGAGAATCATCCGTTTTCAGTGTAGGATGAGGAAATGTGTTCTCTCCTATCTTTTAAAAGTTCTACGTGCTAGGTGACTTTTAAACCATTGGGGGTGAGAGTAATCCTAAGTAAACTTTTAATGTAGGACCAACTTACTGTGAAATTGAAAAAGTCATCTATTTCATAGACTAAGTTCGTGTTATGTCGCATTTATAGATTCTTTCTATAAATGCGACATAACACGAACTTAGTCTTAGTCTGAAGATCAGCTGTTCTTCAGCTGATCTTTTTCAAATTATTTTATTTAAAAAACAAATTTGGCCCCACACTAGGAGCAACTACCTCTAGACTATACAATTATTTGTTTCGTGTAAGGAATCGAACCCAAGACACGGAGGGCAGCAGTCAATGACTCAGCCACTAGGTACGTCATCGTTGCAATTATTCTGTTCTTCTTATAAAGGTGTTCTGCAAAAGATTTTTGAAAGATACTTTTGCAGTTGGACCAGCCATGAGATGAATGATATGAATCAATATATTGTTTTACTTATTGTCTGATAATTGATTCGAATTAATTATCTTATGACCTCATGACTTGTAAATGTATTACATAAACTACATTGTAAACAGTCCCGTAGTCATATCATTTAAATAACAACTTACATACCTACATGTGGGATGAGGGACCGAGATCAAGGAAACACTTCTAATGTTCCTAGTTTAATCTCCTTTATCTAAACCGATATGTGTTCTACCTTCTTTTGTAATCGAAAACCTACATTATGTCACAAATATAAAACCGGACAAGTGTGAGTCGGACTCGCTCACCGAGGGTTCCGTATAAATTTGTAGGTACTTAACCATATTATTTACTAATCCGTACTTCCATACTAATATTACAAACGCTAAAGTAACTCTGTCGGTTACGCTTCCACGATGATAAGGCTGAACCAATTTTGATGAAATTTAGTATGAAAATAGCTTGAACCCTGGGAAAGCACATAGGGTACTTTTTAATCCGGGACTTCGTCTGCATCCGCGATAACCGACATTCACACTGACCATATCGCGGACAAAAACTCATTATAAATAAAGAATATATTTTTATGATTTAATTACAAATGTATAGTTTTCAGACTTTTCTCTGTATGTATAATAATAATAATAATAATAATAATAATAATTCTTTATTATCAGGCTACTAAGGCCCATAGAAAAAAATACACAAATTAAATAAACAAAACATAAACTAATACATAATTATTAACCTAGTTTACAAATCTATTTACTACGTTGGATCGGCGACGTATTGCGCTGAGTCGTGTTGTCGGGTAACCTTCCGCGAAAACGCCGATACAAGACACCCGACGGCCAAATTTCTTCCTTCAAGAAGGTCTCTAAGTGATGAGTTGGTACTCGCACTACAAAAGATTTGAAGTTAATTTTGTGACGCGACTCCAACCACTCCACTCTCAAGGTGAATTTAGTCTTCATCCTTATATACTCCACAACATCCTCCACCTTCGTAGTGTGGTGCAGACGTGACACGTACAGCTGCGTCGACGGAATAGCGGGACGCAGCAACATGTTCGGTTCGGTCAACGCGGTACCGCACTGATTGCGACGAGTAGGCTTCTTCTTCTTCTTCTTCTCCACACGAATGAAGCCTTCTTTATCGGCCTGCCCTTGGCTTGGTCCCACTGGTACTGCGCTTCGGACGAGATTGGAGGGAACCTGGGCGTCCCTCGCTAGTTTTGATTGCTGCTGTTGTTTTGCCGGAGTAGCAGTAACGGCAGCCGAGTAAGCACGTGCCGGAGTTGTCGTGCTAACATTTGTCGGCGCCCCAAAGACGGGGGACGCGGGGACAGCGGGGCGCGCTTGTGCATCGCTCACAGTGACGGCGGCCGGCGACGAGTCGAATTTTGCTGACTCGAAACTCAGCTGCAATGCATTGAACGCACCGTGACGTATGTTGACGTTGGTAGTTTGCTCTTGTGACCTACATACCGTATTGCGTAAATCCGCCACCTCGGTACGTAGATCACTGATGGTGATTTGCGATACCTCCAACTTCAAATGCACCTCAGACAGGCTTGATCTCAGGGATTTGATGTCCCGCAGCAGCCTGGTGACGTTGACGTGGTCGAATGTGACTGGGGGTAGCTTGCGCAAATCCTTCGCCACGAAAGTCGGCACGTCGTCCGGGTCGGTCTCCTTTAACACTTTGATTATGTCTTGGAGACTCCTCTCTCCTTTCTCATCCCTCCTACGGGTTGGCATTCGGTCAGCCATATGCAGCGACTCAAACAGCAGCGGCGCAGCGGCAGCAGCGGGCGTCTTAGCCCTGCGTATCTCCTCTTCGATGAAGTTGGATGTGCAGATCTGGGTGACACTGACTTCGTCCATGACATCCAGCTGATACTGCAGGAATGCCAGGACCTCGTTCGCTACTAGTTCGTCCGAACGCATAGCGACAGCGGCGCTTGCCGCGCTCGGCGCAAATTAAATAATTTTCGCGTGGCTACAGTGTGCGCGTCCGATTCAAAGCCAAACGATATTCTTTGCCAAATTTCATAGTTCTAGGTCGACGGAAAGTGCCCTATAAGTTTTGATTTCTTTGAGAGCGTCGAAATGTACGTTTTTGGCAACATACACGGCCGTATCTTTTTTTCACGTTAACTAAGAAGTTTGATTTTTTCACAGTTTCAAGGGATCATGGATCTAAGTACTTGACGACACGGTTGGCGCAGTGGTTGAGCGATCGACTGCTGCGCAGCGTGTTGCGGGTTCGATTCCCGCCCAGGGTAAACATTTGTGTGATGAGCACTTGTGTTTGCCTTGTGTCTGGGTGTTGTTTATCTATATATGTATGTATTTACAAAAAAAAAAGTATTTGTGTATGTATATCAGCTGTCTGACACTCATAGTACAGGGTCTCCCTAGTTTGGGGTCAGATGGCCGTGTGTGAAAATGTCCCCACATATTATTACTTATAAGGTTTTAATTTCAACTAGATACCCTTACGCGTTCTCGCTAAAAAGGGTCTTGACAGACAGACTGACGGACAACAAAGTGATCCTATAAGGGTTCCGTTTTTTCCATTTAGGTACGGAACCCTAATTAATGACACTTACCTCGGCTGTCAATTATGAATGTATTGACGCTCCTCCACAACGTTGTAATGTTGTTAGGTCAACAATTGAGCCCATGGCTGAACGCTGACCCCTAAGATACAGGTCCAGGCCATCGATATAATATTCTACGCAATATTTCTATGGTCCAGGCCTTGTGTGGGGATCAGATTCGTGGAACATTACTGTGCAAACTAATTTCTGGCTTGGAACATGTATTTTAAGTGTCAAATAAATGTTATTTTTTATCTTTTAAAATAAACTCTTGTCTTTAATTTTGCGTCTTCACGTCTTACTTTTATTTTCTCCGTTCGTCGTCTGTCATTTCAAATCTTATTCTAAAATCAAATGTTTCAATGGCATCCCAATAGGTCGATTCTGTAAAATTCAAACAACAACTCGCAACTCACATCGCTATTCACTCTCACTCGCATACGGTTCAAAATGACCTTGATATATTTGATACTTTGAATCGGGTTTGAGTGCGAAGTGAGCGTCGAAGTGACGGGGAAATTACCTTACAGAATGCCACTTCTTACGTCATCTCATACTTTATCTGTCAAAATCTCCTTGACAATTTAGTTCAACTCGCTGACACGCTCGCAAGAGTGGCACTAGAGTAAATTCGAATTATCAGCCGAGATTTTAGAATGCCAGTCAAGAAACTCACAGCGGATTCAGATTCGAAGTTTAGAATGAGGTCTTACAGAATCACACCCCAGGGGGTACTTACTCATTATTATTATACACGATATGAAAGCAGCATCTCTCGTACCATTGCATTCTCTAGCCAGTTCTACTTGTTGAGAGAAACGCAGACTTGTGTCTGGGAAAAGTATAATAGCAATATCGCGAGTTTATGTACGCTTGCTATTTACTTGTTTACATCTACACTATTATAAAAAGTACCTAATCATGCGTTATTGTTCTCCAAATTGATAAGTTTTCCTTACTGTAGGTCGATTGTGTAAAATTCAAACTACAACTCTCATCTCACATCGCTATTCACTCTTACTTCGCATAAGGTTCAATATAACCTAGATATATTTGACACTTTGAATCGGGTTCGAGTGCGAAGTGAGCGTCGAAGTGACAGTGAAATTATTACCGTACATAATGCCACTTCTTACGCCATCTCATAATTTATGGTGTCAAAATCGGGAACACCCAAATATTCCGAAATATTTTATTCCGAATTTCGATATTCCGATTTTCAAGAGTCCGAATTTCATAATACCTAAAAATTACAAAGTTATTTTACCTAAAAATTACGAAAGTTATTTTACCGAATGTCGTAAATCCGATTTGTTTGTTTTCCGATTTTCATATGTTCGAAGAATCAAATGCTCGATGGCTTCTCGGTCCGAAAAACGAAATTCCGAATTTCAATACTTCGAATAAACTGTTAAAATTAGGATTCTGATTCCATTCAGCTACGCATATATATTCCCTTATTTCGCAGACAGAAATTTCATAGAATTTCGTTTCCCCGAAAATGTTTCATATAATATTTGGTTCTTGAATTTTTATTTCGACTATTATTGTATTAAAGACTATTTACTTGAATGAAACATATTTCACAGAAACACAATTCAAAGAATTTTTTATCACATTTCTTTGTTTAACAAACTTATCAAACAGTAGAATTACTTTTTAACGAATATTGTTTATTGGGTGTATTTTTCCATGGAATTTATTTCAACAAAAATATATAGGTATAAAAAGAAAGACAATAACAAAAATAATCCTAAAAAGTCAATATGTTGTGCTACAAAAGTTAATGACAGAAACGAATTGCTGCGAAACCGACTCCACGTAGTCTTGTCTGCCCTAAACCTAGAGTGTTATTTAAATTCGCGTAGGCGCGGAGGGGCGAGGCGGCCAGCGAGCTGAGGAGCAGGTGGTTTTAACGCCCGCCGCCGCGGCTGAGGCTGGCCGGCCAAGCCGGCCAGCAAGCCGAAGCTGCGGTGGTGAGCGTGAATACCATCTGCGGCGATAAGCTCGCTTGGTACCGCCGGAGCCCCGCAACGCCGTAGCCGTGACAGAAACCATGCCTGCTGCATGTTGCATGTTCACTTGCATGTTGCATGCTCGCTTGCATGTTGCATGCTCGCTTGCATGATGCATGCTTGCTTGCTTGCTTGCATGCTGCATGCTTGCTTGCACGCTGCATGCTTGCTTGCATGCTGCATGTTTGCTTGCACGATAAACGATTGCACGATAACGATAAAGATAATCGGAATTTTAATAATCGGAATTCGTATTTTTGATGTTTCGAATTTTCATTATGTCGGACTTTTTGTTATTCGATCTTTTGAAACTCGGTATTTTGAGAATAGTAATTATAAACGTTCGGAATTTTGAAATTTTAGTATTATAAAATTAGGATGAATAATAAAACGGAGTTGCCATATTAGGAATTTTGAACCATTTGGAATCATGAAAATCGGTATTATGAAATTCGTATTTCTGACTTTCGGAATATTTTTTTCGTATTTATGTAGTGTACCCGTCAAAATCTCCCTGTCAATTTGGTTCAACTCGCTGACACGCACATAGCACTTTTTTAACAGTGATCAAATTCTATCTTCTGAAGTAATATTATAAAGAGAAAATATTATACTTAGATTGAGAAAAACGGATTAACTGACTGTGTTGTGTTTAATGATAAAGATATATATATTTTTTTATATTTGTTTCTAATGGTAAAACTCAAAAATACGTAACCGATTTAAAAAAATCTTTCAGCAATTTAAAGCTACATTATCAGCGAGTAACATAGACTACATTTTATTATCAAAAAAATAGGGATCCGTATTAAAATCCACGCGGGCGAAGTCGCGGGCAAAGTGCTAGTCATTAATACTTACATTATACAGAAATATCGCGAAAAAAATAAAATCTAATAGTAAAAACACTTCAACAAACAACACAAAAGTAAAACTATAATTTATCAATGAGCCAGTTCTAGCAAAGATATCAAATGTCGTGGGGCTTAATAACCCTTAATTGGGCAGATAGGGGCTCATGCCCCTTCGTTATCCTCGTCCGAGGGTCTTTCGGGCCCTTTTGACGGAAAACGAATTAAAGTGTCTGATTTCTATAGTGTTTTGTTAGTTTGAGCAAATGATTGTTGAAAATTTGATATCTAGACCAATAGTATATTTAAACAGGAAAGGTTTTGAGGTTAGTTAGACGAAATAGTGGAGCAGAATTATCTTAGCAGGTAGTGAAAAATTAGATGTACAGACAGCGTCATCAACACATTACCCCTTATCCGAAGAAATTTTAATAATAATAATAATATGTGGGGACATTTCACACACGGCCATCTGACCCTAAACTAGGGAGACCCTGTAGGTCGATTCTGTAAAATTCAAACAACAACTCGCATCTCACATCGATATTCACTTTTACTTCGCATAAGGTTCAAAATTACCTTGATATATTTGACACTCTGAATCGGGTTCGAGTGCGAAGTGAGCGTCGACGTGACGGGGAAATTACCTTACAGTATGCCACTTCTTACGTCATCTCATACTTTATCTGTCAAAATCTCCCTGTCAATTTAGTTCAACTCGCTGACACGCTCGCAAGGGTGGCGCTAGTGTAAATTCGAATTATCAACAGAGTTTTTAGAATGCCAATCAAGAAACTCACAGCGGATTCAGATTCGAAGTTTAGAATTAGGTCTTACAGAATCATACCCCAGTTCTCCTTAGTGACAAGTCTTAACCTTTTATTAATTTAATCACTATTAAAAACAGATCTACTTCTTCCTCTGTTAACAATATTGAAGTCAGCTTTCTTTTGTTCTTTATTGTTTCATGCGCTTTTTTTAAAAGATCATGGCAGTATTTGTACAAAAAAATAAATATTATATTAATAAATAAATAACCCCTCAAAAAAAGTGAATAGTTTAACGAAAAGCTCATTATTTCAGAACGAAACGACGACTGACAGTAACAGTAACACTGACAGCCGCCATTTCTAAGTTCTTACACTAAAATTGCATCGTTTTATGGGAAATAATCTCACAAATAATGATTATTTTTTTCTACACGCTTGTCACATCTCTTGTCTGACCATTTGATGGATCCGTTAACGTCGCTTGTCACTTTCTTTTTTTTATAAACACAAAATGGGCATCGAAATGAAACGAAGAAGTGTTATTTTCATTTCGAAATATTTTGATTATGCGGGGGTTGAAAAATATGGTAAGTATATCCATCTACTCCTGGAAATGTATTATTCACATTGGAAAATATTTTGAACTCTCTAAATGATTTTTATTTTTCATACAAATGAATGTATGAATCTCGCCATGATTCTTTGTGTTTTATTCATCATCATCATTTCAGCCGAAAGACGTCCACTGCTGGACATAGGCCTCCCCGAGGGGGAGGGGGGGTTTGCCATAATCGCCACGCTTGGCAGGCGGCGGTCCCTTAGTCGCCTCTTACGACACCCACGGGGTGTTTTATTAGTGATTTAATTTTTAAATTCGGAAGTGCGATGCACTCCTATAAGAGACAAGCTCACTGTAATGTTATAAGTTTAAAGTAACTGTTGTAAGTGAATATTTAATAAGTCGTTGGAGAGCCTTAAATAACAAAAATTCGGGCTAACGTATTTAGCAAACGTCATCTCTCTCACTCAAACATAGACAACAGCTCTTTCACACAGTTATGTATCATGCATCATCGAACTCTGATTCTTACAAGCATTTAGCACTTTAGTTTTGCATTCTGTTGTAGCGAATCTTATAGTCATCACTAATTTATATAGGCACTCATTTAAAGAGGCAGTTGTAAATAGCGATTTCGGTAAGTTAAAAATTATAAATGGCACGTTTAATAACTAGTTCAGCAGTTAAAACTAAGCAGTAAAGTAAACAAAAATGAGTAATAAAAAATTATGAAATGGATCAGTGAATATATAATTGAGCAAGAAAATAATTAAATGAGCGGTAAAAATTATTGAACGAGCGGTTACGTGTGGGGCAGTAATAAATCGGAATTTGTCGGTAAGAAATCTCATTCTAAGCAGTTCTATAAACAATGAGGGGGAGGGAATGGAGTGTTAGGGGGGAGGGGAGTGGTAGTGGGGGCAATAGGTTTAGAGAGGGGGAAGGAGAATGAGGGGAACGGGAGAGTAGGGGGACTGAAAAGCGATTTGATTCTGGCGAGGGAGGGTCTTCGTAGAGGGTCACAGTTCTAACCTAACCTAACATATCCATGTTGGATCCATCCTAAGTATCATTTCGATTTACCTAACTGCCCATTCCATCATTTTTACTGCTCATTCAGTTATTGGACTGCTCAATTATTTTTAGAATTGACATTGTATGATAAAATAACCGACTAATTGATTTTTTATTACTGACCATGTTTTACTGTCGCAATAATTAATCAACCGCCATTAAATTAAATAACTGCTCCATGTTTTTCAACTGACCATAATAACATCTCGAATATTTAAATAACAGCTCAAAAAATTAGTTCCCATTTTTTTATAGCTGCCGTCCAGCTGGACGTCGCTATCACTTTGAAATTTCCTACCGTTAGCCCAAGCCCTCCCCCCCGCGCAGGACGGCACCTTGTTTTATCTTGTCATTAAAAAAATATTTTAATACACACGATTTAAAGTCCAAACTCGAATGGCAAATTGTTTGCTGTGTTGAAGCCCTGCTGTTAAAATGACAACCTTTATCCGACTGCTCAACAGTAAAGACAGTGTTACTTTTTTATTCCAGCTTAAACCACAATTTATCCCGGACTTCGTACAGACAGCGTTATAAACTGTTTACCCCCCACGCACTTCCCCCACTTTCTTCAGATAGGGGGAAAGTTGATGACGCTGTCTGTACCTCGGCTCATACAAGACCTCAGATTATAAAAGAAAAGGCAGATAGACCGCGAAAATACCTACAACGCGCTTCATGCTGTACTGACACGAGTCAGAATAGCACGAAAAAAAAACAAATAAGAATACAAAATATGGTTAACCAAACTTACGATTTTAAACAGGTTACCGCACAATTTGTCATCAATTAATCCTTGGGCTTGTTTTCATACAAATATAAATATTAAACGTTTCATTTTAAGGTTTATATTTCTATAACGATAAGTTTACTAAACAAATACTGACGTTAACAAGACCAAAATATTCTTATCAAGAAAAACTTCCTATTTATAATAACTGATTTAAAGCGAAACAAGGGTTACTAAAAAAAATACCCAAAATACTTTTCAGCTCAAACAAAAAAGTTCAATGACCAAAAGTCAAACACAATACGAATCTAAAGAAGCCTATTCAATACAATTTGAATGAGTCTATTGAGACCCACTGTTCTTTCGCTAGTTCGGTCGCTCGGTCCCTGTGGATCAAAGTAAGCTCAAATATTGATACGCCGCCCTCCATTGTCGACACCGCCAGTCCAATTCTCCTTTGAACTCACTCCTCTATTGAGAATTTTGGATCTTTTATCCTTCGGTATTTTCTCGCTCGTATGGACAGTGTTTGACAGAAGACAAAAGGTATTCGGGCTTAAAGTGATTCTATAAGTTTAAGTTCATAGTTAAAATCGTAAATGGAGCTCTGTAGTATCCCTTGAAATTAAAATTAAAGACCTTTTGCAAATAGGACTAAGTATTTCTATTTTTTGTTTGAGGGGGCCAAATAATCTGATGCATAGTTCACATGGAAAGTATGGATTCGACGTTTAGAATAAACTAAATGATTTCAAACTACATCTTTACCGAACTTAATAATGAAAAGTACCGAGATAAATATAAATCAAAATATATAAACGTGTTTGTACTGGATAAAACTAATGTAAATCTAACCCTAGTAATAAAACAAAATCATATTCGTCATCATCATTATCACTCGGAAGACGTCCACTGTTGAACGAAAGCCTCCCCCATAAAGGGAGGAATCTATTGATAGATATTTTAAGATCTCTTTCTGGAGTCTGGGGAAGTGGATTACCATACCTTTTCCTACCGCAAAGCCCAAGTTGGTCTGTTCAAATTTGACGGGAACGGGATTCGAATTACAGGCTCAAGAGACGTTTTAAATTTATTTCTAGGATAGCAACGCATGTGCATGCTATCTGGTATTGCAGATGCCTTTAAGCAGCAAATTCAAATTCAAATTATTTATTTTTCCAGAAAACGCGGTTACAAAGGCTGTATTGAAGGTGCATGTTTCAAGTGATTCTACTGTAAGGCATACAAAATGGATACAATCATGGATTATTTTAGTTTTACCTATAGTTTTACCTTTAGTCTTCAGATTATTAATGTGACATTTAATGATTGCATTTAGGGTACTGCTAATATCATGCTCATAAGATCATCTATCATTACACTTAATTACGACGGTGCTGTCGTCAGCAAAGAGTGTCATTGGGTTTGAATTTGCATTTGGAAGGTCATTAATATATATAATAAAGAGTAACGGACCCAATACGCTTCCTTGCGGGACACCATATTGTATTTTACGCCCCTTTGATGGGTATGTGTCCTCCATCTTAGTTCTACTATTAACTCTGTTAATTTGTGTATACTGAGCGCGGTTTTTGAGATAACTTTCAATTAATTTTAAAGTGTTGCCTCTTACGCCATATTTCTCTAATTTATCTAATAAGATGTCATGTACCACGTAATCAAAAGCCTGTGTCATATTGATTGATTGTGTCAGCGGCGACGTTTTTACTAATCTGCTGTTCTTTTCTGATTAATTTCGTTGCGGGATTACCTCGACGCTATTGTAGTGGGTAGGGAATAAAGTGGCGGGCCATGTTTAAAAAATAAAAAAACCAACGGTAACCAACCGACACCAGGCCCCTTATTCACAATCATTCGATTCGATTCCGTACCGAATCGAAAGTCAAAAGATATCGAAGATGTCCTTCAAACGCAATTCACAAATCCGAAACCGAATAATTTTGACAGTTCAACGAACATACGAAGACTGAAGTCGGAAATGACATTGTCGAATACGGTTCCTTACCGACACGGAAACGTATCGAATGGTTGTGAATAAGGGGGCTGGTAGGCCGTAGACTTGACAGCAACATTTAAAAGAACACAGATTTTATTCTCGGAATCGCGTGTTTTTTTTTTGTTCAAAATTTCATTCCATACTAACTAAGCCAACACGAGTGAAGCTTAACTCAATAATATAATGCATCCGATTTATTCAGCTCCTGCTTATTAAAAGCAATAGAAATAAGAGTCCAACAGAAGACGGTAAAGTATAGTGTAGATTTTATTATATTAACTTTTTTTTCTAGTTATCTTCTGGTAGTGCACTTCTATGTTTATATCTCTAACAATAAAAATATTATTTCAAGGCAAACCTTTGTTCAAAACAGACCTAAAAGTAGTATATGCTGAATACGTGATCCTCAAAGCTGACGCGCAGCACCTGTAGCTCATGTTTGTAAATCCACCCGCAGATATAGCCATAGTCTTCTGCGATACCTGCAGCATCATCAACACCATCTTCATGTTGTTCTTGTCAAAGTTCTCCCATTTACAGTCATACACAGCCTGTTCCAACACGACCCCTGCATCCATCATTCTTTGACCAAAGTAACAGTCGATCCCAACTTGTATAAACGAGAAAGGTAGCTGCATAATCGTGTTTTCTAATCCTCCGACAAGTACTAATATTAGGCTTAGGACTAGCAAGGTAAATCCTAAAGCAATAGGCACTCGGAACACGCTTTCTACTCTGTTGAATAATGTTTTGATGGTTGCATGCCGTGCAATTATGTTTTTTAGGTTCTTGCACACGTAAGCGTTCATTATTATATTTTTTCTGTCGCAGTTAAGGAAATTGCCATTTCCGCATTGAGTTTCAGCTTCGTAATGTGCCTCAGCGTCAGTCCAAATGTGAATGACGTCATCACTCAGAACCAATATTTGGGACTCTGCGTAGCCAATAATGACTATGAGGTAAATGGTGACATTGGCCGAGATAAAGCATATCGTGTAAATGCTGGAGACCATTGTGATCCAAGCGATTTCGTAGTTTGGTGACTCGAACATCGGTTCTAAACCTGTGGATAATTGAACAAACCTTTTATTACTATGGCTTAATAGAAACGAAATAAATCTTAACGATACAAAGGAAGTAGGAAAACTAAAAAGCAGATTCAAACATAATGAATCCAAAATTACATGTGAAAATAAAATATTATTTGTTTAATTAGACTTCATGCACAAATGTACAAAGGCCAACCAAGGGTGGTCAAAAGATAACATGCCAGGTGCATAGTTAAAGTTACCGTAAATGACAAAAGAGTCTTCAGTCAGATGTCTGCCACGCTTAGCGAAGGGGAGAAGCACATACAAGCTCCCATTGCCCATGAGTATCACCCAGTAGACGATAGCTCGTTTCTTCACATCCCGCATGTACTTCATAAGGTTGATAGCTTGCCTGCTACAGGGATGCATGCTGGCATCGACCTCCAGGAAGGCGTCCGTAAGATCCCGGATTTTGTCACTGGCCAGAAATAATTAAAAAATGATGAAATTAACCACAGTAACGTGGGCATCTTCTGGGAGCTCTAAGTCCCTACCATACTGGAGCGGAAAACTTTAACGCGCTTTCTAATACTGCAGTAGAATTTCGGACCACAGCTGGGGTTGGTGTGGACCTGTCCATAGAAATGCTACTGCAGTATCTGACCGATCCACTCCGGTATAATTAGTGAATGGAAAACTGAAATTTTGAAGATAAGAAGAGCAATATGACTAATTGCTTTACGAGAGTAGTTTACCTTGGTATGGGCAGTGTGAAGAGGAGGAATAAAATGCATGTGACAAAAATGTTACCTATGAATCTAAATGTACATGAACGTAGAGGAAGAGGAAGACCGATAAAAAGAAGGATGAATTGTGTGAAGAGTGATATAAAAGAGAAAGGAGTTCAGTGATATCATGACCGCTGACAGACCGGAACGGCAGACGAAAATGAGTTGCGCCGAAACCTAGTAACATAGGATAAGGGCTGGAAAATGTTGAGTTCATTATTGAGAGATTGTAGGTTGAATGGTCAGATTACATCGCTCGAAGAACCGATATCAGATGAGGAAGAAAAGATCTCGAGTGGCGACTACGAACCGAAAGGCGCAGCGTTGGTAGGCGTCCCACAAGATGGACGATATCGTCACGGTCTAAGAGTAAAGGGTAAGGGCAGGAAGACGACGGTAAGTCGCATACAATTTAGAGTAGAATATGTCACGTCAGCGTACTCGTGTTAAATCAAAGTCAAAGTCAAATTATTTATTGCAATTTGACTATGTTGCCTTTTAATAGTTTAATAGACATAATAAAAAATAAAAAAAAACTAGTGGCCCCATCCAAAAATTGGTTTCGTATGAAGAAGCATTGGCAAGAAACTCAATACTTACTGTATTCAAAAATAAAGTAATATATAATAATTTGTATGCCAACAGTAAAGCATCAACTGGCCCATCAAACTCACATATATAAGAACATGTACAGTAGCTTCAGGATCCCTATCTCACTGGTGACCCCCAGGGTCAGCACCACAGTCGCTGCCACTATGTCTCCCGTCTCCCGACTCCTTACGAAGACGAACCACAGCACGCTCACCAGGTACACGTAGAAGTAGCACAGTAATGTCGCAGGTATTATGACGTAGAAGATGAATGGGATTCCTGAGGAATAAGACTGGTATCAGAGCTTTACAGGGTGTAAAAAGACACATCACATCAGTTAATGCGGCTGCAATGCAATGCGCGAACTAAATAACATTGAGTAAAAATCAACAAAAGAGATAAATTATCACACTATTTTAACTTAAAATCATTATCGAAATTGTATGTATTTAGCCTGTACTGTCCAACTGCAGGGCAAGGCCTCTCGGCATTCTTTCCATAGGTCTCGACTTTTCGCTGTCTTGTCAATCCTTAAGGAAGGCTTCCAAGTCGTCGATCCCGCCATCTCTTTCGTAGTCTACCGCGGCCCCGTCTCGCTATTTCAGGGCACCAATTTTGGAATTTACGGGCCCATAAAATTTTATAAGTAATCGTAATGTTATGACAATACATAAAAAAAGGCGAGGAGCTCATAGACAAGTGCCTAAATGCCTGACAGCTTGCATTGCCACATTGTATGGTAGTTAATACTGATTCATTAGCCCTAAATAGCCCAGCCCTCGGGTCACGATGACTCGAAAAACAAGATGAGCAATAAAATTTTATTTAATTTCCCCTCGGTTTCAAAGAAATCTTTAACTATATCTGAGGACCCTTCTAGTTACTAATCTGCCTTGTTGACTCATGATCTGCCTAGCCATTTCCCAAATATGTTGGGCTCCAATCTGGCTAGGCTGGAAGCCCAACCAGATTCAGCTGAATACCAGTGTTTTACCTGGAGGGACTACCTGTCTGACCTCCACCACCCAGTTACCTACTGGGTTGCACGATACCCCCTGGTAAGACTGGTTGTCAGACTTTCTGGCATCTGACCACCTAAATCGACTGTCCAAGATCTATAAATGACAGAAGGAATTAACAGCTAGGGGTTTCGGGGTCGAGTTCCTCACTTATCTGCTTTGTTGATTGTGCTTTAGTCATATTTCAGGGTTTTACATGATCTTACCTGTTTTATTCTTGCCGTATATATTCAGAGTGAGAAGCTTCAGAAAGACAGACACGTTCCACAACATTGTAGGCAGGTCGCAGTACTCCAAACCGAATTTACGAATTTGACGCCACACGTTCATACTGAAGAACTACGAGTGAATACAACTTCAGAATTACATATACACCGTCGCATTTAAGTCATCTTACGAACGTAGTTCATTCAATATATTTGACGACACGGTTGGCGCAGTGGCTGAGCGATCGACTGCTGCGCAGCGTGTTGCGGGTTCGATTCCCGCCCAGGGTAAATATTTGTGTGATGAGCACTTGTGTTTGCCTTGTGTCTGGGTGTTGTTTATCTATATATGTATGTATTTAAAAATATGTGTGTATGTATATCAGCTGTCTGACACCCATAGTACAGGGTCTCCCTAGTTTGGGGTCAGATGGCCGTGTGTGAAATGTCCCCACATATTATATTATATTATATTAATATATCCGACAAAAAATACTTCTAGACGCGATACAAAAATTGCTAACGTTAATTAGAAAAATGTTTATGACGGTCCTAACCCCGTAAAATTATGTAGGAAGAATTAGAAAAGTGGCTTTTAAATACTTACAAACTGCTACATACTGAGAAAATTAAGGTTACAGTAGTAAGAAATATATTTTTGAGTGAGATAACTCTAATTTAGATGTTGCCGCTTCATTCCACGCCGCTCTTGGAACACAAATTTCGAACCGCGCTCGAACAAGTACCCTAGTATCCTAGTAAACTAGTATCTACATTACGCTTGATTCTTAATGAAAAATATTTTCTTCTTTTTTAATTATACAAATGTTCATAAATATCAATTTTTTAACTGAATGATTAGTAATCATCGAATATATGAAGTGGGCTGCCGTTTGTAAGATGATTAAAATGCCACGCAGTATACAATTTTTTTTAAACTATAAAATTATATACAACGTGTCCCTGAAATCAACGTCAAGCCGAAAACGGGCAATAGGCCAAGTCGTGACAGTTATTAAAATTGTATATTATTGAACATTTACGGCAGCATGTGGTATCAACAAGATGGCTGCCCAGCACATTATGCTCTAACAGTACGTGAGTTTCTCAATCGTGAATACCCCGATAGGTGGATAGGGCGGGGCGGTACAATTTTGTGGCCTGCCCGTTCACCCGATTTAAACCCCATAGATTTCTTTTACTGGGGTACGATAAAGGATATCGTGTACTCTAAACCAATACAAAATTTTGATGAGCTGCGCCAAAGAATTGCAGAAGCCGCTGAATACATCAACTCGAGAAGATACGCCCGACTTATTACGCGATCATTTTTAAAGAGATGTAGAGCTTGCATTGCAGCTGAAGGCAAACAGTTCGATCATTTAATAATATAAACTTGGTAAATCTGATTAATTAAAAATTTGGTAGAGAATGCCTAAGGCATTAAGTCCGCCTTTGTACCTTTGTGCATGAAGTGTAAATAAATAAAATAAAAAATAAATAAAATCCAACAACTGAATTTTATTTCAAACGCATCTAAAACTAACATATTACTTTTTTTCCTCAATTAAGAAGTAGCAATTAGTAAGTAGCATACCATTTTGGAATCCAGACTAAACGCGCCATCTTTTAAAGTTAGTTGCCAAAATAGTGTAGTACATTTTTTTGTCACGACTTGGCCTTTTGCCCGTTTTCGGCTTGACGTTGATTTCTGGGACACGTTGTATACATAAAATAAAAAAAGAGATGGAGTTCTTAAGGCATCAAAAATCTCGTCCACGTCGCTGTGCCCAGTAGGCTGGCAGTTTTGCCACGTTGTATGGTAATGCTGATTCTTAGGCCAAAGAATAAGCCAGCCTTCGGGTCACGTGAATGAGTCGGCCAGCCACTTGGCGATGTCCAAAAAACAAGATGAGCATAATAATATACTTAGATAGGGATGAAGTGTGTGAATAATTGAAACCTATGTGAATAACGAAGTTTTAGTGGTCATTTCTTAATTTACATTAACATTAAAAATGCGAAAATAACCATTTGGCATTTTTTTCCTGTTACGGTTTCACAACGAGACGATTATACCGATTTCGACGAAAAATGGTATGGATATAGCTTTAACTCTTGGGAAAGACATAGGTTACTTTTAAATCCACCACTTTGTCTGCATCCACGATAACCGATATTCTCGTAAGCAATAGCTAGTATGATAATTATGATAGGCGCGCAGCTAGGTGAAAAGACCCAAGCTGATGAAGGTTAGGGATACAAAGTGAGGATTCTCCTCATAATGCGAAATGACAATGCCAGATCCTGCCCCACCCATGTACAGAAAAAGTAACACATGTACAGAAAAAGTAAATTAATGAAAATAATTGTAATGAATATAGAACCTTTCTATACTAAATGGTTTTTCTTTAGAACTTGCGGATTACGAAATACCTACCCACAAAATACAAACTCATTTTACCTAAAATACAATTTAACCTTTAATCCATATCATTATTGTTTTTAGATTTAAACGAAAACCGCAAGTTCTACAGTCACTAAGACTAATGTTTAGTTATCAGCAATAATTAAACAGTAAGATGCTACATATTGCACATGACTTTTATTGAGTGGGGCAAAGTTCTATATAATTTCTGGCATTGTCCTTTGCGGACCCAAGACCACAGCCTTCTGCATCTGCTAGCTGTTAGAGAGATAGTTCCTCGAGGTGACGGTGAAACCTGCCGTGGGAGCAGTGAATATTTATGCGAATCTAACACCCCCAGACCTAGGCCGATGTGGAACACCGCGGTGGTTTCAGCCGGCAAGAGTCCGGCATGCCCCCTTCGCCACCCCCACGATGGAGAAAGTCCATGAGGATTTCCACCGCGCAACAAAAAAAAATCAATTTGCGCAAACCTTTTACTGACACCGACTATCAACACAATGGGGAGTATGGACACGATAACTATGTTGTGTCCAAATCCATAATGAAGAATTTAATTATTTGAATACAGCTAATGATGGAAAGAAAGAATGATAAATAAAATGTTTATGCCCTGCGCCGCTACCCTGTGTTGCCCCTGGTTCGTTTAATTATAGCCCTGTGATATTGGTGTTTAGAAATTAAATTAAGCGTACCTATATAATATATGCGTCTTCGTTTAGTTGCTCTTCTGTCGTATGCAAAAGGACGCACTGAAATTACAGTTTTACTAGCTTGTACCCGCGACTTCGTCCGCGTGAATGTCAGTTATCGCGGATGCAGACAAAGCCGCGGATTAAAAAATAGCCCATGTCCTTCCTCAGGATTCAAGCTAACTTAATGCCAAATTTCATCAAAATCGGTTCAGCCGTTTCATCGTGAAAGCGTAACAGACAGAGTTACATTCGCATTTATAAAATTAAGAATGGATTTTTTAAAAAGTAAAGTTAATTTTACTGTCTTGATTATAATAAAAGAGAAATTGATTTTATAATTATTAATTCCATTCTGTTAAAATGTTTTTTAATCACTTTTAATCAAAATATAATAATGTTATTTTTGCACAAAATGATTGCTATAACATGAAAACATTGACCAACTTTTTTATTAAAGAATAAGGAACTAGCAAGTACCTACTCTTTGCGGAAACCTTTCAATGAATGTCTCTGCTTCTTCAAGACAACGAAAATATTTTAGAATGAACAATTATGTCTTCAATGTTCTAAGTATCACGTTAATTATAATTAATATTACTACCGTGGTATGTTTACGTAAAATGTTGCATGTCTTTGTATCTCCATACAAATGTTTTACGAAAATACAGTAAAGATATTCTATTAAAATACTAGTAAGATTTTCATTACTTATTAGGTATACAGCTTTGATTATGAATGATGCTGATGTTGTGGATAGATTACATAGAGCCCCAGATCAATAAGAAAAAATTTGTTTATTGGTCTGAGCATAGAGCAAAACGTAAGTATTTAGAATATCACTCTTTATCTCTGTCAAATTGTTTAAAGTTGGCAGACAGATTGATGTTTTAAAATGCAAAATTAGTTTAGTGATTTGTATTGCAAGTGAGCATTCTTCTTTCTTTTTTTGTAATACTTTCAGACACGAAAATTGGGGCAATGTTTTAAATATATAATTACACATTTTATTGATCACGGAGGTTCTTTTATCCACTTCGTAAGCAGCCCAGTTGCGGTTTGAAATATGCCTAGTGCATTAAGACAATAAAAAAAACAGAATATATATAAAAAAATCCTCGAAAGTCTGAAGTTTTCAAAGTTTTCTTTAGATTATTATAAGTTGTGAACTAACCTGGAATAAAAAAAAGACAACCGCCTTCAAAAACTAGACAGTGAAAAATAACTTTAGCACAGAACACATAAGGACTTTTAGGTTTCGTCTTACATGTATGTTTTTTTTTGGTTTTTGTTGAGTTTTTCAAAAAGTGCTAAATCAATTTTGATAAAATTTATATAGCCCTGAAGCATTCCGTACCCATCCATTAATAAAAAGTATTTTGAAAAGCGGTCCGCAAGTCCGCAGTTGAAAACATAACCTCCTTCTTTTTGTAGTTTAAAAATATATCAAAGTCAAGCCAATATTTACGTGTATGGAGCTACAACGGAACGCCATCCGTATTAAATACCATCCGTAGTTAGTAATTATGTCGTCAGCCCAGTAAGAGGTGTCAAAACTCAATGTCACAGCAGTTACCTAGTTGATGAATTTTCCGAATGCAAGTAATTGTAGGGTAGGCTATTGAAAAATCACCTGCACAGGTAAATATTGTTTCGTAATTGGAATTAACTACCAATACCTGTTTTCTTTTTCAATTTTGTTTTTATCAATTGATAGGCATACGTTTGACCACTATCCCACCTGATGGGAAGCGATGATGCGGTCTAAGGCGCGAATTACACAGAAACTGCGTACGGTGAAGGCGCGGCGCAGGCGCAGAGCAAGCGTAGAATACATAGGCACGGACGCGATTTAAATTACATCAAAGAGGCGAAGAGACGGCGCGGCTAGTCATTATACAGGCTGATTTTATCGTGATAGCTGTCTTCCTCTTCAGACGACGAAGATGCGCTTGCTTTGCTGCAGCTCATTAATGTGCAGAGACACCGAAGATATTAATAATAATAATAATAATACTGCTGGCAACTCTAGACGTCACACTTAAATTTTTTACAATTTTCGTTTTAAATTAATAAAATTATACAAATTACATGAAAATCATTGGAAAAATATCACCCAAGTACTTGTTTTGGCCACTTATTCAATCTTCTTTAAATAAAAATCAAAGACATAGCGGCAATAGATCAAAAAACAATCCTGAAAAATATAATATCATCATGACATCTGTCATAGAAACATTCACACAACAAAACACGAAACGAACAATAGAAGCGAAAATCAGCCAAATGTAAATATAATGTGACGAAGAAAATGTTGACGCGAGCAGCAGCACGCAGAGCACGCCCACCACCTCCGGACCCGTTGCTCAGCTCCGCCTCGCCGCCGCCGGAACCCAGTCCCACCGTGAGTGCTGTGATACCGGCCTCGGCAGTTGCGTCGAGCTCGAGCGACGAGTATTTCTCTCCGCCTACGACGCCACCACCAGCTCGTCGACGGGGAGGACGCCGGCCGCCGGATGGTTTAGGACCGCGAGGCCCACCGGCCTCTGATAGGGTCCCAGCTCCCGGCGGAAGTGTGCAGCGCATGAGATGGACACAAACTATCAACGAAAATGTCATGCGCGCATACTATGGGGCTACAGAGGGGGGAAGTAATCTGACCGCGTACCGTGTTCGGATGCTCTCTCTGTTTCAGGTGCTTGAGCCAGCTGTCAACGTTTCGGCACAACGATTATCGGATCAGGTGCGGGTCATCCAGCGCAATCGTATGTTGGATGACATTGTACTTGATCGCCTCCGAATTGAAATGCAGAGAAACCATGTTACTGCCGCAGATTGTGGAAGTGGCACAACCACAGCCGACCGCAACACGTAGCCATATTACTGATGGGAGTGATGACATGGTTACACAAGTAAGTACCCAGTGCAATGATGAATTGAGGAGCGCTTTGGAGGGTGCGATTCGAGAATATCGATTCATTCCGCCTGAGCTTAGACCACGTTTACCTCGTTTGCCCATGCATAAAAAAAATAGGGTGCTGGTGTGTGCTCTGGATTCGCAATTATCAAATTATTTTGATGGTTGCGAAGACCTCACTGATGCGCATTCGATTTTGTACTGCGCAGCTGTTGCGGCATGTCGTGTGACTCGCGTAAAATTTCCTAGTGATGATAGAGCTACACGACCAAAACCTGCCGTACCGGCGTGGCAGTGCAGAATTGAGCGGCGTATTAGTGAGGCCAGAGTGCTCATCGGCAAACTTATTTGCTTTAGGGAGGGCAATACTCGCCCTAGAGTGATGCGCTTTGTGAGGCGGGCATTCTCGGGGACTGATATCAGTCCTCGAGACTATATGCCCTGGGTCACAGAGCGCATCGACTTCCTGAAGCAGAAGGTGTATGCATGGGCAAACCGTATTCGAAGGTATAAGCGGCGGGCGGAACGATACTTTCAGAATCGCACATTCCAGAGCGATGAAAGGTGGGTTTATAGGACTTGGGAGCGACCGATTCAAAGTGTCACTGATACGCACCTGCCGGATGATGACGCCATGTGTTTGTTCTGGCGCAACATCTGGTCGGTGCCTGTCAGTCACACTGAGGGTGATTGGACTCTGGAAGTCGAACGAGCGTGCGACCCGATACCAGAAATGGGGGCAATCATTATCAGCCCCCATGATGTAGCTCGTGCAGTCCGTCCATTGCCTAATTGGAAGTCTCCAGGGCCGGACGGGCTGCACAACTTCTGGATAAAATGGTAAACCATTTTATCCAGAAGTTGTGCAGCCCGTCCGGAAGGTCGCACGTTTGTTTAGCGTCTCTGTTCCAGTCAGCCTTGGAATCAGGATCGTTGCCCCAGTTCTTGACGACAGGAATAACCCACCTGCTCCATAAATCAGGTAGTACTGCGGAGCCTAAAAATTTTAGACCGATCACATGTTTGCCGACGGTCTATAAAGTTTTTACATCTATTTTGAGAGCGAAAATTAACCAACACATAGACAGTAACGGTATCATGTCTCCCTCTCAAAATGGATGTAGGAATGGGTCCCGCGGTACTAAGGAGCTGCTCCTGATTGACATGGCCATCAGTCAACAGGTTCGCCGATCCCGAAAAAATCTGTCGACATGTTGGATAGATTACAAGAAGGCCTATGACTCTGTGCCGCATACATGGCTCATGAGGGTGCTAGAGTTGTACAAGATAGATACCACTCTGCGCACCTTCCTGATGTCGTGTATGGGGCAGTGGAGGACGGTCCTTCGCTATCCAGGATGTCGACATATCCAGAGGAATAGTGAACCGATAAGGATTGAGCGGGGTATATTTCAGGGTGACAGTTTGAGTCCACTTTGGTTCTGCTTAGCCTTGAATCCTCTAAGCACACTGCTGGAGAATTCAAGTCTAGGCTATAGATTGAAGAGAGGAGGTCAGGTAATATCTCACCTCCTTTACATGGATGACCTAAAACTCTTTGCCACCAACAGTTCACAGCTGATGGAGCTACTGAAAGTAACAGAAACTTTCAGTAGCGCCATCAGGATGGAATTTGGCGTGGACAAATGTGCGGTCATGCATGTCAAGCGAGGGGAGATTGTGGAATCTGAGGGAGTTCAGCTTTCGGATTCCATAAACCTTAGATCCCTCTCTTCAATTGAGACCTACAAATATTTGGGTATGGCGGAAGCGTTGGGTATCAATGCTGCTGACATGAAGCAATCGTTGAAGGAGCGCTTCTTTGGCCGCCTGAAGAAAGTATTAAATAGTCTTTTGTCAGGCGGAAATAAGGTGCGCGCCTTCAACGGGTGGGTCATGCCGGTCTTGATGTACTCTTTCGGCATACTCAAATGGACTCAAACGGAACTCGATGCCCTGGATAGGAGAGTCCGTACATTGTTGACAGCGTATCGGATGCATCACCCACGGTCATCGGTAATGAGACTGTATATCCCGCGGAAGTGCGGAGGTCGTGGCTTCTTAAATGCTAAGACTCTGCACAACCGTGAGATATACAGTCTCAGGGAAT
Source organism: Charanyca ferruginea (assembly GCA_947361185.1). NCBI lineage: Eukaryota > Metazoa > Arthropoda > Insecta > Lepidoptera > Noctuidae > Charanyca > Charanyca ferruginea. Next base: position 22,744,339 of record OX376075.1, on the reverse strand, counting down.
ATTTCCTAGGAGCCGACGTGGGGATGCACCGAGATGTAGTTGCAGTGGACAAAGGCCTCACCCCGCTCTCCTTGGCTAAAGAGAACTGGTGCAAGCCTGTAGTGCTTGAGACTAATGATCGCGAGGAGGTTTGGAAGAGTAAGGAGCTTCACGGACGCTTTTTCCGGGCCCTACACGGGCCCGATGTGGATTTCTTAGCGTCCGTATCCTGGCTACGATTCGGTGATCTATTTGGAGAAACCGAAGGTTTTGTGTGTGCAATTATGGACGAAGTTATTTTGACGAATAATTACCGGAGATTTATTATGAAGGATGGCACGGTTGACATTTGTCGGGCATGTCACCGGCCGGGTGAATCAATTCGTCATATTATCTCTGGATGTTCTCGTCTTGCTAACGAAGAGTACTTGCACAGGCACAACCTTGTGGAATCAGAAGTTCCATACTACAGGTATGTGCCCGATCCAGTTCTTGAAAATGGCAATGTCACATTGTACTGGGATCGATCCATCATCACTGACAGGACTATTGTAGCCAATAAGCCTGATATAGTGGTGGTGGATCGATTGGAGAGGCGCGCAATGATTATTGACATAGCTGTTCCTCATGACGAGAACCTCATGAAGGCCGAGAAAGACAAGCAGATAAAGTATCTTGACTTGGCCCAAGAGGTTGTCGACATGTGGAATGTGGACTCAGCGATCATTGTGCCGATAATTGTTACAGCCAATGGCTTAATTGCCAAGAGCCTCGACCAACATCTAAGGAGGCTCTCGTTAGACGGCTGGATCAAGGGCTTGATTCAGAAGGCAGTACTTCTGGACACGGCCCGCATTGTCAGGAGGTTTCTCTCTCTGGAGCCCTGACCGCCGGTAGCTTGGACCCTGTTCCCGATACCGGTGAGGTACTATTTTTTTATATTTTTAAATGTTTTTGTTTTTATATGAATATTTAAAAGTGTAATTTAATATGTATATGTCGCAGCAAGCGATAATTTAGCGATAAAGAGGATTCAAATTGATTATTGTAGTACCTACAGAAGAAATGGTAAACGCCGTGACGTCAGCTGTCGGTTAAAATGGCGCCATGTGGACAGAGTCGTGTTGGAGAGTGGGGACCGTGCCAAGCTCACTTTTGCTCGAGACACCAAGCAAGACACTCGCCTAATACGAAACTGTCGGTTTACCTATTTGAATTGTATTGTACGATCACATTTAATAAAGTAAGGTTGTTAGTACTGCATTGAATACTGTTATTCTACAATGAACCCGATACCACCGAACCCAAACAATGTCGGCGCTACCGCTCAGCCATACCTGACGCCGACATCAGAAGCGGGATCTGAAACCCATTCGCACACAATATTCGAGATGCAGCTAAGGAATATGATGCAAGTGATCGAAACATCAAAACTCAATCAACTGCGGGTAAACCGGCGCGGTAATAAGGCGGTGAACTATCGCAAAAATCACATCTAACGGAACGTCGCAGGAACAATCTAAAGGTCAGAGTGTTGATTTCTTATCAAGTGAAAATAACCGTTGGAAAATTTTATTCGAAATGCAGCATCACTAAATAATGAAATCAATCCACGGGATAAAAGCACCTAGTTCAGAATACAATCAGCTATCGTTACCTGAATTTAATCCCGTTTTTCGAGAAAGTGATACTAGAGTTTGGTGCAATACCCTTAATTTGTGCATTCAAAAAAAATCTAGCAGTTGATTAATTATTACAACGAGTAAAGCCCTTAATTAAGGGGTCGACTGCTTCTTGGTTAGCTTAGAATACTTTACCTGGAATAACCTGGCAAGTCAAGGCGTTGTTACAACTGTGGCAATCTGGGTCATATGACAAATGAATGTTCGAATAAAAGCTACCGTGATTCTTCTGCTAACTCTCAATCTCAGTTTTCAGGAAACAGTGGATCGCAACGGGTCAAAGACAGCATTTTTAAGAAAGCATGATGCCGACGATGACCTGTTTCTTCTGTGGTGAGCCAGGGCACATCGCAACACGATGCCCAAAGAAGGAGGCTGACTCCGTTAAAAGTCAAGTTGAAAAACGAGCGGATAGCTGTACCATTAAGCCAGCGACTGATCTATTATCTACCGAATCTGGTGAGTCGTATTATTTTTATTTTGTTTCTGGTGCCGAATGCTCTCTTGTTAAGCAATCTGTTAGCCGTAATTTCGTAGGTAAACATACCTACATTTGCTTGTTCAGGATATAGGTTTTGCTAAAGCAGACTGTACCTACTGAACAAATTCTTTGTAACGTATTAATTGGTGGTAATCTTTTTCGATTTTTATTTCATGTGTTACCCGGTTATTGTTTGAAATATAATGTGATGATTAGCGGACTTATTTTAAATCTTAGTTTAACGATTAACGTGTCTATTTCGTGTACGTAAGGGCAAGCCCTATTTAGGTTTTTGATATGATGCGTAACTAGGCCATTAAACCTTTTGGCATTAATAAGATAAGAGGACAAGCGGCAACGAATATGAAAGTGAGTGTTTCAAATTTGATTTTGATTCTGATGCTGAATGTTCTTTAATGTAGGATAGTATTTCTTGCAAATTAAGATGTCGAAGAGTAAATAAATGATGTGGTATTTTTAGTGGCTATGAAATAATAATGTTAATAGTACTTTGCAATAAATTGCTGTGCCAGGTAGTAAATAATGATTTTGCGACGAAGACATTATTTCACGACTACCTACGTTACGTATTTAGTGATATTTAATTGGGTCAAGAGATTGTTTGTAACGGTTTTCGAGTTAGTATGACCACAACTGAGTTTTCTTTGTCAAAGGACAAGATTGTACCTAAATGTTTGCAATTCGAGTAATGGTTACCTCTTGCATAAAAATGATTTTATTTGCATTGACATTTCGTTAGATTGAAAATGGTGATAATGTGAAATCTTTGACAACATTTTTCAACAATATTCGAACTTTTCATAGGTAACCGGTTTTCCTACTAGTCGCGTGACTACTAGCGAGTTAGAAATTGGGCTTATTAATCAGAATTCTACGGTTTAGAAGCGTCCATAGTGGTTACAGTACAGTTCGGTACATCTCAGTACCGTATAGTTGATCGTGTTACAAAAGCTAGTCCATTAGAACTTTGATAGGTTATATAGCACGTCCACTTTATCTTATAGCTAACGACAATGACGACATTATAGACATTAGGAAGTTAGCATCTTTATGCATTGAGAACTCGAAGTAGAAGTAGAAGTTGAAGAAAAAGTCGAAGTCGAACTCAAAGTCGAAGTTGAACTCAAAGTCGAAGTCGAACTCAAAGTCGAAGTCGAACTCAAAGTCGAAGTCAAATTCAAAGTCGAAGTCGAACTCAAAGTCGAAGTCAAATTCAAAGTCGAAGTCAAAGTCAAAGTCGAAGTCGAAGCCAAAGTCGAAGTTGAAGTAAAGTCAAAGTCAAAGCATTTATTTCAATTGGACCATTTGCAGGCACTTTTGAATTGTCAAAGAGTCAGTCAGTCAGTCAGAAGGTTGAAGTTTAGTTGCTTGTTCGTTTTGGAACGTCGTCGTCGTCGTCGTTTTGGTTTTGGAAATTTAAATTACGTAAAGTTTGAGGTCATAGTTTTACTTGGCGGTGATCGCTATAATTTAAAAGCACTGAACTGTAACAGAACATAAAAGTATGCTTATGACCGCATAAGAAGGATGCCACAAGGTGATAACCCTAGCGAATTAGACGTGAATAGTGAAGGGTTAGATGTTGAAGATGCGGGTGAAGGCCCATCAACTCGTTCTAAATGTTAATGCACAATGTATGTCTTTTGTCTATACTTTTGACTTACCGAAGAGAAGGACCAGTAATGGCCATTCTGTTCTGGGCCTATCAGTGTGAAGGACTGATACTAGCCATCTGATACTGGGCTTGCCAGACAGAAGAACTGGTACTGTCCCATGTAATGTAGGGCATAGCAGCGAGAAGCGCTGTTACTGACCCATTGTTTCACAACAGATGACTTACCGGAGAGAAGGCTCGGTAATGTCCATTCTGTTTTGAGCTTATCAGTGTGAAGGACTGATACTAGCCGTTTGATACTGGGCTTGCCAGAGAGAAGAACTGGTATTGTCCCATGTATGTAAGGCATGACAGCGAGAGGGACTATTACTGATCCACTGTTTCATAACAGATTACCAGCGAGAATGACGTTGACTATTGTTAATACTGGGTGCATTGATATTGTGATTCAGTTCCTTTAATTTTTTACCTTTATGAAACCTGTAGTATTCCTTCTAATGCGAGTTTATTTATTGAGATAGACAATTAGTCAGGTAGGCCGAGCCTAATATTGTCAACAAATGGATTTTGTTTGGTTAATTATTGTTCTTCTTGGTAAAACTTATGGCCAGGTTAGCCGAGATCGCTGTGATACCTCAAATTTGGTTGCATTGTTCACAGGTATACACGAGGACGTGTGATGAGTCAGTATGGCCGTGTCGCAGCAAGCGATAATTTAGCGATAAAGAGGATTCAAATTGATTATTGTAGTACCTACAGAAGAAATGGTAAAAGCCGTGACGTCAGCTGTCGGTTAAAATGGCGCCATGTGGACAGAGTCGTGTTGGAGAGTGGGGACCGTGCCAAGCTCACTTTTGCTCGAGACAGTTTCGTATTAGGCGAGTGTCTTGCTTGGTGCAAGACACTCGCCTAATACGAAACTGTCGGTTTACCTATTTGAATTGTATTGTACGATCACATTTAATAAAGTAAGGTTGTTAGTACTGCATTGAATATTGTTATTCTACAATGAACCCGATACCACCGAACCCAAACAATGTCGGCGCTACCGCTCAGCCATACCTGACGCCGACATATATAAAATAAATGAATGTGAATAATAATAATAATATGTACGGACATTTTCACACACGGCCATCTGACCCCAAACTAGGGAGACCCTGTACTATGAGTGTCAGACAGCTGGTATACATACACAAATACATTTTTTTTTTTGTAAATACGTACATATAATAGATAAACACACCCAGACACAAGGCAAACACAAGTGCTCATCACCATGCCGCATGCCGCATGTCGCCATGCTCATATTGGGTGCACCCTGTGTGGAAAATGTCACAAGAGCATATTATATTTTGAAATATTGGAAAAATTATGCGAATATCCTGATCGTTTTCCTACAGTGTATAAAATGTCACTAAACCTGGAGAAAACTGGATTAAAATTTTATAATAAGGAGCACTTGTTTGCTATCAATCAATACCGCAAAAAAAATTAAACTTCCCATATTTTATCTTGTATAATTTTATTACTGTACTCCGGCTTAGTATGGTCGTAAAGAGCTGGATATTGTTCAATTATCTCGCAGAACTCTACTTTAAATTCACTATCGTTACGCATTTTTCGGCTCCTACTGTATAACAAAAGGTCGTGCTGCTTGCGCGCCTCTCCAGTCGCGACTGCTAGCGAAGCGGCGACAGGCGACGAAACGACGTGCCTGCGCCACGCCGCTTGAGTATAATTCACAACGTGTCGCCTACCTACATTTCGTATGGAAACGTTTTGAAGCGGCAAGATGCCTGCGCCGCGCCTTCACCTTACGCCGTTTCTGTATAATTTGCGCCTAAGATGGAGCACGCTTGCCTAGAAGTAACCTATTCACTCTTGACATAAATATTCTCAGGTTGTAGCTATCAGGAAACACAGGCTCAAGCAGGAAATTCCACTTCTCAGCAGTACGCACAATGAATATGTTCCCAAAACGTGTGGGTGGGATGTCCACCATGTACCGGTGGCGCATCGCCGTACGTCTTGTGATCCGATGATGGAACGGGCTCGGCGTAATTAAACTATGCAATTCCGTCGCACACTCCTCAAAATGCAACCGATAGAAAACCGACAGGCCAGCAACTCGGTGTCGATGATCAAGACTTTGGAGCTTTGACTCGACGAGCCTATCATTGCCAATGATCCTCTTGGCTCGTTTCGCAATTGACTCTAGGGCATCAAGCTGGTATCCGGCAGACCCGTTCCAAAGATGAGAGCAATACTCCATACACGACCGAACTTTTCGAAGTCATTGTAATGATTTTGGGTATGTCATCATCATCATCATCATATCAGCCTATTGCCTTCCACAGACTGCAGAACGTAGGCCTCCCTCAGAGATCGCCAACCAACCCAGTCTTGGGTATGTAACTCTGATTAATTTGAAAACCATTCGGGTAGAAAATTGAACTGTTATTTAATTACTTTGACGTAGTTAATTGAATTATTTAACGATTAAGACCAGGTCTAAGACCTAAGCAGTACCAGCAGCCAGCAGCAGCTTGGCAGACCTAAGGTCAGGTCAAAGTCAAGTCGAAGTCAAAGCATTTATTACAATTAAACGATTTAAGGGCACTTTTGAATTTTCAAGGAGTCGATTAGTTATTCAGAAAGTTGAAGATAGTTACTTGTTCCAAAATGTAGGGTATAGAGACTATTGGGAAGAATGAGCATAACACTCCATGGACACTCATTTAATTCAAGTTTTTACAAAATTCTGGTTGCATTAATATGTTGCATAGGTGAGCCAAAACATTAAAAAGAAAGAAAGCCTTGGTAGCTCTACTGACAGCACCCGTTCACGAACAAGACACATGGATCAGCACCAATCAGCCTAGTAAATACTGTACCTAGTTTGGTATTCCGATTAATTCCATATCCGTCTGATGCTGCGATGCATTCGTTTGTTTGTTTAATCCATTCTAATGTTATTAGGCTTGGTGGCTCGTGTAGTGTAGTAGCTATTCGTGATTACAATTAGGTGATTAATTGTACCTTGTATATGGTAGATACATGGCGATATATCCTACCACCCAGAAAGATACGTCTATTATTTTTGGTATAGGTGGTTGTGGTGGTTAGCGTGGAAGTCACAGCAGAAGCTAGTGAAAGTCGCAAACTAAGTCGCGGGAAGAAGCTAGTGATTTACTATCGTGTCAAGAATGTACCGGGAATTATTCAATAAAAAACCAAATATGTATTAAATATTTAAATGTATTGTAATGCCTTCAAAGTAGCTCCAATACACTACCGCCAACGAATAACCCAGTAATCCAAACATATTGTAGACGTATTTTTTGGAATCAACTTCAGTAGTTGCCGCGAATTTTCTTTTACGTCATCTTTTTTCAGTTATACGGCGCCATTTCGAATTTTATTGACTGGTTTGCATGTCCAACTCGTAAACTCATGTCTCGTCACCAGTAACATAAGTTTTATGAATATGGGGTAGGAATTGACTCTTTGTAACACGTCTTCAGCAACCTTTACGCGAATGTGATTTTGCAGACGATTCAAATAAAGATTTGAATCGTCTGCAAAATCACATCCGCCGCTCGACAGCGGCAACGCAACTCATGCCAAAACAATTGCTTAAAACTGTACGAACTGATTCTTGAGATACAGAAATTTCAGCAGATATCACACCTAGACTAAAACGACGATTTTCAGTCACCATTTCCTTTGTTATAGCGATGTTAGTTCAGGGAAACGTTGATGGCCGACCAGAACGAGGCAAATCTTACACCACATCTCGAACACATGTAAAAATGCATTATACCACTCATACGCACGTGTTTTTAATAAAGTCCATTCACTGAAAGCCTTATGTAACATGTTCAGTGCTTATACACACGAAACTCTATTTGCAATGCATCAAATAAGACGAATTATTTGTTCGATATTTTAAACTATAGTAAATATCGCAAAACACAGTTGAGATGAACTGACTAAATGGCGCACTGTGAACAAACTCTTCGATCACCACTGGTCATTCGACCAGTGACGATCAGCTAAGATACGGACAAATGCAAGCCTATTAGACATAAAAATAACCTTGGGGATTCGATAACAATATGTATAACACAAACAAAAACCATTTTTTTACAAAAATATCACCCGCCTTAAAAAAGTAAAAAATAACTTTATATTTGCAAGTCAGCGGCTTTGGTTTTGTTTGTTGTTTGGTATTACCACCCAATTTCGAACTTAAAGTTATTTATTATTACTTAAGAAGGCGGTTGTCTTTTTTGTAAAAAAGATTTTTAGTGCCTACTTCTTGTCATACAAGGTAAACGGTTGTACGTTGTTTCGTAGCTAATACTTTTATAGAATTTCGTTTCACATAAAATTTTTCTAATAATTTCGTTTCATAGAATAATCAATACCTACGCAGAATACTTACTTTTAAGATTTTTAAATCATTGATTTTTGTTTCACATAAAGTTTATTGTTAGAATAATCATATCATAGAATAACAAATCAAATATTTTTTATTTAATAAAAAACTTATTCCCGTGTGTGCATGCAAGCATGCAGTGTGCAAGCAAGCATGCATCGTGCAAGCAATCATGCAGCGTGCAAGCAAGCAAGCAGCGTGCAAGCAAGCAAGCAGCGTGCAAGCAAGCATGCAGCGTGCAAGAAAGCATGCAGCGTGCAAGCAAGCATGCAGTATGTAAGCAAGCATGCATCATGTAAGCAATCATGCATCATGCAAACGAGCATGCAACATGCAGCAGGCATAGTTTCTGTCACGGCTCCGGAGTTGCGGGGCTCCGGCGGTCCCACGCGAGCTTATCGTCGCAGAGGGTATTCACGCTCACCACCGCAGCTTCGGCTTACTGGCCGGCCACCCTCAGTCGCGGCGGCGGGCGTTAAAACCACCTGCTCCTCAGCTCGCGGGCCGCCTCGCCCCTCCACGCCTACGCAGATTTAAATTACACTCTAGTTGTAGGGCAGACAAGACTACGTGGAGTCGGTTTCGCAGCGATTCGTTTCTGTCATTAACTTTGACACAACATATTGACTTTTTAAGACAACATTTTTGTTTTTGTCTATTTATATCTATACATTTTCGTTGAAATAAATTCCATGTAAAAATACAACATTCGTTAAAAAATAATTGTACTGTTTGATAAGTTTGTTAAACAAAAAAATGTGATTAAAAATTCATTGAATGTGTTTCTGTGAAATATTTTTCATTAAAGTAAATAGTCGTTGAAACAATAATAGTCGAAATAAAAATACGAGAACCAAATATTTTGTAAAACATTTTCTGGGAAACGAAATTCTATGGAATTTCTGTCTGCGAAACAAGGGGACACCAAGGTAAACACTATCAATTAAATAAAGAATCATCGAAATCGGACTTCACTGAAAAAAGTTATGCGTGGTCAAACATAAAAAAATACGTAAAGAATTGAGACCTTCTTTTTTTGAAGTCGGTTGAAAACAAAAACGTCTTTATATTTATCGATTTAATGTAAGTACGACAATAGTCCGTAATCTAAAAACTACTACTTACATGTTTTATCTATCGTGATTTCTAATCTACTCATAATAATTCGGGTTCCTTCAACCAAAACCAACCAACCCACGTCGAATATTTCTTAATTTTTTTCGAAGAATTGAACATACGTAGCTATAATATATAAGTATATTATAGCTAGCCACCACACACGGTAGCTATAATATAATTATATATTTTCGCAGAAGCCAAATATTGGTCGCTTGTCATTGTTTAACTATCGTGTCTCCTAATTGACAGTTGAACTCTGTCTCCTAATTGACAGTTGAACTCTGTCTCCTAATTGACAGTTGAACTCTGTCTCCTAATTGACAGTTGAACTCTGTCTCCTAATTGACAGTTGAACTCTGTCTCCTAATTGACAGTTGAACTCTTATTACGTCTGCGATCGCTGTCTGTTCACATTTTTGAAATATACAGGATGTTTGGTAGATCGATGCAAAGCCGTAAAGCGGAGCTAGTATAGACTATTTAAAACCATTTGCCGTCTAAAAACAGATTTCTGAAATCTTTAAGAATGTCTTCGACTTTAAATATCTGTAAATAAATTGTCCTATTACACAGATCCCTTAATTATGTTTTATTAGACTGTTTACGCATTCCTTGCACCAAATAAAATGAAAGACTTATCTTTCAAATTGGCCATTATTTGCAACTAACTGCAATATTTTGGGTTTTGTCATCAAAAATCATTAAAATTTGGCAAAAAAAAAAATAGTCCGGCTAAGACAAGTTCGGCTCAAATGGTTATAAATATACTATACCAGCTCCGCTTTACGACTTTGCATCGATCTATCAAACATCCTGTATATTAATATGCCTTGCTATATCTGTCCACATATTTTGGTGACGTAATAAAGATTATGATTATGATAGCATATATTATAGCTGTCTGTGGTCACTCAAAGATTACTATAGAAAATATCCTTTATGATCATGCTGACTAGAAATCAAAACGTCTATGCCAAGTATTGCCTAAACCTAATATTGACTAGCCACACCACACCACATACATACGCTGCGGCAGGTTATACAGAAGACCGAAGAGTATAACCTGCCTCTCTGTTTAGCGTTTGTGGACTACGAGAAAGCATTTGATTCGATCGAGACTTGGGCTGTACTGCAGTCTCTCCAACGGTGCCAAATCGACTATCGGTATATCGAGGTGTTGAAGTGTCTATACAGAAACGCCACCATGTCAGTCCGGCTTCAGGACCAGACCTCGGAACCTATCCTTCTGCAGCGAGGTGTGAGACAGGGAGACGTCATATCTCCGAAACTGTTCACCGCTGCATTGGAGGATGTCTTCAAGTTTCTGGACTGGAGCGGGCTAGGCATCAACGTCAATGGCGAGTACATCTCTCACCTTCGGTTTGCCGACGATATAGTGGTCATGGCTGAGACCATGGAGGACCTCGGTACAATGCTCGGTGACCTCAGTAGAGCTTCCGAAAGAGTGGGTCTTAAAATGAACATGGACAAAACCAAGGTCATGTTGAATGCCCATGTAACACCCACTCCTATCAAGATCGGAGACTCTACACTCGAAGTTGTAGACGATTATGTCTACCTGGGACAAACGGTCCAGTTAGGTAGGTCTAACTTCGAGAAAGAGGTCAATCGTCGAATCCGACTCGGCTGGGCAGCGTTCGGGAAGTTGCGTGGTATCTTCTCGTCCAACTTACCGCAGTGTCTCAAGACGAAAGTCTATGACCAGTGTGTGTTGCCAGTGATTACATACGGGACCGAAACGTGGTCGCTCACAATGGGCCTCATCAGAAGGCTTAAAGTCACCCAAAGGGCAATGGAGAGGGCTATGCTCGGAGTTTCCTTGCGTGATAAAATCAGAAATGAGGATATCCGCAAGAGAACCAAGGTTACCGACGTAGCCCGAAGAATTGCCAAACTTAAGTGGCAGTGGGCAGGGCACATTGCTCGCAGAACAGATGGCCGATGGGGTCGAAAAGTTCTAGAGTGGCGACCGCGAACCGGAAGACGTTGCGTTGGAAGGCCTCCCACTAGGTGGACCGATGACCTGGTAAAGGTTGCGGGGATCCGCTGGATGCGAGTCGCACGGGACCGGTCAATGTGGCGCCACTTGGGGGAGGCCTATGTCCAGCAGTGGACGTCTTTCGGCTGAAATGATGATGATTATGATGAATATTGACTAGGAAGCACTATGCCTACATTGCAATATGTCTATACAGTATTTAAACCAAACCTTATTATGACTAAGGTGTCCCAAAGATTAAAGGCCGAGTCACACCGGAATGGCAGCGGTGCGGCGAGCACTTTCAGTGTGAAATAATTTTAAACTTTATCTACATACTTAAAAGAGGCTTAAGGTCGCGAGGCCGCCCGCGGCGATGCGAGCGGCCGCGCGCCACGCGCGCCTTGTCGCGGTGTTTCTGCCCGCGGCGGCGCGAGGCCGCTCGCGGCACCGCGCGCTCTTCACGCCTGTCGCAACACTGAGCGCACCATTTCTCTGTAGTATAGCGACGGGATACGTTATACGATAAGTGCTATAAAAACCAATTCCATACTTATATACATATGTTATACTTATATACTTATACACATACATATGTTTACTCCAAACACACCGAGTTTCCTTGCCGAATGTAGAAACTAAATAAGTCAAGAGGAAACTAGGCGCGTGGGGTGTAGCGGGCGCGCGAGGCTTCCAGCGGCAACGCTGGCGGCCGCTGGCAGCCGCTGGTAGCCGCTGGCGTCGCTGCCGGCCGTTGCCATTCCGGTGTGACTCGACCCTAACAGTTCGCCGTCAGTCTCCAATCGCATCAGGCGTCCTCCCATCCAAGGCAAGTCCAAGGCAATAGTCGAATTGCTTCCACACATTAGTAAATATTTGCCGGCAGTCTCACACCGATACTGACCGTGTCGCGTCGCCGCGGCAGACCACAGCCTAAACACCGTGACCACGTATGATCTACAGATTAGCAGGCGGCCGTTCATAGTTGTAGGTGTAGGTAGGCACGTATTATGTATTTGTCAGTTTGATCTCCATGCGATTTACTTTTTAGAAATTATTGCATTTTAGGCATTTTGCTTGGTAAACATTTTGATCTCTAGGCGATTTACAGCTTAGACAATTTGCTGTGTAGACATTAATTTTAGGCATTCTGCTTCGTAGACGAATTGAAAGTTAGACACTCTGATCATAAAGGGAAAATATATCGTAATATGCCTTGCCATAAATTATATTAATAGCTATAGCTACGTCTGTGACGGGCTTAATTCATTTTACACTTATTTTAAGCAGATGTAAATTGAACTTAATTGCTTTATGGTAATGTAACAACGCACTTGGCATGTTGGATTATAAAAAATTAAATAATAGTAATACTCTATTATTGTCTCACTGCAGGGCAAAGGTCTCTTCTCACACAGAGAAGGCACGAGCACTGATCAGCACGTGCGCTCAAGGCCGATTGAGCGATATCAGACTTATATTAATTACAAGTCCAGGTTTCCTCACGATATCTTCCTTCACCGACGTCTGTGATGTCCAAGATAACTTTAGAAAGAACATATAAAATTGAAAAAGACACATTGGTTCTTGCGTGAGCCTGGTTGCGAACCCAAAACCTTGTGAATGAGAGATTGTCACCTTAACCACTGGGCCGTCTCGACACATGTTAAATTAGTTTGATAAAATTTATTTAATTAAAGAAATTGCGGGTTCGTTCGTTTTGGTTCTACTAAGCGCAATGATACTACTTCATAGTGGACCTAAGAGCTGTGTAAGCAGAGTAAATGCCTCTGAATACAGACATTAATGCGGTAAAACTGAGGGTGCTGATCCCGCCGGCAGACAACATCATCGTCTTCTGAGCATTCTGTAGGATGACCAGCACTAGTTTCATGTTGGCTTTGTCGAAGTTCTCCCATTTGCAGCCGTACACTGATGTCTCGAACTCTATGCTTGCATCCATGACGCGTTGGCCCGCGAAACAGTCCATAGATACCTGTAATCAGTAGTGTGGATATTCCATTGATTTTGAAAGACTAACGCCCCACCCCGGCTTCCCACGGGTACAATGTACCTAGATACTAATGTGGTGTTAATTTTTTCATACCAACATGAAGCGTGCGTGCCCTCCTCTCAAATTTTAGGTAAATAAATTATTTTGATTTTGGCATAACGGAACACACACAATACATTGCATACAATATATGGCACACACACATGTAGTACATGTAAAATTTTGGTATTCAGATGAATTCAGTTAGACTGGAAACCGACCCTTAACATAGTTGGGAAAAGGCTCAGATGATGACAGTATTAAAGTTCAAGTCGAGGCTGTACTCCTAAATATGTTTACACAGCATGACTTATATGTAGTTTCCCATGTTAACTATACTAAACTAAATACACACACGACCTGGGTCTCCCACACTATAACAATGAACAGGCCTAGCAAACAAAATAGTATTGTATTGCGTTTTAGTAAAAGCATCCACTAGGTAATTTATTTATTCAATAGCGAAATAATATATATACAAATCTTAAAAATCTAAATAATAATATTGTGTACAAATACAAGAAAAAGGCAGGGGAGCTCAAAGGGCATTAAAAAACTCGTCCACATCGCGTCAACGCAACACGAGCCCAACAGGCTGGCAGCAATATTCGTGATATATTTACACGTAGTGCAACTTTCAAAGACAAAACACGGCCTAGATGCTTCCTTACCTGCATCAACGCAAAAGGCAGCTGCAGAAACGTATTCTCCAACTTCCCGAGCAGCTCAGACAACAATCCCAGTGCTAAAAGCACGAATCCCATAGCAATAGCTTGTCGAAAAACAATCTCTACTTGATGCAGCAGATTGATCACATTTGCGTGCCGACCAATAATCTCTCTTAGACGTCTCCCAATGAACTCGTTTATAATTATCTTAACTTCTGCGTCATGAACGTTAAGTTGTTCAAAAGTTATTAGTTCTGTTTTAGTTTCTGCGTATTTGATGGCGTCTGGCCACAGTTGAAGCATTTCTTTGCTTAAGGCTAGCATTTGTGCTTCTGCGTAACCGGTGATGACGATTAGAAAGGCGGTCACGGTGGCAGGGACATAGCAGATGAAAAATACTCCAGCAGTCATCATGAAATACGCGATCTGGTAGTTGGGTGTTTCGAACATTGGCTCCAGCCCTGCAAATATGAGGTTTATAAGTGTTTATATAAATAGGTACTAGTTTTTAGTCTTCTGCCTCTTCTGGTTCTGCGGCTTCTTCTGCGTAGACTTAAACCAAAGTCCTAAACTATCCCACGGAAGCACAAAAATGGGATATAAAAGCCGTTTGGTGGAAATCATCCTTTAAGCTAAATCAGTACTATTTGTGCTAAATTTCAGCTAATTCTATTCAGCCCTTTAAGCGTGAAGAGTAACAGACAAACATCCCTCCATCATCATAAAGTTTCCCGTTTATAATGGACGTAAGCAGGATTTCAAACACAAATGCGGTCTATAAACCAATGTTTCACAAATAGTGAAGTTACTTACCGTAAATAAGGAAATAGTTCTCAGGGAGATTCCTTCCCCGCATAGCAAGAGGTTTCATGAGGTACAGGACCCCATTACCGGCTACCACCACCCAAAAAAGCATAGCACGCTTCTTCACAGTTCTCAAGCACTTCATTAAGTTACCATGGAACCGGGTACCTTTGATCGTGTTGGTGTCACACTCCAGGAAGCCGTCTGCTATTTTTTTCGTTTTATCCCTAAAAGCAAAAGCGTTTAAATGCTAGGTACAGAAGACCTATCGGAAACAAATTACAGCTTTTTGGAAATTCTTCATCTGGTTAGTGAGATGCTTTCTAATATGATATTAGTTCACCTGTCGCACTCTCTAGGATAGTATATAGATATAACGGGCTGGTGTCTGCCACTCCACGTCCCAGTGCGTCTTTTGCGTAAGGATAGAAAGAAGATCATTCGATCAACCCCAGCTTAACAAGATAGGCCAGCAGCATCTTGACGTTAGTCGCACTTTGTAATAAACCATTTCATTAGTCATTATTAAGCCGTGTGATGCCGGCCGCGAATTAGCACTACCCCATTTCTACCCGTAGGTGTAGTGGAAGGCGACACTGGGATATTGACCAATGGATGGACAGCAGCGTACTTCTGAGTACCATAACACCTACTGTTATTGCCAGCATGACCTATGCCCAGCAGTGGGTGACTAAAGGTTGAAATGATAAATCATCATTATGATATCGTAATTTTGTAGTTATTGTAGCTCCGATGTACTTACACACACCACGGCATGGCGACACTCGCCTTATTTCTTTTTATTTTTCATTAGCTTATTCTGTCCCACTCCTAGGCGTAGGCCTCCCTCCATCGATCATCATCGTTTCATCTTTAGCCATTCCGTGGTTCATCCCTCTAGTTTCAGAAAAATCCATCAAATTCCTTCCATCATTCTTGGGCTAACTTATGCCAAAAAGAAAAACAAAACATCTCACATGTAATAGCACATATAAAACAGCTTGAAGGGTCCGATCTCGCCGGTAATTCCAAGAGACAGCACCACCATGGCGCCGACCAGCTCTCCGGAGATCCGGGCGCGGTAGAAGACGAACCACGACATAGAGAACAGGAACACGTAGTAAAAGCACACGGCGGTTATTGCTGTCAGGATGTACGAGTAGATTGTGATGCCTGTAGGACAGAAGTAGGAGAAATATAACTTAAAGTGCAGCTTCTTTTCTTTTTGTTTAAAAATTATACACATTTTGATCCCAGTAGTTGACCACGTTTATTCCTATGTCTTGGATTGGTTTTACACAGATTCTCAAAGGTGTAAATAAACGCTTGGGACGCTGCAGAAAGTGAGACTTAGTGTGATCAGAAGCTTCTGACTCGCACTGGGTCTGAGGTCTGGGTCGGACAGATCTATGAGACCCCATTCCGCCAAATTACGAGTATGTACAAAAGTACAAATTGAAGAATGATATAATTTTAATTTGTAGCGTCAAGTCTGGTCACAAATAAGACGTTTCTTATTGGTTAGTAAGGGAAGAACATATTTCAGGAACAGGTTTTATTATTTATAGTGCCGCTGTTAGAAGTAATTAAATTTTCTCCCGTTACTATAACCTACGGTAGTATGCTCACATCTGTTGCATGCCAGATATCTGTTCCAAGCTATACGCACAAGTAATCCCTCGGCACGGCAAAGGAAAGATTTAGCTGAACTCCATTAAGTTGGTTGAGGGATTTCATTAGAGTGCATAAAAAACTGTGTTTTGTTCTGTTTTCTTTTTCTTTTTTACCTTTATGATACTTGCTGTCTATATTCACAGTGAGGACCCTTAGAAGAATCGATACATTCTCCAACATGGTCGGCAGGTCGCAATACTCCAAACCGAACTTGCGAATTTCATGTTCTATTTCTCGAAAAGTCAACATGACGAAAAATCCGATCCACCTTGTTTCCAGAAGAGTTCTGAACTGTTTACTTCTGGATAAGGTGACCTAGAAACTGTTCCGACGTAATTAAAAAGTGATGTGAAATATCAACCCTAACAGTGACTAACAACTTACTTAGTTCTTTATTTGAAAAATACATAATAGCACGGTCTGAACCTAACTACTGTAATCATGTCTTTGGCTATAGACATAAGAAAAAAAGAAGTATAGAAGTGAAACTTCACGAAAGGCCACGCCTACCGTCTCGGTCAGTCAGTTAGGGCCTAATGTCGCTAAGCACCCACACGTTCTACTAAGTACATAGGTATCTAGTTCCCACAATTTTCTTACTACATTTTCATATTTTTACTACCCAAGATTTTAACCGTTAATTGTTTTGTTTGTAGGTCACTGATTTATGATATTAGCCAAAATTACAAAACCCAGGATACACCATTCCTTCAAACTACGTAATAATATGACACTTAAAATGTCTGCGAAAAAACTAAACAAAAGTTCACACATTCCACACAAACTTTGGTAGGTGTAACATGGCGTTTGGGCATGCACAGAGAACTTTCCATTCTATACTTTTTTAATTCTATGCTAAAGGTGACAAGTATTATTCACACCTGCAGACTGACACATTTTCTTGAATGCATCAAACATAATTATTATTTACTGTCTTTTTTATAAAAAGTTTATTTGTTAACGTAAGGGTGACCACGATATTCCAGAAATGTGAGAAAAAGAATAAAAAATACACTAAGTAGATACGTACTTGCTTTATTTTTTTACCAGTTCTGTTTGACTGCACCCAATTAGTGATACACCTGGTATTTTTAATCTTCTGAAAATAATCTAGGTCTTTTTCTTTTTCCTGCCCTTATCCCATGTTACTTGGGATACTGAAAATAATCTAGGTAAGGACTTTATATATTCAGCCGATGTATTCTGTAAAATCTCTGTCGGTGAATTTAGATGAAGTGTGCTCGAAGTGAGCACTACTGATTAGCTTATAAGCCAGGCTATTAGCAATGACATCCAACTGTAGGTATCTATTGGAACTTATCGGAATTGATATCTGTTATAGATTCTCGACTATTTCGGTACTATACAATTTCTGTTGTTCCAGTTAGGACTGTCTCTATCGTCCATGTGCTGGATGTAAAACCGCTCATCACATTACTAAGTAATATTATGTAAAATTATTGCAAAACATGGGTCGTGATAAAACATAACATAACATAAAGATCGTGTAGTTGTCGTTTTCAATAAATTTTAATGTATTTTTAAACACCCGTTAATATACGTGTATGGTACGATTCAGACCAACCGGCTCGCATCGGGCCGGGCCGGGCGGCATTTTACAATGCGGTAAAGAACATTGAAATGTATCAACAGTAGTTAGAGTTCATATTTGCATGCAACTTACGCATCGGTCGCGACGGTCGACCGGCCCCGACCGGCTCCGAACGACGCTGTCGGCATCCAATCGGCTGCCGTCGGGTCTGTTCGGTCCGGTCGGCCGTTCGTCGTGGAATACGAACGGAGATTACGGTGCAGCAACTAGCGAATCATTCAAGTTGTGTTCTTCAAGCGACTGTTTCAAAAATGGAAACGGAAGAAAAACTAATTTCTTTCTACGCTTGGAGTGCGTACGAATTCCGCTGCGGCGCGACGCGAGCTGGTTGGTCTGAATCGTACCCTAATCAACCTTTTCTAAATTTAGTACAACTAACGCCAACTGTTGACGCGTCAATTAACAAAAACTCTATATATTGAAACAATCGCTCTAGAAAAATGAAACTAGATTAGATACTAGGACAATGTTCGAATTGGTATATTTTAGTACTACGTAGGTACCTACATACCTCGAAGAACTAATATAATACTTACATGGTTTTTAAATTGATACAAATGTACTTTTATTTTGCGTCAAGATCTGTCACATAAAGTCTTTATCATTATTTACATTTTGAATTCAAAGCTTTGTCCCAAAAAATATCAAATGCATTGCCACCCTCAATTACACATCATACTAGTTTTACTTCCTGCAAACATGTCAATACACACACCTACTACACCACACACTATGATTATCTAGACGATAAACCGTAGGTAGTACTTAGGGATCTATAGAAAATGTCATAATATTTTTTTCATGTATTTAATTCTCCTAACTGAATTTCGGTCACGGACACGGTGGTCAATCTCAATGAAGGTTAACCAAGTACGCGCCTTGTGCTGTACTGACACTAGTGAGAATAGCACGAACCGCCGCATCGTTATAAAACAAACACATAAAAATACAAATACAAATTTAAAAGCGAATACAATTGAATTTGTATTTGCTTTTTTGGGTCACTCTCAGTATTCTGCGTGGTCTACCTGCATTTTGTTTCATAATCTGAGCTATACGCAAACACAGGTTGGCGCAGTGGCTGAGCGATCGACTGCTGCGCAGCGTGTTGCGGGTTCGATTCCCGTCCAGGGTAAACATTTGTGTGATGAGCACTTGTGTTTGCCTTGTGTCTGGGTGTTGTTTATCTATATACGTATGTATTTACAAAAAAAATAAAATGTATTTGTGTATGTAATATCCAGCTGTCTGACACCCATAGTACAGGGTCTCCCTAGTTTGGGGTCAGATGGCCGTGTGTGTGAAAATGTCCCCACATATTATTATTATTATTATTATTATTACAGGTGTACTTCCTCTTCTTTCACTCTTATAGGTAGTCCGATGGAACGGGAAAGCAAAACGACCGAAGAGAGATCAGGCACAGAACGTACTAGCTACTGTCACATTCCTCTCCCAAACTACCAGTAGCTCGATTCCGTAAAATTCAAACGACAACTCGCATCTCACATCGCTATTCACTCCCACTTTGCATAAGGTTCAAAATGACCTTGATATATTTGACACTTTGAATCGGGTTCGAGTGCGAAGTGAGCGTCGAAGTGACGGGGAAATTACCTCACAGAATGCCACTTCTTACGTCATCTCATTCTTTTTCTGTCAAAATATCCCTGTCAATGTAGTTCTACTTGCTGACAAGCTCGCAAGGGTGGTGCTAGAGTACAGTAAGCAAGCCCTCATAAGTTCATAAGCCCGCTAAGATTTCTGTGAACGCGCGGCGGGCGGCGCGGCGCAGTCCGTGCGTCTGTTTGTATATTTATGTAAGTGGTCTCAATACAGTATGCACACCACAGTGTTCGCACAGAGTTCCCACACGTCGTCGCATGTCATCGTGTCGCAATCCACGAAACAAAAAAAAATATTTCCGTCGGTTTCGTTTTACACGCAGCAAACGCCTAACCTTGCTTGGTTTATTCATAGATTACTTAAATTCGCAATTAACTACTATGTATCTATAGCGGTAAGTGTCAAGCGTTGGAATGAGATGCAATAAGCTTAAGTTAAAATCTCGCGTTGACATTTTTGTCAATGTTTTTAGTTTTGTTTGCAACAATAATATTTACTTGATGGTATATTATTAATATTGTTATTGCAATAAAGGGTTGAGAATAAAAAATACGTGATTTAATGATAACAAAACATAATGGTTTATTCGGTATAATTACATAAAGTTAACAAACCACTACAATGTTTTTTAATATATTTTTTAGGTATTGAGGTTATATTTTAAGTATTCATTTTCTTTACGAAAAGAAGATTGAAACTAAACCTCAAATTAAAATTCTAAAAAAATAAAAATGACACAATATAATATTAATACTTAATATTATTATAATAAAACACTTAAGTATATGTTTTTATTTCACATCCTTACGCCACAAATGGAGTCTTCTCTTTTGACTACATTTAAATGTTTTCTCATCAGAAAATTTTATAGTAGTGGCCAGTCAGTCGAAATATTCTCGTGCGAACCGTAAACGATCCTATTTATGTCTAATCTAATATGTGGGGACATTTTCACACACGGCCATCTGACCCCAAACTAGGGAGACCCTGTACTATGGGTGTCAGACAGCTGATATACATACACAAATACATTTTTTTTTTGTAAATACATACATATATATGTAGGATCGTCAGGTGCGATCGAGGAGGAGTGCCGAGCGGTATAGTACATCGTCAGGACTATAGGCGTTCCCATTATCCTATTAGGGATAAACAAGACCTGTAAAAACAATTACACACTATTAGTACAGAAAACACAATACAAATGGTAATCAGTAACAGGAATAAAGTAAGTTAAAGGTACAGCAACAATACAGTTAATCGAACAGACCATTAAGGTCCCACAGTTCGTACAGTGGCCAAGCCACCCAATGATAAACGAACAAACCCTTAAGGTTTACAGTTCGTACAGCAGCCTAAGCCACCCAATGATAAACGAACAAACCCTTAAGGTTCATAGTTCGTACAGCAGCCTAAGCCACCCAATGATAAACGAACAAACCCTTAAGGTTCATAGTTCGTACAGCAGCCTAAGCCACCCAATGATAAACGAACAAACCCTTAAGGTTCATAGTTCGTACAGTAGCATAAGCCACCCAATGATAAACGAACAAACCCTTAAGGTTCATAGTTCGTACAGTAGCATAAGCCACCCAAATACAAAGTGTATCGCTCGCTAGCAGCAAGCCTATACAGCTATGTGAATATACAGCAGCGCTGTACCAGGTAAACCGACAGTATTGTCGGGTGCAGGAACTCTTTACTGAGTCGAATCCGAGGATCGACTGCCATACTTACGGAGTGCACGCTCTTTTATAAGGCGATGCCCCCCACCTTGCAACCTCTCCATACAAGTCTGCCCATGCGCACGGAAGTGCGTCACGCGTTTACTTGATACAAAACACTAAAATGTGCTGAATCTAATAAGATCTGTAATCAAATAACACAATAATAATTGTTATGAATAAACAATAGTGATTTCATAAAGCAATTCGTTTTACATTCAAAGTAACGTGTCAACAATTGTTTTGAATAAAACCATCGATAACAATTATCGAAATAAAGTAACCACAAATCAGTGTGCACACACAATTAATCATGTTTCGAATTAATAGACAATAATTGATAGTAAAATCACATAAATTAACAATAAGAAACACAAATCATAACAAATTTAGTTAACACCCACAATGTGATTAATAAACTGTCTCCGACACGGCCAGACTGACATTCTACACGTCCTCGTGTAGTTATAAAGTTCTTGGTAAATATCGATCGGCCTTTCTGACAAAAAGCTTTAATTAGCAAAAGGTATGTTGCAAAGAAAAATCCTGAATTAGTCCTGAAGTAAAATCATTAGCAGAATTTGCATCATAACCAGTCAAAATAACCATACTGTTACAGACAATACATAGCTCAATAAATCAGCCGAAATCACACCATGGGATTCGACAAATAACTTGAAGTTGAATAGACAACCCGCATAGGCGTCAACATAGACAACCCGCATAAGCGTCAAGTTCAACATTCAAATCCAGGAGTCAACATAGACATCCGAATAAAAGTAGAGACATAGTCTCCCAGCCGAATTCACACCATGGGAATCGACAAGTAGCTTTGAAGTCGAATAGACAACCAACATAGGCGTCAAGTTCAACAAACAAACCCAGGAGTCAACATAGACATCCAAATAAAAGTAGAGACATAGTCTCCCAGCCGAATTCACACCATGGGAATCGACAAGTAGCTTGAAGTCGAATAGACCACCAACATAGGCGTCAAGTTCAACAAACAAACCCAGGAGTCAACATAGACATCCAAACAAGAGTCAACATAGACATCTTGTCAATTAAGCTATGGTATGTCAGCAGCAGATGATTATTATCAGTGTCAACATTGACATCATTAAAATTGAATGGACATTCAGGCATTTTTCATACATGATCAAGACTAAATTTTACTGGCACTAAAAGATTTCAACAAATATCATGTTGGATCTGCAAGAAGTACAAAGTTTCCAACGAAGTCTCCAACTTTAACCTTCGGCACCCAGGGCTGCTTGTTTTCTTGCACGGGACCGATTTACTTCTATCTCCACACTGTCAACAGCTGAAACAATTGTTAAACTATTAAACAGTTGTATTATCAAAGGAATACTGCATTGGTCAATAACATTAACTCTTGTAATGATAGCACTATTTTTTCGGTCATATTAACTGCAAAAAATGAAATTTAATATCTCACAGTATACTATGATTGACCCAGTATCACATGAAAGCTCTAAATCCTAGCAACCAACTATTTCTACTTCACTTAGAATTTGTTCGGTACATATTATCCCCTCAAAGTAAAAACAATCATTTCAATTAAACCATCTACAGGCACTGTTGTATTGTCCAAGAGTCAGTTAACCATAGTTCATCACAATTATTAACCGTACAAGAATACGTTTGTCGGTCCACTTTTCAGCAAATGTCTCAGCATTGTGAGAATATTCCCAATGATTTAAAAAATAACAATAAACCATAACCCTCAAAATTAACTGTTTTTTTATTACTAAATCACGCCACGCGCTGTTACGGTCGTCTTGCATCTTCACACGTCCTTGGGTGAATAGTTTATCGCATCATCTGTAAACAATCAGAAAAGAGCTCAAGTAAACAGCTTACGAGTAACGTTCGGTCATTCTGATCAATTTAAATCAAACACTACAGACCTGATATCACAAAACAAGTTTAGTATCTTACCACACATGTAATTACCTTATTACCACACATGTAATTACCTTATTACCACACATGTACCACACATGTAATTACCTTACCTCACAACACATGTCATTACCTTACCTCACAACACATGTCATTACCTTACCTCACAACACATGTCATTACCTTACCTCACAACACATGTCATTACCTTACCTCACAACACATGTCATTACCTTACCTCACAACACATGTCATTACCTTACCTCATAACACATGTCATTACCTTACCTCACAACACATGTCATTACCTTACCTCACAACACATGTCATTACCTTACCTCACAACACATGTCATTACCTTACCTCACAACACATGTCATTACCTTACCTCACAACACATGTCATTACCTTACCTCACAGCACATGTCATTACCTTACCTCACAACACATGTCAACAATCAGGGGGTACACAGTTACTTTTCAGATAAACTATCCCTCAAACCTCAGAATCACGCTACCTATTTGTTTAGCTAAAAACCAACTATTTGACATAGTTGTATTATCACTGATTTATATTCAGATGGAACATCAGTATCAATTTTATTCGGAGTTTCAGGAATAGAGCATAGCTGTTACAATCTCAACTTTCGTAATGGTAACAATACTTTCGGTTATAATAACCCCAAAATCTAAATTTAATATCTCACGGCATAATATTATGATACTTTGATTTGAATAAGCATTCGGTATTACATGAAACTTCACTATATATTGGCCATACAAGTAAGTTTGCCACACATGTATCAGTAATGAAAGTAGGTACATTCAAACCCAGAGTCATAACAAAATGGAAGCGTCTCACCAGATAGTTGTAGAACATCATTGGTAAGTACATCACAGACGTAACCCATCACGGATGGTTGTCTCGAAGTCTCGAAGGCTGACTCACAGTATCTTCACTCGGTTAGTCCCGCCACGCTCCAGTTAGATGTCAGGAAAGTGACCTGTCGACTGGCATGAGCGGTTAAAGATTATCCCTGTCATGGTTGACAATTATGAAGGTAAATAAGGGTAGCGGTAACTGTTGGAGTATGTAAAATCAAATAACTAAATGAATGTGGGTAGGTGATTTATGAATGCCATTAAAACAGCCTTAGCTCAGCGCTAGGTAATCCCGAGAGAGGAAGCTGTCATAACAAAAGAGGTAGAGACATACGATAACTAGGGAAGCCATGCGGAAGCATTAAGAGGCTATCCCACTTCTGATGTAGGATCGTCAGGTGCGATCGAGGAGGAGTGCCGAGCGGTATAGTACATCGTCAGGACTATAGGCGTTCCCATTATCCTATTAGGGATAAACAAGACCTGTAAAAACAATTACACACTATTAGTACAGAAAACACAATACAAATGGTAATCAGTAACAGGAATAAAGTAAGTTAAAGGTACAGCAACAATACAGTTAATCGAACAGACCATTAAGGTCCCACAGTTCGTACAGTGGCCAAGCCACCCAATGATAAACGAACAAACCCTTAAGGTTTACAGTTCGTACAGCAGCCTAAGCCACCCAATGATAAACGAACAAACCCTTAAGGTTCATAGTTCGTACAGCAGCCTAAGCCACCCAATGATAAACGAACAAACCCTTAAGGTTCATAGTTCGTACAGTAGCATAAGCCACCCAATGATAAACGAACAAACCCTTAAGGTTCATAGTTCGTACAGTAGCATAAGCCACCCAAATACAAAGTGTATCGCTCGCTAGCAGCAAGCCTATACAGCTATGTGAATATACAGCAGCGCTGTACCAGGTAAACCGACAGTATTGTCGGGTGCAGGAACTCTTTACTGAGTCGAATCCGAGGATCGACTGCCATACTTACGGAGTGCACGCTCTTTTATAAGGCGATGCCCCCCACCTTGCAACCTCTCCATACAAGTCTGCCCATGCGCACGGAAGTGCGTCACGCGTTTACTTGATACAAAACACTAAAATGTGCTGAATCTAATAAGATCTGTAATCAAATAACACAATAATAATTGTTATGAATAAACAATAGTGATTTCATAAAGTAATTCGTTTTACATTCAAAGTAACGTGTCAACAATTGTTTTGAATAAAACCATCGATAACAATTATCGAAATAAAGTAACCACAAATCAGTGTGCACACACAATTAATCATGTTTCGAATTAATAGACAATAATTGATAGTAAAATCACATAAATTAACAATAAGAAACACAAATCATAACAAATTTAGTTAACACCCACAATGTGATTAATAAACTGTCTCCGACATATAGATAAACAACACCCAGACACAAGGCAAACACAAGTGCTCATCACACAAATGTTTACCCTGGGCGGGAATCGAACCCGCAACACGCTGCGCAGCAGTCGATCGCTCAGCCACTGCGCCAACCGTGTCGTCAAATGTCTAATGTCTTTCTTAATCTCTTTCAATTCTCTCTTTCAATTTCTAATCTCTTTCAATGTCTTTCTGTATACAGGGTTTTTTAGCTGGTCTTCGGTGAAGCACACCTTCGGTGTTGAGTGCACGGCGAACGATTCGTTTTAATATAATAGTTGGTAATGACGTGTCGAATAACTCAGCAAAATGTCCCGTTGCTATGAAACCATTGGTTTCATATTTATTCAGCATGTGTTGTGACGACGTTGCGCCTCTTTAATAAACGTCAGCATGCCGCTGCGCTCCCGACTAGCAAGGCTACCCTCCTCCTCATATCTCTTAACCCACCGACTCACAGTATTTCTCTAGAAGAAAAAAAAAAGAATGCTGTTAGACATCCATAGCCAAATACCTACTAAAACTGATTAATTATAATTTAGAAACAAAACTTTAATTATAATTATCAATCCAAACAAATAAACTGTAAGTCTTTTTTTTACAACCTCATGATGAATTTATAAACGTAATATTGAAAAAAAATATTATATGATCAAATAATTATATTGATAATCTTTGACGACGGGTTGACATAATAATATTTTCTTCAATTAAATCAGATAAAAGTTATCTGATGATTCAAAACTTGGCCTTTTATATTCACTATAATATTTAAATCATAACACTTACACTCAGTCCGGTTTCGTTAGATATAATTTGTATTATATTAAATCCACTTTTACGCAGCGCAATAATATTCCCCCCCGCTTCGATATTTATATTTGCTTGCATTTTGAACTTTTAATAACCCTAAAAGGTAATCACACGTCACTAACAATAACACATAACCAACAACGTTCTATTCGTTTCAGGTGAATGAGTCGTAATGCATAATTATGTCTACTTTACAGAAATCAAAATAATCTATTTAGTTTTCTGTGGTCTACCTACTAACTTTACTATTCATGTGAACAAGACGAAAGAAACAACAACTAATATATTATCGAACTAATACGAGTAATTATTAAAACTTCGAAAAGACTGGCGCGGGTGAGGTTTGAACTCATGGATCTCCACGACGCGCACTTACCACGATATGTTAACCGCTAAGCCACGGTGACATCTACTAAACTATTTGAAATTATGAACTAGAATCAGTTACAGACAATGTATGCCTATATTATAGAAATTACTCATTAGAAGAAGGTCGTAAGTCAAACCGAAGTTTCAGTCTATTGCTTTGTGAGATTGATCATCGACTTATGAATCCCGCTGTACATTGGAATGATCAACCGAGTTTTTAGAATGCCAATCAAGAAACTTACAGCGGATTCAGATTCGAAGTTTAGAATGAGGTCTTACAGAATCATACCCCAGGTCATTGAGATTACTGAGGTTCACTATTGTGCCAGGTGTTGGCACTAGCACTTCAGGAGCGCAGGTGTGATGCCCATTTTAAAGGATGCAAAATTTAAAGGCTCGTCTGTATATTAAATGCCATTACTGGTACAAGATCCCAGAGTCGGAAAACGTACGTCACTTTAGAAAGGCTGAATTTCGAAAATTGACAAACAATTCAACATCAATCAACAAAAGCTCCCCACCACACACACCCCACACAAACACACACCACACACAAACACACGCGCGCACACATACACACACGCACAGGTTCATTAAAATGTGTAACTATTAGGTATAACCTACAAAGGAACACTGACTCCTAAAACACAGGCCTAGTTTGGAAACCAACGATTTCTGTGCATTTTTTTGCCAGTCCCTGTACATAGTTTTAAGCACCTTGCTGTAACTTGAATAAATGAAATTGATAGCCAAGCAAAATAGCCATGCTAACATAAGTCTGGTGACTCTGATATCTTAGCTAACAAATGATTAGTGATGGATTGAGAAATAAATGAAATATAACGATTCAGTTTCTGTGTGTCTAAATTTTGTTTAATTTTTCTAAAAATAAATACAAATACCTACTGATAACTATCAGACATAGACAAGATCTGGCCTACGTTTCGTTATCCATAGTAGATCTTAAAGTAATAGAGAGTAGCTCAGGGTCATGACTCCACTTGCAGACACCGTTTTGACTTTTACAAGCATGAATATTGCGATCTGTATTTACGCAAAACGTACCTCCAAATAAGTGTTTTGTAACACTCCAAGCAATCCAGGTTTGGGTGCATTGATTACGAGGCACACTTCTATCGCGATAGCTCTTCTAAGTATTGTCTCAAGTTGGGTCAGTAAGTTGATATTAACAGCATGGCGTTCGACTGTCTTTCGAGTTGTTTTTTTTTTTAATGTAATTGTATTGCATCCTTGGTTCTATCGCTTATAGCATTCATATCTTCGTCTTTATCGTCTTCATCAATATTTAAATCTGCTGGCCAATTTCGACAAAAATATTCTTCAGCGTCATCCGATAAATGTATGTATGTGTGTTCTTCGCTTAGAGCCAACATTTGATATTAAAAAATATTTATTTATTTCAGATCAAATTACAAGATCCATATAATATGATTATTAAAAATCTTAACCTAATATTAGTAAAAACAAGATTGAAGACTGAACGTAGCCAGTCATAACGAAAATCGCAGCAGATCTGAGGTTCCCATCAAAACAAATGAGATTTGGTAGTTAGGCGTCTCGAACATCAGTTCCAAACCTGTGGACATTATATAAATGAAATGAGTCATCTTGACAACTTTTATTATTTTTTTATAATAATTTGATTAAAAATGTTCCAAATGTTGTTTAACAAATTCGGCAAAACTGGCAAAAGTTGTTTTATATAGTAAACAGGAAAATACATCGCACACAAGCTTAAGGCGTTGACTTCCCTGTCTCATTTGTTTTGTTCTTCGATCTACTCAATTTGCTAGTCCAAGTAGTCGTTTCTGTTGGTATTATGCTTACAAACACATCCTTTGTTCATCACAGTCCACCTTCACCATATGAGGTTTTTCTCATTCAAACGACCCGACTTATAACTTGTTTAAGATGCTTCTCACAAGACATCAATACACTTAACGCTTTTGAAAAGCTTTCAGGGTTTTATAACTGATTTCAACACTGTATATTGACTAAAAAATACACTAACAATAAGATAACTCTAAATCCCCCATTATAAACCCTAATATAACGGAAGCAGAATAACTACTTCAATCTGATCGCCTTTCCACATCCCACATGATCATCATCTTATGCCAAATTTGGAACATCACCAACACAATCTTCTTGTTTAAGTTGTCGAAATTCTTTTTGTGTTTTATTTGTTGGAATCCCAAAGTAAATATTACTAAAACGAACACTGTATAGTGTGCGCACATGGTAGCCACCTTGTTTCTTCTACTTCCTCGTCGTTTGGTTCCGCGATAAGCTGTGCAATTAGAGGTTGCAAAAATTCGATAGTTTTGATTTTCGAATATTCGAATATTACACAAGGATATACACAAACACATGAAATAAATTATCAACGACAAAAGTACCTACCGTGTAGGTGTACTCCTTAAGGCATCTATGGAATTATCGTTTAATTTACATCTGAGATGATTACAGATTTACTTCGTAGAAGAAAATACCCTTTTTGGTAGTATTCGAATATATATTTATTTAAGTCATAAGTCATAACTGCAGTGATAGGAATAGGTAGTGCTTATTAGCCTAAAGTTTGAAGAACAGAGACAAGAAACGGAGACTTCCTTAGTACTATATTTTTTCTCGGACATCTGCCCGGACAACACTTAAATACATTAAAAAATTATGTTATTTGGAATAAGTTCGTGTTGTTTACCTAAAGTTTGCGACTAGACATAACATAACACAGTCGTTACAACTATCAAATATTCTGAAAGTTTTCTTTTTGGAGAACATTTTGTAAATGACTTGTTGATCTTAAAACTATGAAACGCAGTCTTTGTTTAAAGAGCCGTACACGTTTCGAAGTAAATATCTGTTTTCTAGCTCGCTCTTGCCATGTTTCTTGAGATTTCTAAAGTTCAAGTGTATAATTGAAAAAAAAACTGACAATTGTTTTTATTAAAATAATAAAACGGTCCTTTTTATCATATGAAAGTTTGTATGGATGTTAAATACGGTTAAAAATATGAACACGCGTAGCCACGTGATTGTTATTGAATTTGTTGTTACAAGAAATAAAATAAATAACTTTAGTCAAAACATTCAAAACTAATTAAAGGTTGACTTACCGTATTATTTGATGTAGACAGACAGGAACAATCTTATTGCAGAAAATCGCAATCCATAAATTTAAGCCAAGGTAGTCGTATTAGGAAGATCCAATAAATAAACCAAAAAACATGCGAGGGTCAAAAACAATATTCACAGAAACAATATACGTGATACAGGAGATGCGCACTCAACAGACCGAAGTACAGGAGTGAGAATAACCTGAGCGGCGCGCCGTCACGCGGCGGTGGGGGAAGGTATGTAGAGCGTTCCCACGCCGCACGGGTATGCGACCACGCCGAGTTTAACAATAGATAACGAAAGGCGCTGCCGTAAAAGTCCGCCCATTGTACTTTCGGTGCAATAAAGATTAAATGGTGTTTTTAAAAAATTTAAAGTTTAAGTGTGTTACTAAACAATGTGACCCAACATTATGCACATTTTGAAATATATTTTAGTAAGGTAAAAGACAAATACCTTTTGTTTTTGAAATGATAAATACTCTATCTCCATCCAAAATACGTATAGAGAATGCTAAAATGATAAAAATTACCGTTTTATTATTATAAAAGCAATTATCAGTTTTTTTTTCAATTACACACTTGAACTTTAGAAATCTCAACAAACGTGGCCAAGAGCGAGCTAGAAAGCAGATATTTACTTCGAAACGTGTACGGCTCTTTAAACAAAGACTGCGTTTCATAGTTTTAAGATCAACAAGTCATTTACAAAATGTTCTCCAAAAAGAAAACTTTCGGAAAATTTGATAGTTGTAACGACTGTGTTATGTTATGTCTAGTCGCAAACTTTAGGTAAACAACACGAACTTATTCCAAATAACATAATTTTTTAATGTATTTAAGTGTTGTCCGGGCAGATGTCCGGGAAAAAATATTGTAGTAAGGAAGTCTCCGTTTCTTGTCTCTGTTCTTCAAACTTTAGGCTAATAAGCACTACCTATTCCTATCACTGGTCATAAGTAAGTGCCCCTGCCGGCATTTCAAACCAATCTCTTTACATATCCTACCCTATCATATCCTACTGAATTGGTTCACATGGTGAATGAATGAGGATATAATTACCTACTACTGTAGAATAAGCTGTTTTCCTTGCTACATCCATACATACTCGTTCCTACATTATTAGCTGAAGATATCATCACTCAAATACACCAACCAACGAAAAGAAGAAATTGCGGTGAGGCGGACCACAATATTTCGCAACTAGGTAATCAATAAAATAAGTGAGTTCTCAACATGATCATCAGTGTAAGAAAGTAATCTATTTTTAAGCGATACTCATCGCATTATGCACTCATCATGAGACTTGTGAGTTGTTGTGGACTCAACTAGCAATTTAAAAGTATCAATAATAATACTACTTATCTAGTTTTCAATCTCCAACTTTGTTTGCTTTTTAGAGTTATTAAGGACAGTGTGATCGATTTATCATTCACAATTTCCGCGAAGTAATTTGTGCTTTTATCGATGATGTATTTATTTGTATGCGGTAACGTTTTTTCTTTCATTGTGTTTTTTATTTTCATCGCCAAGCAAATTTTGTCTTTTTCATCATCAATATCAATTGGACTGTTCTTGTCCAATTGATATTTACAATTCTACAACATTGTAATTCTTCACTATTTTTCTTAAAGCTTAGATATACATTGCCTAGATTATAAAGCTATCATAATGTTTCATGTAGATTTGTTAATTAAATGTCCTTACTGTTGCTAAGATCTATTCTTAGGTCCTTTCTATGTCGAGTATATAAAAAACCTAATATATCTATTAACTCGTTATTTTCTATGTATCTACTTCATTGTTGATCTCAGCGTCGTATATGCCGAGTATATGGATCTGATAACCTGCATAAAGCAGCTGAAACTCAACATAATTAAACCACCGGCAGACAGTTTCAGCGTCTTCTGAGCACTCTGGAGCATGGTCAGTATAATCTTCATGTTAGATAAATTGTAGTTCTCCCATTGACTATCGTAAACAGCCCTTTCGAATTTGATGCTTGCATCCATGATGCGCTGTCCTGTGAAACAGTCCATACCGACTTGCATCATAGCGAATGGTATCTCCATATACGTGTTTTCTAGCCCTCCTAGAAGTTCTGCTATTAGAGCGACCACTAGAACAAAAAATTCTAACGCTAAAGCTCCACGAAACACATTCTCAACTTGATGTAATAAATTAATATTTCTTCCATGCATCCTTATTATTTCCTTGAGACGTATCTCAATGTAATCATTTAAAGTTTTATTTTTAAGATTAACATCTTTGTTGTTATCTAAAACACTAATAACTTGTTCCGTTGTATAATAATGTTCTTCGGCATCTTCCCAAAGATGTAGTAATTCTTCAGACAGTGAATACATTTGAGCCTCGATATAACCAGATACTACTATAAGAAATGCCGTAATGTTGGCAGGAAGGTAACAGGTGAAGACGACTCCTGCAGCAAACAGTATTGTTGCTATTTGGTAGTTTGGATTTTCTTGCATTGGCTCTAAACCTGTGAACAATAAATTATATTTTCAACCGACTTCAAAAAAGAAGGTTCTCAATTCGACTGTATGGTGTTTTTTTTTTGTATATTTGTTACGCGATTTATCCGGCAAATGTGAATCGATTTTGAAAAATATTTTTCTTATGCTTAGGGTATACCTCAGGGGTGGGTTCATATAAATTTTATCGAAATTGATTCAACACTTTTTGAAAAATCAATTAAATCCCAAAAAAATCTACATAGACGACGTTTTAATAGTTTCTTTAATATTTGGAGTACCTCTGTTTTAACTGTGTTGCCGGTTCTTAATGGATTTGGATGATGAGAAGGTACTAAAAAGTGATAAAATAAGCTTTTTACAAAAAGACAACAAATTGAACAAGGCCACCGACTTTCAAATCTAAAGTCATGTGTGTACTGTGCTAAAGTTATTTATCACTTTTTTATTTTTTTTAGATTTGAAGGCGGTTGTTGTTGTTTTTGATAACCAGATAGTCGAGCTGACGATTAATAAGATAAGAGGTAAGAACTGTTATAATTTGACTTACCATAAAGCACAAAAAAGTCTTCCGTAAAATGTCTCCCGGGCAATAAAAGAGGTTTGACGACATACACCACACCGTTAACAATAAGAACCATCCAGAATATTAGAGCCCGCTTCTTCACCTGCCTCAGGGAACTCAACAGATTGTTGGAGAATCTACTGCCTGCCACAACTGACGCATCACTCGCTAGACACTCTGCCACTATCTCCCTGACGTTTCCACTGGCAATTAATAAAAGTAAAACTATTTGTAAATATAAGTATATAAATGTCGGTTTCTGTAAAAACTCTAGATAGGTAGTTCAACCGAAACAATTACGCAGTATTAAACTGTCTTCTACGATTCGCTCTTACAGCGGCGCGTGTCATTACTACCAGTTCAAAGTAATCCAAACCTAAAGAGAGTGAGTGTGAGTAAAATATTTTGTAGATAAAACAAGTTTTATTAGGAATACTTACATATGCATGAACATATAGATTAATTTAACAGTCCCGATCTCGCTGGAGACACCGAGAGAGAAGACAATGATGGCCGACAGTAGGTCGCCCGTGGCGGCACACCGGATGAAGACAAACCAGCTCATAGACACCAGGTACACGTAGAAGTAGCTCAGGCATACAGATATAGCCAAGATGTAAGTAATAATTGAAATTGCTGGAAATTCATAGATCGATTAGATGAGAGAAAAAATAGGAGAAATAAGGCACGTCTCTAATATTATTTTTGTGGAGTTGTTCTCATTGTTTCAGTTTTTCATTGTTCTCAGTGTTTTTTTAACATCAAAAACAGAAATAATTTCTTCATTGATATTCAAACTAAAATATTTTTCATTTTAATGAGAACCCAGTATCTCCTAGAAATTACTTTTGCTAGCGGTACTTATTTTGTAGAATAGGCAGTATGCGAAGTTAACTATATAATGTGTCATTTACATCCAGTATAGCTTTAGTGTCATTAATAACTCCATTTTACACATCAGCTTACGTTTTTTGTTGCGCCCATCGATGTTCAGAGTCATAGCCCTCAAGAACACAGATACATTCCACAGCATGGTTTCTACATCGCAGTACTTCAGGCCGAACCTCCGGATCGTTTCCATCATTACTCACGTCTTTATTATTTGTTAATAGATAGAACAGTCCTGCACCCAGACCGCTTGCAGCCACACCCTGTCCAATACTGAGCAGAAAGTAAGTAATAATAGTATAACTTATTACTGCTTTATTATTCTGCATAAAACGATAGTATTTTCTTGAAACCTAACTTCGGTAGGGTGACAAAGTAAAATCATTGCTTTTCTACAATGTGACGTAAATCAGGTCAGTGACTTATATAGATATAATTGTTGTGCAGCTGTTTGGTTTTATATGACGAATTTGTGAAAGCAATATTCACCAAAACAAATTAATATTAAAGATTTTTCTTGGAGGTACCGAATTTAGGGTTTCGGATGTCGTTACCTTTAAAATTAAAAAATAAGGTAATTGAAGTAGTAACAAGTACCAAAATAAAATCGTAAAAGTACCAGTCATTACCTCCTTAAATCTTTCTGAAATAAAAGTACAATGGAATATAACCCATCTTTAAAGGCACTTAAAATCAGGTGCTTTAAAAAAATTCCGACGAAACTCGGCTGATAAACAATATTTTTATTGAGTAAGCTGTAACAAACTTCCATAGGTCGTTGGGCGTATTTAACTCATAATTTCAGACCCTTTTTCTAAGTGGCGAAGATAAAGAAAATTATACAGTAAGAGGGAAAAGTTGAAACAAACGTTAAAAGTTGTATAAAGAATCTTTTTCTTTTAACTTCGAGAAAGTTGAAATGTGTTATTATTGTTACTACCGTTGTTTTCTGTTGAACACGAGGTATAACTTAATTTATAGGTACCTATCTTAAATTATTTTATGATCAACAAATATTGTCTGATGTTGACTTCTATGCTACTGGTATTAGTATCTTCTATGTCACTAGTACTAAGGCTATTTATATGGTACACTTGACTTCCACCAGGCCGACGTCACGGGCAAAAGCTATTTTGGGATAGACGCAAATATTTTTGTATTCGGAAGTTAAACTTAATTTGGTACTATTATCTATGTTTAAAAACCCACGGTCACTTAAACACTTATTACGTTCTATGATAACAAAAGCTTGCTGAAGCAACTTATAAAATAAAGTTTAAACTCTGCTTCATTTAGTATTTGTATAATTACCTAAGCGAATCATTCATCTTTAATCAGGTTAAATGATAGAGTTACCGGTGTCTCATTAGTGATTACCCGTTACAATTTAATTATTTGAGAAGGTTTGCAATCGGTGCGAATTATCAATTCAACTTACACAATTTCAAGAGTTAGGTACATAATTATACACACATCAAAAAAAGTTTGCGATCACTTTGAAAAATCGAAATCTTTTTTGTTACGGTAGATTATTTTTTCATTAAACGAAACGTGAGTATTGTTACACATTATGGATTGAGAACAACGGATTAACTCAGTGTATTGTCGGGTTCGTCCGACTAGTTTCAGCAGTCACCGAGCATGTGATGGAGTGTGGGCCGAATCACTTTATACGGTTCGACAAAGCCTCCGTACTAGCGAGAGAGAAGTTCTTTGTTCCGCGGAAAATACGTGAGGCTATTGAAATAAGTCGACGCCCTAACTTTAATAGAGACGGGGGTTGGTCCATATCTCCATCATGGAAGCCACTGCTTAATATGGTGAGACCTGTTACAGAGGAGGATCTAAAAAGTGATGATGTGGTCAGCTCAGTGTGTATGTGTTTCAAGCAAGATACTCTTCCGCCACTTCTACCACCTCTACCCTCGCCCGCGCCTCCCCCGCCACCGCCGCAGTTGTCCGCGCGGGCGCATCGCGCGGCCGCGCGCTGTGTCCGCAGGAACGCGACGGGCGGTGTGTCATCCTGTGGAACTCATTGAAAAAGGTGGCCGCATGCCATCGAAACTAGTACCCCGGAAAGCCCCTGGCTCTGACGGTATCACCAATAAGGTGTTCAAACTCCTCCCCGCCCATCTCATAATGCTAATGACCGCCATCTTCAATGGCGCTCTAAGCAACAACATTTTTCCTCAGGCATGGAAAGAGGCCACCGTTATCGGCATTCCGAAACCAGGCAAACCCAAGTCTGATCCCACCAGTTACCGTCCCATTAGTCTACTCAATGTTCTAGGCAAAATCTACGAGAGGCTTATTTATAAGCGACTCAAAGACTTTGCCGAAGCAAAGAGTCTCATTCCCGACGAGCAGTTTGGCTTTCGAACCGAACACAGCTGCGTCCAACAAGTCCACCGCATCGTCGAGCACATAAGCGCTGGTTTTCAGCGTGGCTTGATGACGGGTGCGCTCTTCTTTGACATAGCGAAAGCATTCGACAAAGTCTGGCACAACGGCTTACTATATAAGCTTTACCTTCAAAACTCCCGGACTACCGCACGATCAACATCTATGTAATCTGTTTCGCGACTTTTAAATCAATATTCGCTACGAAAGTTGTTTTTACGTTAAAAATATACCAGTATTGTCATTAAGAACATCAGTGGTTAACATTACTAAAGTGACTGAAGCTATACTGTGCGGATTTGTTTATAATTAAGTAATTTAATCAAGTAATTCGTGACAAAACTAAGAAAAATCATACCGTCAACAAGTGATAAATTAGTGACTCACAGAAACGCGTAAGCGACGCGATATACACGGCGGTTACGACGTTCTTACCGCGACCGTGTACACAGTGCTCGCAGACTCGTCGCTCGGCAAGTAAACATCTATATTTTAAAGTAATAACGAAGGTGCTGTTTACACTCTGTTGTTTTGGATTCGTCTCAAAATATACCATGCCGCTTAATCGTACACCACCTAGCACACCTTCTAATGATGATAAAGAAGGCAGCAGTATCTGTTTTCGGGTTATATCTCAATCAGGATCTACACCAAATCTATCCACTGACGAAAACATCACTACCCGACTTAAACGTAAGCGGGATAATGACGAAACTTGTATGGAGGAGATACGCTTGTTATTATCCGCGGCTGCAGCGCAGTCGGAGTCTAAGTTTGCGGCTTTACAGGCGTCGATATCTGCCGTTATTGCTCAAAATGAAGAGATTAAAAAGAACACTATTTTTGTGTCTGAAAAATATGATGATATGTTGCTCAAAGTAGAACAACTCGAATCGGAGCGTAAAGTCGACCGCAGTACCATTCAACGCCTGGAAGAGACTGTTGAAAGTCTAGAGCGACAACTATGTTCCACGAAAGTGGAAATAAAAAATATACCTAAAAAACAGGATGAAAGCAAAGAGGACCTTTGTGCGATTGTGGAGGCGACTGCGAATGCTTTGAACGCGCCGATCCAGCATCACGAAATTAAGGATGTTTTTCGTGTTACCAAGAAGGATGACTCATCAACATCTTTAATAGTTGTGGAATTTCTTAGCGTATCGTCTAAGGCAGCTCTAATAAAGGGCGCGAGACAGTTTAATATGAAAAATAAAGGAGACAAGTTAAACACGGCACATTTAAAATTAGCAGGTCCAGCTAAACCAATCTACCTGTCTGAGAGACTAACCCCAAAAGCCCAGCGCCTATATTATCTCGCACGCACTTTTGCTAAAGACAATAATTTTAAATTTTGTTGGACCTCGTTTGGAAAGATATTCCTTAGACAGGTTGAAGGGAAAAAGCAAATTCTTACTAATAGCGAGGCTGACATTAACAGTCTTCGACTAAATAAATGACTATCTTCCTTTAATGAGTACAGTATGTCTTTTGTAAAATCTGCCCTCATTGTACTATTGTTTAGAGTGTTATTCAAAATTAATAAATTAGTTAGTAATTACTCCTCATTATGTCACACGAAACCTACAATACAACACACCCTACACCCAAACTACTTACAAACAATTATTATACACATACACACACACAAACATTCCTTACGTCGTAGTTCTTACAGTTTTTTCTGTAGTCATGGTCTGCCTAATCAATCTCTCAAACCCTTTCATATAAATTCCAACCACAAACATAAAATTGTAACAATATATAATATATCGTCTCTCAATGAATAATACAACTAATATAATTTCTTCAGAACTCGATAATATAAAAGTAGCCTCAGCATATAACTGTGATACCGATACATGTAATGCGCTTATAGGGAACTACTCTAAGTCCTGGAACATATTCTCGCAAAACATACGTAGCATATACAAAAATGTAGACGGCTTATTGGCTCAGTTATCTAGACTATCTTTTGAGCCTGATTTAATCATTTTAACCGAGTGTTGGCTGAACGAGAACAAACCTATTCCAAATATTGACAACTATATTTCGCACTTCTCCCGTAATTGCCTCAATCAAAATGACGGAATCGTTATATATGTTAAGAAAAATGTAAGGTGTAAGATAGCAGAACCAGAACCGATAGGAGCTAACTTTCTTACAATAGAACTAGAACCGGATATTTTTATTTTGGCTATTTATAGGTCACCATCTATTCGCTGTACAGATAGTTTCTTAAATTCAATTGATAACATTATTCGTCCGATATGCTCAAAGAAAAATAATGTCATACTTGTTGGTGATATTAATATCAACATAAAAAATAATAATAACGATAGGAACAGTGAACCTTATTTAAATTTATTAGCTGAGTTAGGGATGTTGCCAGGCCATCTATATTCCACTAGACTAAACAACTGTCTGGATCACATTATTTTAAAAACCATCCTTCCTGCATCAGTATTTGTCATCGATTCCACAATTACAGATCACTCCGCGGTTATACTTAATTTGTCTCCCGCACAGTCTAAGTCTAATAAAATAATTACATCCAAAAAAGTCGACTTCCAGGGTTGTGTAAAATACCTTGAGACAGTAGACTTTTCCTATATAACTTCTGAATCTGATGCTAATGAAGCTGCAACATTGTTCGTTGAACAATTAACAACTGCAATAATGCTAAATACAACTACTTTCCAAGTCCCCAATAAAAAGAGAATTCTTAAACCGTGGTTAACCCCCGGACTATTGCGTTGCATTCGTAATAGGGATAAACTACATTTTAAACTGAAAAAGAATCCAGAAAATAGTACCCTTGAAATAACGTATAAGCGATATCGGAATTTCTGCAACTCTTTGCTTAAACGGCTGAGGAGACAGTACGAAAAATCGTTACTAACTAGTGTTAAAACTAGCAAAGACTCTTGGAATGCCATTAAAACCATAATTCATTATAATAAACCCAAAACCACATCCGAGGACTTGTTACCCTCTATGGATAAAGTTGAACAAGAACTAGAACTCGTGAATGGCTATTTCGCAAATATTGGCAAACAGCTAGCAGACGCAGTGTCTGCCTCTAACGACCCCAGTTCTTCATCAGACGACTTTTCTATACCCCGCCTTGCCAATTCTTTTGTGCTTCTTCCTCCTGATGAGGCTGAACTGGAGTCTTTAATACTGGGCCTTAAGAATAACTGTTCTGCTGGCTGGGATTCAATACCCGCACAACTACTTAAATTATCTAAACACATTATAATTCCTCCTCTAATTAAACTTTTTGAACTCTGTATTATACAAGGAATATTTCCGAAAGTTTTTAAGCGGGCTATTATCACCCCTGTTCATAAGGGTGGGGCTCGAGACGAAGTTTCAAATTACAGACCGATTTCAGTCCTTACATCTTTATCCAAAATTTTAGAAAAAATATTGAACAGTCGATTAATGAAATATCTTGAAAAATATAACATCTTATCAAATTCTCAATTTGGGTTTAGGTCGGGGAAAAGTACAGAAGATGCTGTTAGTACATTAACGGACTATGTTACTGCACAAATAGATTCCAAGCAAAAATGTTTAGGTGTATTCCTCGACCTAGCCAAAGCATTTGATACCGTCTCGATTCCTGCCCTTGTGAACAAGTTAGAATGCATTGGTATCCGGGAAAATGCACTAATGATTTTTAAAGATTTTCTTTTCGGCCGTTTGCAACAAGTCAGAATCGGAAATCACGTTAGTAAGGCTACTCCGGTGGTGTACGGGGTCCCCCAAGGCAGTATCCTCGGCCCGAGCCTACCTAAAATAAAAGCAGAAATTCGGGCCGCCTCTGGGCTTGAAGTTTAGGAGGATCTTCGCATATGTTCGGGCCAGGGGAGGAGTTATATTATATTGAATATAAACCTTTTATTAATAAATTGTTGTTTTTTTTAAATTAGCCCATTGTGTCCCATTGCTAGGCAAAGGCCTCTCCCAAATCTTTCCAGTTATGTTTTCTAGCGTTGCCTCAACCCAGCCCTCGCAGTACGCGCCTAGGTCATCTCGCCACCTCTTCCTGGGTCGACCTCGGCGACGTCGGCCATCTTCAGGCACCCATTGCGTGGAGACCTTTGCCCAGCGGTCAGCCTTTGAGCCGGGCAGCCTTTTTGCTCACGTCTAAGATCCCTGTTTTGGAGCGTAGCGTGGTGTTTCGTATTTTGTCTGTTTTTTTACACCCAAAATGCTGCACTCCATTGCTCCTTGGCACAGTCCAAGGCGGGATTTTTGAGACTCGGTGAGCGACCAGGTCTGAGCACCGTAAGTTAGAATGGGCAGGATACACATATCGATGAGCTTTCGCTTCAGGGAGAGTGGTAAATCGCCCTTCAATAGCGTCTTCATGGACCAGTAGCTTTTCCAGGCGTTTTCGATTCGGCGATTGATTTTCTTTTCCTGCCTGTTTTCGAAAAAGACTAGCTGGTCCAAGTAAATATACTCATCGACTTAGTTTATTTCCTGCCAATCTACCTCGACCCTACGGTTAGTACTGTTGGTCATAATTTTTGTCTAAGACCGATTCATCGCGAGAGAACCCACCTTGAGGCTAGCCGTGCTCAGGTCTTGGAGCATGGTCTGTAGTTCCAGAGCTGTGGGCGCAAAAAGGACTATGTCGTCGGCAAATCGGAGGTTTGTCAGCCTCTTATTGCCGACTTCAATGCCCTTGGTCTTCCATGAGGCTGAAAGTGTCTTAAATATTTTCTCGAAAGTGCTCGTAAATAGTTTTGGAGAGAGCGGCTGTTTGACACCTCTTTGTATTTTAGAAGAAGACCCTGTTGTATTGAGTTTTATGTTGGCGGAGCTATTGTGATATATGTTTTTTAAAAGATCTACATATTGTGTTTCAAGTTCTTGATTTTCCAAAGATCTGAATATTTCGGGATGTTTAATGCTGTCGAATGCCTTTCTAATAATGGTTTAATAAACTCTGAATATTTCTCCAATATCTGGTTCAGTGTCTGAAGGTGGTCAGTTGTAGAGAAACTAGGGCGAAATCCGGCTTGTTCTAGTGGTTGATGTTTATCCAGTTTCCCGTCTATACGGTTATGTATGACTTTAATGAATGCCTTGTAAATGTGAGAGGTTAAACTGATTGGACGATAATTAGAAATTTCGCTTTTATCGTCCTTTTTATGCAGAAGGATTATGTTTGAATGGCACATTGTGTTTGGGACTTTTCCTGACTGTAGTATGGTGTTAAATAGGTTGGTAAGATGAGGCAGCAAGGTGTTAGAACCAATTTTAAGTGCGTCAGTAGTGATCCTATCCTCGCCAGGACTTCTATCGTAGCGCATGGTAGTAAGCGCTCTGTGCACTTCATAGCCGCTTATTGGAGAAACGAAGTCGGTGACATTGTATTCTGTGATATTATTGGTGGGTGTTGATTGATCTGAGTAGAGTGTTTTGTAGAATTTGGTTGCTAATTCCATGATTTTATCTCTGCTATAGTGTTTCACTCCATCCTCAACTACTAGACTATTGATCCATGATTTTCCCTTGGTAACTCCGTGTTTTAATACCCTCAAATATGTATATTTTTTCAGAGCTGTTTTAACTAAATTAGTATTAAGATTTCTCAAATCTTTCCTAATACTTCGTTTAGCCTCTTTATCTAAAGTCCTATATTCTGTGGTACCAATATCTTTTGTTGTTCGTTTGTCTATCAATTGAATACTATTAATTGTCAGTTTATTTCGATTGCTGGGTGTATTTTGTTATAGATTTACAGCTTTTGTTTATTCCGGTAACTATTTTATTATATTGATCTTCCGCGTCTGTTTCATCAATTTGAAGTTCTTTAAAATAGTTTTGTAACGAACTAGTAACGCCATTTGATGCTGCATGTGTATAATACTGTCCATCTTCGGCGACATCTATGGTCAACGAGGGCAGCAGCGTGAACCGGCGCAGCTTGTGAATCGTCACATCACAACTACTAACGAATACGTGTAGATATTGTGCACACATACAAGCCTTGCGAGCTTTATAAGGAACAACGCCTGGTACATTTTGTCATTCGACTAGCTAGAGGAACAGAGTTCGGTAGCCCAGCAGCCAATTCTGTGCCTATGTAAGACTAGTTCCTGTTCGATAGCCTAGCGGTCTTCAGGAACTAGCCAGTTAGGGAGGTTTGAAGGGCGATAGCCACGCAGTCCCTTTCATCCCTCACTTAGGGTTGCCATTTGTTAATTATCTGTAACCTTACCATAGTTGCCAGTATTAATAAGTGTATGACTAAACGTCAACGGGGCATTTTATTTTCACCAGCAACCCTACAGTTTGTTAATTTGAGATTATACTGATCGAAGTGGTTTACGTGTCTCCTTAGAAAGCCTTATGTGTTTAGTAAATATTTTGGTACGACTGATGATCAAAGGATGTTCTGGCTTCTTATGGAGAGAGCCCACAAGTCATGACACTTGCAGCTAATTGTATAGTAGTTACGTATTTTCAAATATTTGGATCATAAAATATAAAATTGTAGCAGTTTGTCCAGGCCAAAAACGAAACGAAAAACGAAAAGTTTTAGTGCATGTCTTGATGATACCTCCCCATTACTTTTGCTAATGAGGAGGTGTCTAACGCAATCAAACACTACAAACCCTTTAAAGTTTAAATAAAAAAATGAGCCGTCACGGGACGCCTGGCAGATGTGAAACATCGACATTATTTTGTAAAAGTAATATGCAGAAAGGAACAGATTGTGTTCAAGTTCTAACATTATATTCAGGTAGGTACATTGAGACCAACGTAGTTCACATGTTTTGACATAGATGGCGTTGTGCAGTGACGTCATCTTTTTATAAGTCGCTGTTAAGATTCTCCGAGATTGCATGACCCCCTGTGGTATGTTCTAATTTAGTAAGTTCAAGGTTCAGAGTTCAGTTCAAAGTTCAGAGTTCAGTTCAAGGTTCATAGTTCAATAAAAGAAGTTAAAGTAGTACTGTGTATTATTTAGTAAAGTAAATTCAGTGCCGCGTAATCAGATCATACATTGGTCCTCACGAGTCGGATAGTGACTGTTGTCACAAAGTTGGTAAGTTGTTGAGAGGAGCAGCGGGAGCAGTGCGCGCCCTCCGGAGTGAGAGTGCGCGCCCTCAGGAGTGAGAGTGCGCGCCCTCAGGAGTGCCGGTGCGCGCCCTCCGGAGTGAAAGTGCGCGCCCTCAGGAGTGAGAGTGCGCGCGCTCAGGAGTGCCGGTGCGCGCCCTCAGGAGTGCCAGTGCGCGCCCTCCGGAGTGAGAGTGCGCGCCCTCAGGAGTGCCGGTGCGCGCCCTCCGGAGTGAAAGTGCGCGCCCTCAGGAGTGCCAGTGCGCGCCCTCCGGAGTGAGAGTGCGCGCGCTCAGGAGTGCCGGTGCGCGCCCTCAGGAGTGCCAGTGCGCGCCCTCCGGAGTGAGAGTGCGCGCCCTCAGGAGTGCCAGTGCGCGCCCTCCGGAGTGAGAGTGCGCGCCGTCAGGAGTGCCGGTGCGCGCCCTCCGGAGTGAAAGTGCGCGCCCTCAGGAGTGCCAGTGCGCGCCCTCCGGAGTGAGTGTGCGCGCCGTCAGGAGTGCCGGTGCGCGCCCTCCGGAGTGAAAGTGCGCGCCCTCAGGAGTGAGAGTGCGCGCCCTCAGGAGTGAGAGTGCGCGCCGTCAGGAGTGCCGGTGCGCGCCCTCCGGAGTGAAAGTGCGCGCCCTCAGGAGTGCCAGTGCGCGCCCTCCGGAGTGAGAGTGCGCGCGCTCAGGAGTGCCAGTGCGCGCCCTTCGGAGTGAGAGTGTGCACCCTCAGGAGTGCGAGTGCGCGCCCTCAGGAGTGCGAGTGCGCGCCCTCAGGAGTGCGAGTGCGCGCCCTCAGGAGTGCCAGTGCGCGCCCTCAGGAGTGCCAGTGCGCGCCCTCCGGAGTGCCAGTGCGCGCCCTCCGGAGTGAGAGTGCGCGCCCTCAGGAGTGCCGGTGCGCGCCCTCTGGAGTGAGAGTGTGCGCGCTCTGGAGTGAGAGTGCGCGCGCTCAGGAGTGCCAGTGCGCGCCCTCTCAGGAGTGCCAGTGCGCGCCCTCAGCAGTGAGAGTGCGCGCGCGACGGATCGAGAAATCGCGTCGCTAAAACAGAACAGAGTGCGTGAGTGCTGTGAAAATTGTAAGTACTTTTTAATTAGT
Organism: Charanyca ferruginea; assembly: GCA_947361185.1. NCBI lineage: Eukaryota > Metazoa > Arthropoda > Insecta > Lepidoptera > Noctuidae > Charanyca > Charanyca ferruginea. The sequence goes on along the minus strand of OX376075.1, from coordinate 22,699,771 downwards.
TTAAAATTTGTAATAGAACTTTCAAGGCGACACTTAGCTATACTGTTTCGATATCATGGAGTCATTATTAAGGTTACAACTTGATGCTAAAAATTCAATAGAGAAAGGGAAAACTAACTTTAAAAAATCTCCCAAGGAGAGAATAACTCCGGGATATATTGAAACCCGATTAGAATCCTTAGAAGTACAATGGGCAAAGTTTTGTGATACTCATAGGAAAATAGTTGAAAAGGCCTCAGTAGATGACCTAAAAGGTACATATTTTACGTCCGATATATATGATAAAACCGAAGATACCTATATTACATACAAATCGGAATTAAAGGATATTCAATTACTATTAGTACAAGCTGTACCAAAAGAACCGCGAGAACAAATAATATCTAGCAATGATAGTAAATTTTGTAACGTTAGATTACCCAAGATCAATATTCCTTCGTTTTCTGGGAAGTACGAAGAGTGGACTAGTTTCCGTGACTTGTTTAGATCACTCGTTCATTTCAATAAGACCTTAGATGATGTACAGAGATTGCACTATCTAAAGGGATGTTTAACGGGTGAAGCGGAACAGCTACTCAGACAAATTCCCATAACTGCAGCTAACTACTCAATATGTTGGGAACAGTTAGAACATAGATATAATAATAAAAGACACTTAGCGAATTGTATATTGCAACGGTTGTTTGAGCAAAAAAGAGTGAGTACAGAGTCAGCTGTAACGTTAAAACATCTCTTGGATACAACCACTGACTGTATGAGTGCGTTAGGTAATATGGGCATTGATGTTACCACCTGGGACATAATTGTAATTCACATTGTCTCAGCTAAGCTGGACCAAGAAACCCGCAAGCAGTGGGAGTTGAAGGTTGCCTCCGAAGAGACAAATGAGTTGCCAACTTTAGGCCAGTTCAAAAGGTTTCTTGAAAGCAGGTTTAGGGCCCTTGAGTTTGTCGAGCCGCAGAAGGCAACGGGACAGTGGCGTAGTCGGTCATGGATAGAAAGATCAAATCAGAAGGTCATGTTTGTCACAGATAGTAAAAATTCCACACCCTCAGGACAGGAAAAAATAGGTTGTGAGAATTGTGGTCAAGGTCATAAGCTTTGTTTTTGCGAGCCTTTTATAAAGATGAATGTCTCTCAAAGAAGACAGTTTGTGCAAAGTAAAAAGATTTGTTTTAATTGTCTAGGCGGTAATCATTTAGTTTACCAATGCAGAAAATCAACGAATTGTAGAATCTGTAATAAGAAACATCATACGCTCCTGCACATGGATATTCATAGCTCTAATAAGCCAAGTTCGGGGTCAGCTGACACTGGTACCTCAGTTGACCCAACGCCAATAGTATCCTGTGTTTCTACCAAGGAAACAATTAGCACTAGACAAGTATTATTGGCTACAGCATTGGTTCAGGCACAAACAGCTTCGCGGAACTATCAGGTAGTTCGAGCATTGTTAGATCAGGGGTCTCAGGCTTCGTTTGTCACTGAAGCTACAGTACAGTTTTTACGGTTAAAAAGAGTTCCGGTTAGGGGTATAGTATCAGGGCTCGGTAGTAGCAAAACTACAATAGCCAATCATATGGTTACATTAAATTTGCGATCGGTGACAGATCCTCAGTTCGAGTTCGAGGTAAGGGCATATGTGTTAAAAAATATAACTACGTACCTTCCTGAGAAACAAATGCCGCCTCTTATGTGGTCTGAGTTAAAGTACATATCATTAGCAGATCCCCAGTACAGTGAGCCTAATAAGATCGACATCTTGTTGGGGGCAGATATTTATAGTAAGGTAATTAAACAAGGTTTAAAGAGAGCACCCACAGGATCGGTAGTGGCACAGTGTACAAAATTAGGCTGGATTCTATCTGGTACAACCCAAGACAATAACAAAGCAAATTTATTACCCGAAATTACTTCTTTGCACGCCCACGTAGAACAAAACGATCTCTTAAAGCAGTTCTGGGAGATTGAAGATCAACTGCCCCTCACTAAAAGGTTATTTACAGAACAAGAGCAGAGATGTGAAGAGATGTTTACATCTACAACGATGAGGTCTACTGACGGTCGTTACATAGTGCGACTGCCTTTCCAAGAGTCAAAACCGTCTTGTGTGGGTGGTAATATAAGAGAAATAGCAATGCGACGATTCACAGCGTTGGAAAGGAAGTTGGCGAGAGACCAACACCTAAAAAAAGAATATACAAAGGTCATGGAGGAATATCTACAATTAAATCACATGAGGAGAGTACAGAAACCAGACCGTAAGTTAAATGAAGCTGTTTACTTACCACATCACGCAGTCATTAGAGAAGACAAGTCCACCACCAAGGTCCGCGTAGTGTTCGATGCTTCCTGTAAAAACAGCAAGGGTGTATCACTTAATGATACGCTGATGGTGGGACCTACCTTACAGTCCGATTTGAGGCATATTGTACTTCGTTGGAGACTTCATCGCATAGCACTTATAGGGGATATAGTCAAGATGTACCGACAGGTGAGAGTTGCTGAAGAAGATGTTGCATATCAACGCATATTGTGGCGCAACAGTCTTGAAGAAGAGATACAGGATTATGAGCTACTTACCGTGACCTTTGGTACTGCTTCTGCTCCGTACCAGGCAGTAAAGGTGTTGCATCAGGTCGCTTTAGATCACCAAAAAGAGTTTCCAAAGGCATCTGAGATGGTTCCCACTAGTTATTATATGGATGATTTATTGACAGGATGTTCTACGGTAGAAGAGGGAAAGCAATTGTACCTAGAAATGAAGGAATTATTAAGTAAAGCAGGATTTCAGTTACAAAAATGGAATAGTAACAACAAAGAATTACTTAAGGAAATAGAGTCATGGAAGAGTAAGGAAGAGAAAGAGCTAATAGTAGATCATACTAAAATATTGGGACTTACCTGGTGTCGGAGTACAGATGAGTTCAAGTATACAGTGCAGCTTCCATCAAGATCTGAAAGGGTAACTAAACGAAATATTATTTCTGATATTGCGCGTCTGTTTGACCCCTTAGGCTGGATAGCGCCCAGTATAATACTGGCTAAAATACTTATCCAGAAACTGTGGTTATCAGGAATAGGTTGGGACGATGAGGTATCTGATACAATAAGACATGAGTGGGATACTTACCGTAACGATTTAATACAGCTTCATAAAGTGCGGGTTCCTAGATGGTTAGGAATATCAAACAAGTCTTTAGTAGAATTGCACGGGTTTAGCGACGCGTCAAAGGCAGCCTATGCTGCAGTTGTCTATACTCGTTATGTAGATAGTTCAGGCAAAATATATGTAACGCTTTTAGTAGCCAAGACAAAGGTCGCACCAATAAAAACTGTAAGCATTCCGCGACTGGAACTTTGTGCAGCATTGCTTTTGACCCGTTTATTATCCGATGTGGCTAAAGCAATGAATATTGAAAGGGATAAGGTTCATGCTTGGACAGACTCGAAAGTAGTCCTAGCGTGGTTAAATAGTCACCCCAGTCGATGGAAGACCTTTGTAGGGAATCGAGTGTCAGAAATCTTAACAACACTTGAAGCAGATCAATGGTCGCACGTGACATCAAAGGACAATCCGGCAGATCATGCATCAAGAGGTGTACTACCCTCATTGCTATCCGAAAGGGAACAATGGCTTAGTGGGCCAAACTTTTTATATAATGCAAATATTCGATATAATAGACCAGTTAATTTAGATGTACACTTAGAAGAAAATGTTAAATGTCATTTAGTTCTAAGCGAAGAAGATTTACCATGGGTTAAGTTCAGTTCGTTAAGGAAATTATTAAGAGTTGTAGCATTATGTAGGATTTTCGTCCAAATTAAATGTAAGATTAGAAATGACAGGTCTAAGTATTTAAGTAGGTTAGAGTTAGATGAGGCGTTAAAATGTTGTATAAGACGGTGTCAAAGAATAGAATTCAAAAACGAATTTGATCAGTTAAAACAAAGGAAACCATTAATAGATAAATCAAGCAAACTTATTTCACTATGTCCATTTCTAGATAAAGATGATATAATCCGCGTTGGTGGCAGATTACAACAAGCCTTTCTGTCCGATCAACAAAAGCATCCTATAATACTTCCAAATAATGCGCATCTTACCAAATTGTTAGTTGCTGATTCACATGAGCGTACATTGCATGGTGGTTGTCAAATGATGATCAACTTTATTAGATCAACTTATTGGGTTATTAGATTGAAGAGTGCAGTAAAGAGTCACGTACATAGGTGTGTAACGTGTGTCAAGGCCAAGGCTAAAACCTACAATCAGCTGATGGGATCACTTCCATCGGCACGTTGTACTCCAACTAGAGCATTTCTACATAGCGGGGTGGATTATGCAGGTCCAGTTCACATTCGTACAGGCAAGGGTCGAGGTCATCGGTCACACAAAGGGTATATTTGTGTGTTCGTGTGTATGGCTACTAGGGCCATACACTTAGAAGTCGTAAGCGATATGAGTACACCAGGTTTCATAGCAGCATTCCGTCGTTTCGTAGCTAGACGTGGCCATTGCGCACAATTATGGAGCGACAATGGAACAAACTTTGTCGGAGCTGCAAGAGAGCTCAGAGAGATACTCGCTGTCCAGCAAGATAGTGCAGAGTATGTAGAGGCACATGGAACAACGTGGCATTTTATACCTCCCCATGCCCCAAATTTCGGTGGACTATGGGAGGCAGCAGTCAAGTCCACGAAATTTCATTTGAAACGTGTGATAGGAAATACTACTCTGACATACGAGGAGATGAATACTCTATTAAGTCAGATAGAAGCTTGTCTAAATTCTAGACCCATGACCGTCATTAGTGGAGAAGATATTAATGAACCTATGCCATTGACTCCTGGTCACTTCTTAATTGGGGAATCATTAATTAACGTTCCTAGTCCTGATTATTCAAATTCCAATGTTGGTTCGTTGTCTCGGTGGCAGCACATACAAAAAATGTTACAAACCTTTTGGCAGCGTTGGTCCACGGAGTATTTGAGTGGTTTAGTTCACAGATACAAATGGTCTCTTCAAACTCCAGAGCCTAAAATCGGGGATATAGTACTAATTAAAGAGTCAGACTTACCTCCTGCTTGCTGGTTGCTTGGTAGAATAGTAGAAAAACATTCTGGTTCGGATGGTGTAACGAGGGTGGTAACATTGCGCACTAGTAAAGGTCTTTTGAAGCGTCCGACGTCAAAGCTATGTATTCTACCAGTAAATGACTAAAACATTGTTTTCTTTTATTATACCTTTATTTACAAGTCATGAGATTTTTGTTTGGTTTTTGCTAGCGTTAGGTTGTTTCAGTTTATATTCGCTGGTAAGGCTAAATATTATAATGATAGTATATGGTTCTAATGTTTATTAAAATTGAAGTTCACTGTATTGTTATAGTATAAATAATAAATAATAAATAAATATAATAAATAAAATCATTTATTTCGGGTAACAAAGGACCCATAACATATATACCTTACAGACTATCATACATATTTATAATTAAACCCACAAAAATATTTCTAAACTATTGTACACGAAGAGACGGCGTCGTGTTACGCTGCGCGGTGTCGCGTAGCCTTCCGCGGAATCGCCGATACACGACACCCTTCGGCCAAAACTCTTCCTTGAGGAAGGTCTCAAGGTAATGCGTCGGGACTCGCACCACAAATGACTTGAAATTCGTATTGTGGCGCGACTCCAACTTCTCGACCCTTAAGGTCCAGGTGGTCTTGGCTCGAACATACTCCACGATCTCCTCAACCTTCGTGGTGTGATGCAGCCGGGACACATAGAGCTGCGTCGTAGGTGTTGCCGGACGCAGCATATTGGGTCCTGCCAGCGCGGTTCCGCACTGGTTTCGGCTAGGAGGCTTCTTCTTCTTCTTCTTCTCCACCATCACGAAGCCATCCTTGTCACACGGGCCCGTTGGGCCTTGCTGTTTCGAACCCTTGTCGGCAGGTTCACAAGAGCTCTTCTTATCCCCCTTTCTGGTCTGCGACACAGGTTTGTGCGTGGCGGTGATATCAGCGTAGGCACGTTTAGGGGTCGACGTACCTACACAAGTCACGACCTCGACCGGCGTCGAGTCAGTGACGGCGGCGGCGCATTTTGCAACGCCTGCAATTTCAGCGGCGGGTGACGCAGTGGAGCTCGCCGACTCAAAACTGCCGATGGTAGCATTTCCCGCTGCGTGACGTGTGTCCACGTTGAAGGCATCAGGCGACCTATTTACTTTAACAGCGTTGTGCAACAACTCTACTTCAGCACGTAGTTCACCAGTGGTCTTATTCGACACCTCCAACTTGAACTGTACATCGGCCAGGCTCGCCTTCAGAGATCTAATGTCCTTCAGCAACCTGGTGACGTCGACGTGGTCAAAAGTGACTGGGGGTAACTTATGTAGCTCCCTCGCCACAAAAGCGGGCACGTCGTCCGGGTCGGTGCTCTTCATCAATGTGATGATGTCCTGCACACACTTCTGGCCACCATCCCTCCGGCGGGACTGCATCTGCTCGACTTTGCCGAGCGATTGGAACAGCAGCAACTTGGCACTGCTAATCTTCTCCTCGTTGAAGCTGGACTTGCAGATCTGCAAGATGCTGACCTCATCCATGTAGTCGATGGCATGGTTGATAAATGCCAAGACCTCGTTGACTATGAGCGGTTGTGAACTCATAGCGACGTAAACCGGGCAACGGCTATAGCCGCGCAACACGTGAATAAAATATTCGTATCGAGCAGCGCAAACACGACCGCACTCGACCGCGCATTACATTGCACTGAATAAATATAGTTAAGTTCTTGTTAAGATATTTTTCAGTTGAAGGTTTTTTTGTGAGTGTAAGTTAACGATTAGATCGTTGTTACAATTAGATTTTACGTTATTACTGTTTTTATATTCGTATTGTAATTTCTAACAGGCCACCACTTACCAAAGACAGTATTTAAACCCAAGAAGTCAGTTAAGGATCAAATGCAGGAAATAGTATTCGAGTTTACATTTTAATTGATAAGGACATTCTGCAATAATGTCCTTGGTGGGCGGTATGTTCAAGTTCTAACATTATATTCAGGTAGGTACATTGAGACCAACGTAGTTCACATGTTTTGACATAGATGGCGTTGTGCAGTGACGTCATCTTTTTATAAGTCGCTGTTAAGATTCTCCGAGATTGCATGACCCCCTGTGGTATGTTCTAATTTAGTAAGTTCAAGGTTCAGAGTTCAGTTCAAAGTTCAGAGTTCAGTTCAAGGTTCATAGTTCAATAAAAGAAGTTAAAGTAGTACTGTGTATTATTTAGTAAAGTAAATTCAGTGCCGCGTAATCAGATCATACAGATTGTGATAGGAACTAAATATGTCATAATGATAAAATAAAATATTACGATTATTTTTCCAGATAACGATGACTATTTATTGATTAAACATTTATTTTCATTAAATACAAACATTTACGAATTTATTTCAAATCGTGACTACTTAATTCGTTTAATCAGTGACTTCGGTAATCGCACAGTCGATTGCGCATGGCGACGCGTCGCCACACCGTACACACTACTGCATATAGACTGTATATATATACCATCATATACCGTGGCGACGCGTCGCCACGGCATGAGTCGCCACGCCAGAAATCGGTTTTACGTGCGGCTATAGATGTTTCACATCAAAAAGGCCTAGGTAGAAACTGTATCCCCAAATTGAAAATTGGTGTAGCCATTGTACGAGTATTAGAATTACTAAGTAGTGAAAATTCTACATTCTGAAGCTAGCCTGCGGTTATCCTGTGAAATGGCAACGCACCTGCGGTGACTTTGTTGTTACAGATCTCTATACGTGGCGGTGAAAAGTTACGGCCTCTCTAAATTATATCAGCCTGTTATCGCTTCCCCTTAGACCTTCCAAACTTTTCGATCTTGTGCGGTCTCTGGCTACGGTTGCCATATTTACAGATAAAAAAAAGATGTGTAATTATTTTTTTTTTATTTAGATAATAAAATATTGATACAGAGGTGTTACTTAATTCTAAACTCGCCAAACTTTTACGTTTGATGGCGAGAGGCGCTCTTTTACAGTAACAATGAACCACCTTAACCGGTTGAACCGGTTTATTCTAGGCAAGCGTGCACCACCTTAGGCCGCATCATCACTTAAGATCAGCAGTGCTATTCTGTAAGAATTTACTCACGATTTCGAATCCAATCTCATTTCCGATTTCACTTACCTGAAGTGAAAACTATTTGGTATTCGCTTAAATAGTAACGAAATAATAATTTGCTTCACTTATGTTGTCACTTAGTGGCGCTAGCGTAGTTTTCATCGAGTTACAGACTACCTAAAACAGTTTTCACCGCGGAATCACAAGTGAGAACTGGAGTGAGTTCTTACAGAATAACATAGGAGATGAGTTGCGGTCAAACGCAAGCCTATAACAATATAATAAAAAAAAAACCTTATATTACTTACATAGTAAATTGTTATGGTTTACATACAATGTATATAGTTCTGTTTGCAATCCTGTATAATGTTTTTTAATTTCGTCTTAAGTGATCCTTTACAAATTTTTACATTTTCTCTTAATAATTATATTTTGTTAAACACTTCAGGCACCAAATACTTAGTTGTTCTCTTACCATAATAGTTTGTTATCTGTGATTGAACCTATTTATTCTTTCTAACCCTACGTGTGTTGTACTTGCTTTTGACATTAACTTTATATTCGCTATTATAATAATATTCCAGACCTACCAAATAATCTAATTTTGTTATCTATCGGTATAATGTTACAAATGGGAAATAACTTATCATACTCTTTGTTGCACTTATCTTTCACATTTTTACTAAGTAAGTAGGTACTTTAACAGCCTTATTTGTAAGTCTTTAATATCTCTTAAATATGTAATAAAGGTTCGCCCGTACACAAGGAGTCCATAACTCATTAGCGAATCTGCAAGCGTTTTAGAAAAGTTTGTACAAATCTGTTTTATAGAATCAGTTTTTCCTAAATGCCTTAAAATAACATCGTCCAAGCTAGTTTTGTTTCGACCTAACCATATGTTTATATTTGATCATATTTTTCTAAAATCTCCATTACATTTTACAATTTCATCCTGTCTATATTTATTTTTTGCCGTATTTGTTAATTAATTTATTTTATTTCTAAATTTTGTATAGTCTAATCGCTTGTTCATATTCTTTGGATCCGCTTTCCAAACTCTAAATAAATAATCCCTTCGCATTAACATTGTATATAAATATCTATCTATCCATGGCTGTCTAATTAATTTCTTATTGTCTGTGTTAATTTTAATTGTACTTCCCTTGTAAATGCGATCAAATACACAACACATCGTCTGATACATTAATAACGGACACGTTATTGTTTGTAGTTAGGCCCAGTCATATTCATCGAGCTTTTGTTTAACAATTTTGTCACTTAACACTTCGCGCATACTACTGTTATTGATATTGCCAGTCACACAATGATTTTCGCTTCCACTCATACATAAGTTCAGCAATAATCCGATTCCATGATGATCGGCAATGCGTGACTCAAGCACATAAGCGCACGCGTCATGTTCGTTCCGTCCCGCTCTCACCCAGATATGATCCAAGCATGATACCTCAAGCCGCCCGTCCGCGATCGCCTCGCGCGTTATCTCTTCGCTCGGTATTACACACACAGGCCGCATTCACACAGGGCGTTTTTATATCTCGTTACAGTAGGATTAACGGTGTCGCTTAAAATGTTTATATTGGTGTCGCCAATCACTATAACCTTGTCAGATGCTGGTACTGACTTCACTTACGTCTGTAACTGCTGCATAAATATAATTTTATTTTTGGCAGGTGGTCTATATATTGCCATTATATGTGTTTTATTTTCCCCGTGCCTCAATTGACCATGAAGTGTTTCTACTGCTTCTGTGTTTATCATTTTAGCTTCGAAATTCAATCCATTCTTAGCGTATATTAATATTCCTCCTCCTCTACTCGTTTCTCTAGTATGTATAAATGTATTATATCCTACTATTTCATATATTGGCAGTTCTTCCCTCTTTATGTTTATTTCGCTTAGTATTAATAATAATAGCGACTGTTTCAGGGGGCCCATTTAGTGAGTGTGCAAGTCACCCCCTGCTATTTTATCCATGTATACAAACATTGATTCGGCAAGGGCCATAGTCACTTCATAGTTTCAGGTAACCAAGTCACTTTAGCAACCTATACCCATAGTCCAGTACTGTTAGTTTCCATGTCCTGTAATAGTCCTGCACCAACCGGGGGTTGTCCTTGGGTGCACTTGCATAGTGCATATAGGGATAATCGTCGGTTGGTGTCTTATTTCATATAAACCTACCTAAGGGGCCTCTGCGAGTTGGCTTCGGCTCCTCGTACGCCTTACAAAGGCCCGGGACCTCTGAGTCCCGAGATACATAAAGTATATAAAATATGTAATAATAATAATAATAATTTTTATTGCCATCAAAAATTACAAATATTTGAAACCCTGTCCCCAGAGCTAGGTTAGAGTACCTGTATTTCAGGAGACAGTGACTTCTTCCATTTATATGTGGCTATAAAGGCAAGTACATTAATATAACTATGTTATATTTATTTTTATCAAGTAAAATTAATAATTCGTTATAGTGTTTCCGAAGTGATCTTTTATTCAGGTGTAATATGTGGGTATTCCATATATTTTGGGATAGGTCGTTATTTAGAGCTATTATATCATAGTATCTTTTAAAATTAAACTTACCGGAGAAGCTATCTATTCGATCGAATGTTGCTGTTAGTTATCACCTCTTCTGTGCTCGCCGCGTCATGTACGCGTGTTTATTTACATTCATCGAACTTACTCAAATCATCCTCCGATTTAATATCATAGATCTTTTTTTAGTCACTATTTTTTTTGACCAGTATATTACAATTCTGCACCCAAATGTATTGAAATCCTTTCGGCTTAAGTTTATTTCTTACAGTCCAAAGAAGCTGTCGTTTGTATTTTGGTAAATCTTCGTATATTCTATTTTCGCTGCCATTATCATAGACTTTATTGTTTGTTATTTTTTTTCCCTTCTTTACAAGCATCCAACTGCTGCGAGCAGATTTAGACCGAAGCGTGACCAGCACAATCTTGGGCTTTGTGTCATCTGGTTTTTCCTGGCCTACCCTCTGTGCATCTTGAATATCATTTGGGTCTAGATTTAGTTTCTGTGCCAATTTTTGGACAACTAATAATACTACTTGTCCCATTGTGAGCGATGCGGACGAATTTTTTGATGCCCTGTGAGCCCTCCATTGTACATAATATAAATATATTTTTTAATTTATTTTTAAGCTTTGTACATATTTAATTCTTATGAAAATTAATAAAATTTAAAAAACCAGAAAAAAAAAAAAAAAAACTAATATAGTATTTTCGTTTTCGTGCTTCTCTAATCCGTGAACTTCAATATTTTTCTCCTTATCTTTTATTTCCAACTCCTGTACCCGTTATTCTAACGCCTTATTACACTTCTCCAAATAAACGTTTTTTTTTTGTTCTAATGCCTTGATTTTCTCCTGAGCTTCTTCTTTAAAATCATGTAATGTCTGATACATGTCACCATAGAACTCAACACTGGTGGCAAGTTCTTCTATTTTCTTCTCCAGGTTATAAATCACCGCTAACTTTTTATTTACCTCAGCCAAAACGTTCTCTCCAGACTCTTCTCTAGGGTTTAATATAATTTTCGTATCATCTGCGGACTGTTTAGGACTGCTTTTATCGGTCCTTATAGTACATACAAAGTCATATTTTTCAAGCATTCCTTTTTTAATGGTATACAGGGTAATTGAAAAAATACCCAAAACCACTTAATCCTGACTTCGTATCGTCACCATAAACAACATTTGTCCTACGACATTTCAAAATTTGAAAAAAAAAATCCATACCAAAAATATTAACACACTTTAAATTTTGCATGTTTTCTGACACGGCCGAGGAAAGGCCTGCAATCAGCTGTGCCTGTACATTAGCCTATCTACTACCTACATCATATTCGCTATCATATGGGTGCCTGCGCGCGTAGTATACGTAAATTTTACAGACTTCAAATAAACGAAAACAAATTGTTTTAGGCTACGTTATTTACTTGAGGTCAAAGTCGTAGAACAAATGTTATTCAGTGTGATGGTACGAAGTCCAGATTAAGAGGTTTTGGGTATTTTTTCAATTTCCCTGTATATGAACGGTCTTGATAAGAAGTAGCTTTATTTTTTTGCACGCACTACTCTGCTACCTTTGGGTCCTAGGTTAGATCCTCATGTATTCCCCACATGTTGTATGTATGTTTGTTGCTTCTTGTTGTCCCATGTTTTTTGCTTCTTGTATTAGTAAATGCTCATCAGCAGATCGACGTCTAGATGATGATGAATGAAGATACCCAAGTTAAGGCGTGCTGCAACATTTTTTTATTTTCAACTATACTCAACTATCATAACAGGTTACCCCAGAATCGGTAGCGTGCTCTTAAATAATATTTTATCAATTCATGTAATGTAATTTTATGGAACCTACGAAAATAAATCTATCCTTTCCGTAATTTCATAAAGTGTTTGCAAGATGTACGTATCACCGCTGTATTGCATTTTTTGTTGTATATTATTCCTGTTTGATTTCCTAACCAATACTATTTCGGTGAACGAATTAGTAACTCGTCACAGAATAGCCTTACCAACATTTAATTAAGCAAATAATTACATATCCGCACTAGATTCGGTCTACCATCGATTTGGCGAACGTGGAACGGTACAGCTGACTTTTGAAGGATCTTCCCAAATGCAATTATAATAATTGGCACCCTCTAAATGACTTTGCTGAATTTCTAGTCATTGTGGGTGAAAATGAATGTCAGGGCAATGACCACTTTAGTTTACACTTGTAGAAAAATGCTCTTCATCAAAACTACGTTCTCTTCGACGATCAACATCGTCTCGGCGAAATTTATTTCCTTAAAAATATAAATACACGGTTTACTTTGACAGAAATAGTTAATTATCATCAAAATAGCCTAAATAACTACTGACAGTGTTATCTCTACGAGAACCCAGAAAAAAGTGCATAAAATCACAACTTCAAAATCACAAACTAGTGCAATTCAGTCAAATTTGATTCAAACTCAAACTCAAACTCAAAATCATTTATTTCAATTAAACCATTTACAGGTACTTAACATTAGAGATTAACATTAGAGACCTATATTATTACACCTAATCTTGTACGATGAAAAATAAACAGTGCAGTGCAAAGTAATTCTATCATTATAGTGCAAACAATATTAAAACTATTCAAACTAAGTGAATTTTAAGTAGCTTGAAGAAAAAAACTGGCGGTTACACTACATTAAAAAATATCAACCTACCGCCAGCAAAATTTTAATTTTTAAATTCTCTACGAATAAGATCACCAATTTAAATCTACAACTTGAATGTACGGTTACGGGTTACGGGTACGGAACGCTACATTGATTATGTACTCAAGGTGGTACAAGTCTGAATCAAGCAAGGAAGCTCTTTTTGTGAATGTTTCTAACGATTATTTGAAACACAAGCTTACATCTTCTGGTTCTATAATATAATACGTTGCAAACTTAAACCATAAACTTCCTAGAAAACATCACATTCCGACGTCATCGAACACGTCCGGTAACAACAGATGAGGACAGTGACATTATCTCACAAACACTCGACGTTACGGCAAATAGTATGCCCGACTTGTCTAATGACGAAGATGAACAAACAAAGCTTCTAAATAAAAAGTTAATTGACTTAGAAACTCTATTACAAAGTGCTCACAGAGAAATCGACTTATTAACTTTAGAAAATAACAAACTTAGACAAACTAATGAAGAACTAGTAAAACAAAACCACATTTATAAAAAGGTAACAATTAGTCCTGCCAAACAAAGTCACTTCTCTTAAGAAGAAATTAAGCAAAACTATGAAAGCAAAGCAAACACAAACTGAGACACTAGAACACAGTCAACTATCAACAAAAAACTCGATAATCCAGTGTTCACAAGAAAACACAAATAGTAGTCAGCCCGTGAAAACAGTGGTCTCTGCACAAAAACCAAGATCCGTGAAGAGTACTAATAAAAGTCACAAGATATGTATCCTCAGCAATAATAATATAAATAAAATAACTTCTATATCAGATAGTACTCTACGAGTCAAGTTTGAATTATGCCACTATTTAATGTCTTACCGTACGGTCGACAAAATGATGACCAACATAGAAACCAAAGTGCAGTCATTTACAATGGACATTATTTTGATAGGAGTAGAAGACGTCAATACAAATGACGCCAATTTGATATATCATATACGAGAATCTTTATCCAAAATCAAGCATACAAATTTTATTATCTGCACACCAACTTTCAAATGTGGTAGGTCTACGAATATATTTAATGGGAGGATAGAACATTTCAATAATCTACTTGGCCGTGACGTTTTGACTCATGAATATGCATATGTCCTTGACTCGAACAAGAATTTGTCCTATGACTATACTATGTTCTACAAACGTACCGGAAAGCTTAATAACACCGGCATGCGTACTATCTTTCAAAATCTAAATGTTCTGTTCCATGACATCAGCCAATTTAACGCAGAGTAAATAATAACTCGTACAGAAGAAGACCACAATAACATAACTCGACAATTTGTTAACCAAGATAAAGAAAATGACTTACACACTGAATACCATAGTATTTGCGTGTCATAACACGCAAAAAAACACGGAAGGAAATAATGAGAAACTGACGAGTTTTTTTCGTAACTAATAATGTCTGTGTTATGCACACACAGAACTGAATAAATCAGACATGGTCGCAGTATGTTTAGATGAATTATCGGAGAAGGGTGTCATTGTGGATATATTATGCGTAACCGAGCATTTCATTATGTCGGGATACGAATCCTATTTGACAATACCAAATTATCAGCTCGCGGCGTCGTACTGCAGAAAAGAAAGCAAGAGAGGTGGAGCATGCATCTTGATAAGGAACGGACACCACTTCATAGAATTAAAGAAGATTGCCAACTTATCAGTAACTGGAGTATTTGAATGCTGTGCAATAGAGTTACCTAACTATAACACTGTCTTAGCATGTGTATATAGAGTGCCTAAGATGACAAATTTGAATAATATAAATTATAATATAATAATAATATGTGGGGACATTTTCACACACGGCCATCTGACCCCAAACTAAGGAGACCCTGTACTATGGGTGTCAGACAGCTGATATACATACACAAATACATTTTTTTTTGTAAATACATACATATTATATAGATAAACAACACTCAGACACAAGGCAAACACAAGTGCTCATCACACAAATGTTTACCCTGGGCGGGAATCGAACCCGCAACACGCTGCGCAGCCGTCGATCGCTCAGCCACTGCGCCAACCGTGTCGTCAAATTTTCAATCATGAATTATTGTATGAATAAATTAGAAACTCTCTTAAAAGAGATAACTAAGAAACGCCATCAAAATATTGTAATTACGGGCGATTTCAACATTGACATCTTAAAAAGAAACCTTTATACTATTGAATTTGAATGTCTTCTACTAAAATATAATCTAAAATTGACTATAAATCAACCTACAAGACTAAAAAGCAGTACTTGTATCGATAATATTGCTCATAACTTTCGTAAAGCATGTTAAGTTGAAGTCATAGAATTTGCTCTGTCGGACCACACAGCACAATTAATGAAGTTCCCTGTTAATAAATAAAAAATGTAGTATTAAATACCGGCAAGTAACAAGACGTGAATACAGTAGTGAAAACATGACAAAATTTAAAAATTGCAAAAGTCAAAGTCAAAGTCAAATCATTTATTTCAATTAGACCATTAAAAAGGCACTTTTGAACGTCATAATAAAAAAATATAAAGTTGATTCTAGTTGCTTGCTTAAAGAATTTAACATTTTCGGACATTTATAAAACCAATAATCCTAATGAAGCGTACGACTCTTTTATTGACACATTCACATTATTTTATAAAATGTGCTTTCCAGAAAAGCATATTAGAATTAATACTACAAGAAGGCCAAAATGGGTGTCACGTGGTTTCAAGATAAGTAGCAAAAAGAAAAGACAACTGTTATGGCAATATAGATTTTTGAGAAAACTAACCACTTACTCTAAACTATTTAAGAAAATTGTAAAACTTACTCAATGGGTATAAAATAACTACACAATAAATACTTCAGATAATAGAACAGAAGCTACTTGGAAAATAATTAATAACTCAAAATTCAACACTCCGAAAAATTGTATCGACAAAATTCAAGTAGACAATGACCTCATCACTGACCCAAAAGACATTGCGAACGCTTTCAATAATTATTTTGTAGACAAAATTAACCCAATATCTGGCTCTGGGAAAAAAGTCACATCACGAATTCAAAAAAGAAAAGATTCTTTTTTTTATGTTTTCATGCTTGCCCATCGAACTTTTCAAGATTATAAAAACATTAAAAAATACAAACAGCGTAGGATATGATGGTATATCAACCAAAGTTATAAAGTTTGTAGCGGTAGAAATATCAACACATTTAAGCCATATTATTAATCTTTGCATAGAGGCTGCCATTTTTCCTGACGCACTCAAAATATCTACAGTTAGACCGCTATTCAAAAAATAAAATAAAGAGCTTATGCAATCCTATAGACCCATATCTCTTATTAGTATAATTGCAAAAATTATTGAAAAGTATCTATATAAACATTTGTATACTTATTTCGAAAAAGAGAATCTACTTGCAAATGAGCTAAAAGGATTTAGAAATGGTAAAACAATTAACTTGGCAGTGTTTGATTTTTTACAGAATGTTATCTCAAAAATGGACCAGAAAATACCTGTATGTACGATATTCTGGACACAGGCTTTCGACCATGTCCGTCACGATATACTTACAGAAAAATTAGAAGCATACGGCGTTAGACGTAATGTATCAAGTCTAATCCAATCATACTTAAACAACAGAAAACAGTTCACAGAAATACCTGTAATAAATAAAGGGACTAGACATGAAATAATCCATAAATCAACAGAGCGTATTGTGAAATTTGGCGTCCCTCAAGGTACTGTCGTTGGACCACTATTATTTATAGTTTACGTTAATGACCTACCTAAAAGTGTTAACCACCCAATGACATTATTTGCCGATGATAGTACCATTACAATTGCATGTAATAATATAAATACATGTCGGAGACAGTTTATTAATCACAATTGTGGGTGTAACTAAATTTGTTATGATTTGTGTTTCTTATTGTTAATTTATGTGATTTTACTAACAATTATTGTCTATTAATTCGAAACATGATTTATTGTATGTGCACACTGATTTGTGGTTACTTTATTTCGATAATTGTTATCGATGGTTTTATTCAAAACAATTGTTGACACGTTACTTTGAATGTAAAACGAATTACTTTATGAAATCACTATTGTTTATTCATGACAATTATTAGTGTGGTATTTGATTGCTTTATAATTAAATCTTATTAGATTTAGTACATTGTAGTGTTTTGTATCAAGTAGACGCGTGACGCACTTCCGTGCGCCAATGGATAGACTTGTATGGAGAGGTTGTAAGGTGGGGGGCATCGCCTTATAAAAGAGCGTGCACTCCGTAAGTATGGCAGTCGATCCTCGGATTCGACTCAGTAAAGAGTTCCTGCTCCCGACAATACTGTCGGTTTACCTGGTACAGCGCTGCTGTATATTCACATAGCTGTATAGGCTTGCTGCTAGCGAGCGATACACTTTGTATTTGGGTGGCTTATGCTACTGTACGAACTATGAACCTTAAGGGTTTGTTCGTTTGTCATTGGGTGGCTTAGGCTGCTGTACGAACTATAAACCTTAAGGGTTTGTTCGTTTATCATTGGGTGGCTTCGCCACTGTACGAACTGTGGGACCTTAATGGTCTGTTCGATTAACTGTATTGTTGCTGTACCTTTAACTTACTTTATTCTTGTTACTGATTACCATTTGTATTGTGTTTTCTTTACTAATAGTGTGTAATTGTTTTTACAGGTCTTGATTATCCCTAATGGGATAATGGGAACGCCCATACTCCTGTCGATGTACTATACCGCTCGGCACTCCTCCTCGATCGCTCAGTGACGATCCGACATATCTATGAAACTGACATTAACAACTCAATAGAATCTATGATAAATTGGTTGGAAAACAACAATCTTAGAATTAATATTGATAAAACAAACATTATGCACTTTGCCCAAAGATCAACCATTCCTAACGTAAATGCTAACTATTGTAATAAACAAATAAACAAAGTTGACACTGCCAAATTTCATATCATATAGACAGTAAATTAAATTGGAAAGCACATACAGAAGCCCTATACAAAAAAAACAGTAAATCCATTTATGCATTATTTAAATTAGCCCCAATGCTAAATGTTGACGCACTGCTAACAGCGTATCACGGCTTAGTATCGTCCAATTTAAGATACGGAGTTATTTTTTGGGGGATCTTTAAAGTCCAGAAGAAAGAGGTGTCTAAGAACCATGTTCGGACTCCATGCCACAGACAGTTGCAAACCATTGTTTAAAAAATATAAGATTTTGACGCTTCCATCTATGTACATTTGTGAAATCATAATGTTTGTCAAAACGAACCCAGATCTATTTCCCCTTCTGTCAGATAAAGTAACTCGAAATAGACGCGACAATAGTACACTATGCATCCCAAGATCTCGAACAGCGTTACTACGTAAGAGTGTTTTCTGTATGGGCCAATCCTTTATAATAAATTACCAAAATATTGGAGGGAAGATACAGCCGCAAAGTTAAGAAATAGGTTAAAAAAGGTTTTGTTAGAGAACTCCTATTACAACACTAACGAGTATTTGACTGGTAAACTAACATAACCCTGACTACTATATTTTATCTTTGAAATTTCATTATTAATTATAAATTATTATTATTATTATTATAATTTAAATTTGAAACATTTGGACTACTATATTTTATCTTTGATTGTGATTCAAGTAACAAACTTTGGCATGACATATTGAAATATTGTTTGACATTTTGTTTATTTTTATTTTTTTAACCATTAATATTTTGTACGCCATTAAGGCAAAACATGACTGCGACTCAAGTTATTTTTTTTATGTAACATCTTGCATTTATGTATAATCATGTTTTAGCAAAATAAATATCTTGTATCTTCTAAGCTTGAGTCTGTTGTATTAGTATTCGTGTAAAGATTTGTATGGATTCACGTATTAGTAATCCGATGAAATCTGATATTCTTAATCATTTATATCCATTAATCTCTATATATCATCATCATCATATAAACCTAGTGCTGTCCACTGTTGAAACTCAAACTTAAATCATTTATTTTGAATTGTCAAGGAGTCAGTCAGTCAAAAACTTGAAGCTAGTTGCTCGTTCCAAACAATAGGTTTCTATGGAGAAGAACGAGCAAGAAACTCCATGAACATTCTTTTAAAATCAATAGAATATTACTAGTTTACATCATTCATGTTGAATCTAAGTGTAGGGTACAATGTGAGAACAATGTAACAAGTTGTGCACGTTAAAAGAGGTCTAGTGACAATCAAATTAGACAATTCAAAATAAATTTAAAATAACCGAGGCAGCTAGGCCGTGACCAGTCTCAACTGACGGCGCTCGTTCTCGGTTGAACGTAGGCATCCCCCAGAGATCGCCAACCAACCTGTTCTTGGGCAGCCATCATCCATCCGCTGCCAGCCACCTTCTTCAAATCGTCGGTCCATCGTGTCGCAGGGGGTCCTACATGTGGACCATTCAAAATAGGTCAAATAATATGCCAATTGGATTAATTTGAATGTCGTGATCAGAATCACTATGTCTACTCAGTCTAGTTCATTTGTGAAGTGAATGACAGAACGAATGGTAGTTACGTACCAAACTACATTATCAGGCAGTGCACACTGCACTCTTGTGAAATTTTTATTTGTTCATAAACACACGGATCGGATTTGCCGACTCCATAGCCTAGGTGGTAGTGTTACCTGCCTCTGCTGCATTGGGTCGTGGGTCCTAATCCCGCCCTGGCAAATATTTGTGTGATGAGCATTTGTGTTTGTCTTGGGTCTGGTTGTTGTTTATCTATATACGTATCTATTTATATATTTGTATGTCGTATCCGGTCAATAGTATGAACGTGAAACGAATCGCAAGCCGCCATTATCGAGAACACGTGATTAACCACCACCATTTTGGCGCGATTCTACAGAGTCGTGATGTTTTCAGCCCACAGCGAGGAAGACATTCAGAATTCAGTGTCTGATCGCATCGGAGCTAATACGTCTCGAAACTGTACTTTCGATTCGTTGTTGAAGTGAAGTGAACTATGTCTATGTTAATAATAGTGTCTGAGGCTATTTTAAATTAAGTTAGTGCTAAATTGTATATAAATTGTAATTGTAATAAAAGCCGTGTATTGTACCCTATACCCAGTGTGTTTGCATTGCACGAAACCCATATTCTGCCCACATGATGACTGAATCTAATGGACTAAATCCTGACTGATTCGACATGTATACGTGTATCAGCTGTCTGACACCCATAGTACAAGGTCTGCCTAGTTTGGGGTCAGATGAACGTGTGTGTGATGTCCTCATATAGTTATAAGATTAAGGTTGGACGTCAAAAAAAATTAAGTAAATACTGACGTGAAGTGTGCGCCTACTTGCTGTCTAGGATGGCACATCTTGTTCGATCACACATACATCATCTATTTTGCCAGATGATGTATGTGTGTATTTGCTTTTTTAGCTTCACTCTCAGTGTTCCGCGCGGTCTATCTGCTTTTTGATTCATAATCTGAGAGTAACACATAAATAAATATCTAGTTGCACAAATCCGAACCGCGACGTGAGTAGCACCAAACTTAACCAGACTGAAACTAATGGCACACAAATATATTAAAGTTACGACTGGATTCGGCTAGTTAGACGCGTCCAGTTAGGGATTACAATACCCATGCTACGCGCTGTGGTGACAAGCGCATTATCGTTAGATTACCAGACGCATGCTGGAGATTATCGCACTCATACTTACTACAAAGTAACGGTGAGTTGTAGCGGCTTTCTAGATTAACGAAACTAAACTACCTATTTGTAGTATGGTGCTGGTGGTAACAGGCCGTGTGGTAGGTAGCAGTCGCGTGTAGCACCACCCCATTTCTACCCGTGGGTGTCGTAGAAGGCGACAGATGAGTATTAACCAGAGGATGGGCAGCAGCGTCCTTCTGAGTACCATAACACTTACTGCGATCGCTGCGAAGTTTCAATAGTAAACTAAAGTGTATCAGTTTGTATGCCCCTGCAACCTTTTCGGAAATATATTGGAGTCGACTTCCTGTTTAACCGGAGACAGCTGATTACCAGTGTTTTACAAGCAGTAACTGCCCGCGAATGTACCTCTTTGCGGGCCAAGCTACGGGCAAAAAATGAAACAATCAGGCTTACTAGCTGCGGTTCCTGGTTTCACAAACATGCTAGGGAAGAAATTTCTAGTAAAGTAGATAAATCACAGGTTGTCGCCAGTTGGATGATTTTGGAAAGGTCTTGAGTTCTTTGACACAGCTAAGTCCGTGTTTACTAGGGGAACTACTTCAGATACCTTCAGGAACATCGACCTAGGACATGATCTCAATCTGTCTGTGTGCCTTTCATCGTGCTTTCATCCAAAACCATTTCAATTAGATTGATGATTTAGGTGTGCTAGTTCAATATGGAATTGTTGTAGAATTATTTGATACTATATATTTGCTTATACTATCTATACAAAGTAATAGAAATATCATGGCGGTTTCGCCGGGAAGGATACTCCGCAGCGCAACCACTTTAATTATAAGTTTACGTCGTAACTAGGACAACTTTTTTAATAGGACTAGAATTTTATAGACATTCCATTGAATTTTTCATGCAACTTATATACTTATTACAACAAAGATAGTTCCGCCAGGGAGCATGACGTAAACCATTAGAACATCTTATCTTTCACAATATACATAGGTAAATATTTTGTTTTTGTATCAGTAGGTATTTGACTTTTCACTGTCAGATATTCCAAATTGATATAATTTGGCCTGATAATCATTCAGTGCTCAACTTTCATGAGTGATAAGCAATACCTACTTACTGATCATTGAATTGATTTAATATTTCTTTTATTTAAAAAACTTTAACCTCGTTAGTTAATAATGGCAGAAAATCATTTAGAAGTGAAAGGTAAGATTCGTTTTATTAATTAATAAGAAATTCACTCAGAATAGGAACCTATCAACTAAAATTAATATCATTTGAATGAATAGTGAGGTTGAATATTGTGTTTTTTTGTGTGTGTGTAGTTGTGTGTTGTAGTGTTAGTTGAGTATAACGTGACATGTTGTAACTAGAGCCGATAATTTGTATTATGTTGATATAATTAAATATAAACGTAACGTACACACATCAAAAAAAGTTTCTGACCACTAGCAAGTATATTTTTTTTAAATTGAACTTTTTTCAAGAAAAAATCTTTGTTGTGTGTTTTCTTTAAATAGAAATACCCTGTTTGTAATTCAAAAATAAAACTATTTTTTAAAGAAAAAGACTGTTTAACCAAACTTAAACAACAATTTATTAATAAAAGGTTTATATTCAATATAATATAACTCCTCCCCTGGCTCGAACACATGCGAAGATCCTCCTGGGCATGCTGAGAATCAAGTTATCCAGCATTTTTTAGGGTAACCTGTCCCATTCTTAGATAGCCCCCTGAGCTCTAGCACTGTCTGGAGACGTGGCTGACGGTTCCAAACAGCTCGCTTAAGAGCATCCCATGCTCTATTGGGTTTAAGTCAGCGGACCGGAAGGCCAGTCTAACCTCGTGATGTCGTATTCTCGGAGAGCAGCATTGACTCGTTGAGCTCGATGGGCGTTCGCATTATCATCGACCAATACAAATTGGTGCCTCGATACGGGATCGAAGGCGTTCTAGCTCCAATCATAACACCACCCCAAAACAACTGTTCCAGTGGCAGTTATTTGCCTTTCACACACGTCGGTTATCTGGTTGAGTACCTACTGATTCGCGATTCGTCAACGAAGAGGCAGTTTTGCCAAATGTTTTCTTCTTTATTTTGCCGAAGCCTAGCCCACTGCAATCTCCGTCGTTGACGTTGCCGGGAATTCAGAGGAGCTCGCCAAGACCTCCGTGTTCGTAATGCCTGGTGCAAACAATTCCAAATCCTTTGCAAATTCGAATGGTCTGAGTGCTAACTTCAAGCCCAGAGGCGGCCCGAACTTCTGCTTTTATTTTAGTAGCGTTGATTGTTGGGTCACGGGCTACCAGCAATCTAATATAGCGCTTTTGGGCAGCAGTCAAAACAGTTAGGCGACCACTGCGGGGTCGGTCAGCTAAATTACCCATTCCGTGGTACCTCTGCAACGTGGTCACGACACAGGATTGGGATATGGCAACTCTGCGTGCTATTTCTCTCGTGGTGTATCCTTCTTCCCTCAAAGTTACAATTCTTACTCGTAAAACTTTTGATAATCCTTTTGGCATTTTTTCAATCACAACTTTCCGGGAATAAGTATTTTAAATCCGTTAAAATTGACTAAATCAGATTTCTGAATGAGACACTTGAACAACAATTGAACTGTTTCTTTGTTTTATATTCTAACGGTCTTATTCGTAAAAACTTATAGAACCTTGCTAAAGCCTTGCTATAGTCAAATTGTCAAAAATTGTTATTCATAATTTACGCATTTTAGCATTTTAGCACTAAAACGTTCTTTAAACCTATTATAAAGTTATGAAAGCCAGGACCCTACTATAACAGTGTTATAGGGAAAAAATGGCTGCCGATCGACAGCTGATTAATTAAAAAAAACATTTGGCGGACAAATGTTATGTATGTCGGCGTCAGCGATGGCTGAGCGGTAGCGCCGACATCGTTGAGGTTCGATGGTATCGGGTTCATTGTAGAATAACAATATTCAATGCAGTACTAACTACCTTACTTTAATTAATGTGATCGTACAATACAGTTCAAATAGGTAAACCGACAGTTTCGTACTAGATGAGTGTCCTGCTTGGTGTCTCGAGCAAAAGTGAGCTTGGCACGGTCCCCACTCTCCAACACGACTCTGTCCACATGGCGCCATTTTAACCGACAGCTGACGTCACGGCGTTTACCATTTCTTCTGTAGGTACTACAATAATCAATTTGAATCCTCTATATCGCTAAATTATCGCTTGCTGCGACATGTATGTGTATGTTAACTACCTATGTGTGCCAAGTATCAGTTTCGTAAACAATCGTACTTTAAAGAACTGCGGATCTATTTACTTGAATTTGTATTTCTAATTAACTAATTTAGTTTATTCTCATATACAATGCAAGATTTACAAAGCTTGGACACTATTAAACAATTACACATTTCGGAAACCGACGGCTTCGAATAATGGTTTACAGAAATAGAAGCGATCCATTTCTCTTGGACGATGAAGATTTTCGAAAGCGTTACGCTTTATTACTTTTATATGGAGGCATTGTAGCGAGTAGTATAGTAATAAAATTCAGGTTCAAAAATATCAGTTTAATTTATTATTTCTTATAAATAATAGGTACTTTCAATTTGACTTTTAGAATATCGGCAGACCACCATCTGTTGGGAATCTCTGTTTCCTCTTACGATAAAGAGTTGTAAGGTTCCTGGATTCTTGACCATATTGTTAAAACTGAAATACAAAATCTTAGGTTTAATTAGGTAAATACCTACTTACACAAAATTCATCATCATTTTAGAACCTAGGTACCTAATTCGTAAATAATGGAAGGCCGCCACAATTGTAGACGTCGATTTTTGCATCAGTATTTTTATTTCCTATTTTCATAGAACTTTTGACATGTAACAATGACTGTAACACGTCAAAAGTGTCGAATCTGTAGACAATAAAATAGTTTAAACTACGTAATAATGTCTATGGTCGCAATTATTAGGTGCGTAGACAGATATTCTCGTTTGACGATTCGATGTGTTGGTCAATTTGTTGGATAACTTCATGATAATGGCAACATTTTGATTTATAACAACATTTTAGTTACAGTAGGTTTATGAAACGTTTATGAATACAAAATTTTATCAAAGGTTTTAAATGCTTATAGAACATTTTTACTAATGAGTGTCTTAAACCTTCGATAAGCATTTTTTTATGAATAAGACCGTTAATCTATATTTTTAAACAAAGAAGAAATCATAAAATAATCTACCGTAACAAAAAGATTGCGATTTTTCAACATTACCGCAAACTTTTTTTGATGTGTGTACGTACGTTTAATGAGGTCGGGCTGGTAAGTATACATAATAAGTAATATTACTATTGGTAGGTAACCCATAACTCCAAAATATAATGGCGAAACCTTTAAAACAATTTCATATGATTATTTTTGGTATTCTTAAGGTCCTTTATTAAAAATTACAGAAACAGCAGACGAGAAGCGAATGAAACGACGACGACGCGAAAAAGAACAAAACGAAAGCACAGAAATTAGCTACGTACTAAAAAAGTTAAGAATTGAAATCGAGTATCAAAATCATTGGCACCACATACACCAAAATTTAAAAACGACGTGTGATTTGTCTTTCGAGATGACATTAAAGTATAGAGACAGGGCCACTCCGGGCCTAGTCGAACTAATAACACATTCTTTTGTCCATGTCAACGCCGACAAACTCGCAATTTGCAAAAAAATGTCGCATGATTGCATTACATTGGCTCAACACTTAGTAACTGTAATTTTTACTACAATTTCATTATGCACATGTTATATGACTAAAGCAAAATTCAGCGCATACAAAAAACGTGTGGAAGGTATTAAACGACATGGAATAGAAATATTAGTGGAGTTCGTTCTAGAGCACGGACGTACGATGAATTGGACAGTAACGGATGAGCACCTGATGTTGAATATTCGGAAGGGCATCGAGCTTAAACTGGAAGAGATGAGATGTGCTGGGCAGAGACAACTGGAGAGCACAGGTGACATTAAGAAATAACCAACAGATCAAAGACCGAAATAATAATGCAATGAATGAGAGTCACTCACACACACACAGTCACATACACACAAATGAGTGACAGTCAAGGTTCATAATTAGTTTACTGTTAATAATTTAGTATTAAATGAGAAGAAAATTAATTGCATAAGATTCGCTTTACCGAATGCTAAAAGTAGTGAATGTAACGTTGTATTGAATAAGGACATACTTGAATTCGTCGAAAAGACTGTTTTCCTAGGGATTACGCTTGACTCCAAGCTGCATTGGGGTCCTCACATAACATCTCTTGCAGGGCGGTTAAGTTCAGCTGCTTACGCTGTTAGAAAGATCCGGCATTTGACAGACGTGGATACCGCTAGACTAGTATATTTTAGTTATTTTCATAGCATTATGTCTTACGGTATTTTGCTTTGGGGACGGGCTGCGACTAGCTACGAGCACGAGCAACTAGTTAGCTTCATTTTTCTGACTAACTGTCTCTTTGACAATGCAAAAGTGCCTGTAATGGTTTAATTGAAATAAATGCTTTGACTTTGACTTGACTTTGACTTTGACTCTGTTTCTGAATCATGATACAATGTCCGCCGACAACTTGCCACGTACTCAAGACACACGGCTATGTCAACAAATACTCTCAGATTACGTTGTGTATTTACATTACGTTTTAAAAAAAAAACACGTTTTAAAAGAAAATATTGGGTCCATCTCTTGATTTCAGCTTGATTGATGAATGGATATCTTCATGCTCTCAACGCGGACTAAAGTTCGCAATGTGCGTTGCTGCGCCAAGACACGTTCGTTCTATTTTTATCTGGGACTCCTCTGTACTTTTCTCTAGTCCGGTCTATAGATGTCCTCGGCTATTCGGAGGACTTTTTATACGCAGTACCTTTAATCCATTGTGTGCGT
Organism: Charanyca ferruginea; assembly: GCA_947361185.1. Taxonomy (NCBI): domain Eukaryota; kingdom Metazoa; phylum Arthropoda; class Insecta; order Lepidoptera; family Noctuidae; genus Charanyca; species Charanyca ferruginea. Next base: position 22,672,707 of record OX376075.1, on the reverse strand, counting down.
TATTCAATACAGTTGAAAGACAAAAAGTACGCCGGGGATTGTCCCTTGTTTGCGCAGGCCCTAATACGTGGCAGTATTTTAACTCAACCCAACCATTTGGGGGCAATTTGCCTCTAAACTAGCTCCCACTTACTTTATCAGAAAAATGCATTTATGGTTTTCTTGAAATTTATTTTTGTACATACCTACCAATTATCTCGACGCCATTGCGTTGAAACCGTTCTCAAAAGATGTCGGTCTGCGTACTAAGCTACGTCATTACGTTGCGGGTCTGTGTGTCTCGACTCTAACGATCGCAACTACGGCTGCTGTCAATTAGTGAGGCTTAGAAACAATTAGAGGATCCTAAGCAGTGTTGCTGGCATAAAGATGTCTATTTACGTGAGCTAAAAATGGATAATTAGTCACTATTTATTTGGAAAGGGGAAAAACAATCGAAGATTTCCGAAGATAAGATGATAATGTAACAAATAAAAATATTATCAAACAATCAAATTAAGTATTTAATTTACCACCTGTAGTTATAATTACATTAAAAGAAAGATTATATTTTAATTATTACGAAAGTTGCGCTATTGTTAACACTTAGTACATAGTATAATACTCACTTGATTAAACAAATAAATAAATTACATGATAGGATTCAGCAAATCAAAGCAAGAACATTTAACAATAGATCCATAACAAGATATCATGAACAAACATTTTAGTTGCGGATCTATTGTTAATGTTCTTGGTTTGTTTTGCTAAATCATAATTATCATGTAATTTATTTATTTGAATTGATTTGAATTTATTTATTTTTTTGTTGTTTAGCCCTCCGGTTTAATCAAAGACAATTATTCTAATAAAATTCAACAAAAATCGTAAATGCCATAAATTGTGCATCCATAATAACATTCTTATATCGATTGGTGATGAGCAGGAGCATCTTATATATGGTTGAAGTTCCACGGTCTCGAACCAAGCGCTTTGATTCCACATTTATTGTGCGAACTGCCAGACTGTGGAATTCGCTGCCCTGATAAGTATAATCTGCGTATCTTCATCTTCCGGTTCATCCTAGGCAAGCGTGTTCCAACTTAGGCCGCATCATCACTTAAGATCAGGTGAATTGCGGTCAAACGCAAGCCTAATAATTAATAAAAAAATAAAAAAAAACTTATGTGATGTAGTGATCCTACTGAGACGTAAACTCAAACTCAAAATCATTTATTTCTGCTCTGATGGCTCTTTTCTGCAGAACAAAAATAGACACGATGTCTGCAGGTCGTCCCCACAGTAAAATACCGTAAGACATTATACTATGAAAGTAACTAAAGTAGACCAGTCTCGCGGTATCGACATCAGTAAATTGCCTGATTTTTCTGACAGCATATGCTGCCGAGCTTAGCCGTCCAGCGAGAGATGTTAATTGAGGATCCCATTGTAGCCTTGAGTCGAGCGTGATCCCCAGGAAAACAGTTTTATCAACGAATTACAGCTTCTCATTATTCAATACTATGTCACAGTCATTACTTTTGACATTTGGTAAAGTAAATCTGATGCACTTAGTTTTTTTTTCATTCAATACTAAACTGCAGTAAGGCGCTATTTACGTGGTCGTGGTTCTGGGCCCGTCTATATCTATCTTAAATATTAAAGAAGTGTCATCAGCAAATAACACCATTTGTGGTTGGTTTTTCAACAAATGAAGAAGATCATTAATATACACTAAAAAGAGGAAAGGACCCAAAATTGAGCCTTGTGGAACCCCCATTTCTACCTTTAAACCATGTGAATTCACCCCATTTATTTGGACTTGCTGCTGCCTACTAATTAAATAAGATTTTACTAAACTAAGCGCAAGTCGGTAGACTTGCGCTTAGTTTAGTAAAATCTCTAGTCTGTAATGCTCAAGTTTCAAAAGTAGTGTGTCATGATTTACGCAACCAAATGCCTTGGAGATGTCACAAAAAATTCCTATGGCATCTTGCGCCTCTTCCCACGCAGTAAATATGTGTTTTAATAAAGTGACTCCAGCGTCAGTCGTACAACGTCCTTTGGTAAAACCATACTGTTGATCGTGTAAAATGCCATTAGTGTTAAAATGATTAAGCATCTGATTAAGCATAATCTTTTCAAAAACCTTGCTGAAAGCCAGCAGCACGGACTTGGGTTTATAATTATTAGTGTCTTTACTGTCACCGGATTTGAAAAGAGGTATAACCTTATTAAACTTCATTAGATCCGGGAAAACTCCTTGGTCTACGCACATATTAATATTATAGCCAAATAAGGCGCTATTGTCTCAATTATAGATGTAACTTTTGGCGCGGAACTCTTTTTTTTTTCTAGTCCGTGACTATGATGTAAATGTGTGCGTAAGGCATGTTTGTACAACGGTCTGGCTTACTTAGGGTGCTTCATTTTCGATATGCCTGGCGCAGATTCCTTCTTTTTTTTCTTGTCCGTGTTCAGAGGATATAATATGTTCACTGTTAAAAAAGTGCTATTTGGGTTAAAACATTAGTTTGTAATATTACATATTAAAATAAACATTTAATGTTTAAGACAGTGAACCCCTTACTAGATGCGTTTAACTAGATCTTGAAATCGGAGATACGTTGTCATCTATACTAATATTATAAAGCTAAAGAGTTTGTTTGTTTGTTTGGTTGAACGCGCTAATCTCAGGATCTACTGGTTCGAATTGAAAATTTTTTTCTGTGTTGGATAGTCCATTTATCGAGGAAGGCTATAGGCCCATGCGAGGCTGGGTCGGGTTGCTAGTAATTAATATACATTATTGTGTATAAGTAGTAAGCAAGCAAGTTGCAAGTTGTAAGATTAAAAGAAATGAGATAGGGAAATATATTTATTTATTTATTTATATATTCAGTTTCGGACAACAATGTAATCCATTTTGTTAGTAAAAAACCATATACCTAATGTTAGTATTTCAAAACAAAACACAAATCAACCGGCAATAATAAAACAATACATATTATGATCACTTAAGTGTCCGAAGCATGTTGCACAGAGAATGACCACGCAGGAAATCAGGTACTTAGTTGACCATCCTCTCTACAAAATGCCTCAGAACAGGAGAGTAAGGACTCTCCGCCACTGATGAAATGAGAGAGGTGTATAAAATATATTTATCTTTTTAATCAATCTCTTTGCTCTCTTTCACCTGTTAGTGCCTATCCAATCCTATCGTAAAAGTGTAAATAATAATGAGGCTCATACCTTAGTTAAAACAGTTAAAGCTTTGATGATTACGAAAGTAAAATTGACTGAAAATAATTTTAATACAGCCGTAAAAGACAGAAGTACTCTCAAAAATAATGTTAAACATTATAACTGAATTAAAGTTAAGAAGTAACGTTTAATGTAGTTAAAAGTTATGTAATTAAATTAATTAACGATCGTCTCAAAGGAGGCGTTTCTGTTAAATCTTTTGTTTCGCTGTTGATTGTAGTTTTAATTATTTTATGAGAGCTCCTATCGGTAATAATGCAATTTAAATTATACTGGAACATGAAAGCTAATGAAAATTAAGTTTGGGACAGTTTTTAATAGGATAAAGAACAATTTCTTAGCTGTTAAGTTTAATTTATAATTGTCTGCCCTTGCCTGCTACGTTACTCTGTAAGAACTCACTTGTTCTCACTTCTGATTCCGCGGTGAAAACTATTTTAGGTGTTCTGTAACTCAATAAAAACTACACTGGCGCCATTGAGTGACAACATAGGTGAAACGAACTATTATTAGGTTACTATTTTAGCGAATACCAAATACTTTTCACTTGTGGTAAGTGAAATTGGAAATGAGATAGGATCCGAATTCATGGGTGAATTCTTACAGAATCGCACTGCAGGTAATATTTTTTATTGTTATCTGCACCTCGTCATGGAAGAAGACTTTTGGCCGCAGGACGCAGTGTTCCGTCGCTTCAGCGGACAAGTGCCACAGGACAGCACAAAGACAATTTAGTGCAAAGTGAAGTGCTACTAACAATATACTCTTAAGTCTTGTCTACTAACAGACCTTTTTAAGTTATAAAATAGATTTGATTAAGGAACTATTATTTTTAACCGACTTCAAAAAGGAGGAGGTTATCAATTCGAATGTTTGTATTTTCTTTTTTTTTATGTATGTTCGGGCATAACTCTGTCATATATAAATGTATTTGCTAAATTTTTTTTTGTTCGAAAGGGGTTTATTTCGAAATAGTCCCATATAAATTTTACCAAAATTGATCTAGCCCTTTTTGACAAAATCAACAAATTCCGATAAAAAAAATACTTAGACGACGTTTTAGTTTCTTCAATCTTTGGGGATTTACGATCTCTTTTAAGTGTGCCGCCGTTTCTTAATAGATTTGGATGTTAAGGCAACACTGAAAAGCGAAAAATAAAAAGTTTTTTCAAAAAAAAGAGAAAACCGCCTTCAAGAACTAAAAAGTGATAAATAACTTTAGCACAGAACACACATTACTTTACTTTCGGAAGTAGATGGCAATACAAAACAACAAACTCAAAGCCGCCGTCACCGACTTCCGAAAGTAAAGTAATGTGTGTTCTGTGCTAAAGTTATTTATCACTTTTTAGTTTTTGAAGGCGGTTTTCTTTTTTTTTGTTATTGAATTGAAACTTCTATATAGAAAAAGCGTTACGACCGCGTGGAAGGGGTAGACGATATATCGCGTGGCGAGAAGCGGCAGCGGCTTGTCCTTTGAAGTTTCACTTCTACTATGTGTCCCAGCACACAACATTTTATTTTTATAATACAGTTAAGTTCGCCATACAATATTTGGCGTGTAAAGTTTCACAATCACAGCAAATAGACAGTCAGCATCAGGTATTATTGTGTTTCACATTCGCGTCGCCGCTGGGGACCGCTGAAATCTTTGTATTTTGGACTACGTGTGGGATAAAACTGTGGAGTCGTTCATGTATTGTGTTTTTTAATGAGTATTTTATGATGAGTAAAATGCAAATATTTTAGGGATAAGTGTCCTAGATCATATAACATATTTATATATAATTCTTCTGTGCGTATGTATGTGACTCCTAAACAGCTGGACCGATTTTGATGAATATTTTTGTGTGTGTTTTCCGAGAATGGTTTAGATTCACAATTAGACCTGGTAGGTGGCGCTGATGGGTTGTAGGATCTTTTTATTTTAAGGGCAGGACAACGTCTGTCTGTGTCTGTGTTAGGCATATTCGTTAATAATGTAAATATTTTTTTTTTTTTTTAATTTAAAAGGTGATAGGATGATGGTCGATTTTACGACATGGTTGGCTGAGGAATTGGCTATTATGCTGGATGCCGCGGTTTCAATTCCAGTAACAAATATTTGTTAGACCTACAGGTAATTGATCCGGGTCTAACTGCTTGTGTCTGTGAGTTAAAATGTTTGTAAACGCACGAAAAAAATGTAGTCTTAAAGAAAGACAAGCCAAAATTAGCAATATGGTTTTCTTGAACGTAAGTAGGTCCCTCCAAGGTATGTATGTGCATGTGTGTAAGTGTGTGTGCATGTATACAGATTGCAAAATTCAAAAGCAATTTTCGTGAAATAACTATTTCAACTTATAGATAAAACCTATTTTATAGTAGTTTGGGATCAAAAATACTCTATTCGTAGCCCCATACTTTAATTAAAACGATTAAAACCACTTACAATAGTTAAAGACAGAGAATATTATAGAAGAGAATAGAAAAACACAATGACAGATAAAAAAAAACAATATAAATAAACATTGTAGCAAAGCTATTATTCACCAACGCCCTCTAGTATGCAAAAGAGAGAAACAATACACTACAACATGCTGCTCCTCGATACTAGATGTCGCTGTCGCGTGACGTCAATTTTCTGAATCGCGATGTTAAGAGTCTCCGTGATTTAATGACCTCTCGTAGAATATTTTTATTTTGTAAGACACTCATGTTATACCGACGACATCCCCACGACACAGGACACCACGCTCGCGCTGTATGCTGACGATGCCGCGTACATCGCGACTTCTATTAAAGCGAGACACGCGGCCGTCAAAATGCAGCGCGCTCTTAACTTGCTTCCCGACTGGCTGTCGAAGTGGCGGTTGTCGGTTAACGTGAGTAAGACACAGGCGCTGCTCGCTGGAGGCGCCAACCTCCCACCACCCTTACAGCTGCAAGGAGTCGACATCGCGTGGTCGCCACAGGTCAAGTACCTAGGGGTCACCATCGATCGTCGGCTCACCATGGGAAGTCACGTCCGCAAGGTCGCCGCAAAGGGCAGAGCTGCCCGCGCTCTTCTCCACCCGGTCCTCTCATCCCGCCTCCCGCTGCGTGCCAAGCTGGGTGTATACAAAACGTACATTCGCCCGCTGCTCACGTACGCTGCCCCAGCTTGGCTCGCCCTCACTAGCGAGTCTAACAAGAAGCTCCTCCGCGCGCAGCAGAACCAAGCGCTGCGGAAAATTACCGCTGCCCCTCGCTACGTGAGGAACAGCGTAATCCAGCGGGATCTTAGGATCGAGAGCCTGGACGACCACTGCAGGCGCCTCGCGTCAACCATGTTTGCGCGTGCCGACGCATCTGCTTGGCCTCACGTCAAGCATTTAGCGCCCTGGCATGCGCGCCCACCTGACAGGAGGCGCCTACCCCGCGACCTATTGCCGGACGCTGACGACCCCAACCCACCGGACTGACGCCTGAGTAAGCCGCCTTCACCTACACGCGGCTTACTCACACAATAATACTCCACACACATCACATACACCCAGTGTGCGTCGTGTTCTAAGTTAATATAGGCATGACGCGCACTGAACCCTATACATACGCAACTTCACGAGCACGTAAACTCACGCGTTGAATGTGCGGCGCGGGCTCGCAATTCTATCGCTAACACGAACGGTGTAACACAACACAATGCCGCTCACACACACATGACGGCCCCTTAGTCAGCTCGCGTGACCGGCTCGACCTGGAAGCGTGTGCAGACGGGGGTCCACATCTTCAGCGGGGAGCGCCGTGAGTCGTCGCCTCTGTCGCTGGTCGTCTTCCGCTGGGCCTCTTCCGGGGAACCGGAGGTCCCACCTGGTGGAGACTGACCGCCGGGGTGACGTGAAGAACGCGGTACGTGTATGTACCGTGGCGCTCCTGCTGATTACTAATGCATCCACACACGTTGGCATGTTGCGCCACCAACGCACCTGCCCCAGGCCAGGCCTAAACGGCCACCCAATGGACGTGCCCGTATCAACGGGCACCGAATTATACCGCGGGACAAGGGCCATGCCCGTAACCCGCCTGCCGCGCCCCCTGGCGGGGACGTAGCGACTACCAACAGATTATTTTGTAAGACTGAACCAGTGTTGCATCCGTCTGTTACGTCCTCCATGAAATAACTGCATGGGACCTCACTTCTAAGTTTAAAGTATACTCGACATAAACTTTGTCATATTTTTGAGGACCCCTCTTCCCCTCCTTCATCCCTACCGGGAAAAGGCAGAGTGGAATGGCCCTAGCTATAAAACCTGTCTGTAAAAGATACAATAAATCGTTGCCTACACGAACACAAGACTTCTTCCTGCGCCGGAACCGGTGACTTACATCCCTTCAAAAAGAACCCCCCCTACACAATCTTAATTTAGGTACACATTCATTGGGTCCAGGGGCGGTAGACTCGGGGACGTCTGATGACGTAGTGATCCACGCGCGCCCCTCTTAGACGTCCGTGGGGGAGTCTAACACCTCACTCTCCCCCCTGACCCGAGAAGTGACCAGCACTAGCTGGCCAGTCGGGGGTTGCGGAAGTATCTCCAGTTCCCGCGACCCCCGACGTAGGTGTGAAATGGAATAACGGGGTAATTTTTAGTCAGAGGACATCCATGAGGATTTTCCACGCCGGAACAAAAAAAAGGCCTTTCAACCCATCCCCAACAGCCACGCTTGCGACCACTACAGCAACGGTGCAGGTATTCAAGATGGCACTAAATAAAGGAGAAACAGTAAAGTCAAATCTTCCAAAAGATTCCACAATTTTATGACCATTTTCATTGAAAATGTGAAGGAAATTACTGTCTCGAGTTAAATGTTAATGATACCGAGCCGACTCGTTAACAATTTGGTCTGCCGCAATCAAGGCCTTTGTAGGATTTACAATGGCAGTTAGAATTGTGTAGATATAATAATTTCGGCGGAGCAAATTGTATTTAACGTAGCTGACAATGTCTTTGATATTCTATTATCTCTAACTTTGAACGCTCAAATTAATTTAAAAAAATCAATGAAAAATTATGTAAGATAACTGATGGAAAATAGATATCATAAATAGAACACGTTATAAATTACAAAATGTATACTGTTATTTTTAAAGTCAAAAACAATAATAGACTAAAAGGTCATCCGGGAGACATCAGATGCGCCGGCGAGATGATATTTAAAAAGCGGCTGCAATGAACTAGATATCCAACCCGTTGATCGTATCGGCCGCCCTCCCACATTAGTAAGAGTCGACGACCAAGACAAACTCTGACCGACCGAATTAATATTCATAGCTCTTTTGGTCACATGCGTTTCATCTCTTCTCCTCACATGCATGGGCATGGATGGAATTGTTTATCTTGGTATGGACCAAGACAAACAATTTTATTCCTTTTCAACTTTTCTGTAACTGGTGCCACTTTCAAACTTTCTCTAATATATTAATTTCTCACCTTATCCATTCTGGTCACTCCACACATCCATCTCAATATTCTCATCTCCGCTACATGCAATCTTTTTTCATCCATCTTCTTCACGGCCCAACATTCCGATCTACACAGTACGACAGGTCTTATCACGGACTTGTAGATTTTCCCCTTTAACTTGAGGGGCATCCGTGGGTCACACGTTGTTCCAGTGACCTGTTGCCACTTCATCCTGCGTCGAGCCGGTGCGTTACGTCAGCTGCCAGTAGGGCCCATAGTAGACCGGACTTGTCGACACCGACATCGACTGTACATTGCTCGAATCAACCGCACATACTTTCCAGGCACACTTTCCTTCTGCAGGGTCCACCACAAAATTTCACGAGGAACCTGGTCGTATGCCTTTTCGAGATCAACAAACACCATGACGTGTAAGTTCTGATGTACACTTCTATATTTTTCACTATTACTGTATTGAAAAAAGAAACAACAAAGAATCTTATTAAAGTCATCTCCACACCTATTGTGTTCTTCATGTAGTATTTTTTGCTGACACTAATGTATTCGCAAAGGTTGCGTGGCCCACCTGACCCCCCGGGATCACACGAGACTGGCCGCGAAATATGCGCTGTTGTGCGAAAACACACGCTGCTCTGCGAAACCCTGCCCCATCAAATGTTTGAATTTTATTATAAGTTTTGCTTTGTCATGCAGTTTTGTTTAGCTGTGTTTGTTTGGAAATTAGAAATGGTAAGCGAAAACGATTTAGGGTTGACCTTGGAGGTTGCTTATGTAGGCTTTGGTACTGTGCAGTGACGTAGCTTGCTCTAGAAGGGTCGTGTATCGAAAATTGTAAGGAAGCCTTCTACCCGACTACGGCAAAGCCCAAGTGTGATTTTACAACAAAAGAAACGGAAAGTAAAACGCTCGCTTTGTATTTAATGTGACTTTTAAATCACGTTAGGATTTATTTTGTAAACATAAACTCACTGTGTTGCACTCAAAAATAAAGAATTATTTTTTTTAAACTAATCTTTAAACATTTTACAATGACATTACGAACTTAAATCTATGTACAAATATAACCTGAAAAAATAGAGAAACAACATTTCAAGCCAATGCTTCACAAATTCTATTTAGTAGTAATTTTATTCTATTTTAGTTTCAGTCGGACGTTTGTGACATAAGGTCCACGGTCCACGGTCCACGCCACAGCCTATTGTGCCAGTTCCATAGAGCCTCTGTCACAGTTAAATATGTCTCACGTAAAATACTTCGTATCGAACAAACAAACCATTTGACCCCTAAATAATATAATGATATTATTATAAGTTTAGAACAGAATACCTAATGCTTTATTGGTTTGAGAAATATAGAATACATTTATTCTATATGAACACACACACATACATTTATTCACACACATTTATCCCACATTTCATTTTTTTTTCATTTATTTTCACATACATTTATTCTATATGGAGAACAGAATACCTAATGCTTTATTGGTTTGAGAAATATAGAATAAATGTATTCTATATTTCTCAAACCAATAAACCATCTCTTCGCTGCCTCTGAAAACAAACGGAACAGATATGATTAAATTACCATAGTGTTTCCGTACAAGGTGTCAGTTCTAAATGCTTTCCACCTGGCTGACGCTCTGACTTGCGATTTACAACACAACGGGAGCAGGGATCGCTGAATATAATAATATAATAATATAATAATATGTGGGGACATTTTCACACACGGCCATCTGACCCCAAACTAGGGAGACCCTGTACTATGGGTGTCAGATAGCTGATATACATACACAAATACATTTTTTTTTTTTTTGTAAATACATACATATATAGATAAACAACACCCAGACACAAGGCAAACACAAGTGCTCATCACACAAATGTTTACCCTGGGCGGGAATCGAACCCGCAACACGTTGCGCAGCAGTCGATCGCTCAGCCACTGCGCCAACCGTGTCGTCAAATATTAAAATATTAAAAAAAAACCTACTTTTTGCGTTATTTTGTTGGCCTTGTTGTAGGAAACTAAATCGCTATAGTTTTGGACTTGATTCTCGGGACAAATAGTGATAGTAATTGGAAAAAAGAAGTAAAACAACTTATTTTTAAAATGAGAACCGCCTTCTAAAATAAACTACTCACTTTTTAGTTTATTTTTGAAGGCGGTTCCCTTTTTTTCAAAAAAGTTTTTATTTTCCACTTTTTAGTGCCTCCTTATCACCCAAATCCATTAGGGAACGGCAACACAGTTAAAACAGAGATTGAAAGTCCTCCAAAGATGGAGAAATGGAAGAAACGAAAACGTCTTCTCGGTTTTTGTTATTTTTTAAAACGTGCTGAATACATTTCTGTTTGTTGTTCTGTTTGTGTAATGTATTCATTTCTTTTCCAGAATGTAACACATACGGCAAGGCATTAAGTCCGCCTTTGTACCTTTGTGCATGAAGTATAAATAAATAAATACGGGTCGTACATACTGAGATCCTCCTTTTTTTTGAAGGCGGTTAAAAACATGCATTCTTTGAATTTCTTAAAATTTAACGTTAAAAAAAATACATCTGCCTAGCCTGCAGTCTTACTGGATGCGGGTGAATACCAATGTTTAACCTCCAAAACTCTGTTATTAGGTGACAAGATTGGACGATACTCCTTGGTAAAACTTTTTGCCTGAATTTCTGGCTTCTGACCACCCATAACGATTGTCAAAAATCTACAAATGACAGCCAACGGCTAGGCAATGGGAGCAATGGAAATCTATGAAATAGATTTTCACCCATTCACCGTCCTACCGCGGGAAGCGTACCTTAACCATAGTACAAGTATTAGTACTACTTTACAGTAGCGACACGCTCCGCCCCCCTCCGAAACATTGTTCCTCCCCTCAGACATAATTAGTATGTCGAAGTGTTCTATAACTAGCACCATGGTTAGTAATAATACTAATGTTAAGGTGGTAAGCTCAAGTAGTTTAAACTAGTAAGTAAGACAACAGAAGGTACCAGTATCAATATAGTTCAACTTAGTAATAACAAGGTATCTTCTAGCAATCATGCAGAGAATTTAAAAAAAAGGGCTAAGCAACATTCCTTGAAATTATTTCATCAAAATATTCAAGGTTTTTCTTCCAAGCAATTAGAAATTGAATTGTTTTTAGAAAAGACAATGTTTGACATTATTTGTTTTACTGAACATTGGTTGAAACCTTATGAAATGTTAATTAATTATGAAAATTATACTGTGGGCAGTTGTTTTAATCGGAAATCTATGCTGCGTGGTGGTTCACTAATTATAATAAAAAATAATATTAAATTTAAGTCTCGCAGAGACATTGTTGCACTATCAGTTGAACATATTATTGAACTGTCCTGTGTTGAGCTAGATAAGCATGTCATAGTGTGCGTTTACAGACCCCCGAATCATCATAACTACTCTTTATTTGAGTCTATAATGGAGGATGTTTTGACTAAGCTTGTAACGGGTAATAAATCAATAATAATTTGCGGAGACTTTAATATTAATATTTTAGAAAATAATTCAAGTAGCAGTAGATTTATAAGTCTCTTTAAATCCTTCAATTTGTCAAATGTGTTTTTAGAACCAACACGAATAACTACGACCACTGCTACTTGTATCGATAATGTTTTTTGTAGCTGCGACTATTTAGATAAAGCTATTGTAAATTATCTTCCTTCTGATCACAGCGGTCAAACCGTTGCTTTTGAGTCCAACACACCCTTGCAAAAAATACAGATTCAGTCAAGACCAATAACATCTGGTAATTTAGATAAATTTAAAAAGACTTTAATAAGTAAGTTACCCGTTCAGGACCTTAGTATGAATAATGGTAATATTTTATATAAAGAATTCTTCTCAGTTGTGCAAACTGAGTTTCAGAATATTTTTAAGAAAAAAACTAAAACTATTTGCCCTAAGTTTTTATTCAGTGACTGGGCAACTAAAGGCATCAGGAAAAGTAGGGAAAGACTTTTTGAGCTGTATGGCCTTAAGCCTTATATTAACACTGACACTTTTAATAAGTATGTTACTATTTATTCTAAAACTTTTAAAAAAGCTTGTAAGGCAGCTAAAGCGTTATACATTAGCAACAAAGTAAAATCGGCTGATGATAGAATTAAAACTGTTTGGAAAATTATTAATAATGAAACAAATAGGAACAAAAGACATAATACTGACTACACTCTGGAGACTTCCAGTGGTCTCATAAGTACTAATATAGAAGTTGCGCAGGAATTTGCAACATTCTTTACCAATGTTCCTATTAAAACTACTGAAACTTTAGATTCCTCGCCGTCACTTGCTTTTAATTTATTAAGTTCGAATGTTCCAGCCTGCCCCACGGAATTTAAATTTAAACATATAAACCCTGCAATCGTTATAAAGACTTTTAAACAACTCAAGATCAAGGCTACTGAAGATTTATGGGGGATGTCTACTAATGTTTGTAAATCGGTTATTGAGACAGTGGCACCCTATTTAGCTTTCATTTTTAATATGTGTGTAGACCAAGGGGTTTTCCCGGATTTAATGAAGTACAGCAAGATTATACCACTTTTTAAATCCGGCGATTGCAAGGACACGAATAATTATAGACCCGTTTCAGTTTTGCCGGTTTTTAGCAAAGTGTTTGAAAAAGTAATGCTTAACCAAATGCTCAGTCATTTTAATTGTAACAACATCTTACATGACCAACAGTATGGTTTCACCAGAGGGCGTTGTACTACTGACGCCGGTGTCACCTTAATTAAGCATATCTTTAAAGCATGGGAGGATTCGCAAGATGCTATTGGCATTTTTTGCGACCTCTCCAAAGCATTTGATTGTGTAAATCACGAAACACTGCTCTTAAAGCTTGAGCATTACGGACTGGGTAAACAAGCGCTTAGCTTAGTAAAATCATATTTAAGTGATAGACTGCAGCAAGTTCAAATAAATGGTGTTAATTCATCAGGCTTAAAAGTAAAAATGGGGGTACCGCAGGGCTCCATATTGGGTCCGTTCCTCTTTTTAGTTTATATAAACGATTTACCTCATTTACTGAAAAATCAACCACAAATGGTGTTATTTGCTGATGATACTTCATTGATTTTTAGAGTAAATAGACGGGCACAGCACCTTGACGACGTAAATGACGCCATGCTTAAGATTCATAATTGGTTTACTGTAAATAATTTAGTATTCAATGAGAAGAAAACTAAATGCATAAGATTCGCTTTGCCGAATGTTAAGAGTAATGAATGTAACGTTGTATTGAATAAGGACATACTTGAATTCGTCGAAAGGACTGTTTTCCTAGGGATTACGCTTGATTCCAAGCTACAGTGGGGTCCTCACTTAACATCTCTTGCAGGGCGGTTAAGTTCAGCCGCTTACGCTGTCAGAAAGATCCGGCATTTGACAGACGTGGATACCGCTAGGCTAGTATATTTTAGCTATTTTCATAGTATCATGTCTTACGGTATTTTGCTATGGGGACGGGCTGCAGATATGGATTCTATTTTTATACTGCAAAAGCGGGCTGTCAGAGCAATCTATAATCTCCGCAAACGCGAATCTCTAAGAGAATTGTTTAAACAGATTAACATCATGACGGTACCTTGTCAATATATATATGAAAACATTATGCATGTTCGAAAAAATCTTCATCTTTTTAATAAAATAGGTGACAGACATAATGTTTATACTAGAAATAGGAACAAATTAGATCAGCCAAGCTTCAGATTGTCAAAAGTACATACTTCTTTTATGGGGTACTGTGTAAAATGCTATAATAAAATACCACTTGATATTCTACAATTGAATGAAAAACAATTTAAAACATGTATTAAACGCACACTATGTAGACAAGCATATTATAAGTTAGAAGATTACATCAATGATAAAGATGCTTGGCTGAATGCTGGTCCTGCTCCACAGCCAGTTTAGGGAATTTCCAAATTGGAAGAAAAGGATGTTTCCTACCCCTTTTTCTATTGACATGAGTAACGAGTATCGTTATTATTATATATAGATATTTTTAAATTATTAACTTATCACACTTCATATGATAAAATAATATACATTGGAAACCTTAGTTTTGTATAATTTAGCAGCATTATTTCAATTTTGTAAATGTGAATACCATGGAGCCATGTATATTAATACCTTTATGTTTGACAAAAATTAACATGGCGGTTGGGAGTATTGTCATGCTCGCTCAAATGTCTCGCTGATGGTGGCGCGTGTGTTGGATCATTAGGCTCCCTTCAAAATGGTTGAGCTAAATGGTGCTGATTCACGCGTCATGTTCGTGAACGGGCGCTGTCAGTGGAGATTGGTCAGCTCTTATCTGCCATGGATTAGATGCCACTTTATCTTGCTTCTTTTTTGTGTTTTGTATTGTTAGATTACCTTCATCGTTTTCACATATAGAAGCAACAAGAATGTAACCAAACTTTGTAAAAACTTGATTTAAAAGAGTGTCCGTGGAGTTTCTTGCTCGTTCTTCTCCATAGAGACCTACCTACGTTTTGGAACGAGCAACTAGCTTCAACTCTCTGACTAACTGACCGACTCCTTGACAATTCAAAAGTGCCTGTAAATGGTTTAATTGAAATAAATGCTTTGACTTTGACTTTGACTTTGACTTTGACCTCTACATCTATTACAACTTCTTCACATGCATTCTTAGTTGATACTTACCTATTTGGAAGTTCGAATTTCAAACCTTGAAGGAATCGAGTACCTACTTGAGAGAGAGAGAGAAACTCTTGTGTGCTCCGTTCTTGCTGGCGGATGACAGCCCTGACGATATTAACGCACACACACGCACGTATTTGTACAGTCTGTTATTGTGGTAGTAGAGTCCGATTGATCCGTACGGATTTTTCTTACCTATGATGGGTTATCGTGGCATCCCAATCAGATCATCATCATTTACACCATATCCGTCTATTGTCGTTCATTGCTGAACATAGGCCTCCCCCAGAGATCGACACCTATCCCGGTCTTGGGCAGCCCGCATCCATCCGCTGCCACCTTCAAATTGCCGGTCCATTGTGCCGCAGGGCGTCCCACATTAGGCTTGCCCAAACGCGATCTCCACTCTAAAGCGTGTCTGCTCCATCTACCGTCTGTCCGTCTGCAGACATGGCTAGCCCACTTCCACTTCAGCGTGTTGATTCGACGCGCGTGTTAGATTTATACCGATGTAATTAATATATAACAACGTAATTCGTGTTGTAATATAAAGTAATAATTAATTTCTGATTAAATGCAGTAGAAGTATAGTAAAAAACAGCATTTTAAATAGAATAAAGTGTGTTTAAACTTTGGATAGCAAATAAGTATGAATCACATTTGCTTGTCATCGTTCCTCTCCCATGAATCATACTTGTTTATCGCCGCTTATAAAAGCGAGTGTTCCGACTTCATTGAAAGACTTTTGATCGAAACGTTGGTCGGTACGGAGCTCCTGAAGAAAATACTAGATAAGTATAATTATGATGATAACTGTGAAAGGCTATTTATATGTATAATTTTAATATTAAATTATATATACCTAGTTGTTATGACATGAATGATGTAACCTAAATTTGTAAAATATTACTGATTTTAAAAGAGTGTTCATGGAGTTTCTTGCTCGTTCTTCTCCATAGAAATCTACCCTTTGGAACGAGCAACTAGATTCAGCTTTTTGACTGACTCTGACAATTTAAAAGTACCTGTAAATGGTTGAATTGAAATAAATGATTTTGAGTCTGAAATATTACAATAAAATATATGTTTCCTAAACAAAGTATTTTCATTTCACTATTCTGTTCTTAAATAATAATATTCTTTGAGTATATAAGTATGTGTATTTAATATAGAGCTACCTAATTGCTTTTTAGTGTTGCCTTTTTATTACCCATCCCATGTGCTAAACTAATCTTACTATATTTTCAGGGTTATTGTTGCTACCGAAATGGAACCAGAGATTCAACTAAAGCTGCTTACTACTATCAAAGAAGCGTTGTCCAGAAAGAATCGGCAGGATGGCGTGGCTCTCCCGATATTCGATCCCGCCACCACTGACAGCGGCGTAGTGGCGTGGTGTGCAGACAATGACAAGCTTGGAGAAAAGTTTGGTTGGAGCGACTTAACTAAAGTCGCAAAGGGAGGTAAGGCCCCCAAGGGCTCTGCTTTAATATGGTACGAGTCCTGACAACCCCAGGAAGGTCGATAATAGGAAAATTTCTGTGCTGAATTAACTTGAATGTACCCACACGAAAAAAAAAATATATCTCGGTTTGTATAAAGCTGTAATTTATTGTTCAGACTCGTCAACATCAGAATTTTAGTTTAGTTTTCTGCTTACGTAGAGACTAAAAAGCGACCATTAGATCAATTACCTGGAGAATAAGTTGTATTTTTAAACGTGTAAATTCGACCAAACAGCAATTAAACTTTCAAAGATCAATGACTAGATGTTCGAGTCAATACTTTATGCAATGTTTTAAACTTTAAGCCTACTGACGTTACCATTCGCAAAATGTCTATTGACTTTATTGTCGACACAGGAGTAAGTTGTAGCATTATACGGGAATCTATTGCCAAATGACTAAATTATATATTTTTCCATACTCAATATAAGTACGTTAGTGGAATAGGTAACGGTAAAATACATATTTTTGCAACTATCACAGTGACAGTTAAATTTGAAGATATTTGTTTATAACTATATTTACATGTGGCCCGTGACCAAGATTTTCATATGATCTTATTGGTAGGAATGTGGTTAATTATCCTGACATTCAAATCACTGTAGATTCTGAAGGGCTAGCATGGAAAAATATTTTTCCTGTTGGCACTGAATTTAGTTTATTCGTTATTTAGAGCATCACATGCCAAAAGTTACGTCTTAACCGTAATCAATATGTTAGCTACTAGGTGTGGTAATGTGTCAGACTGGCCGAGCGTTTTGTGGAAAGTCCAATTGTCCATACATTACTGTACAGCAATCAACTGGTTTTTCACCTATTAGGCTGCTTGTTAGCAGAAACTCGAACATCCCGTGTATACAAGCTCGATTAGATGAGGTAATACAAGATAGTAATATAAATATTGACGTAACGACCGATCGTCAGTTAGCACATCAACGTCTTAAAATTGTTGCCGATACATTCAAAGACCGCTTTGACCAAACGCGTAGAGATAACATAAATTATAGCGTAGGTAATACTGTTTATGTAAATCAAGACCATAGGCGACATAACAAACTAACAGCAAAATTTTACGGACCCTACGAAATTATGAACATATTAGATAATAACAGGTTCTCATTAAGGGGTATTGGAAATCAGAGAAATACAATAGTTGCAAAAGAAAAAAAAAAAAAAAAAAAAAAAAACCGCCTGTGGCCTGGATAGTGGACTGAACAAAACGCTGTAGTACATATATTATAATATTATTTTAAGATATGATTGTATTATGGATGGATTAAAACCTTAACTGTGGTATATTATGACATTCACTGGCTGCGGGTGATTAAGCTTCACTGACTGCGGGGTGTTTGGTCTACCCAGTAAGGTCTGATTATTGATTATACAATGAGGATTATGAGACGATTACTGATATTGTAATTATATTAGTATATATTGTATTAATATTAGTTTAAGACATGATTGTATTATTATGGATGGATTAAAACCTTAACTGTGGTTTATTATGACATTCACTGGTCGCGGGTGATTAAGCTTCACTGACTGCGGGTGTTTGGTCTACCCAGTAAGGTCTGATAATTGATTATACCATGATGATTATGAAAACGATTACTGATATTATGTAAACAAAATGTACCTTTATGTAATAAGAATATTGTGTTTGTACTTCGAGAGCGAAGTACTTGTCAGTATGGCCGTGTTAGATTTATACCGATGTAATTAATATATAACAACGTAATTCGTGTTGTAATATAAAGTAATAATTAATTTCTGATTAAATGCAGTAGAAGTATAGTAAAAAACAGCATTTTAAATAGAATAAAGTGTGTTTAAACTTTGGATAGCAAATAAGTATGAATCACATTTGCTTGTCATCGTTCCTCTCCCATGAATCATACTTGTTTATCGCCGCTTATAAAAGCGAGTGTTCCGACTTCATTGAAAGACTTTTGATCGAAACGTTGGTCGGTACGGAGCTCCTGAAGAAAATACTAGATAAGTATAATTATGATGATAACTGTGAAAGGCTATTTATATGTATAATTTTAATATTAAATTATATATACCTAGTTGTTATGACATGAATGATGTAACCTAAATTTGTAAAATATTACTGATTTTAAAAGAGTGTTCATGGAGTTTCTTGCTCGTTCTTCTCCATAGAAATCTACCCTTTGGAACGAGCAACTAGATTCAGCTTTTTGACTGACTCTGACAATTTAAAAGTACCTGTAAATGGTTGAATTGAAATAAATGATTTTGAGTCTGAAATATTACAATAAAATATATGTTTCCTAAACAAAGTATTTTCATTTCACTATTCTGTTCTTAAATAATAATATTCTTTGAGTATATAAGTATGTGTATTTAATATAGAGCTACCTAATTGCTTTTTAGTGTTGCCTTTTTATTACCTTTTATTCTAACACGCGAATGACTTTATTACCAATTCTATCCACGAGAGAAATCTCGAGCATCACCCCAACCATAATAATAATGTAATAAATACATACGATTAAACCTAGTTCAAATTCAAATACAGTCAAACAGTAACTATGGAAACTTCTTTAATAAACATTATGCTTATTTTTCTCTGTCCGTCTCTTTTCCCTTCCTCGTTGTAAGCTTATTTATTATCAGAAACTTTGTTATATTATCATCATTATCACTTCAGCCGAAATGCGTCCACTGCTGAACATAGGCCTCTCCAAGGCCCCCCCCCCCCACGCCGTAATCATACCACAATCCATAATCCAATCCATAATCGCCACGCTTGGCAGGCGGATTGGCGATCGCAGTACGGTTGTTATAAAGGCATAGAGAACGCTGCTGCCCATTCTCTGGTAAGTCCCTTAGTCGCCTCTTACGACACCCACGGGAAGAAATGGGAAATGTTATATTATAATATGGTTTAATGGACTGAGATTCCTAAGTCGTCAGGCCTGCGACTTTTTAGAATGGTTATAGTAACTTGGTTGTCTTCATTGAGGCCACCGTGACTGAAATGTGGTCGGGAAAACCTTCATAACTATATACATAACTATTTTTCGATCTGCTTTAAAAAAATCAGCTAATGACGTCGGTGACTCCGGAATTCTAGACCAAAAGACTTTGCACGTCTGTGACATTCACTAAAAGTACTTAGCTGACTTATTGTATCCATTTTGAAATACTTGTATATTGTTGACGCATTGCATGCATCGACCAAGCATGGCGATTACGGCTCTAGTCCCCTTGGGGGAAACCAATGCCCAACAGTTGGCGTCTAAAGGTTAACCTGATGATAATTGTTCATGAATCGTAGGTATTATAACACTTTGAACACTTTGTTTAGCACAGGTAAATGTTCACACGTATATTATAGTCTTATCTTAAACTTTAGAACGATATACGTTTAATATAGCCTAAAACTTTAGCATGTAGAACATAGCAGCCAACTCCCGAACTAGCGTAACTGTACAGCACAGAGCAGGCTCACTTTGAGCAATTTGCCAGCGAGCCCACAGCCCCCCAACACGGGATTGCATCGTGGCCAGAACTTAATTGAGCGTATAATGGAGCATATCTCCTAAAACACATCGGACGTGAACGGACTTCGAGGTAAATGTTTATAAATGAAACCAACGGACAGTGGCATTTTGGGGTTGGGTATTGTTTTGGTAAATAAATTAGGAGGGTTAAAATTCAAGGGTTGACTATAATTGTCGTTTTGAGATCCACTGTGTTCGGCCGTACATTCTGGAAATCTAAGTACTTGCAATTGCTCGCCTATGCCAAAGCGTTATGATTGCAGCGGACTATGTAGGCATGTATGTCAATATTTTAATTTAAACATGATTTGTGTTCCAAAATAGCAAAAAATATAAATAATAAAATAACATTAAAATCAAAATTTTATTAACAAAAATTTATTTCATTCTTTGCTGTATTGTAGGCCACGAATTGAATACTTAATAGCATTTTCGTTCAAAAGAAAATCTCCTAGTCCCGAACTATATGAAATTAAAGTTCCACAATATTGTATCAAGAATTCCTGCGATTCATGGAATACACCAAATAAATGGAGCTTAACAAAACTGGCCGAAATAAAATATGTTTTCTGTTCAAAACTTACAAAGCGATATATTTTGCCGGTCGCCTGAAACTCAGCTATTTGTCAGTGACTTGTAATATAAATAAGTTTTATACGTTTCTTGGAACTAAGTGCTCTGTACTTGCTCACTTATTTACAAGAAACTTCAACTATAATGTCATAAAGTTACGGTATATTATTATTATGCTTCGTCACATCAAAATGGGCTATACGATTTTCGGATTTTACTATTGTAGGTACCCACAATATAGTTTGGTATAGTCTATCTATCTATTTCAGCCTGGATTTTCCCACTGCTGGGCAAAGGCCTCTCCACTCTCCTTCCAACTCTCTCTGTTAAGGGCTAATTGGGGCCAGTCTTTTTCGAAGGAGTCTAGATCATCCCGCCATCTCCGCCTGGGCCTGCCAATTTTGGGTACAATATTACTGTATCTAAAAATATTGGCTACAATTTGATCGGTCAAATCTTGCCGTTGGCTCGCAAGCATTTCAACATCTGCCAAGCCTTTTCCCAACTATGTCAGGGTTGGTTTCCAGTCTAACTGGATGCCACTGAATTACAGTGTTTGTGCTAGCCTAGTTATGTTGGATAAGCGTTTGCGTTGCGATATTATTTAATAAAATGTAGACCTGAACACTATATAGGGCGACTAGTAATTAGTGTACGATACTTAAACACGGGATTGTGTTCATGATAACAAACAACTTTTCCAAAGAAAGAATGATTTTGCGGGTAACAGCTGATAGGTCAAAGGCGTGCGCGCGCCAAATTTTATACGGCTATGGTCTTATTGAAATAAATGTGAACCAGTACAAACCAGTATATCAGTATATATATTATTGACTAGATAATACACAAACAATAAGAAACCTCTAAATCACACATCATAAATACCCTAATAAGCAGCAGTATAAGTACGTCGATCTGAAAATGTTCTTGAAGTAACTAAAACTCAAGAATGCCATCATCTTGTGCGAATTCTGGAGAATCACCAATACGATCTTCTTGTTGTACTGGACGAAGTTCTTTTGTTTTTTTGGAATCCCAAAAGTAAATATCACTAAAACGAACATCACTAGCGTGCGCATAATATGGTTGTCATTTTGTTTCACGTGCTTCCTCGTACATACTTAATCTATTTTTCAATCTGCGACTTTGTGTTAAAGAGTTATCAAGGGCGATGATCGATTTGCCAGATACACAGTTCCCCCGAAGTAATTTGTGCTTTCATCGTTATTTATTATATATTTCCTATACATATTGTGTTGTTTAGTTTCTTCTCCAAGCTTATTTTGTCTGTTTTAAGAATCAGTCCATTTGGATATTTACAATGCTACAACGTCTTTGGTTCTTAAAGTTTAGCTACTTAGACTATTGTATTATTGTAGTGTATCTTTTATATTTGTAAATTAACTCTGCTGCTAAGATCTATTCCGGTGAATCTATGTCCACTATGTAGAAAATCTAATCTACCTATTTACTCGTTGTATTCTGTTTCTACTTCATTGTCGACCTCAGCGTGGTATACGTCGAGTATATCGATCTAATAACTTGCATAAAGCAGCTGAAACTCAATATAATTAAACCACCGGCAGACAATTTCATCGTCTTCTGAGAACTCTGGAGCATCGTCAGTATAATCTTCATGTTAGATATATTGTAGTTCTCCCATTGACTATCGTAAACAGCCCTTTCAAACTTGATGCTTGCATCCATGACGCGCTGTCCTGTGAAACAGTCCATACCAACTTGCATCAAAGCGAATGGTATCTCCATATAAGTGTTCTCTAGCCCTCCCAGGAGTTCTGCTATAATACCAACGACTAGGAGAAAAAATTCTAATGCTAAAGCTCCACGAAATACATTCTCAACTTGATGTAATAAATTAATATTTCTTCCATGGATCCTTATTATTTCCTTGAGACGTATCTCAATGTAATCATTTACAGTTTTATTTTTAAGATCAACATCTTTATTGGTATCTAAAACACTAATAACATGTTTCGTTGTATAATAATGTTCTTCGGCATCTTCCCAAAGATGTAGTAATTCTTCAGACAAAGAAAACATTTGAGCCTCGATATAGCCAGAGACTACTATGAGAAATGCCGTAATGTTGGCAGAAAGGTAACAGGTGAAGAAAACTCCTATAGCAAACAGTATTGTTGCTATTTGGTAGTTTGGATTTTCTCGCATTGGTTCTAAACCTGTAAAAAACAAGTAATATTGTTGACTAAGATAAGAACCTTAGTAGGTAAGGACTTTGTATGATTTGACTGACCATAAAGCACGAAACTGTCTTCTGTAAAATGTCTCCCGGGCAATAAAAGAGGTTTGGTGATATACCCCACACCGTTGCAAATGATAACCGTCCAGAACACTAGAGCCCGCTTCTTCACCTGCCTCAGGCAACACAAAAGATTCATCGAGAATCTACTGCCTGCCATGACTGACGAGTTACACGCTAAACACTCTGCTACTATCTCCCTGACGTTTCTTCTGGAAATTAATAAAAGTAAGATAGTTCACCTAAAACAATTCAGCAGTCTTTTTAGCATTTTATGCTTTTCGGCGATGGGCATTACGCTGCTTCTTACAGCTCAAAATAGTCAACCATTCTTAACAGACAGGTTTTATTTCCAATACTTACATATGCATGAACATATAGATCAGTTTAATAGTTCCAATCTCGCTGGCGACACCCAGAGAGAAGACTATGATTGCTGACAGTAGGTCACCCGTGGCGGGACACCGTATGAAGATGAACCAGCTCATAGATACCAGGTACACGTAGAAATAACCCAGGGATACTGATACAGCTAGGATGTAGGTTATAATTGAAATTGCTGGAATTTAATAGAACAGTTGGGTTAAAGATCAAAAACATAAATAAATCACACCCATTAGGTTATTTTTGTAGAATTGTATTCCTTTTAATTATTTTCCATAAAAAAATATTACTCATTGTTATGTGGTTTGATAGGCGGCATGCATAGTTAAAGGCTATGTGATGTCTATTTTTACACTTTGTTTAGCTTCAGTCTTATTCATCTCATCTCATCTCATCAGCCTATTGATGTCCACTGCTGAACGTATCCCCCCTCCCCCCTCCGCCCCAGAGATCGCCAACCAACCCGGTCTTGGGCAGAAGGCATCCATCCGCTGCCAGCCACCTTCTTCAAATCGTCGATTCATTGTGCCGCAGGGCGTCCCACACAACGCTTGCCCAAACGCGGTCTCCACTCTAGAGCGTGTCTGCTTCATCTACCGTCTGTCCGTCTGCAGACGTGGCCGGCCCACTTCTACTTCTGCGTGCTAAGTCGACACTCACTGTCGGTGACTTTAGTTCATTGACTTCATTGCCAATTCTAATTGCTACACTGAGCAACGCTGTGTTTGTGGACCAGGCCCACGGTAAGTGTCCACGTTTCGGCTTCGTATGTCATTACGGGTAGGACGCACTGGTTACAAACTCTTGTCTTAAAGGATTGTGGAATCGACGATTTAAAGATATCACGTAGCTGCCCGAATGCTGCCGAGTCCTATCAGTCTCGTTACTCCATATCTCATCAGTTAACAATTCACCAACTTACGTTTCTGGTTGCGCACATCGATGTTCAGAGTCATAGCCCTCAAGAACACAGATACATTCCACAGCATGGTTTCCACATCGCAGTACTCCAGTCCGAACCTCCGGATTGTCTCCATCATTATTATTTTCTATATATTAAAAACCCACGGTTACTTAGAGACTTGTAACTTTCATTGGTAATAACCAAAGCTTACTGATAAAACTTATCAAATTTTTATTATTAAATGCTGCTTCATTTGCCTAAGTATAACTAACTAAACGAATCATACATATTTAAACAAGCCGAATGATAGAGTTGCCGGTTCCTCGTTCATGATTACACGTTGCAAATCAATTGTTTGAGAAGGTTTGCAATAGGTGTGAATTATTATCAATTCAAATTTCTCTAATACATTTTCAAGAGATAGGTAGGCCCAGTAGAGACTGGCTGACAAAAGAAATACTAACTCATTTGTATTGTCAATGATTATTACTTGAGCTCCGTCGTGTGGACTATCAGGTCGAGATTAAAATATAACATCATTAAATTGGCAAATATACAAAGAAGTTATACACGCTGAAATTTTAGTGGTTATTTTCTCGAAGCAAAATGATTTTGTCTTGGTAGTACAACTGATTAATAAAAAAATTAAAATAAATTATTATAAAACGGCAGCTATATAGAATTGTGGAAAACTAGCGACCTCGAACCAAAGCGCGAACGGCTGACTGCGTGAGGTCCTGTGTTAACGAAACACAATACTTATCTAAAAATCATTCCAATATACCCGGCACACTTTTACGGGTTTAGGACCGTTATAAGAGAAGTTGATGCATTTATTTTTTTAAATACTTGAAAAATAAAAAACATTTTTAATTTTTAAGTTTAACTCTACGAATCGATACTAATTACTACTGGCAAATCGTTCTGCCGCGAAAACCACCAGCAACTAGCTTCAACTTCGTGACTGACTGACTGACAATTCAAAAGTACCAGTAAGTTGTTTAAATAAATGATTTTGAGTTTTGTTTTGACTTTTATTTACTATCACAAATTTTAAATGATCAAATATGTATGTTTAGCTTAATTTATCTATGGGCCTGTGTAACCTGCAACAAATTAATTATGATTATTATTTCTATTTATTATTTTTATGTTACATAATTATAAATATAATTTTTTAATATAAAAAAATAGTAGCCCACCGGTGTATTGGGAACGGGGTCCAAGCTACTGCTCGGCGGTCAGGGCTCCAAAGAAAGATACCTCTTAGCAATGCGGGCCGTGTCCAGGAGTACTACCTTCTGAATCAAGCCCGAGCTAAAGTAGAGAGCCTTTTTGGATGTTCGTCGAAGTAGGTCGAGGATCTTGGCTACTTGTATTATGCCATTGGCTGTAATAACTATCGGCACAAAAATCGCTGAATCCACATCCTACACAACCTCGCGGGCCAAGTCAAGATAATTGATCTGCTTATCTTTCTCGGCCTTCACGATGTTCACGCCATGCGGAACTGCTATGTCAATAACTATTGCGCGCCTCATCAGGCTTATTGACTACAATAGTCCTGTCAGTGAAGGTGAATCGATCCCAGTACAATGTGACATTGCCATTTTCAAGAACTGTATCGAGCACATACGGTACTTCCGCGTTTTTTGCTTCTTCTTTCTTGTAAAGTGTAAGTATGCAAGTTGTATAACTTACACTTGTCACATGTCACCGTTGTATTGCATTTTTTTGTTGTAAATTATTCCTGTTTAATTTGCAAACCAATATTATTTCGGTGAACGAATTAGTACCATGCCACATAATAGCTGTACCTACATTTAAATAAGCAGATAATTACATATCCGCCCCGCATTTTGTATGACATTGATTTGGGGAACGTTGAATTTGCGGTACACCTGACTATTGAAGTATTTTCCCAAATGCAATTATAATCATTACCACCCTAATCCCTCTGAATTCACTAGTCGTTGTACCCGCGAGGACTAGTCAAGTTAGGAAGGTCATTTACTTAGAATTAATGTCGGGACAATGACCAAAAACCAAAAGGGGGAAAAGCAGAGTCGCTCAGTTTCGAAGGCGCTGTGATGGATCACTAACAGCAGGTTCCGCCGAAGAACACATGCGTTGAGGACGACTTTATCCAGATGGAGAGAAGAAAGAGGAAGCCTACTTATTTCAACCAGTGTGTGACGGCGCACGCAGGATCTAACATAATGCTGCTACGTCCTGCAGT
Organism: Charanyca ferruginea; assembly: GCA_947361185.1. NCBI lineage: Eukaryota > Metazoa > Arthropoda > Insecta > Lepidoptera > Noctuidae > Charanyca > Charanyca ferruginea. Next base: position 22,645,903 of record OX376075.1, on the reverse strand, counting down.
GCCGACGTGTATGTGCCCCGTTTGCACCACTCTACGAAGACTGAGGACATCGTAGAGTACTTACGGGTGAAGACCAACTGGACCTTTGAGGGTGGAGAAGTTGGAGGCGTGCCATAACACAAATTTCAAGTCATTCGTGATGCGCGTTCCGACTCAACATTTGGTGACCTTCCTCAAGGAAGAGTTTTGGTCGAAAAGTATATCGTGTCACGCTGTGATTTCTCGCAGCGTAACACGACGCCGTCACGCTGTGATTTCTCGCAGCGTAACACGACGCCGTCACTTCGTATGCAGTACTTTTTAAAAAGTCTATTGTTTAAAATAACTATGTATCAGTGCCACAGCTGCTGTAAAAATTGATTATAATAAATTCGGCGTCTAACGTAACTGTAATTATGTTTATTGTACTTTAGTTACAAAAGTGTGCGTTATAAGTAATCTTTCTCAACTTCTGTCTAATGCTAAAATGGAGTAGGATAAATTTGTGAAGTGAATGACAGAACAAATGGTTACGTACAGACGCCAGCACATCAAGCCATTCCAAACTGTAAAATTTTCTTAATTGAATATGAACCTTATTTTTTTGTAATAAAGTTGAAAAACTATTGATATTGATATTTAATTTGACAGATTGTTGTAGCTTGATGTGCTCTGTAACAAACTGTAATACGGCAGTGCACACTGCAATTGTGAAATTATAATTTTTTCATGAACAGATGATGATGATGATTTCAGATTTTAATGACGTCATAAAAAATAGTAATAATAGTGACGTGAAAATAAGCACCTACTTGCTATATAGGTAGGTACGGTCGAACAAGCTAATTGGTTTACAGGCAAAAATATTCATCTGTCTAATAAACTAACAATTTATTTATTTATTTTATTTTTTTATCTTTAGTTCGTACGAATCCCTGGTACCTGGTGGCTAGAGATAAGAAAATGGAATAAAATAAAATATTGTGAGTGCAGTAGAAAGATGAATATTTTTGCCTGTAAACCAATTAGCTGGTTCGACTGTACCAACATCTTGCTGGTCCACACCTAAACCTATTTAGCCAAAATTCCATTGAAAAACAAAATTTAAGAGTCACTAAGAAAGGTTTTTTTTTTTTAATAAGCTTAAACGTCGAATCGCACAAGGGTAGCTTGTACCTATAGGTACTTTAAACGAAGTAGCAGAGCAGAGCTAGTTTTATACAATACACAGTGTAGGTATTCAGTAACATACTGGCAAGCACGTTCCATCGGTAAGGTCAGTCTATATGAACGACTATAATTATTCCATATCCACTCCCCCGAATACACACACACTACACAAACAACGTGACCTAATGATTCGGCCGCATCTGCGTGTACCGTCCCGATATAATGCATGCCGAAGCTTCGTACGCTTTTATACAAAAAAAATATCGCGATAAAAGCTATGCTCATATTAGCGGTTTCGATATTTTACATGAACTATCGTGAAACCATCCATGATGGCCGAAATCATTTCCAACGTTTAACTATGGACGATGACTTTCTTCACTTCTACATGTGTGCTAACAATTTACATAATGACACATTTTTTTTGTGATTCATACTTTTTGGATCCCATAATTTTTATGATGGGCTCAGTTTCATAATTATGGAGGAATTGCAGTACCACTTCATCGCTCCACTCCATTTTTACACAACCACCCGCACGCGTCTGAACTGATCGAAAACAACGGCCGAAGTGAATAACGCTAGTTTGCGATATGTTAGCGCGCTAAAACCTTTTGGTGTACCGCCACCCGCGCAATAACGTGCGTAGCCCGAATGTCCGCGACGATAGCCGATAATAGCCGGTCACATCTGCGTGTATCGTGTCATGGCGCGAAGCTTTGTGACGATACACGCAGATACGGCCGAAGCATACTCCTAGCACTACAAGCCCACCGGCTTAGTTTTATCGGAAGGACATCTCGCAGATCAACCTAGGAGGTTGTCGGTTGCTTAACCGAACTTCTGTGGTGCCTTAAAGTGAATTTAAGGCCTCCAGCCAGGGCAAAAACTTATAAAATAAGCGACTACACGCTAAGGGCATCCCCTGTGGGGTACGGGGCTCAGCTTAGGGCGTCGCTGGGGAAGGACAGCAAAGGGACAGACTGGATGTGATTTCGATCATTTAGAGACGAATTTAAAGCTATAGGCTCAAGGGTCGGGGAGGAAGCGCACCGGGGGCGGCGTGTCTGCATACGTTTATAAAGGATGTAAAAAGACACGAAGCCAAAAGTTACATGTTCTCCTCATCACTGCGTTCTGAGTAGAGATGCAAAACGGAGGTCAGTGGGTCGTCTCGGATTTAAGACGTTTTGAAGCATTTGGTTTCAAACCGTCTTTTTGGTTTAAAACGATTTAAAAAAAGATTTTGCGCGTAAAAATATTTTTTCAATAAAATGCACTGACGCATCACACTAAGTGATCTTGACTACACCTACTCCCTGATTTTAGATATATCAAAGAAAATAAAATTAAGAACACGGCGCTGCCGGAATATTTTTATAAATAGTGATTGTTTTCAGTCAGTCTAATCTTAAAAACTAGTGTAACTATGATATATGACTTCACCTAATAAAAATGATAAATGATTCCAAAACTTAAATAAATTATATTTAAAGTAATACGTAATCAATGTACGGTCCTCGTGATCGTGGTTTTAAACAAATTCAAAACGCTAAACTAACTAAATAAAAATCCTTAAAACTATTCTGTAAATCGATTAGGTGGTCGTTCGAGAAATGATGTTTCAAGATAATGTCCCTATCCGCTGCCGATGATTCGAGATTATAGTTATTCAAGATGTTGATTTCTTCTATATATTTATACGTGCAATAAAGAAACAAAAACCTATAACTATTAAACAAAAAAAAAAAAAACTAATATAATAAGGCATCAAAAAATTCCTCCACATCGCCTTCATCTGGGAATGTGCCCAAGAGACTGGCTGCATTGCCACGTTGAATGGCAATGCTTAACCTCTGCCCAAAGTAAAAACCAGCTCTTGGATCACGAGAACTGTCAACTAACCTTTTGGAAATTTCCTTAAAAAGGAGATGAGCACTCGGACCCCACGGCCCGAGGGTTTCAACCCCAAACGGCTCGAAAATAAAGTTATCACCAAGGATACTATACTTTCGCCGTTTGAGGTTTTCTGCAGCCGCAGCAGCAGCACCAGCACAACACGCTGAGCTAGGAAGATGTTGATGCATCGAGTTGGTGAACTGTCGCGTTCATAATTTATCGAGTTAACGTTTTCGAGCAAGTGTTATTCGATCTAACGGCATTCGATTTCAGTAGCTAACCCGCAGAATGGGTGCAGAATTGGGTTTGTACTACGCCTACTATTGGAAAGTTAGTTTTTTATTAGATTCAATACCTTTAATGTACATTGTGAAGTTTAAATATTAGTTTAATATAGTTTTTAAATATATCTTTGAATATGAGACTGAAGATCAAAGACAAAAAAGGGAGAGTACAAGAAGGAAAGATCTCCAGATGAAGCAAGTACCTCTCCTGAATGTTGCAAAGCATAGCGCCTACCACAAGTCATTAAAAATGTTCAATAAACTGCCGACAGACATAAAAAGTCTAGTATATACAAGTGGGTTTCAGAATAAGCTTAAACGGTTCTTGTTAAATAAGTGTCTATATTCTATTGATGAATTATAAATCATTACAAACGTAGAAAGTGACATAATATTATAGACTTGACATGGAAATTTTATTGTATTGAATGAATTGACTTGACATTAATTTTTAAATATTTCTTTTTTGTTATTATGTATTATTCTGATGTTAATTCTTATTTCGATCATTGTAATTATTCAAAAATGGATTGCATGCATGATGGTTCTTATAATATTATTTAGTTATAGTAATTCAGACACGATGTAAAGATCGTTATTGAATAAATGAACTGAATTGAATTTAGACAGTTTGTCATTGCGTCTGGAACACTTAATTAATAGTAATTACCTATTTGTTTATGTAAATCACATTTTTGTCCATCTCGCGAGTAGATGGACTATTAAACTACTACAAAATCCATCAAAGAATTACTCCGCATTGAGATATAGCCACATTGGGTGGCAATGCTGGTAGCAAATCCCTGACGGATGTAAAAACTAGCTCTTAGGTTAAGGAAAGGGTCAACCAACCATTTGGACATTACCTTAAAAAGATGATGAGCACTCGGATCCCACGATCCGAAGGTTTCAACCCCAAATGGCTCGAAAATAAGGTTATCACGAAGGTTATGATACTTTCGCCGTTTGAGGAATAAATAACAATAATAATAAAAAAACATTAATTTTAATAAAACCATTTTTACTTTCAGGTAACAGAGACCCATAGAAAAATACCTTAACTTAAGGTAGGGCCCCACCCTACCCCCTATTTCCGGGCTAGAATAGCACCCCCATTTCATCCCGACGGTGTCGTCGAAGGCGACTAAGGGAAAATCCGGAAGTCGGGCAGCAGCGGCTTCCGTGTACTTAACAACTTCACTGCGATCCCCAAGACGCCTGCCAAGTGTGGGGATTATGGCAACCCCTCCCCCCCCGGCTGATGATGATAGGGTAAATAATAAAATTAAACAACAAAAAACGTATTTGTCCTTTTTTATTAATATTATTTACAAATCTAATCACATCCTTTTGTTCATCTAAATTATACAATTAGTATGATAGAAGTGCTAAATAAAACTATGAATTATGTCTGAGCAAAATTACTTTCACACTATGTCCAGGATTTAATGATTATGTACGAGATTTAGGCCATAGAGAAAAATCATTATTTTTCTGTGTAAATTATTTTTCTGAGAATACCCTTTTTACATATTAAATTTTAATATTAAAAAACTCAATTTTTTTTCTCAAAGTTTTTTTTATTGTTCAAAAATAAAGACGATTTTCTTTTACGCCATCATAAGATTGTTTCTTTTACTCAAAATTTTAGTTTTTTTTTTATTTAACCTTCATGGCGACAAACAATGGAATGGTCATCAATGAGATCATTACAATGAAAAATATTTAAAAAGTTACGTACATAGTGTGATTTCCAAAATTTCACAAAATATTATTTTTAAATTAGGTCATACTCTTTACTGTTTCATTAAAATACTTAGAAGTTTACAGTGAACGGAAACTTGTAATAATTTTCAACACTTTATTACGAAATAATCTTAACTGATATGGCAGAGCCAGTCCGAAAACTTTCTTTACAAGGGTTTTACATTTTATCAAAATGTCCTAATTATTGTTTATTAAAAAGATTGTTTCAGAATCACTTGTCAAAACTACTTTATAATAGCTACCGAGCAAAAAGTCTTTCTTTCATCAGACAAACTCTTTATAATTCATTTTCCAATTATGAACAAACTTTTTGTTTCTACCTTCTTGATTCCGGCCCTAATTATGTATCCGAAAACAAAATTATAAAAAAAAAATTGTCTGATTTTCTTTACACTTTTTCCCGAGTTTTCCCAACATCTGTACAAATGACTACTGAATATTAGTGTACACATATATTTACACTAAATACAATTTACAGGCCGAACAGGTAACTAAGCTATCACTAATTACTTCATAAAACATTCGAAGGCACATCTTTGTTTATAGAATGACCTAATTTTATTCTGTCTTTATTCTGAAGCTAATGATCTATAGAACTTCGTTTTAAAGGAAATTCTTTTACGCGCTCAAACAAAAGTTATTCAATATTTACAAACACTTGCTGAAGATGTTATTATTTTCAGTTTAATATTGTAGTTATTATTTTATGTGCGTCAAGCGCGTAAAAGAAACTCCGTCGTTATCACTGACCAACGATAGTGTAAATCTATACTAAGTTGATTTTATTCCACTTCGCTGGCAAGTATAAATATTTACATGAAATGACAAGAAGGTATGAGGTCTTCTTTTTTTGGTTAAAATCACAACAAGTACGATACTGAAAATATAATTACTTTTTTTATTTATATTTTATTATCTACACTCCGCTCCGACCACGGTAACTATCTGATAAATCAGAAACACTACAGTTCATTAGTATTCACGACTTTAGAATCACTCGCTCACTTCTTTAGAACACGAAACATTTGAAATCAACGGTTTTTTCAAATACTGGCCACAATATTATTCAAATTTGAATTGAGCTTTAGAACAGAAGGACCAACGAGGTAAAGTTTTGGAAGAAATATTTACATCAAAATGATCGGTAATAAAGTGCAAGTTAAGGCGCTACCCCGACCAAAAGTTCGTTTTTCTTCGGTATTCAGGGGCTAATAGCTCATTACTTAAGAAAAACAAACTACATCTAAAAGCATATTATTAATGTTCAATATTCTATCATCACATTCCACGTTCTTATTTTTTTTTTGTATGTACCATACAAACACCTAAATCTCCCAAAATAATTGAGAACACGTATCTTTTGCTAAAGTTGACGTGCTATTAATTTGAGGATTACACTAATAGATAGGTTATTTAAAAATCTTTATAATTCACGTTTTATTTTATTTCAAAAGATCGTTTTTCTTTTTTAATAACAAAAAAACCCAAAATATTGTTCGAATTTCGATTCTGCGGTATAGAGGAAATGTATGGTCAAGGTTATTTGATCAGGGAAGCACCTTAAAGGGATTATATTCACGGTTTTATTAGTCACTGTGAGTTTGGTCCCTTTCACTAAAACACTTTCGAAATGAAAATTTTGTAGTGTGAAAAAAAAAAATTGGTCCTTCTGTTACCGTAGGGTTCATGTCTTCATGTCCGAGTGAGTCGCGAGTGGTGTGGCGCGCGGTCCCGCTCAGTAGCGCGGCGCCACTCGCGGGGAGCGGAGCGGTGAGCGGAGCGGGGAGCGACGCGCTACCTCGGGCTATGGCTTCAATCTCTTAAACCCCGCGCCATCGTGACCGAGCTTCAACTCCTCGTACAACGTAGGGTCCACTTCCCGCGCGTTAGAGATCGTGGTCCCAGGGTTGTTGGTGGTCTCTTGTCTCCACGCGGCGGAGTTTGATACGCCGTTCGCTATCGGTGCGACGCCGTTACCGTTTGAGCCGTTGGCGGTGCCGTTTGGTAATGTGCCCTGTTGAAAAAAGGATTCATTTTTTATTTCAGGAAATAGACATTATTCTTTATTTTCTTCTTTTTGTGTCGATAGCAAATATACTTTTGTTAGATTCTATGTAAAGTGTTCCAGAGAAGCTCAGAGTCTCGCAAGCGAGCCATGGAGAGAGCTATGTTCGGAGTTTCTTTGCGCGATAGAATCCGGAACGAGGAAATTCGCCGAAGAACTAAGGTCTACAACATAGCTCTCAGAATATGCAATGTGAAGTGGCAATGGGGACGCCATATCGCTCGAAGAACCGATAACCGATGGGGAAGAAAGGTTCTCGGTTGGCAACTACGAACCGGAAGACGCAGCGTTGGTAGACCTCCCACCAGATGGACCGATGACATCGTCAAGGTCGGGGGTAACCGGTGGATGCAAGCGGCAGGTTGCCGCGAGTTGTGGCGTTCTATGGGGGTGGCCTATGCTCAACGTTTTTTGACTGATGAAGATGATGATGGGGAGATTTTATGTTTAGCCCAGTATTCAGCTACGGCAACGTCATCCGCTGACTCAGTGATTAAGTCCTCACACGTGCAGGTATCAGGGCATGTGGCGCAAGATGAAAGGTCACGATCTGCTGGGAGACGCTGCATAGGCATTCAAGATCGGCGTCATCTGAGGACCCCCATCTGTGGAGATTCTCTTTGCTGCGGCCGACTGGGGTGTGGAGTCACAGCAGCGCGTGCTCATGTGAAAGTCTCTCTAGTCTACTTTATTCTTTAGCTTAAAAGTCTCAATTAATTGGCTGGTCACTTACATTGACGGCAGTGTCAGGATTTGGTTCCCTGAGGTAGCTCGGGTTTTCAAACGCAACACCTCCTTGAGCCTTAAGTCTAAGAGTCTGGAAGAGAAAAGATGTCTTAGTTAATGAAGTACAAAGTAAATTAGGCATAGTAGACCATAGTTTTGAAGATGTAGTCTGTAATGACGTTGTGTAGCAATGCTAATTATTTGGCCCAATTAGAAAAGGCCGGCCCTCAGGTCACGTGGAGAGTCGATCGGCCGCTTAGCATTGTGCCTACAAACAAGGTGAGCACTCGGGCCCCATGGCCCTAGTTTTTTAACCGCAAATATATAACTTCCAAGAAGGTCGATATAATTACGCCGTTTGAGGTTTTCAGCATCTGCAGCAGCCGTCTTAGCACAACACGACGTGCTAGGAAGATGGGATGGCGCAAGGATGCGACACAAGTTGCATCCCACACCAAAGGTCTACTCAACTTCCAAGGTAACTCTGAATGTGAGGGTGTAGGGGGTGTAAAGTTTGTTGTGCAGCATTGTTTTCCCATGTTATTCATGTTGATACTCTGTTGTTGTTGCTACTCTATGGTCTCTATGGTTTAAAAAGTAACCCAATATTGTCTATTCTCTTTTTAGCTGTGTCCTCTTCCAAGAAGCTCATTGATACTTAATTTCCTTTTCACTTTGACATTGGCAGAATTGTCGACATGGCATTGGTTAAAAATAGAATAGAAGCTCATTGTTGTTGTTACGATTATATTCAGTTATTTATCTTTATCCATCAATACACTACTAAGTACTAGGAAAGATGCCATTTCTACATTCAAACAATGCTGTTGCTTAACCTACACACCTTATGATTTTTGGTCTCTCTTACCTTCCTATATCTATAATACAAGCCAGCAGCCAGCAGTATGGCGGCCACAAGCACGCAGGCGACGGCGACGCCCACAGCTGACGCCGCGCTGTTCCCGCTCACCGGCGCAGACGCCGCGCCCGCCTCCTGACCCGCCGTCGTGAAGATGATCGGGAGGCTGAGTGACGACGTGCCTGAGATGAGGAGATGGAACGATTAATGGTGTGTCCGGAAATTGTGAAGCCAGAACCGCGATGGGCCGACGATTTAAAGAAGGAGGCTGGCAGTGGATGGATACGTGCGGTTCAAGACGCGATGCTTGGCAATGTCTGGGGAAGTCCTACGGTCAACAGTGGACGGCAATAGGCTGATAAGAGGATAAACCGCATTATTTTGATTATTATTTTGATTTTACATCCACATATTATTTTGATTATTTTGACTAAAAACAAACCCGTGTTGTCCGTGTGGTGTCGGACGTAAAGAATAGCACCATCCCATATCTACCCGTGGGTGTCGTAAGAGGCGACTAACGATTTACCAGAGAATGGGCAGCAGCGTTCTCTGTGCCTTTGTAACAACCATACTGCGATCGTCAATCCGCCTGCCAAGCGTGGCGATTATGGCAACCCCCCCCCCCCCCCCCCCCCTTGGGGAGGCCTATGTCCAGCAGTGGACGTCTTTCGGCTGAAATGATGAATGATGATGACTAAAAACAATCACACTGTGCATACAGACAAATCTGTACATATAACTTTTATATTTATTTGCCATCATTAACTAAACATTCCAAGAAACAAGTTGTCTAAAAAAACATTTTACATTGAAAACCCCATTAATTTTCAACTAGGTAACTGTGAAATTCGATTTTTAGATACTTTAAAATCAATAAATAGTTAGTCAATTGAGTTGGCAAATAATGTGACGTCACATTTTACTTTCATCATCATCATCATCAGCCGAAGACTTCCATTGTTAAACATAGGCCCCCCCCATGGTACGCCACATCGAGCGGCAACCTGCCGCTTGCATCCACCGGTTACCCGCGATTTTAACGACGTCGTCGTCCATCTGGTGAGAGGCCTACCAACGCTGCGTCTTCGGGTTCGTGGTCGCCATTCCAGAACCTTTCTACCCCATTGGTTAACAGTTCTACGAGCGATGTGACCTATCCATTGCCACTTCAACAACTTCACTTCAATATTTTACTGTTGCCGTACAAAATTTATGGGGAAATCGCGTTTTGACAGTTCATAAGATGTATATCAATTGTTTGGTGGTGTAGTACCTAATTTTCCAAGTTCCCAGTTATGCCTCATTTCTGTTCTACTTACCAACATCGTTAGCTGCTTTGACGACGCACTCGTAGCGCACGTCGTCCAGTAGACCAGTCAGCACCACACTGGTCTCGCTGGTGTCCAGCTTCTCTGGCACCTTGGCACCGTATGCTCTCCAGAATACTCGGTATAAGTACACTGTTTGAGGGTTCTTGAGGGGAGCTTCCCAGCTGTTGTGAGAAAATTTGGAGATTAGAACACTTTAGTTATAATTTATGTGTATAAAAATGGAAATTGGATATTGCATTGGGTCTTCATTTTTTTTTATTTATACCAGTGTTTTACATGGAATGACTGGCTGCCCTCCACAACTCAAATGTTGGTGGTTAATACAGCCATGATAAATATACGCGGTGGTTTCCTTCCGCGAAACGGTCATGTTGCCGTAGGAGGCTGCGGAAAGGCAAAGGGAGATCATTACCTCCCGCAGCAGGCGCACCGGGCGTCGGCGGAGGGCGGAAAACGCCCTCTACAGCCCCCCTAAATGGGTCCAGGGACGACAGATTCAAGGATCCCACACATCAGGACTCAAGGTAGCGGCGTGTATTGTTCGACAAAAACAAACTATATCGGTAATCGAGCGTGATATAGTTCGTTTTTAGCTCATGTAGAGATGTGATGTGTTTCTGAGATAATGGCCATTAGATAATGCTCTATGACAGAATACTCAGCAAGCTTTTAGAATAAGTTCAAATCGTAGATTTGTATTGTTTTAGATTTGACATTAGGATTACTTAGCCTGATCTTGTCACGGGCACACGTTAAAAGCATATTTAAATATAAACCAGTTCCAAGTATCAGTGCTTTCATTCTAAGTATTTCTTGATTAAACCTAATACAATTACGCCATAACCCGGTACCAGTAAGAAGCCCTAAAGTTGGACTTCTTACAGTACCTATTGTTTGAACTTCTCTTCTCTCTTTTCGGGAAATATGAAATTGTTCCTTGAATCCTGTAAGAAGTTCCAAGAGGAACTGCAGTAGATCCAACGTACCTTAGCAGTACAGAGTGTGGCGTAGGCGCGACGTGCGCGCGCAGACTGCGCGGCACGCCCGGCAGGCGCGCGCCGGAGTCGCGGAAGCACGCGAGAGCGCGCCGCGCGTGCTGCAGCGCGCATGCGCGAGACACCGCGCCGCCGCGACACAGCTCCAAGCAGTTGCGCGGCACGCCCCACGACGCGCAACAACTGCGGTGGTCTGGGGACGGAGCAGGCATTAGTCGAGATGTAAGTTAATTAGGAATGTATTTAGGGTGAGGCTTAGTTAGTCAGTTTGTCTGGACATTTTCCGCACTTAGCCACTTGATTGGGCCATTGTACGTGAAATTATTTCTTTTTTTACTTCAGCCATCCCAGTTCATCCCAGAAGGCAAACAGCCCTTTCAGGTTGCTGCAGACTTCCTGTAGTGATACTGGATACTTGAGAATCTGTGCCCGTTGATCCGCCACACTCCTTCACTTCATTAGCACGCGCTGTGGCGTTTCTTCCGCTTAACTAACTAATTATTACGTAGTCATAGGATGAGGTCTACAAGCTGATTTGTTTCAGCTAATTCAGGCAAGGATGGCAGGATGAACTTGAAGCTTACAGGCAAAATCGATGCACATTAAGCTTATGATAAAGAGGATTGGACATAAAAAGGGAAGTCAACACAAGATAAATATACATTTATTTGGAACAATGTACAATATTTACACGAATAATACAAAAAGAAAACCTATAACTGTTAAGCTAGAAAAAAACTAATAAAGTAAGACTTCAAAAAATTCCTCCACATCGCCGTCAACTGGGAATTGCTACGTTAGATGACAATGCTTAACCTCTATCCAAAGTAAAAACCAGCTCTTGGATCAATAAAATTTCAACACACTTACAGTCGCCATATAAAAGAGAATGGTCACATAAACGTGCAAATCAGAGACACCGTGCTCTGTTTTTACTTCCAAATAAATACACAGAAGAATTGACCTGAACTGTATGATCAATAACTGGATAATTCCAATTGTTAATGCAAGCTTACCAGATCCATCGGCAGCACACTTCATGAGTTTGTCGAAGTCGTTCATACACTCGGGCCGGTCCATGATGTTATCCATGTCGAGGTGGAAGCTGCATGCGTCTATGCACGAAGATGACACGTTCATCTGGACAAATGGAAGTAAAGATTCTAGGTTTATGCTCCATGATTTAGTTCTTTGATTATTGATAGGCCTCCGCGCGTTACGACTTTATACCGCACTACCGCAAAACAAAAGCTTCGTGAATGGGGCAACTCAATATCGTAGTGTGTATAAAACCAATTGCAAGGAGAGCTAGTGAGCGTGAAAAATTGTGCATGACTGCCCCTAGTAAAGACCTATGGTCCAACTAGTTGAACAGAGCAGTTGGACCACTGCCCCGGACTGGAAAAACACTCTGTACCTGCACCTGACACATTGATTAGTAGGAGACAGGCTCGAGTAAGTAAAGGAGGTCAACAAAATCCCGTACAACTTTGCCCAAATATGTGCCTCGAGGTACACGTGCACCAAAGAGTAGAGAAAAAATAGAGGAATTCGAAAATAATTGTACTTTTATTCATAAATCATTTTTAGCTAATTATTTAAATATAACCTAATAACCTGTAATACAATTAAATCATGTGGCAACTATGAAAGCACGATTGCGTTTTATTTGGTTGTCACTCGTGTTGACAATTCGTAAATGTCATTTTGTTTTGTTTTAGTTGACACTTCACACCATGTCATTCTTTTTATTTCTGCGTTTGACAGAAGAAAGAAGAAACTTAACAGTTTTTTTTTTATTAAGTAAGGTGATTATTTGATAGAGTGCTAAAATGGCGTCCTTTTTATTACGATAAAAGTTATTTTATTCTCTTCCCCGGGCAACTATATGAATAATTTAAGAGTGCAATATTATTCAGTGTAATCTAGTGTATTTTATGGCACTAAGTGCACCTTCTGTACTAAATTGGGCAGATATTGTTGACATCCTTTTGGCTTAGTATTTGTTTTCCCATTTGACAAGTACGTTGGCGGTATCTAGACGGAGCGCGCGGAGACCAATAATCTATGATGTAGTTATAGTGAGACAGTATATAAAGGTTTCTATTTTACTGCCAAATGGCGTTGCTTTAAAAAATCGTGAACCATTTCAATAAATCAATATCTGATCCTCGCCTAACAAAAGAGTTTTGGAAAGCCGACGCTATTTTGGGATTTAGAAGACTTTTCGCTTGTCATTTTTTTTTGTGACTTTCGAAATTAAACACGGAACAAAATGAAAAACAAAGGAAGATTGACTACCCGTTATTGCATAAAAATCTAGAATTCGATTTCTAAAAACTAACCAAAAACATTTAAGCCGAACAAGTTTTCCAGCCAACAAATATTGTAACAAAGACACGATTGTATAAACAACGCGTATCAAACTTACAAATAAGCCCAAGTTCGTTATTGAAGTCCCAAAGACATCAAATTATCGGGAAGGCTTCCAAAATTAATGTTTTCGAAGAGCATCGTGGTGTGGTTAGAGTTTCTCCGTAGTTTATATTTAGATGGTATGATACCAGACGGGCTACTTCTGTGATATAACTAAAGCCTCTTATACGGATCGAGCTGTCACCCCGGATTAGTTTTGCTGTATTCAGTGTTGGGTAATTTGAATTGGCTTGGAGGTTGTTTTGGTTTGACATGGTTTAAGTTTGACAGGCATTTGGTAAGTTGAATGTAATACAAAGAATTAGGTAGTAAGCTTTGTAGATTGGTTTTTCAAGAGACAAAAATTCGAGTTGATTTTTGTTTCTTTTGGCGTTATGAATTATTATTTCAACGAACTTCACTTATTCGTTAAGACCCTCTGTGTATTTCCAGCTTACAATAGAAACAATATTGTTTGTTTTCTTTGTTGTTTTGTAACCTGGCGTTTACTTTAAATACTTCATTATTTATTTGATCGGAGACATGTAGGTACGGTCAGCAACAAATCTCGATTAGCACTGCACATATCATCTAAATGACACAAAATAATATGATACAATACTTTCAGTATTTCAGGTTATAGGCAAAAATTCATTTCATATGTATTGTTTTTTTATCATTTCCGTATTTCATTTAATATTCTGCTCAATAATTATGATTTAAAATTCTGAAGTGCTAATTGACTTTTGTTGTTGACCGTACAATATATTAACACAGTTATTAAATAAGATCATCTAAAACGAATAAAGTAGAAATAAAAAAGAAATAGCTTCAACAAATTATTTCAGATTGCTGGTCATATAAAAAATAAAGTCTACTTACTTGGGAACAGCACTCTGTAACATTGTGATGAGGCATGGTCGGCCGCAGCCTCACGGAGACTGGTCTCAAACTCTTGCCGAACGCGTTCTCCGCGTGACAGAAATAGTCGCCCTCGTCGGATTCTGCTATCTTCTTTATTATTAGACGCATTGTGTACTTGGTTTGTTCCTGGTATAAAATGGAAACATTTAGCAATTTTTGAACTGTAGCTTTTATTTAAGCATAATAGTCAAGACGTAAAATATCGTGTATTTCTGATTAAGTTGTAATTGGTACTTTTGGGTGTACAACTAATAAACCGCGCAGGAACGCAGCAAACATTTTGTTTACAACCAAATTATACTAAGAGTAATACTAATAGTTGAAATCTTTTTTCTGTCAGCAAAAAACGAATACATACTGATAAAATAAGACACCGAAAATATTACGTATAAAAGATACAAAATAAATAATCTTGTAAAATTATGTTAAAGCTGTAGCAGAAAGCTTCGCTCCCACAACAAATAACTAAAGTACAAAATATCTAGTTACTGGTGGCTCAAACCACCGAGAGCGGTAAAACGGAGATTCGAGTAGTAACTGTGAAAAGTTTAGATGCAAGAAGTTTTGGCGTCGGATCGTTCGTTGTATCATTTTATGGAGGGAACTACCACCTTATTGGAAACTTTGTGACACAAACTGTTAACAAGGATGAAAACGGCTTTCATATGCACCCTTTGTACTATTTCGTGGAACGCGAAAGTTGGACCAACGTATAAATAATTGAAATACGGTGATTTGACAACTTGATACCATTATCTTTGAAGTATTTATCTCAAGGAAGTCGGGATGCTCCTCAAGTTGAATCAGGTGTAGATTGATATCAGTATTTTACACAAAGAGACTGTTGTAGGACTTCTGTGACCCAATTATTGAAGATACGGATATCTTGAGGTTACATCAGTTGTCAGAATTTCAAGCCTGCCTATGACATCTGTCAAAGATATTTGAATGAGATAATTCCAATGAAGGTTTTTGAGTAAATTAAGTGTGTAATAGTGCAGTAGTGTTATTTTGTGGTTCATGAGGTTTTTTAGGGTCTTTGGAAATTCTAGAGCAGTCAAGTGGTTCCTAACTTTTTCGATCTTGTCACCCCTATGACTTAGCTAGGAAAACTGATTTACGCCCCCACCTCCCTCTAATGTTACCAATGATTATAGTACATAATAAAGATAAATAGTTAATGATATACACAGCTACGGCATGAAATGCACTGGTGAGCTAGATTCGATGTTATTGGTCTAATCTTTGTCATACACTTATGTATATTACCAGCACACAGGGGTAATTACCTCCAGGTAAGGAACCGTGGCTCTAGAGTATAAAATGGTACTGAGTAAAAAATTCCAGTCATTAAAAATGATTAATTTCTACTTATTAGTGGCGTTAGTATTCAACATACCTCAGGATCAGCCAACAACTGTATAGTATAGTTAGGTCCGTCAATAACAGGGGTCCTTCCGTGGGGGTCCCTCCAAAACGCGATGGTTGGTTTAGGCAGGGCTTCCACTCGGCACTCCAGGATGACGGCGTCACCGGCTGCAGCCATCGTGATACCGGACGCTTGGATTGTGGGGACATCTATCGGAAATTTAAAAAAAGGAAGTGTGGTTATAGATTTGATCAGTTTGGCCTGATACAATATCGTACTGTAAACTTATAGGAAAAATCAAATAGTGGGCTTCCAAATTATTATTTAGGTAATGTTGGACATCCTAGAGAGAACAAAAACACGAAAAAGGCTTCAGTTTTAGATCTATTTTATAGCAGACTATTCCCAACGAACTCTGATTCATTTTTGAATTTATGGCATTCCTCACTGCAAAAATGCTCGGAATAATTTAATTTCACTAAATTTAAAAGATTTTTGTGATTTGCTTAGTAATTAACTCTAACAAAATACTTACGTGAAATATTAATTTTTCTTGAAGCTTGCATGGGTGTGCCGTATCCGTTGTCAGCATAGCAGGATATCTGGTCCATGTCCCGCGTCACATTGTGGATGACAGTCACCATATGGCGGGTCACCTCTTGACGAACAAGACGTCCTGGGAGAGGAGGGGTAGTTACAATAATATGATTATTAGAACAGTACAAAAGTAATCTATGTTTTTGTGTATATGTACAGTCAGCAAAAGAGAAAGGTATGCAGGTCATCGGATATGGTTGAAGTTTACTTAGAAACCGATGGATGTTTTTGAATGAAATTTAATTAAATCATTGAAATGTTTATTATCTATTAATTTTATTTTATTCAAAAACATCTATCGGTTTCTAAGTAAACTTTGACTATATCTGACGACCCTGCATACCCAGGCGGTAGCATTAGCTAAGCTAAGGATGTGCTATAATCCTCAACCCTTTTTTGCGGATCAAGCCTGCCGGAATAGTTCCTATAGGTCCTAGACGCCAAATTCTGTAGTAGAAATTATTGTAATATACAGGTTGAAATTAAATTCATGAGCATACCATACTGAAAGTTGTTCAGGTTAGTGGTTTAAGTCACCCCTTAAAAATTTGCTCATGAATTCAATTTCACTCTGTAGACTGCTGGATTACAAAGTAACGTTCAGAAAACAAACGCTGAGCAATATACAGACTTTATTAAAACTTGTGACAGAAGCAATTGTTTTAGAAATCAATAATCTAAGATTTAGATGAAGCCAATCAACATAAAGCTACGTTGTATTGGAAAACGATTGGGACCAGTCCCCGAGGCAAGTTCCTACAGTACCCGTTTCACAATGGAATAATATACAGAAGTTTAAATCCTGCTAAAGTGCAGAGAAAATGTCTTGGGAATAAAGATGCGGAAAGAGAATATATAGTAAAACTATGTCTGTCTAATGTAACCTATATCGTTCCACTACAGGACAAAAGACTCCCAAAATCAAGGAAATTACTATGTTATGATATGTGTACCACATTATGAAACTGAAATAATGCAATGATTAGGTTATATATCTTACAAATTCAATTTTGATATAGATCACAGTCACCGCAGTCATATTTACTTTACCACGCCAATTCGATTACGTTCGTAAACGACGTGTTTCCGAGGCAACTCTAAATCCATTGTTAGCTAGAATGTGTTTATAAAAAAGTTTTTGCTCGATGACAAAGCAGAGTGTGCCTTCTGTCTGGTTTATACTGTGATTTTTCTTAGGTCTTATAGTATCTTTATTATTGGTCTCAGTCTAGCGTCTTTTACATTTTCTTTTATTAATATTCAATTAGGTTTTGCCAGAACAATAAGTTGGTTTTTTCTTTGGGGACTTTACCGATAAAGTTTGATTGATGACAATTAACTGGTTTTCGTTTTAAATACATTCTGAAAATGTAAATACGACTCATGTACGTCTGGATGTCCAATCAGTATAAATATTTTACTTAGACAAATGAGAATTGGCGCCCAACTGGGACAGAAACTAAGGCAGTTGAAATGGCGCCCAACTGGGACAAAAACTAAGGCAGTTGAAATAGCGCCCAACTGGGACAGGCAGCAACTAGTGCAGATGAAATGGCGCCTAACTGTGACAGTAAGCAGTAAGTGTAGATAAAATGGCACCCATCTGGGACAAGGAGCAGCTAAAGGAAATGAAATGACACCAAATGAGACAGGCAGCAACTATTGCAGACAAAATGCCAAACTAGGCCAGGGAGTAGCTAGCGCAGATGAAATGGCGCCCAAATGGGACAGGGAGCCGCTAATGTAGATGGAATGACGCCCAAGAACTGCATTAAAATTCGTTGCGCAGTTTAAGAGATCTAAGCGTACAGACAGCGGGAGCGACTTTGTTTTATACTATGTAAATGTAAAAATTCACAATATAAAATACATTAATTATATTCATAACATAAAATATTCACAATAACTCAACAATAGTATTTACTTACCAGAAATATACAGCGATATGGTCGGCGTAGGTGTTCCCATGGCGATGCACAGGATTGTCATGCTGGAACCTTCAACCACCAGGTTCACAGGATTAACTGAAGGTGGCTGGTGGGAGAAAAAAAGTTAAAAACAATTAAATAGAACAACTAAAACATGATTTAAAAAAACAGTTGTTGTTACTTTAAAATTATATTTCGGGAAAATCATATACCTACTTACAAAGTCAAATTAATACTATAAGTTTGATTCGTAAATTATCTAGTTGCATTTAAAATTAAAATATTATGCTCGACGAAATTGAAATACTAAATTTATTTTGGAACGCAATTTATGTAGAGTAAGTAATATTTTAATATAAATACACTTCAAATTATCCAAGATGGCCGCCTCAAGAAACTCTGTATTTCTATCGAGATTGTTCAACCTCTATTGCATAAATGGGTTTATGAATGCAATTCTACATTTCGATTCTGTTTGCCTTTGAGCTGTTTATTCTCATACATTTTCTTATAACTCCTCAAAAGGGCCAATTTGCATTTAAATCTTCTGTACTGAGTCAAAGTAAGGTTCGTAATGGCTAAAGATATTGGATTCAATGGCTTGGGGGAGGCCTTTGCGCAGCAGTGGGACGGCATAGACGCACACTAAAAAAATAAAAACGGTGCGTTCTTTTTATTTTATCTGGAGTTTATTAGCGTTGTGGAACAATCAACGTATTTTACATGGCTGATTTATATACCTACCACATGAGTTAAACCAACATTATGTTTAACTATTGTGTTTGAGGCGACAGAGGGATATTGACCAGAGGATGGGCAGCAGCGTCCGTCATAGTACCATGACACCTACTGCGTTTGCCAACATGCATCGGCCAAGCATGGCGATTATGGCTGAACCTCCCCTTGGAGGAGACTATGCCCAGCAGTGGGCGTCTAAAAGTTGACATGATGATGGTGATTGTGTCTGATAATTGGATAGTTGAGCTCATAATTATAGCAATGTCGAATTGTAAGAGTAGCCCAGCATAACTTAGTGAACGAGATCAATAGTACTTAATTTCATAGAATCATTTATGGAGACTCACCTCAACATACGCTGGGTAGGCTGGGTCGGTCCAGGCTAGCAAAGTCTCCGATGGTTGCGAGTCCCCGGCTGCGGCGTGAGCCTTCACCCAGACAACATACTGTGTGTTAGGTGATAACTTCTCCAACGTATGCCCAGGCACTGTTGTCGTAATGTTTGTGACATTCGTCTGGCTTGCCTGAGCTGGTGATTTGAAGAACAACCTAGAGGAATAACAGTCATTTAATTTGTGCTCGGAAATTAAAATATTTTATTAGTCTATTACTCAAACACTAGTCAATTTTAAGATACCGTTACTGTGACAGCATGATACCTGTCACAGTTACTTTGGCATAAAGTGATAAAGACAGCACTTGACTTACAGCATCTTAAAATTAAGTAACGTTTAAGTATTTGGCCATTAGTATTGATAACGTCTTACAATCTAAAAAGGGTTAACAACATCGGTGTTACTATGGTGAAACTTTCTCAGAGTTAGTACCTTTTGCTTGAAAATAAAACCTATTATTGGAGTTCGTATTCTATCATAAAGCTTTGCTTTTGTTAAGGAGAAATGAGCTTTTATCATAAAAATATAAAACAAACAGTTTTATATTTTTTTTTAAAGCATTTCATGCAGCCTTGAAAGGTTAGATTTTCATAAATCATTAATTTCCGTGAACTTCGCGTCTTGTAACTTTTGCTTCACTGTTCTGTGTTATTGTTTACTTTTTACTTTACGAAAAAGAACAGTAAGTAATGGTTATATTGTAATGCGAACTACAGTAAAAATGTAAAAATTAAAAAAACATTGTTATAAAAAAAATTGTGGACTATCCGACAATTTACTTACTTACTCCAGTTAAATCTCTTCGAAATCTGAAACTGTTGCTGGTTGCATTGTTAAGGGTAATTTTAAAAGCGCTATTCGGAAACTCATTTGTTTAAGTTTGAATGTTGTTTAATGCATGTTTATTTCATAGGTAGTTATCTGTACTATAGTATTACAAATCAAGAGTTTGTTTTTTTTTGTTTAACGTGCTAATCTCCTGAACTACTTTTGCGATACTGACAATTAATTCTCTAATAGGAATCTTCGTTACCCCTAAAATTCAATCAGGATAAAAACACGCGGATGACAGGAATGTGTCGCGGACAAAAGCTAGTTTTAAATAGAATAGTTAACCGGGGTTAATGCTACAATAGTAAATAAACTCACGTGTATGAGATCTTCTCGTCTGGCTGCGAGAACTGCGGCGGTTGCCATGTGAGAGTCAGCCATGTTGCAGAGTGAGACGACACTGATAAGGAGTGGGGTGGTGACGGGATACCTGCTACTTCCTTCTCGTCTGTTGGGAAGACGACAAAAATTTGAGTTTTTGAAAATATTTTAAAATAAAAGTAAAATAATATTTTTTATTAACACTTCAAGATACGATCATCAGCGTATCCCTGGTTTATACACTGCTACAAGAGCCAAAATCGGAAATTAGGTAATCTATAGATATTTTGTCACTACTACTTAAAGAGACACAAAACACATACATACAGTGAACGACACAAGAGTAAATAGCACGGATATATTTTGAGAAAGTTGTGAATAATGTATTCTAAGTATTTACTACTTCGGTAAATAATTTCGTCATTTCAAAGTAATAATAATAGTTTATTTCTCAAAAACATGTTACATTAAAATCAGAGATACATACAAGTAGTCCAAGGCAAAACTAATGAGGATAGAGATAGAGGATTCCATAACCGAATAAACTCGTGCCATATAAAATATTATAATTATTTAATCTTCTGATCAAATTTCGTTCACGGTGGCCAATCTCAATAAAGCCAAGTACGCAAGAGATATTACAACGCACTTGTGTGTGCACAAATAGATACACTACTTCCTTTCTCACTCTCTTAATGCGATGAAACGGCAATTCGACAAGACCGGGTTAAGATTAGGCGCAGGACCAATGCTTTAACGTGCTTTCCGATTCACGAGCTACTGAGAATTTCTAAATGGAAAATACACCCTGGGAATCGAACGTGACCAACAAGACAGTGAAAAGAAATATTAGCTCACCAGTATCAGTGACATTGAAGAGCAGCATGCTGGATGGCAGTGACTCCCCGAAGCTGTTGGATGCTACCACGAATACGTGGTACGTACTGTTCGACTCCAGACCTTCGATGTGCGTCATAGTCGAAGATACGTTCATTTTCTGTACCAAACAAATAAATAATATTAATAACCAAGAGTTTTTATTTACAGGTATTGCTGCGATGAACCGACGATTTAAAGAAAGTAGCTGACAGCTGGCTGGCTACCTAAGATCTGATTGGTTGGCGATCTCAGGGGGAGGCCAACGTTCAGCAGTGACTGGCATTACATTGCTGCGATTTGGACCCCTGGGGGTCCTGCAACAATCTATATTATAGGACTACTGGTCCAGTTATTACAATTATTTCGCTGTTAGGAAGATACCTTAACCCGGAGTGCTTATCAAAAACAATTTGGGAGTCATGACAAAATTCACACAGAGGAAGTCGTTGGCAAAAGCCGGTAGCAGTATCTTTAGTCGAGGTTTGATAACGTACGCTAATTAAATATTGTCTTATAAAGCTGCTTTTCGATGAGAACCTTATTAGGTACAGCTTTCTTAGAGCAGCCTCAGAGAGTACGGAGATTTCATCATCATCATAAACCGAAGGACGTTCATTGCTGAGCATAGGCCTCCCCCATAGAACGCCACAACTCGCAGCAACCTGCCGCTTGCATCCACCGGTTACCCGCGACCCTAACGATGTCGTCGGTACATCTGCTAGGAGGCCTGCCAACGCTGCGTCTTCCGGTTCGTGGTCGCCATTCGAGAACCTTTCTTCCCCATCGGTTATCGGTTCTTCGAGCGATGTGGCCTGCTCATTGCCACTTCAACTTGCATATTCTGAGAGCTATGTCTATAAGCTATATACGGAGATTTAGAAAGAGACAATTACACAAATAAGATCGGTAGCTTTTTAAATAAGTTTATATCTTATGTGCTTCTTTAAATCGCATGGCTGGTTAGAATTAGATAATGCCCATAGCAATAGCCCATTGTCGCCTTCATTTATACATTAAATATATATAGGTCATCATCATCATCATCATTTCAGCCAAAAGACGTCCACTGTTGGACATAGGCCTCCCCCAAGTGGCGCCACATTGACCGGTCCCGTGCGACTCGCATCCAGCGGATCCCCGCAACCTTTACCAGGTCATCGGTCCACCTAGTGGGAGGCCTTCCAACGCAACGTCTTCCGGTTCGCGGTCGCCACTCTAGAACTTTTCGACCCCATCGGCCATCTGTTCTGCGAGCAATGTGCCCTGCCCACTGCCACTTAAGTTTGGCAATTCTTCGGGCTACGTCGGTAACCTTGGTTCTCTTGCGGATATCCTCATTTCTGATTTTATCACGCAAGGAAACTCCGAGCATAGCCCTCTCCATTGCCCTTTGGGTGACTTTAAGCCTTCTGATGAGGCCCATTGTGAGCGACCACAGGTATAGGTATTGAAACTGAATTGGTCCCAAAGACACAGTAAACGTAAAGTTCTATACAATTTTATTTAACCTTAGTAAACCTAAGTTCTAGGTATCGCGCGATGACCCAGTTAGAACCTAAGAAATCTATTGTTAGAAATCTAAGGTGTATTTCAATGCACGTTGCGTTGGAATTCGAATGGAAAATGCTTAGTGGACCAGAAGAATTTAATGGGTAACCGTTAGGACTTCTAACATGGATATGTGTAAAAATAAAAATCGGTTTTATAGATTTTTCACGAACACTCATGCCTCTCAGTTTATACTACTACTAGTATAGTCTTCAACGTAATCCATATCCTTACTTCCATACTAATAATATAAATGCAAAAATCTGCCTATTACACTTTTACGATGAAACGGCTGAACCGATTTGATAAAATGACAATGCCAGATCCTGCCCCACCCATGTACAGAAAAAGTAAATTAATGAAAATAATGTAATGAATATAGAACCTTTTTATACTAAATTGTTTTTCTTTAGAACTTGCGGATTACGAAATACCTACCCACAAAATACAAACTCATTTTACCTAAAATACAATTTAACCTTTAGCCAATGTCATTATTGTTTTTAGAGTTAAACGAAAACCACAAGTTCTACAGTCACTAAGACTAATGTGTAGTTATCAGCAATAAATAAACAGTAAGATGCTACATATTGCACATGACTTTTATTGAGTGGGGCAAAGTTCTATAGAGTTTCTGGCATTGTCCTTTGGTTTGAAAATAGCTTAAACTCGGGGGAAGAACATATTAGGCTACTTTTTAATCCGTAACTTCTTCTATATGCGCGATAAATGTTTTCAAGCGGACGAAATCGCAGGCTAATGCATAGTCTTTTATAAATATGTATTCATTGCCGTTATTTTGTATGTAGACTATTGTAATTTTAAGAGTGATAAATAAACTATTATTTTAAGAGTGATAAATAAACTATTATTTTAAAAGTGATCTGATAAATAAACTATTATTTTATAATCCCTCGCTCGTTCGTTGAAAAAACTGTAAAATAGTTTTTTTTCTAGTTTAGTCATTTCTGAAATTGTAATGGGACTTGGGGAGTTGATATCGAGGACAGACATGGTACAGTAATAGATCTTTCCAGTTTACAAAATGGAAGTCCAACCAGATCATTTATTTCAAATAGACCATTATCAAGCACTTTGAACGTCAAAATTGTAAAAACTGGAAAAAAATTCACTCAGAGGAAGACGCGGGCAAAAGCTAGTCTTTATATACAGGATGTCCCAAGATATGCCACATGGAGGGAAAGTACCTTGAATATTGTAGATGGAACATTTTACTGAAAGAAGACTATTTGAATTTAAAAAACAATTTAAACTGCATTCATAGATATTTAAATAATTACATGGTTGAACCGGGAATCGAATCTCGTTACACTAAAAAAATAATCATCCTGTAGCTTTATCATACCGATCGAAAGGCTTTATCATAAGGATTATTTTTTGCTAAATAACATAGTGTCAGAAATAAATGGAAGACCATGAATTTTAACATTTTTAATACAAAATTTATCAATTTATGTCCTTACGGCAATGTCAGCTTTTCATATTTCTGAACCAAATTTCACATCAAATGTTAAAATTCATGGTCTTCCTTTTATTTCCGACACTATGTTATTTAGCAAAAAAGGAGGATGATTATTTTTCTCGTGTAACGAATTCGATTCCCGTTTCAACCATGTAATTATTTAAATATCTATGAATGCAGTTTAAATTGTTTTTTAAATCCAAATAAAGTCTTCTTTCAGTAAAATGTTCCATCTTCAATATTCAAGGTACTTTCCCTCCATGTGGCATATCCGTGGGACGCCCTGTATATAATTCTTCTGTGCGTGTGTATGACGTGACTAAACTCCTCCTATACGGCTGGACCGATTTTAGTGTTTTTTTTTGGGTGTATTTCAGAAGATTCGAGAATGTTCAAAAAAGAAAAAAACAATTGAACAACGCTACAATCAGGTTTCAGGATTATATAGGGTGACTGGTAATTAGTGTACGATACTTTAATACGTGATTGTGTTCATGATAACAAACAACTTTACCGAAGAAAAAATGTTTTATGTACTGGTTCACTTTTATCACAATAACACAACAGCCGTATGAAATTCAAGCGCGCGCACGCCTGTGACCTAAAGTGAACCAGTACAAAAAAATATTTTTCTTCGGGAAAGTTGTTTGTTATCATGAACACAATCACGTGTTTAAGTATCGTACACTTATTACCAGTCACCCTTTATATATATAGTTCTTCTGTGCGTATGTATGACGTGACTAAACTCCTCTTAAACGGTTGGACCGATTTTAGTGTTTTTTTTTGTGTGTGTGTTTCAGAGGATTCGAGAATAGTTCGAAAACACAAATAGAGCCGGTAGGTGGCGCTACAATCAGGTTCCAGGATTATTTTGAGGGCAAGACAACGTCTGCCAGACCCGCTACTCTATACTAATACTATAAAGAAAAAAAAACAAAAAAAAAAAAAAAACAAATGAACTCAAAATTTAATGGTCCAATTTTAAAAAAAAAACACCAATCGAAAGCTACATTATTCCTGAGTAACATAGGTAGGCTATACTGCATTATTAAAAAATGAGGTTTCCTTACAAAAATCGACTCAGACGAATACGAGAAAAAGCCGCTATACCTACTATAAAAAGTTCCCAAATATTTTTCATCACTCACATTATAAGTAGTCTGCATATTGTTGTAGCTGTACGGCTGTGAGTTGTTCTCGATCTTCTGCCAGTGCACCACGTATGATGTCACGTTCGCGCCATCTTGTGGCGGCGCCCAGTCCAGGAACACCTTGTTGGTGCTGATCACAGCATGCAGCTCCCGGGGAGGACCTGGCAAGAGACCAGTACCTGGGGGAGGAGGAGAGGGGTTATTAATAATAATAATAATAATATGTGGGGACATTTTCACACACGGCCATCTGACCCCAAACTAGGGAGACCCTGTACTATGGGTGCCAGACAGCTGATATACATACACAAATACATTTTTTTTTTGTAAATACATACATATATAGATAAACAACACCCAGACACAAAGCAAACACAAATGCTCATCACACAAATGTTCACCCTGGGTGGGAATCGAACCCGCAACACGCTGCGCAGCAGTCGATCGCTCAGCCACTGCGCCAACCGTGTCGTCAAACACGGTTATTCTGTATCTTCGTATGAGAGAAAGAGAAAGCTGTAAAGCATGTATAGCTCCATCCCTTTTTCTAGAAAGAAACAATGATGGTTTTGGCATTTCTTTTGGTGTTTTATCGAGAACATTTCAGAAAGTGTGCATTTGGAATTACACTACTTAATTCCTCCATCCCCATTCCATCGTCAGATGAGCAGTGATACGGCAAAGCGACATCGCTATTGGTTGTAGTTCCACGGTCTCGAACCAAAAGCTTTCCTTCCGCATTTGTTGTGCGTACTGCCAGACTAGAAAATTCACTGCCCGTATTTCCGTTCCCCGATAAGTATATTCTGGGTATTATGTTTTTTTTTGCACAGATATGTATTTACATACGTATCTGTTCCTTCGTTCTTTACGGGGATTTTTTCTTGCAATAGGAGTTTTAAAATAAAGTTAAATGTTTAAAAAATGATCATTTTTACTTTTCCTGTCATGTTCAGTAGAAGTTTATCTTATTATCCCCCAAATATCCCATCATGCTTCCAGTGTACTGGCAAAAAAGAAAAAGCAAATATTTTTTATTTGTAATCACATTTCTTTTTAATGTGTGCATAAATACAGAATATAATTATTAAGTAAAACCAAAGCGCATTTTTTTTTTGTTGACCGGTGTAATGGAATGGTGATGGGGGAATGAAGTTAATATGATATCAGAACAGACCTTCCTCGAAGCACTGCACGATGTTGCCGATGTAGGGCACGCAGGAGTTGACGCCGCCGCTGTAGGCGCCCGCGCACACGCCGCGACACGCCGCCGGCACGCCGCGCCGCGCGCAGCACTGCTCGTGGTTACGACCTGCACAACACAATACAGTTCAATGTTAAGGGTTATATACTCTTAAGAGCGCGTATTCGATTCGTGACGAAAACTTCATGTTTTTGCGTTTTGCCCAGAGAAATATCGTAATTATGTGAGCAGATTATTGAAAGACAATTTACAGTTTTAGAAAGATTAAGTCTAAAAGTATAATTTTTAGTTGTGGTTTTTTAAAGCGAAGACAACTCTTTCATATCGTTTTACGAAAATAGACGTCAGAGTTAACTTTCAGGACCAATACAACCATTACAATATGCCAAAATATTTTGTTTTATGCGTTTTTCCAACAGTATATACAGTCATAAAGACAGCTACGAAAATGACGAAAGTATTACTATTATGTATTTAAAAACAATGTTGAAAAAGTAGAAAATCGGTTCACTTTGTCAATTTTTTTTCAACAGTATTTGAATAAAAACATAACTGATATATTTATTTTATGAAAGTAAATGTTATGCTTAATATACAGAATATTTTTCAGTCCGTTATACGAGCTCATTTATTTTAGACAATTATTTTAAAAATTGTAAAACATCGCGCCCTTTGTTTGCCGATCTATTTCAATGATTCGTGCTTATTTCGTGCATATTTATTTTTCTGATGCACACAAACAGACCATTGTATTAGTGTTTGTCAATGCTGCTACGATGTTCTAGCAATCGTTTAGATTTTGAGTTGCGCTAAATCGAATACGCGGCCTTAAGGAAGACTCTGTTTTGCTAACTCTGGACCAACATTATAGCTATTATTCAACTATCCTTTAAAAAAAATGTGCTGAATTAAGAAAGTGGTTGTTGTATGAATCTTTCTATTCCATTAATGAGTTCTTTCACAAAATTCATGTAAATTTTATACATATAACCTTGCGTCAAAGTATAGACACTGATTTATTTATCTGTATGATAAGTGATTTTTATTGTAGTATGTCCTTTTGTAATTGATTTCTTATGTTAATTATTATTATATTATATTTGCATGCCGCTGTGTCGGCGAAACTTGCTGAACTAAATATTTTAAATAATATCACCTTATGTAACCGTGTTTCATACAAACAAAAACAACTCTAAACTCAACAAACTCTCTCTCTCTCAACTCTGGACTGGCAAAAATATTATCATGACACAATGTTACTCGTATCGAACAGAAAGAGAGGGGGTAGCCTTGACTCTGATATACTAGTATTCGTGCAGGAATTATCTATATTCTACAGGATATTTGAATATATCGATAGTGCTAATATTTTACATCTATTTCTTGACCATTCAAAACTGGTTAAATAATATCATAGCACTCGGATTCGTTTTTATTATCGCGACTTGGATTCACTCTGAGTCTGTCAGAAATAGTTTGGATTCAATCGTGAAGTGAATGACAGAACAAATGGATATCGAACTGAAAGGCGACGATGATACGTATTAAATCAGGTAGATATTACAAATTCTCAAATATTGGTTAAAATATTTTAGTGTAACTAAACTAATATATTCGTGTTAGCTAATATAGACAAATAAATATAGGTTAATACCTATATTTGGCCTATATTTGACCTACTGTTAACTTTTTCCTGACTGAAAAAGTAAACAGAAGGTAGTAGAAAATGAAATACTTAATTTTAAGATAAATACGATGTAGATGAGCAGAGACGTATTAATTATTATTTTTTGCTAGCCGTTTCTGTCCCTCTTCTCCGTGCCTCGGAAAGCACGTAAAGCCGTTGGTCCCGGTTGTCAATTGTAGATCTTTGGCAGTCGTTATGGGTAGTCAGAAGCCAAAAAGTCTGACAACCAGTCTTACCAAGGGGTATCGTGTTACCCAGTAACTGGGTTGTGGAGGTCCGATAGGCAGTCGCTCCATGTAAAACACTGGTATTCAGCTGCATCCGGTTAGACTGGAAGCCGACCCCAATATAGTTGGGAAAAGGCTAGGCAGATGATGTTTCTGTCCCTCTTCTGGGCAAATGCCTGCCCGTCGCGCCAATTCCTAAGGAAGCCATCCAAAGCGTCCCGCCACCTACTCCTCGATATACCGCGACCCGCTTGACTGTTTTATGGCTTCAGTCTTGCGATATGCAGCCCCCAGCTTAGCTGGCCGGCATGGCATGGTATTAAAATAATGATGTTGCGAATAATCTTACCTCCAGCGCCACATCTGAGTAGTTTATGGAAGTCTTGGGCACAAAGAGGCGCCAACATTCTGAGGTCCGACATCTTCGCGTCATATGAACATAGAGGCATGCAGACTCCCGCTAACTGGACCCGTTCACAGCACGCTGTCACGTTGTACGAGTTCGCTACTTCTTCCTCTTCTTCTATCACCTAAGAAGAGAAGGAATTACTTTTAAATTTGATACTTGAGGTTTTTGTAGGAGACCAAAAGCATCATTAAAGAAGGTTGAATACACGGTTGGCGCTCCCTGTCCCAGTTGGGCGCCATTTTTGACATCAGTCAAACTAGATCGGAAAAAAGCTTATTATTGGAGTAAAGAATAAACCAACTTGACGACATGGTTGGCCCAGTGGCTGAGCGATTGGCTGCTGCACTGTTTCAGGTTCAATTTCCACACGGAACAAATATTTGTATGGCGTACAGGAACGGGACCTGAGTGGGTCCCATTTCTGTGGTTGTTTGTTTGTGTATTTGAATTTGAATGCTTGGATTACAAAAACGTGACAATCATGAAAGCGGAGATTCCCAAATGTGGAGCAATAAAAAAAAAAACATTTTTTTGAGTTATTTATTGTTATTTGTATGATATATTAAGAATGACTTCAAAAAAGAAATCATGTTTTGTGGGAGAAGTAAGGGAAAGAAATTCGGTGATACTAAGTAACTATACCCTGTTCACAATAAGATTAGACATTTACTCAAACCTTTTTACTTCTATTGCGTTGGTAGCATGACAAAGGCAACTGCAGTAAACAGTTGTTATTGTAACCACTTTTTGTTGCCTCTAATGTCATCCTTAAGCCTACGGAATAGAAGTCAAAATCGGTTGAAGGGACTGTAAAAAAGGTATGTGTCAATGTCTAATCTTATTGTGAACAGGGTATAGTAACCACTGAAATTGCTACTTATAATGTACTTACTTGACTTTGTGTTCTGAAGATCAGTCTGGGAGAAGCGTCTCCCACGCCATGTTCGTTCACAGCTTCCAAGTAAATCTCATAGTCCATGTTAGACTCCAGGTCTTCTAAGATGTACGGAGAATGAACCTGTTCAAAACATGATGATATTACTAAGGTGTTTGTTTCTTTCATTATGTGGGGCAGTTTTTACTAATTCATACAGGGTAAAGTATTTCGGTAACCTAGGTAACGTACGGGAGATCACCAGCAATGCCAAGTCGCTGCTGGTCTTTCTTGAGGAGCTGGGGGATCGAATAACTTACAGTCCGTGCCACGAAAGATGAGACTTGACACGAACTTGATTTGACTCTCATCTTTCGTGGCACGCACTATACTTCCTACCTGTACGCAAAATACGCGCTGCGATGTGGAGTTGCGGACACCAGTATGTTATACCATACCATACCAATCTCTACTAATTTAGAAAAGCAATGAACTCCTTGAAATTATTTTGTAAAACTGGTAGGTATTCCTCTCTATAACTTCTGCCAGGAATTAAAAAAACGACGCTATATAATATAGATTAGCAATAAAATCTTACTTTCTCCAAAATCCTGTACTCATCTCCATCCCCAGCCATTAGCGTCTTATAATGTAAGTTGTAGAACTGAACGGTATCTGCCAGCGCCGCTGGTGGGGACCAGTGCACCACTGCGTAGTCTGTGTCAATGTTCGTGAGGTACAGACGTGATGGGGCGCCCGGCAGGACCCCGTAGCCGCGGAGCAGGCAGTTCGTGTAGGAGTTCATGTAGCGGAGGCATCTGGTGGGTAGGATGATGGTATTAGGAAAGAGGTATTGTATGTAGAAGAATGTTATTTACAGCGGAAGACTCCAAAATTGGAAAATGTATGTGGATTGAATGTAATAATAATATTAAAGTATCTAGACTTGGCTCGCGAGGTTGTCGACATGTGGGATGTGAATACAGAAATCATTGTGCCGAAAGTCGTTACGGCCAATGGATTAATTTCCAAGCGCCTCACCAACATCTGAGGAGTCTCTCTGGCAGCTGGATCAAGGGCTTGATTCAGAAAGCGGTTCTCCTGGACATGGCGCGTATTGTTAGGAGATTCCTCTCTCAGGAGCCCTGACCACCGGTAGCGTGGACCCTGTTCCCGATACCGGTGGGCTACTATTTTTTTTTTTTAAATGTTTTTATTTTTTTGTTCCTAAATATTTAAAAATATATTATAATATGTAAAAAAAATAATAAATGTGAATAATAATATTAATAATAATTTATTTCGAGCAACAAGATTCATAGTATTAATAACGACATACTTACAAACTACGTTAGTAACACTTACACAAAAACAGAATAAGAAACAATTTATGACATCACTGCTGCAAGGTGACAGACGCAGCCGAAACCCTGCAGCAGTGTTTTCGCTGTCATAGACATTATGCTGTTGGCGCTGCCCCGCACCCTACGGGTCAAAGATGCGCACCGCTTCCGCATTACCCAGTAAAAACAGTGCACATGTAGGGCCTTAGGCATCACTGATAGTCCTCTGTGCAGAGCCTGCATGGGGGCGGATGAAACGGTAGCACATGTACTCCTTGAGTGCACTGGCGTCACCCAGATCCGCAGGGAAACCCTTGGAACACCAAACTCCCTTGCGGACGCCCTGAGAAGACTGGGAAGATTGATCTGCTTCTGGAGGGAGGTGGGCTGGTTGGAGTAGTCGGCCGCCATGGCTCACGTACAATGGTCCATATTTAGGGACTAAGTGCGGAAACCAAACCCCCCTAACATATAACAGTGCACACGTGCTTTCGCGAACATCATGCGCTACAGTGTCGGGGCAATCCCAACAACAGCCTGAAAGGGTTGTTGTATTGAACGCGAAGGGCTCGTATAATGAACCCACAGACAACAAGTGTAAAATGACGTGCAGTAAGCATTAAATATTATAGTGTGTTTGTCCTCTTTAGAGGCACGCCTAATGATTCTTTATCAAATTTATTTTTGTAACTGTCCTTAAAAACTGCCTCACTGTCATGTTTTGACTAGTTTAGCGATGATGTGAGCAACGTGAGTCATCATCATCTGCCTAGTGAGCCTCCAGGCTAACTACATGCAGCTGAATTACAAGTGTTTTACAAGGAGCGACCGTATGGCGTCGGACGTAGAGAATAGCACCATCCCATATCTTCCCGTGGGTGTAGTAAGAGGCGACTAAGGGACTCATTAGAGAATGGGCAGCAGCGTTCTCTGTGCCTTTATAACAACCATACTGCGATCGCCAACCCGCCTGCCAAGCTTGGCGATTATGGCAAAACCCCCTTTTGCGGGAGTCCTATGTCCAGCAGTGGACGTCATTTGGCTGAAATTATGACAAGGAGCGACTACCTATATGACCTCCGTAACTCAGTAACTGGGTAACACGATATCTTTTGCTAAGACTGGTCAGACTTTCGGGCTTTTGACTAGGTACCCCTTACGACTGTCAAAAATGAAAACCGAGAACCGGAGGGGACTCGATACGAAATGGATGCATGGTCACCAATCCACGGACTAACCGCGGCAAGCGTACCTTAACCACGGCCGATCGATACGTACAACTTTTTAGTTAGCCATGGTTCCCTCGTCATCTGAGCCACGTGAGTTAACCCTTTCCCAGTCCCATGAACCACATACGGTTCAGGTTGATTGTTTAACTATTGTGTCTGTTAATTAGACAGTGAAAGTGTTAAAGACCAAAATAATATTCCGCCACAATGTAATTATTAAATACACAACGTAAATACACAATAAATTAAACTAAATACACAATGTAATTATTAAAATGGATAAACAAAATCATTAAAACGTCACTAATGCTGCGATAAATGTGGCTACCTACTGGGCTCGAGTAGTCTAACATAACGGAAAACCATCGATTAGAAAAGAAGAAGAAGAAGAAGAATATAATTTTAAACCAAAAAAGGGAACTATTAATTGGCACGAATGTTTCCATTTAAAATTCACACAATAGAAATACGTATTGAAGATAACCTTACCACCTTTTCAGGATATAAATATCAATGTTTTGGGAAGTACTCCAAAAAGAACCTTGAAACCAGTCTCTTTGTTGAAGCACCCTTGTTTTATATGATTTGTACAAGTTAAGAGGCACTTCTGCAGGCTTCAGTGATATTTTAAGACTTGAGGGGTAAAACCGTAAACAAAAAATGTTTGAATTGAATGATTTCTCAACAGCGTAATTATTAGACACAAAGGTATCCATTTGTTATTGTGGGTTTTGATATAGCAAAAGAATCTGAAGTGAAAAGTTATATGTCGAAATATTACAGGATTAAATTACGTATTCTAAATCTGGGAATATCTAGAAATGGTGTTCGGTAAATATCACAGTATAAATGCGGTCGAGGTCAGCACATCAAGTTACTACAATTTGTCAAATTAATTTGATAGATTTTCAACTTTATTACAAAAGCATAAGGTTCATATTTAATTGCGAAAATTTGACAGTTAGGTATGGCTTGATGTGCTGGCGTCTGTACGTCTGTTGATGCTTTTAGGGTTCCGTACCTCAAAAGGAATAAACGGAACCGAACTCACAGAACTCGGGAACGCGTAGAGGTATCGAGTTGAAATTAAAACCATATACTCAAGTGTACGGTCCCTTAATGCTGTAAAAAAAACAACCCTCTATGTTTACGTGAAAAAAGATACGGCCGTTTATGTCGCAAAAAACGCATTTATAATATTAAGTAGATTAAAGTATGGATAGTAGGTATGGATTAGTATAGAAGTATGGATATGTACCTACAAATATGTACGGAACCCTCGGTGGGCGAGTCCGACTCGCACCTGTCCGGATTTTTTTTTGACAAGATTTTCGTATGAATATTGTGTACGGAATTTGAGTAAGGTAGTGATTTTCTGCTTTTATTTTCGTTTCTACATGGTCCATTTTAAGACCGAAATATTGGTATTTCGGTCACTTATGGCGCTTACTTTTATTTTGCCAATTATTTTTTATTTGAAGATTCCAGAGTCGCCATACCTGCGTTTGGAAATGGTGGGTGCTAACAGATGAAGGGCATAGCTAAAACTTGAATGCATTTCAATGGTGGACTTTTCAGGTATAAAAGGTTTCTTACTCCCTTACGTCCCTAAAATGTGACACTTGACTTATATATATGTTTTAAAGGATATTTACACATTTCTATAACCTTACTCAAAATTTCAGCTATGCCATGACATAGGTCTGTGATCTCAGTCTAATAAGACTCACAGAGCTACATTAACTTCCAAGCAAGACTATTGCAAGTTTTGCAGAACACAAACTTGTTAATATATCTTGTAAAGTTTAGGGTCTACCAGTATACGGGCAGAATACTTGCAAATAAACTTAAACACGATAGTGGTCGAAGTTTTGCGAGAAACTCCACTAACTCCGCATAGATATTTAGTTTAAAAATCATATTTTAGAATGTTTTTAAACTTGCCTCACTAAAGTTAGAAGATTATTTTAAAAATATTGCAGAATACGCCAGAGTTGTAATGTTTTATCTTTTTGTGTTGAAGTTTGTGAAATACAATTTCGTGTAAAAATTATGCCATTGGAATGAACTTGACTAATCTTTTGAAGTAATCCTATTATTCTTGAAGCTAAGAGAGTTAGAGGATTTTTCTTTTTGTTTTAAAGCTTTTTTTTAACTGAGTTAAGACTGCTTCGTTCGTCTCAGGCATTCTCAGGTCGCACTGTATTGTTTAGATCTTTCTATTAGGAGTTACTCTTTGTAGCAGTTCGGAGGAAATATTATAGTGCACAAGTGTGTGCACATACTCAGGAGTACTCTTTCCTCCTGAAGTACCTACTACTTCGGAAAGCACATTTAATAAAGCCATTGGTGTCATCGGACGATGAGAGTAACACTATAGTCCATTCGCGTTAAGAATATAGTGATTCATCAGTGCATCTGAAGAGTAATTGGTTTAAGCTTTATTATTTGCGACCTATTTGGTCAATGTCAGACGACTTACAATTTCCTAATTATAATAGTAAGAGGACACCGCAAGCACGGCCATCTGACCCAAAACTAGACCATGGACTAAGGGTGTCAGACAGCTGATATACATACACAAATATAGAACGCGAATAAACTATAGATCAGCTCATTGCACATGCCAATGATGTTGGTGGTATTATTGGATTGTATTCCATTACAATTGATATTATTTTAACAAATACAAGCAGCATTTATATGCCAAAAGAAAGAGCCTCTGTTTATTTGAACCTACATGTCTAGTAACTATTCGGTCGGCCTCTGAGAGTTGCAACCTCTGCACAACTTCGGGTGGCGCATGGATTAATTGGAAACTTTGTTCCAATTTTTAATGCAATTAGTGACCGCGCTAATTGAGCACGAAATTGGGACAGCTGATAAAAGTGTGAGGATCAGCTCGTTTTAAAAATGAAGTTGGAGTTTTTGTTGACCGAGTTGGTTTAATGCAATAGGGTGATAGTTACTCCGATAAGTAAGGCTTTTGTCATTTACTAACTTTTGCCTGCGACTACAGCCGCGTAGAATTCAAAGTCGTACTTAACTGACGACCTATAAGCTCTATCTACCTGCCCAGATTTACAAGCCAAATAGGTTTCGAGGTTCCGTGTTTTGTCAGTGAGTGACTTTTTGCTTGTATAATTAAAGATAGATCTCATGCATAGAATGCACTACACGGTAATGTATATGTCGATGAATGCCAGACATGATCATGAGCAACAGATATCCTCCTTACCCTACGCATCTGCCAAAGTTATAACCTTATTTTTAGTAAACTGTAACGTAGTGCCTGGTATTCGTCGACATATGCAATACCGAATAGTGGCTTCTATGCAAAGTAACCTTATGTTAGACTAAAATATGTAAATAAATGTTCCTTGTATATATATTGCTTCAGGGCCTGGGGTATGATTCTGTAAGACCTCATTCTTAAACTTCGAATCTGAAGCCGCTGTGAGTTTCTTGATTGGCATTCTAAAAACTCGGTTGATAATTCGAATTAACACTAGCGCCATTCTTGCGAGCGAGCGAGATTTTGACAGATAAAGTATGAGATGACGTAAGAAGTCGCAATCTGTAAGGTAATTTCCCCGTCACTTAGACGCTCACTTGGCACTCGAACCCGATTCAAAGTGTCAAATATATCAGGTCATTTTGAACCTTATGCGAAGTGAGAGTGAATAGCGATGTGAGATGCGAGTTGCTGTGTGAATTTTACAGAATCGACCTACTGTACTGTAGAGTACAAGCACTAGTGCTTATAACACACACGCATTCCATTGCTGTTGTATCCATAGTACAGCCTACCAGATCTTTTTTGATAAAATATAGCACTAAATAATAGAAAAGACCATCACTAGTATTAACTACGTCGACTCTTCCGATACCGACACCACTTGAGGATGAGTCGTCACCTAACATTTTGACAATGGTGGCGTTTCATACGAGGATAAGATTTTTACCTAAGTCGATGAAATGGGTGGATGCTATTCTAGCCCGGACATCCTATGGAGACCGAGACAGAACTTTTCCACTGCTGGGCAAAGGCCTCTCCACTCTCCTACCAAGTCTCTCTATTATGGGCTATTTGGGACCAGTCTTTGTCGGAGGAGTCCAGATTATCCCGCCATCTCCGCCTAGATACATAAAATGTGAAAAATAAAAACCAAATACAACTCACTTGAAATGATTAAAGTCAAGCGTGGTAATATTCCCGCTGCACAACGGGAGACAGGACTCGGGCAGTCCTTTGGAGCGGCAGCAGGGAGTGTGGTCCATGCCGTTGGCGAGGCAGCCGAAGGTCACGCCGGCCCATGGAGCGCAGATCATCAGGTCTGTCACCTGCAGCTGAGGGTTACACACGGCTGTCTGTGGTGATCGTGCGTTAGTCACAGGTGATGTGGTGGTGGAGGGTTGTATGATGGGGGTTAGTAGTGATGACAGTCATGAGGATAGTTTCTTTTTTTAGGTTTGTTGAGAGTATGAATGGTCATGTTTGGTGCATCGTCTTTGCTTTGGATGAACATCTGTGTAGTAAAAAGTATTCTAAAATATTAAATAAGGATTTCATTTTGAGAGTGCTAAAACTGGATTCTTTTTTTTTTTTAACAAAGTTTGTGATTTATGTACAGTGAACAAAAAAATTAAGCAACTTTGCAACTGCCTAGCCTTTTTCCAACTATATTGAGGCGGCTTCCGGTCTAACCGGATGCAGCTGAATACCAGTGTCTTACATGGAGCGACTGCCTATGATGAACCCAGTAACAGGGTAACACGATACCTCTTGGTAAGACTAGTTCTCGGATTTTCTGGCTTCTGACTACCTATAACGACTGTCAAAGATCTACGAATGACAGCCAGGATGGGCTTTACGTGATTTTCGAGGCACGGAGGGGTCTCGGTACGAAATTGATGGTCACCCATCTACGGGCTGATCGCGGCAAGCATAGTTTCGTAAATACATTATGAATAAACAAACACGAATCGATATGAAGTTGCTTAACTTTTTGTTTTTGTTGCGTATGAATGACCAAAAAACTCATCACCAATACACAGAAATGTTCGATGATTCCAACTTACAGCGATCTCGAAGGTCTTGGTGGGGTCACAGAGCTTCTCAACACAGCCGTAGTGGTTAACCCCCTCCGACACGCAGCAACCTCTCACGTCAGGGAGCTTGGGGGCTGCGGCTACAGCCGTGGACTTCATCTTGCCAGGAGTCAGGGTTAGAGACCTAGGTGGAAAGATGAATTAGATAAATCAGCCATTATCAACTGTCTCTACTAACTGTCAACCAGTATGAGCTGTATGTTTCAACTGTCTTGAATTTCGTTGCGGGACAGTTGAATCATTTCTCTGGGAGTCGTCGAGCTTCATTGCCTCGGCGTTTTTCTGGTGGTTGCCACTGTTGATTCTGGCTTACAGGAGTTGGCTTACAGGAGTTGAATTGTGAATAGTGTGGCGGACTTGTCTCAAAATAGCCGTAGCAGTTAGATACTAGTGGTCTGTTCAAAGAAACCAAACCAATCATGGTTTAGACCTTTCCGTGATTCCACGATTGTGTAAATACAGTAGCAGGAGTTTGAGAGAAATTTAAAGAATTCAAAATGATTTGTGAGAAATCGCTGTTCGGAGTAAACTTAATTTCATTCGCGTTTAATGTTTCAGATGTAGAAACTGCGCGTATGGTCTACTTTAGCTACTTTCACAGCATTATGTCGTATGGTATTTTACTGTGGGGTCGGGCTGCCGACATTGAATCCATTTTTATCTTACAAAAAAGAGCTGTTAGAGCCATTTATAATCTACGTCGCCGCGATTCTCTTAGGGAACTATTTAAAAATATTAATATAATGACAGTGCCTTGCCAATTTATCTATGAAAATATTATGTACGTAAGAAAAAACCTACATTTATTTAATAAGGTTAGTGATAGACATAATATTAATACTAGAAACAAAGACAAAATAGCTCAACCATATTTTAGATTGTCTAAAGTTCATAAATCTTTTATGGGGTTCTGTGTTCTGTGTTATAACAAAATTCCTAGTGATATATTGCAACTAAATGAAAGAAAATTTAAAACATATATTAAAAGTACACTCAGTAAACAAGCATATTACAGTTTAGAGGATTATATCCATGATAAGAATGCTTGGAAACATGCTGGTCCGGGCTCCATAGGACAATCTACAGTCTAGACAAAATCAAACGGATTGCTAATTAAAACTACTTAATTTATACTTAGTATATACATTATATTTAATTCTTGCTTTGGGTCACACACTGGTTCATAGGTTCATAGTTTGTTGAAATGTATGGAGTGGTTGTCTACTTTTACAATAATTGTAAATAATAATATGTGAACACTATGTATCTATGTATACAACTTAGCTGTCATTCTTTATCTTGTAATACTTTGTACATACTTCAATATAGTGTTTTTATGCAAGGTCCATCGTATTCACGTATAGTTATATAACTGAAAACTGTAAATGCAAAATATTGTGCACATTTTTTTTAAAAGAGTGAGTATGGAGTTTCTTGCCCATTCTTCTCCATACGAAGCTACCTTTTGGAATGGGCAACTAGAATCAACTTTATATTTTTTTATTATGACGTTCAAAAGTGCCTTTTTAATGGTCTAATTGAAATAAATGATTTGACTTTGACTTTGACTTTGACTTTGTGTTGTAAAAGATAAAAAAATAAAGGTCCAGTGTAAATCGGATTAGCACATGAAGGGTTCTACTGTACAAAATAGGTACCTAAAGATTGAGCAAAAAACGCTGAAAAAAACAGGATTCTTGCAATGGGGATCCCGTTTAATTTTTGACTTTTTCTTTTATTGGGGCCACAGTAATACCTACACACTGTAAAAGTTTCTACTTATAACTTTTCAAGAGATACAGTCCTCTGATACACAGACCAACGGACAGCGTAGGCTTAAAACTTGTGGGGTACCCATCGAGTACCTAAAGAACCTTAAAAAAATTGCCAAAATACAACAAAACGATGTTGGCAATGGTCCCACAAAATTCTAGGAAAACACTTTTATTTTATGCCCGAGGGTTTCAACTCCAGTAATGAATATAAATTAATTTCATTTCATTGGGGCCTTTTTCGAAAACCTTACGGTTAGGCAGACTTAAAGGTTTCTCTGTTTTTAACGTATTTTGATATCAACTCACCTGATCGCATAACTGGGCAAGCTGGACCCATGAATGTTGAACGAAGTCACAGTTATCTCATACATCGTGAAGGGCAGCAAATCATTGAGGACAAAGTTGGTCTTATTCGGAGGTACTTTGTACGTCAAAGACTGGAAACTTTTCATAGAGTCATTGTTTTTGATGGAACTCTCTGAAGGGTCAATGAGATGGGCATCGAACGAGCGCAGAGTGGTGACGTTGATAACGTACTCTATGACAGAGTCTGTGTTCTCGATTGGTGGATTCCAGGATACGTTCAATTGTTTCTCGTTTAGAGGTTCCACTTCCACCTCTTCTGGAGGACCTGGGAGAAGTTCTGTAAAAGAAATTTTAGGTTTAAAAATAGGAGAATGTTATACAACATGAAGTCTGCTGTCGGGGGCTAAGCGCGGGCATCATCTGACTAGGCTTTTCCCAACTATGTTGGGATTGGTTTCTAGTTTAACCCATTGCAGCTGACTACCAGTGATTTACATGGAGCGACCTCCACAACCCAGTTACTAACACTATACCCCTTGGTAAGACTGGTTGTCAGACTTTCTGTCTTATGACGACCTACGAATGACAGTCGGGACCAACGGCTTTGTAGGCTTTTCGAGGCATGGTAGGGTCTCGGTATGAAATGGATAATCATCCATCCGAGAGTCTAATCAATACAAATGAGTACTATCATATCTGTTGCCAACTCATTTATGATAGATTGTTAATGTTTTGACCAAACAATTAATGATTCAACTCATTACATTGATGATAATTCAGAAACTGGTAGATGAACTAATGAGAACTAATGCGCAAGTAAGCTTGTTTGATTGTTACACTATCACGGTTAAAGTACCGAACCGATTTTGAAGAAATTTGGTAAATACAGAACAAGTTTGAAACACTATGAAATCCTTCATTGTGTTTCAAACTTGTTCTGTATAACGCTACTTTTTAATCTGCATCCGCGATGACGGACATTTATGTGGACGAAGTGGCGGTCAAAAGCTAGTTTTTCTATAAAAATAAGGTATTGGTTAATCATTTATCATTTGGAGACCTTGTCTGTATATATTGTTAGATAATATCTACTAATATGTAAAACAATCATCATATGAATCAGTACTCGAATTATGATACCTGATTCAATTTCCGTTATGAAATCAAATTTTATATGATTGGTTTTTGATATTGTCGATAGCCGATCATAACCACTCATATGACATTGATGGAAACCTGTATCTCAGGATACACAGGATACTATAAATAGGTACCTTTACTAAACATGATCATCGGCCCAGCCTTTTTCTAACTCTATTGGGGTGGGCATATAGTTTAACCGGATGTAGCTGAATACTCAGCTGCAGCTTAGTCGCAAAATGTGAAATTGGAAAATACAATTTTTTTTTAAACCTGGCAAAATTTTAGTCTATGTTACTAACGCGACATTTTGCGAAAGAGACATTCCGCGAAAGCGACATTATGAGGAAGAGACATATTTCGATCAGTTGACATTTTGCAAAAGAGACATTTTGCGACTAAGCCCGGTAAGAAAATACAACAAAGGGAATAAACAACAATGACTTACCGATGCCTTCAACAATGCAAGCCAACGTCTTCTCCATGTAAGACGCGCACGAGTAATGAGTCTTGATATTGTCGGTCACAGGGGTGAACTCTCCCCTGCACACGTCTTGGCAGATGTCGGGCACTCGCTCTTGGATGCAGCAGGGGACGTGGTTGCGGCCGTCTGCCATACATCTAGTGCAAATAGGTTTGTTGAAGAGTTTCTCGGTGATAGATAAAATTGAGATAATTAAGAAAAAGTGCCCGGGATGGAAATAATTATGCTTTCATGGTTTAAGGACAAATGTGCAAACAGCATCCAGTTTTCATATATTGATGAGATATTCGTAAAATCTATCACAAACAGCTGAAAATCGTGTCCTATATAAAGGACCTATATAATACTTGGCGACGATTATTACCTTGCATGTAGGTAATTACGCAATTGTCAACAGTATATCTGTTGTACATTAGATCATTGTCAATTAATTAAACATTCCAATAACTGTAAGCCTGTTAAAGTAAATCAGTTGTTCCGAATAAGTCCTGAGTGTAAATGGCTTGCTGAAGAGTGGTGTAACAAGTGAACTCCGAAGAGGTATAATTCAAAAAATAACAAGGGAGTAAGGTAAGGAAGTCTTATAATATATGGAACCTTGACACTTCTAGAAAGAGTCGCGGCAGACCTTGCTAAAAATAGTAAGGCAAGCTAGACAAAAGCTCCATTTTAGTTCTAGACTGAACTAACTGGAACTGATGAAAGTCATGAACGGCCAGAAGTGAGATAAGGCAGGCTGACAGTAGTAATATAATTTAGAACAAAGTTAGAGAAGTCTGACAAATTACTGATTAATGTAGACTCATTTATTTATTTGTCTGGAGAAACAATGTTTAATTGAATATTGTAACTAGTTGAATTTATGGTTATTCATTTATACATTGACTGCAGAAATACATTACATTTACCATTTCTGTTTTAATTTAGTAATAATCACTATGGTATTAATAAGTTTTGACTTTCTTTTTTTTTTAACGTGGGGTAATCCTCACCTACCTACCAAATAATTTAGTGTGTTCTTCCTCTCGCATGATTGTTTTTTTTTTCTTATTTCGAATGCAACCATATTTGTACGCCTCTTGGCATAACATAGCGACCCTATGAACTTTAATTTAAGAACTGTATTCACTACCTATGTTACACAAATAAAAAAAGGTTTTGATTTGATTTGACTTGTCGATCAATAGTAAAAGAGTTTATTCCAGTAGGTACTTCTAAACTAGATCAGTACATTTTTTTTTTCTAATAAAATGTTGAAGTTTATTAAAGTGTAATTTGACGTGTTTTCCAATTCCGCTAGAATCGAAAGTCGCATTTTATTAGACCCTTTATAAACTGATGGTAGGCTCTTGATAAATTGTTGTTGAAAACTAAGGATAGTTCGTAGTAACATCGATCCATCTTACTAAAAATATGGTGATTAATTACTGACGTCAAGACCAAGGGACTTGGTCATTTCAGTTGGGAAATGTACAAGATTTTTTTTCGTAATAGTCCCGATTAAAACCTTTTGTAAACTAGTTAGGTGGAAATTGTGCTTTGAAAATAGTTTTATTTTTAAGTGATAATATTTTCGCGAACATGTAAAGAGGATAGAATCGAAGAAAATTTTGAAACAGTATGGATGAATTTTATAAAGTAAACAAAAATGAATTAATATTTTCTTTTCTCTTATGTTCTTTTTGAGAAGTCAACATAAAAGCATTCCCGATGCCCCCTATATAAGTACAACTTTACGTGCCCCTCAAATATTGTCTACCTTTTATATTTAACACGTTGTATAAAATTCGTTGATTTTGTACCAAATCATTAACAGGCTAATTGGAAACCAACTTTTCACTATTTTTGTTTTGATTTCTCGGTTAAAGAACAGAAGTGACGGAAGAAAATTACGTTTCATTTTACGCCTTTAGTACACCGACGCGTTCGTATGCGGCAGCGAGTCACTGCGGAACTACTGCGTAACGAAATATATGCGGAGTATTAGTACACTGCAGTTTTTTCGCTAAGAAATGTCATTGTAATTTTTCCGTCTTTTTTTGAACTTTCCTCCATGCCATCTCTTCTTTGTACGCATTTGTATAAACTGCGTGACCAACTGCATATCATTCGGGATAATTTCTAATTGTATTCAAAAATATTTCAATATTTTCGGCTTCCATCGTGCTAAATTCTGTCCTCACCGACAGAACACGTGCGTCTGTGTAACGACGATTTCCGCAGTTCCTTGCGAAACAATTCCGACAAGGACGCAACTATTTCATGTAGCTAGCTAGAAAGAGACATAGTGTATGCAAAATTCTGCAATACTACTGACTTTTTTCGTTGTTTCGCTGCCCCATACGAACGCGTCGGTGTACTAAATAATAGTAAACATTTTTTTCATTAATTACAGGTCTGTGCCAAACTCAAACTCAAACTCAAACTCAAAATCATTTATTTCAATTAAACCATTTACAGGTACTTTTGAATTGTCAGAGTCAGTCAGTCAGAAAGTTGAAGCTAGTTGCTCGTTCCAAACAGTAGGTTTCTATGGAGAAGAACGAGCAAGAAACTCCATGAACACTCTTTTAAAATCAGTTAAATTTTACAAATTTAGGTTACATCATTCATGTTGAATCTAAGGGTACAATGTGAGAACAATGTAACACGTCTTGCATGTTAAAAGAGGTCTAGAGAAAAATATAGTTATAATAACAATTCAAACCAAAATTTAAAATAACCGAGGCAGCTAAGAGATGACCAGTCCCAACCGACGGCGTCCGTTCACGAACATGACGCATGGATCGGCACCATTTAGCTCAACCATTTTGAAGGGAACCGAATGATCCAACACATGCGCCACCGGCAGCGAGACATTCAAGTGAGCATGACTCTCCCAACCGCCAGGGCATATTCAAGTCAATGAGAGGTATACCTCGTAAATGGTAGCTTTAAAGAACATAGTGCTCACATGTATGTGCTACGAAAAATTATATAATACTAACACATTGAGTTTATACAATGCAAAGATAATATAGATCTACATCTTCAGCAGCTCCAAAAATTGTTACAAATGCTAATCAATTAATCTATGAACCCTTATGGCTGTGGAGCTAGACCAGCATCCAGCCAAGCATTTTTATCAGTGATGTAATCACTCAACTTATAATATGCTCGGTTGCATAGCGTGCGTTTAATACAAGACTTAAATTTTGTCTCATTTAGTTGAACAATGTGGGGAGGTATTTTATTGTAACACTTTAAACAGTACCCCATGAAAGACGAATCTACTTTAGCCAGTCTGAAACCTGGTTGAACTAGTTGGTCCCTATTTCTAGTAT
The DNA here is from genome assembly GCA_947361185.1 of Charanyca ferruginea. Lineage (NCBI taxonomy): Eukaryota > Metazoa > Arthropoda > Insecta > Lepidoptera > Noctuidae > Charanyca > Charanyca ferruginea. The sequence goes on along the minus strand of OX376075.1, from coordinate 22,601,130 downwards.
TATAATTATGTCTGTCACCTCTTTTATCAAAAAGATGCAGATTTTTTCTAGCGTACATGATGTTTTCATAGATGTATTGACAAGGCACCGTCATTATGTTAATTTCCTTAAACAGTTCCCTTAGAGAATCGCGCATACGCAGATTGTAAATGGCTCTGATGGCTCTTTTCTGCAGAATAAAAATAGAATCGATGTCTGCAGCTCTTCCCCACAATAAAATACCGTAAGACATAATACTATGAAAGTAACTAAAATAGACCAGTCTCGCGGTATCCACATCAGTAAATTGCCGAATCTTTCTGACAGCATATGCTGCCGAACTTAGCCGTCCTGCGAGAGATGTTAAATGAGGACCCCATTGTAGTCTTGAGTCAAGCGTCAATCCCAGAAAAACGGTTTTATCGACGAATTCCAGTTTCTCTTTATTCAATACTATGTCACACTCACTATTTTTGACATTTGGCAAAGCAAATCTGATGCACTTAGTTTTATTTCCATTTAATACTAAATTGTTAGCCGTGAACCACTTTTGTACCTCCAGTAAGGCGTTATTTACGATGTCAAGATTTTGAGCCCGTCTATTTATTTTAAAAATTAATGACGTGTCATCGGCAAATAACACCATTTGTGGCTGGTTTTTGAATAACCGGGGAAGATCATTAATATAAACTAAAAAGAGGAAAGGACCTAAAATTGAGCCTTGTGGAACTCCCATTTGTACTTTTAAACCATGTGAATTCACCCCGTTTATTTGAACTTGCTGCTGTCTATCATTTAAATAAGATTTCACTAAACTAAGCGCAAGTTTACCTAGTCCGTAATGCTCAAGTTTCAGAATTAATGTCTCGTGATTTACGCAATCAAATGCCTTGGAGAGGTCACAAAAGATTCCTATGGCATCTTGTGCCTCTTCCCACGCAGTAAATATGTGTTTTAATAAAGTGACACCGGCGTCAGTCGTACAACGCCCTTTGGTGAAACCATACTGTTGATCGTGTAATATGCCATTTGTGTTAAAATGAGCAAGCATCTGATTAAGCATAATCTTTTCAAAAACCTTGCTGAAAGCCGGCAACACGGACACGGGTCTATAATTGTTAGTATCTTTACTATCCCCGGATTTGAAAAGAGGTATGACCTTACTAAATTTCATTAAATCTGGGAAAACACCTTGGTCTACGCACATATTAAATATTAAAGCCAAATAAGGTGCTATTGTTTCTATTATAGATGTACAAACTTTAATAGACATACCCCACAGATCTTCAGTAAATTTTATTTTGATTTGCCGAAAAGCTTTTAAAACGGTCATGGGGTCAATATGTTTAAATTGAAATTCTACCGGGCAGCCTGGAACGTTCGCTTTTAATAACGCAATTGAATCGTCAGGTGAGGAATTCAAAGCTTCCGTGGTTTTGATTGGTATGCTAGTAAAGAAATTTACAAATTCACGAGCTACTTCTATGTTAGAGCTTACGGGACCATGTGATGTCTCCAATGTATATTCCGCGTTACGAACTTTTTTCTTGCTAGTTTCGTTATTTATAACTTTCCAAACTGTCTTTATTTTATCGTCTGCCGATTTGATCTTGTTACTAATGTATAGCGCTTTCGCTACCTTGCAAGTATTTCTAAAAGTTTTAGAATAAGTAGCAACATACTTGTTGAAAGTTTCCGTGTTAATGTAAGGCTTAAGGCCATACAGCTCAAACAGTCTTTCTCTACTTTTTCTAATACCCTTAGTTGCCCAGTCACTAAATATAAACTTAGGGCTAATATATTTCGCCTTTTTTTCAAAATTTTTATTGAATTCAGTTTCGACCACAGAAAATAAATCATTATACAATTTATTTGCATCGTTGTTATAGTGGTCCAGAGTATTTAACTTATTATTTAGAGTTTTATTAAATTTATTTAATTTACCAGTTGTTATAGGTCTAAATTGTATTTGTACTTTTGTCGTAGGCATTTTGAACATAAATGTTACCGTTTGACCGCTATGATCCGATGGTAAATAATTAACAATAGCTTTATCTACATAGTCGCAATCGCAGAAAATGTTATCGATGCAGGTAGCAGTAGTTGGAGTTACCCTAGTAGGCTCCATGAAAACATTCGACAAATTAAATGATTTAAAAAGGCTTAATAATCGACTACTATTCAAATTATTTTCTAAAACATTAATATTAAAATCACCACAAATAATTGCGGGTTTGCTACACGTTGCAAGTTTCGCTAATACATCTTCCATTACAGACTCAAATAAAGAATAGTTTTGGTAGCTTGGGGGTCTGTACACGCACACTATGATATGCTAAAAAACCGGATATAGTTATTGTGATTCATAAAGAAGTTTTTTAGTGCGGAAGAATTACAAACCTGACGATTGCAGATTACAGAATCATACTTCATCGCCAGCTTAAAATTCTGAACTTACTTGACAATAGCGGGAAAGTCCGGCTGGCAAGTCTCCGGATCCTGTCCCGTTCCTTCCAGAATCGTCTGGATGCTGCAGAAGCCGAGACAGCCCTTCGTGACGTTGGCAGCTAAACAGCAGTCAGTGTAGTTATGTGATAGGGCTAGAGATGATAGCGTGGGTGTGTTGGCTGCGTAGGTGTCTGTGGCGTTGTGGTTCTCTGGCGGTGTCAGCCCACGGGATATTACTGCGAAAGATTAGGGTAATTTTAGTAATTTATTCTTTTTGGGAGGTTTTCTTGTCGATAGGATATGTCGGGCTTCCTAATAGTTAAGTGGAATTGGATTTAGTTCTGGCAAAACATCGGCGTCAAAATTTATTTCATTTTTCGAAGTAATTGTAATGATTTTGGATATTTAACGCTGATTAATTTTAAATATATTATTCTAAACAATACCGATTTGGTTGACATTTTCCGTGAACCAAGATTCATTTATTTGCGAAAACATGTGTAGATAATTATATAGATAGGTGTTGGCTGAACACCTCCGTGGGGGAGACTTATGCCCAACAGTGGGCGTCTTAAGGTTGACATGATGAGATAGGTGTTATAAGATATTCTTTGGCTTAACATGTTTGACCATGGCTAGTGGACAAATCCAGTCGAAAGACAATAAGATTTCAAAAAATAAAAACGTCAGCGTCGCGTATTTTTAACGTTAGCTACTTTCCATATTATCATCTGCCATATCGGGGTCGGTTTCCAGCTAGTCTAACCAGATGCAGCTGAACACCAGTGTATTTTAGGTGAAGCGACTGCCTATCTGACCTCCACAACCTAGTCACTGGGTAACACGATGCCCCTTGGCAAGACTGGCTGTCAGACTTTCTGGCTTCTGACTACACATAACGTCTGCCAAAGATCTACGATTGACAGCCGGGACCAACCGCTTTACGTGCTTTACAAAGCACGGAAATTCAACAGCAATCACATTAATATTAAGAGAGGGTACAAACCTGTAAGTTTATGGAAGCTCCTGACAGGTGGTTCTGTGTTCAGCTCACACATGTACAGTCCTGCGTCTGACGCCTTCACTGCCTTGATGACCAGCGCCCAGACGTCGCCACCCTTCGAGATACCAGGACCGGGTAGAGGCTCGTCTGCTAAGAAAAAACATTTCATTAGTCATCATCATCATCATCATTTCAGCCAAAAGAGGTCCACTGCTGGATATAGACCTCCCACAAGTGTCGCCACATTGACCGGTCCCGTGCGACTCGCATCCAGCGGATCCCCGCAACCTGTACCAAGTCATCGGTCCACCTAGTGGGAGGCCTTCCAACGCAATGTCTTCCGGTTCGCGGTCGCCACTCCAGAACTTTTCGGCCCCATCGGCCATCCGTTCTGCGAGCATATACTCTGCCCACTGCCACTTAAGTGCACTCTTTCATTAGTAGCCGCGATTTTTTTTCACATTTTGCGCATTGGTTGCTGCGCTGCGTGTCGTGGGTTCGGTTCCCTCACGAAGCAAATATTTGTATGGCCTATAGGTTGTTGTTGTTCGGCTGTTTGTGTATGTGAGTTTACACATGGGTACATTTACGTTTGTAAACGTATGTAACGCAATGTCTTTTTCTATTTTTTTTTTGGTATGACAGATTAAAATAAATATTTTTCAACTACACTGCCAATACTATTGTAAAACTTTCTAACTGTCTCATTGGTGTAATGGTTACAAGACAACTGTTTAGCGTGGAGTCCTGGTTCGATTCTCATGCCAGGAAAAGTATTATTGAGTTTTTTTATTTCTCAGTATAAGCCCGGAGTTTGGAAGTTGATGGTGTGAAGTAACTTTTTGAGCTTATGGCATACTCAAATGCAAACTAATTCACCACTCAGTATATTGAGAATTTAAAAGTGGTTGCAAATCAACTGCCAAAAAGTATTGCAGAAGTAGACACTTAGTCAGTCAGTCGTGTCGGACAAAGTTTACAAAAAAATATAAATTATGTTTCATGAAGAGTATATTCAGGTATTTAAACACTTGATATTTAGAAGTAGGAACTGCAAAGTAAATCTTAGCCGCCTCTATCTTGAAGTCATTATAATTGCAAATTCAGAAGCGAAGCGCTACGTTAGGTACCTACACGTAAATAATGTATTTGGTGCAAGGTCGACAACAGCTGGTTTATTTAGGGTTTTTTTTATTATGCCTTACGTAAGTTCAATGTTAATAACTGCTGCAGTCACGGTATTTTAGAGTGGTGTCTTATTTATTCAATATCATCAGCAGCTTAGCCTTAGCTTAGCCGGCTTCCAGTGTAACCGAATGCAGCAGAATACAAGTGTTTTACATAAAGCGACTGCCTATGACCATGACTGACACGATAGCCCTTCCACAAAATACGTAAGGCTGCAGCGCGCCCGACCAGAGAGACCCCTCAGAACAAACCGCCATTTTTCGCACGTAAGTACACATTGACTTACGTTTATAGGCATTCGCAAGCAGTTTCAAGCAGACTTCAGTCTCGACTGTCTCGTATTGTCAACATGAATAAATGATGTTTTCAGGACAAACAGGAAAATTTTGCTATAAAAAATTGCAGAGTTCCAACCAGTATCAATAAAATTTCATATTGTCACAAATAAAACTTACAGAGTCAATACAGTAGCAGCCCTAGTGAGTCTGGCAAGTTTAGGTAATTAATTATTTTTGAGAATGGCGGGAGCGGTCCTTCTGTAACCTTTATATTTTGTGGCCCTTCGTAAGACTGGTTGTCAGACTTTCTGGCTTCTGACTACCCATAGCGACTGTCAAAGATCTGCGAATGACAGCCGGGACCAATGGCTAAACGTGCTTTCTAAGGTACAGACGGCGTCATCAACTGCTTACCCCCTATGCGAAGAAATTTCAACGCGCGGGGGGTTAGCAGTTGATGACGCTGTCTGTACAGTCAACAGCAAAAGTAGATGAATCAAAATCAGAAATTCATTACTAATTTACTAACACTAATTTATATAATTTATTACTAGTTTATTTATTAAAAGTATGTGATTGTCACACACATACTTTTGAATCACTTCGACGCCACACAGTTCTGACGCGAACTCCGTGCATTAGAATTGAATTTCTGATTTTGATGATCTACTTTTGCTGTTGACTGTACGAAGGGGTATCGATATGAAACGCAGCAAGCGTGATGACCAATGCCCGTTCCTTCTCAGTAAAAGAAGAGCCCTTTGCTCTGCCCAGGGGCTAAGAATAGGCTGATATTATTTGGGAATAAATATGACCACCAAAAATAGTAAATGATCACCAAATCTTAGGACTCTTAAGTCCCCCCGGGGCGGATCCGATATGGTTAGGTTAGGTTAGAATTGTGACCCCCTACGTACCAGAACCAAATCGCTTTTTACAGTCAAACTCATACATTTCTACAATACCTACTTCGGTTAAATGTTGGTGATCATTTACTATTTTTGGAGGTCATTTACTATATGTGGAGGTTCGTTAAACATTAAAATGGGGTTAAATGTTGCTGATAATTTACTATTTTTGGAGGTCATTTACTATATTTGGAGGTTCGTTAAACATAAGCTATATTATTTTATAAATACTCACTGTCATCATGCAGTACATCGACTCGATCATCTCTGGTGACCCTGACGCCTCCTGCCGTCAAGAGCTGTAGGTCCTTCGCTCTCCTCCACAGCACCGGCCGGCCTTTAGCCCCGAGGACCACGCACGTGAGGAGTGCATCCTCACCACTCTTGACTGCTACTCCTCCTACAGCTGGCGTCCTCATGTACGCTCTAGGCTCAGGTTCTGGCTCTTCTTGTGAGCTGCCCGTTGATGTACTTGCGCTTTCTACTGAGTCATTTCTTAGGTCTGTGGACAAAGTACAATTTGATATTAATAATAATAATAATACCGATACCGGTGGGCTACTATTTTTAATATTTTTAATGTTTTTATTAATATTTAAAAATGTAAACTATATATACATAGGAATAATAATAAAATTAATAATAATTTTTATAAAATAATAATAAATGGAAATAACCCCCCAACTAGGGAGACTCTGTACTATGGGTGTCAGACAGATGATAAAATACATTTTTAAATACATAATATAGATATTAGAGGTACATTATAATTTTTAGGGTTTTGTACCCAAACGAGGCCTAAGACTACGTTGTTTGTATGTCTGTTTGTATCCGACCGTTTGTCTTTTGACACTTGGAATTTTCACAGAACGTCTATTAAGTACAATAGCCGCTTTAATAATAAAAATAAAATTAAGTTAAAAATTAAAGGAAATACAATTTTTCGTGTAATCCATACTAATATTATACAGAGCTAAAATTTGTTTGTTTGTGTGTATGTAGAGGCTTATTTGAGAAAGTACTCATTCGATTTCAAAAATTCTTTCAACAGTAGGACGCTACTGAGTGAAAAAATTAAAGAGGGATCCTTAAAAATGTACGCAGACGAAGTCACGGGCAAAATGCTACTGTTAAATCATGTATGGCGGTACGGTACTCATCGTGCATTAGTCCGACACACACTTGGCCGTTTTTTAAATATGTATAAGTAAGGTAAGTACCAAAAATTACGCAGATCTTGTGTATTGTTTCATTATCCATTACATTATCAAAATCTATACTTTTAAACTAATATTATAGAGCTGAAGAGTTTGTTATATTTAATATTTAATAATTTGTTATATTTTTGGTCAGGTAGGTATTTATTAGAACACAAACACAGCACTTAACGCAAGGTCAAACGACATCTGCCTAACTAAAATCGAAAATAGAGAGAATGAAAGTCAAAACAACTCCAAAACTTCACAAATCCTACCACGAAACCATATTATTTAAATAGACAGAAGCAAACATCAAAACTGAAATCATTACAAAGAGGGTACTATTAAAACGACCACTTAAAACGTTTCTCTTAAGTACTCCTGAACTACAGGGTCATACTCCAAAAGCCCTTTGACGGATTTAAAAGCCAATTCGGACCTTATGGCTCCACCTTCTATAAAAAGGTCACCTATACTTCAGTCGGACGTCTACGCGAATATAAATGTCTAAAAGAGAGTTTTGAGGTCGAGTCCCTCTGTTGGCTATAAGGACCATTTCACACGTGACACAACCACACCGAATGAAGCCGTAGTGGTGCTGGCCGTAAATACCACCACCTCATTTCTACCCGTGGGTGTCGTAAAAGGCGACAGAGGGATATTGACAAGAGGACGGACGGGCAGCATTATTAAAATTAATTACGAGTACGATTCAACTGATATTTGGATATAAATTAAACATAAAAATAAATAATTTATCAGTCTGTGGTCTACGATATTTTACCACCACCTCATTTCTACCCTTGGGTGTCGTAAAAGGCGACAGAGGGATTTTGACTAGAGGACGGGCAGTAGCGTCCTTCTGAGTAACCTAACACTTACTGCGATTGCCAACATGCATCGGCCAACCATCCAGCGGAACCCGCCTTAGGGGAGACCCATGCCCAGCAGTGGGCGTCTAAAAATTGACAATCACACCACGACGCCGTGCCCAAAAGTGGGCGAGCAGTAGTACCGTGTTGCTGCAGTTTCTTGTAGTTGGGTTTTGTTAACAACAAGGACGTGCCTGGCAATACCTATACTTCGTTGTATCGTTAGGTTTGGTATTGTCCACATTCGGTTTTGACGATAAAATTGTGGTCCGAGTGTTATATTATTCATTTTCGTACTAAGAATACATTTCTAGCCAAAAAAAGGACCCTTTAAAATGTCTAGCCTAGTCAAATCTCTATGTAAAGGCGATTTTCGATCTACTGTGCGACACCTGCCCACGTAGTGTCGATGTGGTAAGTGTGGAGACGTCCTATGCTGATAAGTTTTTTTTTAAGATGTTTTGAACAGATTATGTGGTTGGTAAAGGTTAACCCAACTGGTACGTACCTACATCTATCGACCACATTTTCCCATAAGCCGTCTATGGCTTTACCAACCACAAATCAATGGCCGCAAAGTCTGGCCACAAACCGGTTAATCTTTAGGTACATAAATCTCTATGATAATGAAACAATATTTTCTTATGTATGGAAAATATCGTAGACCACAGACTGATAAAGATCACAGTAAATATTTATATCCAAATATCTGTTTAATCGTAATTAGGTTCAATAATGTTTCTATAAAAATAAAAAAAACATTCTGTCAAGAGCGAGGACTACTTCTAATGGCATCCTAAGTATGTTAATAGAGAAGTATGATTCACCTTGGTTGTCGCATGCTGTGGATGTGCTGGTCAGAAGACCTAGGCTAACCGTGCAATTCTCTTTTTTGTTTTGTTTTCTGTGCTTGTTTACTAACAATAGTTTTAAGAGCATTGTTAGTAACATTTGGGCCTAGTTGCCATAAATAAACAAATTATTATTTATTATTATTATTATTCAACTTTGATAAAACTAATCTATACTAATATTATAAAGCTGAAGAGTTTATTTGGTTGAACGCGCTAATCTCAGGATCTACTGGTTCGAATTGAAAAATTATTTTTGTGTTGGATAGTCCATTTATCGAGGAAGGCTATAGGCCTATGTGAAGCCGGGTCGGATCGCTAGTACTAATATAAAACTAATATAAGTAATAGTTTGTGTTAACGTATGTTGCACCGTAGCGCCTAAACTATTGCACCAATTTTGATAAATGGCATGTCAATCGATTCGATTAAGTACCGGTTGACATAGGCGACAAATAACTAAAAACTATGCAAGAAAAAAAATATTCTGATTGCCTAAAATTGATCTGAAATTTGTACACCCTGGATATTATTGCACCTATGAAAAGATTTCAGAAGAATAAAGGTTCAAGGTTTGACGTAGATGCGTTTTAAGTTTTTTTTAATCTTAAAATTTTTACTGAACCACGAAGGTACTACCACTGCTTTAACTTGTAGAACACTTAAGTTATAGGCACAATAGAAATTATTGTTTTTAAACATTGTTCCTTTAGTCATGAGTTTTATAATAGAGCAAAGGAAGGAAAACATTTCATTTCCAATTACAATCGATTGTTCGACCTTATAGTAAATTTAAATAAATGATTCAATCACGTTATCGATTTCAGTGTTTTAGTTTCGTTTGTTTAAAACTTACTCCATAGGTAGTTTTATGCAGATTGTTTTAATATAGATGTTCTTATTTTAATTCTGATCTATCGGTCTCGTGGTCGAAAGTATTACCACAGTATAAGGTCTCTCACACACGAGCGGCATGTTGTCAACGGCAGAGGTAACTGTACCCATCGACACGCGTCAGCGGCAGCCGTTGACAAGCCGTCGACATGCCAACTTCAAAGATCAACTGCCGCCGTCGTCGTTGTTTGAAGTTGGCTTGTGGATGGCTGCAGTTACCTCTGCCGTTGACTACATGCCGCTCGTGTGTAAGAGCCCTTAGAGCCCTAAATATTAGTACTACCGTACAGTAGCGACACGCTCCGCCTCCCCCCGAAACATTGACGACACGGTTGGCGCAGTGGCTGAGCGATCGACTGCTGCGCAGCGTGTTGCGGGTTCGATTCCCACCCAGGGTAAACATTTGTATGATGAGCACTTGTGTTTGCCTTGTTTACATATGTATGTATTTACAAAAAAAAAAAATGTATTTGTGTATGTATATCAGCTGTCTGACACCCATAGTACAGGGTCTCCCTAGTTTTTTAATTCAAGCGGCGCGTAGACACGCACACACACGCACGTATTTGTACAGTCTGTTATTTTGTAGTGTAGTGTAGGTAATTAAATCGTTTCGTTTGTATGGAGTGTCGTAGGAATTACTGCAGGACGTCGGGTCTCCGTGTTGGAGAGCACGTAAAGCTGACGGTCCAGTCTCTGATTTCTTCCTGATCGTGTTGGATTGGTCTCGAATAACATTTAGAAAGAAACACAATGAATTATTAGTGAGCAATTCCTACTAGTCTGTAATAGTAGATTGTTATACAAGGAGCTAAAATGACCCATTATATACGAGGTAGTTTTACTCCTGAGCTTTAGCGAGGGAGTAAATAGAAACCGAGTTTTAATGGGTTTTAGCGCCGTGTGTTACACTATACTTTTCACTACGATTGCGAGAAAATAAAACAATCCAATACAATATGAAATAATGTTGTTTATTTTATTAAAAATTAAATGTACAATTTGCACCTTCTGTAGCCGCAACACATTGCATGCATTCTACCAGAGATCGCCGATTTTAGTTCCATTTTCAAAATAAAAATGAGGTTCTTTTTTTATGAAACAGTAATAAGTCGAGTCTTTATTCATGATTATTCTACTTATGACTAAAGACTTTTTCGTTTTTGTAGACTCATTGTCATATTTGACACACAAAAATTAAAAAAAAAAAACTTTTTCTTCTAGAGGATGAAATGCTATTTTATCCCCGCTCTGGTATGCTACAATGACGGCCTTTTTGAGCAAGAGAAGTGAAAAACATATTTTAGCCAACAGATCACTCAGATCACTGTCATGTTGCATTTAGTATACATATTTATGGACAATTTGTATATTTAAACTGCTGGTAAAATTATGTTATGTATGTAACGAAAATACTGTGATGAATATTTGTTGACAAGCATTCTATTTACTTTGTAATTATTGTATTGCACACCCAAAGCGCGGGACATAGCTGATCACAAAATTAAATCAAATCATAAGATCCACAATAAAGACGAATTGAATTGAACTACTTTTTTTTAACTTCAATACCTCTGTGACCAAAATGGTCTCAAGCATACAGTCCAGGACTATAAAATGATCACTAGGATAGAAAGACCATCTAACTTTTAACATCGGCCTCGTCGACTGTCTCTTTACATCCTTTACAATCCAATCATCTTTTCGAAAGTAAGCACATAACTCGCCAACACTAAACCCATACCCTCCATCCTTCTCATTTAGATTCATCTCCAGCAAGTCACGTCCGACCGGGCCCCGGATAAAGAAATCAACGCAAATTGGTCGTACACACGCATCAATTTACCACATATTTTACCAAAACGAAACAATCTGTATGATAACTAGTCCTGAGTGGGTTTAGTACAGAAATTGGGAAGGAAAGTATGTACGCCTTTAGAGGATAAGAGAAAAATTATTTTATTCCGACCTGCGAAGGTGAATGAGGTTGGAATAAAATCATTTTTTTGTATACGAAGTGGGTAGATTATGATGATTAGGAAGAGTAGAACATTTTATATTTATAAATGCCTGAAACTGTCAAGGTTAACAATTTTTTTATGCCATCCAACTAATTTCGGTCACAGCGACTGCCATTAGGAGTACTCCTACCTGTTGTGTGTTGTTGGCTAAAAAGAAGCTCGTCGCTAAGTTAAAGCCGTACAGATCGATCGGCCAAAGGTTAAGCTACACTTGTCGCGGTCAGTCTGTGGATGGGTGGTCATCCCTTTCATACCTAGTTTCCTCCGTGCCGCGGAAAGCACGTAAAGCCGTTGGCCCCGGCTGTCATAACTTTAGACTGCCAAAGTTCTATAATGACAGCAATGGCAGCTTTCTGGCTTTTGACTACCCATAACGATTGCATTATGGCAGTACGTCAAAAGGTTTTAGTGCGCTAACATATCGCGCTCCGTGGTCAGACTAGCGTTGTTCATTTCGGCCGTTGTTTTCGATCAGTTTAAACGTGTGCGGGTGGCTGTGTAAACATGAAGTGGAGCGATGAAATGGTACTGGAATTCCTCCATAATTATGAAGCTGAGCCCATCATATGGGATCCAAAAATATGAATCACAAAAAAAAAACATTTGGTGGTCGACACAGAAGTAAAGAAAGCCGTCGTCCATATTTAAACGTTTGGAAACAACTACCTCACGAACGGTCTCAGTGAAACGGTCATCATATCACTAAATACCTACCTAAGTAGTAGTTTGCATAGTTGCTCGCAGAAATTCCATTAACGACAAATAAAAAGTACACTGGAATTAAAAATCCCAGCTGTACAAAACAGTTCCGCTGCAGTTCGTAATTTATGTAAATGTATGAGAGAGAGAAGAATGGAAACGCGAGCGTTTTGAAGTTTGAGCTGGTATTTCATTTACTTGACTATGTTATGCTAAGGATTACATTATTCACTCAGCTTATATAACCCTACGATGCTTGGCCTGGCCACAAAGTGATTTTTACCCGAATTTGTGCTACAAATTCTCTTCTAAAATCAGTTAAAGGGAGTTTTGAATTGAGTACGTTCATGAAATAATGAAAATAGGAACTGTTCTAGGAACCATTACTGTTCCTACAAAAGATTAAAATTACTACTAACTTTCGCCCGCGGCTTCGTCCTCGTGAATGTCGGTTATCGTGACTGCAGACGAAGTCGCGGATTAAAAAAAGACAACCGCCTTCAAAAACTAAAAAGTGAAAAATTACTTTAGCACAGAGCACACATTGACTTTAGTTTCGAAATTCAGTGGCTTTGTTCTGTTTGTTGTTTTGTATTGCCACCGACTTCCGAAACTAAAGTCAATATGTGTTCTGTGCTAAAGTTATTTTTCACTTTTTAGTTTTTGAAGGCGGTTGCCTTTTTGTAAAAAACTGTTTATTTTCCGCTTTTTAGTACCTCCTTATCATCCAAATCTATTAAGAAGAGATTGAAAGTTAACTACTACAAAGATTGATGAAACTAAAACGTCGTCTATGTAAAATTTTTCTGTATTTGTTGATTTTTCAAAAAGTGCTGAATCAATTTCGATAACATTTATATGGGACCACCCCTGAAGCAAAAAAAAAGATAAAAAAAGAATCATCCAAATCGGTTCACCCAGTCCAAAGAAAACAGGTAACAAACATAAAAAAAAAAAATACAGACGAATTGATAACCTCCTCCTTTTTTGAAGTCGGTTGAAAAGTAGCCCGTTCTTCCCCAGGGTTTAAGCTATTCTCATAAAAAATGTCATTAAAATCGGTTCAGCCATTTCTTCGTGAAAACGTTACAGACATAGTTACTTTCGCATTTATAATATCAAAAGTATGGATTGAAAGTTTTAGGTCAAGTTTAGTAAGTATCTCATTGTATGGGAATAAAAGACTTAGTAGATACTAATATGTGTTTAGACAATTATGATAATTAATTTAGCACGTCTGCCGACAAACTGTGGTCTCGTCAGGTAACAGAACTGGTGCCCTGAGACAGTAAGACGGGGTCGCGGCAGCCCACGAAGGAGATAGCGGGACGAACTAGATGGATTCCTCCAAAATTGGAGGGATGAAGCACAGAATCACGAAAAATGGAAAGTATGAAGGGAGACCTTTGCCCAGGAGTGGGACAGAATAGGCTACCAAATAAAAAATCATCAACATAATCGTCCAAGTTAGAATAGTTTACGGATTATTCTAACTTGGAAAGTTATTTGATCCTGGGCTACCTATATTATTCTAACTTGGAAAGTTATTTGATCCTGGGCTACCTATATTATTCTAACTTGGAAAGTTATTTGATCCTGGGCTACCTATATTATTCTAACTTGGAAAGTTATTTGATCCCGGGCTACCTTATATTATTGTAACTTGGAAAGTTATTTGATCCTGGGCTACCTATATTATTCTAACTTGGAAAGTTATTTGATCCTGGGCTACCTATATTATTCTAACTTGGAAAGTAATTTGATCCTGGGCTACCTATAAATTAAAAACTGGACAAGTGCGAGTCGGAGTCGCCCACCGAGGGTTCCGTACATATTTGTAGGTACAGTACGCAAAGGAGATAAGTATCCATGTCGCCGGAAACAGTTGAAGCTTACTTAGAAACCGATAGGTTTTTATGAATAAAATAAAATACAATTTATAGAGAATAAACAGTTCAATGTTTTAATAAAATTTCATTTGAAAGCCCCCATTGGTTTCTAAGAAATCCTCAACTATTCCCGACGACATGGATACTTATCTCCTTTGCGTACTGTACATATCCATACTTCTATACTAATCCATACCTACTATCCATATATACTACTACTTTAATCTACTTAATATTATAAATGCGTTGTTTGCGACATAAACGGCCGTATCTTATTTTCAGGTTAACATAGAGGGTGGTTTTTACAGCATCAAGAGACCGTAGACTTGAGTATATGGTTTTAATTTCAACTCGATATCTCCACGCGTTCCCGAGATAAAGGGTCTTGATAGACAGACAGACCGACGGACAACAAAGTGATCCTATAAGGGTTCCGTTTTTTCCTTTTGAGGTCCGAAACCCTAAAAATGGTGAGAATATTTGAAATTTGCGGTAGTTGTTCCCACATAAAGTTCGTTCACCCCTCGACAATTTTAACGTACACACAGTACGTACCTACGTCACCTGTGATTATGTGTAGTGCGCTAAGAAATTGCACGCACAATGGAAGCGTAAAGTGAAGTGCAGCACAATGACGTCACGGAAAGCACTTTTCTAGTGCACTACGGCGTATGATGGCTGCCATAGTCGGTGACGGTATGGGTGTAGGAAAGTCCTGAAGGATATGAAATCTTTACTAGCTATTTTCCTTCAATATTTTAAGTTTTTTAGGCAGCTGTTTTTAAAAGATCTATGTATGTAGAAATTTACATGGAAGTATAACATACTTCTATATAATAAACCAGGTCGAAATGATCATGGTTGGAGACGACTATTTTTTGACACCAGATTCAAATTCAAAAACGTAAACATTCCGCGATAATCGTGTAAGGATTGTGGCGAGGAAGGCTCACCACGTAATTCTCACCAAGACACCTTTATTAAATCTCTGGAAACCCTATTTTCGAGATTTGACATAGAACAATGACTATTTTTCGGGATTGAAATCAAGTCGATACTTCCAGCCGACTTGCACTGAGGTGAGCATTGTGAGGAGACGTTCACCCCCCACAATCTTCACCAACACATAGCTACAACTGCGAAATCATAATGCGACAATTTTTTTTTTTACTTTTTTGACTCTTTTTGACTGTCTTAATCTTGAATATATTTTTGCGTACTCAAAATTGATTTAGATTCAGTTTTCAAAGGTGAGTAATCCTTACCTGTTGTGTCCTCACAGTTTTTTTAATGTCCTTCACCACATAATTGTGGTAAAGGACACTAAAAAAACTGTGTATTTATTATTCGTTCTTCAAACTTTCTGTCCGTGTTACACAAGGACTTAACGGTACTGTGAAACACTGCGTAGCACCTGTAAGTAGGTACGTATGTAATGTTACAGTGGCACTCGTACCTACGAGCTCCTTCAAGCTGTCAAGTGGGTCCTTGCTTTACAGTCTGCCTTGATTAACTTTTGTTACAAATTAAATAAGTACTTTTAACAGCTTTGTTTGTTAAGTTAAATATTTACATACAAAACAAAAAAATTAAAGTCTTATATTACCAGTACTCGTATGTCATAAAATTCATACTATCCATACTCCATACTAATATTATAAATGCGAAAGTAACTCTGTCTGTTACGCTTTCACGATGAAACGGCTGAACCGATATTGGTGAAATTTGGTATGAATATAGCTTAAACGTCTGGAAAGGACATAGGCTGTTTTTTATTCCGCGACTTCTTCGGCATCCGCGATAACCGACATTCACGCGGGCGAAAGCTAGTAAAATTATAAATACAAAAGTGAGATTGTTTGTTTCGCTCTCTCGGCTAAATGACTGAACCGATTTTATTGAAATTTGGTGCAGACTAAGATTGAATCACAAGAAAGGACATAGGGTACTTTTTACTCCGTGACTTTGTCTGCTTCCGCGATAACCGACATTCACGCGGACGTAGTCGCGGGCAAAAGCAAGTATGTTATCATTTTCCCAAACAACAAATTTCACCAAAGTATTTCATCCCCTTAGTAGGTCTTAAGGGGTGGAATAGGGTGTCGAAGTGTGTTTCCTCCTTTTATTATCGGATCGATTATACTGCTACTATTAGTTTTGCTTATAAAAATACAGGAACTTTAATTCACTAGCTATCTTTTAGGGGGTGAAATTACTCATGTCATCAGTAATTTAAAATACCAATTATATTTAAAATAACAAATTTAAAAATACTTACACAATCAAAATCAATCAAAACAGAACAAACAAATCAAAGAGAGATTTCTGGGATAAGAAATCTACTGTTTCATATGTCTTGATTGTATTGTAAGCAGTGTAAGTAATTTTGGAGAGATTTCCATGTATCGGGATTGGTCCCGTAGCGAATTCTTGAATATTTTCAACCTCAGGGGCCGGTATTTTAAATCTCAGAAGGTATTTGAAAGAAAAACTTTGGGTTCTATATTATAAACTTTAAAAAACTTGTTCTATCAATTACTATCAAAAAACAAGAATTATTTCATCTAATTCACGATTCAAAACCCAAAACCAGAAAAAGAAATAAGTGCAAATGAAAATTGACTTTATAACTGAAACTGTAAAGTATAATATTGTTTGATGTAAGTTTTTACCCCCTTGTAAATATTTATATGAGGTTTTTTGGTACATACAAGGGTTGGATTCCAGTTTAATGGAATCCAAAGGGGTGAGGTGGATTCGAACCTGGGCTTTCATGAATAGTAATAGGGGTCTGGGATACAGTATGGCCTGAAAATTACTTTAGCAGGTTCCAATGTATGGCGATGTTTCTATAATTTGTTATTGAATATTAGGCCGTTTATTTCCGTACAAGGTAGACAGTGCTGGAAATTATTTATTGAGACGCAACAAAATGTACAGGTTGTTACCAAATTGTGTAGAAATGGTCCACGTTTTAGAAAAGACATAAAATTGTTTATGGCATATAAAAAGTGTCATAAAAAGGTATGAAATGTTTTGCTGTTGCACTTTGTATCCATAGTAGATATTAAAAAGTCACGTTTGTAGTTATATATATTCTAAAAGGTTTGCGTTTGGCCGCAACTCACCTGATCTTAAGTGATGATGCAGCCTAAGGTGGAACACGCTTGCCTAGGATAAAACGGTTCACTCGTGCCATAAAGATATCCAGATTATCTTTATCGGGGAACAGAGAGGCGGGCAGTGAATTCCACAGTCTAGCAGTTCTTTCCAGATATATCGTGAATGCAATTCAAGACTGAGGAGTCAACACAAGCGAGCTGACGTAAAAGTATTCGATACGAGTTCATTTTCAAATCTTATAGCGGTCGCAGCAGATGTGATGGTACTCAGAAGGACGCTACTGCCCATCCTCTGTTCAAATCCCTCTGTCGCCTTCTACGACACCCACAGGTAGAAATGAGGTGGTGCTATTCGCGGCCGGCACTACACTACGAAAATGGTATGATACGAAATAGTAATTCCAGTCTCTCACATTTGAATTCGCAGTTTTCCAGCGGAAGGATTTACTTCCAGCTCAAAAATTACAGCTCAAATTCACAAGTTTTTCAAACAAAACCATATGTACAATTCAGACTTAATCCCGACATAGCCAGAATTCAGCTAAAGCTCACACAACACAAAAATAAAACACACACAGCATCGTTATAAGCCGCATCAAAACAAATTAGTCCAGGAGACAGGGTAGGACAAAGTATTTTCATATACAACTTGAGGCATGGCGGGATTTTCGCTAATATTCCCGTCGCAACATCGCGGTGATAATGAATTTGCGGGCGTTCCCCCAGCTTCTTGCCTAGTCTCAAGAGCTGCTCTGCTAACATGAAATCGCGTGTGCTCTAGGATATATAAACCAGGAGACAGATCGTAAATTAAGACCCGTTTGTTTATGCAGGGTTCAACGATAATAATAGTTGAGGAGCTAGTGGGTTTTAATTTCGGGAGACCATATATTGTGTTGTTCTTGTTCTGTAAGGATAATTTAACCGTGCAAAATAAGCTATTTAGCATTACAAGTTGCTGCTATAAGTATCTTATATCACATTACTACTGCTCAATTACAATAGCAATGTAACCTATTGCGAGTGAACGACTTGAAGAACAAAATTATTCAAAGTTATATATTTTTCTTTACATTTTTTTTTATTCGAGTGCTGGGCCCAGGACTTGATATAAATCTTGGTCTGGTATGTCAAGTCCTGGGGGACTTGATATAAATGGACACTAGATAATTAGTGAATAACCGTTTAATGAAGTATACGAAAGTGGAGAGCACTTATTGACTACAGTACAGTTATATTTAACCGAGAGAGAGAGAAACAAAGCCTAGCATAATATAGTACTAAAAAACCATTAGGAACGTGTATTGTTGCTATTAACAGCTAGACAGGCGTTTGCGTTCCAACAGTAATAAATGTTAATATCTTATCTTTTAAAAATCTTCTGTGCATGTGTATGAAAGTGAACTCCTTCTAAACGGCTGGACCGATTTTGATGAAATATGTTTTGTGTGTTCCAGTGGATTCGAGAATGGTTTAGATTTACAATTGGACCCGGTAGGTGGCGCTGTCGGTTTATTTTTTTCAGGACAGGACAACGTCTGGCGGGCCCGCTAGATTTCTATAAAAAAATATTAAAAATGTCAATAGATAAGTGAAGACAATAACTAAACATAGGAAACAGATTTTTGATGTCATACGTTCAAAAACACGACACGGAAACGCACCGATCAATATTTTTAAACAAGCTTTTTACCAACAGCCAAATCGTTTTTCAATTTAATACGACCACGTATCTACACTTACTCTCGGGTTACCGCATACGTATCAGAGAGGTTTCCGTGATGTATGCAGATCGACCGACTTTACGTGCTCAAGTTAATCAATGTTTACACGAAGCTCACACCGTATCGTGTTCCTTGAATATGTGTTTTAAGGCGCTAACAAGCGACTTTTGCAGATTTTATACTGACAGTCACGTCAAAATGTGTAGTGTAAATGATTTGAAAAAAAAAATATATTACTATATTATTACTAGAACATTCTCTTAATCATTTAGTATGTGAATATTTTTGATTAAGTTCATATTAAATAGTTTAATTATATCGTGAAGTTGTGTGTGACACGGACCAACATTGCGCTAAATCTACCAGGAATATTTAAACGAAGCTTTAACTATCTTACAGACAAATTTTATTATCTATCTTTTAGTATACGCCTTTTTTAAGTTAAAGAATACTATCTTTTATTTAATTTTTTCGGCTAAACTTTGAGAGTTTTGGACGCAGCGCATACGATTTCCTGGTCTCTCAAGGTCGCCGGCGTATATCGTCGCCTTATCATGGTTTCTATTACGCTAAAAAAATATTTAAATTTAGACTTAAGACTACGTAAAATATTACCTTAAACAGCGAAAAATGAATTCTGTAGCTGTGACTGATGTTCGATAGTATAATTTACTTAGCTTCTTCTCGCAACTTCATCTGCATATAAATAAAGTATTATATGAAACATAATTATCCTGTGGTCATTTCAGTGAAAGAATTTATGAAATCGGACTAGTATTTTTAAAGATCAACAATTTCACCTCTTTATAAATATTTGTTATATTTCGTCATTTAATATCTATCAATTTTGCACGATCATTCACGTCCCCAATATAAGCTGCGGAAGGAGATTGCCGTGTAGCCCTGGGGCTTTGAATTAAGCCCTATGAGCTACCAAGTGAAATAATATTCAGAAAATTATGTAGGCTTGACTTATCTGTGACAATACTAATTAAACAATAGGACGTTGTCACAAACTAAATCGCAGACTTACATCCGGTTTCAGTATTATCACAATTTGCTATTAAACTGTCAAAAACATGTCAAATTCAGATTTAATTTCAAATTATTCTTTATTGCGAACTAAGTATACAGAGTTTTGAAGATGTTAACTTGACTTAACAGGCAACTACCTGCCTGTTAAGGTATTGGCAATTTAATGGATGTTAAAGAAAGATACGTTCTTAATATTACAGTTATACGTTTAGTTTCAGTTTATATGTCAACTGCTGTGATTGAAGTAAGATACTGTTAATGAAATCAAATTGACATTCGTTTCACGATTTGTCTGCTTATTTTTTAATTTGATTAACTTTACAGAAATCGCTTTATTAGGACTGTTATACCAGCTGAGTTTCGGTTAGCTTATCTTAAAGATAATCTGCGTGCCTCCAAGATACGAGTGAACCGGTTCATCCTAAGCAATCGTGCTCCACTTTAGGCCTCAATATCACTTAAGATTAGGTGAGTTGCGGGCAACGCCAACCTATTCGAATAAAAATATAAGATATTTTTATACAGTCATATTTTCTAACACTTTTAAATTTATGTAATACTAGCGACCCACCCTGGCTTTGCACGGGTGCAATATAGATAAAACTATACCTATAAACCTTCCTCTTGAATCACTTTATGTATAGTAAACGCATTAAAGTAAAAGTCAAAGTTAAATCATTTATTTCAATTAGACCATTAAAAAGGCACTTTTGAACGTCATAATAAAAAAAATATAAAGTTGATTCTAGTTGCCCATTCCAAAAGGTAGTTTCGTATGGAGAAGAATGGGCAAGAAACTCCATACTTACTCTTTTAAAAAAAATGTGTACAATATTTTGCATTTACAGTTTACAGTTATATAACTATACGTGAATACGATGGACCTTGCATAAAAACACTATATTGAAGTATGTACAAAGTATTACAAGATAAAGAATGACAGCTAAGTTGTATACATAGATACATAGTGTTCACATATTATTATTTACAATTATTGTAAAAGTAGACAACCACACCATACATTTCAACAAACTATGAACCTATGAACCAGTGTGTGACCCAAAGCAAGAATTAAATATAATGTATATACTAAGTATAAATTAAGTAGGTTTCATTAGCAATCCGTTTGATTTTGTCTAGTCTGTAGATTGTCCTATGGAGCCCGGACCAGCATGTTTCCAAGCATTCTTATCATGGATATAATCCTCTAAACTGTATATGCTTGTTTATTTCCGTTATAATATAATAGTTAAAATCCGTTGCGTAGTTTAAAAGATCTAATTTTACAGGCGGCAGGAGCGATTTTGTTTTATACTACTTAGGCAAAGAAGTTTAGTGCTCTATGCTTACCCAGAAGGATTTATTTAAATTCAACAGTAAAAAAATGATGAATTTAATAAAAGCAACACTAGCTCCGGGCCTAACAGTGACGTAACGACTTTACGTGCTGCCAACTTAAATAATGTTTAGTAAATTACAAGGAGCGCGCATACCGTCAGTGTTATTACGTCAAATGCGACGCTGGATTAAAATTTTAGTTCCTCTTTGTTCGAAACTGAATGTCTTCAGCGAAGCTTGCTTTTTGAAATCGTGTGAAGTTATGGTCTTATGTAGATTTGGTTGTGGCAGTATGAAACGTGGTCTCTTGATGCAGTTTTAATATAGAACTTATGTGAACTTCGTAAGGTATAAGTCTAAACTTATGAAAATTAGAAGTTTAAATTATACATTTTACTAGCTTTTACCCGTGACATTGTCCGCGTGAATGTCGCTTATCGCGGATGCGTACAAATTGAGAAGGTGTATCATGAAACGCATTCCCGATGAGCTTGAAGCTGAAAATTCCAGGCAAAACCGATCGCAAATGCAAGAGTGAATTTTGGAGGATAGGTTTTGAAGGCGTGTCTGACTCACCAGTGTGTGTAGACTCACACTATAACCAATTGCAGATATTATTTATCATATGATACCGCCTTCAAAAACTAAAAAGTAAAAAATTACTTTACTTACAAGGCTTTTGTTTTGTATTGCCACCAACATGCGAATTTAAAGTTATTTTATCGTTTTAAATTTTTGAAGGCGGTTGTCTGTTTTTGGAAAAAGTTGTTTTTTACGCTTTTGAGTGCCTATTTCTTATCAGACAAATGAATTACGAATCGGTGACACCAAAAAATTTCAGTCATCCCTTTTATTTTCCACCCTTAGAAGTGGAATATTTTCATGAAATTTATATGGCCAACTTTGAGGTACTTATACCTACACTATTAATTAAAAAAGAATCAACGAAATCGGACTACACTGAAAAAAGTTAAGCGTGGCCAATAGTAGATTGTTATACAAGGAGCTAAAATGACCCATTATATACGAGGTAGTTTTACTCCCGAGCTGTAGCGAGGGAGTAAATAGAAACCGAATTTTAATGGGTTTTAGCGCCGTGTGTTACACTATACTTTTCACTACGATTGCGAGAAATTAATTACGGTCACTACCAATTCAATTTGCAATTAGAGAAAAATTATAAAGATTTCGCGCCAATGTCTTTTTTTTGTTTCTTCTGTAGTCGCAACACATTGCATGCATTCTACCAGAGACCGCCGATTTTAGTTCCATTTTCAAAATTAAAATGAGGTTCTTTTTTTATGAAACAGTAATAAGTCGAGTCTTTGTTCATGATTATTCTACTTATGACTAAAGACTTTTTGAAGTTATACTTCTTTAGGCGCGTTATGAAAAAATGATGAGAGTGAAATTTTACGATGCGCGCATGCGCGCTTGCAGCGTCACACAAAATTCTCACGGCGCGCTTTTGTTTTTGAAGTTATACTTCTTTAGGCAGATGGCGTTGTTTACAATTACTCCCCTTCGGCAGTAAGTAGTTTAGCATGTACGTCAGAGATGGCGTTGTTTACAATTCAAATTGTGCTTATATACTTTTTTAATAATGCCAAAGAAGTATAACTTCTCACGCTCGTACATAAGTACACGCACTAATTTTTATTCGTTTTTGTATGCTCATTGTCATATTTGACACACAAAAATTAAAAAAAAAATCTTTTTCCCCTAGAGGATGAAATGCTATTTTATCCCAGCTCTGGTATGCTACAATAACGGCCTTTTTGAGCAAGAGAAGTGAAAACATATTTTGTGAAGTCGGTTGATTAAAAAAACTAAAACCACACTATTCAAATAACACAACCCTTTATAGCTACCACACCCTTCAACAATTCTAGCCTCCCCTCCTGCAATAATCACAAGTCATTAGCCTTGTAATTTACCCCCCAATTCAACTAATGACGCCATATCCATAAAATTGTAAAGCCTACCTGTTCATGTGACGATGGCAGAGATAATCCGGCGCCTCGTAAATCTTCCACGATAGAGCGCATTCCACACTTATTAACTGGGCTGTGCTCGGGAACGATCGGGAGTTTTCGGAAGGACTTGGGAGTCGTAATGCAGAGTTATTGATGGAGAGACGCAGGAGTCGCGTTAGTAACATTTTGTGTTTATTTGGTAAACGGGTTCGTGGCTACGTAAAGCCATACTTGCCGCGGTCGTTTTGTGGATGACTGACCATTCATTTCATACCGAGACCCTTCCATGCCTCGAGAAGCACGTAAAGACGTTGTTCTCGGCTGTCAATAATAATTGCAGAACTTTGGCAGTCGTTATGGGTAGTAGCTAGTTTAAAAGAAGAAACGTCAAATAGGACTTCTTACGTTGTCAGGAGAATACTGATAAGTATTACATGTATGTGTAGTCTGCAATAGGGTATTACACCCATTTTTGAAAAGTGTCTCAATGAAATTCTGTAGTGCTAATATGCCACCAAAAAATACACAAAATTTTTATTCAATCGATAGGTGCCATAAAAATGCATCTAAATTTTAAATTTTCAAATTTCGCGCGTAGTTTGACGAAAACGCCTCTTACTGGACGCCATATTGCTCAGCGTAAATGACGTCAGTTCGTTTTGTATCAAATGAGCTCATATTAAATATGATAATTGTATATCATTTAAAAATAATTAAAAGCATATTTTGTAATAGGTGTAAGAATGAAAAAATTACGTTGGTTACGAAAATAATAAAAGTACAAAGCCTATATTACGCCAATCGGTTGACTGACAGTTGACAATTTTTTGTTTACACAGCCGTATGGCGTAATAACATGGCCGCTACTATTTCACGGTGTTTTATAACAGATTAAAAATACTGAAAACTTTGAATTGAATTTAAAATTTTGTTTTGTTATTTTATGAACTAATACTTACATTTTCCGACTTCTTTAAGCCTAAATTGTCTAAATAACATATTTATAGATTTTTTCTTGTATAGAGTAAAATACCCTATTTATTAAGTAGGTACCTACTTTTTAATTACATCTTGATTAATTTATATTGAACTAACTTTCTCTCGCGACTTCATCCCCGTGATTGTCGGTTATAGATGCAGATGAAGTGGCGAATTAAAAAGTAGCCAATTTAGTCTGTACCAAATTTTATCGACATCGGTTGTGTAGTTTCCGTAAGTAAAAGCGTAACAGAAAGACAAACCCACTCTCGCAATCATAACTAAGTGTAGCATTCGCACCACGCCGAAATACTGTGATGGCTTTCTGCTACACAGGGAAGACCTGGATGAGAGGTCTGACGAGGTTACACGATAAAATAAGATGTTCACTTTGATCTAGGCAGCCAACAGTAAAGATATGTGCAAAGTACGTACCTCAGACTGCAAACTGACACTCGTTGAACTTCCACCTTTCGAATGTCCATGAGCTGACGATGGGGCTAGGGTTCACAAATACAGATGAGATGAGATGATGATCACACGCGGAGTCGGTTAGATTTCGAAAAACTTTAGATCCGGTCGCGAAGTTGCGCGTGCGTTCCGATTGGCGTCCGTTAAGAACTGTCATTTGCTCTGAGCTTTGACGTTTACGTACAATGCATGACAACCAAAAGTTGGCGTCTCGTTACTGCTGGTGAAGCCCAGAGACAAAATATGAACATCGTGTAGATTTGGAAAAAGAGTTTGATGGGAACGAAACATCCCGCCCACCAAAATACCTATGGCATTTTCTGGTTAAAACGTAGAAGATCTAATCAGAAACGGTAGTGAGAGTAAAGATACGATTTAGATTGCTAAAAGTAACGATGGGATTAAGATTATCTTATACTACGATTTGCTTAACTAAGATTTACTAAACTACAATTTGATGCGACTGAAACTAGTCTTCTGTTGGCAAAGGACATAGTTTCACTAGAGGTCGATTGATGATTTGATTGTTTGCATTTTTTACTAATGCACTTCGAGCTACTCCGTCAACCCCAAACTGGAGCTCTATGACTCTCGCGAGATTCCAATGCAATGGGCTACGATTGTCGTCCTTGACTAACACCATCGAACCTATCGACAACGGTTTTGAATGTTTAGTCCATTTCGCGCGTTGAGTTAGCGAGTTTAAGTATTCCGTTTTCCACCGAGACCAGAAGTTCTGTTGAAACGCTTGTATCATCTGCCACCGATGAAGCCGATTTGGATTAAGATGCGATAGATCCTCATCAGGGACAGCTGTCAAAGGCTCTAAGGTTAGAAAATGACCTGGTGTCAAACATGAAAGGTCGTTGGGGTCAGAGCTGATCGGGTACAGGGGTCTCGAATTTAAAATGGATTCAATTTGAACGAACAGAGTCGTCAACTCCTCGAACGTTAGGACTTGATCACCCACAACTCGATATAAGTGTGATTTTGCTGCTTTGATTTGTATTTCCCAGACACCACCGAAATGTGGAGCGCCGGGTGGGTTGAATTTAAATTCGATTTTCTGCTCGTTAGAAGCCTGTTGCATTAAAGACGAAAGTTGGTTTTTTGCGCCTACAAAGTTGGTACCACAGTCCGCATGAATAGTGTTACAGCGGCCGCGACGACCTACAAAGCGCCGTAGTGCAGCTATAAACCCATCGGTTGAAAGCGTCGACACGACCTCCAAGTGGACTGCTTTGGTTGCGAGACAGATAAACAAGCATAGATATGCCTTGTCCATCTTAGCGCCACGATGGGAACCAAGTTTGATGCGGAAGGGTCCACCTAGATCGACACCTACCACCGAGAACGGTTTAACTTGATTGACTCGGTAAGATGGAAGATCGCTCATGAAGGGTTGAAGCGGTCGTGGGTTTGTTCGAAAACACTGAACGCATTTGGAGAGGCAACGGCGAATGGTTCGCTTTGCAGCGATGATCCAAAATTGTTGAAGCAGCAGAAAATGTGTGGTGTTTATGCCTGGATGCAAGTGGGTACGATGAGTGAAGTTGATGATTGAAAGCGTTAAAGGATGGTCAGATGGTAAGAAGGCAGGATGCCTGTGTGCGTACTCTAATCCGGATCGGGAAATCCTGCCGCCCACCCTGAGCACTCCCTGATCGTCTAGAAACGGGTTCAGTTTTCTAAAAGGTTTAGGTAACCCCTTTTTTGATTTTAAATTGGAAATTTCTTCCGAGAAAGATCGACCCTGTACGTGTTTCACGATTTGCATAAGAGCGTGATGACGTTCCACATTGTTTAAAAACTCCTTACGATTTGATTGATTTGAGATACGAGAATTGTTAATAAAGCGATATAAATAAGCGAGAACATTAACACGTTTCGATAACGAGGAAAACCTATTCAGTAAGATTTCGATAATTGAAGGGTCATTTGTCGCGGTCTCATCAGTCACTAAGATAACTACTTTGCGTTCTTCAGCCCTTATAGTAGCGTCGTCCTCGTGAAGTATGCTGCCTGGATTCGAAGGCCATGACTCATGAGTTTGTAAAAGCCAACATGGCCCCGCCCACCATAGCGAATTGTGAAGAAGTTCACTAGGAAATTGTCCACGTGAACAGACATCAGCAGGATTATCACCCGAAGAGACGTGATGCCAACATTCAGTAGGTGTGAGGTCTTGGATTTGACTCACCCGGTTAGCAACGAATGTGGTCCAACGAGATGAATGTGAGCGTAACCAGGAGAGGACAACGGTTGAGTCTGACCATAAGTAAACAGCATCGATTTGGATACGAGCTAGATAAGTATCGCGAACGAGTGTGTATAGGTTCGAGAGGAGAACTGCCGCGCAGAGTTCCAATCTAGGCAACGATGTGCGTTTCAGCGGTGCTACACGAGTTTTCGAACAGACCAAGAAGACATGGGCGGCACCGTCCTTATCAGTGACGCGTAAATAAATAACCGCACCATATGCTGTCTCGGAGCTGTCACAAAATCCGTGAAGCTCGCACGATTTTGCTTCTGAGCATGTTATTTTACGAGGGATTCGAAGTTGGGATAACTGTGGTAATTGATCCATGTATGTAGTCCATGTATGAATGACCTCATCAGGCGGCGTTTGGTCCCATCCAATACCCAGAATCCAAAGCTTTTGGATATATGATTTGATTTGAATTGTGATGGGGGATAAGAAGCCTAATGGGTCGAAGACTCTAGCCAGTTCGCTGAGAATGGAACGTTTGGTACATGGACGCTCGGATGGTTTAATTTCGAAAAGGAATGCATCCAGTGACGGATTCCATTGCAGACCTAGAACCTTTAACGTTGCGGATTCGGAATTATCGAGAGATACGGAACCAGTTAGACAATCTTGACTGGGAAGATCCAACAAAAGCTGCGCCTTGTTACTCACCCATTTTCTAAGATGAAAACCACCAAGTTTGAATAGCGCGATAAGTTGATTTTTTGCTAGTTCAGCGGTTTCCAGCGAGTCACATCCGGTTGCTACGTCATCTATATAAACATCCGACAGGATGATCCGCTTTGCAACGGGATACGAGTCTCCTTCGTCTTCAGCAAGCTGTTTCAATGTACGGCATGCAAGAAAAGGGGATGAAGAAACGCCATACGTAACGGTATTCAGACGGTACTCTTGGAGATTATCGTGAGCAGATGCTCTCCAAAAGATACGCTGATAGTCACGATGGTCCTGCGAGATCATAATTTGACGGTACATCTGTCGGGCGTCAGCCATGAAGACCACGTTATGTTCCCTAAACCGCAAAAGAATGTCTATAATGTTTGGTTGTAACTTAGGACCGGTAAGTTGAGAGTCGTTTAAGGAACGTGAGTTAGCGTCTTTGGCCGAGGCGTCGAACACAACACGGAGACGGGTAGTGGCGGAATCGGGACGAAGAACACAGTGATGTGGTATATAGTATTTTCCCATGCTTATTTCCTCTACTGGTACCAATGTCATGTGTCCGGTTTCTATGTAGTCTGACATGAAGTCCACGTATTGGCCTTTTAAATCGGAGTCACGAGACAACCGGCGTTCGATAGCGTGGAATCGTCGCAACGCAACCTCACGAGAGCCTGCGAATATGGGTTCCGAATCATCTTTAAAGGGCAAACGTACAACATATCGTCCAGAGGGATCACGAGAATGACTGGATACAAACTTCTGTTCACAGAGCGTTTCATCTGGAGTCAAGAGTGACGCTTTCGGAATGGAATCCAGTTCCCAAAAATGTTGAACCTGAGAATTCAACTCGTTATCTATGTTTAAAGATGTGTGTACCAGGGTGCTAGAAGCTAAACGAGTTTTGCCTAACAGGAGCCACCCAAAGACGGAGTTGAACGCGGTGGGTTGGTTAACGTTTCCTTTTATTTGTTGGTTGACAAGTGAATCGGTAAAGACGTCGGCGGCCAGCAATAGATCGATAGATCCCGAAATATCGAATCCGGGGTCTGCGAGTGGTAAAGATTGAATATGTGACCATCCAGAAGTGTTTAATTTTGCGATAGGTTGATCGCCACATATTTTCGGAATGACATGCAGGTCTAAATCAAAGAATATTGTATCTTTAGTACCTACTGCACACCTCACGTCACCAAGAATAGACGCTGGTGCCTCGCCAAGTCCACATACGGTTGTGTTAATTGGGGTCGGACGTAAGTTTAAACGTGAGATGGCTGATTCAGTAATAAAGTTACTTTGACTTCCGGTGTCAAATAAGGCACGGAACGATTGCATTGTACCGGAAGCATCTCTGACCTGCACTATCGCAGTCGCCAACAAAACAGTTGTATGCATAGGTGACCTTGACACCAACGATGACGCGGTTGGATGGGATTCGATAGGATCATCGCGATGGAGTAAGGTGTGATGTTTACGTTTGCATGTGCGACATGAAAATATCGATTTACAATCCTTCAACCGATGGGATGACTTCAAGCAGTTGAAGCACCAGTTCTTCTCAGTAGCAATCTGCATTCGTTCATCGTATGATTTTTTGATAAATTCTGAACATGCCGCAATGGAATGAGAATCACTACAGAAAGAACATTTACTGATATACGGAACGGAAGGTGTAGCATTTTCGGTTTGCTTTTGACCGGTAGCCGCTACCAGGGTGTGTGCCGGGGTGGAACGTTTTGATTGCGAATGTGAAGTCGAACTTTTCTGTGTAAGTTCGTTTGACTTGGTTGTCTTAACGAAATGTGTATCGCGTAATGACGCCTCACACTTAGAGTGTAGAAAAGCTTTTAATTGTACGTAGGTAGGCAGTTCCACATTCGAATGATTTTCTTCAAAATCACGTCTTGTTTTCGAGTCAAGTTTTGATAAAAGATGATACACTAGAATAAAATCCCATTGACCAACCGGCAGATTAACTGTTTTTAAGATACTTAAATTCTCTTCAAACAAATCAAGGGATTTTCTGAACTCGTGAGCGTCGTTGAATTTAAAATCGACATTTAAGATGTCTCGCCAACACGTAAAGGCTAGGTCGCGTTTATTAGTGAAGCGCGCGGTGAGTGCTTGGTACGCGTCGTGATAGTGTTCGTGAGTCATCGGGAACGATTTAATTACCGTCAACGCATCGCCGCTAAGAGATGACAATAGATAGTGAAACTTCTCCGTGTCAGTCAAAGAAGTTGATTTGTGTATCAAAGCGTTGAAAGTATCGAAATATTCTGGCCATTTCTTGACGTCACCGCCAAAAGTGGGAAGTGTTATTTTGGGTAACCGAATGTTCGAAGAGGCATTGCCAATACCGTGAGAATAATTTGAATCACCTTTAGAAAAGGTGCGAGTTATTGACAATACTTTGTAATACATTTCGTCGAAACGCTCCTGAATTTCATTATCTTCATTTTCAGGATCGTCAAGAATCTCCTGAATTGTAAAATGCGCATCCTCAAAACTTGCCGCAATATTCTTTACTTCCTGATGATATGATAAAAACAAGTCTCGCTGAGAATGGTCATTAACTGCTAACATTCCAACCTCTAAAGCCTTAGTCAGACGCTTATATGCGATGGTTCGTTTTCTACGCAAGGATGGTAA
This sequence comes from Charanyca ferruginea, assembly GCA_947361185.1. Lineage (NCBI taxonomy): Eukaryota > Metazoa > Arthropoda > Insecta > Lepidoptera > Noctuidae > Charanyca > Charanyca ferruginea. The sequence goes on along the minus strand of OX376075.1, from coordinate 22,570,676 downwards.
ATCCTCAGTAGTATACTGGATGTCGATTGATTTTGACTTAGACTTCTTCAAAGTACCTGATCTATTTTTCTTTAGAAGTGACATTGTAGGCATTTACTATAGTCGATACGTAAAGTCGCAAAATAGGTAGGTATATATATAAGTAAGTACCTAAGTATAAGTTTCGATTACACGTTTAGTTACTTATGTACCCAAATAGTAGCAGATGGATGACTATTGTTGGTCTTTAAACAATAACAAAAACCATTTTATGCATCGCAAACTAGTTGGCACCAGGTAGATATATTACGTGTAGTTCCGGCACAATCTAAATGTACTGCAAACTATATTTTGCTCCGATATTGTTAATGAAACTACTCCGTAAGTGAATACAATAGAAGATAGATAACGATTAACAGATATAACTGCCTACCGAGTAAGTTGAAGTAAACAAGTTTTTACGATACGTAAAATGTTCTCGATACTGTGCGGTACCCGTACTAACTAATCTATTAGTTCACGTTGAGCGAGATTTCGACCTACCCTCACGATTTGAGATAGTGACCAGAAATGATTTAATGGAATATTTTACGATTTGCGTATTGTAAAACACGATTTATAGAATAAGATTATGTTGTGATTGCGATGTATGATGGGTGCAAATGACTAAATATCGAGTTACGAATTGATTAATTGCGAGCGAAATAAATTGTGCACCGATTAAAATGTGATTGCACAATACAACTTGTTCTCACAATTATTTACGATGAATGTTGATATGAATGGATACTTGACATATAATTATTTTGCACTACGATTTTGTAAAATTCTAGTTCGATGGTGATAGCTCATGAACGTTATGTAAATTGATAGATTCGATAGGTAATTCTATGGAAATTGTGGAATAGCTTAGAATGCGATGTGTACCTATAGGTTTTAGTTAAAACAATAGATCGATTGAGATATTCTAAGCTACGCTTTTAACCAGAAATACCACAAGTAAAGATGGCGATTTACGATTCAAAAATGGAAGGTCCCGGGTTTCGGCACCAATTTGATGTAGCATTCGCACTACGCCGAAATACTGTGATGGCTTTCTGCTACACAGGGAAGACCTGGATGAGAGGTCTGACGAGGTTACACGATAAAATAAGATGTTCACTTTGATCTAGGCAGCCAACAGTAAAGATATGTGCAAAGTACGTACCTCAGACTGCAAACTGACACTCGTTGAACTTCCACCTTTCGAATGTCCATGAGCTGACGATGGGGCTAGGGTTCACAAATACAGATGAGATGAGATGATGATCACACGCGGAGTCGGTTAGATTTCGAAAAACTTTAGATCCGGTCGCGAAGTTGCGCGTGCGTTCCGATTGGCGTCCGTTAAGAACTGTCATTTGCTCTGAGCTTTGACGTTTACGTACAATGCATGACAACCAAAAGTTGGCGTCTCGTTACTGCTGGTGAAGCCCAGAGACAAAATATGAACATCGTGTAGATTTGGAAAAAGAGTTTGATGGGAACGAAACACTAAGATTATCTAAACTATACCCTGTTCACAATAAGATTAGACATTTACTCAAACCTTTTTTACAGTCCGTTCAACCGATTTTGACTTCTATTGCGTTGGTAGCATGACAAATGGCAACTGCAGTAAACAGTTGTTATTGTAACCACTTTTTTGCATCTAATGTCATCCTTAAGCCTACGGAATAGAAGTCAAAATCGGTTGAAGGGACTGTAAAAAAGGTTTGTGATTATGTCTAATCTTATTGTGAACAGGGTATAATATCATATAGAGGAAAGATTTGTATGTTTGTTACGATTTATCTCAAAACCGAGCAGTCCAATTTAAAAAAAAAATCTCCTTTAGAAAGCTATATCACAGTATAAATATTAGTACTACCGTACAGTAGCGACACACTCCGCCTTCCCCCTGAAACACTGTTCCTCACCTCTCCCCGCGGCGAACCGTGCTCTCGAAACTGCTTTTAGTTCTCGCGGCGCGACACGCACACACACGCACGTATTTGTACAGTCTTTTATGTTGGTAGTAGTGTAGGTAATCGTTTCGTTTGTATGGAGTGTCGTTGGTGTGGCTATATTATCCTTGAGTAACATAGACTATATTTATCAAACGAAAAAATAGGGATCCCTGAGAAAATTCACGCACCCGATTTCGCGGGCAATGTAAAGAAAGAAAGAAAGAAAGAAAAGGCATTTATTCGCCCGCCAGGACAAAAACTCACAAAAATAACATGATTAATAAAAGAAACGAAAATTGGTCCGGTACGAGGCCAAAAGGCTCATATGTCAGCATGGTGCTGTAACATTAAAAAAAAAGTCACAGCGCTAATATTCTGCCTGCTTAATAGTGATGCCACCATTGACATATACTAAAAGGATGCCACGGTCAGATACGGATAATAAAAAATACACGTGTAAAGGATAAAACAAAATTCAATATAAATGTGTAAAGTTTTATTAATTCGAAAAGAAAAATAAATACAATAAAAAATGTGAGCCGTCACGGGACGCCTGGCAGATGTGAAACATCGACATTATTTTGTAAAAGTAATATGCAGAAAAGAACAGATTGTGATAGGAACTAAATATGTCATAATGATAAAATAAAATGTTACGATTTTTTTCCAGATAAAAATGACTATTTATTGAATAAACATTTATTTTCATTAAATACAAAAATTTATGAATTTATTTCAAATCGTGACTACTTAATTCGTTTAATTAGTGACTTCGGTAATCGCACAGTCGATTGCGCATGGCGACGCGTCGCCACACCGTACACACTACTGCATATAGACTGTATATATATACCATCATATAGCGTGGCGACGCGTCGCCACGGCATGCGTCGCCACGCCAGAAATCGGTTTTACGTGCGGCTATAGATGTTTCACATCAATAAAAATAATAAATTACATCTACACGCACGTAACCAAACTGTTCGTTAACCCAATCCATTGTGGTAAGTAGGTAGTTTATAATATTAGTACGGGTATGTTTATAGACATAGCGAATTATTTCACATTGAAGATGTAGATAATTGTGATGGGAAAGTAATTGTTCTACTACTTTGTTCATTATATAACATGGAGGCGGTTCCACAGACCAATTACTAGTCGATTAAATGTCGTCTGAATGTCAAGAATGTTATTTCAGTCGTATTTGCCCTTTCATTGTTATATTGTTTAAAGTTATGCTTGGTATTTTTAGATCATTATTCTTGGTATTTAATTTTAAATAGTCACTCATTTCATAATAAATCAAAATTATGTTGTCATTGTTTTAATTTAAAAGCATTTTTTATGAGAGTTGATTTTATTTTGCAACACTTCCATCTGAGCTTAGAACGAAATATAATTAACTCTTTCTGAGCTTTATAAATTAAACGCCTTTTAATCACGCGAAAGCGACGCACATTTACAATAATAAACATTGTAGCACATGGCAGCTTATCTAGATTGGAGTCAAAATAAACTTAAGCACATGATTCTAAACATTCCTAAAATCTGTGGCAATGGTAATACAATACAATAAACAAAACTGAAGCCATCCACTTCCGAAATTATTTTTCACTCAGGAGGCTCCGAAGAAAGTTGTCTTTTTAAAAAGTATTTTCAAAAAAAAAAAAAATAACCGCCTTCAAAAACTAAAACGTCGGTGGTGGTGGCTTTGTGTTTGTTGTTTAGTATTGCCAACGTCCAAATCCATTAAGAAACGGCGCGGCGGCGACACACTTAAAATAGATTGTAAGTCCTCCAAAGATTGAAGAAACTAAAACGTCATCTAAGTATCTTTTGCGATTTTGTTGATTTTCTCAAAAAGGCCTGGATCAATTTTAGTAAAATTGATATGGGACCATTTCGGAATAAACCCCTTTCGATCAAAAAGAGAATTTAGCAAATCCGTCTATATATGACAGAGATATGCCCGACCACACATAAAAAAAAAACATTCGAATTGATAACCTCCTTTTTAAAGTCACTTAAAAAAAATTTTTATAAATGCATTTTCAAACTGTTCAGTTGACAGTGGATACAAGTTCTGTTATTGTAACTAATTTTTTGATACTTCTTTAATTTTTTCATGGCGCCTAAAATGAATGGCACGTCCATCAGCTTCTGCAGTCTACATCGCAAGCGCCGCGTGTAAATTATGGAGTAAGCTCCGGTTTCATTAAACGCTCTAATAAAACTCTTGGGCCCGCGGCCATGTTTCAGCAGGAAAATTCCAAATGTTTGTAAATTCACTGGCAACACCGGTCACGTATAATTTTTTTTCCTGGCTACTCTGAAATGGATTATTTAAGGTTTCAACAATTCTTGTTTGAGCATTAAGTATGAATAAGTTTTAACTTGAAAAGTGGTTGGTCCTCTTGTCTGTTACGAGGGCGTTGGTAATGTTTTGATATTAATTAATTGTTTTGTTTATTGTTTGTTGAATATTTTGTTTTAGAGGTTATTTTAGTAAACTTGTAATATTGAAAACATTAATGTTGAGTGTATTTTAGCATATCGTATAATCAGTACCTGAGCGACCGAGTTTTGCTTGGTTTTTTTTTTAGTAAATCGTGATTTTTTAAATGAAACCTAGCTAGATTGATTTATCGCACCCAGAACCCCCTGCATACTAAATTTCATGAAAAATGTTGGAGTCGTTTCCGAGATTCAGATATATATATATATATACAAAAATTGCTCGTTTAAAGGTATTTAGATAATAATAAATAATACAATAATCATCTGCCTAGCCATTTCTCAACGGGTCTGCTTCTAGTCAAATCGTGTGCAGCTTAATGCAAGTGTTGTACAAGAAGTTACTGCATGTCTGACCTCCTCAACCAAGTAACTGGGTAACAACCTTTTATATATAATGTCTAGATGGAGCGTCAAGTGCACGCAAACGTGTCAAAAAGTGTCAGCCAACTATTGGCTGACAAGTGCTTATATAATCAAAGTCCAAATGCGTAATAATAATAATAAATGATTAATATATGTATAATAATATTAATTTATGTATAATTATATACATAATTGCTTATATAATCATTATTTACGCACACAGAGACGTAGATGCACAGTGTAAACCGACGCCTGCACGCGCACATACTTGAAATTGTTGACTCGTTTTCTTTGTTATGATTGTAGGGCGACGCTCCATCCTAGACATTATATAATCACAGGTAACAACATACCTTTTGGTAAGACTGGTTTTCATGTTGTCAGACTTTCTGGCTTCTGACTACCCATAGCGACTGTGAAAGATTTACGAATGACAGCCTGAACCAACGGCTTTGCGTGCTTTTCGAGGCACGGTATCTAGGGGGTACGGGTCAGGGCACAGGTCTAAGTATGAAATGGATTCTCACCCTTCCACGTTCGGACCGCGGCAAGCCTTCGTACGGCTTTTACTTAAAGTCAAAGTCAAATCATTTATTTCAATTAGACCATTATAAGGCACTTTTGAACGTCAAATGAGAAAAAGTGTAATCTTTACTCCATTTAAATAGCATTAGAAAAAAGAGGCTCATAGAAATAAGAATGCAAAACATTTTACTTCAAAGATAAGTTTAAACAATTTAAATTAAACTTATTTTAACATAATTTTGATAAATAGATCTAAGATAGTACTAAATATGGACGTATAATAATTAATAATATAAACAGAATAACAGTCTTTTAAAGATTAGGTAACATTCTAAATTTGGTAGAATTACAGTGAAACGAATAACGTTCCGGATATTGTTCATCCCTGCTTCTGTTAGGTTTTTAGCATTGACACTGTAATTTTAAATTGGAAATAAACATACAACTTAATGAAAGCCACATAATTTTAGAAGATAAATTATTAAAATAGTTACAAATACGTGCGACAGCTACTGTAAAAATAGATTATAATAAATTCGATGTCTATCGTAACTTTAACAGATTTATTGTACTTTTGTTACAAAGTGTGCATTAAAAAGAACCTTTTTTAACTTCTGTCTAATGCTATTGTAAATGGAGTATAGTTGCCCATTCCAAAAGGTAGTTTTGTATGGAAAAGAATGGGCAAGAAACTCCATACTTAGCACATCACATACATATCAAAATGTGTTATTGGCAAAGTAAGTTATTACCTATTAACTTATGTAGTTCTAATGCTTAAATTTACAATATTAAATGGAAGTCATAAGCTATTGATTTGATGCTCTGCAGTGCTATTCTAAAAAAGACATCCTCGCTGAATTTATGGAGATGAAGTCTTAGTTAGCTGTGTCAGTCCCAAGCATTTAAGAATTCACCTCAGATTTAGCTGTGGTTTAGTTTTCTTTTTGACCACAAAATATTTTTTTTTGCTGCAAATAGCGGTTCTTTTACCATCCAAAATGTATTCGATTTGCAATTGAATTGGAAGATTCTTCTTCTTCGTTGGTGTCACTCTTGACAGAGTGGTCGTGGTCACTTTAGGTGTTGGTTGCACGCTTTACGACACGTCGCCATTCCTCTCTTACAGCTGCCTTCCTCGTACATTCATGCAAGGTGCCATCAACCAACAATGACCTGATCAGTCCATCTCATAGGCGATCTACCTCGTGGCCTGGTACCTTCGACTTTCCCCTGAACCACAACGCGATCGATGGATACATCTCCCGGACGATAAATGTGGCCGAAAAAAGTGAGGATGCATGATTGTACAACAGCGAATAGACGCTACTTAGTTCCGAGTTCTCGCATTAGAAGATTACCTACCAACTAAGTAGCCTGATCGGGAAAAATAACGGTAAGCAGAGCTTAATAATGGAGCAACAAAGAGTAGCTCATATCGTATGGCTTTTGATATTAGTGAGTGTTCGAGATAAGAAATGAAAGATTTCTCTCGGCGGCGGTGCAGCTTCCTATGTTTTCTTTGTTTGTGTACACACGGACGCGGAAAATGGTGAACTGGAGTTATGTTTGTGTGGATTTTTTTTAACGATTTTTTGTAAGTTAAAGTATGTTTTTTTAAGCAGTAACACAATAGCCCTTCAGAAGGCTATTGTGAGGGCTATTGTGTTACCCAATGACTGGGTTGTGTGGGTCAGACTAGTATCAAGCTGCATACAGTTAGACTGGAAGTCGACCTCAAGACAGATGGGGAAACGCAGATGATGTTTTTTTAGGAAGCACGGAATGTATTTTTATTTTTTCAATAGGTTCATTGTTTTGACAAAAAATAATAATAACGACATGTTTTACAACATTTATATGCAGCAAAACACTGCTAAAAAAACAAAAAGTAAAAAATACATTAACCCACGCAAACAAATGGGCACGTAGCAAAAATTACAGCAATATTCTGCTCCATTGAATTCCCAAGTGAAATGTTACTGTACGTGATATGATTTTATTATCAAGTGGCGTTGAAACTCGTGAGAGTCGCCGTGTCTGTGCGTTGCCTAATTTGTGAGTAAAAGCGGTTTAGTGTCCCCTTGGATAAGCAGGTACTTAGCGACGTGGTAGTAAATGGTCTGTTAATATTTATGTGGCTAAAGAGTATATACTGTGCCTAGACTTGTTGTAGCGTAAATTTCGAACTAAAGTGTATCTAGTAAAGGTTTAATTTGCGCAAAGTTGATTAAGATATCTGCAGTACTGGCAGTTTACAATTTTTTTTTGTTTTTCACTTAATCGTAGCGGAGTTTCACTATGATTCCGTTGGTTTAAAATATAGAATATAACGTAGACAGAGAAGGTACTATAGACTGCTGGTCATCTTCTATCTCGCTTACATAAGACAAAGAAAAATATATACAAGATGCTTGTAAAGAAAAGAGACAGAACTTAATATTTTTTGTCCCTCATCGCGTGCCGCGTTTTTGGTTCATGTGCTAAACAAAGTCGTCATATATCCCTGCAAAATGGTACGGTGCCAGTGTTCTTAGATGTGCTATTCTGTCCCTTTCAGCGACACGCTGAGCAGTAGTCTAGTGTTCTATGTCTATGGAATATAAGAGAACTTAACAGTTATAATTAAATGTGAAATGAAAGAAGAATTGTAATTTTATTTGCGTATCAAAACTATAGTAGATGAAATTAAAATTGTAATTAAGCGATGCGGCCAGAGCATAAAATTAAACATTTATCAATATCTCGTTGCCTAATCCATACAAATTATGTTTTTGTTCGTGAATAAATTATTCCAGTTTTAACTTCAGTTCAATTTAATTTTGATCACTGAATCTTTTAGTTATTTTACTGCGTTTGAGATTATAAATGTTATTTCAAATTCATACAATTCCAGTAACTAATGCGCATATTTTAGTAGTTTATAATTAATTCAAATTATGAAATCATGCAAATAAAATGATTTAAGTTGTCGCTAAACTTGTTTCAGTAAATAAATTACAGTATGTATTCGACTGAATGGAATGATGTTTGAATTATATCCGTTTGTTTTTTAAATTTTCTATTTCATTTATTTCAAATGAAGACACTAACAGTTCTTCAACATAATTTAAATAATACACAGTTTTTTTTTTTATTTGTTATAAAAAAAATAAACGGCACATGTCCCATTGACAGAATTGTGCAATTTTATCCCGAGGGTGTCGTTGAAGGCGACTAAGGAAAAATCCGGAAGTCGGACAGCAGCGGCTTCCGTATGCTTTACAACTTCACTGCGATCCCCAAGACGCCTGCCAAGCGTGGGGATTATGGCCCCCCCCCTTATAGGGGAGGCCTTTGTTCAACAGTGGACGTCTTCATGCTGATGATGAATTTAATTATTATTATTATTTATACGTTTTGCATATATTATGTAATTCTAGTTAAGTTGTTAATGAAACATAGTATAGTAGTGTGTAAGATACCAAGCTATTTGCATGGATGTTTTGGCGCACACGGTTGGCGCAGTGGCTGAGCGATCAACTGCTGCGCAGCGTGTTGCGGGTTCGATTCCCGCCCAGGGTGAACATTTGTGTGATGAGCACTTGTGTTTGCCTTGTGTCTGGGTGTTGTTTATCTATATATATGTATGTATTTACTACAAAAAAATATGTTTGTGAATGTATATCAGCTGCCTGGCACTCATAGTACAGGGTCTTCCTAGTTTGGGGTCAGATGGCCGTGTGTGAAAAGGTCCCCACATATTATTATTATTATTATTATTAATTTTACAAAAATGTAGCATTGTTGGAATATGTTCACCTATTTTGTCGACCGTATGTCACCTACGACCATTAAGTATATTTGCCGACATTCCCGAACTGAAAGAGGTCAGATATCGGCAGATTGGAATGATGTATTGTAGCTAGATTCTATTTGCTGAAATCCCTTTTACAACCACGGATTTGTCTTTTTGATGTTTGACTAAAGAATGATCGGTTTTAGATCATTATGTCTCGGAATTTATTTATAGAGAACAAAGACACTTCGATGTGATCCTTTATTGCTTTTTTGTGGGGATATTTATTTTATCTAAAGTGTTTTTGTCAGGAAACATTAAAAGCATAAAAGTGAGCCAAAAGGGCTTAATTTGTTTGTTGTTTTTGGTTGGTAAATAATGCATGCTAATGTTACAAATGCAAAAGCAACTGTCTGTTTCTCTGTTACGTTTTAAATTGCTTGGTTTTTAGATAGCCTGAACCCTTGGGAAGGATATGGGCTACTTTTTAAGACTTTGTCTGGATTTGAGATAGCCGACATTCACGCAAACGACGTCGCGGGCAAAAGCTAGCAATAATTAATTTCTCCAGACTAAATTTCGGTCACGATGACCAATTTGAAACTAGCCAAGTAAGAGTTTCTTGCTCGTTCTTCTCCATAGAGACCTACCTACGTTTTGGAACGAGCAACTAACTTTAACTTTCTGACTAACTGACTGACTCCTTGATAATTCAAAAGTGCCTCTAAATGGTCTAATTGAAATACTACTATGACTAAAAAAAAACAACAATTTGCCCGCCCAAGAATTGAATATAAGACCTCATGTTCAGCAGTCGCACTTGCGAACACTATACCAACGGATCAGTTTCATTGATTGATTTTGGTTGACGGCATACCTTATTAGACAAGGTATCATTTTAATATCGGAGATATCGTTTAAAACCTGCGCTTAAATCTGCTTTAAAGCGAAAACGATAATTGCTATTAATCGCTCATCAACTTCTTTAAACAAAATATATCATGAAACAAACGCATTAAGCTTAATCAAATAATTGTAACAAATTGTTTTACTCTGCTTGTTTTTAATAATAACCCTAAAGGCTCGACCACACCAGAGCGGACGCTTGCCAATGTGGATAGATGTCAGATGCTACAGTAAGCGAGGCTTAAGGTGAGCTTTGCATTTGTGTGAGTGATCACCAACGGTAGAGTCGTACAAAAAACTTTTTGAAATATTTTTTCTTATCAGTGATCTATAAATAAAATTCAAACATAAAGAAATTACAACAATCCTTCTACACTGGACATTGCATTTTCATCAATTTCATTATCTTCATTTCCACTCTCATCTGATGTGTCGCTTGGGTTAGTAATGAATCGTTCCGTTCCGCACACAACAAGACGATGCACCGCGCCTCAGGCCGGTTGCTAAAAAGCAGTATAAAGCGGTTTAAGGCAAGCAAGGGACGCGTCGCGCTCTAGGCCGACGTCACACCTGCACTATCTATGTACACTCACACAAATGCAAAGCTCAGTTTACGCCTCGCGGACTATACTACAGTAACAAACCTCGCCCGCACGTTGTCCGCTCCGTTATGGCCGCACCTTTGTTCCAACAAAGTGCATGACTAGCAAGTTTCCACGTGTTTACAATTTTATTGATTTTTGCAGTCTTTAATGGAACTGACCTAGATTGTTTCATGTTTGTATTCTAAAAGTACACGCAGTTAACTTTTAGCAACGGCAAAGGTATTCTCGTTTAGTCAAACAACCCTTTGCTAAGTAAATAAGGGAAACATGTTATATCTACATACGTTGTATAAATTATGAACCCTGGTTAGCGTAGTTATAAATATTCCTCGTGTATTGGAATAGGCTGAGATGTTGAATTAGTTGCCTACTAATGTTGAGCGTTGCTCTTTACGAAGTTTCTACTCGTATTTGTCTTCACGAATAAATATGATGTGGTGTTATGAGTTAGAGATATCAAATGTACGATTTCTTGGTATGGAAAAGTTTTTGACTACGTTGTTTTAATAATTTCTATCAGAATCCGAATTAATAAGAAGTATTCATTATCATTTATCTATTATTATTCGTCATTCATTTTTATTCAATTATTTACACACGTACCTAAGAAACGATGACATATACCACTTATCTAATTTTATGAAGTCAGCGCACTATGTTTTCTTCCATACATCTATTCTCCATTAATCATCTCAGTTTTCAACCTTAGAACCTTTCTAAGGTTGAAAACTGAGATGATTGATGATTGATGACATCTCAGTTTTCAACCTTAGAACCTTTCTAAGGTTGAAAACTGATGATTAATGGAGAATAGATGTATAGAAAAAAACATAGTGCGCTGACTTCATAAAATTAGATAAGTGTACGTGTGTAAATAATTGAATAAAAATTGAATGATGAATAATAATAGATAAATGATAATGAATACTTCTTATTAATTCGGATTTCAACCTTACTCAGTTTTCAACCTTAGAAAGGTTCTAAGGTTGAAAACTGAGATGATTAATGGAGTATATATGTATGATCTTGTATATATATCATCTTTAAAAAATAATAAAAAGTTTTTTTTTGAGAAAATGAAAGCATTTTGATTTTATAAATGAATAGAGACAAAATAACTAACAGTATCTAGGATTTCGTATACCAGAAACGGAACTCCAATCCTACCAGAACAAGAATAGGGTAAAAGTAAAAATAACGAGATCAAAAGAGATTAATTAAAACAAACACTAGCATTGTGGTGGGTGCACCGATTTTCGTCGTAGCCTCTGATTGAGTTGGGGGTATGAATGGTGACGATAATTAAATACTACCCTCAGTGTAATGGATTTGTTTTGTGATATTGTGGCTCGGTAATGTTGGTGGCAGTTTCGTAAGTCCACTGTTAGGTTTAACGAGTTTTCTTAATGTTATTGTTGGATGAAAGGTTCATTTCTGGTATAACTTTACCACTAAGGGCGGGTTGCTTCAACTAACCATTACTGACCGATAATAGTAAAAAATGGCGCTAACTATCGTCAAATCAAGGACATTTTTAGGACCATTAATTATGTCAATTATAATCCGTGGTGCTTAGCAACTGGGTTTCTCCCAGTTGTAAACGTCCCTTTGTGCCTATTGGCCTAGTTCTGTTCTGTCTCCTGCTTGATTTGGAGGGAAGTGGAAAATATGATTTTCTTACTCCTCCGCTGTTCTTTTCTGATTAATTTCGTTGCGGGATCCAAGACAGTTGAATCGTTTCTCTGGGACTCGTCGAGCTTCATTGCTCTGGCGCTTTTCTGGTGGTCGCCACTGTTGATTCTGGCTTACAGGAGTTACAGTGGTTAGGGAATAGTGTGGCGGGCTATCGTCAAATCAAAAAAATGGGTTGTCTCACAAAATCATACGTCAAAAAGTCACTATTACCATAACCGACCAGTCAACGTAATTTTGAGTTGTCAAACAGCTACTTCAAACGTCAAAATATTATGGAATCTCTTTTTGAATAAATTTAACTGACGGATTTTTATGTCATGAAACAACCCGTTACATTTAACGTATGTTAAACATCATCAGTCATAGTAACTTTTTAACCGTCCGTATGTAGCGTTAACCGACTGTTTGAAACAACCCGCCCAGTGTATGTTTGAATATTATTTCTAGGAAAAAATTGGTGGTGGGATACCCTGGTCTTGAGTCTGCACTATCCCCGGTCGTGTCAAATTGGTGTACCATCGGACTATGAGGGTGAGGGAAGAGGGAGTGCAGTTGTGTGTACCTACAGATTTCTGCACTATAATATCTGTGTACTTGGCTAAGTCAATGTTGAGTATGGTTGCTGTGATAGAAATTCGATCAGGAGGATATTGTTATTATAAAAACATATGTCGTTTTTTAGGGTTCCGTACCTCAAAAGAAAAAAATGGAACCCTTATAGGATCACTTTGTTGTCCGTCTGTCTGTCTGTCAAGACCCTTTATCTCGGGAACGCGTTGAGGTATCGAGTTGAAATTAAAACCGTATACTCAAGTCTATGGTCCCTTGATGCTGTAAAAAAATCAACCCTCTATGTTAACGTGAAAAAAAGATACAGCCGTTTATATCGAAAAAAACGCATTTATAATATTAAGTAGATCAAAGTATGGATAGTAGGTATGGGTTAATATAGAAGTATGGATATGTACCTACCTACAAATATGTACGGAACCCTCGGTGGTAGAGTCCGACTCGCATTTGTCCGGTTTTTTTATGAATCAAGCCTGCGTCACTATTGCCAAACCACTAGGTACAACTCCTGTAAGCCAGAATCAACAGTGGCGACCACTAAAAGAGTCCCGAAGAAACGATTCAATGGTCTTGAATACCGCAACGAAATTAATCAGAAAAGAACAGCGAAGGAGTAAGAAAGACCTGTGATGTATACCTATCTACGATGAAATCAATTTGAGAAAACTCACGTCACGTACAGTGTTGACTGTTAAAAAGAAACATCTGCAGTGCTATTCTGTTACAATCTCCCTCGGTGAACACCTAGGTGAAGTGAGCTGTCATCCGTCGCGAAGCTAGGGATTGACAAAGCAGACGGACGGATGACAGCTCACTTCACCTTGGTGTTCACCGAGGGAGATTGGAACAGAATAGCACTGCTGGCCTATAACCCCAAGACTAGCCTATAACTAATGAAGCTCAAGTTATAAGTTCAAGTTAAGAAAACAAAGCAACGTCAATGGTAATTTTCAAAGACATCCCTTGGTACTGAATCCCCGTACATCTCTAGCGGAAACACAGCCTTATGCTGCCCTTAATTTATGTATGTTGTTATACACAACTTAAAACATCTACATCATCCCCTTCCTACAAACAAAAACTTTCGCACAAGACGTCCCAATTACACCCGTCTTAGACTAAACCATAGACAAACAATCTACCCCTCTATTCACAGAATAATAAACTAGTTCGCAGCTAAAACCTTTATCTAGTGACAAACACGCCCTCTGGCGGTCGGACTGTTTGCACGTCAACAATCTGGATAATTCTGGATATTGAGTTGGCGAGAGTTTTGTCTAGTCAGTGTTTGGCTTTGTAACTAGATATTCTGGATTAGTGGCATAATGGTATTTTGGTTTGAAACAATTAGGCAAGTGTGATACGTTTCAACTTTGTTTAGTTGGTAAAGTGTTGCTTCTAATATAATATGAACAAAAAGAGAAAGATAGGTACACTACACACCACAATTGCGTAGCTCTCAATCACAATCGTCTTTTATAAGAAGAAGGTTTTTGATTAATTGCTTCATATGTTTGAAAAAGACAGCTGGACAATCTACATTGTCGAAGTGTCCAACCAGTAACCTATTGCATACCACACTTAAGGTCTGGCCACACTGGAGCGGATGACTGGACGCAGTATTTGTATGCACAGGTCCACACCAACGTTGTTAAAAATACAAATTCAGAATCTTACCGTGCCTGCGAGACAAACAAACTATACCCTGTCCATTGGGTTATTGGTATTTTGACAGCTGCTTTATAATGTAATTATTCCTTATTACCATAAGTTAACTTTGAAATGTGTTATAAAATAAATATATAAACTGCCTAATCTTGTTGGATTATCTTATTTATGACCTCTTACAGACATTATAATACAGGTATGCGTATCAGTTTTTACAAAAAACATAAATTTTGTTCACTAGTTGCAGCTGTCAAGAAACTATTAACCCAGTGGACAGAGTGTAGATTCAAATTTGGTAATATGACGTTCAAAAGTGCCTTTTAATGGTCTAATCGAAATAAATACTTTGACTTTGACTTTGCTACGATGTGGTCGTAGCTTAAGTGTGGTATGGAATTAGGGTATTTATGTTTAGAACAGTTCATAAACCCGTATATGAACTGTTCTAAATGTGAATGTGAACCTACAAAGTTCGATGATCTGACCATCATAAGATTTTGTAAAGGTTTTAAAAAAAATTGACTACATTCCTGTCACCCATCCACGTGTTCTGTCTTCTCTGCTCTCTTGGACGCCAAGCCTGACTGTGATGTGTTCGCGGAGGAATGGAAGACGATCTTGGTAGTATGTTTGGAGTATTGTGATATGAGTGAGTGAACGTCGCTAAGTATACATATATTATGTCTTATCAAATGTAATTGACCAATGGCCGTTTAATGTTAAAAAAAAATAGTCAGAAATCACCGACACTCGAATAGCAAAAGAGAGTACAAGTGTTATTTTTAATCTATTTACAGGATACCTACTTAAATTTCATTTACTCATGTGTTGTGGAATATATTTAGGTAAAGCTTAATAATCTTGACAACACACAATTGGTAGATTTGCTGTTTAGAAGATTTTAAAAAACGGAAAAACACAATATCATAAACTGTACAATTTTGTTTAAACCCAATAATATAAATTTTAGAGGGAAAGAAATCCGTCAGTAACTTCAATTTAATTTAATTAAGAAATTTAATTTTCAAGTCTGTAATAAATCCGCTTCAAAACCTATTTACACTTCACAGGAAAAGGGTTTCAAAATAAGAATAGCTGAAAAATTAATGGATTTCCTGTCGAGCGAGCTTTTTTAATTTTCGCCTGATGACAGTTATACAGGCTGTTTAATTTTTGCGCTTGTAGGTAACTAAAAGTTGATGTTGAATTTTTATCATTCTGTCGCATACGTTTTACGATAGTTTTTTTTATTATTTTTTTTTTAATTTGCTTTGGCTGTTTTGTTAGTAATAAACATACTAAGTAGTTACTAGTAGTCAATAGTTGTTTTAATTTTGTTAATAGTATTTGTTTACATCTTATATGGATGTTTTTTTTAACCGAATAGTAACGATTTTGGGCTTCGCTCTCAGCAAACATACAAACTAATAGATTGCCCAATTTTTAGGTGTAAAGTAAAAAAAAAGTAAACTTTATGTACCAAGCTACTTGGTATACAGGCAAAAATATTTATCTTTCTACTACACGAACACAATATTTTATTTTATTTCTACCTACATGCTAAATATAAAGCAAATAAATCAAATATTGTTATTGTAGTAGAAAGATGAATATTTTTGCCTGTATACCAAATAGCTTGTTCGACTGTACACCACAAAATATATTATTACATTTGCCATGGGGCTCGACTACTTACCTACCTTGTTTATAGGGACCAGAGGACTTTTTGGATGTCTTAAGTGCTCCCCCATATAGGGTGACTGGTAATTAGTGTACGATACTTAAACACGTGATTGTGTTCATGATAACAAACAACTTTCCCGAAGAAAGAATGTTTTTTGTACAGGTTCAGTTTAGGTCACAGGCGTGCGCGCGCTTGAATTTTATACGGCTGTTGTGTTATTGCGATAAAAGTGAACCAGTACAAAAAACATTTTTTCTTCGGGAAAGTTTTGTTATCATGAACACAATCACGTGTTTAAGTATCGTACACTAATTACCAGTCACCCTATATATACAGAATATTTTTATAAGTTGTGTAGATATCTATACATATAATAAAACAGTAAAAAAACTGTGTCTGTACATTGAATATATTAAAAAAATAATTATTGAGGGGGGTTTAGAAACAGTAATAGAGTACGAATCCAAAAAAAAATTCTGTCTGTTTGTATGTTTGTCTGTTTGTCTGTTTGTTTGTACACGCTAATCTTCGGAACTGCTGGACGGATTTAAATGATTTTTCTTTTGTTGTATAGGTATTAAGTCTGGCCAACATATAAGCTATAATTTATCTTGGAAACTTGAACACCTGATGCAGAACTGCAACAGACCAGCTAAACTATAAGAGATACAAAAATGGTACCATAGCAAAAATTGCTCGACGTGATGAGCATTTTCTGCTGAGAGAATAAATTTGAAGATCTGGAACACCTGATGTGGAACTCCAAGAGCCCAGCTACACCATAACACATATAGGAATGACGTCTTAGTAAAAGTTGTTCGGTCTGATGAGCATTTCCTGTTGACTTATAAAAATCGAAGATCAGAAACATCTGATGTGGAAATCAAAGCTATCACTAATTTCACTGTATATTATAAAATAACATTCAGATGATGAAAAGAACATCACAGACGTTTCAGATCTTCGATTTTGCCGACCCCGTTGTCGCTGGCATAAGCAACAGGGTCCGCGTACGAAGTCGCGGGCAGAAGCTAGTTTAATAATAAATAACTATATGTTAATGATTAAAATTTACTGTGATTTATATAAATAAAAAATCATTATCTGCCTAGCCTTTTCCCAACTATATTGGGATCGGCTTCCAGTCTAACCGGATGCAGCTGAATACCAGTATTTTACATGGAGCCGAAGACATCCCGGACGTCAGCCTGTACGAGATTAGGATGGCTCTGAAACAGCTTAAAAACAACAAGGCACCGGGTGATGATGGAATTACGGCCGAACTCCTGAAGGCGGGTGGAAAACCGGTACTTAAGGCCCTTCAGAAGCTGTTTGATTCCGTCATACTCTAGGGAAAAACGCCACAGGCATGGTGCAGAGGTGTGGTGGTACTCTTCTTCAAAAAGGGCGACAATGCTCGGTTGAAGAACTATAGGCCCATCTCACTTCTGAGCCATGTCTACAAGTTGTTTTCAAGAGTCATCACGAATCGTCTCGCGCGCAGGTTTGACGACTTCCAGCCTCCCGAACAAGCCGGTTTCCGAAAAGGCTTTAGCACCGTAGACCACATACATACGCTGCGGCAGGTTATACAGAAGACCGAAGAGTATAACCTGCCTCTCTGTTTAGCGTTTGTGGACTACGAGAAAGCATTTGATTCGATCGAGACTTGGGCTGTACTGCAGTCTCTCCAACGGTGCCAAATCGACTATCGGTATATCGAGGTGTTGAAGTGTCTATACAGAAACGCCACCATGTCAGTCCGGCTTCAGGACCAGACCTCGGAACCTATCCTTCTGCAGCGAGGTGTGAGACAGGGAGACGTCATATCTCCGAAACTGTTCACCGCTGCATTGGAGGATGTCTTCAAGTTTCTGGACTGGAGCGGGCTAGGCATCAACGTCAATGGCGAGTACATCTCTCACCTTCGGTTTGCCGACGATATAGTGGTCATGGCTGAGACCATGGAGGACCTCAGTACAATGATCGGTGACCTCAGTAGAGCTTCCGAAAGAGTGGGTCTTAAAATGAACATGGACAAAACCAAGGTCATGTTGAATGCCCATGTAACACCCACTCCTATCAAGATCGGAGACTCTACACTCGAAGTTGTAGACGATTATGTCTACCTGGGACAAACGGTCCAGTTAGGTAGGTCTAACTTCGAGAAAGAGGTCAATCGTCGAATCCGGCTCGGCTGGGCAGCGTTCGGGAAGTTGCGTGGTATCTTCTCGTCCAACTTACCGCAGTGTCTCAAGACGAAAGTCTATGACCAGTGTGTGTTGCCAGTGATTACATACGGGACCGAAACGTGGTCGCTCACAATGGGCCTCATCAGAAGGCTTAAAGTCACCCAAAGGGCAATGGAGAGGGCTATGCTCAGAGTTTCCTTGCGTGATAAAATCAGAAATGAGGATATCCGCAAGAGAACCAAGGTTACCGACGTAGCCCGAAGAATTGCCAAACTTAAGTGGCAGTGGGCAGGGCACATTGCTCGCAGAACAGATGGCCGATGGGGTCGAAAAGTTCTAGAGTGGCGACCGCGAACCGGAAGACGTTGCGTTGGAAGGCCTCCCACTAGGTGGACCGATGACCTGGTAAAGGTTGCGGGGATCCGCTGGATGCGAGTCGCACGGGACCGGTCAATGTGGCGCCACTTGGGGGAGGCCTATGTCCAGCAGTGGACGTCTTTCGGCTGAAATGATGATGATGATGATGACATGGAGCGACTGCAGCCTATCGGACCTCCATAAACCAGTTACTGGGTAACACGATACTCCTTGGTACACGAGACACGGTGGATACTCGGTATGAAAGGGATGGTCACCCATCCACAGCATATCTTAGCCTTTGACCGATCGATCTGTACGGCTTTAACTTAGCCACAATCTTTATATAAATAAAAAATGATATAGGTATTTAATATTCATTTAAATATTTTGATCAGAAAAATAAATCTCAAGTTTACCACATTAATTACAGAGAAAAGTTGATCCTTAACAAACAAGGCTGACATTTTCCGATGCCTTGATTCATATACGTTATTTATTCTAGTAAGCAGCAGACCAGTAAATCAAATAATATTACTACTACCTTGGCAAGCGACCAAAAAGTATGGCTTCTCTTACAACACGATTTATACTCAGCAGAGGGTAAACGCGGGTACATTGGATCACGGTCCGGTTGTCACAAATACAGGACAGAAACAAAAATTTCAAAAGAAAAAAAAAATCTGCTGTCTGTATATTTGGGATGAGATAAAACACCAGTCTTTTGTTTAAATTACTTGACCGTATAAAATGATTTGCTAAAAGTTGAGTACGTATGTTTTAACACATGATCAAATGTGAATTAATTTACTTTAGTTAGATTAGTTTCAATAAAAACAATTTGGCTTCGGCATTATTTATTTTTTCTACATTTTTAGGGTTCCGTCCTCAAAAGGAAAAAACTAAATCCTTATAGGATCACCTTGTTGTCCGCCTGTCTGTCGGTCTGCCTGACTGTCTGTCTGTCAAGACCCTTTATCTCGAGAACGCGAGGAGGTATCGAGTTGAAATTAAAACCATATACCTACTCAAACCTACGGTCCCTTGACGCTGTAAAAATCAACCCTCTATGTTAACGTGAAAAAAAGATACGGCCGTTTATGTCGCAAAAAACGCATTTTAATATTAAGTAGATTAAAGTATGGATAGTATGGATTAGTATAGAAGTATGGATATGTACCTACAAATATGTTACACGGAATTTTCCCTTAGTCGCCTTCGACGACACCCTCGGGATGAAAAATTGAAAGACTGTCAAAATAAAAAAAATGTCATCACATAATATCAATAATATAGTAGGTATCACCACAAACATGTGCAATAAAATCCAAATCAAAACAAAGCACGCCATAATATTATGAATAACATCAACATTTGAATTCAGCGAAAGTTATTTTTGGTAGCACGCTGTCCCGTTTAATAATGCATCGGTTGGAAGCCTCTTTCCGAATCACTTCACACGCTGGATAAAATGAAAATTCCGAAATATCGACATCCGTTTCTGTTATGATATTGGCGTGATAACAGAAATTCGTTTCGATTCCGATGTAAAGGCGCCATTCCACTATCACTTTGGCTTTTATCATGTTGGATGTGTACGAAGTTACGCATGTTAGATACACGGGTTCATTTGTTTGCCAACCACGCATCCGAACGTAGCATGGTTGGGGAAAACAGTGGATTTTCCCTCCTACATTTTCACATAAAAGCAAAGCCACCGACAAGTACGTAGCATAGTCAGTAATGGAACTCAGCCTTTATTCTGTCGGGAAAGGGGTTGTATTTTAATCGTATGATTCGAGTTGACCGAATCGATTTGAATCGGCTGTTCATTTGTTTTGAGTTGATAATGAGGAAGAGGAAATTAAATTTGGATGTGTGGATAAGCGATTAATAGAATAGATGGCATCACCAATCATTTGAATTGCTTTTTATGAGCTGTCAAAACGTCGTTCCCACATAGATTTTGTATTGCAATTTATACTTATGACGTAATTTCTAGTTACTTCTTTCTCAACTCAACAATTAAAAAACTATTTATTGATTTTCTAGTTACTTCTTTCTCAACTCAACAATTGAAAAACTATTTGTTGATTTTCTAGTTACTTCTTTCTCAACTCAACAATTGAAAAACTATTTGTTGATTTTAAAGTAACTAAAAGTATAGTCCCAGTAAAAGTGTAGCCTTTTGGCCTCGTACAGCACCAATTTTCGTTTTCTTTTTTAATGTTATTTTTGTGTGTTTTTGTCCTGGGGGGCGAATAAATACTTTTTCTTTCTTTCTTTCCAAGAGGTATGTTGTTACCCAGTAACTGGGTTGTGGAGGTCCGATAGGCAGTCGCTCCATATAAAACACTGGTATTCAGCTGCATCCGGATAGACTGGAAGCCGACCCCAATATAGTTGGGAATAGGCTAGGCAGATGATGATGATTTTAAAGTAACTAAAAAACTAAATTTACAGTAAATCGAAAATTATTAAAAACAATTGTTTTCTTTTTGAGAAGTTCTGTCTTACAATGATTGGTAAATGGTGTTATCTACAAATCTTAAGAAGTAGGATCTGTAAATATGTCTGATCTGTAATCTTTGTAAGATTGAATAGTATTAGTACGTAGGTAATGGCCGTGGGTAAATAAGCTGACTTACATTTCATTGGCAATCTCTGGGTAAAAGCACCTAATCATAAATATGAATAAAAGTTGCTCATTCTCAATTCTCCCCATGGGACCTACTCTCAAATCATATGAATATAATATTTATGTGTAGGTATCTACTTTTACCTCTTGAAATGATTGGCAAACATTCCAGGGGCAAAGGAAGATTAGAATTAAAAGTCGTCTAGTTTATTATACATTTTACAATTATTTTCAATGTCTTAATATTAATATACTTTTTAATCCGTGTGGTGTAGGACGTAAAGAATAGCACCATCCCATATCTTCCCGTGGGTGTCGTAAGAGGCGACTAAGGGACTTACCAGAGAATGGGCAGCAGCGTTCTCTATGCCTTTGTAACAACCATACTGCGATCGCCAACCCGCCTGCCAAGCGCGGCGTTTATGGCAAAACCCCCCCTTGGGGAGGCCTATGTCCAGCAGTGGACGTCTTTCGGCTGAGATGATGATGATGATACTTTTTAAATATGAAGGTCTATTGGGTCTTGTAGTATTATTTAATATTAAAAAAAATATATACAGGTACTATATATTTTTTCATAAATCAAGTATTAACATAATTTGTTCGTTCACTATTTATGCGCAAAACTCCTAAGGTACAGGATTTTCCTAGTTTAGGAGTCAGGGCTCAAATTTTGTATCCACTGGTACTTTATCCATCTCTGGCACACTTTTTGTAGTAACTTTTTCTGTCCCCTAGTGACATTTATGTGTATTACAATTGGTGTGTGAAACTTGTACTTTTTTTTTTCTAATAAACTATTATTACAAATATTTGTTTAATAAAAAAGTCATATATTTTTTAATGGTGAGTGTATTACAAAATAAGCTCTACATACCTTCAGTGGTTTCTGCTAAAGTGGCGACGAAGAGCGCAAAAAGCGCCACTCCCCACGACACCAGTATCATCTGAAACGAAACAAAATATAATTTTCCGGATTTCCTTTTTGTTGTACTTGTAATTTAACTATATAGGGTGACTGGTAATTAGTGTACGATACTTAAACACGTGATTATGTTCATGATAACAAACAACTTTCCCGAAGAAAAAATGTTTTTTGTACTGGTTCACTTTAGGTCACAGGCGTGCGCGCGCGTGAATTTCATACGGCTGTTGTGTTATTGTGATAAAAGTGAACCAGTATAAAAAAACATTTTTTCTTGGGGAAAGTTGTTTGTTATCATGAACACAATCACATGTTTAAGTATCGTACACTAATTACCAGTCACCCTATATACATACAAAACTTATAAATAAATAACTATGTAAATTTACTCCACTATCATTTTTACTTCATCATCACTAAATACTATGGGAGGAGCACGTGGCTAAGTTAAAGCCGTACAGATCGATCGGTCAAAGGTTAAGCTACGCTAGCCGCGGTCGGTCTGTGGATGGGTGACCATCCCTTTCACACCGAGTTCCCTCCGTGCCTCGGAAAACACGTAAAAGCCCTGCTGTCATCAGTAGATCTTTGGCAGTCGTTATGGGTAGTCAGAAGTCAGAAAGTCTAACAACCAGTCTTACCAAGGGGTATCGTGTGTAGGCCAGGCCTATCGGACCTCCACAACCTAGTTAGGATTGTGGAGGTCCGATAGGCAGTCGCTTCATGTAAAACAAATGTTTAACATTTTCACTACACTTACACACATTCCACTAAAGGCTTCCTCTTTTGTATACTGCGCCACTCTTGATATCGTCTTCTGATGCAACCAATGTTACCCAGATATGTTGATTTGTTGTGAGAATGCTGGTATCCATAACACAAGTTAAATCTTTCTTTGGATACCAGAGTTCATACAAAGACTGCATTTAAAACACTAATGGTTACAAAACTGTAATACGCTATTATTGTATACGCATGGTGTTGTTTGTAAGTATTTGACTGTACCTACAACTATTTTTCTGTTCAATAAATAAATCTTAAATCTTAAAATCTTAAAACACTGGTATTCTGGTTAGACTGGAAGCCGACCCCAATATTGTTGGGAAAAGGCAGGTTGGCAAAGGCTAGGCATATGATGACTACATACTATGAAGTTAAAGTTAAAATAAAGTTTAGTTTCTGTTCAATCGTGTTAATATCCGAAACTGCTTTTCCGATTCTGAGAGTTCTTTCGCTAATGGTATGCTATGTTATCTTTGAATGCTTTAGGCTATGTATTAATATTAAAAAAATAAAGATCCATAAAAGAATAACGCGAACGAAAACGCGGGCGGTAGCTAGTATTCTTAGGGCATACCAACTTGCTACCTGCATCAGGTAGTGGAAGAAAGCTTTTGGCTACAGGATGTGGTATTTCGCCGCTTTCGCGGACAAGTGTATCTTTTTTTTTCTTTGTATGAGAAAAGGCTCCTCACAGGAGAAAAGCTTCTATGGAACAACCACAGACAAGAGTACTTTTTATTAGGCTATAATGTCTACCTATAGAACCACCCCTACAGAAAAGTCAACAAATAAACAAATAAAAAGGTTCTCACTTCGTCCCACACTCGGTTTCTGTGAATTGCGAATGCCATTACAGTGTCAAATAAAATAGCCAAACATTCCGACTTGGAACAAATATTTGTCAGCATTTGAAATGTTTGTTCCAATATACTTATTTGAGAATGGGATGAAATTCCAAAAGAGGCAACTTCTGTAAGTCGTAAAGTAATGAACTTAATGTATACCAATAAAGATAAACGGTTCAACATTAAATTACTACACAAATCAAAAAAACAGACATGTATCATGACATATTCTCTTGGCTTAGTAAAAGCCGTAACCTATGCCCAGCAGTTGGCATCAAAAGGTTAACATGATGATGGTGATAAAGTGTTCAAAGCGCAAAAAACAGGTGTCCGGGCAAGTGGCGGGACCTTCATACAAGCCGAAAAGCCGGGCTTGCACTTAACAGCATAACATGAGGTAATCAATAACTAAGTAGTAATATGACGGGCTGGTGTCCGCAACTCCACGTCTCAGCGCATATTTACGCGCGCGCGCGCGCGTATTTTTTTTCGTTTCTATTAACACAAGGTTAAAATTATAAAATATATATGTTTAGGTTAAGGTATTTATCTATGGGCCTATGCAGCCTGAAATAAATGAATTATTATTATTTTTATTATTATTATATTTTGCGTACAGTAATCAATAACGAAGCAACGTTGTTCAACAACAACAACAACAACAACAAGCAACGAATGTTTATCGGGCTTGACCTAACCTGGACCCCTAGGCACGCTACTATATGGCAATATGTGGAGCCCATGTCCTAGATAGTTGTAAGCCACTGTTCGAAAAATCTGTGGCGGAGAGTCCTTACTCTCCTGTTCTGAGGCATTTTGAGAGGATAGTCAACCAAGTACCTGATTCACGTCATTCTCTGTGCAACCTGCTTCGGACACTTATGTGATCATAATATATATTGTTTTATTATTGCCGGTAGATTTGTGTTTTGTTTTGAAATACTAACATTAGGTATAAGGTTTTTTACTAACAAAATGGATTACATTGTTGTCCGAAACTGAATATATAAATAAATAAATATTACCTTAGATGTGATTCTGTAAGACCTCATTCTTAACTTCAAATCTGAATCCGCTATGAGTTTCTTCATAAGCTTTCTAAAAACTCGGTTGATAATTCGAATTTACACTAGCGCCACCCTTGCGAGCGTGTCAGCGAGATGAACTGAATTGACAGGGAGATTTTGACAGATAAAGTATGAGATGACGTAAGAAGTGGCATTCTGTAAGGTAATTTCCCCGTCACTTCGAAGCTCACTTCACACTCGAACCCGATTCAAAGTGTCAAATATATCACGGTAATTTTGAACCTTATGCGAAGTGAGAGTGAATAGCGATGTGAGACGCGAGTTGTTGTTAGAATTTTACAGAATCGACCTACTTGCCTGTCAGTTTTTGAAACATGCATCTTTGTGAAAATAAAAATACAGCTTAAGTATTTGAAAAACAGGAGTACAGGGAAAACAGCCGGACACGGCATAAAGATAAACTTAGGTTGCTTTGGGGCGGGTCTGGGTCTATGCTTTAACGGTTTCCGTACGGCATGCTTAACATGTTAGCATAGGTGCAGGCCTACCCTATCACCTCCTTCAGAGGTGATGGGGGGGCGTTGGTCTTGGGGGAGAGTGACAAGTTGGTCGCAAAGATCCCCAAGGCAAGTTCGGCGGATCTAGCCTTCTCGAGGTTGCCAGCCCTGTTACTGGGTCTAGCTCATTAGGAAATAGACTCAAAACAGAAAACACCGAGCGCTTTTGTATAAAATATATATAGTATATATCTATGTAAGGTTTATTTTATATTATTCATATATATAACCCAATCCAAGGTGTTATCCGTACCGTGCCGAGGGATGCGTGGCTGAGGGGGAGCTCAGTCGCTAACGGTGGCTATCCGACACCTGGACGAATCGGGTAGTATTTTCAGTCCTCCCATTGGCATGCGGGGCTCTGCTGATGGGCATTTTTATTTCCCTAGCTACTCGTGGGTATAATAATGGAAGTTAATAAGTCAAAAAAAAATGTATCTAGATCGTCGTCTCCAGTTGGAGAACAGTTCTCTCCCCTTTTAGGGGAGACGATAAGCCTAATGGAGGAGGTTTTACTAGCCTCCCCGAATAGGACAACACTGGTGGCGGGTGAGGGGATTAGTCCGGCCAGGGCAGGAGGCTCCTGTGACTCGGCCCAAAGGACGGAAAAGTCCACTCATCGCCATGAGAGATTAGGTGGTGCAGCGCGGAAAAGGCTCCGAAGGCTGTTAGCAGCCAATGTTCAGGCCGAAGAGGCCCGTGCGTTGGCTAAAAAGCCTTGGAGCGAGATCCCACTCACCAACCTTCCTCCGGACCCGAAGGCTAAGAAGCGTATAAGGTCGGAGGATGAATCCCCAAAGGAGCAACCCAGGAAGGCTCCTAGGGTGGAAAAGCCCGTAGTGCAGGCCAGCTTCAAACAGGTCGTGGAGCAAACGCGCGTGGGGATTAGAAATGTGATCCCCATGAGCGAGGACCAAATGAAGCTGCTGCACCGCTTCCTTACTCTGGCGATGCTCAGCCTCACCAATATGGGTAAGGGGCCGAGATTCACGGGCTTCACGCACAGACCTGGGTTCGTAATGATTACCTGCGGGGACCAGGCCAGCCTAAAATGGCTGTCCGAAAGGGTCCCCTCTATCAAACCCTGGAGCGGGGCATCGCTTTCCGTTATTCCGGAAAGCGATTTGCCGAAACCCGCCGTAGGGACCATCTTCATCCCCAGTAATGAGGCAGAGTCGATTGACGAAGCTGTACATTAATTTGCTGGGGTTACAGAATGAAGGGCTCAACACGGGGCTCTGGAGAGTCGCGCACAGCAGGGCGGAGGGAAATGGGCATGTGGTGTCCTTTTTCCTTGACGATCCTTCTGTCGCGGCCCTTAGGGCTAGGAACTTTGAGGTCGTTCTTGGTTTTAAAGTGCTCTATTTTAAAATCAAGAGCGACCCAAAGGTTGGCCCTTCAATGACAGCTGCGGGACCGGTGAGGGAACCGCAAAACTCTACGTCGGGGGGCTCGGAGAGGCGGCGTGGAGAGGAACCTGTTCCGCGACCTGTCGTGGCCGAGGTGACACCCACGCCAGTGCCTCGGATCGACCCTGGACACGCGGAACCTCAGCCTTCCACCTCCAGAGGGCTCCCTGCATTGCGGGGGCGTGGCTCTGGGAGAGCCTGGCCGCACTTCGCTGCGGGCGGAAGGGCTCGGGGCGCGGTGCCTCGCGAGCAGGTGGCAGGAGGGGCGGGGTCCGCGGGGCAGAAGAGGGACGCCTGGCGTACAGGTCGGGGGCGAGCACGTCCCAAGCCTGCACGCTCGGGAAACTAGGGGGGGCTACCCAGGTGGGAATGGTGAGGGTCCTGCAGGCAAACCTCCATCATGCTGCGGCAGCGGCTGCGGTAATGGAGCGCTGTATTGCGAAGGGCATAGCCAACCTCGCCCTGATCCAAGAGCCTTGGGTAGCCAACATCCAGGTTCTGGGACTGAACGGTAAAATCCTTAGTAACGGTACTGGTATAAGACCCAGAGCATGTATTTTATTTAACAACTGTGTTGATTTCTTGCCAATTACAGAAGTTTGCAATGACGACTTGGTAGCGGCCTTTGTCAACCTCAAAGGGTGGTGCGGGGCCAGGGTGATCGTGTGCTCCGCATATCTTCCTGGAGAGAGGGACAACCCGACGGAAGACTTGGTGAGGGTGGTGGAATACGCCGCCCGACATAACGCTGAGCTTCTAATAGGATGTGACGCCAACGCCCATCACTCCTCATGGGGAAGTACCGACACCAACAGAAGGGGTGAGTTACTCTTTGACTTTTTACTGACTAATAACCTTATTACGCTAAATGTAGGCTGTGAGCCAACCTTTGTGACTCGAGCAAGGCAGGAGGTATTAGATATTACGATCGCCACTACTAACCTGGCCAGACACATAAATGACTGGGTTTCAGCAGTGAGAATTCAATGTCGGACCACAGACATATTGCTTTTGAGGTTAGGGCCGCTCTGGACGCCCAAACCATAACTTATAGGGACACAAGATGCACTGACTGGGGGGGTTTTAGGAACCAACTTAGACAAAATCTTGACACCTTTCCAAAAACAATCAGAACAGTTGAGAGCCTAGAAATAGCTGTGGAAATTCTAACCATAGGACTGAATCAAGCCTTTGAGGAGAATTGCCCGGAGAAAACAAAGACCTCAACTAGAGAAGTACCCTGGTGGAGCCCTGGAGTTGAAAAGTGTAGGGTAAAAACCAGGAAATTATTCAATAAGGCTAAAAAGACTCGCGAATGGGAGGTCTACTTAAAAGAATTAACTGAATATTAAGTAAACTGATTAGGAAGGCGAAGAGAGCATCGTGGAGGAAGCTTTGCGGGGAGGTAAAAAGCCTTCCTCAAACAGCCAGACTTCACAAGTTGCTCTCCAAAACCAAGACTAATCAGATTGGACTCCTCAAAAAGGATGATGGCTCCTTTACGAACAATGAAAAGGAGACATTAATGTTGCTGGCCGCGACTCACTTTCCCGGGTCTCTGAGCATAGACTTGCCCCAACAACAGCCAGCGTCCAATAGACCTCGGAACGAGGACTGGCGTAGGGCTGCCAAAATCATAAGACCCAATCAGGTTAAGTGGGCCGTTGACTCTTTCAAACCTAACAAAGCCTGCGGGGAGGATAGGATAACACCAGCCTTGTTACAACAAGGGGTAAATATCCTTCTTCCCCATCTGGTCAAAATCTTCAGAGCTAGTTTTGCCTGGGGACATGTACCAGAACGATGGACTATAGCCAAAGTCCTTTTTATACCTAAAGCTGGCAAGAAGGATTACAGCCAGCCAAAGTCCTTTAGACCAATAAGCCTCTCTTCATTCCTCCTCAAGACGATGGAGAAGGTGCTTGATAGGTATATTAGAGATGTAGCTCTGGTAAGTAAACCAATCCACGACAGTCAACATGCGTACCGTAAGGGCAAATCTACGGAGACTGCCCTCACGAGCCTGATAGACAAAGTGGAAAAAGCTACAGAAGACAAGGAAATAGCGCTATGTGCATTCCTAGACATTGAAGGGGCTTTTGATAACTCACCGACTCCTTTGCTAGTCAATGGGCTGATAGGCAAGAGTGTCGACCCGACTACGGTAAGGTGGGTAGAATCCATGCTCACCAGCAGAGGAGTAAAAATGTCCCTTCATCAGACTTCAATCCAGGTACCCACAGCAAAGGGTTGTCCACAGGGCGGTGTCCTGTCGCCACTTCTGTGGACCCTTGCAGTGGACGAACTTTTGCACAAATTGGCAGAATCTCGCATTGATGCGCAAGGCTATGCGGATGACTTGGTAATCATTGTGAGAGGCTTTTGCCAATCTACTATCTCTAGTAGAATGCAAAAAGGCCTTAGCATTGTCAGTGATTGGTGTAACAGAAGTGGCCTCTCTGTTAATCCTGACAAAACATCTATTGTACCTTTCACGAAAAAACGGCGTTTGGGCAAACTGGCAATGCCAAAGCTGAATGGGAAGGAGATAGCTTTCTCCACGGAGGTTAAATATTTGGGCGTAACTATCGACCAAAAGCTGACGTGGAACCCTCACATAGACAATGTGCTAAAAAAAGCCAAGATGGCAATTGGTATTAGTGGACGAATGATAGGCAGCAATTGGGGTATTAACCCCAAAAACACTCTGTGGACGTACACAGCTATTGTGCGGCCGATCATAACGTACGCATCAGTAGTGTGGCACGATAAAGCACATCAGACCACCACTATAAAAAAACTAGACAGTCTTCAGAGAACTGTCAGTAAAATGGCTGCAGGAGCTATGTCAACAAGTCCGGGAATGGCACTGAACGCCCTGCTTGGACTACCGCCTCTACATTTATATATACACAAGGAGGCGAAAGCAAGCATGTACAGGGCCAAGATCCGGGGCAGTGGTTGCTGGCTCTCGCAGAAAATGAGGACCTTACAGGACTCAATATTGGAAATGCCAGTTCTCGGCATGACAACTGATGTCATGCTAGTGCGGCATGTATTTGAGAAGCGATATTCCGTGGAAATCCCTTCAAGGGACTACTGGACCAAAAGCCAGCCTCCTCAGGTGGCAGGCTGCATGATCTGGTACACGGACGGTTCCAAAATAGGATCCAAAGTAGGTTGTGGGATAAATGGAGTGCGGCCGAGGTTCAGCAAAAGTGTAAACCTGGGACAGTACGCCTCCATTTTCCAAGCAGATGTGTACGCCATCCTAGAATGTGCGGAAATAAATCTGCAAAGGCAATACGTCAACCTAACCATACACATTAATTCAGATAGCCAAGCTGCTCTACTAGCGCTGGACTCGAATTTAGTCTCATCGAAACTGGCAGAGGAATGCATGGCTAAACTCAACTCTCTAGGCAATAAGAATAGAGTAGTATTAAGATGGGTGCCTGGGCATGCAGGCATCATTGGCAATGAACGTGCCGATGAGCTTGCAAGGGCGGGGGCGCATATCACGCAACAGGGTCCGGAGCCCTTCTGTGGTATACCGAAAAGCCTAGCTCAGAGCACCCTGACTAAAACATGCCTCGAAGCTTCTAGAAAGTTATGGAAGGAGTCTCCGGGCATGTTACACTCGAAAGCACTTATCAAAGCCTATGACAGAAGGCTTAGTAACCAAGTCCTAGCACTCAGTAGGAACAACTTGCGCATTGTAGCTAGAGCCACTACAGGACATTGCTGCTTAAACAAGCACATGTTCCACCTGGGGTTGAGTGCTACGCAAACCTGCAGACGCTGTAATGAGGCTGATGAAACGCCACTTCACCTTCTGGGGGAATGCGGAGCACTAATGCACAAGCGCAACAATCATCTGGGCAAATACCTGTTAAGCCCGGATGAACTAATGGAGATCGCCCCAAAGCAGATCCTGCAGTTCATAACAGCTGCAGGGTTCGGCGGCGATATCTAACCAACACAAGCGGCGATCACAATAGATCAAACTGGTCGCAGTGATATCACAGCCGCAAAAAGCAACTAAAAAAAAAAAAAAAAAAAATAGGTTGCCAACAATTAAATTGAAGCAGTTTTAGAAAAATATATACTGCATGGCTATTATTGTATATAATCGTTTGCCAAACACTCTACAAGATTTACCACTTCTACTATTTAAAAAAATGCTATTCAAAGTCTTAATGCAAAATTACACGGTTAGGGAATACTTAGAGGACAAATCAATCATACTTAGTAAACATTTTTAGGACATTTTATATTTTATTAAAATACTGGCAAAAATAAAATGTATCATTTGCACGCCATGTATGTCAGGATATGCTGGAACTACCTAAATGAAACCTCTAGTGTACCATACTCTAACAAATAAATGTTTTGATTTGATTTGATTTGAAAGTAAAAACTGCACGGATTAATCGGCCAAGGTTAAGCTACGCTTGCCTCAGTCCAGATGATGGGTGACCATTCATTTCATACCGAGACCCTTCCGTGCCTCGAAAGCACAAAATCCGTTAGTACTAGCTGTCATTCGTAGATCTTTGGACTTTTTTTTTGACTCATAACGACTGCCAAAGAAAACCGGAACCCGGAAATCTGACAACGAGTATTACCAAGGGGTATCGTGTTACCCAGTTATTGGGTTGTGGAGGCCAGACAGGCTATCGCTTCATGTAAAACACTGGTATTCAACTGCAGGCGGTTAGACTGGAAGCTGACTCCAAAATAGTTGGAAAAAGGTAAGCCAGATGACTATAGCTAATGAAAAAAAAAACCCCTTTTCTTTTAACCGCTTGGGACGTAGATGAAATTAAAAAGCTTTTTTTTTATCATTTGATAGGCATACGTTTGACCAGTATCTCACCTGATGGGAAGCGATGATGCGGTATAAGATGGAGCACGGTTGCCTAGAAGTAACCTATTCACTCTTGACTTTAAGACTCCCAGGTTGTAGCTATCAGGAAACACAGACTCAGGCAGGGAATTCCACTCCTTAGCAGTACGTACAATGAATGTGTTCCCAAAACATTTTGTGCGTGTGGGTGGGCAACAACAAACAACTCAAATCAACAACCCAGACTACTTAAATGTCTAGTCATTTTAATTTTAATAATTGAGTTACGCTTCTCCCCGGTTCACCCTCAATTAGTCGTATTTACCGACGTGGATTATCCTTTATTCAATATTTAACTAAGGAATGGTTGATTTTATGTTTTATTTGTTTCACAATATAAATTCTATTGTAATACAAACAGTAAGTAATTTGTACAAATCATATTTTTCTGATACGCTTTCAGGTACTTCGAAAAACTAATGTAAATAAAATCAATCATAACATTTCATACGAGTATTTGTTCCGCATATTTCGCAATACAACAATACTTCAGTGCCAAATGATCCGATAAATCTTACTAACATAGCATTCGGCTCCCAAAGAATTCTCCAAGAAACGTAATAAGCCAATAACTCCACAACCCTTTTGATTGTATCAAGGGGAAATTTTCTTTGGCCCACAAACTTGCTTTTCAAGTTCTGAACTCTGAATTTTCTACAAGCATTTTATTCGAGCATTCGTAGAGCGCTACGAGACCGCTACGAGAGCGTAATTGCTACGGGGCTACGAGGCTACGAGGCTACGAGCGACGCCATGATTGCGCGGCGGACCGCGTGCTGCGGTAAACCGACAGTTTTATATTAATTGACTTCTTTGTTTTATTTCACTGGAAACACTAACTTCTGAATGTGGTCGGTTAAATTTTGATGACACGTTTCAATCTGTGGTTTCATTGATGCAATTAAAAAGTTCCTAGCGGAATGGACGATCGGTAAAGACTGTAATTATTGTGAGTAAGTATGAACATTAAAATTCTCAGTGTTCAAATGGGTGGGTAAAATGGTCGTAGACGATTCATATTAATTACGAACATTAAGTCCTTTCTGCGATTGATGATAACTATAAAAACGAAAACGATGAGCTGAAAGATAAGTGAAAATTTTAAAATATCTTGCTTTTGCCTAAGTGTAACGAAATCGAGTACTGAAAAGTGTGCTTTGGAATAACACAACTTAATTCCTTCATCCTCATTCCATTATCGGACGAACAAAGATACGGCGAAGCGTCATCGCTATATAGTTAAAGTTTCACGGTCTAAAACCAAGCGCTTTGCTTCCACATTTATTGTGCGAACTGCCAGACTGTGGAATTTACTGCCCGCCTTTTTTGTTCCCGGATAAGTATAATCTGGGTATCTTCAAGGCACGAGTGATCCGGTTCGAATCCTAGGCAAGCGTGCTCCACCTTAGGCCGCATCATCACTTAAGATGAGTTGAGGTTGCTAATAGAATAATAATATTAAAAAAAAAACATTTGATATGCCAGATTTAGAACGCGCGTGGAATATATACCCAACTAACAATACGTACACCGTCTGTGCTATAGGCTTGTATACAGTCAGCCGCATATTGCTTGCATTACAGCCATTACAGGGACGCCCGCACCGTTTTATGTGCGGTGACCCGTTATGCCGGCACTGTGCGGTACTGATACACATTGGGTGGCATTTTATTGTCTCTGTTACTTTTCATTGCAAAACAGAAGTGTTTTGTCAAGGTTATTGTGACCTTTGAAAAAGAAACAATCTACGCACGCTTATTATTATTATTTATTTTTTTTATCTTTTGACAGGCATGCGTTTGACCACTATCTCGCCTGATGGGAAGCGATGATGCGGTCTAAGATGGAGCACGCTTGCCTAGAAGTAACCTATTCACTCTTGACTTAAAGACTCCCAGGTTGTAGCTATCGAATTTAACTAAATAATTAATATAACACGGTTGGCGCAGTGGCTGAGCGATCGACTGCTGCGCATCGTGTTGCGGGTTCGATTCCCGCCCAGGGTAAACATTTGTGTGATGAGCACTTGTGTTTGCCTTGTGTCTGGGTGTTGATCTATATATATATAATGTTTTTACAAAAATAAAATGTATTTGTGTATGTATATCAGCTGTCTGACACCCATAGTACAGGGTCTCCCTAGTTTGGGGTCAGATGGCCGTGTGTGAAAATTGTCCCCACATATTATTTATTTATTTATTTATTAACTAATTACATTTAAAATAACCCATACTTTTTTTTTATATTCACCGCAATTCACCTGATCTTAAGTGATGATGCGGCCTAAGGTGGAACACGCTTGCCTAGGACGAACCGGTTCACTCGTGCCTTGAAGATACCCAGATTATACTTATCAGGGAACAAAGAGGCGGGCAGTGAATTCCACAGTCTGACAGTTCGCACAATAAATGTGGAACCAAAGCACCTGGTTCGAGACCGTGGACCTTCAACCATATAGCGGTGACGATTCGCCGTATCTCTGCTCGTCCGATGATGGAATGGGGATGGGGGAATTAAACTGTGCAATTACAAAGCACACTCTCCGAAATTTACCCGATAAAATCCGATATATAGTAATATTATAAATGCGAAAGTACTCTGCCTGTTACGCAAATTACGATGAAAAACACAAAATCGGTTCAGATAAATGTCCGCGATAATGTATCCGAGCGCGCTAGCCCCACTAAACTATCTTTCTGTTCTTGACCCAGTTCCAGACCTTCAGTGAAAATGCCTCATGCACCTGTACCAGTTAAAACCTTCCTCTACTGTGGCCCTACCTTAAATCAGGCCGCCGGCGTACAATACGTAGCAAACGGTATATACGCCTCTTGATCACACAACCCAAACTCGCTGTTTATACATGAATAATTAAAGCGAGCGTATCACAATGGCCGCGAGTTCGTATCAAACGAGGTTTCATGTGTAGTGTATGGTGCTTTTACAAGTTTGTTTGGCTATGGCATACCATAGACAGACGGACGTACGTGGAGTTGCGGATAAGAGTCCGTTATACCATGGTATTACATACATACATGGTCCGTATGTCACAGCCACTTTTTTCCGAAACCTTAAGAACTATACTGTGAAACTTGGTAAGTAGATGTATTCTGTGAACCGCATTAAGATTATCACACAAAAATAGAAAACAAAAACAATAAATTTTGGGGGTTCCCCATACCTAGAACTGAATCAAACCCATACATGTGGGGTATCTATGAATAGGTCTTCAAAAATGATATTGAGGTTTCTAATTTTTTTTTTCTAAACTGAATAGTTTGCGCTGGAGACACTTAAAAGTGGTAACATGTGTATCCCCCCTGTAACTTCTAAAATAAGAGAATGATAAAACTAATATAAAATATATGATGTGTGATTACCATGTAAACTTCCACCGAAAATTGGTTTGAACAAGATCTAGTTAGTAGTTTTTTTTTAATACGTCATAAATCGTAAACCGCAATTTACCTTACTTGCTGCTACGGAACCCTTCATGGGCGAGTCCGACTCGCACTTGGCCGCTTTTTTAATTTATTCATTTATACTTCATGCGCAAAGGTACAAAGGCGGACTATTGTTATGGGACCGCCACATTATTTCTAAACCACTGCAACTCAGTCAGAATCAACAGTAACCAGAAAAGCGCCCAAGCAATGAAGCTCGACGAGTCCCGGAGAAATGATTCAACTGTCTTAGATCCCGCAACAAAATTAATCAGAATTGAACAGCGGAGGAGTAACAAAAACATATTTTTCACTATCAAGCAGGGGTGTGATTCTGTAAGACCTCATTCTAAACTTCGAATCTGAATCCTTAGAGCGTCTGGTGATTCAGGGAAGGGTAGAGGGTATGAGACCACGTGGTCGATCGCCTACCCGATGGACAGGCTCCATCAAATCTGCCACCAAGCTCCCTGTGACAGAGTGTGCTCGCCATGCAGCCAACAGAGACCGGTAGAGAAAAATCGCGAAGGCTGCGACCGCAGTTGTGGGTGACGCCCCATGACCACGACCACTCTGTCAAGAGTGAACGACTGAGAAGAAGAGTATAAATAACGTAAGAAGTGGCATTCTGTAAGGTAATTTCCCCGTCACTTCGACGCTCACTTCGCACACGAACCCGATTTAAAGTGTCAAATATATCAAGGCCATTTTGAACCTTATGCGAAGTAAGAGTGAATAGCGATGTGAGATGCGAGTTGTTGTTTGAATTTTACAGAATCTAACTACTGGAGACAAAACAGAACTGGGCCAATAGGCACAAAGGGACGTATACAACTGGGGAAAGCCCACTTGCCAAGCACCACGGATTATAATTTACATAATGAATGGGTCGTAAAAACACAGCGCGTATTTTGCTCCAGGTGGGAAGTAAATCATTCGATCCACCCCAGCACTTCGAGAAAGGCCAGCAGCGACTTGACGTTACTGGTAATCTCCCGTAGGTCACCTGGGTTACCAAAATACTTTGCCCTGTATGAAGCGACTTCAGGGCAGTTCAGAAGCACATGGGTTGCTGTCTCGTCTAACACCATGCAGGTTTTGCACAGTAGGCTGTCTGTAATTCATAAAACCAGGAGATGTTAAATGAAAGACCCTTGGCCGGTTATGACGGCTGTGGTCATACGCAGCTGTTGGTTGGGTCTATTTGACAGAAAGTAAAAAAAAAAAACAGGAAAAACCTGACGCGAGTCAAGCGACAAGTGTGTTAGTTAAAACTATTATTGGACCATTGAAAGCATCCCTAACATGAAACGGGCACCTCTAAAAACCTGCATTCAGGTTTTAACCTAATTGAGTTTTTCTACAAGCTGAAACATTACTGCGTTGTATAACATTTACTGAAAAAGTTATGTTGTACGGCGCACCATTATTTTGGTAATCCAATGCAGACTTTGGGTAAACAAACTTAGTTTCCCTCGGGATGTACGCAAAGGGCAGAAGTAGGGTACCAATGCGATGCGGGGTCATCAAACATCTCGGAAAACCCGTTTTTATGTGCTGAAAACGGCCCCTGAGTGTCCTTACTCGGTAGGAGAGTGACATACTGTACGTTTGGCCTTTTCCAGGAGCAGATATTTCTAAATTTACTACTTAGTATACTAAGATATATTATTTAGGTAAAAATAAGACAAATTTGAGCAAATAGGAAGTGTGGATCAATATTTAATATAAATAGTATTTTGATTACCGAATTTTGGTGATGGTGGAAATTTCTAAACAAATATCTATGCAGGAGACATTATAGAACACAAGCTCTCTTAAGCTCAAGCGCTCTTAGCTTACTCTCAAAGACTTACGGTACGGCATTCCGACACGACCAAGGAGATATCGGGTATAGGACCAACGGCTTTACGTGACCGAGATACGGGGATATCAAATCACTAACTTCCAATTTCCTAACAGCTACTGAAAACTTAATTACACTGCCTGACCTGGAAATCAAACCCAGAACCCAACGTTCAGCAGTCGAAGTTGTGACTCCAAGGCCAACGGTGCAGACACACTATTAAGATATCCGATCTAGTATTTATTGGACCCCATACCAGTTTACTACAGTAACCCTGACACATAGAAATTATCTACACAAATATATGCGTTCAATCCAGTTGTGCCTGTAATTGCAAGGAGCAATCTATGCGTAGTAACCACAGGGACTATAAAGTCTACATTCCCTTATTGTTCTAGGCAGAATAGTGTATCGGCACAACGTTTGGGGACATTGTGCAGTTAGACAGGGCTGTGAGACTCCATAGCAGTAAACAATAGTACTAGCTTACACAGGTTGGAGCTTTGATATGGCTCATTTTCACAAGGACGGTTTCTCGATTAGATTAGAAGATAAAAAAATAAATCTTATTAACAATATGCGTCGGAGGAGCTCGTGGCTAAGTTAAAGCCGTACAGATCGATCGGTCAAAGGTTAAGCTACGCTAGCCGCGGTCTCTCTGTGGATGGGTGACCATCCCTTTCATACCGAGTGTAAGCGTGCCTCGGAAAGCACGTACAGCCATTGGTCCCGGCTGTCATTTGTAGATCTTTGGCAGTCGTTATGGGTAGTCAGAAGCCGGAAAGTCTGACAACCAGTTTTACCAAGATTACCTGGATTACCTTGGTTGTGGAGGTCCGATAGGCAGTCGCTCCATGTAAAACACTGGTCTTCAGCTGCATCCGGTTAGACTGGAAGCTGACCCCAATAAGGCTAAAGGCTAGGCAGATGATGATGATTAACAATATGAGCCACCTTTGAATAATAAAGGCATATGTGTCATATTGAGACCCCACCGTGCCTCATATCGGGATGAATCCCAACATAATTGAGAAAAGGCAAGACAGATGATGGAGCACTTTAAACTATTTATATTGCTATGCCCTAACAAGGTTCATGTATGAAACCTATATACTTGTAACAACTTGATGATTATGATTAATTATAATTTCAGAGTCATTTAAAAGTTGCCTCTAATTAAATTACAAGTTAGAGCACCACATTACCATACCTAAACTTACGTCAGCAAAATGTTAAAAGGATTTCTACAATGGAGAAAAAAGTTTACACCGTTTTTTTTTACAAAAGGTCTTTCTACATCTCCATTTGCTAACTACGCCGCACTCAGTCGCGTAGTTGGCGTCTCACAGCGATTTCAATAAACCTTTATGATTGTTAGTAACTACTTTTTAATTAATCGCAACTGAAATATGTCGCTAGTAACGTATCAACTTAATTAAATTGTAATTTTACCTTCTTTCATACAATTATTATATCAATTGCCTAGCCTTTTCTTAACTGTGTTAGGATCGGTTTCCAGTCTAACTGGTGTTTTATACAGGGGTCCCTCGGATATGCCACATAGAGGGAAAGTACCTTGAATATAGGGTATTACACCCATTTTTGAAAAGTGTCTCAGTTCAATTCTGTAGTGCTAATATGTCACCAAAAAAAAAACACAAAACATTTTACTGAAATAAGACTTTATTTGAATTTAAAAAACAGTTTAAACTGCATTTATAAATATTTAAATAATTACCTGCTTGAACCGGGAATCGAATCTCGTTACACGAGAAGGGCTTCATCATAAGGATTATCAACCGACTTCAAAAAGAAGAAGGTCCTCAATTCGTCTGTATGTTTTTATTTTGTATATTTGTTACGCTATTTCTCCGGCAAATGTAAAGCGATTTTGAAAACTTTTTGATGGATAGGGTATGCCTCAAGTATGATCCCATATAAATTTTATCGAAATTGATTCAGCACTTTGAAAAAAACGACAGAAAGCAAAAAAATATAGGTACATGGGTGATGTTGTAATGTTCTCCAACCTTATACTTTCAAT
Source organism: Charanyca ferruginea (assembly GCA_947361185.1). Taxonomy (NCBI): domain Eukaryota; kingdom Metazoa; phylum Arthropoda; class Insecta; order Lepidoptera; family Noctuidae; genus Charanyca; species Charanyca ferruginea. Next base: position 22,531,422 of record OX376075.1, on the reverse strand, counting down.
CTCTGTTTTGGCTGTGTTGCCATTTCTTAATGGATTTGGATGATAAGGAAGTAGTAAAAAACGAAAAATAAAAAAAAGCTTTATACAAAAAGACAACCGCCTTCAAAAACCAAAAAGTGAAAAATAACTTTAAAACAGAACACACATGACTTTAGTTTCGGAAGTCGGTGGCAATACAAAACAACAAATAGAACAGCCAAGCCACCGACTTCCGAAACTAAAGTCATGTGTGTTCGGGTTTAAAGTTATTTATCACTTTTTGGTTTTTGAAGGCGGTTGTCTTTTTTGTAAAAAAGCTTCTTTTTTTGCTAAATAACATAGTGTCAGAAATAAAATGAAGACCATTAATTTTATCCCGGGTGAGGTAACGACTAGCAATCAAAGATAAACTTGACTTTAAAGATGCTCTGTAACATAATTATAGATGTGCCTGTGATGGAGTCAGGCCAAGCAATCCATCTGACATATAAAAACAACTCTAATATTCTTAATTCTTAATTCTTAATTAATAAGAGTGTTTAGACAATGCTATAAAGTTAAAGGTTCCAGCCAGCATGCCAAACGCATGTAACCTTTACAGTAACACGATACCCCTTGGTAAGACTGGTTGTCAGACTTTCTGGTTTCTGCCTACCCATAACGACTGACAAAGATCTAGGAACGGCAGTCGGGGCCAACGGCTTTACGTGTCCTTGAGGGTTCTCGGTATGAAAAGGATGGTCACCCATCCATGGCCTAACCGCGGGAACCGTAGCTTTACCTTAACCGATCGATGCGACCAGCTTTTATTCAGCCACGAGTTCTGCCCGTTCATACAATTATTTAAATGTCAAAATTAATGTTTTTGAGGTTGTACTTAAAAAACCCGCAATACCGTTCACCGTATTACTTGTCGAGTACAATGAAAATGCATTTCGGATTACGAAATACCGATAATTGGTTAAATATCGGTATCGGAATTTAAATTCTGATACCAAAGTGGTACAACCTAAATGTAATTAAATTTATTAAATTCTGGCTGTGTTACGCGTCACTGGTTTTTTAAATATAATTAATTAGCAGATGATTAACGAAGTGCGGATAAAGTTTAATTATACTTGTAAATCATTCGGAGAATTTATTAATTAAAATAACGTTTGTGTAATTTCAACAAACTTAAATATTGTTTTTGTTACCTTTCGTTATGTATACCAAACAATGTTTAAATTAATATAAAGTAGGACGACCAACCTACTTAAAATAATGAGATATTTTTACCGCCCTTTGGTTTTGCAGAAAATTTTTATTATTCTGTTTCAGATTTTATAAATTTATGATAATTTTTATTGTTTTTTTTTAGTTTATTTCTTCGTTGTGTTTTATTTAGTATTTAAGTAATTTAGTTTTTTGTTAAAACACATTTTACCTAATTTTTCTACGCCTTCACGGCAAAGCATTGCGCCCATATGCCTTTTTTTTTTTTTTTTTGGTACGGTGTGGAAAATCGTCATGGATGTCCTCCGCCCTGGGGCGGGAGGAGGGGTCTGTCAGACTCTTACTGACTAAAAACCACCCCGGTGTTCCATCTCACACCTACGTCGGGGGTCGCGGGAACTGGAGATACATCCGCAACCCCCGGCTGGTGCCGGCCCGCTGCAGCGGGCCACTTCTCGAGTCAGGGGGGGGAGTGAGGTGTTAGACTCCCCCCCGGACATCTTAGAGGGGCGCGCGTGGAACACTACGCGCCCCCACCTCGGGTGCGCCCATATGCCTATGTCAACATCACAGCTTTATGTAAATACCTATGTTTAACAAATAAATACTCTGATTCTGATTCAAGAACGAAAAAAAAAGAGCAGAATTAAAAGGCAAGGTTTAAAAAAAATAAATAAACTGATGCAGTTTCCTACTACGAGATCTACTTTTCTGAATACTTACGAGAAAAAATAATACGTTTACCTAAAAAGCACTTTTACAAATTCTCCCATTCAATATTTACATTTCGTAATAATCCGCCTTCATCGAATTTCAAAACACATAACATAAAATACGTGAATAATAAATATTTACCCTACAAACCCATAAATTGGGAATCAATACAAACAAAAAACCGTAAATAAATATTCGTTGTTATTGGAACCGGTAAAGCTATCGGATATCTAACGTAAACTCAATCAGTACCCGGTAAATATATCGGTACCGGTAAATATAGCAAGATGGGGCTACATTTTCAATTACATTGCGTCTTTTGTTACGACTCGAGCAATGAGCAATGTTGATTGATAAGCATTGATATGCGTTGATTGATAATTTGATTCGATTGCTTTTGTGTATTGTTAATAATATTATATTGTTGTTGGGTTTGCTTGTAATAATTTGCTTATCTATTTGGAAAGGTTTTTAGTATACTTGAATAATGAAAATGTGCGTTCCAATGTATTTATGGCTTTTCCGAAAGAACAGACAGCATCAATGTCAATTATTATTTTTCAGGATTCAAATAAAACAACTTGCTAGTTTTATAATATTTTTGTTTCAAAAAATTTGGCATTTTATTGTTTTTTTTTTTTGTGTTTGTAAATACAAAATGAACCATGTAAAAAATAAATAAATTAATATATAGACTATCTATTTATCCAAAAATATTATTTTATTTTATTGAACAAAATTAATACAAACGTCTAGCTGATATTGTATGACAGATAGAATAGTACATACATACATAGATTAATATTCTAGAAATCTAGAGGAACGTTTGCATGTATCCGATCAAAAAGTATTTTAGCCAGCTGTTTTAAAGTTCTGAATTTATTTTATTGTTTTTCTATGTGATTGCTGTCGTTACTCCATTTTTAACAGAAACAAGACTAAACAAATAAAATACTAATGCCCGTTTTCGCCAATACTTGATTTTCAATCCTCGCTGCATGCGCTGAGAGTTTGTGTTATTTTTTATGTAAGGTACATCGTATTCACGTATATTATATAATTCGTGTAAATTCATATATTGGTAACATCATTTATAAAAGAGTAAGTATCGAGTTTCTTGCCCATTCTTCTCCATACAAAACTACCTTTTGGAATTGGCAACTAGAATAAATTTTCTCTCATTTGACGTTCAAAAGTGCCTTATAATGGTCTAATTGAAATAAATGATTTGATTTTGACTTTGAAGTTCACAAAAGATTAGACATTTACACAAACCTTTTTTACAGTCCGTTCAACCGATTTGACTTATATTGCGTTGGTAGCATGACAAATGGCAACTGCAGTAAACAGTTGTTATTACAACCACTTTTTTGTCTCTAATGTCATCCTTAAGCCTACGGAATAGAAGTCAAAATCGGTTGAAGGGACTGTAAAAAAGGTTTGTGTTTATGTCTCATCTTATTGTGAACAGGGTATAGTGTTATTGAAAACAGGATTAAGTAGTGTACATCAAGGTAGTATAAAAAATAAAAATGTATGATAACTTACGAAGGTAGATATTACCGCACCAACCCCAAATAGTTCGTAATCCAATCACCGAAAGAAGCTTCAAATCATTTCACTATCCCAAAACCGTACACTCTAAATTGACCCCGCCATCTAACAGCTTTTCATAAGCACAAAAGATCAAGTTCAAATGGTCGATCGATAGCCAACAAAAATGTACCCAATTACGTATTCGAATAGCGTCTAGCTGAACTAACGAAGTAGGGATGTGTGGCAGGTATTCGTACTTAGGCGACACGGAATCGGTCCCTGCCGATAAGTAAGCTTTTTACTTTTTAGACGGCGATCGTGCCTCGTTGGGTTTTGTTTATCGATGCGAAAATCGGTTTGGTAATGCGAATAGACGGTTTTTTAAACATAGAAGGCTAATGTTAAAGACGGTTGTGTATCGATTTTATTATAGGATTACATTTACTAATTATTCAATTGTTAGATTACTTTTATTTGAATGGCAGCTTGTCATATTATTTGACCTGAGCGTGCAAGCGAGAGCGCGGAACAAGCGATAAAGAGGCACGATCGACCCAAGCAATAAGCTCCGCCCACCTCGACGGAAGCCATTATTTGCTTATGTTATATATGTTAGCCATTATGTTTTTTTATGACGTTTTATCACTGCAACAAATCTACTTTATTCTATTAAGGCGCTAACAAGCGACTTTTGCAGATTTTAAACTGACAATCACGTCAAAATGTGTAGTGTAAATGATTTGAAAAAAATATATGTTAAACTAGAACATTCTCTTAATCATTTAGTATGTTAATATTTTTGATTAAGTTCATATTAAATAGTTTAATTAAATCGTGAAGTTGTGTCTGACGCGGACAAAACATTGATAATCACACAAAATCTACCTGGAATATTTAAACGAAACTTTTACTATCTTACAGAGAATTTTATTATCTATCTTTTAGTATACGCCTTTTTTTAAGTCAAAGAAAACTATTTTTTTATTTCATTTTTTCGACTAAACTTTGAGATTTTTGGACGCAGCGCATACGATTCTCTGGTCGCTCAAGGTCGCCGGCGTATATCGTCGCCTTAAATAAAAGGCTAAGTAGACTTACACATGTAAAATTTTAATAAGTATAAGAAAATGAGTCGGATAAAAATACAGAATAATTTAAAAAGTCTAGCCTAAAACGCACTATGTAAAGGATACACAAGGGCAGGAAGGTAGGTAGCGTAGGCGGCTCCAGCCAGGACGACAATCAGGACAAGGCAGGACCGAAAAAAGAAGACTGGCGCGCAGTCAGCTCCAAGCTCGGGACTGACATATAAGTACACGGCACGACGACACGGTTGGCGCAGTGGTTGAGCGATCGACTGCTGCGCTGCGTGTCGCGGGTTCGATTCCCGCACGGAACAAATATTCGTATGGCCTACAGATAGTAGTTGCGGGTCTGGCTGTATGTGTATGTGAGTTTATACGTTTGTAAACGCACCCACGACACAGGAGTAATTACTAGTGTGGGGCAATGTTTAAAAAAAAAAAAAAAAAAAGTTATAAATATTGAATTCAGCTAATTCTATAAAACGAGAAGTGTAGTAGGTATATTTGTAAGAAAATACAAAGAAAACAATATGATCATGGATGACATGTAAGTAGTATATTAAAGGTGCTTAAGCCTTACATTTTTTAAGTAGATAACTATATATTGCTTTATGTTCTTCTTTCTAATGTATTTTTTTTGTTTTTCGGTCATTAATTACAAACAAAATAGTTTTGCTGGTTTGCTCACATTCCAAATTCTATAACGTTTCTAAACGCGAAGACTTGTAATTGGCTTTCTGTCGACTATTGTTTCCTTTTTTGTTGTTAAGTTTTTGTAGCTGTAAGTCTTCCATGCATAGATAAATAAATAAAACTCAAAAACTCAAAATCATTTATTTCAATTAAACCATTTACAGGTACTTTTGAATTGTCAGAGTCAGTCAGTCACAAAGTTGAAGCTAGTTGCTCGTTCCAAACAGTAGGTTTCTATGGAGAAAAATCTATTGTCCGTAAACCGACTTTGCAGGCAACCAATTTTTTCCAAACAAAACCTCATATTTATTGCACATAAATTGTTATACAGATTAAAGTAAGTTTGCGTGTGAAATTCGCAATAGAAGGGTTCCGTACGATATAGGTACCTACCTAAATAACGAGTTTCTTGTATGGGGAACCACATTTATTTTTAACTTTATTTTATTTTTAGCATTAGTTGTTACCGACAGTACCTACTCTGAAAATTTCAAGTGTCTTCACTTAAAAGAAAAGGAGAATTAGAGCATATAAACTCATATTTTCTTTTATATTAAACTAGCAGATAATTAGATTTATTTAAGCCTTGTTGCCGTAACAATTTGTTTCACAATTTTATCAATAAATCAACAAAATTGTACGACCCCTATAAATTATAATTTTACTGGAGACTTTAATCTGATAATCTAATTACAAATTAAACAAGCAATTTGTGAAATGAATTATAGCTATTTTGTTTTATTGATCGGTTTTTGTAATTAATCCGAACCTTTGTAACAATATTTTGTAATTATAAGTAAATAAGTAATTAAATAGCGCAAATACGTAGGATCATGTCACAATAATTAACTATTTTTTATGATTTATGTTCTCACCTATTTCTTAGAATATTCTATTTTAGGAAGAATTTCTTTAATTTTATTATTTTTTGACGTAATTTATTGATATTTCTTTTTTGGTCAACCTTAGGTAATGTATATGTCGGAGACGGTTTATTGATCGCAATAGGGCACCCATTTTTGAAAAGTGTCTCAATAAAATTCTGTAGTGCTAATATGCCACCAAAAAAACACAAAATTTTTATTCAATCGATAACGATCGATTTGACGACACGGTTGGCGCAGTGGCTGAGCGTTCGACTGTTGCGCAGCGTGTTGTGGGTTCGATTCCCACCCAGGGTAAACATTTGTGTGATGAGCACTTGTGTTTGCCTTGTGTCTGGGTGTTGTTTATCTATAATATGTATGTATTTAAAAAGAAAAAAAAAATGTATTTGTGTATGTATATCAGCTGTCTGACACCCATAGTACAGGGTCTCCCTAGTTTGGGGTCAGATGGCCGTGTGTGAAAATGTCCCCACATAATGTCCCCACATATATATAAGTGCCATAAAAATGCATCAAAATTTTCAATTTTCAAATTTCGCGCGTATTTTGACGAAAACGCCTCTTACTGGATGCCATATTGCTCAGCGTAAATGACGTCAGTTCGTTTTGTATCAAATGAGCTCATAATAAATATGATAATTGTATATCATTTAAAAATAATTAAAAGCATATTTTGTAATAGGTGTAATAATGAAAAAATTACGTTGGTTACAAAAATAATAAAAGTACAAAGCCTATATTACGGCGATCGGTTGACTGACAGTTGACAATTTTTTGTTTACACAGCCTTATGGCGTAATAACATGGCCGCTACTATTTCACGGTGTTTTATAACAGATTAAAAATACTGAAAACTTTGAATTGAATTTAAAATATTGTTTTGTTATTTTATGAACTAAAACTTACATTTTCCGACTGCTTTATGCCTAGACTGTCTCAATAACATATTTATAGATTTTTTCTCGTATAGAGTAAAATACCCTATTGTGGGTAGGTGACTGGATTTGTTATGGTTTGTGTTTCTTATTGTTGCTTTATGTGATTTTGCTATCAATTGTTGTCTGTTGATTCGAAATATGATTTATTGAGTACTCAGTGTGTGCACACTGATCTGTGGTCGTTTTGTTTCGATAGTTGTTATCGATGGTTTTATTCGGGACAGTTGTTGACACGTTGCTTTCAATGTAAAACGAATTGTGTGTGTGGCAGTGGGGGCATCGTCTTATAAAAGAGCGTGCACTCCGTAAGTATGGCACTCCGATCCAGCCTGTCCCTTTGCTGTCCTCTCCCAGCGACGCCCTAAGCCGAGGCTCGTACCCCACAGGGGGTGCCCTTAGCGTGTAGTCGCTTAGTTTGTAAGCTATTTTGCCCTGGCTGGAGGCCCTAAAAATAATAATTTTTAAGGCACCACAGGAAAGTCCGGTTAAGCAGCCGACAACCTCCTAGGTTGACCTGCGAGATGCCAATCCGAAAAAAAAAGAAAAAAAAAAACTTAAGTATGGCAGTCGATCCTCGGATACGACTCAGTAAAGAGTTCCTGCTCCCGACAATACTGTCGGTTTACCTGCTACAGTGCTGCTGTATATTCACATAGCCGTATAGGCTTGCTGCTAGCGAGCGATACACTTTGTATTTGGGTGGCTTATGCTACTGTACGAACTATAAACCTTAAGGAATTGTTCGTTTATCATTGGGTGGCGTATGCAACTGTACGAACTATAAACCTTAAGGGTTTGTTCGTTTATCATTGGGTGGCTTAGGCTGCTGTACGATCTGTAAACCTTATGGGTTTGTTCGTTTATCATTGGGTGGCTTAGGCTGCTGTACGAACTGTAAACCTTAAGGGTTTGTTCGTTTATCATTGGGTGGCTTATGCTGCTGTACGAACCGTAAACCTTAAGGGTTTGTTCGTTTATTATTGGGTGGCTTGGCCACTGTACGAACTGTGGGACCTTAATGGTCTATTCGATTAACTGTATTGTTGCTGTATGTTTAACTTTCTTTATTCGTGTTACTAATAGTGTGTAATTGTTTGTTTGTTTATCCCTAATGGGATAATGGGGACGCCCATACTCCTGACGATGTACTATACCGCTCGGCACTCCTCCTCGATCGCTCACTGATGATCCTACAAATGTAATCCTTTGTGAAAGTTTGTGTAAATGACAAATGCCTTTGCTGTTATTTACTGTATTTGTTTTAGATTGTAATCTTTCATAATCCATACTAATATTATAAATGCGAAAGTAACTCTGTCTGTTACGCTTTCACGATGAAACGGCTGAACTGATTTTGATGAAATTTGGCATGAAGATAGATTTAACCCCGGGGAAGGACATTTTAAGGCTACTTTTTTTTCCGCGACTTCGTCTGCATCCACTATAACCGACATTCACGTGGACAAAGTCGCGAGCAAAAGCTAGTAGTAAATAAATACACCAAATAAACCTTATTAGCATTGCTTGCGGAAAAACTTAAGAAATAATTTCTCAGGGTCTGTTTCACCATCTTCCAATAAATTCCGATTAAATTTAAATTCTGTTCCATTTTCAAATAAATTATATCTGGTCTATTGAGAGGTGGTGAAACCATTAATAATTAAAATTTAATCTTCTTGGCAGGCTGAGTGTTGCCACCTGATTTAATATTTAGTGTGCGATGAAGCTAAAAACCAATAGGTAATACTATTCACGAATATTTGATAATATTGTTTTTTTTTTTGCCTAAAGACGTAACAGATTCTGAAAATCATCGAACAAAGTTTAAGGGCGCGTATTCGATTTAGCGCAACTCAAAATCTAAGCGATTGCTAGAACGGCGGAGCAGCATTGACACACACTAGTACAACACAATGGTCTGTTTGTGTGCATCAGAAAAAAAAATATGCACGAAATAAGCACGAATCATTGAAATTGATCGGCAAACGACAGGGCGCGATGTTTTACAGTGCTTTTTAAATTAATTGTCTAAAATAAATGAGCTCGTAGAACGGACTGAAAAATATTCTGTATATTAAGCATAACATTTACTTTCATAAAATAAATATGTCAGTTATGTTTTTATTCAAATACTGGTGAAAAAAAATTGTCAAAGTGAACCGATTTACTACTTTTTCCACATTGTTTTTTAATACATAATAGTCATATTTTCGTAATTTTGGCTCTGTAGCTGTCTTTATGACTGTATATACTGTTGGAAAAACACATAAAACAAAAATTTTTGGCATATTGTAATGGTTGTATTGGTTATGAAAGTTAACTCTGACGTCTATTTTCGTAAAACGATATGAAAGAATTGTCTTCGCTTTAAAAAACCATAATTAAAAATTATACTTTTACTCTGTATCTGTCTAAATCAAGACTTAATCTTTCTAAAACTGTAAATTGTCTTTAAATAATCTACTCACATAATTACGATATTGCTCTGGGCAAAACGCAAAAACATGAAGTTTTCGTCACGAATCGAATACGCGCTCTTAATTCATGTTTTCATTCATATTAGATATTAATTGCTGTCTGTTTGTTGCAGTTAAACCAATTATTTTGTGTGCAATTAAGTTACTTTGGAGAGGAGCTCGTGGCTAAGTAAAAACCGTAAAGATCGATCAGTCAAAGGTTAAGCTACGCTTCCCGCGGTCGGTCTGTGGATGGGTGACCATCCATTTCATACCAGTTCCCTCCGTGCCTCGGAAAGCACGTAAAGCCATAGGTATGGGTAGTCAGAAGCCAGAAAGTCTGACAACCAGTCTCAAAGTCAAGGTCAAAGCATTTATTTCAATTAAACCATTTACAGGCACTTTTGAATTGTCAAAGACTCAGTTAGTCAGAAAAGCTTTTTACTAAAAAGACAACCGCCTTCAAAAACCAAAAAGTGAAAAATCGTGTAACAAATCGCGCACATACTTAATGCAAATTTAAGACTTATACGGTTTTCTCATGGATGCCACTGTCAGAACTGGACCAAATTAAAATGGGACCACACGGGAAGCACTAGCTTTCAAATAAAAAAAGAATCATCAAAATCGGTTCACCCAGTCCCAAGAAATCCGGTAACAAACATAAAAAAAATAAAAAAAAATACAGACGAATTGATAACCTACTCCTTTTTTGAAGTCGGTTGAAAATTGAAGCTAGTTGCTCGTTCCAAAACGTAGCCTAGGTCTCTATGAAGAAGAACGAGCAAGAAACTCCACGGACACTCTTTTATATCAAGTTTTTACAAAATACTGATTACATTATCCACGTTGCTTCTATATGTGAAAACAATGTAGGTAAAGACCAATACAATGCATTAAAAAAAGAATCAAGATAACATCTTAACAAGGTTTATCATGTTACCCAGTAACTGGGTTGTGGGAGTACAATAGGCAGTCGCTCTATGTAAAACACTGGTATTCAGCTGCATCCGGTTAGACTGAAGGCTGACCCCAATATAGTTGGGAAAAGGTTAGGCAGAAGAGTGTGCAAGTAAATTAGGTTAATTCCAGAGAAAGGACGTGCGTACTATTAAAAAAATAGGTAGGTAACCACTAAACGGGCGAAACGGCGTTTTGAAGTTATTGAGGAAAAATCCGAAATCCGAACAAACCAAATCGTACGCAATTCGAATGTTATCATCATCATCATTTCAAGTCCACTGCTGGACATAGGCCTCCATCAAGAAATGAGGGGTTTTACCATAATCGCCACGCTTGGCAGGCGGGTTGGCGATCGCTGTATGGTTGTTACAAAGGCACAGAGAACGCTGCTGCCCATTCTCTGGTGAGTCCCTTAGTCGCCTCTTACGACACCCACGGGAAGATATGGGATGGTGCTATTCTTTACGTCCGACACCATACGGACGCGAATGTATCGAATCGAAATCGAATCGAATGTATTTAAAAAATAAATATTAAATTAATATTTTCACGTCCCAAGCTTATAAGTTAACTAGGTAAGTAAATAAATACATTTCTATAACGATACCATAAATAATTCACGAGTTGAGATCGCTGTGAAATATGGTAGTCATGACTTGGGGGGTGAATAAATAGAAATTGGTCTCGCAGCCTCACCGATTTTTTTCTTTTTTTTTACTCCATTTGATTCCTTCGTCACGTCACGATAGATTTATTGGTAGACGCCTGTGTTTATGGTGGACTCTTTGGATAGAGCCCGATGATATTTATTTGTTTTCGTGTATATGTAATATCTTTATTTGGTTGTGTTGGTGATTTATTGATTTTGGTGAGTGTACCTTTTAGCAGTGATTGGTTGAGGGTTGGATAGAAATTGATTGCAGGGCGTTGTTGCGTGTGCAATGTGAACTTTTTAAACGATTTCAAATAAAAAAGGAGGATCTCAGTTCGACCCGTATGTTTGTATGTATGAATGTTTGTCCGCGATTATCGCCCGTTTGGCTTAACCGATTTGGATGCGGTTTTCAGAAAAGTGTTTGTTACATTCTGGAGAAGGTTTTAGTATACAACAAACACAAATGTATTCAGCGCTTTTTGAAAAAATCAACAAAAACCAAAAAGACGTTTTCGTTTCTTCCATCTTTGGAGGACTTTCAATCTCTGTTTTAAGTGTGTTGCCGTTTCTTAATAGATTTGGGTGATAAGGAGACATTAAAAAGTGGAAAATAAAAACTTTTTAGAAAAAAGAGAACCGCCTTCATAAACTGAAAAGTGATAAATAACTTTAGCACAGAACACACATGACTTTTGGTTCGGAAACAACAAACAGAACAAAGCCACTGACTTCCGAAACTAAAGTCATGTATGTTCTGTGCAAAAGTTATCTATCACCTTTCAGTTTTTGAAGGCGGTTCTCTTTTTTCAAAAAAGTTTTTTAGGGTTAAGTATTTAGAAGGTTTCTTCAAGTCTGTCTCTATACTTATATAATAAAGCTGAAGAGTTGGTTTGAACGCGCAAATAACCGTAATTACTGGTGGAAAATTATTATGCGAGTTGGAAGCAACATTATCTTTATGGCTATATTTTATTATAAAAAATAATGACGTCGCGGAGACAGCCCGCTAGTTCTCTTATAAACCAGAGTCTGAATGGCGACCACCCAGAAAGGCGCTTAAAAAATGAAGCTGAGCGAGTCCTTGGAAAACGATTTAACTGACTTGGAAGCCGCAACGAAATTGGAGTGCTGTGTGGTTTAAAACTCAAATGTTTTTGGTGAGTACCTTGCAAAAAGACTTTTTGGAAAGTAGACCTGCCGTCAAACAGGACTGAAAAGAGATATCCCGTGCAAACTCATTAGGCAAATGAAAAGTTATTCGTTAAAAAGTCAATAAAATTGAGATAAGATTTAAGATTTCTTTATTGAACAAAAAAAGAACATAGTTGGACAATTCAAAGTCAAAGTCAAACCATTTATTTCAGTTAAACCATTTGCAGGCACTTTTGAATTGTCTAATATTTTAATCAAACACAAATAACACCATGTGTATACAATAATAGCGTACACAATAATGTAACCATTAGTGTTTTATGCAGTCTTTGTATGAACTCTGGTATCCAAGATTTAAATTGTGTTATGAATACCAGCATTCTCATTTACACCTATAAATTATGTATATGAGAGATGAACATAATATGTAGGCAACATTGGTTGCATCAGAAGACGATGTCAAGAGTAGCGCAGTATACTAGAAAGGAAGCCTATAGTGGAATATGTGTAAGTGTAGTGAAATATCTAATTGTAATTAGTGAGGAAGGATTGTGAGTTCGTGTCTGAAGGACGGGTACACTACATAAATACGAAAAACTTTATTCCGAAAGTCAGAAATACGAATTTCAAAATACCGATTTTCATAATTCCGAATAGTTCAAAATTCCTTATATGGCAACTCCGATTTATCATTCATCCTATTTTTATAATACTAAAATTTCAAAATTCCGAACGTTTATAATTACTATTCTCAAAATACCGAGTTTCAAAAGATCGAATAACAAAAAGTCCGACATAATGAAAATTCCGAACATCAAAAATACGAATTCCGATTATTAAAATTCCGATTATTAAAATTCCGATTATCTTAATCGTTATCGTGCAATCGTTTATCGTGCAAGCAAGCATGCAGCATGCAAGCAAGCGTGCAGCGTGCAAGCAAGCATGCAGCATGCAAGCAAGCAAGCATGCATCATGCAAGCGAGCATGCAAGCGAACATGCAACATGCAGCAGGCATGGTTTCTGTCACGGCTACGGCGTTGCGGGGCTCCGGCGGTACCACGCGAGCTTATCGTCGCAGATGGTATTCACGCTCACCACCGCAGCTTCGGCTTACTGGCCGGCTTCGCCGGCCAGCCTCAGCCGCGGCGGCGGGCGTTAAAACCACCTGCTCCTCAGCTCGCTGGCCGCCTCGCCCCTCCGCGCCTACGCGAATTTAAATTACACTCTAGGCGTAGGGCAGACAAGACTACGTGGAGTCGGTTTCACAGCAATTAATTTCTGTCAATAGCTTTTGTAGCACAACATATTTACTTTTTAAGATTATTTTTGTTATTGTCTTTCTTTTTATACCTATATATTTTTGTTGAAATAAATTCCATAGAAAAATACACCGAATAAACAATATTTGTTAAAAAGTAATTCTACTGTTTGATAAGTTTGTTAAACAAAAAAATTTGATTAAAAATTCTTTGAATTGTGTTTCTGTGAAATATGTTTCATTCAAGTAAATAGTCTTTGAAACAATAATAGTCGAAATAAAAATACAAGAACCAAATATTATATGAAACATTTTCTGGGAAACGAAATTCTATGAAATTTCTGTCTGCGAAACAAGGGGACACCATTTTGAATATATATGCGTAGCTAAATTGAATTAGAATCCTAATTTTAACAGTTTATTCGAAATATTGAAATTCGGAATTTCGTTTTTCGGACCGAGAACTCATCAAGCATTTGATTCTTCAAACATATGAAAATCGGAAAACAAACAAATCGGATTTACGACATTCGGTAAAATAACTTTCGTGATTTTAAATAATAGAGATTAAAATTTTTAGGTATTATGAAATTCGGACTTTTGAAAATCGGAATATCGAAATTCGGAATAAAATATTTCGGAATATTTGGGTGTTCCCCTGAAAGACCATCCATCTTATGTAATCTCTAATAATATGTAGTTAATAAAATGGTTTCTCACCTTTGGTTTGGGGTTTGGAACCCTTTGGATTCTTATCAGCTAGCTTGCTGGTCGCATGCGAAACCTGGAACAAGAAACAAACATACATTATTATAACGGTAATTATTATAGTTTTGGATATTTAACGCTTATAAGTTTAAAATCTATTCTAAGTATGGATGTACAGACACCAGCATAAGAAGCCATACCAAACAGTCAAGTTTTCCCAATTGAATATGAACGTTATTAGTGTGTTTTAAAGTTACAAATCTATCAAATTGCAGCTTGATGTGCTGTCGTCTGTACATTGAACAGTTTTTGTTGGATAGTAACACATTTGTCATAAGTACCTACCTACTGAATTAGTTTGAAGTAAAAAAAAGTATTGAAAAACAATAAACCAAGCTCATAGAACAAACAATTTGAAATAAACACGGCTTAATTATCAAAGTAACACATACAGTAAACAAACCTACTTAAATAATAAAAAAAAACCTGGCCAGCAAGAATTTTCATCACGTTTTTCAAACTGTAAGTTCAGAACTAAGAGCAAAAAAAAAGTAGCCGAACTTCCCCGAGGTTGGAAGGGCATGAGCGATCGCCCGTCAAATATTTAGCCTTTGGGAGTACCCTGTCAACGGCCAGCCGCCTAACTTTGTGCTCAGAGCGGAATACTAAACTAAGGTGTCCGACTTAGTTGGGGACTTAAAATATTGATGTAGCGTGTTTTCGCGAGCTTCCACGTTTCCGAACGTAGAATGTGATGTCAAGGAACTGTCAAAATATTCCTAACGTGATGTTCGAAATTTAAACGTAGTTGTGTGGAATTCTAACGCAATTTTATTCGAGGAAGCGACAAAAGTTTTCTTTTTCATTTATAATGTCGTACAAAATTACAGACATTGTTTCAGTCGGTGAAACAATGTCTGTAATTTCACATATTTATCGATACTGTTATGTTAACCTTTAAACCGGAACTAATAACGCTGCTTACGGGTAGAAACTATAAACATATGGGTATGGAAAAAATAATTTACTGAAAGTTTTCAAGGAGCTCTTTAAGTATTGAAACGAATGCTTCAACACAACCTCAGGCTACAGGTTTGGGCGCACCACAGAATCCATACCAATATTATTTTGGAAGTGAGTTTGTCTGTTACGCGGCAAAAGTACGGAACCAATTATGATGAAGTTTGGTATACAGTAAGATTGAACCCAAAAGGACATAGGCTACTTTTAATCTGCGATAACTGACATTCACAGCAAAAACTTGTTGATTATTACTTAGGAAATAGGTTTTATGCTATTACCTACTTACTACGACAACTTCTTATTGAGCAATAAGCTTATAGATGTTGTCGGTTTGAGCACTTATTGTCTTTGGAACACGTTTTTATTTTTGGTGGTGTCTACTAAAACACTTAGCGCGTATAACGTTCTTCGAGACCCGAATATCCTAAACCCCTAAAATAGAAAATTCTCTTTTGTTAGATGTTTAAGTTATGATAACAGTCAAGGTTTATTAGGTAGGTATAACTTATTTTTATATTTCACGACTTCGTCTACTTACGAAGAATTCAAAGCCTTTGTTCGTAGCTGCCGTCTCCTACAATTTTTAATGCACACTTTGCAACAAAAGTACAAAAAATATGTTACAGTAACGACAGGCGCCGCATTTATTAAGTATAATCTATTTTTACAGCAGCCGTCGCACATGATTGTAACCATTTTAATAATCTATCTTATGAAATTACGTGGCTTTCATTTAGTTGTATTATTTTATTCCAATTTAAAATTACAGTGTCAAATGTCAATGCTAAAAATCTAAAAGAAACAGGAATGAACAATACCGGGGACGTTATTGGTTTCACTATAATTCTACCAAATATAAAATATTACCTAATCTTTAAAAGACTTTTATTTTATATTAGTTATTATACGTCCATATTTAGTACTATCTTTGATCTATTTATCGAAGTTTTGACAAAATAATATTAATTAAAATTGTTTTAACTTATCTTCGAAATACAATGTTTTGCGTTCCTACTTCCACGAGCCTCTTTTCTCGAATGCTTTTATAAATGGAGTATATAAGTGCCTCCTGCCCAATTTCAGCTTCATAACTCAAGCAATTCTAGAGATATTGTGTACAGTGACAGTGAGCGATCTATCACTTACATAGGACGTATTATTTCCAAAAATAAGTTCTGCGATTAAAATGTGACTACGTGTAATAATATTTGCGTTGCTGGGCGACATATGTAGAAAAAGATGTAGGTACCTATTTGAAATAAGTAGGAATTTTGTGTATATGTATTAAATATCTACCTACCAACTTAGATAGAAGTAGATACTTTATCAAAATTAGCTCAAGAAGGTAATTCTCCATTTCTATGCATCATTTGTTCAGTATAATTGGATAAAATCACTGTCTATTTCTGCTGAAAATATGAAATATACATCCAAAAACCCAATTTCCACACTAATATGAAGAACAGAAAAAAAAATAGACACAAAATTACGCAAACGAATCCATAACTTATCACGGCCATTTTCTTTTCGCCACCATTTTCCGTGTACCATAAACGGGGCGTCCCGTCGTACAGCGAGTACAATATTTAACACGACATTATGCCCCGGTTGCCTGTTCAGCCTGTTTACACCTCCCCGGAGCTGTTCCGACATGTTAGCGGACGTGCGGTGATTCCACCACCGTTTATTGCATGTTTTTTTATGGTATTTAACATCATGATAAATGTTTCAAGTGTTATTACCGGGACGCATTTGCGCGGGAAAAGTGACAAGTTTATTTTTTATCTGTGGCTTGGGGGTAAAATTTTGTCGAAATCTTTTTTTTTTAAAGATGTCTTTTTTTGGAATGCTAATTTTACACACCTATTTAAAGAAAAACTTTCTTTCATAAACCTCCTTACGACTTTTATTAAATTACATATTTAAGAATGTTTATTATTCTTTATTCTTTTTAAGTTCGTTCATAAATCTTTTATTAGTATTATGACGTCGTCCTCAGTTTTATAAGATATTTTTCTTCGGAGCTAATCCTATAATGCGGTTGTGTATTCGCTTGCATTTTATAAAGCAACTTTTATAAATAGTGACGGTGTTAACTCAGCGCTACTTTGCATACCCCTCGAGTGCCATGGTTGCTTTTAAATGTAAATCAACCTTGTAAGATAACTATTTTCTTGTGAAGTCAATGAATATTAAATTGAATGAAAATGTTGCGTTGCCATGAAACATAACAATGAAAACAAAATGGAAATCATTATTTTTCGGATATCGTTTGCGTAGCCCGTGTGTATCTAATACATGGGTGCGCCAAAGTTCACCTAAATTTTTAACTCCGATAATTTGAAATCCGAAAATGTTCTTCCTAACATTTTTCATCCTAACAATCACAATTCCTAACTACTCTGTCTCTAATGTTCATAATCCGAAGCATTCAACTTCATAATGTCAGTAGCAATAAACATCTATTATACTTTTATTTGTTTTCCTATATTTTCTCAACATATACTATTATTCAAAGTCATATCTTTTTTGTTCAGATTTCTTTTTATTCATAATAATCAGTACTATATACATTAATTTTGCGTAACTTTATTTTCACATAACACGTATAACGGTGTCCCCTTGTTTCGCAGACAGAAATTTCATAGAATTACGTTTTCCAGAAAATGTTTCATATAATATTTGGTTCTTGTAGTTTTATTTCGACTATTATTGTTTCAAAGTCTATTTACTTCAATGAAACATATTTCACAGAAACACAATTCAATGAATTTTTATTCACATTTTTTTGTTTAACTAACTTATCAAACAGTAGAATTATTTTTTAACGAATATTGTTTGTTCAGTGTATTTTTCCATGGAATTTATTTCAACGAAAATATATATAAATAAACAATAACTAAAATATTGTCTTAAAAAGTGAATATGTTGTGCTACAAAAGTTAATGACAGAAACGAATCGCTGCGAAACCGACTCCACGTAGTCTTGTCTGCCCTACCCCTAGAGTGTAATTTAAATCCGCGTAGGCGCGGAGGGGCGAGGCGCCCGCGAGCTGAGGAGCAGGTGGTTTTAACGCCCGCCGCCGCGGCTGAGGCTGGCCAGCAAAGCCGGCCAGCAAGCCGAAGCTGCGGTGGTGAGCGTGAATACCATCTGCGACGATAAGCTGGCGTGGGACCGCCGAAGCCCCGCAACGCCGAAGCCGTGACAGAAATCATGCCTGCTGCATGTTGCATGCTCGCTTGCATGTTGCATGCTTGCTTGCATGATGCATGCTTGTTTGCATGCTGCATGCTTGCTTGCACGCTGCATGCTTGCTTGCTTGCATGCGACATGGTTGCTTGCGCGCTGCATGCTTGCTTGTATGCTGCATGCTTGCTTGCACGCACGCGCAGTAGGTTTGAACTTAGCAATAGACACAACTCAGTACGTTATGTAAAGTATACCCCCAAATAATAATCATACCCTCTAATTAAAACTATAAATATCATCTTCTACCCACATATATTTTTTATTACACTTGGTAAATGTATCTTTCCGAGTATGAGTGAAAATATTATGGTAATTATGTTTAGGGATAGAAGCGTTATGATAAAAAACAGTAGGAGTTTGAATATATTTACATTAATGATATTATTAATTACAATTTTCGGAAACATGAGTGTTATGAACATCGCCGGTAGCACTACAAATAGTATGAATAAAAACTTTAGGATGAAAAATTTTAGGAAGAGTGATCATTCGGATTACAAATCCTTAGGAAGTACAATTTCGGGTAAAGAACTTTAGGTGAGCCAATATGGACCCCTAATACATACCATCATCATTTCAGCCGAAAGACGTCCACTGCTGTACATAGGCCTCCCCCAAAGGGGGGGGTTTTGCCATAATCGCCACGCTTGGCAGGCGGGTTGACGATCGCAGTTTGGTTGTTACAAAGGCACAGAGAACACGGCTACCCTTCTCTGGTGAGTCCCTTAGTCGTCTCTTACGACACCCACGGGAAGATGTGGATGGTGCTATTCTTTACGTCCGACACCATACGGACAAGTACATATATGTTGCTGTATATATTGGGACTTGCTTCGACATTATTTTCATTATTTTAAAACACTTTTCATCGTCCCTTTAACAAAGTAATTCTAAAAACTCCCAGAATGAAGATAAATTGCGTTTCAAGGCACTAATTATTTTTCTGAATATAACTTTTGTAGGCATAAAATTAGCACATGATACTTACGAAGTTTGACAAGGAACCATTGTTACCGTCTAAGTTGCCGTCACTAAGTTGAGCCTTTTGTCTGCGAACTTTGTCTGCAACTTGAAAATATTTTATTTCTTGCCTCTTCGCGCCGACGAAGACATTAATAATAGAGTCTATGTTTGAGACACGCGTTTGTAAAAAAATATGTTCTAATAAAAAGACTGCAAATTTTATACATCGAAAAATGTAGACTCATTTTCGATATTTTTTAAGACTGGCAGATTCTTGAAACTAGTTTAAACATTCGTTCTAGAATATTATTATACTAACTTCAGTTTCGAAATTCAAATTCAATCATGAGTCCCCCGCCCCGAAACCATGCAAATTCCGGCTCATTTGAATTTCGAACCGAAACCACAAATAAGAGTTCGGGAAATGTCATAATTTAAACTTTTATTCTTTTGTTCGGTACAAAGAATAGTATCTACATAAAACATATTCAGCTACTACAACTTAAAATATCTTATTCGAAGCTTTTCACGTGCCATCAATTTTGACTACGCAGTTGAGGTTATAAAAGAAAATAGTTTACACTACACTTGTTAGAATAATGTTAGAAAATAGGCACTTGTAGCCATTTAGGTTTTATATTTGTGCACATTATCGTAACGTTGAATTGGAGTGGTTATGAATTATTTTACGCTTTGCTTAACTTTACTTCGTAGAGTAGGCACTGATTGTATTTATAGGTATTATCATTGACTTAAATATTACTTATGGAGGTATGGTAATGTAGCATGTCTTATTTAGATTATGAGTAGCAAAAGATTTAGGAACTATTTCAAAAAGTTTATTTATATTTTGACTTCAATCACAAAGGTAAAAAGGTGGACTAAATGCCTTAGGCAATGGTGCCGATTCCCTTGTTCACAAACTAAATTAAAATTAGGCATTTGGCATCTCTTACTACCAGGCAGCTGAAGAAAAGGACGGCGATAGACAAAGACTAAGTTAGAGATGTCAAATTAGTTTTTCCCTTGAACTTCGCAGTATTTTTAATCAATACGTTCTGAAATGACAACTATAATTGTATGAACATTTTAGATCAACTTAAATTGACAGCTCTTATTAATATCTGTCTCTTTCTTGTTTTATTGGAGAGAAAGAGATATAAATAGCTTAAAATTAATTTAGTTCATGTACAACAGAATTGGCACCATTATCTACCAATCAACCAAGGTGGTGAAGAGATAACATGGCAGGCGAGACTAAAAAGACATTATATAAACTTACAAAAGTATAAAAAAAATACACACGCACATCGACTGACTGCCGCGCGTTCCAGATAAGAATAGACTAAATATTATAGGAAAGGAAGAATGTACAAAATCAGAAGTATGAGAAGGAGAAACTAAGAGAAGAGAAGAACATAGAAATAGAAAGTATGCATTTTTGCTTACTCAGAAACAAACATATACTGGTAACATTTAAATTCTAAACCTAAATATAAAACTTAACCTACTTAGAAACTTTCAGTGTAGGTACTATAGCAACATGGCGCGGGTCACAAAACCTACATAAGCCTTTGCATGGGTGACTCAAAGTTAGTTCAAAGTGAAGCTAAAATTCTGTTGTAAGTGGCCTAACCACAATAGGTTAGAAGGCTCAGTTAGAAGTCACGACCTTTATTAACCCAAGTCCTCGCTCCCACAATTATAGAAGCCAACCTCTTTGGGTCAAAACTAAAAATAGCCTCATCTATAATTCATAAGGCAATAAAGAGTCTATTCGTTTTTTTCTCAAAGTTTAGAAACCAAAAAGTTCTCAAATAAACGTTCTATTTTCAAATACCAAGCCCAATCACGTGTCAAAAATCCAAATACAAAAAAAAAAGATAATACGTGAGAAGGCACTCTACATTTATACCTTTGACCGAAAAAAGTATAAGAACTTTTTAAAGGCAATTTTAACCCTATGAACATTCAATTGGGGGCAGCGGGAAAGTGTAACAATTTCGGTGGGAACGTCCCGGGGGGCGAAGTGACCGGTGTAGGGTTAGATACGGTACCGATTTATTTCTATTACCATCTGACCGCGGGCGGGTGTGCGGTCGGCGTACTGAGAGCATGATTATTTTATCCTAACATTGGCCAAGCGATTGTAATGGCCGTTTTCACAAATGCTAGGCGACAACTAAACCTAAGTGTTTTCGGATTTTCAACTCTCGGCTTTGAGCCAAGCATTGAAAATCCAACCCAATCTAATAGTTATAACATTTTCTTTCTGACTAGCTTTTGCCCGCGACTTAGTCTGTGAATGTCAGTTATCGCGAAAGCAGACGAAGCCAAGGATTAAAAAGATGAGACGAAGCAAAGAAAATATGTTTATGATAGGCTCGTCGAGTCGAAGCTCCAAAGCCTTGAGCATCGACGCCGAGTTGCTGGCCTGTCGGTTTTCTATCGGTTGCATTTTAGGGAGTGTGCGACGGAATTGCAAAATTCCGCCAAGCCCGTTCCCTCATCGGATCACAAGGCATGTAGGTACATGGTGGACATCCCACCCACACGCACAAAACATTTTGGGAACACATTCATTGTGCGTACAACTAAAGAGTGGAATTCCCTGCCTGAGTCTGTGTTTCCTGATAGCTACAACCTACGAGCCTTAAGTTAAGAGTAAATAGCTCACTTCTAGGCAAGCGTGCTCCATCTTAGACCGCATCATCACTTACCATCAGGTGAGATAGTGGTCAAACGTATGCCTATCAATAATAATAAAAAAAAACATACCAAATTTTATCAAAATAGGTTAACCCGTTTCATCGTGAGTTACTTTTGCATTTATTATATTAGTATGGAAGTATGGATAGTATGCATAGTATAGTATGGATTATGTTTAGGTGCCGCCTAGTGTTAGTAGAGCTGATCTTAAGCTTATGGCTTAGTCCATTGGTATAACGTTGATGTCTGCTAACCAGATATATTTCTATAAAATAGTAATTACATTTTTTTCTAACAAGACTTGCCCGCGCCTATGTCTGCGTTTATGTCTGTTTTGTCGTGAAAACGTTACAGAATAACAGAAAAAAGGGGGAATTAAGTTGTGCAATTCCAAAGCACACTCTCTGAAATGTACCCGATAACAGCCCAATAGGCTGGCAACGGCGCGGCGGTGTTCAAGGCTTTGGAGCTTAGCCGTAACCAGGAAGTCGTTGTCTATGAGTCTCTTGGCACGTCTATCAATAACTTCCAACGCCTCCAGCTGATACTTGGCAGATTCACCCCAGAGATGTGATCAGTACTCCATGCACGATCGAACTTGTGCTTGGTATAGGTTTAGAAGTACTTTTGCACCTTTGCGAGAACTCCTAGCTTCTTGGCAGCTAGTTGGGCCTTTGACTCGATGGTCAATCTTCATAACGTATCTATAGGTTAGTATAATTTTAATCAGTTTTGAATACTAAGCTGCAATATATATGGAAACCCAAATTACCTTTTCACAGCCATTGTAAACAATTTTTTCCTAAAAATATTCTACAGACAACAAAAGAAGTACCCCACTCCCAGTGTATTACATTCTTAACCCTTCACAGCGAATAACTTGCGGGTCAAGATGTACCGATTGGGTTTTTCCCGGATTAAATTTCAGGCACTTGGCTCTCTCGGGGTGTAAGGGTTGACGTAGGGCGGAGGGGTGGAAATATAGTGCGGCGCTGACAATAATTGCTCTGTCGCATGTCTGTGCCCTGCCTTTAATAAAGAAGAGGATTCTGTTTGCGTTCGAATTTTGAGTTTGAACAGGCTTCTTTTGTTTGGATTTGGAACAGATCTTTTTTTCTTAACTTCGACGTCTTTTGACATGTATTTTGGTAGGTATCAAAATCAGCCAGTAGTATATGTTTAGGCTGTTGAGACAGACATTTACTTCGTGAACACGAAAAAAAAGTTACATAGGTACCTACTAAGTTTTTCAGACTATTGCCTGTACCAGTGCCCAGCAGCTAAGACTTATGCGATAGGAAAAAAAACATTAAAAATGTTAGGCTACAACAAACTAATGCAAAAAACACAAAAGCGACAACAAACTCCCGTTTCCAATTATACCAGGATTTATCTATTCCACCATTTTACACTGCAGATTAATTTGAAAAACGCGAGAGCAAACGATAAATCGCTCTAAACCGTTGCCATGACAACGGCAAACATTGTAATTGAATTTTAGAGCTGAATGTATGTGTATTGTTCAAATCGCATCCAAATTCTGCGTTCATAACTTTATTTGTAGTTGAAGTTGAACCGTGACAAGGGTGTTGTCAGTTACACGCAGATCTCAGTGTTGCCAACTTGATCGATACGACCCATGTTTTGTGTCATGCACGGGTTATTCCTCTAATGTTGGTTTTAAGTTGCCAACATGTGCGAGTGCCAACATGCGGCGAATTTTTGATGTAGATTAATTTTAAGGCGACGATATACGACTTTTACAGATTTTAAACTGACAATCACGTCAAAATGTGCAGTGTAAATGATTTGAAAAAAATATATGTTAAACTAGAACATTCTCTTAATTATATAGAAAGTGAATATTTTTGATTAAGTTCATATTAAATAGTTTAATTAACTCGTGAAGTTGTGTCTGACGCGGACAAAACATTGACAATCACACAAAATCTACCAGGTATAATTAAACGAAACTTACACCATCTTACAGACAATTTTATTATCTATCTTTTAGTATACGCCTTTTTTTAATTTTGAAAGAATACTACTTTTATTTAATTTTTTCGACTAAATTTTGAAAGTTTTGGACGCAGACTGCGTCCGTTCTGCATCAGTTTTGCGTCCAAAACTCTCAAAGTTTAGTCGAAAAAATTAAATAAAAGTAGTATTCTTTCAAAATTAAAAAAAAAGGCTTTTTCAAATCATTTACACTGCACATTTTGACGTGATTGTCAGTTTAAAATCTGTAAAAGTCGTATATCGTCGCCTTAATCCATGAGGCAGAGGTAGGTAGGTTCGATGAGGCACATTATAGCGCCTGTGAATGGCGGAGAGAGGTAAAAAAGAGGTCATCAAATAATAATACTGAGTCCATCCAATTTGCCACAAAAGAACAATGAGACGGCTAATTCACGTAATTTTATAACGCGTCGATGAAGTTGTAGTGCAGTTGCAGTTACGTTCAAGTTTGAGTGATAAACAGTATTCATGTAATCTCTGAAATACGCGTAAGCTGCGCGTGAACTGCACGTCAACTGTACGATAACCAAACTCTACCAAACTTACTTATGGAGTAGCCACATGAGAGAAAAAAAATCAATCGATTACATTTCAATTAATATGTCGTTATTAATATATTAAAATAACACCCCAGTACAGATTTTAGTGCTTCTTAATTGTTATTTTGAGAAGTCAAACGAATAGTAGAATACCGATCATGTTGCGTTCCGAAGCACGCACCTAAGCGTTGTCGTTCACTTCTTTAATTACGTGAATTAGCCAACTGGTCTTTGACTGCTCAGCAGAGTTTCAAGCTTAAGGTTTGACAATTAATTATATTAGCCTAATAATTTATTAGCCTCTTCTGTTATTGGATTTTTTTTACCTTATGTAGGTAATTAGTGCCAGTAAGTGTTGTAACAACCAAACAACATTATCATCATATCAGACGTAGGCCGTCCACTGCTGGGTATTGGTCTTCCCTATAAATTTACAAAAGGAACAATTAGAGGTGGCTTGTTTCTGAGGCCTTAAGCAGGTCATAGATCTTGGCGTGGTCTCCATTCGAGAATTTTACACTCCCATCGGCCATCAGTTTTGTGTGCTATGTACCCTAACTACTGTCATTTCAACTTTATGTCGTTACGTTATGTCTCTAACTTTGGTTCGTCTATATAACAATGTAGAAGCTGAATTAATATGGTACTTGCAAAAATACCGTTAAAAGCTTCCCACTTTCCTACAGAAAATAAAACATTTCAACTGTCCAACAATGTAACATTGGCACTCGTATAAACTTTAACCGCTAAACATAAAGAAAACGGACATTTTAACAATTCCATTTTTCCAACGTTGCATCTATTCGAAAATAGAATGTCCCGTGACCATTTTTAGTGTTGCCAGTTATAAAATTCTCAATTTGAAAGTATTCAAATGGAACTGGCCGCGACACGGCAACACGCCGTTTTATTGGGAAATTATAATGACGTTTTTATTTTTAATATTCGAATATCTGTTTTCTTTTGACGTGATAACGTCTTAGTGCGGGTTGCTTCAACTAACCATTACTGACCGGTAATAGTCAAAAATGGCGCTAACTATCGTCAAATCAAAAAAATGGGTTGTTTCACAAAATCATACGTCAAAAAGTTACTATTACCATAACCGACCAGTCATCGTAATTTTGTGTTGTCAAACAGCTACTTCAAACAGCTAAGAATTTGTATTTTTATTTGTTTCTTTTAAAGAAACTATTAAGTTACGTAAGTTTAAGTTACGTGCTATACTGACTCGTGTCAGTACAACACGAAGCGCGTTGTAGGTAGTCGCTTTTGCATTTTTTATTTGCTTTTTTGGCCTCACTCTCAGTGTTCCTCGCGGTCTATCTGCCTTTTGTTTCATAATCTGAGGTTTAAACTTACAAATTTTACATCTTTATAATATTAAAATAAAAATAAAATAAAATAAAAATATTTTATTTCAGACCTTGATCCATATGATGTTAGTAATACAGAACTTAAAAACTACGTTAGTAACAAAAGTAATATTTTAATTCATGTATTTTCTGTTGCACTCATCTGACACACCGGGTACATGCATATGTACATATTAAAGTACTGATTGACTATGACTTTAATTCTTTTCTAATGTTTTAATTAACACGAAAAAAAAAATCATGGTTTTGAAATCATTGTTCTTTTTCTTTTCTTGGTTAGCGTGCTCTTTAACCACATTTCTGCGGACGAGGCTGTGGTTAAACGAAAGACTATGAAGAATAAAAAGGCTCTGGAATTTTAGATTTAAAAATATATTTCGTGCATTAATTGTACTTAGGAAAATATACTCACTACACATTTAAATAAAGCTTTAAATAAAGTACAAAGTAAGAATCCCTACAAAGTTTATTTCGAATTAAACTGTAACACCGAGATTGGACGTTCTAAATTCAAATACATCACGAGCTCACATTTTTCATTTCAACGTTGCCAGTATCAAAAATAAAGCCGGCGAGTCTAGCTAGTGTGATTAAGTTTTTCCATTCTGCAACTCTTCTTTGATGAGTTATTTTCAGTTGCACCACGACGCGAATGGAATTTCAAATTTAGAAGTTTCCTTGTCATCGCCGCGCTGCGTTCGCTGAAATTCAGGAACTGATGCAATTTTTAAGTGCGGCCCCGTTTTACCAAAATACACATCAACCGTCCTAGTTTTTGCAGCCTTTTTAGGTTCCATATTTAACGTTGAATTAATACTGCCATGCTTCTTTTTTTCGCGGGAGGTGGAGCGTGAATTAGTTTTAATTTTAAAAGAAAACAATAGTGGTTGGCTGTTTGCCAAAGCTCTCGGCATGAATTTATAAAACTGAAATTTCACGAACAATTTGATTGTTAGGTATATGGT
Source organism: Charanyca ferruginea (assembly GCA_947361185.1). NCBI lineage: Eukaryota > Metazoa > Arthropoda > Insecta > Lepidoptera > Noctuidae > Charanyca > Charanyca ferruginea. The sequence goes on along the minus strand of OX376075.1, from coordinate 22,504,335 downwards.
TAGTGGGGAGTGTAAATATGAATTTTAAATTGCGGTAACGAATTTCGTGGTCTAAAATATTTTGCCCAATCATAATATATTTGTGTGGTCATGTTTACATTAATTTGAAAAAATGTATGTTTCTGTTGTTGTAAAATACAAAGCCAACTTATACACTACATCTCAGATTATGAAAAAAGGCAGACAGATCGCGCGAAACACTGAGAGTGAAGCCAAAAAAGAAAATACAAATTCAGAAGCGAATACCCACAATCTCGTGATTGTATTCACTTTTGAATTTGTATTTTCATTTTTGGTTTTTTTAACGATGCGATGTTTCGTAAGTATTCTGTGGTTTCGTACTACCTATACTGACTCGTGTCAGTACAGCACGAAGCGCTTTGTAACTATTCGCTTTTGAAGTTGTATTTGCTTTTGTAGCTTCACTCTCAGTGTTCCGGTCTATCTGCCTTTTGTTTCATAATCTGAGCTCCACATATTTAAGTAGCCGACTGTTAAAAATTTTGAATTCAAATCTATCGGAACGCTGCACTCGAAATTTGAATTCCGAATGGAACACCGAATCGTGTCCGATAGAAAAAAAAAAAAATACCTTTCGGTGAAAAACAAAACATCACCATTGAATCGGAAAACAAAAGGATTGGAGGAATCCTTGCTGTGAATGGTCGTATCTATAAAAAGGCGCCAACAATGGCCGCCGGCTGAAAAGAGATTTCAGAAATCAGAGCTATCGTAGAAACAATAAAGATTTTTTACACATTGACGTAGTCTTGAGGTGAAAACGTCTGCGCTTTTTTTTCCTTACGTAATAATATTTGGTTATCGTTGCCTTGTTTTTCATACTAACGTGTTATTGTTAGAGCGACCATTTGCATTTTTGGTGTTTTCTTAGTTTTGTCGTGTGGAAAATGTTGACCTGTTTTTGCGCAATCCGATTTAATATTTTTGATGTTTGCGGTTCTCATAAAAGTTTATAGTTACATTTTTTACTTACTTTCTTACGACTTTACGAGTAATCGGGTAATAGAAATGTTGGAGTTATACTTGGTGAACTTTTAATTTGAATATGGCCAGTATTGCCGTAGTAGTAGTATGACGGGCCGGTGTCCGCAACTCCACGTCTAACCGCGTATTTTGCGTACAGTATATTGCCATCTCAGATTATGAAACAAAGGCAGATAGACTGTGCGGAACACTGAGAGTGAAGCCACCAAAGCAAATACAAATTCAAAAACGAATACCTACAATTCGCTTCGCGGTATACTGACACGGGTCAGTACAGCACGAAGCGAAGCATTGTTAAAAAAAACGAATACTAATACAACTAAAAATTCAAAAGCGAATACAATCACGAGATTGTAGGTATTCGTTAATGAATTTGTATTTGCTTTTGTGGCTTCACTCGCAGTGTCAGCGCTGTCGCGCAGCCTTTTGTTTGATAATCTGAGATTGCCATATTGAAATTTTCAAGTAGAAGTAAGAGATTAATATTTATGTGCGTAAAATTGTTGCATATCTATCCAAAAATAACAAATAAACTCCCTAGTCTTTCCTCTGTTGGGGTTGGCTTCCAGTCTAACCAGATGCAGCTGAATACCAGTATTAACATGGAGCGACTGGTTACTTGACCTCCACGACACATTTACTGGGTAACACGATACGACTTGGTAAGACTGGTCAGACTAGTTTTCTGACTATCCGTAACGACTGTCAAAGATTTACGAATTACAACTGGATCCTACTGGTTTTACTGCCTTTCATGGCACGGTTTGGTATGAAATGGATGGTCACCTATTCACAGACCAACCAGGGCAAGCGTAGTTTAACCATGATGTACTCAACCTTGTTCGTAATCGGCTTGGTTAGGTACAACAAACTGGAGACAAGAAGGGACTTAGCAGTTGTCATATAAATTTAAAATGTTTGCTTGATAAGACGTGTAATCCTGGTGTTTTAAAGGAGATACATTTTGATGCCAGATACAATACGGTCAACGTAACTTGGCGCAACTGCCGATTAGCTGCGCAGTAGACAATTTCGTTCCTAAAAATTCCATTGCGCAGCCAAACAGCTAACTTCAGACGCGCCAAGTTACGTTGTCCGTACTATAATTACGTATAAAGGTCGTAGCACACATATCAACTCGGTAACGGATCGTAACCGTATCAACTCTAGCAGTTCAGTATTCTTTATATGAAACTAACTACTGCAAAGCACACTAATCGGAATCGTAACGTGAACGGCTCGCCTCGGGACAAGCTCACGAACCGCGGTGCGGCGCGTGGTCAACTAGCGGTCCTCGCGCCTACGGATTGTCGTCCACGCGCTTACACCTCTCCATCGCAGCGCTTGCGTCTCTTCATCTACCCTTGTCCCTCCTATCCCTCTCGCGCCCACCTGCAGCACACTATTTTTGCCACACGTGCTGTCATTCACAAGGCAGCTTCCAGTCTTGTTACGCGCGTGTTTCATCTGGTGACAGCCAGGTCAACCAGCGTTCGGTGAGCCGTAAGCGCTGATCCGCTTTGGTTACGGGCTTACGTTGTGTTGACACCTGTTTGACGGCGAGGTGAGAGGCGATACGGTGACGATCCCTTTCCGATTTGATATGTGTGCTACGACCTTTAACGCCGGGGACCACGGCTACTAGCAGTGCCGCGCGCTCGAACCAACTTGCTCAGCAAAGCGCCACTGACGCGCGCCTTGCACGCACTCAATGACACTGCCGACAGAATTGATTTGTTTTCTTGGTCTCTGAACGAATTCACAAAGATAACATTGTATGTACTATGCTATATGTAATAAGATTTAATTAACTACTACACTATCGCATTGGGTTGTAACCTGTAAAGTTAGTGATTAAAAAAAAAAGATAATCGATTTGTACGGCTTTAAGTTAGCCATGAGTCTTTTCCAGAAATTGTAAAACAAAATATTGTTGGCCAATCAAAATGTAGATACTTCTGTATGCATTCCCCCAAAGATTGGATTGGTATTATTTTGCATCTAAATGTACCTACAGCTGATTCAGCAAACCAGGTTGGAACAAAAATATTATGTAATGCAGTCGGTTTTCGGACTGCATTTCCATATTAGGGAATGCAATCCCGTAAGATAATTTAAATCCAAGTATTTGCAGGGAAGAACATTCCGAATTCCGCGGGATACCGGATCTACGAGCGGGATTATTCTCGCATAAGTCATGTGTGTTTTCTGTATTTCGGAATCTCAGTTCGAACACACATTCCTTTGTTGCATTCCCTAGGAGTGTTTTAAACATTTCTTTTGTTTAAAACAGTTTCATTATTATTATATTCATCCGGATTTTTTCCTGAAAATAACTCTCCAATTTAGGTTCTGTCTGTAGAAATTACCATGTACAGAAGTCAACACGGCAAGTTACAACAATCTGTCAAATTTATTTGATAGATTTTCATCTTTATTACACAAGGATAAGGTTCACATTCTATTGGGAAAAGACAGTTTGGTATGGCTTGATGTGTTGGCGTCTGTACAAGAAATTCACGTCATCGCAAATAATGTCAAACAGATGTTTTACAAGTGTAAAAAAGTTCTTTACAAAGAAATGTCATCAGTATTTGACGCAAGGTGACACTGGCCGTAAACGAAATATTTGTCAAAGGCATACATAAAGTAGGATGTTACCCAACCGAACCTTCGCGACTGATATTTGCGCAGCGGCGCGTGCGCTCCCAAGCGGACAATTGTGAAAACTGCGCAAGGGCAACTTGCATAAATGTTGTTAAGTATTCGTTTGTCTTTGTTAACTGTGTTGACAAAACACTTAAAGATACATTGTTTTAGAATTAGAGCATGCCGCCATGTTTTATCCCGAGCTTATTTAGAGTGATTAGAAAAAACGAAAAAGTCGCTCTTTGTGGCAGTGCATGGTGGTGGAAAGACCTTAATAAATCATCATCTTCATCACTAGCCGGAAGACGTCCACTGTTGAACAAAGGCCTATCCCTCATGACGGGAGGGGGGGGGGAGGGAGTGTCATAATCCCCACGCTTGGCAGGCGTCTTGGGGATCGCTGTGAGGTTGCTAAAACACGGAAGCCGCTGCTGCCTGACTTCCGGCTTTTGCCTCATTCGCTTTTACGACACTCTCGGTATGAATTGGGTGGATGCTAAATCGAAGCGAAATTGATAGCTATAAAAAAACAAAAAAATTTTTTAGAACTAATCAAATAAAAATGACAATATTCACACAATTACTTACTACACTACACTACGTAATTAAGTTAAGTTATTAATTCACTTAGGCATTTAATTATTTATTTAAGGTAACAATAAGAAACCTAAACGCTAAGTTACCAAAAATTCTGTAACATGGTTATTGTTAATATTTCAGAATCAATATTCCTGGCAGTCGTTATGGGTAGTGGGTGGTGGTAGTGGCAGATGAAAGAAAGAAAGAAAAGAAAGTCTTATCAAGAGGTATCGTGTTACCCAGTAACTGGGTTGTGGAAGTCAGATAGGCAGTCGCTCCATGTAAAACACTGGAATTCAGCTGCATCTGGTTAGACTGGAAGCCGACCCCAAAATAGTTGGAAAAAGACTCCGATGATGATAATGATTTCAGTAAAACATTATTATTAATACTTGGCATTTCTATAAAAAACGTATTATGAAAAAATGCCGGAAACCAAAAAAATACTTAATTTAAAATAAATATCACAACAGACGAAGACCTCGCAAGAATTCCCTTTGAGCCGAGATGAAACAAAGCCTCTAATTACTTGCTTCATCGATTTTAATTAGTCTCCAGTTTATTCAATGTCTCCTTTTCAAATAAACAATAACGTACTTCAGCCTTGTACGAATCGCAACGACAGAAAATAATAACAGACAAAAAGACAGTCAAATTGTCCTGTCCATATGTGTCAAGTCCTTGCTTCCTTAAAGGGAATCTGAGCGTCGCTTATAATAGGGTTGACAAAGCAAACTAAATTATCTATACTAAATATAATAAAGCTGAAGAGTTTGTTTGTTTGTTTGGTTGAACGCGCTAATCTCAGGATCTACTGCTTCGAATTGAAAAATTATTTTATGTGTTGGATAGTCCATTTATCGAGGAAGGATATAGGCCCATGCAAAGTCGGGTCGGGTTGCTAGTACAACATATCGACGGTTTTTGCTTTAGGTTCTCCATAAAACAGAGCACTCGATGCATTTTGAGTCAAGCGACATTTATTTCAGAGAATAAATCTTGTACATTCGTGATATTACTTTGAAAAGAAGCAGTATTTATATACGGAAATACTGTATTCATTTTATCGAAATCTACCCAGTACCTAGTTATATTTTGTTTTTATCTTTTATAAACCTCCTTCTTGCCACTTATAAAAATGTCGCGTAGACCAAATATCCTTTGAACTGTCGATATACAATCAACGTATCATTATAACATTATCTTCTAGCTTTTGAGCGCAACTTCGTCCGCTTGTTTTTTTTTTACTAATGTCTAATTTTTGCTATCATAAAATATAGCCTAAATAGCGTATATATAAGTTTTCTGAATTGCTTCCACTATTGAACACGTCTTACGTATTACTGAGTTAAAATACATGAGATCTCTGGGGAAGGCCTACGTTTATAGGTGTATGCATACATAAAGGTATACAAAATAGAGGAGCGGCAGAATATCAACCTATACCGTAGCCGGAAAACATCCAGGCTGAATATGGGCTTCTCCTAAACATTACTACCGCTACAAGTACCTGCTTCCTGCATCTGACAAACCTTCACCAGAACATTACAGTGAACGAAGTTGTGTTCTACCACAAAGTATGTAAGGCTGCGTCGCGCCCGAGCAGAGAGACCACTCAGAACAAACTGCCGTTTTTAGCACGCACACATTGACATTTCAAGCAGACTTCAGACTCGACTGTCATGTGTTGTCAAAATGAATGATATAATTGACATTTCATGACGAACAGGAAAATTTTGTTATAAAAAATTGCAAAGGGTTCCAATGAAATTTCATATTGTCACAAATAAAACCTACAGAGTCAATACAGTAGCAGCTCTAGTGAGTCTGGCAAGTTTAGGTAATTACTTTTGAAGATGGCGGGCGCGGTCCTTCTGTACCCTTTATATTTTGTGGTTATACCCATCGAGTAAACTGTATATAAAGCAGCAAACATATCACTTCATCATTGCTACATCATCATCATCATAATAACAACCTTTAGACGTCCACTGCTGGGCATAGGTGTCTCTCAAGGAGGGTTCAGCCGTAATCGCCATGCTTGGCCGATGCATGTTGGCGATCGCAGTAGGTGTTATGGTGCTCAGAAGGACGCTGCTGCCCATCCTCTGGTCAATACTCTGTCGCCTTCTACGACACCCACGGGTAGAAATGGGGTGGTGCTATAGTAGAGTGATTCACGAGGAAGGATTTTTTTTTTATGTTGTTATAGGCTTGCGTTTGGCCGTAACTCACCTGATCTTAAGTGATGATGCGGCCTACTTTTGCGGTTCTGCGGTTTAGGTATACTTATAACTTATATTATATTGCACACATTTATTTATTTGCATAATACATGGTATGCAAAGGTGTTACATAAGTTAAAGATATATGATCATACATGTTCACACCAATTTGTTAAGGTTTTGTGTAGATTAATTGAAATACGATGATAATATTCTTGCAAAGCCGGGCTTGTCGCTAGTCAATTGAATAAAAACACTTAGAAAAACATAACCTCTCTTAGCAATCGTATCTATCCATCAAAACAAATTAAAATGCAACATTCTCGTGGTAGCCCTGTATAATGCGCACGCGCCTTCCTCCGGCCCTACTGTTCTGTATGCAGCAGCCTACAAGTATCAAGGCTAACCACATCACCTAAGTACGTCGTTATCTAAGAATTAATTAGTTAATTGTTATTTTGTTGACGCAACAACTATGTGAACGAAAAATCTAATGAAGTAGGGTTTTGTTGGATGGACTGTTGAATGTGTACCTGACCTTATTTGACGACAATGACTTTATCAAACAACTGTACCTACTCCCGCGATTTCGTTCTCGTGCATTTTCCAATAGATCCCTATTTGTTTTATATGTACCTATGTAGTTCAAGCCACGACTACTTAAACTAGCGAACTATTTTTTTTGAATTGGAGTGGAATAGTTCCCGAGATAAGTTCGATCAAACAAACATACAAACTTTAACATTAATAGATTTAGGGTTGATCTTTCAATCGTCTACTAACTACGTAACTTTTATTTAAAGGTTACATGACGGTTTGACGAAAAACTGTCATATTTATCCGCCGGATAAAGTTACCTGACGAATAAAAAAATAGTCTTTAAGAAACAAAGGCTAGATACAGATAGGGGTACTAATTTGGGGGGGAGGGGGCGCTGAGCACAGACACGGGTCTAGTAAACCTGTAATGGTAATCGTGATCAAAATAGATTTTTCAGCAAATGTTGACAATAATTTATTATATTTATCTGTTTTGTTATTGGAGTAAATTTACATACTTACTGTTGATTGTTGATAGCAAGTAATAGTTTAAATATAGACATGTTTGTGTATGTTAAAGTCAAAATATTAACTTAGAATATTGGACAATTTATATAGAAGTTCCTTCCTATAACTGAAAAACAAGTTTTTCCGTTCCAAACTATTCAACAATAGCAGTTCATGTACAAAACTTATGCTTAGAATGAATCGGCATTAAATATCCAAAACCACGACCACGACGACACGGTTGGCGTAGTGGCTGAGCGATCGATTGCTGCGCAGCGTGTTGCGGGTTCGATTCCCGCCCAGGGTCAACATTTGTGTGATGAGCACTTGTGTTTGCCTTGTGTCTGGGTGTTGTTTATCTATATAAGTGTGTATTTAAAAAAATATATATTTGTGTATGTTTATCAGCTGTCTGACACCCATAGTACAGGGTCTCCCTAGTTTGGGGTCAGATGGCCGTGTGTGAAAATGTCCCCACATATATATTTATTTAAAACCATTACAATTGCTTAGAAAAATTGGTGAGAATTTTATGTGCATTGGTTTATTTTTCTTGTTATGTATTAAGTGAGTGTGTATGTGTGTTGTGTTTGTTCTTGTCAAATCACTTGTTTAGCCCAGTATTGAACCACGGCAACGCCATCTCCTAACGTAGTCTTTAGGTCCGCACATGAGCTGGGGGTCAAGTCTGCTATTTTTATAATTTCCTCATTCCAACACAATCCCATTGTCATTTTACTAAAAGTTCGTAATCTGCTAAATTCATGATGGTCAATCATTGGTCCATTCTAATGGTAGGTCACTGATCAAAGGAACTGTCAAAATTTTAGCAGATTACCTCCTAAGTCAGATTCATTTGTCATTTTGTACAAGATTATCATTCTTTATCATTTCTTTCAATGTCGTGTTCGTGGTTGACCAATGGAAGCTCATAATGACGCCATTATATTAGTAGATTACCAAATTTGTCAAAATCAACAATTATGAAATCAATGAAAGATCATTCTGACACTATTGTAATAGCAGACTTGAGGCCCAGGTGACAGGGCATCCGGCACAAGATAGAAGGTGGACCACGACCTTCGTTTGTTTTAACAGTAAGTACTAAATCTAATTGTAGATTTACTGTATTTATCGAACGACTAATTTTCGTAATACCATGACAACAAACGAAGTACACAATAAATTTAATTAACTTTACGTAATTAAGAACAAGGATAAGTAATTAAGTAGGTACCTATAATACGTAGTGATTTTTCCTCAAGGAAACTGCTGTTCCCCAGAAAATGTTCTTCAAGATTAAAAACTCCTTGCCTTTCCTTGCTAGGAGCACGTGGCTAAGTAAAAGCAACCAACCCGGAATAACCTTTTGTAGGCCATACAAATATTTTTTGTATTTTGTTCACTCTTCCTTTCATATCCAGTCCATTCTTCTTTGGAATGAGCTTCCTCTCGATATCAGGATGGCCACCAGTCGGTATGAATTTAAACGGAAATTGCGGACATACTTTCGTCACAAGTAAGCAGAGCCATCTCATAAACGTCTTTACTTTTCTTATGATATAATTATATATATATATATATTTATATAGATATATATTTTGTTAGTTATATAGTTTTGTTTATGTACTTTACCTATTTTGTTATATTTTTTATATGCACCTGCCGTGTTATCTCTTCCCCACCCTGGGTTGACTGGTAGAGAATGCCTAAGGCATTAAGTCCGGCTTTGTACCTTTGTGCATAAAGTGTAAATAAATAATAAATAAATAACTGTTGGCAAATATAATCGGTTCCTAACGCCTTTACCAGCTGACATTGTTATTTACAAGTCACTCGCATCACCGGTCAAGGTTAAGTAGGTTATAAAAATATTACATAAGAGTTAGGGGCCATTCACACGTAGCACAGCTACACCACACCACAAAATTTGAGTTAGCAATTGTTACGTGTGGTGTGGTTGAGGTGCAATATCTTTTATTTGCACTGTATAAGTATTAGTACTACCGTACAGTAGCGACACGCTCCGCCTCCCTCCGAAACTGTTCCTCACCTCTTCCCGCGTCGAACTACTGGTACTGAAGTGCTATTCTGTTACAATCTCCCTCGGTGAACACCTAGGTGAAGTGAGCTGTCATATGTCCCGATGCTTGGAATTTACAAAGCACTACAATCGGATGACAGCTCACTTCACTAAGTGTTCACCGAGGCAGATTGTAACAGAATAGCACTGCTGGGAACTGCTTTTAGTTCGAGCGGCGCGTAGACACGCACACACACGCACTTATTTGTCCAACCTGTTATTTTGGTAGTAGTGTAGGCAATTATATCGTTTCGTTTCCATGGAGTGTCGTAGGTGTGACATTAAGCAACAACAATCTGTCAAATTTCTGTGATAGATTTTTAAATTTAATACAAAAGAAGAAAGTTCATATTCAACTGGGAAAAATTTACAGTTTGATATGGCTTGATGTGCTGGTATCTGTAGAAAAAAACGTGTCTTAGCTATATAGTGATTTGAGGGCCTAGTGTGATTTTTTAACAAATTCGGTCGCGTTTATTAAAGTTTCGCTTGTGTCAACTTGTATGGAGTTACTAGCTACCCAACCCGGCTTCGCATGAGCCTATAGCCTTCCTCGATAAATGGACTATCCAACACAAAAATATTTTTTCAATTCGAACCAGTAGATCCTGAGATTAGCGCGTTCAACCAAACAAACAAATAAACTCTTCAGCTTTATAATATTAGTATAGATTTTGATTTCTAATGGCCACTAGACGGCGCTATTCCAGTTTCAATACAAATTTAAGTTTACGTTATGCGATCGAGTATAAAAACTTGCACTTGGCACTAAAGGCGACGATATACGCCGGCGACCTTGAGCGACCAGAGAATCGTATGCGTTGCGTCCAAAACTCTGAAAGTTTAGCCGAAAAAAATAAATAAAAGATAGTATTCTTTAACTTAAAAAAAGACGTACACTAAAAGATAGATAATTAAATAGTTTGTAAGATAGTGAAAGTTTTGTTTAAATAAACCTGGTAGATTTTGTGTGATTATCAATGTTTTGTCCGCGTCAGACACAACTTCACGAGTTAATTAACCTTTTTATTTATAAATATTCACATACTAAATGATTAAGAGAATATTCTAGTTTAACATATATTTTTCTCAAATTAATTATACTACATATTTTGACGTGATTGTCAGATTAAAATCTGTAAAAGTCGCTTGTTAGCGCCTTAAGCGGTCGTTGTGTTGCTGTTGACTGTGTTAGTTGCGATGTGGTTGGATATCATCTACACGATTGACTTGATAATATCGCAAATCGGCAACAAGAGAGTCACCACACATAAAAATACTATAGTATATTATTATCTGCTAAAAACACGTCATCATTATAGTGCAATTCCTCGCCGAGAGATGGCCTTTAATACCCCTTTTCACTGAGCTACTTTCCTACCTCTTGCGGCGTAAACAGTTTGCGATGTGGTCTGATATAATGCACATTGACTTGAATGTGGTCCGTGTGAATAAAACTAGGTGTTTATTTTCATACATAGCGCTCGCCTACGTAGTTTCGTTGTGTTGTGGTTGTGATTCATGGTGTGGTGTGGTGTGGTGTCGTTCGTGTGAAGAGACCCTTATGTATTAATAATAAAGTTGTCTTGAGCGATGATATTGCTGCCATAATTTTGAGGTCAACGAGTTTAGCTGTTGCAGGAAAATATCGTGTAAAACAATTGATTGGTTTGTTTAATTGTTTCGTTAAACGCGATTGTATCGTTTGACTCACCATTAGCATTATCGATTGTCTGACTGTTTTAATTTCCTAAACATAAACACTCATCATCATTGAATTTAAAATTGTGGTTTAACGAATCAATACGAAAATTATAAATGCGAAAGTAATTTTTTCTGCCTGTTACGTTTTCACTGCGAAACAGCTGTACCAATATTTATGAATTTTGGTATGTAAATAGCTTAAACCCTCGGGAAGGACACAGGTTACTTTTTAATCTATGACTTCATCTGCATTCGTGATAGCCGAAGCCGACATTCACGCGAACGAAGTCGCGGGAAAAGCTAGTTAAGAATGGAACTTTAGTTTATTTATTTATTTATCTATGCATGTAAGACTTACAGCTACAAAAACTTAACAACAAAAAAGGAAACAATAGTCGACAGAAAGCCAATTACAAGTCTTCGTGCTTAGAAACGTTATAGAATTAGGAATGTGAGCAAACCAGCAAAACTATTTTGTTTGAAATTAATGACCGAAACACAAAAAAAAACGTATTAGAAAGAAGAACACAAAGCAATTTATAGTTATCTACTTAAAAAATGTAAGGCTTAAGCACCTTCTGACTGAAGGCACACTAGTCGTAAATAGATCCAAATCATGTTGCTTACATATTTTATTGCAATTCTTGCTTGCACGCACAATATAGCTGTTACCTGTATAGTCCTACCTGTATATACCTTCGTCCTGCAGTTGAGTGTATTTATCTTCTAAAGGATAGCCTATAACAAGAAAGGAATTGTAGTTGCTAGGTTATGTACTTTTATGTAACTAACAACTCTCAAGGTTAAGCTGAAAATCTATAATAGACTTAACAGACAGCATTCCATTCATGTACTTAGATTTTAGGGCTCCGTAAACAAAAGGTGCCAGCAGGATTCTATTACTAAGGTTCCGCTACATGCATACTCCTTTCATTACAGGGCTGCATCTTTTAAACCATAATACGTAGACACTTGAAATTTTCACAGAGTGTGTATCACTCATCATTATCATCAGTCGGAAAACGTCCACTGTTGAACAAAAGCCTTTCCCATAGAATACCACAACGAACGGCAACCTGCCGCTTGCATTCACCGGTTACCCACGACCTTGACAATGTCGTCGGCCCATCTGGTGGGACCAACGCCGCGTTTTCCTGATTATAGTCGAACCTTTCTCCTTTCTTCCCCGACCAATGGTCGGGTTCTTGTGGATCAGTTGTTAGATTGAGTACCTTGATTATTTTTTATATTTTGTATTTCTAGATTACCTACCTTCATTGTTTTCACATATAGAAGCAACAAGAATAATGTAAGCAGTATTTTGTGAAAACCGGATTATAAAAGAGTGTCCGTGGAGTTTCATGCTCGTTCTTCTCCATAGAGACCTACCTACGTTTTGGAACGAGCAACTAGCTTCAACTTTCTGACTAACTGACCGACTCCTTGACAATTCAAAAGTGCCTGTAAATGGTTTAATTGAAATAAATGCTTTGACTTTGACTTTGACTTTGACTTACACGGAAGCCGGTGCTGCCCTACTTTCGGGTATTCCCTTACTCGCCTTCTACGACTCCTTCTGAATGAAATGCTATTCTAACCGGACAGCCCACGGGAAGGGTGAATCACTACGGCCGTTATTGCGTTTTATGTTTAACGTTTGCTCGATCCTATGTATGTTGGTACGGAACCCTTTCTTCTGAAAGCCCGACTCGCATTTTGGCCAGTTTTTACATGTTGCTTTTATACGGATATTAAAAAACAATTTAACCGTACTTACAATATTCTTCTTGCCTATTCGAGGCTTCAATTGGATGAGAAGTGTGGTTTTGTATTATAATGTATCCACAGCGTCGTACAGAGACAAGCGAGGCGCGAATTCGGCTCAGACGTTCCACATTACAAGTCCTTGAATGCCAGTCGGTTGTAAATTCAACAAAGGCTGTATAGTTCTACGAGAATTCAATTATACCTATAGGTACAGTTGAACCAACTGTTTGGTACACAGCCAGCTTACTACTAGCAACTCTTTTAAACAAAATGTAGTCAATTGTTTTTCCATCACTGACGTGACTATTCGACCCGTTTAATCGAAATTATTCCTGAATCCAGTAGAGTCCCGGTGTACCTATCCTACACATGTTTTTGTTAAAGGTCAACTAATTATAACTAAACATCTTTAAGGCGCGTCCCTGTGCAAAACGCAGCGCTAGCCGTTTTTTGTTCAGTTTTTCGGACCTTACTACTCTATATCCAAAAGAAATATCAACAAACAAAAAATTGATTAAATTTCTACATAGTCTTGACTCCAAAATGGTAGATCTGATTTTTGTTTACGAAGTATAGTATTTAACTAATCTCCTCACAACGAAACAACAGAAATGAGAAATCATTATTGAAAACATGCATCTCCTCGGTAAGTAACCATTAATTCGATTTTTTACTAACACTAATGGATAGGCAATTTATTAATGAACATTTTGGTAGATTTTTTTTTTCAATATCCCAAAATGTGATTTTATAAAGATTTAATTCTAAAATCTGAGCGTATTCGCTACTGTATCTCTTGCGACGGCGCAGAAGGAACGAATGCTCAAGGTTATTTGCTCAGGGTACTGCCTTAACAGAGAATATTATCAAAAAGTAAATGAATTGATTGTTAATGATCATAACATATTAATATTTTTTTGTTACTTTTTTGTATTGCCGTAATTTTAACCACGTCCCGCTTTAAATAAAAATTAAAATGGTCATTATATACCTACATCACCAAAGATTAAAAATGTGTTATTTACGAACACTTAATATTAATAAAAGTGTGGAATCCCCAATCCACCATGAGCAACCGTGTTGATCAATACTTGTGCTTTCTTCTTGTCTTCATGAGAAGATGCTTTTTTTCCTGCAGTGGGACAGTTAACGCACAGTATAAGTATTAGTACTACCGTACAGTAGCGACTCGCTCCGCCTCCCTCCGAAACTGTTCCTCACCTATTCCCGCGTCGAACGACTGGTACTGGAAACTGTTTTCAGTTCGAGCGGCACGCAGACACACGCACGAATTGTATAGTCTATTATTTTGGTAGTAGTGTAGGCAATTATATCATTTCATTTCTATGGAGTGTCGTGGGTATGGTTATAGGCTGGTATTAACTTTACTTAACCACGAGCTGCACAAATTATTGTAATATATTAAAGACCGCAATATAGATAAGTTTTGTATTTCATCTTAGCCTGTATACTAAATAGATTGTTCGATTGTACCAAAGTAATTGATTTAGAAGAAGACCGCCAATGTGATTATTATTAAAATTAAATGTAAATGTGACGCGAAATTCGATAATGAGGTCTCAAATGTCAAATAAAATTGGCTTCTTCCATGGGAGAGTCATTAGTGGTCGAAGATTGTTAATTATTCCCTTAACATCATTATCTTGGCAGTTTCTTAGATAGATATAATCTTAATTGAAGACGATTACAGTTATTAATTTTAATTTATTAATTTAATTCTCATGCAGTTGTTGTTGAGGTTCTTGTAGCCTTTGGCATAGGCATATTGTTCTCGCATCGTTGTTATGATAAAATAAAAGTCAAATCATATATTTCGATTAGATTATTAAAAGACACACACCCACACACACACACACACACGCACGCACGCACGCACGCACGCACACACACACACACACACTTACACACACAGACACAAACTTACTTATGCTTTGCTTATGCTTTTGGCGCGCATTAAGTCCGCCTTTGTACACTTTGTGCATGAAGTATAAATAAATAATAAATAAATAACATCATATTATAAGAAAAGTTGAATCTATTTGGCTCTTCCAAAAGTTAGTTTCGTAGTACTAATACTTATACTGTGGTTTCGTATGGGAAAACAATCTCCATACTTTCTTCATAATCGTGAAACTTAGTATATTGGATTAAAAGCTAAGAAATAAAGGACAATGCCAGAAACTCTATAGAACTTTGCCCCACTCAATAAAAGTCATGTGCAATATGTAGCATCTGACTGTTTATTTATTGCTGATGATAACTAAACATTAGTCTTAGTAACTGTAGAACTTGCGGTTTCCGTTTAAATCTAAAAACAATAATGACATTGATTATAGGTTAAATTGTATTTTAGGTAAAATGAGTTTGTATTTTGTGGGCAGGTATTTCGTAATCCGCAAGTTCTAAAGAAAAACAATTTACTATAGAAAGGTTCTTTAATCATTACAATTATTTTCACTAAATTACTTTTTCAGTACATGGGTGGGGCAGGATCTGGCATTGTCATTATATGTTTTCGCAAGACACAGGTTTAAAGAGTTATGTGAGTAGGTACATTTATGAGAAATAGTTTTCTAGGTAAAGCAGAGAGTCAGTACCACGAAGTCAAAAATACAATTTAACAATTCAACTTCGAAATAGTTCTGAACGAACAAGCGGGGCTGTTTTTGGGTTGAACATAAACTATAATTATACTTATCAAATCTAAAAAATATAACTATTCCATAGCACTCCGGTTTAATTGTATAGTCAAACAAACATATTAGGTTTTTTTTTTTTTTTTTTTTTTTCGGATTGGCATCTCGCAGGTCAACCTAGGAGGTTGTCGGCTGCTTAACCGGACTTTCCTGTGGTGCCTTAAAAATTATTATTTTTAGGGCCTCCAGCCAGGGCATAAAAACTTACAAACTAAGCGACTACACGCTAAGGGCACCCCCTGTGGGGTACGAGCCTCGGCTTAGGGCGTCGCTGGGAGAGGACAGCAAAGGGACAGGCTGGATCGGATTTCAACATATTAGGTATCACATATTGATATTTATAAAGCCTTCAAACTAAACAAATATCGTGCGAAACGTGTGTCTCTAATAGGGAACATTACGCGAAACTCGGCGCAGAGGGCGCCACTAGCACATTCCGTAAATCTTATCCTCGTATTCTTGTTACATTATGTTATTCATTGTTATAACTAGGTATTTTGTGAAAATATATCAAAGTTTTAATTGATCTTACTTACCTAACTGTACTTTACCATATTATGGCGTCCTACGACCATTTGAAAGTGGATTCTAGGTTATGCTCAGAATAAAATCATATTTGGTTGTCATACATGACAAATGTGAACATTATTCTGTAAATGCGACTATCTCACCTGAATACTTAACCTGAACATATTTTAGAGTGATTTTTAGCTGCTTACCAAAGTTTTCGAACATTTTCTTCTTTTGGAAATGAATAATTCCCTTCATTTCTTCATCGAAATATACAGCACTGATACATTATTGTACAATATAACACACTTCCCAATTTTGAACTCAATGAAAAGCAGAATTTCACGCTTTGAACGACTCGTCGATAAACTGTTTACGGATTATGCTACTGCTGCACTCTGGTGTCAGAACAATGCAGTAATATCCCCTATTGAAAAAATCGAGTGTCTGTGCGGCGCAGGATACATTATAATTTTAATACGAAACCACACTTCTCATCCAATTTTACGACACGGTTGGCGCAGTGGCTGAGCGATCGACTGCTGCGCAGCGTGTTGCGGGTTCGATTCCCGCCCAGGGTAAACATTTGTGTGATGAGCACTTGTGTTTGCCTTGTGTCTGGGTGTTGTTTATCTATATATGTATGTATTTACAAAAAAAAATAAAAATTGTGTATATATATCAGCTGTCTGACACCCATAGTACAGGGTCTCCCTAGTTTGGGGTCAGATGGCCGTGTGTGAAAATGTCCCCACATATTATTATATTATTTTATTATTATCCAATTGAAACCTCGAATAGGCGTGAAGAATATTGACAGTACTTTGAATGTTTTTAATAGTTACTTTCACTTGCAACATCACCTGCCTAGCCTGTTCCCAAATATATTGGGGTCGGCTTCCAGTCTAACCGGATGCAGCTGAATACCAGTGTTTTACCTGAATACCAGTGGTTTGTTGGGGCTCCCACGGCGGTGCAGTGCCTCTGGCATGTTTGCCGACCACAACACGGACGGCTTCCAGCAGTGCAATTCTGTAAGAATTCACCCGCGAATTCGAATCCTATCTCATTTCCGATTTCATTTACTTGAAGTGAAAAGTATTTGGTATTCGCTTAATTAGTAACGAAATAATAGTTCGCTTCTTTTATGTTGTCACTTAGTGGCGCTAGCGTAGTTTGACAAACAGTGTTCACCGCGGAATCAGAAGTGAGAACTGGAGCGAGTTCTTACAAAATAACATAGCAGGCGGTGCTTCGAAAAAGAACGGCCTCCCTGTGGTCTCGGGTAAAGGGTAGCACCAACACGCTTCTAAGCGTGGTGTCGGGTAGAGTGGACACCCAAATCTTGAGGCATTGGTCGCTCATGCATGTCCAAAGTAATAAAATAAAAAAAAAATACTAACATAGTTATAAGTATCTACCCACTAACATAATATGGACGTTGTATCTCATCACTGTGTCATTTACATGGACGTCCGTGTAGTGTCGGACGTAAAGAATAGCACCATCCCATATCTTCCCGTGGGTGTCGTAAGAGGCGACTAAGGGACTCACAAGAGAATGGTCAGCAGCGTTCTCTGTGCCTTTGTAACAACCATACTGCGATCGCCAATCTGCCTGCCAAGCGTGGCGATTATGGCAAACCCGTCCAGCAAAGGACGTATTTCGGCTGAAATGATGATTTACATGGAGCGTCGCTTGTCTGATCTCCACAACCCAGTAACATTGGTAAGACTGGTTGTCAGATTTTCTGGTTTCTGACTATCCATAACGACTGTCAAAGATCTACGAAGTACTTATTGCCGCGCTGGGACCAAGGGTTTTACGTGTTTTCCGAGGGACGGAAGTATGAAATTGTTGGTTACCTATCTACGGATCGACCGCGATAAGCGTAGTATAACCATAACGTACCGTAGCGTAGTGTCCACCTTATAAACAAAACCAATCTCTGCCATTTAGTGTCACGTGTGTGACACCCCTAAATATTGCGTGTTTATAACTAATCTAATTACGGAATCCGGTAGTAATTAAAGTGCAGTGTCCACATGGTATGCCATGATATGTTTTTATTTATGAAAACTTCCGGTTTTCATGATTACCTAGTAATATGTTACTATACCCTGTTCACAATAAGATTAGACATTTACTCAAACCTTTTTTACAGTCCGTTCAACCGATTTTGACTTCTATTGCGTTGGTAGCATGACAAATGGCAACTGCAGTAAACAGTTGTATTGTAACCACTTTTTTTGCCTCTAATGTCATCCTTAAGCCTACGGAATAGAAGTCAAAATCGGTTGAAGGGACTGTAAAATAGGTTTGTGTTTATGCCTGATCTTATTGTGAACAGGGTATAGGTAAACATGAAAACCGGAAGTTTTCATAAATAAAAACACATCCAGCGAACGTAATGAGAATTTTCCAAAGATAAACAGGATATTTTTCAGTCCGAATACTCACTACTCAATTTTAAGATGCCGTTAAGTCTCGTACTGTTACTGTCACTTTAAAAGTGATAGAGACAGCACGAGATTTAACGGCATCTTAACATTGAGTAGTGTTTGAATATTTGGCCATAAATGCCATAATATTACTGATACTGCCCTGGTTGTGAGGAGGTAATATTTAGAACCGTACTGATTTGGAATTTGATTTGTTCCTATTTAGTATTTCTAATTGAGCATAGTTTTTCCAAAAGGAATCAAACCAAAATCACTCAGTAACTCAACGACTATCCGGCGAAAAATGTGAAGGTCAAACCTCCGCTACCCATTTAATATTTGAAACATTAATTGAATTAATTACGACCAACTAATTGATTATGAATATGAATATGTTGCACTACTTTAATTTCACATTTATTGTGCGAACTGCCAAACTGTGGAATTCACTGCTCTCTATTCTCCGATGCATTTAATGTGGACATCTTCAAGTCACGAGTGAACCGGTTTATCCTAGCGTGCTCCACCTTAGGCCGCATCATCACTTAGATCAGGTGAGGTGCGGCCAAACACAACCCTATAAGAATATAAAAAATAAACGACTAACTAGCAATAATAGTTCAATGTACATTTAAAACTTGTGCTTAGTATAAATTTAAAATTACACAGAGTTAAATATCCAAAAAAAAAATTCGATGTGGTTTGGTTCATTTTATCAGAAATGAAGCCAATTCAACTTGTAAGTGAAGATATAATTGCCTGTCAAACGCAATAATTTTGACTTGCAAAGTGTGATATCAAAACTCTTAAAAAATATACTTATCACGGTTGGCGCAGTGGCTGAGCGATCGACTGCTGCGCAGCGTGTTGCGGGTTCGATTCCCACCCAGGGTAAACATTTGTGTAATGAGCACTTGTGTTTGCCTTATGTCTGGGTGTTGTTTATGTATATATGTATGTATTTACAAAAAAAAAATATGTATTTGTGTATGTATATCAGCTGTCTGACACCCATAGTACAGGGTCTCCCTAGTTTGGGGTCAGATGGCCGTGTGTGAAATTGTCCCCACATATTATTATATTATTATTATTATTATTCCTTATATATTTACAATTGTAACAAACCCAACCATTTTCTAATCTCTCATTCCCAGGCAAGTAGGTAGGCATACTAGGCATACAATGGCTTATGATATTTATTTCTCAAAACAATGAATTTTAAATGTTTCAAATCAGCTTGACGATTATTTATTGTTTTGTGTCTGATAGTAATAATATTTATATTAAATTTTCAATGGAATTTATATCAAGTCTTTCCATTTTATTATTTAATAATTTGAATGACCAAATGGCTGACTATTC
This sequence comes from Charanyca ferruginea, assembly GCA_947361185.1. NCBI lineage: Eukaryota > Metazoa > Arthropoda > Insecta > Lepidoptera > Noctuidae > Charanyca > Charanyca ferruginea. The sequence goes on along the minus strand of OX376075.1, from coordinate 22,484,247 downwards.
TAAAAAAAAAACAAATTTATAATTAATCATTGCAGGTTTTCTGCAAAAAGTATTGAGACACAATTGCCTAGCGATTTTCCCTATAACATCAATTCTGCATGTGCATTAATAAAATTGTTTAATTACAGTTAATTACATTTGTTTTGCGACGAAATGGCAAATTTAATCAATGTTGTAATCGTGCCACATGTAATGATCCTGACATGCGCTTGCACTGTCACGACAACAATAAGATTATCGTAGGACGAACTGGTTATGAAAATGGAGGTAATAAAAACACTAAGTATTATTTTTCATTAATAATAGTAATTATAATAATTAAAAATGTTTATTCCGTCATGCTATAGGATGGCTCAATGAAAAAGCTTTTTTACAAAAAAGACAACCGCCTTCAAAAACCAAAAAGTGAAAAATTACTTTGAAACAGAACAATTTTGTGTGTTGATTTGTAGACAAAAGTGACAGCAGTGACACTGACCGCTGACAGTTCTCTTTCTATGATCAATGGTCGCTCTATGGTTTATAGATCAGCTAAATCTGAGTGACGCCATGTTGAAAATCCATAAAAACTATTGTTAAATTATCAATTTACTACCACAACAGTAAATGTGTACTGTTGTGGTAAATGAATTAGGTATCTGTATTTTTCCCGGATTCCACGGATTTTTCTCTTTTTTTATGAAGTGGTGTACATAGACTGGGCCCATTATGAAACATGTCCTTTTTAACCGATCCCTAATTTTTTGACAATAATTTTTTTTGCATTCAGGGATAAAGTAGTTCTCGATTAGTGAAATAAATTTTGAAATCAGATGTGTAGTTCCGGACATTACCCCCTACATACAAACAAACAAATGTCACATCTTTATAATTTTTAAAATAATATACCTAGTTATTTTTACACTCAAGCGACTGACAACTTGCCTTGTAATTTTCTAGTTTATTTTCATGAATATTTTTATTTTTAACCCCCGACGAAAAAAAGGGGTGTTATAAGTTTGACGTGTCTGTGTGTCTGTGTGTCTGTCTGTGGCACTGTAGCTCTTTAACGGGTAAACCGATTTGAATGCGGTTTTTTTTATTTGAAAGTAGATTCTCTAGCGATGGTTCTTAGACATGTTTCATCGAAATCGGTTCAGCAGTTTTAAAGTTATCAGCTCTTTTGTTTTTTGCGGTAGGGATCTTAGACGCATACCGGATGTTTACTTTGCTTTCAAACATATTATTATAGGTGACCACACTGACCACCCATTGAAACACCCATGTTTGCTATAAAACTATGCAAGATTATAGAATTCTTGGTCTTATGCTGCAGCCAGATTATACAGCACACTAGTACCTAGTAGCAGATATATCGTATTTGGATTCGTTTTAATCAGTATTTTATTAACCCCCGACGCAAAAATGACGGGGTGTTATAAGTTTGACGTATCTGTGTGTGTGTGTGTGTGTGTGTCTGTGGCATCGTAGCTCCCGAACGGATAAACCGATTTTGATTTTGTTTTTTTTTATTTGAAAGGTGTATTAGTCGGAATTAGCTTAGCTATGTTTGATGAAAATTGGTTCAAGATGGCCGCCGCCAAAAAATGGCGGATCACATATTTTTACAACTCCCTCAATATGGGTATCAAATGAAAAGGCTTGACTAGTAGAATACTATACACTATGACAAATTTTAAATCCAAGATGGCCGCAACCACAAAATGGTGAATTACATTCTATTTTCACAACTCTCTCAATATATGGGTATCAAATGAAAGGCCTTGACTAGTAGAATAATGTATATAGTATACATTGCAAGGGAATGAGGAATGAGTAACGAAAAAACTAGTAAATTATTTTTGTAAACTCTTATACAAAACCAAACTAAATTACATTTAAAAAATTTAAAATAAAAATTAAATTAAAATTAAAAAAAAACCGCCAACGCAAAACATAAAAGCGATTATGTAAAAAGTAAAAAATAATACTTTTGTTGAGCCATCAAATGTTTGTTCGTTGAAATGGCGCTATAATGTCGCGGCGGGGTACCGCTAAGTTTAAAGCAATAACTAAATAGCTAAAATAGCGAACTAACGGTAACTAGATTTGCAACAAGATTAACAACTAGATTAGCAACAAAAATTTGATAATATCGAAGCAAATTGGTCGGAAATGCTGGTAAATTAATAGACAGTGAATGAAATTAAGGGACTGACTTAAGCGGTACCCCACCGCGACATTATAGCGCCATTTCAACGAACAAACATTTGATGGCTCAACAAAAGTATTATTTTATACTTTTTACATAATCGCTTTTATGTTTTGCGTTGGGGGTTTTTTTTAATTTTTAATTTAATTTTTTTAAAACAACTAATAATATTCTACCCAGGTACATTGATTTTCATGCTTATTTTTTTGTAAACAAACAAGCAAACAAGATACCTATTACTAGTTCTGTAACCTCCCCAGTTAAACCAGTTTGGACTGGATCTTAAAGGTCATATTATAAATACATATATAATGTATTTATTATTGTTAGCTAATAGCAAAATTTATATGAGTGCGTTGAACTTGGAATCGTTTTTGAAATTCGTTTTTGAATAAGCATCGGGTTTGCTAATACAAATAAGGAATTCATTATCATTAAGATTCGATTTTTGTAATTCGAACTGGCTTGTATTTTCTCTCCATAGTATACCGTTCCTCACCTCTCCCCGCGTCGAACAACTGCTCTGGGAGCGGCGCGTAGGCACGCACACACGCACGTATCTGTACAGTCTGTTATTTCAGTAGTAGTGTAAGCAATTATTGCGTTTCGTCTTCGTTTATTTCTTTTCTATGGAGTGTTGGGAACTGCGTTTTTGTTCGAGCGGCGCGTAAACAAGCACACACACGCACTTATCTGTACAGTCTGTTATTTCAGTAGTAGTGTAAGCAATTATTTGGTTTCGTTTCTATGGAGTGTCGCGGGTGTGCCTCTACTGTTTGTTCGTGCCTGTATTTTATCCAGAGAATTATAAGACAATTCATGAATTTTTCCAATCCTTTTGCCAACCATATTGGGGTCGGCTTCCACTCTAACCGGATGCAGCTTAATACTATTGTATTACATGGAGCAACTACCTGTCAGACCTCCATAACTCCGTAACTAGGTAACACGATAACTCTTGGTAAGACTGGTTGCCAGACTTTCTGGCTTCTGACTACCCAAAACGACTGTCAAAGATTTACGAATGACAGACAAGACCAATGGATTTACGTGCTTTCCAAGGCATGAATTGAAACCACCCATCGACGAAACCAACACCGCTTTTATTTAGCCATGATTTTGTATGCATAGTACCTATAAGCCGTGTGGTGCCGGTCGTGAATAGCACCACCCCATTTCTACCCGTGGGTGTCGTAGAGGCGACAGAGGGATAGTGACCAGAGGATTGGCAGCAGCGTCCTTTTAAGTACCATAAGACCTTCTGCGATCGCCAAAATGCATCGACCAAGCATGGCGATTACAGCAGAAACTTCCTTGGAGGAGGCCTATGCCCCACAGTGGGCGTTTCAAAGTCAAAGTCAAAGCATTTATTTTAACTAAACCATTTACTGGCACTTTTGCATTGTCAAAGAGTCAGTTAGTCAGAAAAATGAGGCTAGTTGCTCGTTCTAAAACGTAGGGTAGGTCTCTATGGAGAAGAACGAGTAAGAAACTCCACGGACACTCTTTTATATCAAGTTTTTACAAAATACTGATTACATTATTCACGTTGCTTCTATATGTGAAAACAATGCAGGTAAAGACCAATACAATGCATTACAAAAAAACAATCAAGATTTAAAGAAGAAAAAAAGCCATGGCAGCCAACATAAAGGTTGACATCTGTTACTGTATTACTTTAATCTGTACCTGATAGGTTCGGCATTGGTTACTACTAGGTAAGAAATCGGAACATCACAATTTTGTAAGTAATAAAGCACTAAAAATATGACGAGATAAACCTTTTTCGGAAACCACGCAGTCTGCAGTCTGCTCGACGTCATATTTAAACATAATTAAGTTTTGTAATTTGGATTACTTAAGGGGCTATTAAACGACTTTTACAGATTTTAAACTGACAATCACGTCAAAATGTGCAGTGTAAATGATTTGAAAAAAATATATGTTAAACTAGAACATTCTCTTAATCATATAGAAAGTGAATATTTTTGATTAAGTTCATATTAAATAGTTTAATTAACTCGTGAAGTTGTGTCTGACGCGGACAAAACATTGACAATCACACAAAATCTACCAGGTATAATTATCCGAAACTTACACTATTGTCAATGTTTTGTCCGCGTCAGACACAACTTCACGTGTTAATTAAACTATATAATATGAATATAATTAAAAATATTCACTTACTAAGTGATTAAGAGAATGTTCTAGTTTAACATATATTTTTTTCAAATCATTTACACTGCACATTTTGACGTGATTGCCAGTTTAAAATCTGTAAAAGTCGTTTAATAGCCCCTTAAATCGAATTTACAAAACTACGTACTATGAATCTTGTGTTAAAACTCAGAATAATTCTGAGTTTTAACACAATTTTTTCTTTAATTAAAATGCTAGATAATTATTATCTAGCATTTTAATTAAAGAAACAATACAAAACGATACGAGATACAATACAAATTAAAAAAAAATCTCATTAGACACACTCCGACACAATTGCAACTTTACCAGTTAAAAATTAAAGTCTATTATAAAATGAATTTTGAAACAGGAACTTTGGGCTATTACCGGTGCTTGCTTCCGCATGCACCATTCAACAGATTGATGTGCGATCTTAGTAAGGTCGATGGTTTGATGGCCTACCTATTAAAACATTAATAAATAATAATACTCGTGAGAAGCGGATATAGAGATGATTGTCTGTTACTCAGCTTCAATTCAGGGTTATCTGTGAGAATTGATGCAGTAGAATGTAGATCAATGAAACAAAACAACTAAAATAAAAAAATAAAAAAATCGTTTATTTGGAACAGAAACAATTACAATTTAGAACAGATGTAAACGATCGCAGCTGCAAAAGTTAAAAACTGTGGCGCAGTTGCCAACGCCCGTCTCCTGGAGAGAGGATACGTGTTCCAGAATAAGAGAATGGTACAAAAAACTTAGAGTAAAACTACATAAGTTAGGTTAAGAATTACAAATATAATAAAGTAGGGTGTGTGCCGTGAGTGACGTGTGAGTGTATGCGTGTGTGTGTATACGGTGTTGAGTAGTTTTGTTTGTGTTGTGAGTGTTTTTATAAGTTGTGAGTGTATTAACTAAATGTTGAGTAGGTACCATATACAAGGTATTTCATATCTTTCCTTTTTTTTCTATTTTATTAAAAACGTTGCCCAATAAGTACCTACTAGGATTAATTGTCCTGTATCGTGAGTGCGTTTACAAACATATAAACTCACATACACAAACAATATAGTATTTACAGTCAAATGTAATAAACTCTTTTCTTAATTCTTTTTTAAAAATGTTTTGTATAGATCTTTACCTGCGTTGTTTTCACATATAGAAGCAACATGAATGGAACCAGTACTTTGTAAAAACTCGATGAAGAGTGTCCGTGGAGTTTCTTGCTCGTTTTTCTCCATAGAGACCTTCGCTATGTTTTGGAACGAGCAACTAAAAAAGTGCCTGTAGATGGTTTAATTGAAATAAATGTTTTGACTTTGATTCTCCCCCACCCCCGCCGATTTATAGTTCTTGGCAGCCTAGCAGTAGGCCAGGCAGTAATGCAGTGGCGTTATTGGCTTAGTTCAGGACAAACAATGGCTAACCACATACACAAAACATGTGTGGACTGGCCGGTGCACTTGCACTTGCACTTAATTGAAATAAATGATGTTGAGTTTGAGTTTTAAGTTTGAGTAGTACTTATTAGGCAATTAATACTTGTCACAGGTACAGGCTATTGGAATATCTAAAAACAAAAAAAATAAAATTCTATTTTATTATGAAGCGTTTCTAACGAAATAACGTCTAGAGGACGAAGAATTTATTATGCTTTTCAATTTTACATCATCCCATTTAAGTATATCATACTATCGCCGCCGCCCCGGTTTCGTCGGGGTGCAAAATTCTGACTTTTACATTGGATTTTCCAATTTTTTTTCTGAAATATAAACCTTGTCCTGAAAATTATGAACATAACAAAAAATCTAACCACATCGGTTGAGCCTTTCTCAAATGATGGTAAGTCCATGTGGAAATGATTTTTATTTATAAGTATAGACTATTTTTATAGAGCAATATTTTCATTGAGCAATAATTATGTAAACGAATCACTGCACATTATTGTCCTAAGTAGGCTGTAATACGCCGGGCTATAAAATATAGCTTAGAACCAGTTTCAATATGTAATTAATACGCGGTTACATAATACGACGATCCGTTTGCTAAACAAAGAAAACATTAATTAACGATGCAATTAATTTGTCCGTGACATATCGATCTATGCGACCGCGACGTGATCTTAGTACACGACCTTAAAGCTCTAAGTGATCTTCTTCATAATATTCAAGATTTAAATCTTTTCGTGACTAAAAAAAACGCACTCTTTTTTGCTGAATCGACTGTAAGCAGCATACCTTCCGTATTAATGCTACATCAATAACACTTTTATGAAATGAGAAATAGGGTTCAATTTCCTGTAATAAATAAATGGGCATCCATTACGCACTGACCGCTACATTTACGCATAGTCATTTTAACTTTACGACCTTAAGTTAAGGTTCATTTTTGCTTATGCACAAATTGCTTCAGGGATCAGATAGGTGAGTTTCCGATGTTCGCTCGTTTATAACCATTATCTCATGAATGTTATGACGTTTGATTCCGGTGACGTCATGAACGTAGTCTATCTAGTTTTGTGATGGAGGGCTGACAAGGGTAGAAAAATTGTTATATTCGCTATCTTGGTTGAAGTTGGGAAGGTAAGGTATTGTAATGTAGCCTGTAGATGACTAGGCCATTGTGAGAAGGCTATTTACTTGTACAGGCTGTTGGGTGGAAGGACCGACATATTTTTGAGGCATTCGGTTGATGACAACATTAACCAAAGACACTATGACAAAACTTCTCTAAAAAATCGGCCAAGTGCGAGTTGAACTCGCATGGAGAGGGTTCCGTACAATGCCAAAATCAAATGTTTTTACTCAATCTTTATTTTCGATTGATATAATTCTTATAGTTTTTCCTGTGATCTACAAACAATGAACTGCTTTTTATTTTTTTTTAAATTTTATGCTCTGTAGTTCCGGTGATCAGGGGAGGAGGGGGTCAATGGTCAATTTTCGTCTTCTTTCATGAATAATTTCAAAACTATTTATTTTACAATAATAACAAAAAATTGTTTGAAATCCTCATAACAAGCCCTTTCATTTTTGATATGTGACACAGTAAGCTTTTTTTTCATTTCCTAATTTGTCCCCGAAAATGACCCTTATTTTACTAAAAAAAAAATTATTTGCTTTGCACATCTGTGTTTGGGTCATAGGATAACACCATCCTACCAAATTTCATCTGGTTTGGTCCAGTAGATTCGGAGCAAATAGACGCCGTGACAGACGGGCGGACAGACAGAAGCACGAGAGATCATATTAGGGTTTCGTTTTTAGGTGTTTTGTACGGAACCCTAAAAACATTACTTTTTAAGGTTATCTGGGAGATTTTAATGTTTTTAAGTATGTACAATATTTACAAGAATGAAAAAAAAGAAAACCCAAAGTATTAAACTAAAAAACTAATACAATAAGGCATCCAAAAATTCCTCCACATCGCCGTCATCTGGGATTGTATACAAGAGACTGGCGGCATTGCCACGTTGGATGGCAATGCGTATATCTCTGACCAAGGTAAAAACCATCTCTTGGATCACGGGAAGTGTCAACTAACCTTTTAGAGATTTCCTTAAAAGAAGATGAGCACTCGGACCCCACGACCCGAGGGTTTCAACCCCAATCTTTTCCCCAAACCCCAAACGTTATTCAAAATATGTAAAATTCTACCAGTGAGCCTTAAGCTTATATACATATTATTAGTAATAGCCATGGCAGTCGGGATTGTGAGACACTAGTCTCTAACAATTATACTACCAGGTCGATGACAGCAGGTAAATATATGATGTACCTAGAGTTAGGAATTACTATGGCACCAGAACTTAAAAAAAACGCGTTCCCTATTTGTTGAACACTATGCCTGCTGACATCAGACAAGAAGATATTAAAGTAAAATTCGCACGTTAACTTAAAAAATATTTATTATATTCTATGTAAGTGTAGGTATTAAGTATATACATAGGTTATAGATGTACCTGATAATAAGTTAACTTTTAGAGAGACTCAACGATCTCACAGTTAAACTGCGTAAGCAGTTTTGTGGGGCAATGTATCTAGCTTTATGGATTTTTTAAGTGAATAAAACATTAATTTATTCATTCAAAACGGCTCGAAAATAATGTTCGCACCTTGGTTACTATACTTTCTCCGTTTGAGGTCTTCTGCAGCCGCAGCAACAGCACCAGCACAGCACAGGAAGCACAGGAGCATAGGAAGATGGAATGGCGAAAGAGTATCGACGCACGTAGCGTCCCACACTAAAGGCCTAACCAACTTCCAAGGTAATAAAGACACGCCGTCTGGTCTCAGTTTATCAATCTGGTCGTACCTTCTCTTTATGAGAAGAGCCTTTGACTTGCAGTGGGATAGTAAGGGTGTTACTACACCAACCGATCGATCGCCAATCGATGCTATCAATCGACATCGATCAACGTTGATCGATTGGTGTGGTAGTTTTGGCTGATCGACGGATACCGTTCCACAACTAATCGATCGATTGCCGGTCGATGGCATCAGTCGACGTTAATCGATCAACCCCAGCTATAATCCATCAGTAATAATAATCAAGTAGCTGAATCGACGTCGATTATTAAATTCTACCATCGATCTATCGTCGATCGACAATAGATCGGTTGGTCTGGTAGAAACTATCGATCGACGTCGACTAATCCATTCTACTATCGATCGATGCCGCCGATCGACTATCGATCGATGCCGCCGATCGACTATCGATCGATGCCGTCGATCGACAATCGATCGATTGGTCTGGTAACACCCCAATATATAGTCTGGTTTTATAACCGTGCTACTTAAAACATGGGTTCTTCGATAAACACTAACAAATGATCCTCCAAATGTCTGAAACAAATCCTTCGATTCATCTACTAAACACTCTGTATATAGCCCGAGTACATGGTAATGAGTTTACGTAAATGGCTTTGGGTAAAGGTTAAAGGTTGAAATGGATTTTAACCTGATTATTGAAATTACGGCGGTAATGACTGGATTACTTTACACAGGTATATTAGTATATTTTTTGTGTCCTGATATCTTTAAAGAAAACTTAACACAAGAATGACTTATATTTAAAAATAAATGTTGTACAATACTACATTGATTAAGGTAAAAAAATATATTATAATTAATTATAATAATGTAATGAACTTGCGTTGTCTTTGATGAAAGTAATTATTTTCATAACGGTCAAATTTTAAACATCAATGCCTCTGAAACAGTTGTTGTTGATACTATTCCCTCTTGAAACGTGTATTTTTGTTTCACCTTAATAAATAACCTCGTATAGCACGCATAGATCTTTGACAGTTATGGACAGTCACAGTCTAGAAATTATGACAACCAGTCTTACCAAGGGATATCGTGTTACCCAGTAACTAGGTTGTGTAGGGCAGATAGGCAGTCGCTCCATGTAAAATACTAGTATGCATCCGGTTAGGCTGGAAGCTAAACCCAACATACTTAGAAAAAGGCTAGGCATATGATGAATTTAATTGAATAAATACCTATGCATAATTTTATTTGTCTTACAATTTTTAAAATTTTCCTTAGAAATTTTGTTTTCTGTTCTGACGAAATGTTTGTTTTTGATTCTTAGTAATTTAATAAAAAGCGCAGCATCATTTATTTTAATGAAATTGTTTATTAAGTAATTAAACATGAATCAATACATTAGCAATTATCTTTACAGATTACAAGCAGCAAAAACATTCCAAACACGATAGATCACCTAAAAATTTAGTTTCAATTAAAAATAGACGACAATAACCAACAGAAAGAACATTTGAGGTCATTTTTAAACGACACTAAGTTCAATGGCACGGCAGAGGTCAACACAGATGTGACCTTTTGCAAGATGCGACAGCTTCTAATAAAATAATATTACGAGACTATTTTCTTGTACCGACTCACAATATGAAGGCAATTTAGACAAATTGCAATAAAAATAAAATATTTTTACAACTTTTATAGTTAGATAAAGTAAGTTGTTTATTTTCATTATGGGTTCTGTAAGAGGGTACAGGGATACTCTGTCGAACTGGCTGATCGTTTGTTATATTTTTATATATCTTTTTAGAACTACTGATGTTTTACTATTTGTTGAGCTCTTCTAGTAGTCTCCTGCTTGATTTGGAGGGAAGTGGAAAAAATGATTTTCTTACTCCTCCGCTGTTCTTTTCTGATTAATTTCGTTGCGGGATCCAAGACAGTTGAATCGTTTCTCTGGGACTCGTCGAGCTTCATTGCTCTGGCGCTTTTCTGGTGGTCGCCACTGTTGATTCTGGCTTACAGGAGTTACAGTGGTTAGGGAATAGTGTGGCGGGCTTGAGCTCTTCTAGTATAAACGAAGTTGTTTCTTTGTGATTTTATGTACTTACTTTTTCCCGCGAATTCATATGCATGAATGTCGGTTATCGCGGACGCAGATTGAAATATAGCGTCCTTCCCCAGGGTTTAAGCTGTCTTCATACCAATGAAATCCGATCGGTTCAGCCGTTTCGTCGTGAAAACACATATAGACACAAGTTTTTTTCGCATTTGAATATTAAATCGTAATGAGAAATCAGAAACAAAATAGTGCACCTCTATGCCGCTCTGGTCGCGTCGTAGTCGTACACACGGATACACATCAAGCTATACATTTCCAGTATAAGCTGATCTCGCATTGCACGGAAATCCTATACAATGCGAGATCAGCATTAACTGGAAATGTATAGCTTGATGTGTAGCCGTATGTACAAGCACCCCCTCGTATATTAACGCCGATCTACGCGAGACACAATAGCTTTTTAATTGTGTCTGTAATTACGGCAAACGAGGTGTTAACCATGGATGAATCTACTTCATCAACCAAAATTAGACCCATAATGTAGAAACAGAAAAAACATAGACCGCTTAGTTTTACTGACTACATATTGGTAGTTTTAGCTTCTGGTGCTTGTAAGGTACCTACTTATGTTATATGTATATAGGAAATAAATTCAAAGTCAAATTATTTACAGAACAGAACAAAGCCAACGTCTTCTGAAACAAAAGTCATATTTTGTGTTCTATGCTAAATTGGTTGCGTTAACTATTTTAACGAATTCCAAAATACTAGTCACATCAGCTATCTAAGTGAAATTGAAAATGAGTTAGGATTCGAATTCGGGAGTCATTTCTTACAGAATTGCACTGCAGGAAGCGTGACTTGGGAGTTCTTAGGTGAAGTATTAAGGGGCTGTTAACGACTTTTACAGATTTTAAACTGACAATCACGTCAAAATGTGTAGTGTGTAAATGATTTGAAAAAAATATATGTTAAACTAGAACATTCTCTTAATCATTTAGTATGTGATTTTTTTTGATTAAGTTCATATTTAATAGTTTAATTAAATCGTGAAGTTGTGTCTGACGCGGACATAACATTGACAATCACACAAAATCTACCAGGTATAATTAAACGAAACTTACACCATCTTACAGACAACTTTATTACGTATCTTTAAGTATACGCCTTTTTTTTAAGTTAAAGAGTACTATCTTTTATTACATTTTTTAAACTAAACTTTGAGAGTTTTGGACGCAGCGCATACGATTCTCTGGTCGCCCATGGTCGCCGGCGTATATCGTCGCCTTAAACACGACGTAGATACCAATCCCGACCACCAGTTACCAAGTATACCTAACACTTATAGTCACAACAACGTAACAACACAAATCAATAGCCGATTTACATGCAAAACCGGCGACCGGCGGATCTGTGCTAAGGTTAGCCGCTCATCTTCACACCGGTTGACCCCCATCCTTGTCATGCATTACATTATCTCGCTTGGCCGAGGAACATTAGTAAAGATGTGTTTACAGAAGAGGTCAGGGAATAACAAATGATTTTTTTTTTTTACATTCTAGCAGGCCTTTGATCGCAACTCATCTGAAGGCCTAGTGTAAGTTTTTATTCGAACTCGATCGTGTTAACGTAAACTATTGCTAATGTCAATTTGTATGGAATAATAGGGTATTACACCCATTTTTGAAAAGTGTCTCATTTAAATCCTGTAGTGCTATTATGAAACCAAAAAAAAAACACAAAATTTTTATTCAATCGATAAGTGCCATAGAAATGCACCAAAACTTTAAATTTTCAAATTTCGCGCGTAGTTTGACGAAAACGTCTCGTAGTGGACGTCATATTGCTCTGCGGAAATAACGTCAGTTCGCTGGTTAACAAATGCGCTGATATTAATTATAATAATTGAATATAATTAAAAATAATTAAATTAATATTTTGTCATAGGCGTAATAATTAAAAAATTACGGTGATTACGAAAATATTTAAAGTACAAAGCTTAAATACGCCAATCGGTAGACTGACAGTTGACATTTTTTTTTGTTTACACAGCCGTACGGCGTAATACAACATGGCCGCTACTATTTCATGGTGTTTTAAAACAGATTAAAAAAACTGAAAACATTGAATTGAATTTAATAATTGATTTTGTTATTTTATGAACTAAAACTTACATATTCCGACTGCTTTTTGCCTTAACTATCTCAATAATATATTTATAGATTTTTTCTCATATCTAGAGTAAAATACCCTATTGTGTTTCGTATTGTTGCCACTAGACTGTGCTCTTCTAGTTTCAATACAAATTGGAGTTTACGTTAACGCGATTGAGTTAAATGAAGAATGATTAAGAAGAATGGATAAATAGTCGTTATTTTGGCCGTTTTTTGACTGATAAATTATGAATCTTAGGCCGCATCATGTCTTTATTGGAACTCGATCGCGTTAAAGTAAACTATCGCTTATGTCAATTTGTATGGAATAATTGTGTTTCCTATTGTTGCAACTAGACTGCGCTGTTCCAGTTTCAATACAAATTGGAGTATACATTAACTCGGTCGAGTTCGGATAAAAACTCACACATGATGCGGCCTAAGGTACATCCTACTTAATATTATAAATGCGGAAGTTTGTGAAGATGTTTGGATGTTTGTTACTCAATCACGCGCAAACCGTTGAACAGATTTGCATGAAAATTGGCACATAGATAGAGCATTTTTTGGATTAACATATAGAATACTTTTTATCCCGGTAATATGTTCCCTTGGGATAATCGTTCTTTTCACGCGGGCGAAGCCGCGGGCAGAAGCTAGAAGTTCATAAATCAAAAAGCGGCCAAAATAACGACTATTTATCCATACTAATATTGTAAATGCGAAAGTAAGTTTATACGCTTTTACGGCTAAACTAATGAACCGATTTTGATTAAATTTGGCACAGACTTCGGTTCAACTATCAACTCTCTCTGAGTGCTATAGGCTATTTTGTAAGTTACCAAATTAATTAAGTATCCATAAAGAATGTTCACGCGGACTAGATCGCGGGCAAAACCTACTTTTGTATAATTTAATGATGTATTGCCCCATTCAATATCCGAACATGAATTAATTGGTACATTTCGATGCAATAGGGCGTCGTTATTGGATATTAGAAGTGATTTGAAAGCTTCTTGCTCAAATAGCAAGAACACCACCTTGATTAATGAATAAGTTATCTCTTCACCACCTTTGGTTGAGAAAGATTCATGTGGAATGAATGAATGTTAGAGAATGTTCAAGGCACTAAAATGTCTTAATACTAGAATAGACATATAGAATAGAATAGTAGACTACTACTAGAATGTTTGCCTTTGTACCTTTTGTTGCAACAATTTAAAAAAGTCCTTACGCTCTGTTGCGCTTTCACGATGAAACGGCTTAACCGACTTTGATGAAATTTGGTATGAAGACAGCTTAAGTCCTGGAGAAGGACATGGGCTACTTTTTAATCCGTCACTTCGTCTGTATCCGCGATAACCGACATTCACGCGTACGAAGTCGCGGGCGAAAGTTTGTAATGAATCATTTGAATACCATTGCACTAAGCAATAGCTCTGTCTCCTTGATCTAAACGCTCCTTTAGAATAAAGATGGTCATGTTGAAGGAAATTGTAAATTCTATGACCATACTATGGTCTGTCACTACCATAATGTTCTCTGATTGATTAATTACATGCCACATTTGATTAGTTTGTTAAGTATCTTCGCACCCAGTGTTTTGTTTTTTCGATATGGCAATTCGGAGGTTGTCGGCTGCGTAATTGGACTTTCCTATGGTGCCTTGAAGGCCTCCAGCCAGGGTAAATCACTTATAAACTAAGCGACTACACGCTAAAGGGCACTCCCTGTGGGTTACACCTAGGGGAGAACAGCAAAGGGACAGACTGGATTGGATCTTCCACACTGGGTCACTAGTGGCAGCTCTTATAGTGACTGCAATCGATTTGCCATAGATATATATTTGCCATAGATATAAATTATACCAAAAAAAATCGTTCATAGATGTGGCGGCTATAGTTGCTTAAACTCGACTTTTAATTGTATTCAGCAATTTGACAGTTGAAGGGTTACCAGAGTTTTACAAAAAGGGATAGTGAGGTGGTGTAAGAATGAATGAAATTAAATGAACTTAAATAATGTATTTGACAAAAGTACAATAATATGATTTTTATTTTGTTTCTATTAGGAGAAAAAGGAAGGAAATTAAATTTATTAACAATAATTAATTATTCTTATATTCCACATTTTATATACAAATATTTAAATTAAACCATTTATAAAATTCGTTCTCACTACTCCAACATTATTATAATTTGGTATGGTAACATTATTATTCTTTGAACTATTAAGTTACTTAATACAATTAAAAGTCGAACTTCAGTGTGCCTATGTCACTATGTTATGGCACTAAGGCATTGAAGAATATCTCACAGTCTGCCTATATTGTGGAATTTAAGGAGAATTACATAATAGGTAATAGTACAAAGTTACGACAAGTAAAGTAACGTGTATGTTGACCTTACATACATGAATACAGAATATGTGTTAACATATTTGCTCTAAGCCGTACCTATTGTACTTCACCATGTTTTTATGTAAAATAGTGTTCGCCAAATATTTTTTTTTCTTATCAATTTTAGCTATTTGCCCCTAGTGTATATTAATGCGAAACTCTTGATAATAAAATATAGCCTCGTAGCTTCTTATCAATGTAATAATATTTAAAATCGGATGAGCGATTCCGAAAATTAACCCCTACATACAAACTTACAAATAAACAAGCCTCGAATATTAGGATAGAAGATAACTATGCCAAATCTCAGACTCCTATACTCCATTTATAATAGCATTAGAAAAAAGAGGCTCATAGAAGCAGGAATGCAAAACATTTTATTTCAAAGATAAGTTAAAACAATTTAAATTAAACTTATTTTAACATAATTTTGATAAATAGATCTAAGATAGTACTAAATATGGATGTATAATAATATAAACAGAATAAAAGTATTTTAAAGATTCAGTAACATTTTAAATTTGGTAGGATTACAGTGAAACGAATAACGTTCCGGGTATTGTTCACCCCTGCTTCTGTTAGGTTTTGAGCATTGACATTGTGATTTTAAATTGGAATTAATTATACAACTAAATGAAAGTCACATAATTTTAGAAGATAAATTATTAAAACGTTTACAAATAGTTGCGACAGCTACTGTAAAAATACAGAATATTATAAATTCGGTGTCTATCGTAACTGTAAGATGTTAAGGGGCTATTAAACAACTTTTACAGATTTTAAACTGACAATCACGTCAAAATGTGCAGTGTAAATGATTTGAAAAAAATATATGTTAAACTAGAACATTCTCTTAATCATATAGTAAGTGAATATTTTTAATTATATTCATATTATATAGTTTAATTAACACATAAAGTTATGTCTGACGCGGACAAAACATTGACAATCACACAAAATCTACCAGGTATAATTAAACGAAACTTACACCATCTTACAGACAATTTTATTATCTATCTTTTAATATACGCCTTTTTTTAATTTTGAAAGAATACTACTTTTATTTATTTTATTCGACAAAATTTCTCAAAGTTTAGTCGAAAAAATTAAATAAAAGTAGTATTCTTTCAAAATTAAAAAAAAGGGGTATACTTTACATTTTTTTTTTCAAATCATTTACACAGCACATTTTGACGTGATTGTCAGTTTAAAATCTGTAAAAGTCGTTTAATAGCCCCTTAATTGTACTTTTGTTACAAAGTGTGCATTAAAAAGAACCTTTTTTTACTTCTGTCTAATGCTATTGTAAATGGAGTATAGATTCGCGTAATATTGTTAAAAATTGGTACAAAATTTACTGTTCACGTATTAATATTCAAATAAATATTTATTATGACCGCCTTGGGTTTTTTTATTAAGATTTTGTCAGAAACAATCCGGAGTTTGGACATTGGCGATGTAACACCCCAGTGCCGTAATTCGATCGGAAGAATTACATTTTTAATAACTAGCTTGTACCCGCGACTTCGTTCGCGTGAATGTCGATTATCAAACTCAAACACAAATCATTTATTTCAAATAAACCATTTACAGGCACTTTTGAATAGTCAAGGAGTCAGTCAGTCAGAAAGTTGCATCTAATTGCTTGCTTGATTTTCGCGGATGTAGACGAAGTTGCGGACTAAAAAAGGACCCCATGTCCTACCCAGGGGTTTAAGCTATTTTTCAACCGACTTCAAAAAGAAGGAGGTTCTCAATTCGTCTGTATGTTTTTTTTTTTAAAGCTCTTTGAAAATTCTTTTTTTTATAGATAGGGTATGCCTCAAGGGTGGTTCCATATAAATTTTATCGAGATTGATTGAAAAAATCGACAGTAAGCAAAAAAATATACATGGATGATGTTGTAATGTTCTCACCTTGTACTTTCAATTTCTGTTTTGACTGTGTTGCCATTTCTTAATGGATTTGGATGATAAGGAAGTACTAAAACGCGAAAAATAAAAAAGCTTTTTTACAAAAAAAGTTATTTATCTCTTTTTGGTTTTTGAAGGCGGTTGTCTTTTTTGTAATAAAGCTTTTTTTTGTTATTATTATTCTATTTTTTTGCGGAGCTCGTGGCTAAGTTAAAGCCATACAGATCGATCGGTTATTAACCTTTAACCGATCGATCTGTATGGCTTTAACTTAGCCACGAGCTACGCTAGCCGCGGTCGGTCTGTGGATGGGTGACCATCCCTTTCATAGCGAGTTCCCTCCGTGCCTCGGAAAGCACGTAAAGCCGTTGGTCCCGGCTGTCATTTGTAGATCTTTGACAGTCGTTATGAGTAGTCAGAAGCCAGAAAGTCCGACAACCAGTCATACCAAAGGGTATCGTGTTACCCAGTAACTGGGTTGTGGAGGTCAGATAGGCAGTCGCTCCATGTAAAACACTGGTATTCAGCTGCATCCGGTTAGACTGGAAGCCGACCCCAATATAGTTGGGAAAAGGCTAGGAAGATGATGATGATGATTCTATTTTTATGAAGATGGTGTGTTTTTTTTATGTAGGTAATGGCTTCTTAGTTTCCTGATGACTACACTTGTGGTATGTTATCGTTGCGGTTACATTGATGCCAAGTTAATTTGATTTATTGGAGCATGAACATTATTGATACCCAATAATCGTTGTACCTGGTAGGCTATCATTATACCTACATCGATATTGGTAACGATACCGTATCTAAACGATGACTTGAAATAAAATAGTAAGTTGCTATACTAACTGTCACACTCAGAGACATCACTTAATAACAATGAATCATTAACTTTAATTGACCAACATAATTTTAATTGAACAACATAAAAATTAAGTGACGATCTGAGTGTGGCAGTTAGACATAAAGAAGAACAGCAGCAGCAGTAAGTACCTACTGTGAAAGTTGCATGTCTATGGTATGCTGGTCGAAACCATTGACTAAATGTTTCGTCTAAACAGTTTGGATTCATTATAAAAGGTCATCTTAAAACGTTAGTCTTACTTTGATATGACAAGGTATTGTTTGACCTAGAGCAACCATTGGCCGACGTGCTCTTTAATTAAAGTAATACAAAGTACTAAATTGCTGCAGTGTGTTTAATTTCCAAGAACCACCACTAACATACTAAATTCCTACATCGAATCGGTACCGTAAGAGTTCATCAGCTTTGAGCGCTTAAAGTAGATAATGCACCTGCCATGTTATCTCTTCACCACTCTTAGTTGACTGATAGATAGAATGCCTGAGGCATTAAGTTCGCATTTGAACCTTTGTCCATGAAGTATGTATAAATTAAAAATAAATTAAAAAGGACATGAGACATTTTCAACTTTGTCTCTGGGGTCGCAACGCATTTGTGAGGCCGATTGCAGATATGACCACCTTTAAATCACGTGGGTTTAATGTCGACTTATTCATCATCCAACGACAAAAAAACATGGTTGTTTGTGAGATTAATGGCCAAGTATCTACTCAAATGCTACTCAATCTTAAGATGCTGTTAAGTCTCGTGCTGTCTCTATCACTTTATATCAAAGTAACTGTGACAGAACGAGACTTAACGGCATCTTAAAATTAAGTAGCGTTTGAGTATCTGGCCCTAAGATTTTTTGGTAAAAATTCGTTAAGAAATTAATTGAAGATATTATTTTCAATAGCACGCTATTAGAAATAACATTATCATCTGCTTATTTCATCAATTTCTTCTAAGCACAAGTCAATTTAGCGACCATTATTTTATCTGCAAAATAGCATCACTAATAATGCTGGCAAATCAAAGAAAACTTATAGGTGTTTGATATAAATTGCAAGTCGAAAATCTCGGAAATTCACGAACTGGTTCTAATAAAACTTGATACACCGACGCAAGATACATAGTCTAAAGAGCCAGTTGAAAACTTTTTTGAAAAAGAGTTTTAAAACTAAATGTAGAACGATTTAAAGTTTCGTATAGAAAACTTCTTACTCTTAAAACTACATTCTTAAGCATGCTTATTTAAAAATGGAATAAATAAAAACAACCGAGGTGTTAACAGCCGAAAAAAATAATTATGCAAAATGTGTATAATGTATGACAGATTGTCAATGTCGCTCAGTAAGGCCGTACATTGTCTAATAAGATGTTCACATAATAAATACTTATTCATACGAGTAATGTACAAGGTTCTTTGTTTATATCGTTATGGAAATAGGTATTGTAATATTTTGGTCAGTTCCGTAAAAATTTGCTTGTAAAATAGTTTAAAGAATTTATTAAGAACAAGTTTACAGTCTTATTAAGCACAAAATAATCTAAAATCACCAAGACTGGATTGTAATACCAATTTGTGTGAAATAGAGTAACTCTAGACCCCACACTAGTATATCCTGTGTCGTGGGATCTAGTTTCCTCGTAGTAATATGCTTGTAAAATAAATAAATCAAAATGTGGTGATTTTAGAAAATGGTTTACTGCCAGACACTTTATTTTATATTCTAATAGGCTTGCGTTTGACCGCAATTCACCTGATCTTAAGTGATAATGCGGCCTAAGGTAGAACACTTTTGCCTACGATGAACCGGTTCACACGTGCCTTGAAGATACCTAGATTAAACTTATCAGGGAACAGAGAGGCGGGCAGTGAATTCCACAGTCTGACAGTTCGCGCAATAAATGTGGAATCAAAGAGTGAGTCGTAAGTCCTGCCAGATGATTTAAAGATTTAACCTTAAAAACGTCAGTTTAATAAATAAATAATATTCGGTCACGGCGGTCTATCTCCATGGAGACCAGCCAAGTAATCATCATCATCATCATTATCAGCCGAAGGACGTCCACTGTTGAACATAACCCCACATAACGCTACAACGAGTGACCACCTGCCGCTTGCATCCACCGGTTACCCGCGACCTTGACAATGTCGTCGGTCCATCTGGTGGGCCTACCAACGCTGCGTCTTCTGGTTCGTGTTCGTCACTCAAGTACCTTTCTTCCCCATCGGTTATCGGTCAATACTCAGGAGATTATACTAATACATACCTTATGATAATTCATCTAATGGCATTGACGTGATCGTGACGTTATATGAAGAATGAACTTGCATTGTATTCGTAATTTGACATTTTAATAATTTTTTTATTTCACTATTTTGACGCTAAGTAATTTTATTTTTATTTTATTTAAATTGATGTACTTATTATTTTATTTCTCATCATTAATAAAAAAATAATATGACATATTTGCACACAATATGTTATGGTAGAATGTAATTGGGC
Source organism: Charanyca ferruginea (assembly GCA_947361185.1). NCBI lineage: Eukaryota > Metazoa > Arthropoda > Insecta > Lepidoptera > Noctuidae > Charanyca > Charanyca ferruginea. The sequence goes on along the minus strand of OX376075.1, from coordinate 22,463,721 downwards.
AACGATAGTCTTAAGTTCTTCATTTGTACCTACATTCTAGCAAATAAATTAATTTGAATTTGATATTATAAGTATGTGCATAAACACAGGTGCACTGCCTCTACCGTCACTATAGTCGGGATAGGACGGCAATCCGACACGTCCGGAGGGAGATTAGACGCAGGACCAAGGACTGACTCTTGTAACACAGGTTTATCACCTAGCACAGGAGTCAGGGACTTCACACAATATTGTACCTCTTTCTTGTGTAATAAAGATTATTATTATAATTATTATTACTTTCGACGAGGCTGTCATACAGCCAACTTCCAAACTCCGAGGTTGATAGTAAGAAATTTTAAACAGTAAAAAACCCAATAACACCTCTACGCGGTTTAAGTTCCACGGTCTCGAACCACACGCTATGCTTGCACATTTATAGTGCGAACTGTCAGACTGTGGAATTCACTGCCCGCATCTCTTTTTGCTTATAAATATAATCTAGGTTTTTCAAGGTACAAGTGAACCGGTTCAGTCAGTAATCTCAACCTTTAGAGGCCCACTGCTGGGCATAGGTCTCCCCAAAGGCGGGGTTAAGCCGTAATCGCCATGCTTGGCCGATGCATGTTGGCGATCGCAGTAGGTGTTAAGGTACTCAAAAGGACGCTGTTGCCCATCCTCTGGTCAATGTCCCTCTGTCGCTTTCTACGACACCCACGGGTAGAATTGGGGAACTGAACCGGTTAATACTAGGCAAGCATGCTCCATATGCTCAGCAGTCGCGCATACGATCACGAGCTCAACGGCCAGTATAATAATAATAATATATTTATTTAAAAAGTAACAAAGACTCAACACACAGCCATCTACAGCCTTCGTATATAATCTAAATTGTTATTTTTTAAGAACAGCTAAGTAATTAGCTAATTAATGAAACAAAACTATTTCCGCGATACGATTGGAACGCAAATTAATTCAACACCTTAGTATAATTATTCTTATTTCGTCCCACACCCGCAACCGTCATCTTTCCATTAACAAGAATTAACATAAATATTTCAAAGTACTCACAGTATTAACTAAGTTGATTCACAGCCAATCTGTAAAAAAACAAATAGATATCATTAATATTCATTGTCTATTGAATGTGTAACTACTGACTAAATGCAGTACTCTATTATTGCATTTCTGCATAATGTACACCATCGGTTATGGTAATGGGTGTGTAACTGCGACTTAGGAAGACTGCAGTTTAAAGACGTGTACACAATGAAGGGAGTACGGAAAAGTCAAGTTTTTAATGCTTACAATATTTTGTTCTTTTCTTAGGGTTCCGTACCTCAAAAGGAAAAACCGGAACCCTTAAAGGATCACTTTGTTGTCCGTCTGTCTGTCAGTATGTCAAGAATTTTTATCTCGGGAACGCGTGGAGGTATCGAGTTGAAATTAAAACCATGTACTCAAATCTACGGTCCCTTGATGCTGTAAAAAAATCAACCCACTATGTTAACGTGAAAAAAGATGCGGCCGTTTATGTCGCAAGAAACGCATTTATAATATTAAGTACATACATTAAAGTATGGATAGTAGACCGTATGGATTAGTATAGAAGTATGGATATGTACTATTGCGGACTTTTCCGCCTGCTCATTAAAAAAAGTTTTCCCTTGGCGCCTGCGAAATCAACGGGGCGGGGTAGAGAGCGCTTCCATCTTTTGAGTGCAAGCAAAAATGAACTTAGTGGTGGTCAGGCGAGTGTGTCCACGATAGTACCTACAAATATGTACGAAACCCTCGGTGGGCGAGTCCGACTTGCAATTTGTCCGGTTTTTTTTTATCTATTGGCATTGGCATACGTTTGACCACTATCTCACCTGATGGGAAGCGATGATGCGGTCTAAGATGGAGCGCGCTTGCCTAGAAGTAACCTATTCTTTAGCGTTTTCGACTTCTTTTGTGTTTCTAAATTGCGTTTTTCAAAATAACTTGTTTAACGAATTAATGTAGGTATGTGAGGATCTATAAAACAAAGAGTTAAATTCATGTTTCCGACTTCAACTTGATTGACCGAAGTGACAAGTCAGATTTTTTGTGTTTATTTCTAATTTCTGTTTGGCTTTCTTTTACAGAAAACAGTCGCCCTTATTTTTAGGATCTATCGCCCTTATTCGCAGTGTTTTCACGTTCGAATCGGTACAAAACCTCGCACACTGAGAGGTTAGCACGAACGTTCGATTTTTGAATTATACTAATAAATGATTCGCATTTTGCCTGAGAGTATAATATGGACGCACTCTAAAGCCCGTCACATACGTAGCTATAATATATATTATTATAGCTAGCCACCACACCACACACGGTAGCTATAATATAATAATATATTTTCGCCCTTATTACGTCTGCGATCGTTGTTTGTTTCACATTTTTGAAATTTATATTAATATGCCTTGCTAGATCTGTCCACATATTAGCTGATCGTAATACGCCTTGATTATAGCTACGACTGACGTATATTAATAATAGTATAGCTACATCTGACGTATATTAATATATATTATAGCTACGTCTGTGACGGGCTTTACACCAAGGACTTCCACATGTCGCTCACTTCCTTGCTTTTGTATAATCAGCACAGTTTTATATTACAAGTGATAACAAAGAAAATCAATGTGGAAAATTGTAATGTAGATATGTTGTTTCGCGAACTTGAAATTTTTTATTGACGTTAAAGAGTGTGAAGATTATTTTATAAACATGCAAATTCCTTTACATGATTATAGTCATTTATGGATAGATCAAAAAGGTAATCGTCTTCCTGTTTGCTTTTTCTCTCGTACCTACTGACCTGAATATAAATCTCCCAAGCCTTTTCCCAAAATATGTTGAGGTCGGCTTCCAGTCTAACAGAATGCAGCTGAATACCAGTGTTTTACATGGAGCGACTGCCTGTCGGACCTCCACAACCCAGTTATTTAGTAACACGATACCTCTTGGTAACATTAATTGTCAGATTTTCTTCTGACTAACTTTAACGACTGTCAAAGATCTACGAATGACAGCCGGGACCAACGGTTTTACGTGCTTTCCGAGGCACAGAGGTGTCTCGATATGAAATGGATGGTTACCCATCCACAGACCGACCGCGGCAAGCGTAGCTTAACCTTTGGCCGATCGATCCGAACGAATTTTACTTAGTAAGTATACAGGGTAATTGAAAAAATACCCAAAACCACTTAATCCTCACTTCGTATCATCACCCTGAACAACATAGATGTTCTACGACTTTTCAAAATTCGAAAAAAATATTTTCGATTCTTCACGCCGGAACAGCTGCTTAAACTTTGTCAAGCGCAAGTTCGATCGTGTATGGAGTACTGCTCTCATCTTTGGGACGGATCTGCCAGATACCAGCTTGATGCCCTAGAGTCAATTGAGAAACGAGCCAAGAGGATCATTGGCAATGATAGGCTCGTCGAGTCAAAGCTCCACCCACACGCACGAAACGTTTTGGGAATACATTCATTGTGCGTACTGCTAAGGAGTGGAATTCCCTGACTGAGTCTGTGTTTCCTGATAGCTACAACCTGGGAGTCTTTAAGGCAAGAGTGAATAGGTTACTTCTAGGCAAGCGTGCTCCATCTTAGACCGCATCATCGCTTCCCATCAGGTGAGATAGTGGTCAAACGTATGCCTATCAATAGATAAAAAAAAAAAAAACATTTTTATTTTGATACAATAAATATAAACACACTTTAAATTTTGCATATTTTTTCTAACACGGCCGACGAAAGGCCTGCAATCAGCTGTGAAGAAAAGAAATTGTTTTTGGCTACGTTATTTAGTTGAGGTCAAAGTCGTAGAACAAATGTTATTCAAGGTGATGATACCAAGTCTAGATAAAGAGGTTTTGGGTTTTTTCAATTTCCCTGTATAAATGGAATATTATCTCCACGTAACTTCACAAAATCTAGTAAACTATCATCTTCAGTCCAATAAAACCAATGTCCTTTCCCATAAAGATTCCATACAATAAATAATGTATATGAGCTCGTTAGGGTGTCGTTTTACCCCCAAATTGGTTGAAAAAGTACGATATAAGATGTCGTTATTGGTGACATAAATATACGGTGACATTTTAATGGAGTGATGGTGACCTTCGCCTTTTTTTTCCATTTGATAAATTCTCATAGATAGCCCTTGGGTCAATGGGTTTAAGGAAATATTTGAACAAAATATCACTCCTTTATTTCCCGAAGTATTGGCAGAGGTGCTGTCTCTTTTTATTAGCGTGATGATGGCAAAAATATAACTATTTATGTGTGAATGAGTGTGGTTGTGTATGTATGTGCACCTTTAGGATGGATCAGCAAAATACCAACTGGAGGCGTTGGACGTTATTGATAGACGTGCCAAGAAGCTCATTAACAAAGACTCCCTGGTTAGGGCTAAGCTCCAGAGCCTTGAACATCGCCGCACCGATGCTAGCCTATCGGTCTTTTATCGGATACATTTTGGAGAGTGTGCTTTGGAATTGCACAATTTAATTCCCCCATCCCTATTCCATCATCGGACGAGTAGAGATACGGCGAAGCGTCACCACTATATGATTGAAGTTCCACGGTCTCGAACCAAGCACTTTGATTCCACATTTATTGTGCGAACTGTCAGACCGTGGAATTCGCTGCCCGCCTCTCTGTTCCCTGATAAGTATAATCTGAGTATCTTGGAGACACGAGTGAACCGGTTCATCCTAGGCAAGCTTGTTCCAACTTAGGCTGCATCATCACTTAAGATCAGGTGAATTGCGGTCAAACGCAAGCCTATTAAATAACATAAAAAACTGTGTTGTATTTGTTCTTGTCAGATTCCTTGTTTGGTCCAGTATTCTGCCAGGGCAACGCCATTCGCTGATGCAGTCATTAGGTCCACACATGAGCAGGTTTAAGGGCATGCGGCGCAAGATAGACACTTCTATCTTGCGATGCCTATCTTCAGTACCGATGCGGCGTCTCTCCACAGACCATGGTCAGTGGACCATAGTAGTGGTACTGAAGATAGGCATCGTCTGACAACCCCACCTTTGAAGATTCTCTTCGCTGTGGCCGACCAGGATACGAAGTCGGTTTAAAGTGTTCCAGGTCGGCCACGGTAACTCATGCCCAAACACAAATCATAATTATCATCATCATCATCATTTCAGCTGAAAGACGTCCACTGCTGGACATACGCCTCCCCCAAGTCTCGCTAGATTGACCGGTCCCGTGCGACTCGCATCCAGAGGATCCCCGCAACCTTTACCTGGTCATTGGTCCACCTAGTGCGAGGCCTTCCAACGCAACGTTCATTCCGGTTCGCGGTCGCCACTCCAGAACTTTTCGGCCCCATCGGCCATTCGTTCTGTGAGCAATGTGCCCTGCCCACAAATCATATAATCCAATAAAATTTTACCTGACCTAATAATTACCTGAATTAAACTCTCCTTTCAATAAAATACTTTTAATGAGAAAAATCGAATTTAATTCGCAATGTCAAGATTACATGAAATTTATATTTGCGTGGTAATTTTCTCTTTTGTAAAACTGCGACAAAAGAGAGAATTTCAGAATAATGCCTTTTTTTCAGTTAATAGAATACACAGAAATAGCAAATACATCTGCTAAATACAGTCCTTTGTACCGTCTTACATGTTTTTTCAGGATTTCAGAAAGAAATAATAATTTCCTTTTCAAAGGTACATTCGACATCTCTGCGTCTAGTAGGGTCCTAAAACTTCGAGGTCAGATCAATCAACTCACTCTTATTCAAGGAATAAAACATTTTCATTCAGGTACCGTATTTTTCGACCAAAGACCTATAAATGCTTTTCCTAACCACGAAAATAGTTATCTAACATCGATCAGTAAAAGCAACTGTACTTATCTTTAGTTATATATCCTTCTTTTCGTGTCTATGTCACTGAACTTCTAAACGGCTTGACCGATTTTGATGAATGTTTGTGTGTGTTCCAGTGGATTCGAGAATGATTTACATTCATAATTGGATACAGTAGGTGGCGCTGCAGTCGAGTCTGTTGTACCTAGAACTTTTTTAATTTAAGGGCTGTTTGTGAGTTCGAAGCTTTAAATTGATTTATTATTTATTTTCAGCCTGTTTCGTCCCACTGCAGGGCAAATACCACCTTTTTGCCTTACCAACACTCTCTATCTAGAGCTAGTGTGGACCAATCCCTCCTGTAAGGGTCAAGCTCATCCCGCCATCTTCGCCTAGATCTACCACGATGTCGCTGGACGATTGCAGCTTACTAAACATTTATAAATAATCGTTATTTGTAACCATAATACTTATCATCATCATCATCATTTCAGCCGAAAGACGTCCACTGCTGGACATAGGCCTCCCCCAAGTGTCGCCACATTGACCGGTCCCATGCGACTCGCATCCAGCGGATCCCCGCAACCTTTACCAGGTCACCGGTCCACCTAGTGGGAGGCCTTCCAACGCAACGTCTTCCGGTTCGCGGTCGCCGCTCTACAACTTTTCGGCCCCATCGGCCATCCGTTCTACGAGCAATGTGCCCTGCCCATTGCCACTTAAGTTTGGCAATTCTTCGGGCTACGTCGGTAACCTTGGTTCTCTTGCGGATATCCTCATTTCTGATTTTATCACGCAAGGAAACTCCGAGCATAGCCCTCTCCATTGCCCTTTGGGTGACTTTAAGCCTTCTGATGAGGCCCATTGTGAACGACCACGTTTCGGTCCCGTATGTTATCACTGGCAACACACACTGGTCATAGACTTTCGTCTTGAGACACTGCGGTAAGTTGGATGAGAAGATACCACGCAACTTCCCGAACGCTGCCCAGCCGAGTCGGATTCGACGATTGACCTCTTATAATATTTATACGAACAACTAAAATTTATAGTATATCATCCGTACTGAAATTATAAATGCAAAAAAGAGTTTGTTTCTGACACTTTCACGGCTAAACTACCTACTACACCGATTTTGATGAAATTTGGCACAGACTAGGCTTGAACCTCAAGAAAAGCTACTATTTAATCCCTGACTTCGTCTGCATCCACAATAACCGACATTCACGCGGTAAACATCGCAAGCAAGAGCTTGTAGCAACTCTAATACTATCTTTTTTGTTTTTAAGTAAATACAACATTTACAAGAATTATTCTTGTAAAAAAATAACACCTAAACAAACAAATATTTCCTCTTTAAAATAATATGTTTAGATACTAATGCAAAAGAATGGCAAACCAAAAAAAACTAACACAATAAGGCATCAAATTAGTCCACATTGCTGTCATCTGGAAATGTACCCAAGCATATAAATTAAATCAGAAATCAATAAGTAGCTACATTTACAACCTAACGAGTACCACGTGTAACAATAAATAAACACATATAACGTAATACTACACTAATAACATTCCCCAGACTATTATATTGTGAATAATATCACTATTAAACTCCACACAATAGCTGTATTAAACAGAAATGTATGAACTGCGACACTACAAGATCGCGTTTATCAATTAGCAAACTAATTAATTGAGATTGATATGGATTAAGTGTAACGTGTACGAGTAATATTAGGTACAGGTATATACTAATACGTTTTCGATTACTAGTATGTTTACTGAACTGTTGTATTGTATTTAACCGACTTCAAAAAGGAGGACGTTCTTAATTTGGTTGGTTTTTTTTTTAACGTATGTACACTGATTACGCTGAGGTTTATGATCCGATTTACGTGATTCTTCTTTAGTTTGATGCGGAATAGTTGCTATTTGGTCCCATAAACATTTAACATAGTTTGGCCCAGTAGTTTTGATTTTATGAACATTTTTTTTATTTGTTTTTTATGTTTGACCACGCATAACTTTTTTCAGTGTGTTCCGATTTTGATGATTATTTTTTTAATTGATAGTGTATACCTCGAACTTGATCCCATATATATTTCAAGAACATATTCTACCCCTAAGGGTAAATTATGGGATGACTGTTTTTTTTTTTTTCACCGTTTCGTAATTAATTTGTATGATAAGAATTCGGCACTAAAACGCGAAAATAAACTTTTCAACAAAAATGACAACCGCCTTCAAAATCGGTTGTCTTTTTTGTTAAAAAGTTTTATTTATAAATTAAGGTACTATTACCTTTATCCACAACTATACTCCATTGACAATAAGATTAGACATATACACAAACCTTTTTTACCGTCCGTTCAATCGATTTTGACTTATATTGCGTTGGTGGCATGACAAATGGCAGCGGCAGTAAACAGTTGTTATTGTAACCACTTTTTTGCCTCTAATGTCATCCTTAAGCCTACGGAATAGAATTCAAAATCGGTTGAAAGGACTGTAAAAAAGGTTTGTTTTAAAGTGTAATCATAATAAAATTGTAAATGGAGTATAGTTCCGTGTGAATTTTCTAAAAGATCCCAATTTTTTTTTGGTCGTCTCCTCGAATAGGCCGGATAACTATTTAGTATTATCTAAAACGTAGTGAAGGTTCTTTTTATATAATAAGCCCGCCACACTATTCAACCAATCCACAATGGCGACCACGAGAAAGCGCCGAGGCAATGAAGCTCGACGAGTCCCGGAGTATCGTTACAAGTTACTGTCTACGATCCCGCAACAAAATTAGTCAGAAAAGAACAGCGGAGGATTGGCTATTTTTTATGTAAAGAAACATAATATGTCTTAACGATATGGCAATATAGATAAAATTTCAAACACATAATAGCATTTGGTTTTGTATCTACAGCGGTTATCGTTGAAATTTCAACTATAATGTCATGACTTTAAGGTATACAAGGTGTAACGTTAAACACGCAAAACCTCAGACACCCCAAATGATTTTTAGTTCAATTTCTGCTCGTTATTCTAATCAAACTATTTTCAGGTTTTGCGTATTTGACGTTACACCTTGTATATGCTCCCTTGCCGTACCGCGCCGCGAGCGGATCTGAGGAACAAACATAATTTCCACTACGAAGGTATCATATAATATCTAACCTGATAAGACACACAGCTGCGACCTGCTCTTTCGTTGCATGGCTGTGTGTAATATTCTTATAACTTATTACGTGAAACCCGCTGCGAAGCTCAACAAAGAACCTCACAATAAAATATTGATAAACTGATTGAGTGGTGCAAGTTAGAAGATGTTGGAATATCTTGTTGCGTGGTTCAAAGATCGAGTTTACGAGCGAGTCAAAGTTAAATTATTTATTAAAATTAGACCATTATAAGGAATTCATCATCATCATCATTATTTCAGTCGAAAGACGTCCACTGCTGGACATAGGCCTCCCCCAAGTGGCGCCACATTGACCGGTCCCGTGCGACTCGCATCCAGCGGATCCCCGCAACCTTTACCAGGTCATCGGTCCACCTAGAGGGAGGCCTTGCAACGCAACGTCTTCCGGTTCGCGGTCGCCGCTCTAGAACTTTTCGGCCCCATCGGTCATCTGTTCTGCGAGCAATGTGCCCTGCCCACTGCCACTTAAGTTTGGCAATTCTTCGGGCTACGTCGGTAACCTTGGTTCTCTTGTGGATATCCTCATTTCTGATTTTACCACGCAAGGAAACTCCGAGCATAGCCCTCTCCATTCCCCTTTGGGTGACTTTAAGCCTTCTGATGAGTTTTATATTTCAAATTAATCAAATATAAAAAAAAATAACAATTGTTTGTACTGGACAAACTCAAAAGATACTTAACCAATTTTAAAAACTATTTCACTTATAGATAGTTACTACATCAGCGAGTACCCTATGCTATATCTTATTATAAAAAAAACAGCGATCTGTAAGAAAATTGGCAACGAAGGCAAAGTGCTATACAGGTATTGAAACGAAAAGGGTTGCAAGAATATTTAATATTTTGGTTATAAATATTTTAGTTTTAAGTGAGGTGCGGTATCAAGAAACTTTATTAACCTATAAATAATAGGATAACAATTTTTTTTAAATAGTAAATAATTATTCATATTTTCCTTTATCCGATTAGCAGTTAATACTAACCCTATTGGCTTAGGTGCCCCAAATAAATCCCTAATGATCCAAATGCAAAAATATAGCCACAATATGGCATATAAACTGCATTGTAATCATTGAAATTACTAACAATCTATCGTCAACCCAATTTTTCAACTCGCTACATCTTACACCTCGGTCCAATCTCTCAAGAATTGCAGAACATAGCCGCGGCATCTCAGAGCAATGGCGCGGTCTGGCATTGGGCTGGCATTGACTACCGCGCTGGCAACGTTCCAGCGATTGGCAATGCCATAATTGCTTTGTACGCCGGTTAGTTAACGTCGATACGATGTTTATGACAGAAGAATTGTCGCCAATTATTGTGACAGACTAGGATTTTATTGTAACAGATATTGGATTACGAAAAATGTGGCGTTTGTTTGTTTAAAGGGGTTCCTAGACGGCTTTACTTTTACTTCAATGTAGCTGAAGCATTTTCATAATACTTAAACTTTGCTTGCGATCGGTGTGTGTGTAGGTGTATACACCCAACCCAACGTGGCAATACCTCCAATCTCTTGGACAAATTTCCAGATGGCGGTGATTTGATGATTTATTTTAATGCCTTATTATATTCGTTTTAGTCTATTTGTTGTAGGTTTATTGTGTTATTATTCGTGTAAATATTGTAAATCTGTTCTAATATTATAAAGCTGAAGAGTCTGTTTGTTTGGATGAACGCGCTAATCTCAGGATCTACTTACTGGTTCGAATTGAAAAATTCTGTTTGTGTTGGATAGTCCATTTCTTAAAGAAGGCTATAGGCCCATGCGAAGCCGGGTCGGGTCGCTAGTTATAAATAAATGATTGATTTCAAGTTAAGTCTAATTCGACATTCAAATTAACCGTTTCCCCGCCAAGTGGTCCTAACGAGCATTCTAGATGACTGTCATTAACTACAGGTGCTGAACGGTTTAATTAGATGTTCCTAAACTTAGATTAAAACTTTGTGAACTGGAAGGAAAAATAGTTTTAATTAGAGAATTAATGGGGGTTTAATGTTAGGGATGATTAAAGAAGGGGTTTATTTAATTGGACTAGTAAGTTAAAAGATGCTCAAAAGCGTTATTATAGCTCAACATGGTCAATAAAGAAATTTACTATCGATATCACCATTAAATTATGTAGACGTTTACCGTAACCCCGATTTTTAAAATGACGCACACGGGCCACCGGCCACAACCACAAAACGCCGCCACTGGCATATTTCCTGTAATTTTCATACATTTTATATGGACTCGCCGCACACGGTTGGCGCCGGTGGCCGCCACACGCTGCAAATCGTCGCTGCTCGCTTCTTGTGGCCCGTACCGGCCACTAAACGCTGCCACACGCCACTCGCGCGATTTCTAACCCTTTTCTCCCTAAATCTTCTTCGACAGAGTTCATTATATGGGTTAAAAAGTAGCAACCACCGACCGCAGGTGTCGACCATCGGCCACAAGTGGCTGTCGCGCGCTTCAGCTACTTTTGTGGCCGTTTCTTGCCTCTTGTGGCGGCGCGCGTTTGTGGCTGTGGCCTGTGGCCCGTGCGCGGCGACTCTAACCTGTAAGTATTTCAGAAAAGTCCTAAATACATTGACAATAAGTATTTAATACAAACTTTAAAGTTCAGAATCGTGGAAATTAACAAATAAGTATAAAAAATGGTTTGATTATTTTTCTAAGAGTTTTTAAGAGAACCTCATCTGTTTAGCCTTTTCCCAACTTAGGTATGTTGGGGTTGGCTTCCAGTCCCACCTGATGGAGCTGAATACCAATGTTGTATTTGGAGCCAATGGCAATCTGACCTCTACAACCCAGTTGCTGGGTTACACGATACCAATAGGGTATTACACCCATTTTTGAAAAGTGTCTCAATGAAATTCTGTAGTGCTAATATGCCACCAAAAAAAACACAAAATTTTTATTCAATTGATAAGTGCCATAAAAATGCATCCAAATTTTAAATTTTCAAATTTCGCGCGTGGTTTGACGAAAACGCCTCTTACTGGACGCCATATTGCTCAGCGTAAATGACGTCAGTTCGTTTTGTATCAAATGAGCTCATATTAAATATGATAATTGTATATCATTTAAAAATAATTAAAAGTATATTGGTTCTGTAATAGTTGTAATAATGAAAAAATTACGTTGGTTACGAAAATAATAAAAGTACAAAGACTGTATTACGCCAATCGGTTGATTGACAGTTGACAATTTTTTGTTTACACAGCCGTACTGCGTAATAATATGGCCGCTACTATTTCATGGTGTTTTATAACAGATTAAAAATACTGAAAACTTTGAATTGGATTTAAAAAATTATTTTGTTATTTTATGAACTAAAACTTACATTTTCCGACTGCTTTATGCCTAAACTGTCTCAATAACATATTTATAGATTTGTTCTCGTATAGAGTAAAATACCCTATTGGTAAGACTGTTTATAAGATTTTTTAGCTTCTGACTACCTGTAACGACTGTCAAAGATCTACAAATGACAGACGGGACTAACAGCATAAGTACTTATCGAGACACGGAGGGATCTCGTTATGAAATAGATGGTTAGCTATCCACGGCCAGTGTAGCTTAACCATAATGAGAGAGAGAGATCTCTCTTTTTTAAGAGAGCATAATAATATGAGGGTGTTACTACACCAATCGATCGATCATCGATCGATACCATCAGTCGACGTCGATCGACGTTGATCAATTGGTGTGGTAGGTTTTGGCTGATCGACGGATACCGTTCGACTAACTAGTCGATCGATTGCCGGTCGATGGCATCAGTCGATGTTAATGGATTAACTCCGGATATAATCCATCACTAATAATAATCAAGCAGCTCGATCGACGTCGACTGATCCATTCTACCATCGATCGATGCCGTCGATCAACGATCGATCGATTGGTCTGGTAGAAACTATCGATCGACGTCGACTAATCCATTCTACCATCGATCGATGCTGTCGATCGACGATCGATCGATTGGTCTGGTAACACCCTGAGAGTTTTTAAGTTTTCCATAGAAAACTTGAAATGGCCCTACATTAAATTTCCATGCCCTTTTAAAAAATATTTTATACTCTTTTATTATTCCTATGTTTTATACCTTGCAAATAATGTAAGCTTCATTTAAATCTGTTCAATAATTTCCCGGTTTGTATAACAAAACGTGCGGCGTGTTGAACGCTTTTTTGATTTGCGTTTGAGAATTCGATCAGAAACTTAACAATTAGTTATAGCATGAACACATTTACACACCGATTAAAACTGACATAAATCACGAACACAGTTACTTCTATCATACCAATCACTGCTTTTAGTGGAACATCGAATTTGTTTTAACGGTTTAAGAGGTCTTTTCGGGCCGTCGCGGGGTCTTTCCGACCCGTCGGATACGTCAGACCGTCGTCACCGAGTAATCTTAGCACGGGTTATTAAGCTACCTGAGCACTTGGATTACAGGCGATAGGTAATTGCTAAAGAAAATGGCGTCACAATCGTCTATGAATAAAATTTGTTTATGTGTCAGCTGAGAACACTTCGGTGTTGGCGTCGTATTATGGTGTGAAGTATTTATAGTACCTATTCTGAATCTGGATACATTTAAAAATAATTCGTAAAACAAAATTGACACGATGATACGGTTGGCGCAGTGGCTGAGCGATCGACTGCTGCGCAGCGTGTTGCGGGTTCGTTTCCCGCCCAGGGTAAACATTTGTGTGACGAGCACTTGTGTTTGCCTTGTGTCTGGGTGTTGTTTATCTATATATGTATATATGTATGTATTTACAAAAAAAAAATGTATTTGTGTATGTATATCAGCTGTCTGACACCCATAGTACAGGGTCTCCCTAGTTTGGGGTCAGAAGGCCGTGTGTGAAAATGTCCCCACAAAAAAAAAAAAAAAAGGTAAGCTTCTTTTATCGATTTGACGTAATTAAAGGTAAAAAGTATGTAGGTACTCAGCAGTAACGTAGACTATTGTACCTAGGTTTTTCTGAAAATTGTGTAGATAGGTAAAAACCTAGGTACTGTTAAGGTTGCATGCATAATGTACAGCCCAGATTTAGCTCCGTGCGATGTTTTTTATTTCCCATGGTAAAAATAATGCTTCGTGGGCGAAAATTTCGGCAGTTATTTTTAAAAGATACATTTCTAAATGTTTGGAAACTGGTTCAAACGAATACATAAGTGCTTTTTCATATTCTAACTATTCTTTCTATTTTGGCAGTGAGGTGCCAGTCGCGAATAGCACCGCCCCATTTCTACTCGTGGGTGTCGTAGGTAGAAGGCGACAGAGGGATATTGACCAGAGGATGGGCAGCAGCGTCCTTCTGAGTACCATAACACCTACTACGATCGCTAACATCCATCGACCAAGTTAGACCTATGCCCAGGGCCTCAAGTCTGCTATTACAATAGTGTCAGAATGGCCTATCATTGATTTCATTATTGTTGATTTTGTCAAGTTTGGTAATCTACTAGTATAATGGCATCATTATGACTTTCCAATGGTCAACCACTGACACGCCATTATATATTTATAAAGAAATTATATAGAATGGTAATCTCGTACAAAATGACAACTGAATGACTGACTTAGACGGTAATCTGCTAAAATTTTGACAGTTCCTTTTGATCAGTGACCTACCATTAGATCGTCATTGTGCAGTCAATGATCGACCATTATGAATTTAGCAGATTACGAACTTTTAGCAAAATGACAATGGGATCGTGTTGGACTGACGAAATTATAAAAATAGCAGACTTGGCCCCCTGCAGTGGGCCGCTAAAGGTTGACATGAAATATTTTTAATTTCACTAACAATTTTTGAAAACAGTCCACGTATATTATGCCAGGTAAGCTACCCTACTTACCTATGTATAACACGACTCATATAAACACAACCTTACTAACAACAAATAAACGCACTACACATTGATATTCACAGCCCTGAACTCATAAACTTGGCACCTCAGTCAGGAACAGCTGTGTGTAGCGACATGGTGATGTGTTCCGGCAGACGAACAACCTTTGTGTGGTAGGCAGGTGAAGGTCGGTTGTATGAAGACCAAATAATTTTGATCGATATTCAGCATGATGTATAAAATTTTTTGATACTTTAACAGCCTTTACAGGCTTTACTTGATCGCCAATAGGCTGGACTGCCCATTTAACCGGCATTACTGTGGCAGGCATGTCGCTGTTTCAATGCCGGTTAGAAATTTGTAATTTTTGTGTTAATATTATTTATAGATATGACTCGTGATGTAAATGTAAACGAATAGTTTTAATTTTAATTCAATTGAATGTATTGATGTTTTGTGTTGTTAATGGAATTTTATAAATTGAGATGAGTCTTGTTACTTGAATTTGAATAAATAATAATAGTAATAATAATGGCTCTTATAATTTAAATTTGCGATTGGTGATGCGGTGCTGGAGCAGTACCTACCTACCTATGGGTGTCGAACAGTATACTCGAATGGTTACCTTTTTTATGGTGCTTCCTTCGTTCTCCTAACATTGTTTGTCCGAAATTCATTATTCATAACACGTTTGCTATAAACTTCGGTAGCCGTAATGTTCAATAATTCGGAATTTTGTTTAACATAATATTATTATCGTTACTTCTAAAACTATTCTGTTATAATATCGAGTACTAAATAATTGATTCTCTTAATTAAGTTATTTTTTCTTGAAACCATTACCTCGCTTCGCGACTAAACCTTTTAAGCAATTTTAAAGTGTTTTGAGGTTAGGTTACAAAATTATTTGAATTTATGACTTAGGTAGAACTTTTATTGAAAACTGTTTAAGTCTTTTGTATACTATATTATTTTAATATTTGATGGCAATCATAGATATTCGAATTGTAATATTTATACAAACTAATTTAGGGCATATTGTATTCAGTGATTTCAATTTTATGGTATGTGATATTATGTGACATTAAGTTCGAGCCAGTTATCAATCGGACAAATGATGATTAGGATAAAATAATTATGGTACTTTAGATTATGGATAAAAAAGTTAGGGAGCAAAATAGAGAACCCTTTTTTATACAGTAAATTATCTGTATACAGAAAACAAGATTAGCCCACGATTATTCATCTCAGTTTCGGAATATTATTTTCAATTCACTAAAGTATAATAATATCTAATATATAAAATTCTCGTGTCACAGTTTTCGTTCCCGTACTGCTCCGAAACGGCTTGACCGATTCTGATGAAATTTTTTGTGCATATTGGGTAGGTCTGAGAATAGGCCAACATCTATTTTTCATCCCCTTTTTTCACCCCTTTTTCATCCCCCGTAGATCGGGACAGGACAACGTCTGTCGCGTCAGCTAGTGAATTTATAAATATTTGATTCTACCATTTTCTGTGATTTGAGATTCAGAAGCGGATCTCTGTATTGTTGACAAAACATCGATCATTTCCCCATTTAATCGGTGGACACTGGACACCTGCCGTACCGGGCACGCAATGAATTGTAAACATGTTTCGGTAACAATAACATCGGTTTGTTTTTGCAATGGAGATTATGTGGAAGAATTTTAATAATACCTTAATTGGTATTTTGAGAGAAATTCTATTTAATTTTTTACCGACTTCATATAAGGTGATTGTCTTTTCAACCGACTTCAAAAAAGGAGGATTTTGCATTAAGTATGTGCGCGATTTGTTACGCGATTTCTCCGGCAAACGCAAACCGATTATGAAAATCTATCAAAATTCTTTTTTTTATGAACAGGGTATGCTTCAGGGGTGGTCCCATATAAATTTTATCGAAATTGATTCAGCACTTTTTGAAAAATCAACAAATACCCAAAAATTTTACATAGACGACGTTTTAGTTTCATCGATCTTTGTAGTAGTTATCTTTCAATCTCTTCTTAATAGATTTGGATGAGAAGGAGGTACTGAAAAGCGGAAAATAAAAAGCTTTTTACAAAAAAGACAACCGCCTTCAAAAAGTGAAAAATAACTTTAGCACAGAACACACATTGACTTTAGTTTCGGAAGTCGGTGGCAATACAAAACAACAAACAGAACAAAGCCACTGAATTTCGAAACTAAAGTCAATGTGTGTTCTGTGCTAAAGTTATTTTTCACTTTTTGAAGGCGGTTGTCTTTTTTTTAATCATTATTTATGGTATGTAAGCAAGTTCGTGATTTTCTCATAAACTACTTTCCGGTGATTGGATGGAGTTTAACTGCATATGTATAGATTTATAGATAAGGTTTTAATAAATAAAGCGATGTCCAAGATTATAAGACACCAGAGGTTTTAACTAAAACGCAAGAGTAAGTTAGTGAAATTTCCACTAATCGGTGATGTTATGCTTGATCAAATCTCTTCGTTTTTTCTTTTTTGTTTTACCGTTTCTTTGGATGGATTGGGATGATAAGAAGTAGGTAGGTCGTTCGTCATACGGCAGACATGTCCAGCCCAGTTCCCTTTAAGCTGGGCAGCCTTTTGAGACACGTCAACGATCTGTGTTTTCGAACACAGTACGGTACACTTACGTATTTGTACAAAATATTCGCCTTATTTGGATATTATAAAATATACATTACTGATATTGAAATTAAGTTGATTTTGTATTATCCAAATAAGGCAAATTTTTGGACAAATACGCCATGTGAAGTGCCATCTTAAGGCGCTACCCCGACCAAAAGTGCGTTCTTTTTTCGTTATTCAGGGAATAGCCCCTGCCCCAGCCCCAACTCATTAATTAAGAGAAACAAACTACATCTAAAAGCATATTAATAATGTTCAATATCCTATCATCACATTACACGTTCTTATTTTTTTTTTATGTACACTTTATACATCTAAATCTCCCTGTAAAAAAATGACTAAAATAATTGAAAACATGTATCTTTTGCTAAAGTCGACGTGCTATTAATTTGAAGATTACAGTAATAGATAGGTAACATAACAAGCTTTAAAATTCACGTTTTATTTTATTTCAAAAGATCGGTTCTCTTTTTTACAACAAAAAAAAAACAAAAAATTGTGCGTATTTCAATTCTGCGGCAAAGAGGAAATGTATGGTCAAGGTTATTTGGTCAGAGAAGCGCCTTAACATCTGCGTTCCATAATACATTGGCAAACCTTGACTTTGGACTTGATGTCATTGAAACTGTTGAACAAAGGCCCACCCCAAGGGTGGCTTATATTTTTTTTTTTTTTTTAAATATTGTTATAGGCTTGCGTTTGACCGCAACTCACCTGATCTTAAGTGATGATGCGGCCTAAGGTGGAGCAAGCTTGCCTAGAATAAACCGGTTCACTCGTGCCTTGAAGATACCCAGATTATATGTATCGGGGAATAGAGAGGCGGGCAGTGAATTCCACAGTCTGGCAGTTCGCACAATAAATGTGGAGTCAAAGCGCTTGGTTCGAGACCGTGGAACTTCAACCATATAGCGGTGACGTTTCGCCGTCTCCCTGCTCGTCCGGTGATGGAATGGGAATGGGGGAATTAGGTTGTGCAATTCCAAAGCACACTCTCCGAAATGTACCCGATAAAAGACCTAATAAGATATAGTGTACTAGAGGTACTTTTAAATTGAAGAGGGCAAAGCGAGAAGATACTTTTGTATTAACTAAAGAGAATGCCGTCGGCCTCTGATGGCGCCAGGCTAAACAATGCTTTGATAATAAAATGGGAGTAACATTTCTAGATTCGAAAGGCTTTCTAGAACATTAATCTATAGTGTTTAAACGAAACATTTAGTGAAATGATATCTACTGAGGGTAGGGATATGATGGATTATGGTCTCAGATCTATAGAACTTCATCAAAAATAACCGAGGGAGAATTTTCCAGAATAGCAACATTATTAAAACAACCTCCAATATGATATTTTAATAACGCAATTTTTTTATCAATAACAATAATAATTCATTACTGTTAAGTACCAAATTGCTATCAATCGATTAAATGTCAACCTTGACATTAAGTGGTCACAATCATGATGTTAGCCGGAAGTGGTCATCAGAGGAACAATGGCGGTCAAGCCGGATGTCGGCCATTTCGTGGCTACGTACGTTAATGACGGGCTCAATTTCTCGTTGAATGATGCACATAATTTTTTAGCTGATATTTTGCTGATAAATGTTAATATATAATTCATGATCATTATTTTGATCTGGAATCAGAAACGTGATTTTTCATTGGTCACGTTTTTGTGGATAAACTAAGCAAATTATGATTGATTGAGATAATAAAAAAATATGTTATATTTTTGTTTACTGCATAGTTGATCTAGTAAGTTGTGGGAGAATCTCCATCCACCACCACCCAACTTCGTTCAACCCAAAGAACATCTGTCACTCGGAAGTGATTTGTAGTGTCCTATATGGAAAGCGCTCAATAGACTGCGCACCCAGATAGGCCGCTGCAAACACAACCTAGCAAAATGGGAGATAATAGATCCCACCGGCAACCAGTGTGAGTGCGGTGATCCTGACCAGACAATGGCCCACTTACTACAGTGCCCAAAGTGCCCCTACACCTGCACCTCAGAGGACATTAAAAACGCCACTAATGCTGCGATACATGTGGCTACCTCCTGGGCCCAAGTAGTCTAGCATAAAGGAAAATCATCGATTCGAAAAGAAGAAGAAGTTGGTCTAGTGGATACAAGTATTGCGAGTTCTACCCTAGAGGTACGAAATTTAAAATCCGAGTCGAGCAGTGTTATTTGGAACTCTAGCAGGAAACAGGTATTAGAGTAGGCTTTTGTAATGGGCCCTCTATTATTAAATCTTTTTTTGTGTTTCCCTTTTCTCTCATTTTATCTGTCTTTAATTATTATAACTGGTCTTAACTATTGCAATTACAATTAAATAAATAGAATTAAAATACAACCTAAGGAAAGGAAATTCACCCGTTAATGATGCTGTTCGTAGCTACTTAACATTCATACAAATAGGTATAAGGCATATCATTTTATTTCAAATCTAAAACTCTAAGAATAGGTAGGTAATTGTCACTCAAATGTCTGTCCTTACGAAAGTCATTAAAACCATGTGCGCAGTTCATTTTAATGCGTACATAAAGTACCTCACACCTGTTGTACCTACTTACTTCGCGACAGAACGTTATAAAGTACAAGATGAGACGCTTCTTAGCTTAATGGCACAGTTTCTGGAAAATGAACATTTTTTTATACCCGATTGCGAACTAAATAGATGGAAACAATGGAGAAAATAATAGCTTCATGTCAATTTTAATTTCGGAGTACTAATGTTTGATTCATACCTCCGAACTTTTAGCTTTTTATAATGTAACTACGTTCATAGTTCCACATCGTCACTGGTTTCACTTGTTGTTGTCATTTAATAAATATAATGTCTAACGAAATGGCTGAACCCTATCTCATAAGATACAGGTTAGACCTACGCTTCATTTACAATAGCATTAGACAGAAGTTAAAAAAGATTCTTTTTAATGCACACCTTGTAACAAAAGTACAATAAACATGCTAAAGTTACGATAGACACCGAATTTATTAGATATAATCTATTTTTACAGTAGCTGTCACAGGTATTTATAACTATTCTAGTTATCTTCTAAAATTATGTGACTTTCATTTAGTTGTATATTTAATTCCAATTTTAAATTACAGTGTCAATGCTAAAAACCGACGGATGAACATTACCGGGAACGTTGTTCGTTTTACTGTAATTCTACCAAATGTTACCAATCTTTAAAATACTTTTATTCTGTTTATAATATTATACATCCATATTTAGTACTATCTTAGATCGATTTATCAAAATTATGTTAAAATAAGTTTAATTAAAATTGTTTAAACTTATCTTTGATATAAAATATTTTGCATTCCTACTTCTATGAGCCTCTTTTTTCTAATGCTATTATAAATGGAGTATAGTATAAGGGATAGAGTTAAAAATTATTGTACTTCTACATACGTTTAAGTTATATTGCTTGAATCACGTCAACAGGGGGCCAAGTCTACAATTTTTATAATTTCGTCATTCCAACACGATCCCATTGCCATTTTGCTAAAAGTTCGTAATCTGCTAAATTCATAATGGTCGATCATTGGTCGGTCGAATTAAACGCAATGACTGCACAATGACGTTCTAATGGTAGGTCACTGATCAAAGGAACTGTCAAAACTTTAGCAGATTACCGCCTAAGTCAGTCATTCAGTTGTCATTTTGTACGAGATTACCATTCTATATCATTTCTTTCAATGGCATGTCAGTGGTTGACTACTGGAAAGTCATAATGACGCCATTATATTAGTAGATTACCAAACTTGTCAAAATCAACAATTATGAAATCAGTGATAGACCATTCTGACACTATTGTAACAGCAGACTTGAGGCCCTGAATGTTTGCAGTGCAATGTGTATGCATCTTGTTTAGTGCATCTTTGTTTATGCAATAAATGTATTATTGTAATTATTAATGTACTTGTCCCGCATGTACATGTTGTTTTCCGCGTGGAAGTCTGGGATACTTAAAAATATAGCCTTCAGCACTCAGAGATAACGTAGCTCCTAATAACATAAGAATTTTCAGAATAGGACCTGTAGTTCTGGAAATTAACGCGTTTAAACAAAAAATAAATAAACAAGTCCTTCAGCCTAATCATATTCGTCATCATTATCATATTCGCTCTTCTTCTTCTTTTCGAATCGATGGTTTTCCTTTATGCTAGACTACTTGGGCCCAGTAGGTAGCCACATTTATCGCAGCATCAGTGGCGTTTTTAATGTCCTCTAAGGTGCAGGTGTAGGGGCACTTTGGGCACTGTAATAAGTGGGCCATTGTCTGGTCAGGATCACCGCACTCACACTAGGTGTCGGTGGGATCTATTATCCCCCATTTTGCTAGATTGTGTTTGCAGCGGCCTACCTGGGTGCGCAGTCTATTGAGCGCTTTCCATACAGGCCACTGCAAATCACTTCAGAGTGGCAGGTGTTCCTTGGGTTGAACGAAGTTGGGTGGTGGTGGTGGACATCCCTACGGACGACGGGTGGTGCGATACCAGCCAACGGGTAGAGCTTGTTGAGCGGAGTCGGTCTTAGGCAGCCCGATATAATGCGACACGTCTCGTTCGCTTATTTCAGTCTATTACACTGCTGAACGTAGGCCTCCCCCAGAGATCACTAACCAACCTTAATCATTTATTAGTTTAGACTTATTAACAATACATATACTAAGGCGAACGCTCACCGCTGCATCGATTAGTTGACACCTACAATAGGCAATTTGGCCCAACCGTATGTCTATTCTGTTACAATTTCCCTCGGTGAACACCTAGGTGAAGTGAGCTGTCATTTTTCCGTCTGCTTTGTCAATCCCCATTCCCTTGCATCGGGACGGATGACAGCTCACTTCACCTAGGTGTTCACCGAGGGAGATCGTAACAGAATATCTCTACTGTAGAGCTATTCAGATATTATGTTTCTCAGCAAGGCTATATTTAGAAAATAAATTGTTACTATTTTAAGTGATCAGCCGTGCTATTCTGTTACAATCTCCTTCGGTGAACACGTAGGTGAAAATGAGCTGTCATCCGTCCCAATGCTAGGGATTAACAAAGCAGAAGGACGGATGACAACTCACTTCACCTAGGTGTTCACCGAGGGAGATTGTAACAGAATAACACTGCAGAACCCTAATAATTAAGTAATGTTTTTCTTTTATTCTGTTTATTCTTTTTAACAACCTAAATTCTTCCTAACAACTAGTACATCAGAATCTGTTTGGTAATATGTGGATATCGTTGTGGGTAGTGTATTTGTTACCTATTTTGTTATTTGTTATTTATTATTACTTTTATTTTTTTTATTTATTATTATTTTGTTATTTTGTTATTATATATTTGTTATCTAACCTACATAGGTTAGAACTTATTAATAGACAGCAGTGTAATAATAAGTACACATGTACTTATTATTACACTGCTGTTTGTTATCCCTAAGTAAATAAATAAATAAATATATCTATAGCAGATTTGTGCCAGTTTTATGAGACATAAAAATTGCTATACCAAAACGCGATGTCACAATAGATTTTGTAGGTATATCAATAGCCACTTGTAATGTCACTTATTTTCCAACTTATTTGATTAACTAGGAATTTATTGATTTCAAAGCCACAAAAAATTTTTTTTTTACTGAAAATGTATTGGATTTTCATGGCTAAAATAAAGAGTTTTTGATTAGCGAAGTTGTATTTTGGAATTAGGTATTGGTTAATGGCGTAGCAGTGAAAGCAGAAGAAAGAAAGAAAGAAAAGAAATTTGGTACAGCAATTTACAATTATGGCGTCACTGGGCAACTCAATTGACTTAAGATATTTCGAAAGCAACGAAATATCTAATTTTACAGTGAATTGATTCATCGGGTATTCAGGACTAAAATCGAGTGTTATTTGTTAACGTAATTTAGTCTTCAGCGTGTGTTTTAGTATTTTTAGCTAACCCCTCTGGTTATTTTACAATACTGCAGATAAAAAAAATACATTCTATTCCCACAATAGGCTAAAGTGTACATCGTGTAACAACCAATAAAAGTAGCTGCCGCCAGTATAGTGGGGCTATAAACACCGATAGCAGTGTGGCCAGGCAATAAAATTGTTTTGCCCCCACCCCTTCTCTCTTTACGACGGCCACCCGGAAATTGGGGAGAATTTCGTCGTCATAACCTGGCAACACTACTTTTATTATCCGCACACCGTTTTATGGTCGATCTGTGTTATTTGTGGTCGATTTTCGCCGTTTCCTTACGATATATAGCGGATCAGCAATGTTACAAGTGATGGTTGATGATAATTCTTACTGACTGTTGTATTGTTATATGTATCTTGTGAGAATTATATCACTATCTATACATATTATTAAAAAGTCCCCTGTCGCGTCTATTTGGTTGTCTGTTCGCGAAAAATTCAAATCCCACCAAATCTATAAATGGCTCGCACTGTAAAAAAGTTTTCAGTTCTCTACCTATAATCTCTAACTTTACTTGCCCTAACTTCACAAACTCTACTCCTTAGTCAAAATATTTATATGTGGCTAGGCCGTTTGCTACCGTTACATGGGTGTAAGGTAAAAAATGTATTCACGGTTCATTACGTTACTGATAAACAATAGTTCTTATAGTAACGAAACAGCTAAGCTAACTGACTAAGGAGTTTGTGAAGTTAGGGCAAGTAAAGTAGAGATTATAGGTAGAGATCTAGATAACTTTTTCACAGTGCAAGCCATTTATTTCGCGTCTTGGCAAGATTTTACATGAAAATGTTTTTGGTGGGATTTCACTTCACTTTCACTTTTCACAGACAATATTTTTTGTTTTGTAATTTTTTCTAGTTTAAGAATTTTTTTGTGGTTTGTGTACTAATACTAGCTTACATTCCAAATTTCAGCTTTCTAGGACTTCAGGAAGTACCCCAGAATTTTGATGATCATCAGTGAGTCAGTGACGAAATCGGGCTTTTTTAGATATCAATAAATTGTAAAGTATAATAGCTATGCAATTAAAACTTTATATATTTAATAACTCTACTACTGACATCATCATATTTTTATCTGGCATTTTCCAAACCCAAGTTATGAGGGTTCAAAAAAACTTCGAAGCGCTTTGAGAAAACGTAGGCAGTGCCCTGCCTTGCGCTTCGCTTTGCTCGTCTACTGAACGGGATTTTCATACAGTTTCACCAATAGACGGGTGATTCATTCACCAGAAAAGGGCAGAGGCAATGGATCCGTTGCTGGATCCAAGACAGTTAAGAAACACTCAACTATCTTGGATCGAGCAACGAAATTAATCAGAAAAGATCAGCGGGGGAGTAACATATAATGTATTTTCCACTTTCCTCAAACTCAAGCAGGAGACAGAACAGAACGAGTCCAGTAAGCACAGTATAGGGATGTTAACACTTGGGAAAAGCCCAGTCGCCAAGCACCATGGATTACAAATAATATAAAGAGAGCTGTTACATTTTGATTCCAAAAATAGGGATGGCAAAAACGGTAATTGTCTTGTTTTCCATAAAATCATTTGTACTATTATTGTTTTCCATAATCGTCCCCCGTCATAATATTTACTTGCACTACTATCATTTATACTAATAACGTTTGTCATATCAACTTATTAGTCATAACTTTCATTTGCCATAAAATTAGTACCCATAATAACATATGTTAAAATCATTAGTTTCTATAAGTAACACATTACATAATCGTTACTTGACATAAGCAACATTTAATATAATTTAGAAACGTTTATTGTTTTGTACAAAAATTAATGTCATTAAGGCCACCCACTAACCAAATGATTTATTACAGTAGGTAAATCAATCTTTAGACAATAAAAAGTTAGTAAAAATCGAAACGGGTAGATTAGGTTAGGTGGTGACCACACAACGCGCGAAGGCGAGTGAGCGTAGCGATCGTGCCGCGGCAGCGGCCGCCTAGCGCCAGATGTCCCTAATTGCGTAGCAAATAATATTTAGACATTTGTTTTGGCATAAATTAGATTCGCATAATGTTACTAGGCATAATGTGCAAATCTATTGTCCCACGCTAAAGTATTGTCTTAAAATACAATAAGTTGTGGTGCAAAAGTTAGTGACAGAAACGAATCGCTGCAAAACCGACTCTACGTAGTCTTGTCTGCCCTACACCTAGAGTGTAATCTAAGCCCGCGTAGGCGCGAAGGGGCGAGGCGGCCCGCGAGCTGAGGAGCAGGTGGTTTTAACGCTCGCCACCGTGGCTGAGGCTGGTCGGCGCAGGCGGCCAGCAAACCGAAGCTTCGGTGGTAAGCGTAAAACACATCTGCGACGATAAGCTCGCGTGGGACCGCCGGAGCCCCGCAGCGCCGGAGCCATGACAGAAACCATGCCTGCTACATGTTGCATGCTGCATGCTTGCTTGCATGCTGCATGCTTGCCGCATGCTTGCTGCATGCTTGCTTGCTGCATGCACGGTGTATGCTTATTTACATGTTTGCGTGGTTACTGCATGCATGGTAAAAATATGTTTTAATAAATTTATGCTTTAGAATGTTAACCCTTTCCCAGTCCCACGAACCACATATGGTTCAGGTTGATTGTTTAACTATTGTGTCTGTTAATTAGACAGTGAAAGTGTTAAGCTTAATCATTATTACGATTAGAAAAATTATGCGTAAGCTGCCATACGTAAATAATGTTATTGCGAAAATATAATTAGGGAGAAACAAATATATGCTAAGTTATATTAGGTCTTAAAATTTTATGCAAATGGATAGAGAAGGTTTATTTTTAGGTTTCCTTGTGATTAAAAAATCTGTATCTATTATCATGATCATAAATAACATCAACATTGCAGGCGATTGTACTGAACTAGCATTGTTGTACTAGTATGGACAATGGTGAATAAATGTTATGGAAAACGAAATTATTAAAAATAAAAATTATAGCAAATAAATTTATGGATTAACATTATTATGACACTCGACCGATTATGACCAATGAAATTAGTGAAAATGATTTTATGCAACTGAAGCATTATTTCTAATGAAATTATGGCAAATAAAAGTATGGCATATAAAATTATGGCATTTTAAATTACGGCAAACATTAGTAAACCGGCAAAAACACGTGAACGCATGGAAATTAGTTCTAGATTCTACAAGGTCTGCATAATAAACAGCTCCGGATGTTATACTATTGCATTCTTTCTGCCAAAGAACACTCCCATAACTCAGGTCAGAGTTACCAAGTTTTTAAAATTTTGCAAAATCTAGATTTTTACCTCTACGACCCCCGTATTATGGCTTTCACCCGTAGGCACAATGTACTCACTGTACTTTTAACATCAATAATAAAAAACAGTTAAACAGCAATAATTTTTGCTCACTCTTACTTAATTTCCTGGGCATAGTTAAAGTAGATAACGATAAACACTTTAACTGTGATGTGTATTTTACACTCCTCTGCAATTCAGTCTACACCAAAAATAGACTTTAATATTCTTAGCCCACATTGATCTACATAGACTATGTCCTATTTTCGGTCTAACTTCTCGGTCTGAAGCTGTACACTAAATTTAGCGACTGCCTCAACTGAAAGGATGAACCCATTAAGTCTACGATGTATGAAAACGATGGAAAATTTCAAGGCTCAGTGATTCTTACTCACCAAGGCTCGCTTTGAAGTATGACGTCGGTTTTGAAAGATAAGTGCTAGTTTGAAATCCTTTCAAATAATGACAAAGAAAGTAATGAAGTGAATTTGATGATTGCAAAAACGTACTTGAATAATTTTGAATGGGTACAATTTAAATGCTTGAACTTGGAACTTGGGGCACCCCGATTCGGACAGGTGGTTCTTTAACCCTTCGTTGCATTTTTTTAAAACTACCTAGAAATAGGAGCCCCTGCTAGCGGGGCTACGTCGACCGAAAATACTAAATTGAAAGTCGTGAAATAAAATATTGGTAACATCTATTTAGCGATAAGATAACATTATTAGGTCTGAATTTTTTTGATGGCAGATAATAAAAATCATTAAAATAATTTCTGAAATCGGATCAGTCAGTACTTCTAGAGAAACAGACAAACAGTATAGCGATGGTATCCTGGTACAAAGTTCTGCTTGATCTGCAATCAAGCACCAAAGAACTATGTACAAACTTTTCCCAGCCAAGACACCTTCTTGCGTGCTGGTATCCTAGTACAAAGTTCTCTCTCGATCATGAACAAAGTACGTCTTTAGTGATGTCAATTTAATGGTCATTGGCTCAACACGTGAGACTAAACCGTTGCTTCCTGTACAGCAACAGACTGGACCAATCTGATTTGCTCCGGATGCTATAATCACTGAGAACTTCGATGTTTCGTGGAGTTTGTTTTGCGTGGCAATAAGGAAAAATTTGAAACGTTTTTTTATCAAGTACTAGCTGATACCCGCGACTTCGTCCGCGGCATTATCGGATATCAGCAGGGTTAATTTTTTTTTGCGCGGAACCCAACTTTTTTCTAAAATAAAATTAGCCTGTCAGTGAAAGTCCTGTCAAAATCGGTCCTGCCGTTTCAAAGATTAACCGGAACGAACAGACAGACAGACAAAAAAATGTTTTTTTTTAGTAGGTACGAGTAGGTAGGTATTGTGGAGATTGGTTGAGTTTATGATGTAATAGCCAAATATTAAACTCTATGGAGAACACTCAGCAATCATCTAGAATAAGTTTAAATCGTAGATTTGTATAGTTTTAGTATGACATAAGGGACTTCTTAGCCTGATCTTGTCACGGGCACATGTAAAAGTATCTTAATTATAAACTAGTTCCAAGTTTTGACGACACGGTTGGCGCAGTGGCCGAGCGATCGACTGCTGCGCAGCGTGTTGCGGTTTCGATTCCCGCCCAGGGTAAACATTTGCGTGATGAGCACTTGTGTTTGCCTTGTGTCTAGGTGTTGTTTATCTATATATGTATGTATTTACAAAAAAAAAAATGTATTTGTGTATGTATATCAGCTGTCTGACACCCATAGTACAGGGTCTCCCTAGTTTGGGGTCAGATGGCCGTGTGTGAAAATGTCCCCACATATTATTATTATTATTAAGTATCAGCGGTTTCATTCTGAGTATATATAATAAACCTCTTACATTACGCCACAACCCGGTACCAGTAAGACGCCCTAAAGTTGGACTTCTTACAGTACCGTATAATATTTTCATAGCTATGCATTTTCTGAAATTTTGACATTACAAAAGCTCTTATTTAATTATTTATCGAGAATTATTGGGCTTAGTTTTAGAATTTCTTCCTTTTTCGAAAGGAAGTAAATTGTCGCTGATCCATTTGAAATCTATTGTAAGCGTCAGTTTTGATCGTACAGACGCGAACACATCAAGTCATACTAAACTGTCAAATTTTCGCTATCAAA
The DNA here is from genome assembly GCA_947361185.1 of Charanyca ferruginea. Classification (NCBI taxonomy): domain Eukaryota; kingdom Metazoa; phylum Arthropoda; class Insecta; order Lepidoptera; family Noctuidae; genus Charanyca; species Charanyca ferruginea. The sequence goes on along the minus strand of OX376075.1, from coordinate 22,434,759 downwards.
TATGAACTTTATATATTATTAGTAATAAAGTTGAAAATATATCAAAGAAATATGACAGATTGGGGTAGCTTTTTGTGCTGACCTCTGTACATTGATCTGTTTTACCATATTTAATTGATCCATCACTCAGTCACTACACCGGCTGTGTCGCCAAACTTCATCTGTATCCGCGATAACCGACATTCACGCGTATACTACTAATACTCTTTACCACAATACGAATTTCAAGTCATTTGTGGTGCGAGTCCCGACGCATTATCTCTTCCTCAAGGAAGAGTTTTGGCCGAAGGGTGTCGTGTATCGGCGATTCTGCGGAAGGCTACGCGACACCACGCAGCGCAACACGACGCCGTCTCTTCGTGTACAGTAGTTAAAAAATATTATTGTGGGTTTTATTATAAATATGTATGATAGTCTGTAAGGTATATATGTTATGGGTCTTTTGTTACCCGAAATAAATGATATTATTATTATTTTCAGATAAGTTTAATGTTCTCAGCTCTATGGCTGGATTCAGCTACATTTACGGGCCGAAGCCAAGTAAATGCAGCGTGTGGTGTGTAGAATGTTTGTTGTTATGTGTCGTGAAGGGGGCCTATTTCATTTTCTTCGATCTGCAAGAATTTTCTGACAATTCTACATGTATTTAAAATTGCAGCTTTTTGTAAGGTTATGTAGAGACTTTCTTTAAGATTTAATAGTTTCAGGCTATGGAGAAGATTATTTGGGATAATACCCGTGGTGGAAAGGACAATAGGGACTACGTATACTTTTTCTTGCCGCCAGATTCTAGTAACTTCATCCTTGAGCTCTGTGTATTTACTTATTTTTTCAGAGATTGTCTTCTGTATGTTGTGTGTGTTGGGGACTGCGATGTCTATCAGGTAAGTTACTTTATTTATTTTATCTTGTAGGGTTATATCCGGCCTGTTATAATGAGTTGTCCTATCGGTGATTATTATTTTTATTATTATTATTTACCCCTCAAACGGCTAAACGGAATTAGCTAAAAATTAGCACACATGATATTAATGGTTTAGTCCATGTTCAACCACCACAGTCTAACCCCCGACCATGTTGAACCCTTAATGTTTGGTCATCTGCGTTTGTCTTGTGTCTGGGTGTTGTTTATCTATATATGTATGTATTTACACAAAAAAATGTATTTGTGTATGTATATCAGCTGTCTGACACCCATAGTGCAGGGTCTCCCTAGTTTGGGGTCAGATGGCCGTGTGTGAAAATGTTCTACATATTATTATTATTATTTATTATTATCTTTGTCCATATTCAACCCATTGTTGTTAGGTAACTTATAATGACATTATAGTAATACTGAGAGCAGAAGTTCTTCTAACCAAACCTGTCCGAGTCGTGGTGCCCTAAGTTCCGAGCTCGCTGCGCTCGCTCTTGCACAAATTCAAGTGATAACATTGACTGAACCTTGGGAATTAGGGTATATGAGAAAATCTTTTGTGTTTACTGTCGATTGAGGGTTAAACGTGCATTAAAGACATTCAAAAATAAAAGTCATTTAGGGGTTGAACATGGACTGATGTAATACATCTATCTTATCATTTTTTTCATCATTTCAGCAAGACGTCCACTGTTGGACATAGTCCTCCCCAAGGGGGGTTTTGCCATAATTGCCACGCTTGGCAGGCGGATTGGCGATCGCAGTATGGTTGCTACAAAGGCACAGAGAACGCTGCTGCCCATTCTCTGGTAAGTCCCTTAGTCGCCTCTTACGACACCCACGCCACACCCTTTGTACAGTGTTTTTTTACATTTTGTGCATAAAGTTTTAATAAATAAATAAATAAATATGGGATGGTGCTATTCTTTAAGTCCGACACCACACGGACTTCCGAACCACACGGACTTCGATTTTAACAAGGAGGACAATTTAGGACTTTGATATCATTCTGAAGTCGTGGGTAGAAGCTAGTATGTAATAACTAATCATGTACAAACGACGACGTGCAGATCAATAATACTTAAACGGACGTCCTGAATGCGACGATAAACGATTAATGTTAATCACGATATGCCCATAAAGACTAATCTTCAATAACCGTTATACTCAATGAAATACCGACGATCTATGTAATCCCTTGTTCATACATGAGTGTACTGAAATGATCGATTGTTCTTTACAAATAGAAATGGACCTTAAGAGAAACCGATTATTTTAGGGAAGGATCGGGGCTAAATAAAAGCCGTAAGGATCGATCGGCCATAGAAGCTATGCTTGCCGCGGTCAGTTTGTAGATGAGTGATCATCTATTTCTACCAGACCATCTTCTCCGTGTCTCGGAAAGCACTTAGAGCCGTTGGTCCCGACTATCATTCGTAGATCTTTGGCAGTCGTTATGGGTATTCAGAAGCCAGAAAGTCTGACAACCAGTCTTACCAAGGGGTATCGTGTTACACAGTAACTGGACTATGGAGGTCCGATAGGCAGTCGCTCCATGTAAAACACTGGTATTCAGCTGCATCCTGTTAGACAGGAAGCCGACCCCAATATAGTTGGGAAAAATCTGGACAGATTATGGAGACCGATATTTTAAAGCGAAAGAGTTTGTTTGTTCCTTTGAACGCGTTATTAATCTACATTATCCTACAGTGCTTAAGGCTTTATTTCATTATTAATAAAAAATAGAATTAATAATAAAATTCAGCACGCTGAAGTGGAAGTGGGCAGCCCATGTTAGCAGACGGACAGATGGTAGATGGAGCAGACACGATTTTGAGTGGAGACCGCGTTTGGGCAAACGTAGTATGGGACGCCCTGCGGCACGATGTCAAAGTCAAATAGACCATTTATATCAATTAGACCATTAAAAGGCACTTTTTAACGTCATATTATAAAATTTGAATCTAGTTGCCCATTCCAAATGGTAGTTTCGTATTGGATAAGAATGGGCAAGAAACTCCATACATACTGTTTTAAAAAAAGGATGTTTACAATATTTTCATTTACAAGAATGATTATTATGTTATGTGAATACGATGTACCTTGTATAAAAAAACACTATATTATGGTATGTACAAAGTTTCACAAGTTACAGTAGTAACACAGCAGCGCAGCGCAGTTATAGTGTTCACATATTTACAATTAATAATACAGTAGACGACTATTTCTTCTATTCCAGTAAACAATGAAAAAGAAAGAAAAGAAAGAAAATCCATTTATTCACACGGAAGTGACGCACTTAATACATAACAAGCTTAAAACTAAAGAATTAAATTCTAAAAAATAAAATGAATAATGTGTGAGCCAGAGTAATCTATTAAGTACAATAAAGAATAATACGTACATATTTACAGTATTAAATTTGTTTTCGCTGGTTGGCGATCTCTGAGGGAGGCCTATATTCAGCAGTGGATGGCAATAGGCTGATATGACGATGGAGGAAATTTTAGATATTTTATAAATGAAGACTACTCGTAAATAATATTCCTGTTAGCGCTGACGTCGTAGCACGAATCAGAATCAATACGATTATTGAAAACCAATAATTATTTTGGTTTGAATTTATTGACATTGAGTCTTCTGTGTATTTATTATAGAAATTGATTATTGCTTTGTTTTATATTTCGTCGGCTATTCTGTTATTTATCTTGTAAGAATATAAATATTAGAGATGGGTAGACTATGAGTTTGGCCGACTATATAGAAATATTAATAAAGTAATGGGCGATTTTTGCCGAGTTTTCGCCGACAAAAATATGGTCGGATAATTGACTTCTCGAAACATCCCAAATATCATCTACCATGTCTTCTATTAAATTTTTGTTAAGTCGAATTCTCGGACTATGAAAAATCGTATCATTTTCATAGTTCTACCAAAACGACCTAACCTACAACTTCTTAAAAAATGTATTTAATTACCTCAGATTATGAAACATAAGGCAGATAGACAGCGCGGAACACTGAGAGTGAAGACACTAAAGCAAATACAAATTCAAAATTCATTCAATTCATTTTGAATTATTTTATTTATTTAAACAACAATTTAAAAATAGAATACATTTTGAAGAAAATTAGTTCGTCTTGGCAGAACTTATACTCCATTAGAACAGCGATTACTAAGGGTGTACTTACCGCTAATAACGTGTGTAATATGAAACCAGCTGGCATAGGTACTTATTACCCCACTACACTACACGGCTTGTCAAGACAGCTCCTTACCCTATCACTGGCGACCACTCGCGACATTGCTCGCAGCTGTTTACCAAGTGGATGCCAAACGTCCCCATTTGAGGACACTTAAGTGCCATGCTTGTGTTTATAGTAATAACTGAAGTTGGAAAATAGGGAAGAGTGGGCATAAAATGTCAGTACTTTTGACATATTCATACTTTAGGTCCTACCTAATTTGTATCTCAGGGGGATCGGCGTTGAGGTCTGAAATACAGGTTATGCCTAGTTTGGCCCCAAATTCTAATATTTTTGTTACTAACGCCAATTGCTGTAATTATAAATGTTCATAATCATCTCAGCTTCAATTAATGTTACAAACTTATCAAAAACGCAGGAAAAGTAAAGGTATTTGTAATCATAAAATTCGATCAGCAATAACAAATATCGTTAATACCTTACTGTTTGTACTTTGCTTTTAACGAAATGTATGTGACAGCGAAACAGTTTTGAAAAATTCTTGAAAACACCCAAATTTATTCCTGATACTGATTCTCATTCGAGTATACAAAGCAATGATTTACCCCGAACTTGTGTTAAATGTAATTTTTATTTCGTTTCATTAGTGTTAGGAGGTACGTTCTTTGTTACTGTGTTAAGAGCGCGTATTCGATTCGTGACGAAAACTTCATGTTTTTGCGTTTTGCCCAGAGCAATATCGTAATTATGTGAGCAGATTATTTAAAGACAATTTACAGTTTTAGAAAGATTAAGTCTTGATTTAGACAGCTACAGAGTAAAAGTATAATTTTTAATTATAGTTTTTTAAAGCGAAGACTATTCTTTCATATCGTTTTACGAAAATAGACGTCAGAGTTAACTTTCAGGATCAATACAACCATTACAATATGCCAAAATATTTTGTTTTATGCGTTTTTCCAACAGAATATACAGTCATAAAGACAGCTACAGAGCCAAAATTACGAAAATATTAATATTATGTATTAAAAAACAATGTTGAAAAAGCAGAAAATCGGTTCACTTTGTCAATTTTTTTTCACCAGTATTTCAATAAAAACATAACTGATATATTTATTTTATGAAAGTAAAAGTTATGCTTAATATACAGAATATTTTTCAGTCCGTTATACGAGCTCATTTATTTTAGACAATTATTTTAAAAAGCACTGTAAAGCATCGCGCGCTTTTTGCCGATCAATTTCAATGATTCGTGCTTATTTCGTGCATATTTTTTTTTCTGATGCACACAAACAGACCATTGTATTGTACTAGTGTGTGTCAATGCTGCTAAGCCGTTCTAGCAATCGTTTAGATTTTGAGTTGCGCTAAATCGAATACGCGCCCTTAAGTATTACTGTGTATATTGTTTAGATTATACTAGTACTGAAGACGCGAGAATAATTATCACTCCCGAATAAAGGCCTATTCAAACCTGAGCGATATTCGCTGCCGCTGTGGGTAGAGGTACATACCGCGCGGGTTTCGCTCAGGTATTTAGTATCAAGTACCGCGGCTAGAGCGACCTGAGCGATATTCGCTGCCGCTGTGGGTAGAGGTACATACCGCGCGGGAGCAGCGGCATGCATCCCGCCCCTCACTCCGCAAGCGGGGTTAACATGACAACAGTTACGCACGATATTCCTTGGCGAAAGGACGCGTTTGGAACATGGCGTCATCGAAACGAAAGAATAACGATTCATTTATTGAAAAAAAAATATTCTAAAAAAATTTGAAAGTTTCTTACCTCTCTGAGCGAAACTCGACTACCGCGCGTTATTCTACCCACAAGGATAGCGAAATCCGTTTTGGTGTGAACAGTAATATTACCGCATACTTACTGGGTTTTTCTCTGCCGTAGACGGTAGCGAATACCGCTTAGGTCTGAACAGTAATATTACCGCATACCCACTGGGTTTTCTCTGCCGCAGATGGTAGCGAATACCGCTTAGGTATGAATAGGCCTTAACAAACAGCGGCAAAGGATTTTTTAATTTCTACAGAAAATCAGCGATTTTTTTTCTGCGAATTGTAACAGTTTGCGAGCATCAGTGGGTATAAATAAACAGAACTCCTCATTACCAATTTTCTTCAGTCAAAAACAAAAACCTATTTTAAATCTTCTAAAAAGAAAAAGTAAATCTCAAAGGGATGCATGCTGTCGTGAACAATAAATAAATAAATTATGCCATATTTTCGGTGCTGAAAACGTAGTGCCTCAATTCATTAATACAAATGATTAGAATTGAAGTATGTGTTTGTAATGTAAAAAGATTTTATGTTAGGTAAGTTTGTTAAATTCCAAAACGACTGGTCCGATTTGGATGGGACTTTTACAGCTGATGTAAAAGAGCTTACAGTGCACAGTGCAGTGCAGTGTTGAGTTACAGAGGCTACTTTTATTTTAGTCAAAATGAACTGAATTTCGCGGGAAAAAAACTTTTTTGAAAAAAGAGAACCGCCTTCAAAAAAAACAAAAAGTGAGAAATAACTTTAGCACAGAACATGACTTTAGTTTCGGAAGTCGGTGGCTTTGTTCTGTTTGTTGTTTTGTATTGCCACCGACTCAAAAAAGTTTTTATTTTCCACTTTTTAGACCTTCTTATCACCCAAATCCATTAAGGAACGGCAACACAGTTAAAACAGAGATTGAAAGGCCTCCAAAGATGGAAAGATGGAAGAAACGAAAACGTCTTCTCAGTTTTTGTAGTTTTTTCAAAAAGCGTTAAATAAATTTCTGTTTGTTGTATACTAACACCTTCTTCAGAATGAAACAAACACTTTTCTGAAAACCGCATTATAATCGGTTCAGACAAACGGGAGATAATCGCGGACAAACATACATACATACAAAAAAACGGGTCGAACTGAGAACCTCCTTTTTTTTGAAGTCGGTAAAAAAAAATACCTCGCAATAACCGACATTCACGCAGACAGAGTAGCGGGCATAAGCTAGTATAAAATATAACACAATTAAATAATCACAAGGAACACAGTGTACCTACCCATTTCCTCGTCACAGAAATTTGCCTCACAAAACCGCGCCACAAGACTGAGACACACATTCACACAACACAACACGTCGAACACGGAAATTGGAGAACTGTGTACGTTCACCGAAAGGAAATGGGAGCCATTTCTTGTTATCTCACATTTACTTCTTGGTACACAAGCGAATACCGTACTACAATAGTCAGAATGACGTCACAAGTAAGTGAGGTGAATGTAGGGTGGCATTCATCATCATCATCATCGTGGATGTATTTATGTAGGAGGGAGGATAGACTGATATGGAATGGTGTTGATGTGTTGAATCATGTTTTGTTTTACGGTTAGTTAAAGGGGATGGGGGGCCCCCTATTATTTTGGAATCGACGTTCAGTCTAATCGTATGCAGCTAAAAACCAGTTTTTTACATAGAGCGACTGCCCATCTGACCTCAGCAACCCAGGTATTTGGTACTTATCAAACCAAAAACAAAATGATTTATTTGCGTAAATAAGACACTAATTTCGACGTCCAAATTTTACATACTTATTTATTATCTAAAGAAAAAGAATCATAATTTTGAATTGTGCATGGATTGAATCAAAAGTAGGAAAATTATTTTAACTTCATTCTAAACTTACAACTTATAATAGATTATAAGTTGTAAGTCATGTACTGTAGCATAATATTAATACTGTAGCATCGTCTTAGATCTAGGACGATGCCCCTTGGTAAGAATGATTGTCAGATTTTCTAGTTTCTGACACTGACATAACGACTGTCAAAAATTATTATCAAAAACCGGGACCAACGACTTTACGTGCTTTCCGAGACACGGGTGGGTCTCGGTATTAAATGTATGTTCCATAGACCAACTTACCTTCCTCACCGGTAGATCCTTACAGCTTTCAAGTAAAAGTCGTAAGCTGTGGCTAAGTACCACCACAAGTAGCAAGTGCCCGCCACAAATAGCACAAAATGTAATAGCACAGACGTGATCAAAATAATACAATAAATTTTAAATAAAAACGCTTCGTGATCTACAACTGGAGCAAGAAATCAAAATGGTTGCCGCAGATGGAATGTAACTTTGTAACGATTGGTTAATAGTTAGGGCTCGCACGAACGGTATTATTGTGCAAGTTATTATTATAATATTGTGTTCGATGTATTGTTGTTTCTTTAAATAGTTTGGATTGATAGATTTTTGAAAAAAAAAATACACGTATTATTCATGATTTAAGGCGACGATATACGACTTTTACAGATTTTAAACTGACAATCACGTCAAAATGTGCAGTGTAAATGATTTGAAAAAAATATATGTTAAACTAGATCATTCTCTTAATCATATAGAAAGTGAATATTTTTGATTAAGTGCTTATTAAATAGTTTAATTAACTCGTGAAGTTGTGTCTGACGCGGACAAAACAAAACATAATTTTTTCGACTAAACTTTGAGAGTTTTGGACGCAAAACTGATGCAGAACGGACGCAGTCTGCGTCCAAAACTTTCAAAATTTAGTCGAAAAAATTAAATAAAAATAGTATTCTTTCAAAATTAAAAAAAAGGCGTATACTAAAAGATAGATAATAAAATTGTCTGTAAGATGGTGTAAGTTTCGTTTAATTATACCTGGTATATTTTGTGTGATTGTCAATGTTTTGTCCGCGTCAGACACAACTTCACGTATTAGTTAACCTATAAAATATGAATATAATTAAAAATATTCACTTCCTAAGTGATTAAGAGAATGTTCTAGTTTATCATATATTTTTTTCAAATCATTTACACAGCACATTTTGACGTGATTGTCAGTTTAAAATCTGTAAAAGTCGTATATCGTCGCCTTAAGAGAATCGTGTCAACTTTTTGACGCCCACTGCTGAGTATAGGTCTCCCCCAAGAGGGGGTTCAGCCGTAATCGCCATGCTTGGCCGATGATTGTTGGCGATCGCAGTAGGTGTTATGGTAGGTACTCAGGTAGTAACTCACTGTTATGGAAGGACGTTGCTGCCCATCCTCTGGTCAATATCCCTCTGTCGTCTTCTACGACACCCACGAGTAGAAATGGGATGGTGCTATTCGCAACCGGCACCACACGACATTTAAGAGACGGGCTCATGTGCATTCCATACAAACGTATTCCTACTTCTTCAACACTACATATGTATTCAAATATGTCGATTTATCTGTTTGTAATTTCAAAATAACAGCTTTTTACTAAATGTATATAAAAGTATAATTATAAGTACAGTATAAAGGGATTACAGGGATATAGGAGCCCCAAAATGTTATAAAATATTACCCACGATCTCACTCAACGGCATACTTAAATGCCGTACGCTACAATCCTACTAATAATATTATAAATGTGAAAGTTTGTGAAGATGTTTGGATGTTTGTTACTCAATACTAAACAGTTGAACAGATTTTATACAAAAAGATGCTCTCCATTACACGCTACTGACCTAGATATTAATGTTCCTATCTTATCTACAAAATTTCACTGAGTCCAATCATTTATTGACCAAAATAAGGCTACAATACGTTATGTAGAGTGCGCTCTCGGTAGATACAGCCCCTTAAATATGATTGTAGTATCACCCAGAATTCACCACATAGCTGTGTTGTGAGAGATAAGAGGGTATTGTCTTTTTTTCGGTTAATTTTCCTAAAATTTGACAAAAATCGAATGACAATTGCATTCGTTTTTTGTCAAACAAGATCACAAATACGAGTATGACTAAATCAGCTAACACAAGACATATGAGCTACTGTATAGAGTGTTCATCTATTTCCTTCACGCGATAATTGCTGCACATTTGCTGTGTCGTGTAGATTGTGCGTTTTTATTAATTTCCTAGCTATAAATTAATTTTCCGGCGTCCTATTCTGTCAATTCACGCTGTTAAGTATTAACATTATTAGTACATAAAAAAAATGTTTACCCATAATATTTATAAATAATATGTACCTACCTATCTAAAGTTTTTTCAAAAAAAAAAAACCGCCCTCAAAAACTAAAAAGTGATAAATAACTTTAGCACAGAACACACATTACTATACTTTTTATTATTTCGGTGTCTTTGAGTTTGTTGTTTTGTATTGCCACCGACTTCCGAAAGTAAAGTAATGTGTGTTCTGTGCTAAAGTTATTTATCACTTTTTAGTTTTTAAAGGCGGTTTTCTTTTTTTTTGAAAAAACTTTTTATTTTTCGCTATTTAGTGTTGCCTTAACATCCAAATCCATTCAGAAACGGCGACACACTTAAAAGAGATTGTAAATACTCCAAAGACTGAAGAAACTAATACGTCGTCTAAGTATTTTTTTTGGGAATTTGTTGATTTTCTCAAAAAGGGCTAGATCAATTTTGGTAAAATTTATATGGGACCATTTCGGAATACACCCCTTTCGAACAAAAAAAAGAGCAAATCCGTCTATATATGACAGAGATACCCCCGAACATACAAAAAAAAAAAAAAATGTGAGCCGTCACGGGACGCCTGGCAGATGTGAAACATCGACATTATTTTGTAAAAGTAATATGCAGAAAAAAAAGAAAAAGAAAAAAAAGATTATTATTTTTCAATAGTCAGAGAGCTTCTATTTGAAGAATAAATATTACGTTACAAAACATTTTCTACACAATAGTTGTCAAACCGTCATTTATTACTCGGATAAAAGTTATCTTATGATCGAAAAACCAATTCAAAATCTAATGCAAAAATCAAAACATAAAATACACACAACCAAAATTCAGTCCTCAAAATCTAGACACTAACAAAGAGATGAATGGAATGAGATTTCAACTCCAACCACTGACCCAGACAGAGCGACGTATGAAACACCAATCCCTTTTACAACACATAACAGAATTGGATTTTCGGATCTCACGAGAGTACAAATAAAAACTGGGGTGTCAAATACTAGACTAACGAGATTCTCAAAGAACGTGGGACATAGGTATCTATGACACAAATTACCTATGTATTACCTATGTACCTATGACAAAAAATACAACCGCCTTCAAAAAGTATAAAATAACTTTCAATTCGCAAGTCGGCGGCTTTGGTTTTGCTTGTTGTTTTGTATTGCCACCGACTTGCGAATTGAAAGTTATTTTAAATTTTTTGAAGACGGTTGTATTTTTTTATAAAAAAATTTTTTTTCGCTTTTTAGTGTCTGCTTCTCATCGTAGAAATTAATTACGAAACGGCGACACTAAAATAATCTGTCATCCTTTAATTTTCAACCATTAGGAGTGGAATATATTTTTGAAAAGGAACTCTGTCTGTGAGTTTATTTGTTGTCTCATCACAGAAAAACCACTAAACCAAACGCTATGAAATTTTGCAAAAACGTAGCTTCGGATCTGGACAAAACAGGCTAATTATTGAAGTCTGTTGGACGACTTCAAAAATGAAAGAAGTTCGTAATTCGACTGTATGTTTTTTTTTGTATGTTTCTTACGCGATTTCTCCGGTAAATGTAAATCGTTTTTTTTTTATTCACAGGATTTCTTAATGATTTTGGATGATAAGAAGGTACTAAAAAGCGAAAAATATAAACTTAAATACAAAACCTGTGGAGGCTTTGTTCTGTTTGTTGTTTTGTATTGCCACCGACTTCCGAAACTAAAGTCATGTGTGTTCTGTGCTAAAGTTATTTATCACTTTTTAGTTTTTGAAGGCGGTTGTATTTTTTTGGGAAAAAGCTTTTCATTAATCTACGACATTTTCTGCATCCGTGATAAAAGGTTTCTTCCGGCGGTTGGAAACACGGGCAAATGCTAGTTCTACACATTTCGGAAACCAATACATCAAAACAAACAAATTACGATGGCACACAAAACCGTGATCGATGTTCACAATAAACTTTACGATCTCCAATATCTGAGGGTCCCGTAAAACTGGCTCTTATGTAATATTATCTATTACTCCAATTGTTATCGTTACGCCTTCTGATTCCCTTTTATGGTTCGATATCGTTTCCCATGGGAACCATAGGATTCGAGATCTGCCACTGAGTGTTAGTGGTATCGATCCGAATATTATCTGCAACCACAGCCGGGATTTCTTGAAGATTCAGTGATTTACACTTAGTAACACAACCTAAAGGTCGACGCAGCGGCAGCGGCGAGTTACATTTTTGAAAGTTCACTATGAAAAACTATAATCACTAAGCAAATACAGTCGCTGAGTTTGACGTCGATATCACTGCTGACACGATGTCGAGTTCGCTGTCGAGCACAATCACGAACGGTACCTAACGTTAGAGAATAGCATAGCTGTAATCTGTAGATTTTTTTTTAAACAACTTCAAAAGGTGGATCTATATAAGGTGACTGGTATTTAGTGTACGATACTTAAACACGTGATTGTGTTCATGATAACAAACAACTTTCCCGAAGAAAAAATGTTTTTTGTACTGGTTCACTTTTATCATAATAACACAACAGCCGTATGAAATTCACGCGCGCGCACGCTTGTGACCTAAAGTGAACCAGTACAAAAAACATTTTTTCTTCGGGAAAGTTGTTTGTTATCATGAACACAATGACGTGTTTAAGTATCGTACACTAATTACCAGTCACCCTATATAGTCATAGTCGCTGTAACTGGCCATGTGTCTTTTCAACAGATTTCAAAAAGAAGGACGATTTCAATTCGTCTGTATTTTGTTTCTTTTTTTTTGTATATTTGTTACGCGATTTCTCCGGCAACTGTAAAACGATTTTGAAAATAATTTTTTTTAATGGATAGGGTATGCCTCAGGGGTGGTTCCATATAAATTTTATCGAAATTGATTCGGCACTTTTTGCAAAAATCGACAGAAAGCAAAAAAATATACATGGATGATGTTGTAATTTTCTCTCTAACCTTCTACTTTCAATCTCTGTTGTGACTGTGTTGCCGTTTCTTAATGGATTTAACAAACATTTTTTTATCATAATGATTGAAGTCACAGAAAGCTCACTGTGTAGAGAATGCATGGAGGAAGATGAAATAGCCGTTCATGTGTTTTTCAACTACCCTGAGGTCGCCACATACCTACAAGGTAAAGTACTTTGGTAACTCAGGTACACTCTGAGAGATCGTTAGCAACGTCAAGGCGTTCCAGGCCTTTCCTGAAGAGTTGAAGTGGATCGAATGATGACCCGGAGCATTTTCAACCCCCAGAAAAATGCTCAGTGAATTAAAAGTCACCTGTACAGCATAGAACAGCTAATATCACTACTCAATTACGTATTTTGTTGGCGATATTATTATTTATTGATATGTCATCAATATTTCGGTACATTCGAGACTTGCTACGGGGTGCAATAATTTTACTGAGGACTTGTAACATTGTTAACTAATGTATTGATCGGTCAAGGTAAAGCTACGCTTGCCGCGGTCGGTCTGTGGATGGGTGACCATCCATACCGAGTTCCCTCCGTATCTCGGAAAGCACGTAAAGCCGTTGGTCCCGGATGTCATTTGTAGATCTTTGGCAGTCGTTATGGGTAGTCAGAAGGCAGAAAGTCTGACAACCAGTCTTATCAACGGGTATCGTATAGGAGCAATATGCTGGCCCGTAGGTTCGCTCGATGTACTAAGGAAGTTAAAATAACACGTTTCAGGGCGTATTGCCAATCTTTTTACTCGAGCAGCCTGTGGGTTCGGTATACGCAACGAGCCTACAACGTCCTGCGTATACAGTATAATAATGCTTTCAGAGTGTTGCTGGGGTTGCCGCGCTATTGTAGTGCGTCACAAATGTTTACAAATGCGCGCGTTGACGGCTTCCGCGTAAGAAGGTGGCGTCATTATTTCAAAGACTGCGCGGTAGCACCAACAGCATTCTGCAGATGATTGCGTCTCGCCACGACTGTCCCATACAGGCACACTGGGTGGGAATAGTGACGGAACGATTGTAATTGTTTTATTTTCTCATATTTACATTATGTACCTACTAACATAGATTTAAGAGAGTTGTAACTAACACATTATATGGATTCTGTCCGAAATAAATGAATAATAATAATCATACTGACTAATAATAATTTTGACGACATCGTTGGCGCAGTGGCTGAGAGATCGACTGCTGCGCAGCGTGTTGCGGGTTCGATTCCCGCCCAGGGTAAACATTTGTGTGATGAGCACTTGTGTTTGCCTTGTGTCTGGGTGTTGTTTATCTATATATGTATGTATTTACAAAAAAAAAAAGTATTTGTGTATGTATATCAGCTGTCTGACACCCATAGTACAGGGTCTCCCTAGTTTGAGGTCAGATGGCCGTGTGTGAAAATGTCCAAAAAAAAAAAAAAAAAAAATTACCTAGTAACTGGGTTGTAGAGTTCACATAGGCAGTCTGATAATAAAACCTGGAAGCTGAGCCCAAAACAGTTGGGAAAAGGGTACGCAGATGATGATGTAGCAATAATAGTTACGCCATTGATTTTTAGGGTTCCGTAGCCACATGGCTAAAAACGGAACCCGGATTCGTCATGTTTGTCTGTCTGTATGACCGTCCGTATGTCACAGTCACTTCTTTCCGAAACTAGAAGAAACTGTTGAAACTTGGTAAGTACCTAGATGTATTCTGTAAACCGCATTAAGATTTTCACACAAAAATAGAAAAATAAAACAATAAATTTTGGGGGTTCCCAGAACAGAAGCTCAAAATTTTTTTTTCATCAAACCCATACGTTTGGGCTATCTATGGATAGGTCTTCAAAAATGATATTGAGGTTTCTAATATCATTTTTTTCTAAACTGAATAGTTTGCGCGAGAGACATTTCCAAAGTGGTAAAATATGTCCCCCCCCTCTGTGACTTCTAAAATAAGAAAATGATAACACTAAAAAAATATATGATTTCCACCGAAAATATAGGGTGACTGGTAATTAGTGTATGATACTTAAACACGTGATTGTGTTCATGATAACAAACAACTTTCCCGAAGAAAAAATGGTTTTGTACTGGTTCACTTTAGGTCACAGGCGTGCGCGCGCGTGAATTTCATACGGCTGTTGTGTTATTGTGATAAAAGTGAACCAGTACAAAAAACGTTTTTTCTTCGGGAAAGTT
Organism: Charanyca ferruginea; assembly: GCA_947361185.1. NCBI lineage: Eukaryota > Metazoa > Arthropoda > Insecta > Lepidoptera > Noctuidae > Charanyca > Charanyca ferruginea. Next base: position 22,419,532 of record OX376075.1, on the reverse strand, counting down.
GTTTGTTATCATGAACACAATCACGTGTTTAAGTATTGTACACTAATTACCAGTCACCCTATATATTTGAACGAGATCTAGTAAGTAGTTTTTTTTTAATACGTCATAAATCGTAAACCGCGATTTACCTGTCATTCAATCAACTCAAAAATAAATAAACTTTTATATTACTTAAGTTACTTGCTGCTACGGAACCCTTCATGGGCCAGTCCGACTCGCACTTGGCCGCTTTTTCTGTTTAGTCCCAGATCAAAATCTATCATTTTCGTTTCTTTCATGATATTACTTAGTTACTAACATAAAATTATCTTCCGACATGATAGCAATAATTTAATCAGTCGGAAGGAGTTTTCACTGCAATCGTAACGTTGTGGCAAAATTGTACAGAATAAGTATTCGTTGCGGGCGCATGAATTTCTTTCACGTTGCGTAACCGCTGCGTTGCGTGTTCCAACCGGCCGTTACTCACACATTAACCGATACTACTGATTGATGGTGTGGTACAAGTTGAAGGCTGAAGCGGGGAGGAGGAAAACGATAGAAGCTATACTAATCTATATGTATTAATAATACAGAAGGTAATTTTTTATGTTTGTAAAAGGTAATTTCTATAAGTTTTAGTCCGATTAAAAAAATAACTTTGATAGAAGTTACATAAATTCGCAGTTTTAATGTTGTATGGTCTAGTTATTACTTGACTATCACGCGAACGAATTTGCGAGGAGACGCCAGCGGGCCTAGCCAAGTTACAAACGTTTCGTATCGTATCTTTTCCTACAATAATTAACGCCTCGTCGTAATCAGTTTTTTATATTCGATCACGTGACTTATCGTTGAGATGACGTCATTTCCATACGTTTAATTAATTTTCTATTAACGTTATCGTTTGTAGATTATCAATTTGGGTAATTTTGGCTAAGGGCGCAATTGTTTATAAACACATCAAACATCTCACTTTATACAAAAATAGTCATATTTCGATAATTTTATTAAACATGACGATATTTTGTAGATATAGGTAATACCTGCGCTTGTGGTTCCTCAGTTTCCTTTCTTTGTAATTTTGAGATGCGATTTTTGGAATTAAACTGTTTGATGGAAACGAACTGAAATTACCACTTTGCTACCTAGGACTAAGTATAAGTGTACAAAATCGCTTAACATACCATCCACTAATCGTCGGCCTAATTCGTTAACCTCCTAAGTCCATTTTTTCATAGTTTACAGGACGAAGAAAAAACTGAATAATATCTATATTAATTTAGCAATCAAAATTCTGAAAATCCCGTTGGTTTCTATAATTTTTCTTGATATTTTAACAATATAATTAGTAGCATAACTTATACACATTTTATAGAATTCGATAAAACAATTATTTAGCAGTTTTTCAAGGTGAAGATTCAATTTGCTTGAGGACATAGCAGTTTTTGACTTAAATTTAGTATGGTGTATAGATTAATTAATTGATAGCAGGTTTGCATTGTGGAGATTGGCTGGCGGTCAGAAAGCAGTTTTTCGGGCAAAGCATTTGTCACCTTTTTAGGCTAATATCGCTGTTATTCTTTAAACGTTACGGTAGATATTAGACTGAACTTTTTGACTGGCATAAAAAGTAAATTTTGCCAAAAAATGGATAACTGAGGCCCCAATAGGATTTAGCAGGTTTGCATTGTGGAGATTGGCTGGTGGTCAGAAAGCAGTTTTTCGGGCATAGCATTTGTCACCTTTTTAGGCTAATATCGCTGTTATTCCTTAAACGTTACGGTAGATATTAGACTGAACTTTTTGACTGGCATAAAAAGTAAATTTTGCCAAAAAATGGATTTAGCAGGTTAACGAATTAGGCCGACGTAATTTCAGCAATAAGCATCACAAGTTTAGGATTGGAAGGTAGAACCCTTCGCTCGGAATAGGACAACACAGGCTATAAAAACAATAATAATTAAATTAAGTTCACAACGTTGACCCAAACTGTACCCGCTACCTCCTGTGGCCTAGCCCGACCCGCTGATTACAAGTACAAAGAAAGTGTTCCAGTTGGTCGGCATGTCGCACGTGGTGCTTCATATTCTATTGCGGACACGCTCCGTGCATTCATAAAACGATATTAGCTTTATTGTGCTGTGACGTAACCTGTTGTGGATGCCGATTGGTGCTGCGATTGAGGGATTTTACATGATTTATCAGCAGCAGCCTATTGTCGTAGGTTGTAGGCCTCCCAATCAATCACCAATTTGGTGATTTGTCTAAAGTTTTCTCTTGGGTTTTCATACTTATGAGAAAAGTTGGCTATAATATTAATATCAATTAATAATAATAATAATAATAATATTTATTTGCATAAAACATGGTGTACAAAATTGTTTTAAAAGACATTAAAGAGCATACATGTTTTGCTTAATATCATAGCATGCAAATTTTAAGTAGGTATAGGTTACATTAAAAAATGTTACCTGTCAAAAAAATCTTTTATACAATAAAAATTATTAGTGTTTATCCATTGGAATAGTTTTTTTTTAAACAATCTCAGATCTAAAGTTTTTAAAACACTTGGAATTTTATTATATATCCGGACACACATGGCTAAACAGCCTTTATTATATTTAGCAAGTCTTGGTAACTCGTTTAATATAAGCCTGTGAGGATCTCGCCGGTTCCGAGGATACACATCCCCTGCCTTTTTGAATAAATCTGTATGCTTCTTAACAAACATGCATACTTCATAGATATAAAGAGAGGGTAGCGGTAATAAACCAAGTTCTTTGAATATTGTCCTGCAAGATTCATCTGGTTGAAGCCCATATATTGCACGAATACATTTTTTTTGTGCAACAAATACCCTATTTTTGTCGGTACTATTACCCCACATTATGAACCCATAGCTTTGTTGGTTCATATATGAAATATTCACTTGAGACACAACCTAGTTTATTTCCAATCATCTAAGACTGAATATATAAAAATAACACGACAAAATCTTCGCTGGTTACACTCGCCATCATAGCCGTAGAACAAAGGGAAGAAGGAAAAAGAAATGCAGTGACAAAAAAGTTACCACACAAAAGTAAATAGTTATTGTTACCAGTTCTGGAATGTTATTGGATTGATTTCTAGTACACTGGCAACAATTTATTTATTTATTTAAAAAAAAACGTTGCCCCACACTAACAAACATTTCACTTATCATTTGTTTAAATTGTACTAAACAGTAATGTTTTCTTCTTTGTAAATTATTTTGAAGAGAAGCAGGAAGAGGTACCACATCTAAGTAATAATAAATCATGATTTCATAATCCAAGCATTGTAAAGATATTCAACACGCATGCTAATAAAATTCAATATGCGTAAAAGCAACAGATTTCCTATTAAAATAATAATGTAACGTTCGTAATGAAAATATTTACACTTTACAATCCAATTTTTTTCATCGAGGTACGAAACCGTAGGGTTTTTAAAACGGTAACTCGAAACTCTTTTAAATATAAGATCACTTTTTGCTCGTCTTTCAGAAACAGGTTTTTTAAAAGTTGAAGATTGTTGTGAAATAATGATTAGAAAAAATGTGTTTGTCTTAGGCTAACCTAAGACCTACTTAGTCAAGGTGAAAATCTTGGTTGGGTCTTATTCTGGCCTTTTTTTCAACAAACTTCAAAAAGGAGGTTCTCAATTCGCCTGTAGGTATGTTGTTTTTTTTTTGTATATTTATTACGCGATTTCTCCGGCAAATGTACATCGATTTTGGTTCTTTTTTTAATGGGTAGGGTATACTTCAGGGCTGAGTGGTTCCATATAAATTTTATCAAAATTGATTGAGCATTTTTTGAAAAAATCAACAAGTACCCAAAAAAATTACATACCAAAGATTGAAGAAACTAAAACGTCGTCTATGTAATTTTTTTCATCGTGAAAAATTTTTTTTTTTTTGATTGAAAGTAACTACTTTCAATCTCTGTTTCAACTGTGTTGCCGTTTCTTAATGGATTTGAATGAGACTAAGGTACAGGAAAGCGGGAAATAAAAGGCGTTTTTTTTTTCAAAAAAGACAACCGCCTTCTACAACTGAAAAGTGATAAATAACTTTAGCACAGAACACACATGACTTTAGTTTCGGAAGTCGGTGGCAATACAAAACAACAAACAGAACAAAGCCACCAGCCGATTGTCTTTTTTTTTAAGATTTTTACTATAGAGAGTCTAACCTAAGCCTATGCTGCGTTACATAAACATCCCTTGCTGTACCGTGACGCTATAGTAACACACGGAACATTTCATCAGCACCAAAAACAGAGTTTAATCAACAAAAGTCAAGTAATTTCCTCTATCAAAAAACAGGTTTAACAAACTTTGAAACGCGCCGCGTCATAGTGTTGGGTTACAAAGGGGTTGTTCTAAACGGGGGTGATACAAGAAGGGATAAAACAGAGATGGTAAATCACTACCGGTAGTATTGACGCCATGATTTTAAATCAAATCGGGACAGTTACGTTTAGGATGATGGAAATAAAGTAAACATTTCAATGTTAACCGTCGTAAGTACAAAAACAATATCGTAGTATACTTCGGCATGCCGTGTACGGTTAACATTTAATTTTAACTTTATTTCCATACCCTTAAGTTATAGTTTTATTTGTCCCCTAGAGGTGCCGATGTGTGCCGATGCCGCCAAGGGGCGCGACTACAGTACCCTTTTCAATTTTTTTTTTTTTTTTACTACAGTACCCTGCGAAGCCGGGGCGGTTCGCTAGTCAACGATAAAATAAAGTGTGTTTTTAGAAATTGTGTCTTATATTGGTGAAGGTGTCTCTTATCCTTTTAATCGGAGTTGTTACGTGAGGTGAGCAACTGTGGAATAACTTCATAAAAACGAAATTAAACCTCGAAAAATTAACGCATTTTACGCAACATTAATTTTTACTTCTGACCTTGCTCAGGGCCAAACGCAGACGCGCAAATTGTACGAAACGTAATATCGTACGATTTTTAAATTAGAAATACTCAGACCGCAAGGCATTTGTTTATTTGCTAGGCTTCTAAGATTCTCGAGTGACGACCACGAACTGGAAGACGCAGCATTGGTAGGCCTCCCACCAGAAGGACCGACAACATTGTCAAGGTCGCGGGTAACCGATGGATACAAACGGCAGGGGCAGTTCGTCGCTCGTCCAGACATAGGCCTGTGACGGTGGCGCGGACCAAACCGCGCCACCGTCACGAGCCTATATCGTGCGCGCCTCTCTAGGGAAATGTACGGTCACAAGACAGGCCACATATGGTAAAGGACCCGCTTAAGGCGGTCCATCATCAACAGGGTCCGTAGCGCCATGCGTCAAGCGAACATCAGGCCCCTACTCATCCCATTATGAGAAACCGTCGGGTTTTCGCCTCTCTGTTCTCCCCAGGCATCAATGAGAGATATTAATTGTGATTGTTGTAAAAATTAAATAGAAATGGCATAAGATAGTGGTGTTTCCAACCAGTCTTACCAAGGAGTATCGTGTTACCCAGTTACTGGGTTGTGGAGGTCGGATAAACAGTCGCTCCATGTTCAGTTCTGCCTAGCCTTTTCCCAACTATATTGGTAAAACACTGATATTCATGGCATAGTTGAGGGAAAAGCTATTCAGATCATGATGAGTCGTATTTTTAATTATAAACTACTACTGGGACGTCATCTTTATTACTACATACGGATCGCATATGCAGACAGCGTTATCCACTGGTTACCCCTCCTCTCTTGCATTAAAATTTCTTCGGATAGGAGGTAACCCGTTGATGATGCTGTCCGAACAGCAAAAGTAGACGATCAAAATCAGAAATTCAATACTAATTTACTAACACTAATTTATATAATTTATTATTAGTTTATTTATTAAAAGTATGTGATTGTCACACACATACTTTTGAATCACTTCGAAGCCACACAGTTCTGACGCGAACTCCGTTCATTGGTATTGAATTTCTGATTTTGATCATTCACTTCTGCTGTTGACTGTACATTACTCGACTAATAAAGAAATCTAGTAATATTAATTTCAATTCTAAAATACAAAATCAAAATAGAATGTAGGTGCCTAACATATAAAGTAGTATCTAACATTTCGACATGCAAGTATTAAAGTAAAGTGTTGGTACATTTTGATTTTGCCTCGTTGGACATATAGCTCTAGGCCTTCTTGGAAATTTTGAAACATCTCACTCACGCTTCATTAGAAAAGCTTTTAAAAAGGTACCTACTTACCCCTTAGAATGGAAAACGTAATTTCTACAAACGTGGATGGCTCTGGGAGACCTTTTTTTATTTACGAAATTTTCTCAAGATTTTTGGAAATCCTCGTTTTGTTAATTTATTCTGAAGAGTCAATGTAAATGAATTTCTTTGAATTCAAAAAATAATTCTAGGAACCGGTAACAAAATATTTAAATATTTTTCTAAGTTTTATTGCTACTTAATGTGTTTCTTATTTTTAATAATAATAATAAATAATCTTTATTTCAAGCCATAGGCTCATAATGGGTTAGTAACCGTATTTACTTAAAGCTATGTTAGTAGAATAAAACTAACTTACACTAAAGCTACCCTTATCCAGTGATTCTGGTAAGGGCAGTCGACTCGTGCAGCAATCACTTTAGAGCTTTTTTTTTAGAGCATGATGTTTACTTAAAACGAAAATTAAAAAAATCTGTAATTTTTGTATGTAACTATACCCTGTATAATAAGATTAGACATTTACAAAAACCTTTTTTACAGTCCGTTGAACCGATTTTGACTTATATTGCGTTGGTAGCATGACAAATGGCAACTGCAGTAAACAGTTGTTATTGTAACCACTTTTTTGCCTCTAAAGTCATCCTTAAGCCTACGGAATAGAAGTCAAAATCGGTTGAAGGGACTGTAAAAAAGGTTTGTGTTTATGTCTAATCTTATTGTGCACAGGGTATAAATAGAAGTGTGGCTAAGTAATAGCGGTACAGATAAAATAGGTATAGTTAAGCTACGCTTGTCGCGGTCAGTCTTTGAATGGGCCACCACACCACCTATGTCGTACCGAAACTAATCAGAAAGCACGTAAACCTGCTGGGCCTTAAGTCTGCTATTACAATAGTGTCAGAATGGTCTATCATTGATTTCATAATTGTTGATTTTGACAAGTTTGGTAATCTACTAATATAATGGCATCACTATGACTTTCCAGTGACACTCCATTGAAAGAAATGATATAGAATGGTAATCTCGTACATAATGACAAATTAATGACTGACTTTGTTTACGAACTTCTTACTACTTCAGATTGCTTATAACACTTATAAATAATATGTAAAAATATATATAAATGAAATCTGGCATGAATAAATGTTCAAATTTGTTGACAATGTCATTATAACACAATTCTATTACGAGACCATTGACCGACCAATGATCGACTATTATGGATTTAGCAGATTACGAACTTTTAGCAAAATGACAATGGGATCGTGTTGGATTGACGAAATTATAAAAATAGCAGACTTGGACCCCTGATCTCATTCAGTTGTCACTCTGAGATCTTTGACAGTCGTTATGGGTACCTAGAAGTCAGAAAGTCTGACAATCTGTCATAACAAGGGGTATTGTGTTACCCAGTGACTGGGTTGTTGCTGGATCAGACAAGCAGTCGCTCCATGTAAAACACTGGTATTCAGCTGCATCCGGTTAGACTTGAAACTGACACCAGCATAGTGGCTGCCTGCCCTGTTGCCCAGGCAGATTATTAATTTTAAAAATTTTAAATACTCTACTCAGTAAATACACAGTTTAATGTCCTACGAAGTTTAGTTTCATAGTCACAGTAGCGCGAGCGAAAATGTTCGTTAATTAACTAAAATTGTTCAAGTGACGCTAAATATATTAGCTGTGTTTAGTTGAGAGGACATCCTTTACTACTTCGCTTTCTCCTACCTACACATACGCATGTAGGTTCCATAACAACCGGGAATTGATGTATCAACTCAACAATCAAAATTCTGTCATCATACATCATCTGCCTTGCCTTTTAGAATACCCGTGATTTACCTACTTGACTCAGTTACTGGGTAATACGACACCCTTGGCAAGACTGGTTGTCAGACTTTCTGGCTTCTGACTGCCAAAGATCTACGAATGACAATAGGGTATTTTACTCTATACGAGAAAAAATCTATAAGTATGTTATTGAGACAGTTTAGGCATAAAGCAGTCGGAAAATGTAAGTTTTAGTTCATAAAACAACAAAACAAATTTTTAAATTCAATTCAAAGTTTTGAGTATTTTTAATCTGTTAAAAAACACCATGAAATAGTAGCGGCCATGTTATTACGCCATACGGCTGTGTAAACAAAAAATTGTCAACTGTCAGTGGCTTTGTACTTTTATTATTTTCGTAATCAACGTAATTTTTTCATTACCTATTACACCTATTACAAAATATGCTTTTAATTATTTTTAAATGATATACAAATATCATATTTAATATGAGCTCATTTGATACAAAACGAACTGACGTCATTTACGCTGAGCAATATGGCGTCCAGTAAGAGGCGTTTTCGTCAAACTACGCGCGAAATTTGAAAATTTAAAATTTTGATGCATTTTTATGGCACTTATCGATTGAATAAAATTTTTGTGTTTTTTTTTGGTGGCATATTAGCACTACAGAATTTCATTGAGACACTTTTCAAAAATGGGTGTAATACCGTATTGGGACCAACGGCTTTACATGCTTTCGGAGACGCGGGCGGGTCTCTGTACATGATTGTCTATTTTAAAAACCATTTCAAACAGATACGATATCAACCTAATCCCCGATACAATTCTTTTCATTATTGATACACTTCAAACATTACCGCAAAATATTTAACTTCACTCCTAAAAGAAAACGCACGACAATCACAACACACAAGGAAACAACAACATCGAATCGCACCAAATCCAACGCGTATTTCCGAAGACAGCTCCATTTAAAACCAACTTAAACCCATCAATGGTTATCGAACATGCCAAAACAGTCGGCACGAGTATAAAGCTGTCAATAGATGAACGGAGAGCCGTGACGCACCGTAATTGGGCTTTGAATCTACAGCCACTTACTTTGACAAAAAGCAGGCAAATCCGAACGTGGCCGATGTTTACCTGAAACAGAAAAAGGGAGGTTCAATTTGATGTGTGTTTGAGATTCGTTAGACTGTTTGTGTTGAGTTTTTATATCGTTACGTAAAGGATAATGGTGTGTCTTTGGCTGGGTACTTATGCTAAAAGTGTGGAAGGATTAAGGATAGAATAGAAAAGCTTTTTAAAAAAAGGAGAACCGGCTTCAAAAACTAAAAATTGATAAATAACTTTAGCACAGACCGCACATGATTTTAGGTTCGAAAGTCGGCGGCGCCGAACACACATGATTTTAGGAAAAAGTAGATACATTTTTGGATAGGTAGGTACAATAATATCTTCCTATAAATTATAATTTAATTTCAAATGGAAACCCCCTAAAATTTATGGATAAACCTCTCATATACTCACCAAACTGGTACAAATAAACTTGTCAAACATAAGAAATATCAGCAAATCTAAAAATAATCTAGGCTCTATCGACTCGTCAACAGTTCGACACCCTCTAGATATAGCATAATATAGCATAATTATACAACACAAAAATGTATAATAATAAAAAGTTCAAAGACCCTATCTATTCAATATCAAGATCTAGTAACCTGTTGCTTCGGTTGTGCAAGAGTGGACGACACGTAACTGGGTGGTGTTTGCGATTTCGCGCGGGTATTTCGGTGTCAATAAACGTTATGCGTGCGCGCATAACAGTATGTTCAGGTGGTGAATATTAAATGGTTTTAATTAGTAGGTATCGTAATGGTTTTAGAGCAGCTAGAAAATTCAATACGATGTTGGTAACTAGGTTCCTCTTCATGTAAACATTTTTTCATTGATAATAAAATTTCTTTTTTTTTTATTTAATCATTTTTAACCACTCTCGGTCTCAAGATAAACATATTTAAACAAAAGAAAGCGCTAAAAGACACGCAATGCTATATGATGGAGGACTACCCGCAGCACATCCTAAAAAAAGAAAGGAGTTACAACAGCAAGTGATTCTTGAGAAGGAGAAAGGCAATAAAGTGAGAATAAAATACGATAAACTGATCATAATAAAACCTAGCAATAAAAGATCACTTCCATCATCACCAGAAAATAACCCCCCTCTATCTCAGATCTGCAGAAACATCCAAGCCACCAAAAAGAACAAAACACTCCAACCACAGACATCGATTCGAAGATCAAATAGCTTATAAGAAGGAGTTCAAAAACCAGGTATGCTAAATTTCTTAATAAACAAAAATGCCAACATTGTAACAAGCAACCAAGACAACAAAGACAAGAACACATAGCAACCAACCCACCCCTCCCACGAAGATCTCTTAAACGAACATAAAATACAAAATTTATCAAGTAACAAAACCCATCTTCCAACACGGCCGGTCACCGAGGAAGATTACGACCAAAACCCTCCAAAGAAAAACGCAATCACGCTAACAAACCTTACATCTTTCTCACCAACTAAGTTATACATATTAACCTACAACGTAAGAACACTGTCTTCATATGAACGCTTAGTAGAGTTGAGCGAGGCAATAAAAGATATAAAATTCGACATAATTGGACTATCTGAAGTGAGACGTCAAGGGACAAAGATAGAGGAATTTGACAATTATATTCTATGCCATATAGGACTTACGCCTGGAAAGTATGGTGTCGGATTTTTAGTACACAAAAAACACAAAAATAACATAGAAAACTTCATAGGTATAACAGACAGAGTAGCACTGTTGAATTTAAAAATACAAGGAAACAACTTATCTCTCATACAAGTATACGCACCCACAAAAATAGCGAAAGAAGAAGAAATTGATATTTTCTATACAAATGTAAATAAAGCTATAGACCAAGCCCATAAAACTTTCATAATGATGGGCGACCTAAATGCAAAAATAGGCAAACCCAGACATGACGAATACTTAGTTACAAAAACAAACGGATATGGAGAAAGGAACCAGAGAGGCCAGAGACTAATCAACTTCGCGCTTGAAAATAAAATCGCAATATTAAACACTTTTTTCATAAAAAAACCAAACAAACGATGGACATGGCGCTCACCAAACGGAACATATAAAAATGAAATCGATTTTATCATGTCAAATCAACCAACAATGGTTCAAAATATTTAAGTATTAAACGCCAACTTTTCATCAGACCACAGACCAGTAAGAGCGACAATAAATCTAACAAAACACAAGAAAAATAGGTCAAACTTCAGCAACTGCCAACACTCTGCATTAAAGAAAGAAGATGAAATATCGAGATACAAAGAGAATATCACATCCTACCTACCAGACCTGCAAAACTGCTCCACCGCGTCTGTACAATCCTATCCTGATAAGATAATAAAAGCTATCTGCCAAAGCCTTCAGAGTGCCCGTTCAGTACATGAAAAAACAAACAAAAGTCAAAACATACTATCAGAGCGCACCTTATCACTGTTGAAAAGAAGACAAGAACTACAAAAAACTACGAATAAAACTCGCTCACTAAAAAATGAACTCTCAGCACTGTATAAGTTAATAAGCAAACTCATAAAACAAGACTACTCAAGATATAGATATAACACCATCGAAAGACACCTGGTACAAGCGAGCAGCTCGAAGAAAGCATTTAAAGAGTTACAAACCTGCAAAACATGGATCGACGGACTAGATCGGGCAAATAAAACACTCAATAGCCGAAATGACATTATAGACGTTGCAACGGAATTTTATAAAACTCTATACAAAGCCAAGGAACAAAAAATCACAGGACAGAGTAACACAAGTGTCACAGACCCTTATAACAAAGAGGCCAGAGCACAGTTTGGCGTAGAGGAAATAATTGAAGCAATTAACCGTCTGAAACCAGACAAAAGTCCAGGCTCAGACAACGTAACAAACGAAGCTATAAAAACAGCCTACACTCAACTAGCTCTACCTCTAACTCTTCTGTTCAATCGCATACTGGAAACTACTGATACACCTACTCAATGGTCAGAGTCAAATATTATATTAATTCTTAAAAAAGGAGACCCACGCGATATTGGCAATTACAGGCCAATAAGCTTATTACCATGCCTGTACAAACTCTTCTCTTCCCTAATAAATCAAAGAATAAGCTCGTCATTAGGTGCGGAAAAACCCATTGAACAAGCGGGATTCAGGAAGGGGTTTTCAACTATAGACCACATTCACACTTTGGAACTACTGATTGAAAAATATCAAGAACGAAGGAGACCTCTCTATATCGCTTTCATAGATTACAAAAAAGCCTTCGACACAGTGTCCCATTCAAGCATCTGGAAAACGCTGGAAGAGCAGGGTGTAGAAAATATAATCATACAAGTAATTAAAAACATATATTTGAACGGCAAGGGAAGAGTGAAGTTAGAAAAAATCGGACCAAGCTTTCCTATTGACAGAGGGGTAAGACAGGGTGACCCTCTGTCCCCGCAATTATTTATTGCCGTCCTAGAATCAATAATGAGAAAACTGGAGTGGAAAAACTATGGACTAAATATAGACGGCAAATACCTTAGTCACCTACGCTTCGCCGATGACTTGGTTCTGCTGTCAGAAACAGGTACACAACTACAACTCATGATCCATTCTCTGAACGAGGCCAGTAAACTTGTTGGTTTAGAAATGAACCTGTCAAAAACAATGCTAATGACGAACAGTACAGAAGCAACAATATCAGTCGACAACAATATACTCTCCTACACAGAAAGCTATATCTACCTAGGGAAACAAATATGTTTTGACAGGAAAAACAACGAACTAGAATTAGAACGAAGAATACAAATATCTTGGAATAAATACTGGAGTTTAAAGGAAATATTTAAAGGTGATATGACAGCGAAGATAAAAACTAGAGTTATGAACACATGTCTCCTACCATGCTTAACCTATGCCTGTCAAACCTGGAGATACTCTAGCAAAGTAAAGAAAAAAATCATTAGCTGTCAACGCGGTATGGAACGCAGTATGCTGAACATAAAGAAATTACAAAAAATAAGACACTCAAAAATAAGAAATATTTCAAAAGCTACAGATGCTCTAATCCATGCTCAAAAACTTAAATGGAAATGGGCGGGACATGTCGCGCGGCTACAAGATGAGCGATGGACTAAAAGAATAACTACATGGAATGGCCCAAAAGGAAATCGCTACAGAGGTAGACCCTATGCGAGATGGCAAGACGACATCACAAAGACAGCGGGCCTAAATTGGTTACAAATAGCCAAAGACAGAGTAGAGTGGGATTCTTTGGAGGAGGCCTTCACCCAAGGAGGGGTTCTTGCAAACCAAACTAATTAGCACTTAGGTACCTTAGCATTAAAATATAAGTAATTTACTTTTTAGATAAGTAGGTAGCTACATAATATATATTTAAATATACCTATACATTACTATAAACGCTATATACTACTGTTTAATACATAAACATTAAATATTAACTATGCATAACACAAAAATGTATAAGTACTTAAAAATAAAAACTATTATAAACGCTACATACCAATGTTTAATACATATACATTTAAATATTAACTACATTCCCACAAAATAAAAAGGTAGGTAAATAACTGCCTATGTATTATACAAAAATGTACCTATACTTAAAAATAAAAACTAATATTACACAAAGTAGATACAAATTATAAAACACCATACCATCATATTTAAATAATTATACAGAATAAATAGATATATTATATAGAATCATAGGTTTCCATACATTAGGTTATAGTCAATTCACTGTATTTACTTTTATTTTTACTTTTTTTGTTTGTAAGAAATAAAAGGTTTTTTTTTTTTTTTTTTTTTTTTTTTTTTTTTTTCTTTTTTTTACCACACTAGGAAACGACTATACTCCGTTTAAAATAAGATTAGACATTTACACAAACCTTTTTTACAGTCCCTTCACCCGATTTTGACTTCTATTCCGTAAGGATGACATTAGAGGCAAAAAAGTGGTTACAATAACAACTGTTTTTTGCAGCTGCCATTGGTCATGCCACCAACGCAATATACTTAAGTCAAAATCGGTTGAACGGACTGTAAAAAAGGTTTGTGTATATGTTTAATCTTATTGTGAACGGAGTATAGGAAATTAAATAGGTACTTATACAGGGTAATTGAAAAAATACCCAAAACCACTTAATCCTCACTTCGTATCATCACCATGAACAACTTTTGTTCTACGACTTTTCAAAATTCGAAACATTTTCTTTCCATACAAAAAAATTTCATAATATTTTTTTCTGACACGGCCGAGGAAAGGCCTGCAATCAGCTGTGCCTGTACATTAGCCTACCTAATATCTACATCATATTCGCTATCATATGGCTGCGTGCGCGCGTAGTATAGTACGTACATTTTACAGACTTCAAATAAATTGTTTTTGGCTATTAGTTGAGGTCAAAGTCGTAGAACAAAACGTTATTCAGGGTGATGATACAAAGTCCAGATTAAGAGGTTTTGGGTATTTTTTGAATTTCCCTGTATAGACAATTCCATATAGCTTTTACATTTGACTTTTTGTCTTGCAGCAGAGAATATTCCCTTCCTGAACCTACTTTAATTTACATGGAAATCAAATCCATTACCATGTAAACTAGGTTTCGTTGTGTACTTCAAGTACAAGTGTAGTGTGGATAGGGTTGCCAACCCTACTACATAATATAGTATCCCACTATATTAGAGGCCCGACTACTATATTTAAAAAAAAAGATATAGTAGGCGAAACTACTATATTTTAAAGCCATCAAACTCTTAGCAATAATATTCGCTTCAAAATGTGTAAGCGTAAAACAAAACGTCAATATCCATTTTTAACGATTCTGGAATGTCAAGTTGACAGATGCGTTCAAAAATTCATAAAATATTCTTCAAAAAAATTAAGTACCTACCTAATTTTTGGAACCTATTATTTTTTTTTCATCTTTTCGATAACTACTATATTTTTATGGGTAAAAATTTTAGAACTACTATATTTGACCGTCAAAGAGTTGGCAACCCTAAGTGTGGTTCACAGTAAAAAGATGTCTGTGATGACGTCCTAAAGATATCAAAAAGCAAGACAAGCAGACGCCAAACTTTTAATAGACCCCAATTTGATCCTTTGGTTACTAATAGTTATAGTACAGTTAGTTATAGCAATTAACAAGAAAATTAATTTAAAAAAAATCTCAACCTTTTGTTTATGCAAAAGAGGGCCACCTCTTTTACATAAATAAATGGTAGAGATTTTTTACAATACGAATCGATATTTCAAATGATTGAAAAATATAAAAGAATTATTAAATTCTATCGATTCGTATTTTAAAAAATCTCAACCATTTAAGCTAAGGTGGATCAGCTCTGACTGTTATAATTCTGTGCTTTAAGTAAAAACCTATGAAAATCAACGAAATGTAGATATTCTAATTATTATTTAAATCATTCATAACATCCCATTAAATAACAGGTCAACTGTCCAATGACATCATGACTCCGGGAATCATGTCCTAATTTTAAAACTGCTCTTTTTACAATGCTTTTCACACGTGTTCCATCCCTGGCCTACAAAGTTTATTCGAGAACAATCAAAGGGGCATCTATTTCATAGTACCTACCTATCTATTTAGTTTAATAACTATCGACGAAAAGGGTTCTTTGATAGTTATAACAAAATATAATATAAAATTATTTAATAATAAAATATCTCGGAGAATTTTCGGCATTCCATTTATGATTAGAATATAATAATACGCGGGCATAGCTCGTAAATTCTATTCGTCTTAAAAATATTAGAGCATTTAGTATAGTCTATATAATTTGTAAGGTTATTTAACTTTGACATTTAAGTCAGCTAATATACATCTGAAAATAACAAGTTTGTTTTTATTATATGTCGTGATAGCCCAGTAGTTACGGCGCCCGCCTCTCATATACGAGGTTGTGGATTTGCTACCGGGCAATTGCAAGTAGGTCCCAATGTGACTATTTCTATTTCATATGAAAGAAATAAAAAAAGAAAATCCATTTATTCCTGACGCACATATTGTGTAACAATATTAAGCTTAAAACAAAACAAGTAAATTCTAAAAAAAATTTAGAGATGTCAACGGACACCCGGATGGAACGAAGTTCCTTTCGACAACAATTTACAACAACAACAACAACAACAACAACAAACAACAACAAACAAACAACAACAACAACACAACTAACAACAACAACAAACAACAACAACAACACTAGCAACAACAAACAAACAACACAACACAACAACACGCAACAATAACAACAACAACACAACATTGATGTTTTTGTTGTTGTTTATTATTATTTACTTATTATTCTTTACAATTAATAACTGGCTTGCTTCTATGAGAGACAGACAGAGAAACACGCGCACGCCGCACGGCTTACAACAATAGCAAAAAGTGTCGTTACAACTTTTGGTCAAAAGTGTCGTTACATTCTTTCCGTCTAGCCCCCCCTTTCGCAACGCGCGATAAGGAACTACGTTCCAAAAATAAAAATATTATGCCCGAGTCAGAAACATGCGTCACCGCCGCGTAAAACAGCCAACGCTCAGCAACAACCCAACATCTAACAGACCCTTTTGAAGGAGGACTTTTGGCCGAAAGGTCGTTTCTCGACGTTTCCGAGGACGGTTACGCGACACCACACAGCGAAACACGACGCCGACAACGTAAAGTGTATACTTACGTTTAGTTGATAAGGTTTTATTTTATATGTAAGTACATATAAAATAAATAAGACCAAAAGAGTAAGTAAGTATCCATGTCGCCGGGAATAGTAGAAGTTTACTTAGAAACCAACGGAGGTTTTCAAATGAAATTTAATTAAATCATTGAACTGTTTAGTTTCTAATAATTGTACTTTATTTTGTTCATAAACACCCATCGGTTTCTAAATAAATTTCAACTATTCCCGGCGACATGGATACTTATCTTTTTTGGTGACCGTACATACCTATTAGTTTATGGTTGATTAAGATTATTAATGTATTTTTTTTTATGGGCCTCAGTTGCCTGATAATAAAATTTATTATTTTTATAAATGCCGCTGTCCACGCAGTAAGGCAGGAACCACGGCGCTGGTTTTCAGCGGCGGCTGTATAAACTTTCTAAGTTTATATTGAACATCATTGACATCGGTGAAGGATAAAATGGTGAAGAAATCTAGACTTATAATTGATATAAGTATGAAATCACCATTCTGCCGACTTAATTCCGGGCGGGTTATTTCAAACAGTCGGTTAACGTTACATACGGACAGTTAAAAAGTTACTATAACGTGCGATGTTTAACGTACGTTAACTGTAATGGGTTGTTTCATGACATAAATTGTTTCATGACATAAAAATCCGTCAGTTAAAGTTATTTAAAAAGAGATTCCATAATATTTTGATGTTTGGAGTAGCTGTTTGACAACACAAAATTACGTTGACTGGTCGGTTATGGTAATAGTAACTTTTTGACGTACGATTTTGTGAAACAACCCATTTTTTTTACTATTACCGGTCAGTAATGTATAGTTAAAGCAACCCGCCCTTATTCGCCAAGAGCAAGTCAAGTCAAAAACTGTCCATTGAAGCCATGTGACAGTTACAACTGTCAAAACTGACAGCACATAATTATATTCCCATAACATAAAATCCTACTCCCGCCACAGCTCACAATACCGCAGTATGAGAGGTAACCCTCCATTACCGGAGCGCGTCAACCCACACAAGCTCGTTACTACAGATCTAGATAACGCACGAACTGCACGAGTATTTGTTGAACACAGTCGACACAACCTTGCACTGAAAGGGTTGACAAGAACCAAGGTTAAGCCGATATATTATTCGCTGGTTTAAATTTTTCTTATACACTTTATGTTAGCTTAAAATTACTTATAACAATGAGCTATTTTTTACCCCTTTTATTGGGGAGACATTTTTTCAACAGTGGATTAATTCATCCAGGCTTAACAGGTATTTGCCCAGATGATTGTTGCGCTTGTGCATTAGTGCTCCGTATTCCCCCAGAAGGTGAAATGGCGTTTCATCAGCCTCATTACAGCGTCTGCAGGTTTGCGTATCACATAACCCGAGGTGGAACATGTGCTTGTTTAAGCAGCAATGTCCTGTAGTGGCTTTAGCTGTGGTTGAGCCACTACAGGTTAATGCTCAGGTTGTTCCTATTAGTACTTATAGTTATCACTATAAACAAGACGTTTTTCAAGATTTATAATAATATTCCTTCGACAATTTTTTCAAAGTCCATCGTGATTAAGGCCCTAATTTGAAATAAATTGAAATAAATTGAAATAACATTATTGCCTAAAGTTCAATAATGCTAAGTTCTTTTACATGGTTTTGCTTTCAAGACATCAGAAACGAATTATAGATAATAATATTCTAGATTTTTAAAACCCTGTCACTGAGTTTGGATTTGTCGGAGTTCGGAAGTTCATTCAAATGGATTGGTTTTTATTGTTTCTTTTCTATCCTTGTTTTTAAATTGTTATTTAAATATCTATAACAATTGAAGTGCCTGTTTATAATGTTTAAATAACAGATTTTATACGTCTGCGACAAAAGGAGGGTTATATTTTGTATTAAATACATTATATACAGTATATAATCTAATATATATAAATCTCCTGTCACGATGTTTGTCCGCGATGGACTCCTAAACTACTGAAGCGATTTTAATGAAATTTGTACACCGTGTGCAGTTTGATCCCACTTGAAAGATAGGGTAGGTGTAGGGTAGGTGTAGGGTAGGTGTAGGGTAGGTGTAGGGTAGGTGTAGGGTAGGTGTAGGGTAGGTGTAGGGTAGGTGTAGGGTAGGTGTAGGGTAGGTGTAGGGTAGGTGTAGGGTAGGTGTAGGGTAGGTGTAGGGTAGGTGTAGGGTAGGTGTAGGGTAGGTGTAGGGTAGGTGTAGGGTAGGTGTAGGGTAGGTGTAGGGTAGGTGTAGGGTAGGTGTAGGGTAGGTGTAGGGTAGGTGTAGGGTAGGTGTAGGGTAGGTGTAGGATAGGTGTAGGGTAGGTGTAGGGTAGGTGTAGGGTAGGTGTAGGGTAGGTGTAGGGTAGGTGTAGGGTAGGTGTAGGGTAGGTGTAGGGTAGGTGTAGGGTAGGTGTAGGGTAGGTGTAGGGTAGGTGTAGGGTAGGTGTAGGGTAGGTGTAGGGTAGGTGTAGGGTAGGTGTAGGGTAGGTGTAGGGTAGGTGTAGGGTAGGTGTAGGGTAGGTGTAGGGTAGGTGTAGGGTAGGTGTAGGGTAGGTGTAGGGTAGGTGTAGGGTAGGTGTAGGGTAGGTGTAGGGTAGGTGTAGGGTAGGTGTAGGGTAGGTGTAGGGTAGGTGTAGGGTAGGTGTAGGGTAGGTGTAGGGTAGGTGTAGGGTAGGTGTAGGGTAGGTGTAGGGTAGGTGTAGGGTAGGTGTAGGGTAGGTGTAGGGTAGGTGTAGGGTAGGTGTAGGGTAGGTGTAGGGTAGGTGTAGGGTAGGTGTAGGGTAGGTGTAGGGTAGGTGTAGGGTAGGTGTAGGGTAGGTGTAGGGTAGGTGTAGGGTAGGTGTAGGGTAGGTGTAGGGTAGGTGTAGGGTAGGTGTAGGGTAGGTGTAGGGTAGGTGTAGGGTAGGTGTAGGGTAGGTGTAGGGTAGGTGTAGGGTAGGTGTAGGGTAGGTGTAGGGTAGGTGTAGGGTAGGTGTAGGGTAGGTGTAGGGTAGGTGTAGGGTAGGTGTAGGGTAGGTGTAGGGTAGGTGTAGGGTAGGTGTAGGGTAGGTGTAGGGTAGGTGTAGGGTAGGTGTAGGGTAGGTGTAGGGTAGGTGTAGGGTAGGTGTAGGGTAGGTGTAGGGTAGGTGTAGGGTAGGTGTAGGGTAGGTGTAGGGTAGGTGTAGGGTAGGTGTAGGGTAGGTGTAGGGTAGGTGTAGGGTAGGTGTAGGGTAGGTGTAGGGTAGGTGTAGGGTAGGTGTAGGGTAGGTGTAGGGTAGGTGTAGGGTAGGTGTAGGGTAGGTGTAGGGTAGGTGTAGGGTAGGTGTAGGGTAGGTGTAGGGTAGGTGTAGGGTAGGTGTAGGGTAGGTGTAGGGTAGGTGTAGGGTAGGTGTAGGGTAGGTGTAGGGTAGGTGTAGGGTAGGTGTAGGGTAGGTGTAGGGTAGGTGTAGGGTAGGTGTAGGGTAGGTGTAGGGTAGGTGTAGGGTAGGTGTAGGGTAGGTGTAGGGTAGGTGTAGGGTAGGTGTAGGGTAGGTGTAGGGTAGGTGTAGGGTAGGTGTAGGGTAGGTGTAGGGTAGGTGTAGGGTAGGTGTAGGGTAGGTGTAGGGTAGGTGTAGGGTAGGTGTAGGGTAGGTGTAGGGTAGGTGTAGGGTAGGTGTAGGGTAGGTGTAGGGTAGGTGTAGGGTAGGTGTAGGGTAGGTGTAGGGTAGGTGTAGGGTAGGTGTAGGGTAGGTGTAGGGTAGGTGTAGGGTAGGTGTAGGGTAGGTGTAGGGTAGGTGTAGGGTAGGTGTAGGGTAGGTGTAGGTTAGGTGTAGGGTAGGTGTAGGGTAGGTGTAGGGTAGTTGTAGGGTAGGTGTAGGGTAGGTGTAGGGTAGGTATAGGTAAATAGGCAGGTAAGTAGGTAGATAGGGACAGGACAACGTCTGTCGGGTCAGCTAGTTACAGTATATAATATGGTAATATAACAAAAACACGTATACACGCGTACACGTTTTACTTTGCTTTTTGTCTTTTTGATCCGTCTAGGTAATCTCCTAAACAGCTGGACTAATTTTGACGGGACTTTCAATGGCAATTTCAATAATAAGAAGTAGTGAAGGCTGCTGCAAAAAAATTTAATTCCATGATTTTTTGCAGAAAATTGCACGTTCGTTCGTTCGCATCGCTGCTAACAGTTACTCCTTCGTATATTCCTAACTTTCCTTCACTATAATCACATGAACGTATTATTTCTAGGTACTATCTCCATTATGTACTCGTATTATAAATTGTACGCCCGTACTCCCCTTCAACAAGACTTACGTATACAAATCCCTACAGCCCACAATACAAGCATGAACTTCGACCTCACTCATTGCAACATTTCATTAAATTGAGGATGCGATTATGTCGCGGTCGGCTGCAGAGGCGGTCTCATCAGGTTCATTTAAGCGATATTGCATCTTGAGATAGTATCATGGTGTGTTGTGTGTGAATTGTGAAGGCCCTATGTGTGCGTGCGCTGTAATAAATCTTCTTTACGTAGTATAGCACAAAGTCGCTCCCGCCGTCTGTTGTGTGTTCATTAATAGGGTTTAGGCTCCGCTCGCCCCTTGAATCTTGCCCCTTTCGATTAAAATGTTCCACTCACCCCGTTTTTTATTATTTTGGTATAGTGATTCGCCCCTTGCAGCATTTCCTTGTAAATTTTACCAAAAAAGGTAGGTGGTAAGTTAGACAGGAAAATGCATACATTATGAACAACGCCATGTTTTATTTAAGTGTATGTTTAGAAAAACTGTGAGCGTACTTATGACTGCTTTATTCAATTCGACGACACGGTTGGCGCAGTGGCTGAGCGATCGACTGCTGCGCAGCGTGTTGTGGGTTCGATTCCCGCCCAGGGTAAACAATTGTGTGATGAGCACTTGTGTTTGCCTTGTGTCTGGGTGTTGCTTATCTATATATGTACGTATTTACAATAAAAAAATGTATTTGTGTATGTATATCAGCTGTCTGACACCCATAGTACAGGGTCTCCCTAGTTTGGGAAAATGTCCCCACATATTATTATTATTATAATTTTAATTTTGTTGATAACAAATCTTAGTAAACTACCAGGAAAGCAGAAATCAACTGGAACTAGGTGCTGAACAGGTTTGTACACAGAACACGGAGCGTGTAGGTAGTTAGTAAAATATGCTCCGTGTTTCGTGTAAAAACGGCCTACGCAGGCAAAACTGTGGTGAAGCTTGTGCGTGTGGTAAGCGCTTAAGTTTAACCAACTGCTACCGGTTACATCTAGTTCTAGCCGGTTAAAACTAGGTGTTCTTCGAGTTTTAGCCTACCGATGTAGTGTGACGTGTGTGCGTGAAAATGAAGAGTATATAGATGTAGTGACGCTGCCGCTGGTGTCGTTTGAGTCTGAAACATTTTGCTCAGTTTTTAGGGTTCCATACCTCAAAAGAAAAAAACGGAACCCTTATAGGATCACTTTGTTGTCCGTCTGTCTGTCTGTCTATCTGTCAAGATCCTTTATCTCGGGAAAGCGTGGAGGTATCGAGTTGAAATTAAAAAAAATCAACTCTTTATGTTAACGTGAAAAAAAGATATGGTCGTTTTTGTCGCAAAAAACGCAATTATAATATTAAGTCAAAGTCAAAGTCAAAGTCAAATCATTTATTTCAATTAGACCATTATAAGGCACTTTTGAACGTCAAATGAGAAAAAAAATAATTCTAGGTGCCCATTCCAAAAGGTAGTTTTGTATGGAGAAGAATGGGCAAGAAACTCCATACTTACTCTTTTAAAAACGATGTTAACAATATTTGCATTTACAGGAATTATATAATTATACGTGAATACGATGTACCTTGCATAAAAACACTAGGTATTTGAAAGTGTGTACAAAGTATCACAGATTAAGGAATGACAGACTAAGTTATATGTACATAGATACACAGTGTTCACATATTATTACAAACGTTGAAACAGTAGACGACCACTCCTTATATTTTAACAAACAACGAAACAGTATGTGAGCTAAAAGTAGTAGATTAAAGTATGGATAGTAGGTATGGATTAGTATACAAGTATGGATATGTACCTACAAATATGTACGGAACCCTCGGTGGGCGAGTCCGACTCGCACTTGTCCGGTTTTTTGCCTTTGCAGTTCGGTAACGGATTGAACGGGTAACCCTTTGAAACTAAAAACACCTTTCAACTATATCCTGCGAAAAGATTTTTAAATGGGTTATCGACACGTTCATGGTATAGGTAAGGACTTCGATTTTGAAGGGTTTAATAGCTGTAACTGTTTAACTAATCTGTTAACAATAGGGTATTACACCCATTTTTGAAAAGTGTCTCAATGAAATTCTGTAGTGCTAATATGCCAACAAAAAAAAAACACAAAATTTTTATTCAATCGATAAGTGCCATAAAAATGCATCTAAATTATAAATTTTCAAATTTCGCGCGTAGTTTGACGAAAACGCCTCTTACTGGACGCCATATTGCTCAGCGTAAATGACGTCAGTTCGATTTGTATCAAATGAGCTCATATTAAATATGATAATTGTATATCATTTAAAAATAATTAAAAGCATATTTTGGAACAGGTGCAATAATGAAAAAATTACGTTGGTTACGAAAATAATAAAAGTACAAAGTCAATCGGTTGCCTGACAGTTGACAATTTTTTGTTTACACAGCCTTATGGCGTAATAACATGGCCGCTACTATTTCACGGTGTTTTATAACAGATTAAAAATACTGAAAACTTTGAATTGAATTTAAAAATTTGTTTTGTTATTTTATGAACTAAAACTTACATTTTCCGACTGCTTTATGCCTAAACTGTCTCAATAACATACTTATAGATTTTTTCTCGTATAGAGTAAAATACCCTATTATATTATGTTTGGAGTAACCGAATCGTATAGTGTTACAAATAATTATCGTAAGTTTTTTTTGGAAAAACCGTATGCAAATCCCATATCGACAACTCTTAGAACCGAAAGGAACAGAGGGACTGTTTTGGTTAACCGTTCTAAGAGTTGATGTTTCATAAATTACCATAAAATCATTTCCGTCTTGCTTAACAGAGGAGGAAGGAGGCGCCAATTTGAATTACCGTACCCCTCCAAAAACAACTTAATTCGTATTCCCCTCCCGTCTTACCGATTTGAGGCAACATGACGAGACACGCGTGACACTTTGACGCTCACGTCGAGTCGCGTCAAATGTCACGTCAGGCGCGAGACGTGACGTCATACATTTATATTATTTACCCGTCATAACATTGGTTCTTAATTTAAACCAGTAAATTGGCTTTAGTAAAGCGGTAGTACTATAAGATCAGTCTAGTTATGGTGTCGGCTGAAATGAAAATGAACAGAAATGAATCTAGAATAGAAGACATCCTCTTCTATTCTAGATTCATTTCTGTATTCGATCCATTTATCTTTAATGAATCCATTAACAACTAGAGAAACTAAAGTGAAAATTTTCACATGGCCTCAAACACTGGATTACCAGCAGACGAAAGAGAGGAAGTCCTATTAAAATATCAGTACTCATAAAATAATTCACAGACGCGCAGACCTACCCACACACACTCTCACCCACACACACACAAATATTCTATACTAAACACAATTTCGCAACAACCTACTTTGCAATGGTAAACTTTCGCAGTAACGTATATAACATTGCAGTAAGGAATTTTCGCAACAACAAACGTCGCGATGGTAAACTTTCGCGGTAACGTTCTTTCCGGTAATGAACTTCGCAACTACTATGATTTACACTCCTCAAAATGTTTACCATGTTATAATAATGTGGGTCTGGCGACTCGAAGATTTGCCTCTTGGATAATTGAGATGAGAATGACAAAGAAATAAATTAATGAAAAAAACAATTTAAACTTTATTGAGAATTTTGGTGAAGTCAGACCACACTGTGCCCAAAATTTACGAAAATATATTGTTAAATTTCTCCACAATAGGGCAATTTAGGTCTAATATTAGTGTCTACAGTATAAATAAATGTCTACACTTTGAGTCTTGTTAAAATTTAGCTCACGTAAGGGAAAACAGCGTAATGTAATATACGGGTATTTTATGTTCGACGTGGTGTCTGCAAATATGTTAAATTTATTTTTATTTTTATTATCTGTTTTCTATACATACTGTCTTGATCAAACAACGTCATTTCTGAAATTTTTGCATGAAACGAAATATGAGTGTTCAAAATTGTGTTTTTGAAAAGCAACATTTAATTGATTTTATACATATTGATTTTTATTATTTGTTTTCAACTAATACCTATTTACCATAAAAATAATGTAAATGTTAATATTACCATTCTACAATTTAATATATTTACCACGAGTATTAGACATTTTTATAGTACTCTAGGTAAAGTCACTAATAAGTCACTATTAATCCGTACACAATTAAATGGTATGTAAGTATTGAACTGCCTGCCTAGCAACGATTTTTTTTTTGCTTTTGTTATTTTTATTTGTCTATTTTAATTTGTCTGTAAGCATAACTTTTACAGTATGTTTTCTTCACTTTTAATCCTTATTTGTATTTAATTTAATTTCGAAATTATTCATTATCTAACTTACCTACCTGTTTGTTTGTTTTTTATTGCTGTGGTCTTCTTTGATTGAGGGAGCACAAAGATTTATGTTCTTGTTCATTATAATATAACAAGTAAGGTGTATTCTTTGTTGGAGATCCTAATAAAGTAGAATTTTGCTGTCCGATGTTCGATTGTATGACTGTAGGTACTCACGGCTACACATCAAGCTATACATTTCCAGTATAAGCTGACCGGTATTTATTTATTTATACTTCATGCACAAACGTATTCCTTTCCTACATCTCATTGTATGGAAATTGTATACAATGCAAGGTCAGCTTATACTGGAAATGTATAGCTTTATGTGTAGCCGTGAGGGTCCTACTCATACAGGGAATGCGCGAGCATTGATCACCATGCTTGCTCAAACCAGATTAGCGATTCCAGACTTACATTAATTATAAGACCAGGCTTCCTCACGCGATTTTTTAAATTTCTGCCACCGATAGCAGTACCTAATGCCAAAATAAACTAAGAAAGTACATAATGCATTGAAATCGTCATACTGGTATTTACCCGGAATCATATCTCAACCCCATACCTGAGAGGTAGCCGCCTTAACCACTGGACCATCACAATTTATGTAAATGTCGTGTCCGGTCAATAGTACAAAAATGAAACGAATCCAAGCCCGCCATTATCGAGAACACGTGATCTACTACTACTTTTGGCGCGCTTCTACAGAGTCGTGATGTTTTCAGCCCAGAGAGCGAGGAAGACATTCAGAATCCAGTGTCTGATCGCATCGGAGCTAATTAATACGTCCCGAAACTGTACTCAATTCGTTGTGTTACTATGTTTATTGAAGTTATACTTCTTTAGGCGCGTTATGAAAAAATGATGAGAGTGAAATTTTACGATTCGCGCATGCGCGCGCACAGCGTCACACGAAATTCTCACGGGAGTAATTGTAAACAACGCCATCTCTGACGTACATGCTGAACTACTTACTGCCGAAGGCAGTAAGTAGTTCAGCATGTGGCGTTGTTTACAATTCAAATTGTGCTTATATACTTTTTTAATAATGCCAAAGAAGTATAACTTCTCACGCTCGTACATAAGTACACGCACCCATTTTTTTTAATTTTAGTCTGAGTTTATTTTAAATAGAGTTTGTGCTAAATTGTGGTTTTAATAAACGCCGTGTATTGTACCCTATACCCAGTGTGTTTGCATTGCACGAAACCCAATCTTCTGCCCACATGATGATCAAATCTAACGGACTAAGTCCTGACGATCCGACATATAATAAATAAATAAAAATAAAATCGTAGAACATAAATGGCATTCAGTTTCAATATAAAACATAAAAGCGGTGGAGGTCGACACAGTCCGTGATTTCTTTCATTGAAATGAGGGTACAAAGAATTTGGGACGGCATGCGATGTTTTCTATTCGGTAGAACGAAAGGGTTGGGCTCTGGGCACGAGAGGGTCGGAGGGCCCTACTATGTTTCATTTGTATGTCGCATTGATGGCGGAATTGAAATCTGTCGAATAACTACAGCATAGGGGTCTTCAAAAAGGTTTTGCGGGGTTGGCAACGTACGTGTAATGCCTCTGTTGTTGCAAGCGTCCATAGACCACTTAAAATCAAGTGAGCGGTTGACTGTTGCCACCCTAGTGGGCTACAAAATAAACGGCAATGAAAATTCAAAGATCAAGAAATTATCAACAATAGCGAAAGTTCACTCATTCACTCACTGACTAGTCACGGAATTTTGAAATCTACTTCACCTGTGAAACTGAAATTTGGCAGGTAGTATAAATATAGGTAACGTCATAATGTTACGAAGGTCTTCAAATTGTATGCCTAAAGGCGGGTCATAGATGTACTTCACTTTGTAAACTGTAACACCATATTTTTATCTATGTACCAAGAATAAGAATCGCAAGAAGTTTAAAAATTAATAACAAAGCGTATGCAATCAATGTTGTCTCGACCGACGCCATCTTGCTACTGTTGACGAGGTTCTGCTTAAAAACGCAATATGCCAGCGCGTTTATATCGATACACACGCGCGTTTGCATCGCGTCTGTATCGCTACACACACGCGTCTGTATCGATACAAACGCGTATTTGAATTTATACAGGCGTGCAAAGGTCTACAGGCTGCGTCTGACTCGCGTGTGTGTCGCGTCTGTATCGCTACAAACGCGCGTAACCGGCGCGTTTAAAAAACGTGGTGTGCATAGAAGGTGCTTCAGTTTCGATATGCGTAGCGGGGACCTTCTTTTTTTCCAGTCCGTGACCTACCATAGTTTTCTCTATAAACCCATTATCTCGTTCGTGTAATCATTGCGTTACTCGCCAAAATAACGAGTCATAGATTTCTTACCAACTCTAAACCAAAAACTTTAATAGCGAATACAGGTTGGCCTACCTCGTTAGCTGTGGTAAGCCTTGGATCTGCCATGATGAGACTACCCACTACTTATTATGTGGTCGGTGGCAGTTGTACTGTGGTTTAGTAATCGTAGGAGACCAAATTATACCACAGCAGACTGACAAGTTTGATGACCTGAATGACACAGAGTTAGGTGAATGATTCATGGTCCTGCGTTTGGAGATTACAATGATGTAATTGCAAAGTTGAAAATAATGTATGTGATATGGACCAACTGATTTTTTTCAGGGCATCTTTACTAATATTATAAAGCTGAAGAGTTTGTTTGGTTGAACGCGCTAATAGCAGGGTCTTCTGGTTCGAATTGAAAAAATGTTTTTGCGTTAGATAGTCCATTTATCGAGGAAGGCTATAGGCCCATGCGAAGCCGGGTCGGGTCGCTAGTTATAATGCCCGGGCAATATGAATAATGACAAGTTAAATTGGGAAACGAAATTAATTCTAATTAAAAGAAAAAAATAAACACAAACATAATTTTATTTTACAAATAGGTTTTGTAGAATCCTGCTTTATTGTTGTTTGTAAGCTATTTATTCACTGATTAGTGTTTAATAGCACTGGCCACGAAGTAAGTAAGTATAATTTATACTTACTTGGTTGGTGGCACTAGCTACTCCAGTTTATGTCACGTGTACACTTCAACTTCCCGCCTTTTTTCTCTGTGACAGTTGACAGATGTGACAGCCAACGTACCACCATAGCTAATTGGTTTACAGGCAAACATATTCATGTTTCTACTGCACTCACAATATTTTATTTTATTCCATTTTCTTATCTCGAGCACGTAGGTATCCCTGGTACCTACGTACTAAAGATAAAAAAAAAAAAAAAAAAAAATGTTAGTGCACTAGAAAGATGAATATTTTTATTTAATTAATTAATTAAGCTGGTTCGACCGTACACGAGACAAGGCACATTTATTATATCTATTTTCCCATAGATACACTAAGATATGGAGAAGAATATGACAAAAAATTAAGAAGTTGAGCCATTTTATTTTTTACCATTTAGGCTTGCTTGCTTAAGACAAAGAAACTCCAAACTCATTTATCACATGGTCTGATATTTATGAATATTGCCCCTTATCTGTTGCACAATTTGATAAGTATGCACTTTAAAATAAGGTGTGGCCTAAGAATGAATGATTGTTGTGGTTTGTTATTGTATTATTAGTGACAGGCTATGCTTCCAGTAACAGAAATCCTTATATCTGTGCTTCCAGTAGAATAGGTAGATATTTGGTACTACGGGCGAATTGTCTAAAATTCTATGTAGATACGTAAACAATATTGGTCATTTGCCGTTAACAATCCATTTGACCTTTGCAGCCGCTTGATATAAAAAAAAGTTCGAATTAAAAGCTTGAAGGAACGGATACGACTAGGGTTGCCAACTCTTTGACGGTCAAATATAGTACACTCGGCGTCACAAAAATCGCACCTTTTCGAAAATAAGTTTAAAACATGTCCCGCCAGTAACGAATACATTAAACCCAATTAATATTGGTATCAATTAAAAGTATGTTTAACGACCTTTAAATTAACAACAGTTAGAATTCCTAAACACAACAGATCTCATTAGCACGTAACGTTAAAAAAAATGTTGTCAAAATACGCATTACAACGGCCACTAATTGCACCTCCCTACAAGGGTATAAAACGGGCGACCCGGGTTAAATGTGGGTCATTCGCTATTCAACCTTTGAAGTGAACACACGTGAACAGCTACAGCAAGAAAAATACCCCAGAAGATGGATACCACTGCAGATGAAGCCGCTCAAGTCATTGCACTACTGCAATCAGGGATGCGGCAATGTGATGTTGCTCGGCAACTGAACTTGAGTCGTTTTACCGTTCGACGAGTGTTCCAACGTTTCCAAGAGACTGGTGGCTATATCCGAAGACGTGGATCTGGAAGACAACGGTGCACATCCGAAAGAGACGATCGCTTCATTGTTTCGACGTCTTTACGTAATCGGTTCTCCAATGCTGTTGAGCTGCAACAACAACTGCGATCAGCTCGCAGAACTTCTGTAAGCGTCTCCACGATTAGAAGAAGAATGCGGGAGAAGAAAATTGCAGCTCATAGGGCTGCTACAGGGCCCAAATTGACTGCACAGCATAGGAGAGACCGGTTGCAATTTGCCCGTGACCATGTGGATTGGACAATAGACCAATGGAGGGCTGTGCTCTTCTCGGATGAGACGAGGGTGTGTCTTTTCTGCAACGACAGGCGTCGAAGAGTGTATAGGAGGCAAGGGGAACGATTCGCACAAGCCTGTATTCAAGAGACAGTGGAATACGGGGGTGGCTCGTGCATGTTCTGGGGCGGCATGTCAATCGACGGTAAAACGAACCTTGTGTGTGTTTCTCGGACTGGAAGTGCTCGCGGGCAAGGGTCGCTGACTGCTGCTCGGTACATAACAGAGATCTTAGAGGAGCAGGTTGTCCCTTATGCGGGTTTTGTTGGCAGTGGGTTCACGTTAATGCACGATAACGCCCGTTGTCACACCGCTTTAATTGTAAGAGACTACCTGCAAGAAGTTGGCATCCCTGTTATGCGCTGGCCGGCGCGAAGTCCAGACCTGAACCCTATTGAGCACCTTTGGGATGAACTGAAACGGCGAGTACGGGCACGAAATCCTGCCCCTACCACTCTCCAAGACCTTCAAGATGCCGTCGTTGCAGAATGGGACAACATTCCACAAGAGACTGTTGTCACATTAATAAGGTCCATGAGAGAACGCATGGAAGCAGTCATCAGGGCTAGGGGGGGTAACACTAGGTTTTAAGTTAGTTTTAGGGACTTTGTTGTAATTTTTGCTGATAAAATAAAATTAAACTTTTTAATCATTTGCATTAGCTTGCTTTTTTTTATTCCCTGGTAAACAAAAAACCAAATCCATTGATTTATTCTGAAATTTAAATAAATTGCCTTTCCAATTATACCTTATAGTCATATGTATACCATTGATTAATAGGGTTAAAATGACTTTGAAGGGAATTCTTAAAGAGGTGCGATTTTTGTGACGCCGAGTGTAGCTCTAAAATTTTTACCCATAAGAATATAGTAGATAACGAAAAGATGAAAAAAATATAGTAGGTTCCAAAAATTTGGTTGGTACTTTATTTTTTTGAAGAATATTTTGTGCATTATCGAACCCATCTGTCAACTTGACATTCCAGAATCGTTAAAAATAGGTATTGACGTTTTGTTTTACGCTTACACATTTTGAAACGAATATTATTGCTAAGAGTTTGATGCCTTTAAAATATAGTAGTTTCGCCTACTATATCTTTTTTTCAAAAATATAGTAGTCGGGCGTCTAATATAGTAGGATACTATTATTTTATAGTAGGGTTGGCAACCCTAGATACGACCTTCTCAAAATTGAACAAGCAACAGAAGTTATTTAGAAAAAAGAAAAGCAGCCATTTATTCTTTCACTACAGGGCAAAAGGTATCTTCTTGTGTAGAAAAGTCATGAGCGTGCATAATTTGATCACCACACTTGATATAGGCCAATTGGCGATTTTAGAATTACATTTACTTATTATTAGACTATTTTTTTATTAAGTAAACTTCATTACGCACGCTTGACTTGAGAAGTAAGCTGGTGAATGCGTGACGAAAGCGTTAGGAACAATGTGTGTTTACGCTCCGGTCGCCCCTTGGATCTTGTCCCTTTCGATTAAAATATTCCACTCGCCCCGTTTTTTATTATTTTGGTGTAGTGTTTCGCCCCTTGCTGCATTTCCTTGGTAATTTTACCAAAAAAGGTATAGTTAGACAGAAAAATGCATACATTATAAGCAACGCCATGTTTAATTTAAGTCTATGTTTAGAGAACGGAAGTTGAGAAGGAGATATAAGTTAGTGAAGATAGAAAAAGAGATAGTTACGTTTCGTACATTACTGTAGGGGCAAGACAGGTGCGAGCACATATTTTCTTTCTCGCTTTCTCTCATTGCCAGTTGCAAACCGATACATACATACATGATGGAGCTAAAGAAGTTTTACTTCAGTCGTGTGGTCTAAAAAATACTCGTATTTTTTTTCTAAAATAAAGGCCTATGTTACTTTTTATAACTTCACCTAACTGCCAGTGAAAGTCCCATCAAAATCGGCCAGCCGTTTCGTAGATTATCCACAACAAACTGACAGACAGACAGACAAAAAAATACAGTTGAAGTGAGAACCTCCTTGTTCTTTTAAAGTCAGTTTAAAGCAATCACAAGTAGGTGATGATTACTATATTATGACTATCATTCAATGAGTGGATTCTGTGGGTGTTAGCAGGCGAGTAGGCGTTTGAGAGTAGTAAATAATATCATAGATAATGATCTATTGTGCTGCGTCTGGTTTGACCTATGAGATCATCGTGGAAGACTATAGAGGTCTTCATAATATTATTATTATGAAGACCTCTATAGTCTAAGTATAGATATCCTAAGTGGTACGTAGGTATAACATTATCAATTGATATACGTATTACTTAGGGCGGGTTGATTCAACTATACTTTACTGACTGGTAATAGTCAAAAATGGCGCTAACTATCGTCAAATAAAAAAAATGGGTTGTTTCACAAAATCGTACGTCAAAAAGTTACTATTACCATTACCGACCTGTCAACGTAATTTTGTGTTGTCAAACAGCTACTTCAAACATCAAAATATTAGGTATGGAATCTCTTTTGGATTAACTTTGACTGACGGATTCTTAAGTCATGAAACAACCCGTTACTTAAAACGTACGTTAAACATCTCACGTCATAGCATAAAGTAGGTATGTAAGGCTGCATCGCGCGCCCGAGTACAGAGACCGCTCAGAACAAACCGCCATTTTTACCACGCACACATTGACATTACGTTTATAGGCATTCTCAAGCAGTTTCAAGCAGACATCAGACTCGACTGTCACGTGTTGTCTTAATTAATAATTATGAGACATTGACATTTCACGACGATCGAGAAATGACAATGCCAGATCCTGCCCCACCCATGTACAGAAAAAGTAACACATGTACAGAAAAAGTAAATTAATGAAAATAATTGTAATGAATATAGAACCTTTCTATACTAAATTGATTTTCTTTAGAACTTGCGGATTACGAAATACCTACCCACAAAATACAAACTCATATTACCTAAAATACAAATTAACCTATAATCATTGTCATTACTGTTTTTAGATTTAAACGGAAACCGCAAGTTCTACAGTCACTAAGATTAATGTTTAGTTTTTTTTTTTTTTTATCTGTTGATAGGCATACGTTTGACCACTATCTCACCTGATGGGAAGCGATGATGCGGTCTAAGATGGAGCACGCTTGCCTAGAAGTAACCTATTCACTCTTGCCTTAAAGACTCCCAGTTATCCGCAATAAATAAACAGTAAGATGCTACATATTGCACATGACTTTTATTGAGTGGGGCAAAGTTCTATAGAGTTTCTGGCATTGTCCTTTTGTTATAAAAAATTGCAATGAGTTCCAACCAGTGTCAATAAAACTTCATATTGTCACGAATAAAACCTACAGAGTCACTACGAGTACAGTACCAGCCCTAGTGAGTCTGGCAAGTTTAGGTAATTATTTTTGAAGATGGCGAGAGCGATCTTTCTGTAACCTCTATATTTTGTGGTCATAGTAACTTTTAACCGTCCGTATGTAACGTTAATCGACTGTTTGAAACAACCCGCCCTTAGGGTACCTATTTGAATACTTTACTTATAACGGTTAGGAGAAGCTCGTGGCTAAGTTAAAGCCGTACTGATCGATCGGTCAAAGGTTAAGCTACGCTAGCCGCGGATGGGTGCCCATCCATTTCATACCGAGTTCCCTCCGTGCCTCGGAAAGCACGAGAAACCGTTGGTGTCCGGCTGTCATTCGTAGATCTTTGGCAGTCGTCATGACTATGTCAAAGAATAGACAAACTGTACTGACTTACCTATTTTTGCCGTCAGTATGTCTATTCTTCCATAGACAAAGCGTGGTCATGCTAGGCGTGCTGATCTCCGAAACTACTGAGTCTAAAATTAAAAAAAAAAATACAAAACATGGTTCATTGCTTGTTGTACAGGAAAACCTATAAGAATTCTATCAATTAAAAATAAAGTGGTAAACTCAACATAATACGTTCACTTACGAAAAATAGTAGGTGGTAGATTCAAAATTCACATTCAGTAAGAGTACCTACCTATTGTAAAATACCACAATTGAATAAAAACATTTGACTTTGGCATTGTACGGAACCCTCTCCACGCGAGTTCAACTGGCACTTGGCCGGTTTTTTCATCACATATACGTAGTGTAGCCAATATTATAGTCTACTCATGTTTTACGACTGGGTATTGTTACTCTTGAGTTGGTGATTAAATGATAAATCACATGTGTAACCAATACCAAAATAGAAATACATTGTTTATAAAACGGAACGCATGATTATATGTCTACATAATTTGGCCGGTTTATAATGGTGTCAAGTGTCAATGATAGTCACACAAGTTGTCAATGTCAGTTGGTAATGTAGCAGCCACCATTATTCGGATAACTTGTGTACTCGATGCATTTTGGCGGCATAGGGGATTTTGGCGAGGGGGCCTCGAATAGACAGTTTTTCCGGGATTAAAATTCGGTTTACCAAGTTCTCTAACTCTGGAGTTATGAGTGATTTTATTCCCAGAATAAGACAAGTTATTCAAGTTCGGTCGAATCCGCCTGAAGTCAGATAGGCATTGTACGTGGTTATCGGCTATGTTAGGTGTTTTTGCATTCCATATTTAAAAACAAAAGTAGATAAAGTTTGGCAATTGTAATTTCCCAACTTACTTAGTTTAAAATAAAAGTTAGCCCGAATGTTGGTACCAAAATAACCACTTAAATACTTGAGTAAAGTTTTAAGTAAACTTGTTACTGTTCTAGTAATGTGTTTCGAGACGGTGACCCGAAACTAAGGACAGCTTTACCTTTTAAATAATTGCTTAAAATAAGACTATTCTTCAAGGTTACTTTTTGATAATCACACTAGTAACTGAATGTTTTACTTAGGGTAAATTATATACAACTATTACACGTAGTATAAATAATATACCTGCAAGATATTTTTATTACTTTTTTTAGTTCAAGGTGATACTGGACAACAGTTCCTGGAAGAACTTGGGGAGCCCTTTGAACAGACGTGGAACAGCACATGCTATTAAAATATATAATACTAGCTTTTGCCCGCGACTTCGTCCGCGTGAATGTCGGTTATAGTGTATGCAGACGAAGTCGCTGATTAAAAAGTAGCCTATGTCCTTCCCTGGGGTTCAAGCTATATACATACCGAATTTCATCAAAATCGGTTCAGCCGTTTCATCGTGAAAGCGTAACAGACAGAGTTACTTTCGCATTTATAATATTAAGTATGGACAAGTATGGACATACATCCTGACAGTTCTCCTATACATCTCCGTCGGATATTAATTTTATTTCACGTATAAAAGACTTATTATTAGGTTTAAGTCTGGTGAATATCTCTGGGCAATCGTTACACGATTAACTACGACCTTCATCTTTTAACAACTTATTACATTGTCCTAACTATGTGCATGTATATGTTTTAATAGCGACCCGACCCGGCTTCGCATGGGCCTATAGCCTTCCTCGATAAATGGAGTAACCAACACAAAAATAATTTTTCAATTCGAACCAGTAGATCCTGAGATTAATGCGTTCAACCAAACAAACAAACAAACTCTTCAGCTTTATAATATCACTAGCGACCCGACCCTGCTTTGCATGGGCCTATAGCCTTCCTCGATAAATGGACTATCCAACACAAAAAGAATTTTTCAATTCGAACCAGTAGATCCTGAGATTAGCGCGTTCAACCAAACAAACAAACTAACTCTTTAGCTTTATAATATTAGAATTGTTAAATAACATACATTTGGCTAACCATGAGTGGTATAAGTGTCGGCGCAGGAAGGTGCGTGACTTAACATGGACCGCCTTAGAGCATCGCGCGACCGGCGAATAAAAAAGAAGAGAACAATATAGGGACAATTCAAATATACATTGTCAATGGATGTTCTTTTGATGAGAATGACGTTTATAATTTATTAATTTAATTAATGTACAACAAGATAAATAAAATTCTAAACATTTACCCGTTGACACAAAAATCCTGCAAAAATAAAGTAAGTAATTACCTTCAAAAGCTTACATACGAAGAGACAGAAAATTTGCTTCATGTCATTACATAGTAATTAATTGTTATAGTTCATAAAATCAAAAAAAAAAAAAAAACCGCCAATCACAATGTTCCGCAATTCTCACACACCCTCTCACACTCACTCATGCGCACCCCCATCTCACACAAAGAGAGGACTGTTCAAACACTTAGTTAAGTTACCTAACTTGTAAGATTATGCTTCGTTTTTTTTTTAATCTATTTTTTAATTTATTTTTATTTTTTATTTTTTTATTTTTCATATATTTTCTTCTTTTTTTTTTCTCTATAATATGTTTGGCACGTACATTTAATCATGGGTTCATTAAAACACATAACTTGTATATTTATTTGTAATTCAGGGGGATCGGCATTGAGGGCTGAAATACAGGCTTTGCCTAGTTTGGCCCCAAATGCTAATACTTTTGTGTACAATAACTGTAGACTAAGCACCTTATTTGTGAAATGATGTACATTTTTTTCTGTCAATAAACATTATTATTATTATTATTATTATTAATTATATTAAAAATACCAAATTGAAGATAGCGTTTATTTATTATCAATCTGGGATCCAGTTGACCGTAAACAAGTATATATAGTATAGATTTTAATTTTAAAAGAGTATCGGTGGAGTTTCTCTCTCGTCCTTTTCCATATGAACCTACAATTTAGAACTACCTAACTTCAACTTTCTGACAAACTAGCAATTCAAAAGAGCTTGTAAATAGTGTACTCATACTAATATTACAAATGCAAGAAGTAACTGTCTGTCTATCTGTTGTTTTCACAAAGAGATTGCTGAACCGATTTTCATGAAATTTGGCATGAAGATAGCTTAAACCCTGGGCCTCAAGTCTACTACTACAATAGTGTTAGAATGGTCTATCATTGGTTTCATAATTGTTGATTTTGATAAGTTTGGTAATCTACTAATATAGTGGTGCCATTATGACTTTCCAATGGTCAACCACTGAAAGACACGCCATTGAAAGTAATCATATAGAATTGTAACCTCGTACAAAATGACAACTGAATGACTGACTGACTTAGGTAATCTGCTAAAATTTTGACAGTTCCTTTGATGAACCTACCATTAGAACGTCATTGTGCAGTCATTGCTTAATTCGACCGACCAATGATCGACTATTATGAATTTAGCAGATTACTAACTTTTAGCAAAATGACAATGGGATCGTGTTGGAATGACGAGATTATAAAAATAGCAGACTTGGCCCCCTGGGGATGGACATCTATGCTACTACCGACCTTCACGGCACAAAGTACTTAAGGCTGCGGCTCGCCCGAGCAGAGAGACTATACCACTTATAACAACTCCCAAGGGTCTTCAAAAAAGCAATCATCCACCCAATTCACAAGTGTGGGGACAGAGATAGTGTGAATAACTACCGGCCCATCTCTGTTTTGCCTTGCCTGTCTAAAGTATTAGAGAAAATCCTTAATAAACGCCTAGTATCTTATTTAGATAAATTCAACATTCTATCAAACAATCAATATGGTTTTAGGCGGGGCATGTCGACTGAGGATGCGGTACTTGACCTTACTACCACAATCGTAGATCACCTCGACAACAAACGAAAATGTCTTGGTGTCTTCCTGGACCTGACTAAGGCCTTTGACACTGTCTCTGTTCCCATCCTAATGTTGAAGCTAGAGAAAATTGGAATTCGTGGACTACCTCTAAAAATTTTTGAAGACTATCTTTCTGACCGTACCCAGTGTGTCAAAATAGGTTCGGTTGTGAGTGAATCTACACAGGTCACCTATGGCATACCACAGGGCTCAATTTTGGGTCCTACGTTATTTTTAATTTATATCAATGAGCTCTGTGGGTTGCAGATTCCAAACTGCCACATCATCACCTATGCCGACGACACAGCATTGGTGGTGAGCGGAAAAAATTGGATTGAAACTCAAGTGAACACTGAGAATGCACTGAAATTGGTCATGGCATGGCTATATGAGCATAAACTGACACTAAACCCAACTAAAACTCTATTTTTACCATTTGCTCTAAAGAGTAGTAGTTTGCCAAATCCCGACCTATTCATTCTCAAAGCTCATAATTGCCTAAATGACGCACAGAATTGTACTTGTACAAATTTAACCAGAAGCAATATTGTTAAATATCTTGGGGTCCTTACTGATAACGTCCTTTGCTGGAAAGCGCACGTCTCCTCCATGACTACCCGTATCCGAAAACTCATGTTCATCTTTAAGAAGTTAAGAACGTGTGCTAATATTAAAACCCTCAAATTAGTGTACTTCTCTTTGTGCCAGTCCCTAATAACGTACTGTATCTGTGCTTGGGGTAGCTGTGCGAAAACTCTAATTTTGAAGCTTGAAAGAGCACAGAGAGGAGTAATAAAGGTCATGACATCAAAGCCGAGGCGATATCCTACGGATAAACTCTATTCTGAATGTGGGCTCCTTACGGTTAGAAAACTATTTATCTTACACATCATACAACGTAAACACATACATAAACACATAGAATACATCCCATCACGACGTAAAGTTACAAACATCTTCCGTCACAAAAAGCATAACACCAAACTGGCCCAAAGATCCTACGACGTTATAGGAAACCATTTGTATAATCAAATTAATAAAAAAATACATATATTCAAACTTACCAGACATAAAATGAAACTAGCCACAAGTGAGTGGCTAATGACCCTAAATTGTGAAGATTGTGAAATGCTTCTACTGACTCCCACTTAAACCCATCAACTGTCGCATGATTTCTCACACACACCGCACATCACCCACACTCACACGCACACTCCTACACACCTCTACACTTACTCACCGAATTTCACACACAAGATACTCTGCACACCCTTGCATGTTTATAATCGTATTATTCGTCAGTTATTTGTTGTTAGAATCTTTATTCATTGTATAAGAGAGCGCCTTGTCCTCCATAGTACAAGTTTTACTTAGTTTGGAGGTCAAGTTATTCACAAAATGTAAAATTCTAATTTGAGCAATAAACGATTTTATTTATTTATTTATTTAACCAGCCATTTTTCGCACGCACACATTGACATTACGTTTATAGGCATTCTCAAGCAGTTTCAAGCAGACTTCAGACTCGACTGTCACGTGCTGTCTAAATGAATAAATGAGAGACATTGACATTTCATGACGAACAGGAAAATTTTGTTATAAAAAAATGCAAAGAGTTCCAAGTTGCAACCAGTGTCAATAAAATTTCATAATGTCACAAATTAAACCTACAGAGCAAGCCCAAGCAGCCCTAGTGAGTTTGGCAAGTTTAGGTAATTATTTTTGAAGATGGCGGGAGCGGTCCTTCTGTATCCTCTATATTTTGTGTTCACGGCGACGAATTCGCGGGCAAAAGTTAATTTGAAATAAATGTCTTAAGCTTGTGTTACTTTCATGTTTGGTATAAATGAAGAAATTCCATAGATACAAAATAACTCTTGTTTATAATTCAATTTCCTTACATCTGTAGGTACACGACCTAATACAATCACAATTTCTCCAACCATTCCCTACAGTATATCAGCATCATTGTCCGCAATTTATTACCCTAAAGGTAATTGAATTGGCTCCAATTTGATGGCCACAGACGCAGTAACTAGTAGACGAGCCATCAAAACAACATTAAACAACAATGTACACGTATTAGTTTTACAACACAATAAAAAACAAACAACGATCATCTATTTATTGTTTAGGAGCTGGTACTGTGTATGTATGACGTAATAAGAAATAATATGCTAAGTATGCGCACTATGTTTTTTGTATTGTACCTCCCAACATGTTGTGAATGATGACGAATACAAAAATAAATGTAATAAATGAACACTTATGAAAATTATGTGATATAAATTGGGATTAGTTTTACTAAATTGACCCCAAATTGGTTGAAAAAAAAAGACTAGGCAGGAAAAAAAAGACTGGATATTAACGCTGTTTAATTTCAAAACAATTTTATTTTTAGATGTATGTACCAGATTTTTTGCTGTATAGTAATATGTATAACTTTTTTACTTATTGATTTAGTTTGGACGAAATTATTTAAATTACTGAGAGATTGTAGCTTAAGTTCATTTTAAAAGAGCCAATCTCAATTTAGTTAGGTAGGTACATTTAGAGTAAGGAAGTTTTGATTGTGAGTACAGCCAGTAAGTCACAGTAGGTTATTGCAGAATCAAGGTTTATTTTTAAACAAAAAGGTTTATTTTTAAAAACAATACTTTGTACTTGACAAAGTATTGTTTTTAAAAATAAACCTTTTTTATCATAGTATTTCTGTGTTTATTATTAGTACGTTTTGAATCGTTTATT
The DNA here is from genome assembly GCA_947361185.1 of Charanyca ferruginea. NCBI lineage: Eukaryota > Metazoa > Arthropoda > Insecta > Lepidoptera > Noctuidae > Charanyca > Charanyca ferruginea. The sequence goes on along the minus strand of OX376075.1, from coordinate 22,379,123 downwards.
TTGTGATACAAAGTCACATCTAAGGTAAAATTAATATCCTGAACGTCCTTTTCATTGAAACCAGTTTTAACCGGATTTAACTGGCGCGTACTGATTTTATTGTTCGTTGCAATCAGCGCTTTTGAATGTCATAGAAGCTCAAAATTTAAACTGTTCTTTACTCGTGCCGGCACGAGATATAGGTATGACTATACTATGAATAGCGCGTGCCGGTCGTACAGTGATTAAAAGATTAAGTATTTTTATTCCGATTTTTAGTTTTAAGTAACGAAGCAGAATTATACTGTCCAACATCCAACAAGTTTTCATTACCATTTATAAATGACATTTGCATATTAGTTACCAATAAAGTTTCATTTTTATTAATCTTGACTAAAAACATTGTTTTACAATAACAAAACTAAGCCTCGTGGCTATAATAAAACGAAACATTATATTTTAAATCAAGCTATTATTAAAAATTATTCACAACAATTATTTTTGGATAAAAATCATTTCAAATTTTTCAATTCTCTCAACGCTGTAATTAACATAATAACTGCAGTTTATAAGCACATCAAGGCACCTATTAAATAAAATTAAAAAAAAAATATGAAGACTAATGTAAGTTATTATTTTACTTACGTTATTTTACTACAATACTCTCTTTAAATTTATTTTAAAAGTACCTAAATATAACCCTTACTTAGGTAATAGCGACGAACTCGTAAGAGCTTTTCGCAAATCATCATCAGTCACAAGAACTCAACGATTTGTCACACCAAGTTTTATTTCGCACCCTCTCTCCCCTAAAATGCTTTTCTCCCCCTATTTAATATCTCGCCCCCACAATGTCGACACGTGTCAAAAATACCGTCTCTAAAGAATTCAAATTCTAGACTCGAGTATTTTTAATTACATTAAAGAATTTTTGGAAAGGGTGTCACGTCATCTAGTTTCCTCCCGTTAAAAGGGGTAAGGGAGCACGAGTCATAAATCAAAGGCGCTTATGAGAATTTTTGATAACGTCGAACAGTGACGTTTGACGGGAGTGACATGTGACATCAACGTCACGAATCAAATATTTGGTTCGCTTCTGGGGCTTCTTAACTCTATGTGTTCGCTTTGTGTGTGCATGTTTTGTAAAAATAAGGATTATATTTAAAAAAATGATTTAGAAAATTAAGCATTAACACAAAATAGTACACGTGTAAAACTTGAATATAAATAGTGAGTGTTTTTTTTTTCTTTAATCTTTGTGCATATTTGGCATAGCATAGGTTGTGGCAGCATTGCCTCGACCTACACGTTTTTCGCGCCGCCTTGTACCAGCTCTGGCGATGCCTTCCATCGAAGAGTCGACCCATTGTGTAAAGACTTTTGCCCAGTGGTCACTATGCATGCGTCAACTTGTCTCCACGCAATGGGTACCTGAAAATGAACGGCGTCGCCGAGGCGATATAGTGAAAACAGAAAACTATAATGGTCAACAAGTCTAAGATAAATTCAGACATAGATAATTATATTAACAATTTGGCTCTAAGTATATTAGCAATACGACAAAGTTCATAAAAGCATCAGTAATAAAATTGCCTTCGCTAATTAAAAATAGAAGCTTTCATTAGTTCTCAATTCACACTCTGTTTCAAATGTCTATTGGCTGAATTTATTCATAAATAACGAGAATTATAATTCTATTCATGAAATTGAGATAGCTACCTTATATTTTGCTTAATTAGGCTTTATTGACTCTAGTTTTCTATTCAAATTAATCTGCAGACAAGGGCTGATATTTCGATCGTCATTTAACTTGTTTCTGAGGTATAATTCAGATAGCTTGATGGTATTTGTATAGATCACTATTTAATTGCACACGTCTTTTTAAATAGCACTCAGGGTAGGTTCGGTTCGGTTTAGTACTTTTTGGTTTATCCATTATTTAGTTATTTATTTCTTTGGGAAAACAAACAGTTATACAAACGTTTATTAATTCATAATCCTTAGTTTCAAAAGTTAATAGTGTTTGTGTAACTCACAACGTTAACCACACATGTTACCTTTTCAAATATTTTTTATAAGAAATAAACTAAAATCTAAGCTAAACTTTATAATATAAACATAAATAAAGTTAAATCTTTTCTTTTGATAATATTAGTGACGATATTTTCTGACTTTATTCTTCCGATAAAAGTTATCATAGTATATTTTAAAAATCGGTCCTAACTTAATCAAATAGGTAGGTAAACTTTAAATACCTATTGCATTTTTTTAAATAGGTATTACTTTATTTCTGTTCAAAAACTATATTATTTAATTAATAATAATTAAATATAATATGTACTAAGCTTAAAAATAAATATGAACATTAATTATAATATGTACAATGGAGGGCTCACAGGTCATCAACAAACTCGTCCGCATCGCTCTCAATGGGACAAGTGCTTAAAAGGCTAGCAGCATTACCACGTTGAACGGCAATACTAATTCTTTGGCCCAAGAAAAGGCCAGCCCTCTGGGGGCCAAGTCTGCTATTTTTATAATTTCGTCATTCCAACACGATCCCATTGTCATTTTGCTAAAAGTTCGTATTCTGCTAAATTCATAATGGTCGATCATTGGTCGGTCGAATTAAAAGCAATGACTGCACAATGACGTTCTAATGGTAGGTCACTGATCAAAGGAACTGTCAAAATTTTAGCAGATTACCGCCTAAGTCAGTCATTCAGTTGTCATTTTGTACGAGATTACCATTCTAGGTATATCATTTCTTTCAATGTCGTGTCATTGGTTGACCATTGGAAGGTCATAATGACGCCATTATATTAGTAGATTACCAAACTTGTCAAAATCAACAATTATGAAATCAATGATAGACTATTCTGACGCTATTGTAATAGCAGACTTGAGGCCCTAGTCACGTGAAGAGTCGACCGGCCCCTTAGCAATGTCCCTAAAAATAAGGTGAGCACTCGGGCCCCATGGCCCTAATGTTTCGACCCCAAACGGCTCAAACATATAACTTTCAAGAAGGTTGTTACATTTACGCCGTTTGAGGTTTTCCGCACCTGCGGCAGCCGCCCCAGCTAAACTATTGCATTGATATACATCTTGATTTTCCGATACCGTTTCTCCACACTGATACCTTCTTCTATACCTATCGTAGAAGCACTGGGAGCTCTACATAATATTATGTAAACAGATAACCAGAACCAGATCAGCTAGGAATCTGTAGGCTATGCAAATATGTGATCCGCGCAGGCATCAGAAGAACAGGTACTGAATCAATATCCAGCGATTGCATAAATAAGGTTACCCGGTAAATAGTTGGAGGTTTATTTAAAAAAAACTATTAGCTATCTAAAAAAAAACGTATAGTTTTTTACTTAGCTATGCTAAGTTTAGCAAATAGATAGAATAGAGAGAAGGGAAAAACAGTACCTATATAGGAAAGTCCGGAAATTTTGTTTTTTTTTTTAAATGCGTTCTAATAAGTAAATTTGTGTACCTATATATTTTAAAGATTTTTGCAATAAATTAAGACGTATATCGTTTGGTGTTGCCGATAATAAAATTGACTTATGCAGGTGGTCCAATTTAGTTGCCGGTCCAATATTCCATACTCTTCCCTATTTTTATTAAATAGGTTTACGTATGGTGTACATACCTTTTTCAATACTCCAAGAATTAGGCCTCCGGAATATTCCTCATGCACTGTTCTGTAAAACAAGAAAAAGAAACTGTATTATTAACAACATACAACACAAAATCATAGTAAAAGTGAAACCGTACTGAAATAAAAATTACTTTACAACTATCATAAACACACAATATTGCCTCGTGAGCCTTTGCGATACAGGGTGCTACGTAGAGTATTCAACGCAGTTTTTTTTTTTGCATCAGTATTTTATGATACAGTCATCAATGTCAAATTGGATGACACCAACTGCTATCATGGTCTACACAATCCCTTGCCGAACATCGTGTCCCAAAAAGGAAGATTTAATGGTCTAATGGCATATAATAAATACGAATTGCACACCGCTACGAAATTGAAATCTATTACCTATTGCTATATGGCTTCCCTAGGATAAAATATTGCAGGTAGGTACCGTTTTGGTATTCCAATAGCTTTTATGTCAGTAGGAAACCAACATCAATTTGAACGTACCTACATACGTTTATGGGCTACCAATGTCAATAATGTCAATTTGGGAATATTGAAGGGCAATAAGTCACTATTATCTTTGAATGAAGATGACAACATTGAAATTAGAACAGAATCTGGATTCAGAATATTTACACGTTACTAGCTGAGCCGGCAAACGTTGTTTTGCCATATAAATGTAAAAAAAAAACATAAAAAATGGTACACTTAATTATAATTCTCAGACCTACCAAATAATATAAACACAAAAAAAAAACGAACAAGTGCGAGTTGGACTCGGGTTCTGTTCAAATTCCGTGGTTTGGTCACCCATACAATTATTATGAATATTATTATTCAAACTTATTATTGTCCGTATGGTGTCGGACGTAAAGAATAGCACCATCCCATATCTTCCCGTGGGTGTCGTAAGAGGCGACTAAGGGACATACCAAAGAATGGGCAGCAGCGTTCTCTGTGCATTTGTAACAAGCATACTGCGATCGCCAACCCGCTTGCCAAGCGTGGCGATTATGGCAAACCCCCCCCTTGGGGGAGGCCTATGTCCAGCAATGGACGTCTTTCGGCTGAAATGATGACAATTATTATGACCGCGCATACCTCGATGATTGATTACGTATTTTAAATTGACTATATTTTTATGATTTAATTACAAATGTATAGTTTTCAGACTTTTTCCTTTTGATTTCCTTGCGTGTCGAAATATACGTATTTTTGGCATAAACGTTAACTTAGAAGTTTGATTGTTTCACAACATCAAGGGACTGTAGACTTGAATATATGGTTTTAATGTCAACTCAAAACCTCCACGCGTTCCTGAGATCAAGGGTCTTGATAGACAGACGGACAGACAGACGGACAACAAGTGATCCTATAAGGGTTCCGTTTTTTTCTTTTGAGGTACGGAAACCTAAAAATATTAAAATCGGTCAAGCCGTTTCAGAGGAGTTCGAAAACAAACACTATGCCACGAGATTTTTATATATTAGGTTTAACTACAAATTCATCAGTTTTATTGTTACCGTGGACCAGTTTAAAAATTTAGATAATTATGTGAAAGGCTAAATAAAGTCTCAATAAATATCACGTAAATAACGGGTAATTCTATTTTATAAATTACACATAATGCTCTACACAATGGGGTATATAGATAGTGGCTAACCGCGACCCCGTCTTATTGAGACAATAAGGCTAGAACTCACGATGCGGTTTTCGCCCGCGCCCGCGCCCGCATCGGGAGCCGCAAAATAAAATGTACTTTGATTTTTAAATAAATATCTGCATTCTACAGAAGCTGCGGGCCCGCAACCGCAACCGGACTCGGGTGAAAACCGCATCGTGAGTTCTTAGCTTAAGACGGGGTCGCGCGACGAAGGAGTTGGCGGGATGAACTGGACGGATTCCTCCAAAACTGGAGGTTCATCTCTCCAGTTTTAAATAAGTAAACTTGCTTCTTTCAAAATTATTTCAATATCAAGGCCTCAATGAGAACAAAGCTATAGAAATGAAAGTAACGTGACAGTAGGCTATGTTAAGGCTTGCGTACATGGGCGAGACGAAACGGGAAGGGAGTTTTAGATAGCGGAGCTTTTACCTTAAAGTTTATCTTTAATATTTTTTTTACTTATTTTGTATTGCTCTACATCTACACAGTTATCACATACAGAAGCAACAAGAATAATGTAACCAGAAGTTTGGCCTGCAAATGGTTTCATTAAAATAAATACCTACTTTGGGTTATGACATTATACTTGAATTTAGCTTGTTATTTTGCATTGCCACCGACTTGCGAATTGAAAGTAATTTTTTACTTTCTAAAGGCCTGTCTTTTTTGTTAAAAAGTTTTTTTCGCTTTTTAGTGCCTACTTCATATCATACAAATTAATTACGAAACGGTGACACCAAAAAAAATCAGTCATCCTTTAATTTTCTACCCTTAGAGGTGGAATATTTTCTTGAAATTGAAACCAAATTGGAGGTATACACTATCAATAAACGAAAAAAAAAAATAAGAATCATCGAAATCGGACTACACTGAAAAAAGAAATGCGTGGTCAAACATAAAATAAATAAATTAAAAAAGAATCATAAAATGAAAACTACTGGGCCAAACTATGTTAAATTTTTATGGGACCTAATGGCAACTATTCCGCATCAAACTAAAGAAGAATCACGTAAATCGGATCGTAAATACCAGCGTAATCGGTGAACATACATAAAAAAAATACCAATCCAATTGAGAACCTTCTACTTTTTGAAGTCGGTTAAAAATCAAGTGCTACGAGTATACGATGTCGTACCAGTACGGGTTTGACATTTCAACTATAATGTCATGACATTAAGGTATATTAATCATCATCATAATATGTCGACCTTTACACGATCTCCCCCAAGGGGGGGTTCAGCCGCAATCGCCATGCTCGGCCGATGCATGTTGGCGATCGCAGTAGGAGTTATGGTACTCAGAAGGACGCTGCTGCCCATCCTCTGGTCAATATCCCTCTGCCGCCTTCTACGACACCCACGGGTAGAAATGGGGAATAAGGTACCTATATTATGTTTCGTTAATTTAAAACACCTTGCCGTGCTATGCCGCCAGTCTGCACACGCCCTTACAACCAAACTTCAAGACTCGTTCCAAAATCCTTAAAAGCAAAGTTTTATAAGCCGTGAACTTCGTCAAATGAAACATTTCTGAACGTTTTAATAGACATTGAGCTTCATGATAATTATTTTTGAACAAGAATATGAACATTATTTCTGTATTGATGTTCAAGTTTAATAGATTGGGCGAAGATTTGTTGAAAATGTGTATTAGAGAGTTATTTCAGAGGTGGTATTTTGGAAGTCGGTGTTTTTATCATGTCATCCCTAACAGTGAAACTGCTGGTATCACTGACGTTATTTAGATTTATTTTATTTTATTAATTTAAAAAAAATCTTACAGCTAGTACATCTGAGTAAGCAACACTATATATATAAATGAAGGCCAATTACAAGTTTCCACTGATAAACATATACAAGATAATCTATACTAATATTATAAAGCTGAAGAGTTTGTTTGTTTGTTTGGTTGAACGCGTTAATCTCAGGATCTACTGAATCGAATTAAAAAAATATTTTTGTGTTGGATAGTCCATTTATCGGGGAAGGCTTTAGGCTCATGCGAAGCCGGGTCGGGTGGCTAGTAAGATATAAAGATCCCCGTAGACAGAATGCGGAATCAAAGGAAAAAAAAATAAAGAAATTATACTAATTATATTATACTAGCGGGCTTGGCAGACGTTGTCCTGCCCTTAAAATAAAATGGTCCTAAAACTCGACTGTAGCGCCACCTACCGGGTCCAATTGTGAATCTAAATCATTCTCAAATCCACTGGAGCACACGCAAAAAAAATCATCAAAATCGGTACAGCTGCTTAGGTGAAGTTCTCTTTCATACACACGCACATATAAGATAGATTTAAAAATAATCAAAGCATGTCGCCCATTGGCGAGGTTATAGGTTCGCTAGTGGGCACGGATGAGCACAGGGGTCAGCACAGGAAGCTACAACAATATGTCAAATCTCTTTGATTGATTTTCAACTTTATAACAAAAGCATAAAGTTAATTTTACAGTTTGGTATGGCTTGATGAGCTGGCGTTTGTACAAATGCGACCTTTTTGTTTTTGAGTTGTCTTGGAAATCATTGATATCGTTGACGAAAAACGTCGTGAGAAAACCTAAATTTTAAATAATTTATATAAGTCTGATTTCGCCAATCTGTCTTGAGTCAGTAAAAATAAAAAATAAATAAAAGTAGTTTACTTCGTTAACCTGCAAGTGTTGTGAAAATGCCCATACATATCATATCTGTATGAGGAAAAAACCTTTGCCCTGTATGTCTATACTTTTGCAGTGAACAACCACCATATCATATACCATACAACAAACAACATATATGACAATCCAAACCAAATTTGTGACTTATTCAATGACTATTATCTAACTGTAACTAATTCAACCACAAATACTTTAAAAAACAACAAGCTTGACATATCACAAAATCCTAAGAGCATTTTCCTTATTGACGTTCATAAAATTATACAAAACTTAAAAAACACGAACTCGACTGGCTATGATGACATAAGTACTAAAGTGCTAAAAAAATGTGCAGTGGGACTTGTTTCCCCGCTTACCTACATAGGTAATAAATCTATCCCTAACAGAAGGAGTATTCCCAGAACGTTTAAAGGTGTCAATAGTTAAACCTCTGTATAAAAAGGCGATAAAACGGACATGAGCAACTATCGACCTATCACCTTAATCCCCATTTTATCCAAAGTTTTCGAGAAAGTTATGTGTGACAAAATGGTAAATTTTTTGACGTCTTGTAATATTCTAAAAACAGAACAATTCGGTTTTAGGAAAGGTAGCTCTACAACTTTAGCGTGTTTTTCATTAATTAAACAGATTACTGAAAGCCTAAATAAAAAGTCTAAGGTAGGATGCGTCTTTCTAGACATGACAAAGGCCTTTGATTTTGTCTTTCATAAAACACTGCTCTCGAAACTCTCGTACTGTGGAATACGTGGAAATGCTAATGACTGGATTAAAAGCTACCTTACCGGAAGGCAACAATGTGTGGAAATAGTTAATACTTGTAAATTTGAACAAATAAATTATAGGTCTCAATATAGACAAAATAACTACGGCACCCCACAAGGAGAAATTATATCCCCACACCTCTTCCTAGTGTACATCAACGACCTCCCCGAAGCGATAGATAGAAACTGCATACTATTTGCCGATGATACAACTATAACTCTCAAAACTGACAATGAGAATAGTCTAAAAAAGGAAATCTGTAATAGTCTGGACAATGCAATAAACTGGTTAGAAATAAATAACTTAAAGGTAAAAATGACAAAAAGAAACATAATACAATTTCAGGCATTAAACGCAACAATAAATAACTTGGACATTGACTATAAAAAATCTCAATTAACTACTGTTAACGAATGCGTATTCTTGGGTATTACCGTAGACAAAAATTGCAGTTGGAAACCTCATAAATAGTTAAAATTCTTAAAAAAATAGATCGTTTTGTGTGTCCTCAAGAGAATTAAGCAAACAGTAAATATTGATACCGCTATGGTTGCTTACCATGCTTATGTATCTTCGGTACTTAGATACGGTATAATCATTTGGGGTAACTCGGTGGACATCGACAGAGTTTTTAGAGCGCAAAAAAAATGTGTCCGGGCAATGTGTGGAGCCCACATTTTAGATAGCTGTAAACCACTGTTTGAGAAACTTAAAATCTTACCATTGCCGTGCCTTTACATTTTAGAAATATGTATCTTTATAAAGAAAAATTACAGTTTATTTAAAAAACAAGAGTACAAGGCAAATAGCCGGGCATGGCATAAAGATAAACTTAGATTGCCTACGATTGAAGTTATTCAAGAGAAATGTGTACTGCATGGCGATTATTGTGTTCAACCATCTACCAAATACCTTACAAGATTTGCCACTACCATTATTTAGAAAAATACTGTTTAAAATGTTGCTACAAAGGCGATATTACACTGTAAAGGAATATTTAGAAGATAAGTCACTAATCCTTAATTGAAAATGTTTAGATAATTCATTTATGATTGATTTTTTATGTTGTGTTGTTTTTGTTTGGTTCTTTTTTTTTTAATTTATCATTTTATTAGTATTTAAATATTATTTTTAATTATTGACATAGCCATATGAATTCAAAACAATTAATTTTATCGTACTGACATTAGCACGCCATGTATGGCAGAATATGCGGAAACCATCTGTTCGAAAATCACATCCAATTTACCATATTTTGGCAAATAAATGATTTCGATTTGATTTGATTTGAACAAATAGGTGAAGTGAGCTGTCATCCGTCGGGTCTGCTTTGTCAATCCGTAAAGGTGCGTACGGTTAGAGGCAGCCTCGCCTGAGGCACGCACGGCTCGCCCTGTTGCCTCAAGTGCGTACGCGCCTCAGCCCGAGGCGTGCCTTCACGAGCCGTGCGTGGCGAGGCTGCGGACCCCGAGGCTGCCTCTAATCCGTACGCACCTTAATATCGGGACGGATGACAGCTCACTTCACCTAGGTGTTCATCGAGGGAGATTGTAACAGAATAGCTCTACTGCAGTAGGTTCTTAATAGGCTAGTGTTATTAAATAATAGTAACCTAGAATATGAATACTTGTTCAAGATACCAATCCACTGTTTAAAATAAGAGCAAGAAAGACGTCAAAAAGATAATACAAAATACACAACTTGAAATATCAAAGCTAACAAAATGATTCCCAAATGTTTTGATTTCATTTGCATAATAGAAATAAAAACTAGAATTGAATGACGTCTGTTGGTATTCTGTTACTTTTTTCCTCTTTAACATCAACCAGAAATTTCAATTCAATAAAACATTTTGCTTATAACTTCGTTCAATTATGAGAACTTTTAAAGTAATCTTTTCTACCGCACGTAACTGTGTATAACAGTACCTATTTATATTAAAAAAAAAAAAACAATTCTATTGAAAATAGTATTCATTCTTCAATATTGCTGGATATTGAAAAGATACCTTTTGTTTAAATGTTGAATCATTGTTCAATGTTATCTTTCAGAATGACAACCATTTTGGGAACATAAATATCTGATTTCAGTACTGTTTAAGTTATTTTATTCAGGTGTTTAATGGCGCATGACAAAAATGCTTAGATAAGTCAATATAATATTATTATAAGTCTCTTTTCCGTATAAAAAGAGGCTTGTGTCCTAGAGTGGGACAGTATTATGCTGATATTATCATTATTTATATATTTCAAATGATTATTAATTTAGGTATCAGAACACGTTTATTTTCAGCCTTCGAACTTTTGCCCTTTTGTTCCAGCGGTTTCGTAAAACCGACGTCACAAGCGTTGTAAAACTAAATTCATAGCCATCTAAACAAATAAATAAAATTGAAGTATCTGTTCGTAATGTCAACATGACAGCTTTTTACTAAATACATAAGAAAGTATAGTAAGTAAACGGTACTTGTAAAAAAAAAGGTTTTTATTTTTTTTTGTCTATTTGATCCGATTAATCTCTAAAACGGCTAGACCGATTTTGACGGGACTTTCACTGGCAGATAGCTGATATTATAAAGAGTAACTTAGTTATTACCTACTTTTCTGAAAATTTTACAATTTAATTAGAATTCCACGCAAAATAATATCATGCTGATAATGGAAAGCCACGAAATCGCAGGCTTCAGCTAATACAATCTAACAGTAATTAGAATCAATAACCATTTATTATCACGACGTATCGTATCGTGTTTAATTATGAAACCGATCATCTGACAAGGTATTTCAACGATCCATTTTCTCCGAACCTTCTTTGAATATTGGTAACAAAAGTGTGAGTGACAGACTCCATAATGGATACACTCTAAGTATCAGTTGCCTTACATAATAGTGTTATTATAAAAGGGCTTTTATTATCGAACATCTTCAGAACACGATACAGTAACTAATTCATACAATAGATCAATATATAAGGTCTTATAGTAACATTGGATCGAATTACGTCTTGTCTCCCTTTCTTGCTTGAAGTGAATGAGGGAGATAGGTACAGATTTGGATACAATGGTCGAGGGATTCTTACTGTATCGAAGATCATAAAGGAACAAGTATGTGGCAATGGGCACATCCTGTGGGACAGTTGAGTCCAATCTAAGAGAACGAGGTAATTTGATGAAGCAAGCGAAGGACGGGAGCGATTACATTTGATTCCAATGACGTCGTAATAATTTAAAGGACTAAAAATGTTACTAATAGCCATTGGGTACTCAAGAACGTCAATAAAAAGTGAATGAGTCGTTTTATTAATTAAGTTTTTCAAGATAAAAATTAACAACGACCTAAAATCTGTGATTTCTTGAGCCCCTCTAATTAGACCAAAGAATAAAAAAGAAATTAAACTGAATTTAAATGTCTTTGTGATTCTCTTAAAGATGGTTATAACTTTGAGCATTCTCAGACAAGCATTTGCCGTTTCGAAATTTCGAAATGAGTGCTTATTAAACATATCATTGACATCGGTGAAGGAAAATGTAGTGAGGAAACTTGGACTTATAATTAACTAGCGACCCGCCCCGGCTTCGCACGGGTGCAATGGTGATACTAAATATACAACAGAATGTCTTTATATACAACGTTCACAGATTTTATGTTATTAGACAACACAAACATGTAAACAACAAATATCTAAGCGCCAGCCGCTCTACCCCCGCTTTTTAACACTGTGATATCTTCTAATATATTGATTTTAATGATATGCTGTAAATGGCAATTTTGATCTACATGAAATGCACAACGTATCTAATACATTTAATTCAGTAAGGAATAAAACTGTATTGTTTAAAATAGCTTGGTTGGTAAGTTATTATTTGTAATATGTAAAAGATAAAAATGGTTATTGTGGGTTATCCTTAAGAGATAAACATATACCATCCCGGACTTTTTTATCGTACTTTTTAAGATATACAATTCCGTAGTACATTATTTTGATATATCTCGTACGGTTTAGCCAGCGTTTGCAATGTAAGCACACAAACAAATGTTTATTACGACCTCACATTACTCTTGAAATTTCTCGGTTTTCTTCTACTATAATATGCATGTATTATACCTATAAACCTTCCTCTTGAATCACTCTATCTATTAAAAAAACGCGCATCAAAATCCGTTGCGTAGTTTTAAAGATCTATATTTCATTTTAAATTTCATTTTGAATATAATACTATTATAAAACAATTGCATTACAATAAATTACAATTACAGAAATAATATAATACCTACATTTAATTTTTAATTTCACTTTGAATATAATACTAAGTATTGTTAAACAATAAAATTATGATCATTTCAAATTAATGTGTTAAACAGTGCACAATAAAAAAACAATAGAATTCCACAAAACTAAATTAAATAATAAAATTAAACAATAAAATAAATAAATAAAATTAAATAATACTGAATACTAAATTAAATAATAAAATTGTAAATATTTAGTTTATTATAATTAATTAGTTTATTATTATAATTTATAATATAAAAATATAACTTAAAACCAAATATATAAATACTTATAATAAAATAGAAATACCATAAAAGCGAATTTTATTATTTTAATGGTAGGTACTATTTAAATTTAATATTTGTCTTTTTTTCCTAACAAAAAGCGCCTTCATCCTCTCTCCTATTACAATATTACAAAATTAACTTTGCTGTGCCCGACAGGGTCCATAATTCATTCGATGTTTTAACATACCAACTATTTGTACACATTATGGAACACACTACTACTACTACTATTTGTACACATTATAAAGTATTGAGTATTGAGTATTGAGATCTAAGCATACATAGGGACGGACGCGGCGGGGGACTTTGTTTTATAATATGTAGTGATAGTATACTATTATAGGCTGGTGTTATCAATGATATAGGTATTATACACTCAGATGCGCTACCCACGCTCAATATTGGCAATATTAAAGCAAGGCAATTGCCCGTGTTCAATTTATGCCCGGTTCACATTATTCCAGTAGCATTCCAGTTGAGCGTTCCAGTCCAACGCTGGAATGCCACTGGAATAATGTGAACCGTCACTGGAATGCACTGGAATGTCCCCATTCCAGTGATAATTCCAGTCCAGTAGACTGGAATTTGTACAGAGAACATGCGTGTTTGTGGGATATAACTTTGGAATTTTATTAAAACAAAGGCATGCGCAAATCCGCCTTGAAAAAAAATTGTGAGGGTATGCAAATAGAAGATTTTACAGTGAAGTATGTACTGTACAGTAATAATTGAACAGTTTTGAAACATTGTCTATTCTCCTTTCTCGAAAAGAATGCTGGACTGGATTACTGAACTGGAATAATGTGAACCGGGCATTAGACACGTACCACCCAGTGTATGCGGTTATACGTCGTTTTCGCTCGAAACTTTGTGTGTGACCATTTCGACGTAACTAAATCTGTATCTTTATTTTTTTTCTAACAGGTATACGCCTTAGGTTTTGTCCTTTTTTCCCACTGTATAATTGTATGTGCCTAATGGTATGTAGATTATAAAAGCTTATGCCGTTTAAAAGTGCACTAATATTCGTGTATGACACGTCTATTTTATAATACGTCATTGGGTATTATCATTATTTTTATACTATTATCTACTGGGCGTTCTAAAACCACTTTTCTTATTAAACCTATATGTGCACACAACTATCTCGACTCCTGTTAAGGTAACCAGATCCTGTCAATCTATTAAAACGGTAGGAACTTTAAACCTGACATTGAACCGAGGAATGCCTCCGTAATTACATCAATAAGTGTCGGAAGCAGTCGCTCTCAATTATATCACGTATATAGAGAATATGGCCAATATGTGGCCATATCCATTATGCGGAGTAGGGTTACCAACGGTTTGTGGGTGGCAGGAATCTGGTCTTGGTGGTGTGATTGTTTTCACATATGTATAGAAGCAACATGAATAATGTAATCAGTATTTTATAAAAACCGTGGAGTTTCTTGCTCGTTCTTCTCCAGACCTACCTACGTTTTGGAACGAGCAACTAGCTTCATTTTTCCGACTGACTAACTGACTCTTTGACAATTCAAAAGTGCCTGTAAATGGTTTAATTGAAATAAATGCTTTGACTTTGAAAACTACTGATTACGTTACCTCAAAATAATGCAAAACACTTTATCGTCATTCGATACAGTCAAAGTTTATGTTGCAATGTACAAGAACCTAACCTACTTAGCTAAAAACGATTTTACAAAACCCCCGATAGTTTGAAAACGTAGTCTCGATTTTTGGGCAATGTGTTTGTAACAGCGTTGCAATTTTTTTGTGAAATATACAATCCTGCCTATTCGTTTTTCGGTATCAAGAGAAATGTTTCTAAAATAGAACATTTTAAAATAAAACTGAGAACCTAGTTAAACTAAATTTAGGTCCGGGAAAAGCAAAAAGCATTTGAAACATCGAAATAACTGGAACTTAGAAAATCATTCTATTTTTCTATTTATTCCCTGGGCTTCTTTTAAATTATGTAATATAGAAAGATGGTCTGCAAACAAAAAAAAATTAAACGTCCTTGGGACCTAGCCATATTACCCAAATTGACAATCTACAATCGATAACGCCAATAGAAAACTCAATCAAATGTATGGGAATGACGTCATCTGAACGATAAGTCACGTGATCGACAATCAAAAATGGATTACGACGAGGCGTTAATTATTGTAGAAAGAGATATGATACGAAACGTTTGTAACTTGGCTAGGGGGGCTAGGTATTTCCCTTTGTAATAATTTATAAAAACATGTTACAGAACACTATGTTTAAAACACTGTCTTTTCTTTTTTTTATTCTCTTGCCTATTATGTGCCATTGCTAGACAAACGCCTACTCAAAGTGCTTTCAGTCACTTCTTCCCTTCGTCACCTCGAACCATGGTAGGCGTCCTCGTATTTTATAAAACACAAATTCCTATAGAACAAAAACCGCCCCACAAAGAAATACTTACACACCTATTACAAAAGAAATTCTCAGTGAAAAAGCGACGGAATAAATTGTACGGAACCCAACTATTTGTCTACCCCAAATGAGCTCCCCCAGTGCGAACCTAGGCAAATTGTTTTATCTCTACTGCGAAAAGTAAGCGGGTGTTCGGCTCAGGTTTTTTGTAAACGACGCGACGCAAAGGTTAGAACTTTATTTAAATAACCGTTCTTTGTCTTTCATTTAGTGGACACTTTTCAAACAAACACTTTACTAAAATCTTACAGCTGTGTTCCTTGACGAGGTGTGTACATTGTGCATAATAAAGTTAGTACTTACATATTGTACTACCTTTAGAGCTACAAATATTTGCAAAATTTGCACCTGCATTTTCATCTCTTCACCGCTTCGTTCTATGATAGGAAACGCTTAAGGCATTAAGTTCGCCTTTGTACCTGTTCATACAGTACTCTCAGCCAAGAATCGCTTGACAATTCTCTCTTAAAATGAAAAATTTAGGTTACAAATTGACAAGCGCGTCTAAGCTGCTATGATTGGTCGACTCAAATATTAACAACCAATCAGCGCAGCGCAGTTGACAATTTGTCACTTGAACTTTTCGTTTGGCAACCGGTTTGCGAATGACTCTTCAGGCGGTTTTGACAGTTATTTTTTTGAGCTAAGTACCTACGTTTTGACAAATATTTTTCGCACAACTGTGTAAATACTTACGTTTAAGGCGGTACCCTGAGCAAATAACCTTGAGCATTCGTTCCCTTTGCGCCGCGCAAGAGATACAGTAGCGAAATACGCTTAGATTTTAGAATTAAATCTTTATAAAATCACATTATGGGATTTTGAAAAAAAAAATTCTACCAAAATGTTTGTTAATAAATTACCTCTCCATTAGTGTTAGTAAAAATTGAATTAATGGTTATTTGCCGAGAAGATGCATGTTTTCAATAATTATTAGTTGTGAGGAGATTAGTTAAATACTATACTTCGTAAACAAATATCAGATCTACCATTTTGGAGTCAAGATTATGTAGAAATTTAATCTATTTTTTATTTGTTGATATTTCTTTTGGATAAAGAGTATTTAGGTCCGAAAAACTGAACAAAAAAAGCTTTTTACAAAAAAGACAACCGCCTTCAAAAAGTGATAAATAACTTTAGCACAGAACACACATTGACTTTAGTTTCGAAATTCAGTGGCTTTGTTCTGTTTGTTGTTTTGTATTGCCACCGACTTCCGAAACTAAAGTCAATGTGTGTTCTGTGCTAAAGTTATTTATCACTTTTTGAAGGCGGTTGTCTTTTTTGTAAAAAGCTTTTTATTTTCCGCTTTTTAGTACCTCCTTCTCATCCAAATCCATTATGAAGAGATTGAAAGTTAACTACTACAAAGATTGATGAAACTAAAACGTCGTCTATGTAAAATTTTTGGGTATTTGTTGATTTTTCAAAAAGTGCTGAATCAATTTCGATAAAATTTATATGGGACCACCCTTGAAGCATACCCTATCCATAAAAAAAAGAATTTTCAAAATCGGTTTACGTTTGCCGGAGAAATCGCGTAACAAATCGCGCACATACTTAATGCAAATTTAAGACTTATACGGTTTTCTCATGGATGCCATTGTCAGAACTGGACCAAAATAAAATGGGACCACACGGGAAGCACTAGCTTCCAAATAAAAAAAGAATCATCTAAATCGGTTCACCCAGTCCCGAGAAATCAGGTAAAAAAAAAAAAAAAAAAAAAAAAAAAAAATACAGACGAATTGATAACCTCCTCCTTTTTTGAAGTCGGTTGAAAACGGCTAGCGCTGCGTTTTGCACAAGGACGCGCCTTAAGTTAGCTATTAATCTCATTTTGAAGTCGCATATTCGAATTAAGAACTCTTCGCCTGAACGATGAGTGTGCCAGTAATACACTAAAACATGATATGGACGAAGAAATTGTTTAAAAAGTGTGGATTTTACTAAACCATAGTCATCCTACAGAAGCAGCCAGCTGAGTCCCCAATATTCAAACCCTATAGTCATATAGACATTTAGTGTCAGACACAATTTGATTCGGCACGTGCCCGACTAATATCTGCGCGCTCGGCGACAGATTTGCATTTTACAATAACGTATATTTGAATATGAACGACATATGGTACAAATTTAGGGATGTGTTTGAATTTATAACCGGTTAAAACTACTTTTGACTGCCTTGAGTCAAAACCCTTATTAACAAAAAACGCAATTTTGCTACAGAAAATTAATAATATGGATGCCCTAGTTTTAAGAAATACTATAAAAAAAAAGTTTGTAAAAGGGTCGCGTAAAAAATATCTACCAACATAATGGTTTTCTGAATAGTAAGGACACATTTAAACTGGTCATAAGGACTATTGACTAATGTTTGTAGTCAAAAGTAGTTTTGACTGACCAAGAGTTTTGATTGTGACATATACATTCCAGTAAATAGCACGACATACTGCAGGGGGTGATTGATAGCTTGGGTCAATACCTGCCAAAACAACGCAATATATTATGTTCAGCAAAATCTTACGGATTTACAGTTTTACAAATTTTTCCGAAATATCGAAAAATCTCTACCTTGAAACAGATTTTTAAGCATTTCGTAATGAAAAATTCCTTTACTAGTATTTTTTATACATCAAATTATTTGTGAATAGTTACTTTACTCATACGTCTTTTTTCTATCAAAAACATAAATGTTTTCAAGAAAAACAATTTTTTGTTCAAATTTTCACAGAACAATTTTCTTATCGTTTTACTTTAACCTACTGTGGTGATCAAAAATTGGTAAGATTTTGCTGAACATATATTGTGTTGTTTTGGCAGGTATTGACCCAAGCTATCACCCCCTCCAGTATGTCGTGCTATTTACTGGACACCCTGTATAAAGTGGGTATATGTAATCATTTTTGATGTGTAAACACTAAGATGTCAGCTGGCCTAGGTAAGGAACTATTGGTTAATTTGTGGTCTAGGTTAGAGCGTTAGACGTAACACGTCAGATGACGTCACTGTACGACATTTTGTTCACGTGTGTCGTAACTCTTCCATTTACATGAGGATCGTTCATAGCAGACTCGTTTGTGATGCATCATGGCGTCATTAGCCCCAACATGGGGAGACAAAAGACATTCCACCGTGATATGTCTATCCATCTCTCGGTAATCTGTCCGCTAACATCGATGGGGGTGATAAGAGTCCCCTTACATAGGGGATGGCAATTTATTGGGGATTTCAGTGGTCTTTTTTCAGCCAGTTTCATTTTAAACTCCGTTTTCACCGTTTTATTAGTTGCTGCCATGCTTATAAACGTTACTGTAAGTAAAGAAATTATATCTGTCTGCTTAGTGGTATGTTTTTGAGGTTTAAATGTGTCTTTTTTAAAGCAACGATTAAATTAAAGGAGGTCTGTCGGCACCCGAATTATGTATGATAGGTACTTGGAATTGCTTTTATTATGCTGTTGTGCGCATTACAGGTTAAAGGTTATGTTGAATGGAGATGTTAAAGAAATTTGTAATGAAGATAATAAATGGTTAATCTTGTTCCATGATAATTTGTCTTTAATAGTACAGTGAAAGATATAGCGAGCCACTTGCTCACGCTTCGGTAAAATATCAAAAATGCAATTGTCACGGCATCGGCAGAGCAACGAGAAAGAAATTACATAATTGTGGGTACAAACAAAACACAACGCCAACTACGAGTAATCTAAATTTGAGTGATATTGGTGCCAATTCTGTTGTGCACGAAATAAATTAATTTTAGGCTGTTTATATCTCTTTCTCTCCAAAAAAACAAGAAAGAGACATATATTAATAAGAACTGTCAATTTAAGTTGATCTTAAATGTTCATACAATAATATAGTTGTCATTTTAGAACGTATTGATTAAAAAACACTACGAAGTTCAAGGGAACAACTAATGTGACATCTCTAACTTAGTCCTGGTCTATCGCCGTCCTTTTCTTTAGCTGCCAGGTAGAAACGGTGACATGGTCGCTACCATGACAATAATAAATACAACAAAACCCTTGGCTTCATTTTGTTTCGAATTAGTTAGTTTGATGGTGTTTTCTTAGTTCAACTGTTCTGGATAATTCAGTTTAGGTCTGTGAAAATGAACCAACACACTGGTGCCGATTCCCTTGTTCACAAACTAAACTAAATTTAAGTTCAGTGCATCTTTTTCTTTACATTCCATTAAGAAGAGGACAGAAGATAATTTTTATTTCAGTCCTGTCAAATTAATCAGCGTCTGTCACTTCTCCATACAAGTTTAGACGTGATTAAAAACTTGCCTACTAATATTACGTCAATTTACGTCAAGCGCTGTTTAATTTGACAGGACTACACTAGAATGTATCTTCTGCCCTTTTCTTAATGAAATAGAAAGGAAAAGATGCACTGAACTTAAATTTAGTTTAGTTTGTGAACAACACCACTATCTCTCAATAAATAAATGTACCTATGTAATACGTAAACCTTTTAAATGAGCAAACAGAGTTACAGCGAATAGATTTAAAATTAGACTACTTTAAATATACAAAATCATTACAACATCATAATTCTAAAAATGTGAGAAATTTTGGCTTAGGTTGGTTTATTTTGGGCGAACTAAAAACAATAATTATTATCATAATGAACACAATAATAATGAATTTCATTTTCAGTACTGAAACCTGCAACTTTATTATTTCGCTTAGGTATGTTTTGACCTACCTATTTATAGGAATTATTATACAAAGTTGTAAGGGTAAGGCTAGGAGGGAGGGCGAGGTGTATAGGCTAAGGGCGGGTTGTTTCAAACAGTCGGTAACGTTACATACGGACGGTTAAAAAGTTACTATTACGTGCGATGTTTAACGTACGTTAAATGTAACGGGTTGTTTCATGACATCAAAATCCGTCAGTCAAAGTTATTCAAAAAGAGATTCCATAATATTTTGATGTTTGAAGTAGGTAGCTGTTTGACAACACAAAATTACGATGACTGGTCGGTTATGGTAATAGTAACTTTTTGACGTATGATTTTGTGAAACAACCCATTTTTTCTGATTTAACGATAGTTATCGCCATTTTTTACTATTACCGGTCAGTAATGGTTAGTTCAAGAGCAAGCAACCTGCCCTAAGTTATACGACCACTAACATTACATGGATTTTATTAAATCTGAAATAAAATATTTGAATTGAATTGAATTGAAAAGGTAAGAACATAGAAATATATTATCTATGGGTAAGAATGTGGGCAAAGGCGCCCGTTTGAACCACACTTAAACCTTCTCACAAATCATAATCGACCTACGTCTGCCTGTTGCTATAGCTTCATCATTATCGTGGTGGTACTAGTGGTAGTGGGGAAAACCCCACTATGATAAGTTTGATTTCCAGTCTAATCGAATGCAGCTGAATACCTGTGTTTAACATGGAGCGACTGCCTCACTGACCTCTACAACACAGTTACTGGGTAACAGGATACCCCTTGGTAAGACTGGTTGTCAGACTATCTGTACCCATAACCACTGTCAAAGATCTAAGAATGACAGCCGGGACCAACGGGTTTACGTGCTTTCCGAGGCACGGAGGGAACTCGGTGGGAAATGGATGGTCACCCATCCACAGACCGACCGCGGCAAGCGTAGCTTAATAATGACCGAGCGCCCTTTATGGCTGTAACTTAGCCACGAGACTCTCCTTGCGGTGGCTACATAAAAGGATACTCTTTAATCCTGAAAAGTAAAGTGAAAATACAAGAACTTCTGATAGAACACCCGAGAAAAACATCTATCCTATTTTCATGTTTTCTTTTATTCTGGTGTGTATTTTTTATAACATTTCTCCATCTGAATCAAACACAAACCATATCCAAACAATATCCAAAAGGTAGAGTTTACGGTGATATGATCTAAGCTAGTATGACAGGCACATAAGTGTGCGCTATATTCTTGATACTCGCGCAACCCGATTGCGTGTAAACGCTACGTACTAAGATCTAGTCACTATAGTTACATAATTTTGATACTTGCTTCAGGCGCAACTACGAACAGTACCTAAGCACTTAAGGGCGCCGTATATTCTTGATACTCGCGTAACCCGAGTGCGTGTAAACGTTATGTATTAAGTGACGGCCGCGCACTTAAGGGCTTAGCTGCGTGACGGTTTGTTAATACGCTTCCCGCATTCGCGTGGGAGGGTTAGACTGTGGCCTTAGACGTGGGAGAACGAATTTATTGATATCCTACACGTCTGTCTTTTTCTAAAATATAATATAGGTACCTACTAAAAGAATACTCTAAAAGTAAGTTTATGGTCTATACGAACACCAGTGAAAGTCCCATCAAAATGGGACCAGCCATTTCGGAGATTAGCCGTTTTTTCAAATGTTTTTTTGGTACAAGAACATATATTATTGTAAACATTCATATTATGCCTGAAGGCACAGTTATTGTCTTTGGGGTTTGAAGTAACAGCTGTTTGCTGAAGCAAACAGCTGTTACTTCAAACATACTACATTTTTAATTTATTTGTATTATTTATTTTTTATTTCAATTTATTTTTATTGCCAGATGGAAAGGCCTCTTCTTGGCAGAGAAAAGACACGCATGGGTCTTAGCTGCATTGAAACTGACCAGATTGGCATGACCCCAATCGGAGACTGCTTTGAGGCACAAGTTCAAGCGCTCGACCATAGACTCTCTAGAAGACTGGATTTCAGCCGCACTGGCACGTGCGCTGGATGTGTAACTCTCTACAACCGTGCTGTCATCTGCGTACCCAATGGTACCGGGTTTAAGCAGATCGTTGATATGCAGCAAAAAAAGGGTTGCAGAGAGTACTGAGCCCTGAGGAACCCCGGCATTGATTGCCAATTGATCTGACGAGCAGCCATCGATGACTACGCGAATTGACCGATCACTCGGGAAATTCGATATCCATGCACAGAAACCAGCGGGCAAGCCATATGCTGGAAGCTTGCTAATAAGGCTTGTATGATATAATGAGGTTTTAACGGTGCCGGTCGCGAATAGCACCACCCTATTTCTACTCGAGGGTGTCGTAGAAAAGGGATATTGACCAGAGGATTAGCAGCAGCGTCCTTCCAAGGTCCAAAACGCCTTCTGCGATCGCCAACATGCAGCGGCCTAGCATGGCGATTACGGCTGGACTCCCCCTTGGGGGAGACCTATGCTCAGCAGCCTAAAGGTTGACATATAGATGATGATGTGTGTATTATTATGTATGTATCTAACAAAATATAATGACTTTTACAAGCGACTTCGACCGCGTGGAAATTAAAATCAATTCCGTTCGTAACTAACATCTTCTGCCTAGAAACTATACCTACCTGATTTTTAGTTTCATAGCCTACGTGACCTTTCACCTTTATAATAAAAGATTTCTTTAGTACTTAAAACAGATTTTCGTTAATAAAAGTCTCGCTATCGTTAAGCTGTTAAAATGTCGGGTGATAGAAAGTGGATGAAAAATCAACCTCAAAGTACGCTGTTTTCTAAACAGGCGGAAACTTAATTAATTCTTCTAAAAATGGACCTTAGTAATAGGCAGGTAGATGTTTACTTTTGCTAGAATATTACAAGTTCAGCTGAATATTTTTGAAGGTGGAAATGATTTTGGACGTTTCAAATTAAATTGCAGGATTGAAAAAGTAGCCTAAAGCAGCCATGTTAGGACAATGATTAATTAATTTTTTTTTACCTAATTATTCCTAATTTATTCACCATAATCTATCGCGTCACTACATCACTACATATTAAACATATTAAAGTAGAGTATGTGTTCTTCCGCTAATAAGAAGCTATCTAATCTTTGAGTGCTACAAACTGAATTTTATTATTTAAAAACAATGAGGGATCCGTAATAAAAATCACGCGGATGAAGTCGCGGGCCCAGCTTTTGCTAGTCAAATGTAAAAAAAAAACTAAACAATAATTAGGTATCTAAACAAAATATGGTTACAATCTTTTGCAGGGTCATGACGCCTCTTCACAATCGGCCATGATGGGCCATACGCGAGCACGATCGTGTGGACGGGGTACTCGCCTGTACTCGCCCATCATGGCCCGTAATCGTCGTCGTAATTGCGGCGATCGGCGACTTGTCGGTTTTTTGACACATATCAAAGGGAATCGCTTGTAGTTGCGAGCGCGTGCCCATACGATTGCCGATCATAGATAGACATTTATCGGAGCACAGCGAACTGTGCCGACGTCGCGCGCGTTTTTTTATTGAATGTATAATACTGTATATTTTATTATATGAATGTATTATAATGTTAATAATGGATATTCTTTAGAGGGGAACTAAATTTTTTTACGGTACTAAAAGACTAGGCAGATTAATAACTAACTACTAAGATTTATTTTCTCCAGGCATTCTTCGAACTGTGAATCCATAATTAAGTTCGCTTAACTAGACAAAATGTGTATGGATAAAAGCAATTTTTTATTTTATTTTATTTAAAACAAATGTAGATTATGATGTTAGTACTAAGTACCTTTTATCAGCCTAGGTCCCTAGGGTATTTTAGGAATGATCACATTGGCTGACGGCTTCCATTTAATATAATTTTTAATATAAGT
Organism: Charanyca ferruginea; assembly: GCA_947361185.1. Lineage (NCBI taxonomy): Eukaryota > Metazoa > Arthropoda > Insecta > Lepidoptera > Noctuidae > Charanyca > Charanyca ferruginea. Next base: position 22,354,769 of record OX376075.1, on the reverse strand, counting down.
ATAATTATTATTCCCTATTACGATGAATGCTCAAACACCATTTTCTCTTCTTCCATTTTTTTTCGTAACTTTTCTTTCAACTACATTCATAAAATGATTGTAAGTATACGGAAATCAAATTAATGGTAGCTGCAGCTATAACCTCCACGTCCATCTTGAACGCTTACCGCTCAATAAATGATCACGGGCGATTGTATGCATGCACGATGATCCTGACAATAACGTTGCCAATTACGTTGCCGATCACGGCCGATCAACGAGCGGCGATCATGGTCGATTGTGTAGAGGAGGCATTACGTATTTCAAAATTGGACGTCTCGTAAAAGTTTTTTAAACCGACATCAAAAAAGGAGGAAGTTTTCAATTATTTCCCAGGAGAAACTTTGAATTTTCTATGTAAAAACTTTAAGAATCGACAAAGACAACCGCATTTAAAAACTAAAAAGTGATAAATAAGTATAGCACATAACACGTACGACTTTAGTTTCGAAAGTCGGTGGCAATACAAAACAACAAACAGAACAAAGTCACCACCACCGACTTCCGAAACTAAAGTCATGTGTGTTTTACCATGTGTTAAAGTTCTTTATCACTTTTTTAGTTTTTGAAGGCGGTTGTCTTTTTTTATATGAAGGCATTGTTTCGCCTAGCGCCGTCGTCAGTGGCCGATGTGCTATTCTGTTCACAGTTATTAAAACAGTGTCCCTCTTTGATTTTCCTCCGACCTTCTCTAATGTAATAAATATAATTTAAGTAGTCTATCCAGTACGGTAAGCGTTAAGCACGGTCTAAACGCTTACAGTTCTTATACTGAACTAACACTAAACACACCATTATTAAACCAATAATTTCCAACCCCGCTTCTCTTGTCACCCCAACCTTACCTTACATTAAAGCTGTGACAGGTTAAATAGATGCGAATTCGGTATTAAAACGTATTTTCTTGTAATGTCCTTCACATTGTAGGATAATGCGATTAAAAGCGGTAGAGGGAGCCACCGTTACATGTAACAGTGATCATTGGACCCTTCGTGAGTCGCTTGCGTCTTATTTATGATGAATCTTGGAGGTTATTTAATAAGGGATTTGAGTCTTTACAGTTGGTATTATTTTCCTATTTTGGAGGAGCTAAGTAAAAACCGGACAAGTGCGAGTCGGACTCAGCCACCGAGGGTTCCGTACATATTTGTAGGTACGGTCACCAAAGGAGATAAGTATCCATGTCGCCGGAAACAGTTGAAGTTTACTTAGAAACCGATAGGTTTTTATGAATAAAATAAAATACAATTTATAGAGAATAAACAGTTCAATGATTTAATAAAATTTCATTTGAAAGCCCCCATTGGTTTCTAAGAAATCTTCAACTATTCCCGACGACATGCATACTTATCTTTTTTGCGTACTGTACATATCCATACTTCTATACTAATCCATACCTACTATCCATACTTTAATCTACTTAATATCATAAATGCAATTTTTGCGACAAAAACGGCCGCATCTTTTTTTCATGTTAACATAGAGGGTTGATTTTTTTACAGCATCAAGAGACCGTAGACCTGAGTATATGGTTTTAATTTCAACTCGATACCTCCACGCGTTCCCGAGATAAAGGGTCTTGACAGACAGACAGATAGACAGACGGACAACAAAGTGATCCTATAAGGGTTCCGTTTTTTCCTTTTGAGGTACGGAACCCTAAAAACGTACAGTCACGAGCAAAAATATGTAAACAGTTGATCTCATTCTAAACTGATTTTCTCCTAAACTATTGATTGAAATGTTATAGGGTTACCAATAGGGTATTTTTGATCCCAAACTAATATAAAATAGGTTTTATAGATAAGTTGAAATAATTATTTCACGAGACAATTCCTTTTAAATTTTGCAATATGTATAAAAAAAAATACTTTTTATTACTTATTTTATTCTCAGATTATGAAAGAAAAGGCAGATAGACCACGCGGAACACTGAGAGTGAAGCCAAAAAAGCAAATACAAATTAACAACGAACACATACAACGCGCTTCGTGCTGTAGGTACTGACACGAGTCAGTATAGCACGAAACGCCGCATCGTTAAAAAAAAACCACATAAAAATACAAATCCAAATTCAAAAGCTAATACAATCACGAGATTGTAGGTATTCGCTTTTGAGTTTGTATTTGCTTTTTTGGCTTCAATTTCAGTGTTCGCGCGGTCTATCTGCCGTTTGTTTCATAATCTGAGATTTTAGTATTCAACTGCGTTATGAAAGGCAGATTGGCTGTCGCTCCATGTAAAACACTGCATTCAGTTATACTGGAAGCCGATTCCAATATAGGGAAAGAGCTAGTCAGATGTGACCTTCTACAAGACGATTCCTTTTTAGGCAACACAAATGAACCTATCCTAACACTAAACAGTTAGGACAACGGTCTATTACGATAACGCGCTCATATTAAATATAATAGTTCTTTGTGAGGGTCCTAAGACAATACATAATGATTAGGACGTGACAATGCGCACGTAGGATAGACCCTGTCTAGATGACATTTGTTTTAATGACCGATTATCATTGAGTGATAAGGTCACTTCCGGTGAAATCTTATCTTATCTTTTTTATATAAAAATCTTCTGTGCTTGTGTATGAAACTGAACTCTTCCTAAACGGCTGGACCGATTTTGATGAAATATTTTTATGTGTTCCCGTGGATTCGAGAATAGTTTAGATTTACAATTGGACCCTGTAGGTGGCGCTGTAGTCGGTTTATTTTATTTTTTCAGGGCAGGACCATTTTAAATATTGGTTTATTAACCTGTGAGAAGAGCGGCAACTTGTGGCGTCATAATTTAATATTAAAACAATTGCACCAGATTACCAAATCTTGCCATGATCCATGTTTGTTCTATTGCCATCCTCACCCTGTGTGTATACTACTAGCTTCTGCCCGCGGCTTTGTCCGCGTGATTGTCGGTTATCGCGAATACAGACGAAGTTGTTGATTATAAAGTAGTCTATGTCACAAAGTACGTAAGGCTGCGGCCCCCGAGCAGAGAGACCACTCAAAGTCAAAGTCAAAGTCAAATCATTTATTTCAATTAGACCATTATAAGGCACTTTTGAACGTCAAATGAGAAAAAAAAAATTGATTCTAGGTGCCCATCTACGTTCTACGTTAGGGGGGTTTGGTTTCCGCACTTAGTCTTTCAAAAATGGACCATTGTACGTGAGCCATGGCGGCCGATTACTCCAACCAGCCCACCTCCCTCCAGAAGCAGATCACTCTTCCCAGTCTTCTCAGGGCGTCCGCAAGTGAGCTTGGTGTTCCAAGGGTTTCCCTGCGGATCTGGGTGACACCAGTGCACTCAAGGAGTACATGCGCCCCGTTTCTTCTGCCTCCATGCAGGTCTAGGTGCCCATTCCAAAAGGTAGTTTTGTATGGAGAAGAATGGGCAAGAAACTCCATACTTACTCACTCAGAACAAACCGCCATTTTTCGCACGCACACATTGACATTACGTTTATAGGCATTCTCAAGCAGTTTCAAGCAGAGTTACGACTCGACTGTCACGTGCTGTCTAAATGAATAAATGAGAGACATTGACATTTCACGACAAACAAGAAAATGTTGTTATAAAAAATTGCAAAGAGTTCCAACCAGTGTCAATAAAATTTCATATTGTCACAAATAAAACCTACAGAGTAAATACAGTAGCAGCCCTAGTGAGTCTGGCAAGTTTAGGTAATTATTTTTGAAGATGGCGGGAGCGGTCCTTCTGTACCCTCTATATTTTGTGTCTATGTCCTTCCCCAGAGTTTATGCTAGCTTTAACAGATGGAGTTACTTTCGCATTTATAATATTAGTATGGATGTAGCTTATAATTTACATGTTTGTAAAATGTTTTTTTTTCTTTTACCCACACTACCAATTTCTCCTGTATCGTGAGTGCGTTTAGAAACTTATAAACTCACATGCACAAACAGCCAACCCGGAACAACTATCTGTAGGCCATGCAAATATTTGTTCCGTGTGGGTATCGAACCCGCGCCACGCATCGCAGCTGCTAATCACTCAACCACTGCTCCACCGTGTCGTAAACTGTTATCTTACTGACGTAATTTTACAAGAAAATACGGGTCCATAATATTATGCTTATTTTACAAGATTGCCATAGGAAGTATTAAGAATAATTTAACCCTAAATCAAAATGAGCACCAATCATCACATAATGTTACAACCCTCCCAACGGTAATCGTTACAACCAACCCTATCAAGGAAAACTATATAGATACAGCATTTTAACGACTTCTAAGACCCTAAAGCTGCTATATCATTAATATATTTTAGGGTAGTCTTTAAGGGGATGCTGTAAGATATACGTTTATTTTTTTTACTTTTTTCCCAAATGGTGGCTGCTACTTCTTACGGAAACGTGACATTCTTTCTCATATTTGAAAATTGTTTCGATTGTCGCAAATAATATTCCGATCAACCTACAATGTAATACAGAGCTGTAATTTGCAAAAAAGACGGAAGAAAAACTGATTTCTGAAGACTACTTCACTTTTACGGAAACGTTCTGAAACAACGAAGTGATCTTTTTGGCCAATAAGTGACTAAACTTCATAATAATATAATATAATAATATGTGGGGACATTTTCACACACGACCATCTGACCCCAAACTAGGGAGACCCTGTACTATGGGTGTCAGACAGCTGATATACATACACAAATACATTTTTTTTTTGTAAATACATGCATATATAGATAAACAACACCCAGACACAAGGAAAACACAAGTGCTCATCACACAAATGTTTACCCTGGGCGGGAATCGAACCCGCGACACGCTGCGCAGCAGTCGATCGCTCAGCCACTGCGCCAACCGTGTCTTCATGATTTTATAGTAGATAGGATCATCATCATCTGCCTAGACTTTTCCCAACCATATTCATTTATTTATATACTGGATGAAATTGAATTCATTAGCAAAATTTTAAGGAGTGACTCAGACCACGAACCTGAACAACTTTCATTATGGGGCCAACAGTTTAACAAAACCAGCTGATCCATACAGAAGTGCAATAGATACCGGCCAAAATGTATGGAACAGCTGTTTTTTTCGCGCTGTTTGAGTTGGATCCATAATGAAAGATGTTCAGTTTAGTGGTCTGAGTCACTCCTTAAAATTTTGCTAATGAATTCAATTTCATCCTGTATATTATATTTTTTTTATTTATATATTTTTATGTACATTAGATAGGATAAAGGCAATTATTTCTAGGCGTGTAGTTACAAGTACGCCACCCTATTTCTAAAACACTGCAACTCCTGTAAACCAGAATCATCAGAATCATTTTTTTTTTTTAATGAATCTCGACGAGTCCCGGTGAAACGATTCCACAGTCTTGTCATGATTCGGATACAAATAAAAAGCTGTTTTGTACAGTCAGATAAAAATCTTCCAACGATAAAATCCGGTTAAGAGCGTTTACGCCGTATACCGGCAACGTCGCATTCTAATGTCATATTTTGGGGTTTCCGATTTTTATAATTTTATCGGAGCTATATTAAAAAAAAAATATCTGCTAACTATTTAGAATTAGGTAGAAAGAAGTAGAGAGAAGTATGCAGAAATTGCGAAAAATTGCGCTTACAGTTCAATTTATATGCAAATAATACATTCGAAACTTCCAAAGCGTTATTTTCATAGTAAAATAACTGTGAACATTACGGTTACCTACTTTTTACACACTTTTCACCTAATTCTAAATAGTTAGCAGAGAACATTTTTAAAATATAGCTCCGATAAAATAAGAAAAATTAAAAACCACGAGTAAATGACACTAGGTTGCGACGTTGCCACTCTTACGCATAAACCCTCAACTGTTTTTTTACAACTATAGGGGGTTTTTTATCTTACTGTACAAAACAGCTTTTTGATTGGTATCCGAAACATCAATGAAAATAATATCGTTTCAAACACTGTGTCCGAATATTTTGTGTTCAAATCTTCAGTAAGCCATTCAAAATCGTCGGAAACTGATTAACAATAAGCTAGGTATCCAATTCGTTGGCCCTTATCCAATTCGTTGAGTTTTATTACTTAAAGACTAAAATATGTGTAGACTTATAGTTTTGTAAGAAAGTGCCCGTAACACCCTTAAACAGTTTATATTATCACTGATATAAGTCGCTCTTAACATCATATGGGCCAACACTTCATTACAGGCCACTAAACTACCGTCTAAAGGCCTCAATTTCAGGCCGTTTTCCTGATGGCCTGATGATCGTATAGCCTTATCTTGTGAAACAGGCCTTTGTAGGCACCGCGCATAAATTTGCAAGTTGATCGATGGAGTCGAGCGTTTTTGTAATGTTCTATAAGAAATGGAAGTTTCTTACTGTCTTATAGTGTTCTGCTCAGATTATAAAACTTGTTTTATTAGAACAATAACTGGGTCTTTAGCTTCTTGGACTAAAGTTAGAACTAGTTTTGAGTAAAATAAAGGAAGGACTGGCTTTATTTACTTGTTGACTAACTAATTACAATAATCAAATAAATTTAATCTAAATATAATAACAGTTTGATATATTTCAAAAGATTCCTAAAAAATATCTTTATCTAGCAACCCGACCCGGCTTCGCATGGGCCTATAGCCTTCCTCCATAAATGGACTATACAACACAAAAAAAAAATTAAATTCAAACCAGTAGATCCTGAGATTATCGCGTTCAACCAAACAAACAAACAAACTCTTCAGCATTATAATATTAGTTTAGATTTCGCAAGTCGACGGTTTTTAGTGCCTACTTCTTATCATCCAAATTTATTTAGTAATACTAAACAAATTCAGTCATCCCTTTATTTTCCACCCTTATAGGTGGAATAATTATATGGGACCAACTTTGAGGTATACACTATTCATTAAAAAAACATTCATTAAAATCGAACTACAATGTAAAAAAAAGACAGGCGTGGTGAAACATAAAAAATGGTTAGTGGTAGCTGGTTAGTTTTGGCAGTAATAAACCAATTTATTAATCATTGTAATACTGTCAGACTGTATATTTTTTTTTTTTTAGATTTCATTTTCAGAGACTTGTTGAGCTAGACAAGCTCTAAGACATTATTATCCATAGTATTACAAATAAAACTTTGACTTTATTATCTCCGATATTCTCAAAGGAACAGAAACTTTACTACTGCAATAAACAGCTCATGTTCGCTTTTACTCAATCCCACTTTATTGCAAGGATATACGACATTGTCCCAAAATAACCAGGCTCTGAAATGGAAGACGATGTTCATAATAAACGCGTCTAGGCCAATAAGGCTAGGTCTGGAAATCCGTCACTATCCAGAACTAGTCATAAATCAAGGCTCAGACACGAATTCTCTTGAGGACAAATTAAAATGAATAACCTTTTTGCATCTTTGGTGTGTGGTCTAAGTGTTCTCACTTGTTGACAGAGTAAACTGATTTATTGGAAACAATGGTGTTGAATTTTATTTGACAAGATTTTTAATGGAACGTACTGAACACTGACAGCTGGATAGCACAAATGTGCAGATTAAAAGTAATGTAAATTTGATCGATTATTGGATTGGACATACCCATTGCTCAAAGCTAATATTTATTGAGTTTGAAAACTTTGTCCAAATCACTAAATGACATTATATTTGTGCTTGTCGTATAAAATTAAACCACAACCTATTAAGAAAGATGCAGGTATTTTCAATTCGAAAATATAATTGAAGTGATTATTTTTACATCACCGTGCTCATGCTAGGCAAGGCACTAATAATAATAATAAAAATTAAAACGAATTAAAGTGAAATAAAATTACGTTAATACACCTTGACTGTTTAAGTGTCTTAGTTCATCTATGTACACGCATTACTGTTAATTAAGAACTAACGCTTTATTTGAATAAAATAAAGCGTTAAAGCTCAAATACTTGAGCTATTCACTAAGAGAACATATGCGTTTCGTTTCGCTATGTGCTAAAGGTTTTGATAATTATAACAATGCTAAATGTTGGTCAATATCGGTTATCATGGATGTAGACAAAGTCGCGAAATAAAAAGTAGCCTATGTCCTTTTGTGGCGTTCAAGCTCTCTCTACCAAATCTGTACCAAAGTCTGTACCTTAAAATTTGTTTAGTAGTTTAGACTTAACAGGGTAACATATTAACAAAAGCACTTTCATATTTTTGATATTAGTATGGATAGCATAAATCACGTCTGTTTTCTCTAAAGGGGCGGAGGTATACCTGTAGTACCTATACCAAAATTTCGCCAGTTACATACAAGTCCTATAAAATATTGTTCATTAGACCCGTATTATATAAACGGGCCACAAATCTAGACTTCCTAATAGAAAAACCCAAGTACCTACACTTTGCTAACTCCACAAAAATATTACTCACACAATCTCTTGTAACTTGCACCATACACTTTCGTAGTCGTTGCGTTTACAATACAATAGAAAATGAAAAACATCCGCACTAGTGCACAGAGCCATTATAAATAATATTGTTGCATTTAATATTGCTTTACAATGTACGCTATATTAATGGGCTAGCTAGGAGAGAAATATAATAGTTATTTGTTATACAAGAGTGCAAAGTTGCTTTTTAACCGCGTGTTCAATTTTGATGACCGAGCAAGCGAAGGATTCTAATTTTGAATCACTCGCTGCGCTGGAATCAAAAGAGCACGAGGTGAAAAATCTTTGCACTCGAGTGCAACACGTAACTTTTCATTCCACCTCAGCGAGGAAATGACTAAATGCAAAAAAAAAACGTTTACAAAGTCTGAGTTTTTAACAAATTAAAAAAAAGTTGTATGATATATTCGGCACCATAGAGGTAGCAGTAAATAGGTTTAATGTTTTTTTTTAATTCACAAACTTAGTGCACACGATGTTCTAAATTCAATTTACTTTATCCTCTAGAGAATAAAAACGGCTTTTCCACTCAGATATTGAAGATTAAAAATACTCTTTCCGAGATGGTGGGATGAAAAGTAGTTTATAGGTACTTGTCAGTTTATGAAAATCTTAGGAATAGAGTCGTCTATAATTTGAAAAAGATGGTTTTATTTTATTCGTTTAACCAGTGTTATAGATATTATTATTCTACATGACATACTTATAAAACACTAGTTTTTCCCGTGACATCGTCACGTGAACGTTGGTTTCTAAAAATACTGACCTCGAAGTTAGTTTCTGTGTATCTTTTCAAAGTAGTCGGCTTGGAAACAAAGACTACCATTACGTTAGTAATATATGATCTGTGCTACCATATAAAACAACATTACATAATAGTAGTTTTATTTTAACCTATTTACAGAATAAATCATATTTATTATTATTTATTCCTATTATTCGCCTGTTAAACATGGGGATTATGGCTGGCAACCTACCACTACCACTTTCTCCTTTCCAATAACATTTATCATTTATTAATTCTCACTCATAATTTTACTAGCTAAATAAACACTAGTATTAATCAATTGTCCGTGTGGTGTCGGACGTAAAGAATAGCACCATCCCATATCTTCCCGTCGGTGTCGTAAGAGGCGACTAAGGGACTTACCAGAGAATGGGCAGCAGCGTTTTTTGTGCATTTGTATCAATCGTACTGCGATCGCCAACCCGCCTGCCAAGCGTGGCGATTTTGGGGGAGGCCTATGTCCAGCAGTGGACGTCTTTCGGCTGAAGTGATGATTAATCAATAAACACTCATTTGCCTAGTCTTTTTCCAACTATGTGTTAAGTCGACTTTCAGTCTAACCGGATGCAGGAATACCTGTGTTTTACATGGAGCGACTGACTGACCCCAACCTTTGACCGATCGATCTGTCCAGATTTTACTTAGCCACGTGCTCCTCTATTAATTAATCAATAAATCAAGTTAATCAATAAACATCATGTGAAGTAAATTCGATCGAACTTTTTACCTTTTTTCAATGAAAAAATTGACCGACCTTAATTCCGCGCGATCGAGCTAAGTTTCTTTCCAATTTTTCCATCTTTTTAACACAGTTCTGTTCCCCAATACGTCAAGACGGTAACATTCGCGTGCGACCCAACAGTAACTGTGTTATGAACATACGACTGGCTTGTCGCAACTGCTCCACTTGTGTTTAGCAATTGAGTGCCTGTACACCAGTGACAGATGTGCTAACTAATAACATATCGATTTTCTGTTTGGAATATCAGTTGGAGGATTTCGAATATGAGTTTGACGATTTATCAGTGAGCAGAAGAATCAGTGGTGCAGTAGGCGTTAATCCGTGTAAGACGAGTGATGCCGGCCGCGAATAGCATCACCCCATTTCTACCCGTGGATGTCATAGAAGGCAACAGAGAGATATTGGTGCCGATTGCCTTGTTCACAAACTATTTAAATTAGGCATTTGGCATCTCTTACTACCAGGAAGCTGAAGAAAAGGACAGCGACAGACAAGGACAAAGTTAGAGATGTCAAATTAGTTTTTCCCTTGAACTTCGCAGTGTTTTTAATCAATACGTTCTGAAATGACAACTATAAGTGTATGAACATTTTAGATCAACTTAAATTGTCAGCTCTTATTAATATTATGTTTCTTTCTTATTTCATTGGAGAGAAAGAGATATAAAAAGCTTAAAATTAATTTAGTTCGTGTACAACAGAATTGGCACCATTGACCAGAGGATGGGTAGCAGCGTGTTTCTGAGTACCATAACACCTACTGCGATCGCCAACATGCATCGGCCAAGCATGGTGATTACGGCTAAACTCCCCCTTGGCCAGCTAGCCAGTCAGTCAGCCCAGCAGTGGGCGTCTAAAGGTCGACATAATGATGTTTGGTGTAAATCTATTTGCTAAGGCAATCATTCTTTATGTGAAACTAGCATATTTGCCCACGAGTTCATCCGCGTAAATTTCGGTTATCACGAATGCAGACGAAGTCGCAGATTAATCAAGCCTATTTTTTTTCTTGGGGTTCATTCAAGCATAATCTGTACTCAATTTCAACAATCAAACAAATCTACATTCGCATTTGTAATATTAAAGTATCGTTGGTGAAAAGTAACCTAACTATATTATACCTGAACAATATTGTTTGCCCGCGGCACTTTGCCCAGAAATGACATAGGTACACCATCGGTACGGTATACCTTCTGTTCAATCGCGAAGGTGTAACCACCCACCACCCTTGGTTGACTGGTAGAGAATGCCTAAGGCATTAAGTCCGCCTTTGTACCTTTGTGCATGAAGTATAAATAAATAAATAAATAAATAAACTATATAATACCTGAACAATATTGTTTGCCCGCGGCACTTTGCCCAGAAATGACATAGGTAAGTACCTATGTCAAAAATCCAAAGTTACCTATACCCTGTTCACAATAAGATTAGACATAAACACAAACCTTTTTTACAGTCCCTTTAACCGATTTTGACTTCTATTCCGTAGGCTTAAGAATTACATTAGAGGCAAAAAAGTGGTTACAATAACAACTGTTTACTGCAGTTGCCATTTGTTATGCTACCAAAGCAATATAAGTCAAAATCGGTTGAACGGACTGTAAAAAAGGTTTTTGTAAATGTCTAATCTTATTGTGAACAGGGTATAGTCCTATATAATACTGAACTATATTGTTTGCCCACGGCACTTTGCCCAGAAATGAAATAGGTTCCTTCTTTTTCGAAAAACACAGCTTTAAAGTAAGCACTAGTTTACATATTACTATTTTTTCCACAAAATCATGTATTTCAATTCGAAAATTAAAAGTTTCTGAGTTTGTATGTAGCCGGTAATCTACGAAACTAATCATCAGTTTAAAAATAAATCCCAAGAGGAACAATTGGCGGGAGAAAGCTACCAATAGTAAGAAATTAAAAGGAATAGTTTTATATTATGAAAGTTGTAGCCGGTAGATATGAAATGGCTGCAGCTACCAGTGTAGTCGATACCCAATATCCATAGTAACTTCTCCGCAATAATTTTGCGAAACAACCAACAAATGCCACGTACTGTAACCGCGTAATTTGTTCAACCTTGCCCGTTTTTCAGTCGGGCAATAACAGTAATAGCCGATCTTTTGTTTGCGACACGGAAATTGGATAAACTGATCAATCTGGCTTTGACGTCGAGTTGTAATTGGATAAAAAAAATACTGATTGTTGAAGATAAGCGATAGATAGATAGGTAGATAGATAGATACATTATTTTGGGTAGTTTTGCCTATGTAACGCTTGGTAAAGTAGCATCGTGCTTAAAAAAATTAATGGCCATAGATAAGTACTCATTTTTATGTATTTTTTTAATAAATACCCAGTGGCTAATGGCTAAGTAAAATAGCCATACCAATCGATCGGTCATAATAAAGCTACGCTTGCCGCGGTCGGTCTGTGGATGGGTGCCCATCTATTTCATACCGTGTTTCCTCTGTGCCTCGGAAAGCACGTAAATCATCAGTTTACCCGGCTGTCATTCGTAGATCTTTTGCAGTCGTCATGGGTAGTCAGAAACCAGAAAGTCTGAGAAACAGTCTTTACCAAGGGGTATCCTGTTACCCAGTTACTGGGTTGCGGGCCAATGGGCAGTCGCTCCATATAAAACACTGGTATTCAGCTGCATTCGGTTAGACTGGAAGCCGACCCCAATATAGTTGGGTAAGGCTAGGCTATCGCGTTAGACTATCGCATTAAGTAAAACTCTGTAATTATAGAAGTAAGATGCAGATGTAGATGGAAATTTCTAAGTAGCTGTGTGTATTTAGCACGTCGTGTCTCGAAAGAATGTGTAATCATTGGTCTTTCGCTAGATTTTTCTCCGGTCATGTCGGATTGCCGGCCCAACAAGCTATAAGAGTGAGAGAATATCTAACAGTGTGCACGTGTGTTTCGGCACACACCTGTGCCAAACAACTCCAACAACTCTTGCGACCAGGGCTGGATTAACCAAGTCGGGGCCCCTAGACAATGCATTTCTAAGGGCCCCTTTACCCTTTTCGAACTTCCTAAAATACATAGTTTCTACCACAATTAATTATATTTATAGATAGTGCAATCCACGAAGACGCGCCCCACTCTTTTCCCTAATAGCTTGAACTGCAAGTGTGCATCCTTTCGCTAGTGTTGTAGTGCTGTCGATAAGTATGAATTGTCTATGAGAGTGTGCACGCACACTACGATGACATATACGCCCGTAGAAAACTCCCCACACCCCGCGGCCTCCTCGACCAAAAAATAGTGGGGCGCGTCTTCGTGGATTGAACTATCTGTATAAGTATGTTTTTTACTACATTACGTGTTCGTTTTTACATTTTCAATACTTTTTTTCTAGGTGCACCGCGCCCGCCAGTCCAGGCATAATCCGGCCCTGTCTGCGACATTGGCTAGTCTCCGCTGAGAAAGGCCGTCGAAATTCGGAAAGAAGGCTATTTTTAAAATTAGTACCTACCAAACGTAAAACTCATTATTTTAAAACAATATGAAGTGATACGCTTGTTGGACCCCCATAATCCTAGTTGTCAGCCTTGAGTAAATGCATTAATAACCATCCCCTGAATTTACTCACAGAGGGATTATGAGGATGAACGTAAGTAATTGCACTGGTTATTTTTTTACTTAATTACAACGGTATTTTAATGGACATGGTTTAGTTCTTGATGGGGAAATAAAAACAGCCTACTTAAGGTAGCGACCCCATATTATGTTTACGCAAACCCCTAAATAATTATTTTTAAGGAGTCATTATAAATTATAACGCTTCCCATAATTACCTATCCCCAAAAAGTGCCATAGACAACAGGCTTGTCAAAGGGTTCCGTGATCACAGTCATGTCTCTATAAAATGTAAAAACGGCAATCGCCCAAAAACTAAAAAGTGATAAATAACTTTAGCACAGACCACATATGACTTTAGTTTCGGAAGCCGGCGGCCTTTGTTCTGTTTATTGTTTATAATTGCCACCGACTTCCGAAACTAGTCATATGTGTACTGTGCTAAAAATTATTTATCACTAGGTATAGTTTTTGAAGGCGGTTGCCTTTTTTGTAAAAACGTATTTTATTTATTTTCTAACCTAACAGCTAACCTTCATAAAACATTATCAAAAGATACCTATTACATCATTGTATTCCTTTTCCCATTGATTCTTGAAATGCTATAACAAAACTCGTGTCAACTATGTATAACAACGTTCTCTGATTTATGACGTCATCTATACATGTGTCTGTTTGTAATGTCAAAATAATAACTTTTAATGGATATGAAAATATATACGGTAATTTATTTAAAAATCATTTTATTAATTTTCGTCCGTATGTTTCTTACGGCTAATCTCCGAATCGGCTGGATCGATTTTGACGGGAATTTCACTGGCAGATAGTTGATGTTATAAGGAGTAACCTAGGCTAATTTATTTTAGTAAAAAATAATTAAGCCGATAATCAGGCGGACGAAGTAGCGGGCATCAGCTAAAAAAAAACCGGACAAGTGCGAGTCGGACTCGCCCATCGAGGGTTCCGTACATATTAGTAGGTACATATCCATACTTCTATACTAATCCATACCTACTACCCATACTTTAATCTACTTAATATTATAAATGCGGTTTTTGCGACATAAACGGCCGTATTTTTTTCCACGTTAACAAAGAGGGTTGATTTTTTTACAGCATCAAGGGACCGCAGACGTAAGTCTATGGTTTAATTTCAACTCGATACCTCTATGCGTTCCCGAGATAAAGGGTCTTGACAGACAGACAGACAGACAGACGGACAACAATGTGATCCTATCAGGGTTCCGTTTTTTCCTTTTGAGGTACGGAACCCTAAAAAGAAAAAGAAAAGAAAAAACAAAATGATTCTTAGTCAAGAATCGTGAAAGTTATACAAATATAGAGTATTGTGTCTGTCCCTTAACTTCATTAAAAGAAGAACAATTATGTGAAAGTTGGTCTATGACATGCCTCGTTCAGACGTACTAGTTGATTGTACTCGCATGGCTTGTTTCATGGTAGAGTAGGTACACTTGGATATGGTAAAAGTGAGCCTATTGTTCGTAAAAGTAGCAACAGTACAATGGGTTCTATAGTAATGAATCAATTTGCTATGTCTTTTTGTGATCGATCGTCGTGAGTGTGAATAGATATCATTCAATTTTAGAATTTAGCCTTTTTTTCTTGAGGAGGGGAACGTGGCTAAGTAAAGGCCATTCAGGTCGATGATCAAAGTTAAGCTACGAATGTCGCGGTCTGTCGGTGGATGGGTGACCATCCAATTCATACCCCCTGTGCCTCGGAAAGTACGTAATCCCGTTGTTCTCGGTTCGGTCGTTCGTAGATCTTTGACAGTCTGTTGCTATTGGCAGGAAGCCAGGAAGTCTGACAACCAGTCTTACCAAGGGGTATCGTGTTACCCAGTAACTGGGTTGTGGAGGTCAGGCAAACTGTCGCTCCATGTAAAACCCCTATTGATCTGCAATCGGTTAGACTGGAAGCTGACCCCAAGCAAGTTGGGAAAAGGCTAGGCAGATGATGAATAAGAATTTCCATACTTAACCAATAGTGTGGTGATTCTATACAAGGTGTAACGTCAAATACGCAAAACCTGAAAATAGTTTGATTTGATAACGAGCAGAATCAATGGAACCACTTTTTAATATAGGTCACATTTTTCGAAAAATCTTCATCAAACATGTTGCCCTGTCTATTTATTAATATTAGTTTATTATTTATTATTTATTATTTATTTATTCTAAACCATCACGTGCGCAAACCTGCCAAAATAGGTAAACAAACACAAATGGTTGTCGTCCAATTTAAATTTTCTCATACGTGTGATAATAATAGTTCTTATTTCAATGCAAATACGAGTCTTAAACGGTAAAACTAAAACAGCACATAAAACCTTTAAATTTTTTTTAATGATTTTTTTTCTCTCAGGATTAGGTTAATTGAATTAAAAATCATTTGGGGTGTCTGAGGTTTTGCGTGTTTAACGTTACACCTTGTATAATACTGTGGATATGTTAACTTCTGAATTAGATAGGATACCTGCTTAAATATAACACAGTAATCGCCAAATAAACTAATGAAGGCGTCTCAACAAAAACAGTGGAAGAATAAATTGTCATCTTGAATTGACATAATTGCTAATTTTGTTTTTTTTTAATACTAGTCTTTTGCCACGACTTTAATTACAAAGACTTCAGAATGAAGCCAGATCTATTTTATCCCACAGGATCACAAAACAATATCTACCTACATAATGTGCCAAATGTCAGTTAATTTTGTTCAGCCCTCAGATTATGAAACAAAAGGCAGATAGACCGCGCGGAACACTGAGAGTGAAGCCACAAAAGCAAATACAAATAAAAAAACGAATGCCTACAATCTCGTGATTGTATTCGCTTTTGAATTTGTATTTGTATTAGTATTTGTTTTTTGTAACGATGCTTCGCTTCGTGCTGTACTGACTCGTGTCGGTACAACGCCAAGCGAATTGTAGGTATTCGCTTTTGTATTTGTATTTGCTTTTGTGGCTTCACTCTCAGTGTTCCGCGCGGTCTATCTGCCTTTTGTTTCATAATCTGAGGTTTAGCCGTGAAAAAGTAATAAACATCCATAATCCAAACAAACTTCTGCGTTTACAATAGTATAGTAGGATAGGATGATCTCAAAATTCTAACTTATAGTCCAAAAACTTGTTTTTAATCATCATCTGCCTAGCCTTTTCCATACCATATTAGGGTCGGCTTCCAGTCAAACCGGATGCAGCTGAATACCTGTGTGTTTTACATGAAGCGACTGCCTATCGGACCTCCACAACCCAGTTACCGGGTAACACGATACCCCTTTTCAAGACTGGTTGTCAGACTTTCTGGCTTCTGACTACCCGTAACGACTGCTACAGATCTACAAATGACAGTCGGGACCATCGGCTTTGCGTGCATTCCGAATTAATTGGTCACCCATCCACAGACCGACCGCGGCTAGAGTAGCTTAACCTTTGACCAATCGATCTGTACTTTTACTTAGCTACGAGCTCCTTTTATAATAAAATGCACACAAAAAATTTGTACATCGCAATTAAAAACCTGAATCAAAACATTTGACCCAAACCTATTATATCATGATGTAATCTATTGAAATATCATGAGATAAACAGTTTTTGTGCTGAACAAAAAACTAATTTCAATGCAATGACGTGACCCTATGACTCATGCAGACTCTGCAGCTAGAATAATGTTTACTTTTCCAAAATATCGTACCTAACTTATAAATCATTATCATCTGTATAATAACAGTTCACTACTTATTTTTTTATTTACTTTTTACTTTAACAAAAATCGGATATTGGCTAATTACTAAGACTTATATAAATATATACTTAACGACATTCATCTGCTTATCTCACAATACTCCAAACATACTCGATACTGACAAGATCGCCTTCCATTCGTCCGCGAACACATCCGTCCAAGAGAGCATTAAGAGAAGACAGAACACGTAGGATGGGCGACTGGCAAAGACTCTTTGGCGACTGGGCATGGGCGACTGTACGCCTAACAGGGACATAAATACGGTTTAAGATACTTATTTTTACTCAAAAATACATGCCTATTCACGTCTATGCCAGCTTCAACTTTCTGATTAACTGACCGACTCCTTGACAATTCAAAAGTGCCTGTAATTGGTTTAATTGAAATAAATGCTTTGACTTTGACTATGAGGAAAAAGAAAAACACAATAATTATAAAGTTAAGCGAAAACTTATGATAATATTTGCAAGACATGGTGCTCTAATAGCCCTTAACTTGGAAGAGATTTTGATTAATTAATCATTTTAGGTAATTTTTAGGATTATAGAGCTATGTTCCGTAATTTGTTCTCGGTGCTCTTAAAAATATAATTATGGTTAGCCTGTCTAGCGCTTTTGAACTTGTATTCTTTTTAAACACACGCCATTTTACTCAATAATCGGTCATATTAACTCTACTGCCAGCCTTGTGAATATGGTCGTTGGAAGTAGCCTGAGGTGCGCGGACGTCATTCAAGCGTCTCGTCGGTCATACCTTTTTAAACTGCTCCCAACTAGAAATTTCATTTCATGTAGGTATCGTGCGTGCGTTTACAATCATATAAACTCACATACACAAACAATCCAACCCGAAAAAACAACCAGTACACAAAACAAAATTTAATAGGGAACATTACGCGAAACTCAGCGCAGAGGGCGCCACTAGCACATACCCACGAGCATAACCTCGTATTCTTGTTTAATTATGTTATTAATTATAATAGCTAGGTATTTTGTGAAAATATATCAAAGTTTTAATTAATGTTACTTACCAAACTGTACTTTTAACTATGATAGGGCATCCTACGGCCATTTGAAAGTGGATTCTAGGTTATGCTCAGAATAAAATCATATTTGGTTGACAAAAGTGAACGTTATTCTGTAAATACGTCTATCTCACCTGAATACTTAACCTGAACATATTTTAGAGTGATTTTTAGCTGCTTCCCAAAGTTTTCGAACATTTTCTTCTTTTGAAAATGAATAATTCCCTTCATTTCTACATCGAAATACACAGCAATGATACATTATTGTATAATATAATACACTTCCCAATTTTGAACTCAATTAAAGGCAGAATTTCACGCTTTGAACGACTCGTCGAAAAACTGTTTACGGATTATGCTAGTGCTGCATTCTGGTGCCAGAACATTGCAGTAATATCCCCTATTGTTCCGTGCGGCAAGCAAACCCGGGATATGCAACGCAGTAGTTAATCATTGAGTGGCTGAGCGTGAAGATGATTGGTTTTACGGCTAACTTCATCATCATCATGCCAACTTTGAGACGCCCACAGCTGGGCATAGGTCTTCCCAAAGGGGGTTTAAGCCAAAATTGCCATGCTTGGCGATCCCAGTAGGTGTTATGGTACTCAGAAGGACGCTGCTGCCTATCCTCAAGTCAAAACCCCTTTTGTCTAGTCCATTACCACTTCAACTTGCTTTTTCTATGAGATTAAAGGAAGCATAGGAGCGTGGGTTACATAAACCATCCCTTTACTTTACCGAGAACCATTAGTAGAACAAATACAAAATGGCCGCTGCCTGGCTTACTTTAGATTATCTTTTGTTTGATTCGATTATAATTACATTAATGAAACGTGCTGACCATTTTATTAATCTTTATTGTCCTAGAGCTAAAGCTTTTAAATTATATGTATTACGAATATTTTGATACATCAAAACGAATTAAAAAAACGCTAATGACTAAAAGGGTTTCTCATTTATACTAATACTAGCTACTGCCCGCGACTTCGTTCTCGGTGTTTTTTCTGTGTTTTGGTGCCAGGAATCTTTGTGTACGCAGAACATCTCACCAAAGTTTCATCTCAGTCGGATCAAAGGTTTCGGAACGCATAGAGGACAAACAAACAAACATTTCTTTTTATTTATATAGATAAACTAGCTGACCCTGCTAACGTTGATTTGACATATAAATAAAAAAAATTGCCTACGACCTATACTCAGATTACCAAACACAAAAAAAAAAAAACATAAAAAATTGATCAAGCCGTTTTGGAGGAATTCGTTAACAAACACTATCTGCCACACTCAGTAACGTCGCTTAATAATAATGTATCATTAACTTTTCATTGACCAACATAGCTTGGCTTCTCAATGTGTCATATTTTTGACTGGCAGGATTTTTATATAATATGTATAATATAATATTATGTGGGGACATTTTCACACACGGCCATCTGACCCCAAACTAGGGAGACCATGTACTATGGGTGTCAGACAGCTGATATACATACACAAATACATTTTTTTTTGTAAATACATACATATATAGATAAATAATATAGATTATAAAGGGTAATTGATTGTTTGAAAAGGTTATCTATAGGCGGTCTGATTCAACACAGAGATATTTTCATTGTTAAAAAGCTACAATATTTCTGACTGTCATACGATATTGTTGTAATAAATTTAGAAGCATAGATATCCGTGTATAGAAGTATAGTATATATTTAGTATACATAGAAGTCGCGGGCAGAAGCGTTTTTAATATTTATAAGAAAGTGGCCATTAATTTTCTATTTTCATAATAGCCGATTAAATTTTCATGAAAACCTGTTGCCAGAAGCTTTACATTCAGCGAAGCGTCTATATTGTCTGCCATAAATTAATTTATCGGTACACCGGTATTAACCTAAATAACTTTTAATGATCTACAAATCGATACACACTTTCCATCTGATCTCCTTTTCACCTAAAGTTCTAAAGAGTTTAAAACTTAAAGTAAAAAGGGCTCCGTTTTTCCAGTGACGTCATAACCCATGAAAGACCAACGGCCATAAGATTACGTGACAAGTCGCAA
Source organism: Charanyca ferruginea (assembly GCA_947361185.1). NCBI lineage: Eukaryota > Metazoa > Arthropoda > Insecta > Lepidoptera > Noctuidae > Charanyca > Charanyca ferruginea. The sequence continues at coordinate 22,334,371 of OX376075.1, read as the reverse complement.
TTAGACAATGACGGACATACTATAAAAAGGTAGGTGCAGAAGTTCCAATGTCGTTTTTGTTTTTTAACTTGTAAAACTCAAAGAGGAACACACACGCGCTCGTGGCGAATTAAAAATCGTACAGATCGATCGGTAAAAGATTAAGCTACGCTTGCTGCGGTCGCTCTGTGGTTGGGTGACCATCCATTTCATACCGAGTTCCCTCCGTGCCTCGGAAAGCACGTAAAGCCGTTGGTTCCGGCTGTCATTCGTAGATCTTTAGCAGTCGTTAAGGGTAGTCAGAAGTTAGAAAGTCTGACAACCAGTCTTACCAAGGGGTATCATGTGAACAGTAATTCAGCTGTTAGACTGGAAGCCGACCCTAATATTGTGGGAAAAGGCTTGGCAGATGATGCAATTGTAAGACTCATAATTATCTAACTTTCTATGTCTACAATCAGCATTGGGTTGCAAAAGGCTGAGAAGAAGAAGAAGAAGATGAACCTAGAGTCCCATTACAGTGCACACTTGTTTAGAAGTAAAACTCTTACTCCTGCAAGGAACTACACTCCTTATGGTACGCAGAACAAAAGTAAATTATACATTGTGTCAATAGCAAATGACGTACACTTATAATGAAAGTTGACAAAATTTTTGATCGAAAAAATGCGGCTGTAATTTTGAGCCAGAATTGCTTTGGTGTGACAGTCATGCGTGAACTTTCTCTGAAGGATTAAATTCGCATTAACATTTAGTTGAAAACGTGTACTGAGCAACCTAGATGGGTAGTGGGTTATCTATAAATTGTCTAAAGTAATATTAGGTAAAAAGAATTTGTTTGTAATGGATAATCTTAAAAAATATTAAACCGAATTTATAAATTCTTTCAACATTAGATACTTACGTTATCCCTGAGTTATCATAATGAATTAAAAAAATAAATAAAAAAAATAAAAAAAAATTGGTAAGAAAATTCACAAAATGTTAGTTACGGTCAATGACGTATTATAAAGAGACGCGTCATACACAAACATTACTGCACTTTAAAACGGCGCAAAATTTCATATATACATACCAGTAGGCACATACAATTATACAGTGCAAAGAAAAGGACATAAGCATACAGCATACAGCGTACACCTGTTAGAAAAAGATAAACATACAAATTTTGTTACGTCAGTTATGTGTGAATTACGAGCGATACTGACGTATAGCCGCGAGACTGGGTGGTAGGTACGTGACTAAGTGAAACCCCGGCAATTGCCTTGCTTTAATGTATTATATCATTGGTTACGGTGCTAGTTTATATGCATAAAAAGAGACTGCACTGACTCACCACTGATGTAAGATGAAAACTTGTTGATTCCAATAAACCGTTTTTCATTTTCATTACAAAACTCTAATAAGTAAGACTCCCGTAGACGATGGACCCCTTATCATTATCAACAATCAGTCTATATAACCAGACAGCCTCAGGTCGAAGAAACATTACAACCGAGAAACAATAGCTGCGAAAGATACTAAAAGAAACTATAATAATAGAAAACCTTACAGGGTGGCAGTGGCCACCGTGTAAGTGTGTGTATTTTCATGTCGGAAATGCACCATGTGTGCATTTCCGACATGAAAATAATGGAGAATCAAAAAGTTTTTTTACAGTTTTGAAACTGCTGACACCAAAATAGGGCAACCATTTTGGTGTCATCGTGATACAAAAAAAGCTCTATTTTTTAGTCCGGTAGTTTTTTGTGTAGGTACTTCGTCAGCGTCGGTCTGTGATATACTAGGTTACCTGCTTAATGTTATTCCTATTAGCATTTTTTTAATACCCAAATGGACCTTCTGTATCATTCCTCGACGACGTCATCTCTGCGACTCAACGCATTTAGGTTAACGAGATAGAATGCACATCTTTCAGTCAGCGCCTATTCTTTTGCGTTGGACAGCACCAGAAATATGTGTCATCTTTGTATGCATGTTTCGCTGCATGCATTTGGAAATGAAATCTGTACTCGATAGAATTAGGTAGGTCAGGGAAGAAAGGGATAGATATAAGTTCAGTTGTTATTTAAGTCACAGTCAAAACTACTTTTGACTACAAAAATCAGTTAAATAAGATAAACGTTTCAACCTCAAACGGCGCAAATATATTTCTAATAGCCTTCTTAGAAGCTATATATTTGAGCCGTTTGGGGTAGAAACTCTAGGGCCATGGGGTCCGAGTGCCCATATTGTTTTTCGTGACATCGCCAAGCGGCTGGTCGACTCTTCACGTGACCCGAAGGCTGGTCTATTCTTGGGTCAAAGAATCAGCATTGCCATACAATGTGGCAATGCTGCCAGCCTGTTGGGCACGTGTCCCGTTGACAGCGATGTGGACGAGTTTTTTGATGCCCTTTGAGCTCCCCTGTCTTTTTCTTGGAATTGTACATAATATTATTAGATTTTTAAGATTTGTATTAAAAACCCCAAAAAAATTAATTCGAAACAGATATGATTTTGAGTTAAATAGGTATCACATTTAATATTTTTTTTAAGTTAAATAAGATTCAGTAAGAAGTAAGTATCTTTAATACTTAGGTACTTAATGAAATACCTGTTGACATTAGGGACTCAATAAACAGTAATAGTACTTTTGAACGATTTAAATTTATTATTAATACTATAAATTAAGCTGGTAGGTTTTTTTTGTGACCCTTTTAAAACTTTTGTTTTGTAGTGATTCTTATAACTAGGGCGCTGCGTATTTTTGTTTTTGTCGCGTTTTATCTTAATAAGGGTTTTACTGAAGCCAGTTAAAAGTAGTTCTGCCCGGTTAAGAGTGTTGATTGTAATATACAAATTTCACTGACTCGCGTCAACCATTGTTCTATATTACTTACTAGCTTCTTCTCGCGGTTTCGTCCGCTTGAAAGTCAAATATACTAACATATCCTTTGACACCCATCAATAGTGTAGCTTTTAATCAGTGAAAGATTTTTTATAATCGGCTGAGCAGTTTCTGAGATTACTTCCTACATCCAAACTTACAATATTACCTCTTTATAGTATAAAATGTCAATGACAATGACACTAGCCTCTCAAGATGGTGCTTGTGAAATATATGTACTGTACAATGTTAAGTATTCCCTATTTTACAAAGAGTTTTAAGGAGGTTGAAGATTAGTTTGTTTTTACTCGACTGCAGTGGAACCCAAGAAGGAAGTCTTCATCATCATCAGGTAAACCTTTATACGCCTACTGCTGGGCATGTTGGCGATCGCAGTAGTGTTATAGTACTCAGAAGGACACTGCTGCCCATCCTCTGCTCAATATCCCTCTGTTCTACGACACCCACAGTTAGAAATGGAGCGGTGTTATTCGCGACCGACACCACACGGCTAAAGAAAGAAGTAAATATATTTATTTAAGACAATGAGAAAAAAAGAAAAGAAAAAAGGTAGAAAAAAGAATAGAGCAATGTGGAGTGGAAAAGAGGGCAATGTATTTACTGAACCAGCAACACGAAAGGCCGAATAAAATTTTTGGACTGCTATTGTATCGTATCTGAATCTAGCATCTATCTGTGCAGCGTATTCGAATATTCGATTCGATAATTCGCGTGTGAATCCCGCCCATGGCACTTGTGGCCGGTTGTTGTTCTATCTATTATATGTATGTATTTAAATGTATTTATGTATGTATATCAGCTGTCACCCATAGTACATACACCCATAGTACAAGGTCTCCCTAGTTTGGGGTCAGATGGCCGTGTGTAAAATGTCCGCACATATTATAATTATTATTATCTGTTTTATAGCGTTCTATCGGCATCAATTAAAAACTTTGACAAAGGTGAAGCATTTCGAGACAATACCTATAATAAGACAATTGGAATGACATCAATATTTGTATTTTTATACCTTGCACTAGTCTAGGAATGTCTCCAGTACCGTGGGAACGTTTACAAACATATAAACTCACATACACAAACAACCTAATCCGGAACAACCTGTAGGGCAAACAAATATATGTTCCGTGTGGGAATTGAACCCGCGAAACGCAGCTCAGCAGTAAATCGTTCAATCACTGCGTTAAGGCGCTACCCCGACCAAAAGTGCATTTTTCTTCGTAATTCGGGGGCTATCAACTCATAAATCAAGAGAAACAAACTACATCTAAAAGCACATTATTAATGTTCAATATCCTATCATCCTATTCCATGTTCCTATTTTTTTTTAAGTACTTTGTAAACACCTAAATCTCCCTGTAAAAAAATGACTAAAATAATTGAAAACACATCTTTTGCTAAAGTTGACGTGCTAATATTTTGAGGATTACACTAATCGATAGGTGACTTAAATATCTTTATATTTCACGTTTTATTTTATTTCAAAAGATCGTTTCTCTTGTTTTAAACCGACTTCAACAAGGAGGAGGTTATCAATTCGAATGTTTGTTTTTTTTTTTTTTATGTATGTTCGGGCATAGCTCTGTCATATATAGACGGATTTGCAAAATTCTTCTTGTTCGAAAGGGGTTTATTCCGAAATGGTCCCATATAATTTTTACCAAAATTGATGTAACTCTTTTTGAGAAAATCAACAAATTCCCAAAAAAAATACTTAGACGACGTATTAGTTTCTTCAATCTTTGGAGGATTTACAATCTCTTTTAAGTGTGTCGCCGTTTCTTAATGAATTTGGATGTTAAGGCAACACTAAAAAGCGAAAAATAAAAAACATTTTCAAAAAAAAGAAAACCGCCTTCAAAAACTAAAAACTGATAAATAACTTTAGCACAGAACACACATTACTTTACTTTCGGAAGTCGGTGGCAATACAAAACAACAAACTCAACGCCACCGCCACCGAGTTCCGAAAGTAAATGTGTGTTCTGTGCTAAAGTAATTTATCACTTTTTAGTTTTTGAAGGCGGTTTTCTTTTTATTGAAAAAACTTTTTATATAACAGAAAAGAAACAAAAATTGTGCGAATTTCGATTCTGCGGCATAGAAGAAATGTATGATCAAGGTTATTTGGTCAGGGAAGCGCCTTAAGGCGTGGATATTCGTGAATTGGGCTTTATTAGGTCGTAGATTCAAACCTTTTTTCTCCGAAATGTTCATAGAAAAAAAAACAAAAATATATCTTATTCTAAATTTCTTTCTCTTCGGTTCAAAATATTGAAAATAAAATTTTAAATTTCATTAAAAAATATACAAACTAACCTCTATTTTCGTAGTTACTATCTTTTTTTCTTAACCTATTTTTTATGTCATCAGTTTATAATATAGTACAACACCTTCGGCTTATTTTTGCAAATAACTTTCCCAATTATTTTTAAACGATTTTTTACGTCATCAATACTCGAAAATTGCGTGCGTGGGGCATTTTCATCGATAGCGAATGATCGAGCTAGGTCAACGGCGTATAATATATCCAGCTCTTAACCATGTCATCCAATACTACACACCTATACCACAGTACCTATAAGTATTACAATCCGATTCCCGACATACAAAAAAAAAATCAAAATCATCTCAAAATTTTTGATGTCTATTTTATATCAGTTTAACTTTATAATAATGAACCAATATAATTTGAATGTAAAGTGATGGCCTGAAACACAGGTTTGTAGTAACCTAGTTCGGTAGCTAACATTGTAACTCCAATTCCTCATAACTTACACCAGTTAGGTATATAATTATTTTAGTCTTAGTTTAGTTTTAGGCAATATATTTGTATGGAAAATATTCCTATTATTGACTAATGTACTACGCTCATTTTTTTTTTTTTAACGATATTTAATAAATAAATTATTGTTATTATTTATTATTTATCCCCTCTACAATTAGACTACAGCTCCGGGTAGACTTAAAAGTCCACAGGCCATTCAGAGCCGGCCACGTACGGTGAGACGTAAGTTGTGGGAGAATCGCCATCCACCACCACCCAACTTCCTTCAACCCAAGGAACACCTGCCACTCGGAAGTGATTTGCAGTGTCCTATATGGAAAGCGCTCAATAGACTGCGCACCCAGATAGGCCGCTGCGAACACAACCTAGCAAAATGGGGGATAATAGATCCCACCAACACCCAGTGTGAGTGCGGTGATCCTGACCAGACAATGGCCCACTAACTACAGTGCCCAAAGTGCCCCTACACCTGCACCTTAGAGGACATTAAAAACGCCACTAATGCTGCGATAAATGTGGCTACTGGGCTCAAGTAATCTAACAAAAAAGGAAAACTATCAATTCGAAAAGAAGAAGAATTAATAGTACTACTGTACAGTAGCGACACGCTCTGCCCCCCTCAGGAACACTGTTCCTCACCTCTTCTCGCGTGGAACGTGCTCTCGGAAGTGCTTTTAGTTCGAGCGGCGCGTAGACACGAACACACACACACAGTCTGTTATTTTGGCAGTAGTGTAGGCAATTATATCGTTTCGTTTATATGTAGTGTCGTGGGTGTGCCTATAGCTACATAGCTACTTAATACCCCAACAGAAACATCCAGCTAACATTATGAAGCGAGTAAATAATTACTAGGTGACGGACATTACTCAACACGGCGTTGCCTCGGAAACATTTAGGATAATTACCTAGGTACCGTTCATGCATATTTTAAGGTTTTCTTTACAGACCACTGTTTAAGTTGACATTAACCTAGTAGGTATACAAGTTAAAATTATTTATAAGGGTAACCCTTTCTGCATAGTTCGGTAATGAAAATAATACGTAACGTTAATGGGACTAAGTATAATATTATCCTTACTTATTTTTAACCCCCGACGAAAAAGAGGGGTGTTATAAGTTTGACGTGTCTGTGTGTCTGTGTATCTGTGTGTCTGTGTGTCTGTGTGTCTGTCTGTGGCACTGTAGCTCTTTAACGGGTGAACCGATTTGAATGCGGTTTTTTTTATTTGAAAGTAGATTCTCTAGCGATGGTTCTTAGACATGTTTCATCAAAATCGGTTCAGCAGTTTTAAAGTTATCAGCTCTTTTGTTTGCTGCGGTAGGGATCTTAGACGCATACCGGATGTTTACTTTGCTTTCAAACATATTATTATAGGTGACCACACTGACCACACAAAACCAAACTAAATTACATTAAAAAAATTTAAAATAAAAATTAAATTAAAAATTATAAAAAACCCCCAACGCAAAACATAAAAGCGATTATGTAAAAAGTAAAAAATAATACTTTTGTTGAGCCATCAAATGTTTGTTCGTTGAAATGGCGCTATACTGTCGCGGCGGGGTACCGCTAAGTTTAAAGCAATAACTAAATATCTAAAATAGCGAACTGATGGTAACTAGATTTGCAACAAGATTAACAACTAGATTAGCAACAAAAATTTGATAATATCGAAGCAAATTGGTAGGAAATGCTGGTAAATTGAGGGACTGACTTACTTAAGCGGTACCTCGCCGCGACATTATAGCGCCATTTCAACGAACAAACATTTGATGGCTCAACAAAAGTATTATTTTTTACTTTTTACATAATCGCTTTTATGTTTTGCGTTGGGGGTTTTTTATAATTTTTAATTTAATTTTTTAATATTATAAATGCGAAAGTAACTGTCTGTCTGTTACGCTTTCACGATGAAACGGCTGAACCGATTTTAATGAAATGACAATGCCAGATCCTGCCCCACCCATGTACAGAAAAAGTAACACATGTACAGAAAAAGTAAATTAAGGAAAATAATTGTAATGAATATAGAACCTTTCTATACTAAATTGTTTTTCTTTAGAACTTGCGGATTACGAAATACCTACCCACAAAATACAAACTCATTTTACCTAAAATACAATTGAACCTACAGTCAATGTCATTATTGTTTTTAGATTTAAACGGAAACCGCATGTTCTGCAGTCACTAAGACTAATGTTTAGTTAGTATAAACAGTAAGATGCTACATATTGCACATGACTCTTATTGAGTGGGGCAAAGTTCTACAGAGTTTCTGGCATTGTCCTTTGCTATGAATATAGCTTGAATCCAGGGGAAGGACATAGGCTACTTTTCAATCCACGACTCCACGATAAACGACATTCACGCGGACGAAATCGCGGGCAAAAGCTTTAATGCATAAAAGGATGAAGGAAGAATAGTTGATAACTACTAGAAAATCATGCGAACGAAGTCGCAGGGATAGTGTTAATTAATTTATAACGCGACTAGCTTCTGCCCGCAACTTCGGCTTGTGAATGTCGGTTATTGCAAATGCAGACGAAGTCGCGGATTAAAAAGAAGCTTATTTATTTTTTTTGGTACTCAGTGTGTATAATATCTGTATAATAATGTCTCAACAGAAAGTGAGAGAGTGTTCATCGCACAGAAAAACTGGGAATCTTGCAAACCCTTTTTCTAAATTCAAGATACTAAAACCCTTTCAAGTTTGTATAACTTTGAATGCGCTAAATTTGTTAAAAAGCACCCGGAGTTATTAAACAAGCTCATGAAAAGTTTCCAAAACGTAGGCACAGGAATAGAATAGTTTTGCCAATAATTCCTAGGACCCATTATATAGTAAGAATGGCTATGCAATATGTAGTCATGTTTAACGCTATACCTGACAGTATTAAAATCTTACCCGCGAACAAATTTGCAAGGTGTCCTAAAGTATGGTTAAAGCAAAAGAATATCTACTCAGTAAACGACATATTTTGATAAAAGGTTAGAAAATAAATAACAATCATAATCATTTACCCTGGGAAATCTATACTAATATTATAAAGCTGAAGAGTTTGTTTGGTTGAACGCGCTAATCTCAGGATCTACTGGTTCGAATTGAAAAAGTCTTTTTGTGTTGGATAGTCCATTTATCGAGGAAGGCTATAGGCCCATGCGAAGCCGGGCCCGGTCGCAAGTTAAAACATATATCTACATATTGCAAAATGCTACTCAATTTTACAGTTTCAATTGAATTGAAACTGTAATATTAATATAACAGTTTAAATATGTATGAACTCAAATATTTGCATGTCACATTCCTAATTATGACTAAGGGCGGGTTGCTTCAACTAACCATTACTGACCGGTAATAGTAAAAAATGGTGCTAACTATCGTCAAATCAAAAAAATGGGTTGTTTCATAAAATCATACGTCAAAAAGTTACTATTACCATAACCGACCAGTCATCGTAATATTGAGTTGTCAAACAGCTACTTCATACATCAAAATATTATTGAATCTCTTTTTGAATAACTTTAACTGACGGATTTTTATGTCATGAAACAACCCGTTACATTTAACGTACGTTAAACATCATGTTAGGGCGGGTTGTTTCAAACAGTCGGTAAACGTTACATACGGACGGTTAAAAAGTTACTATATGACATGCGATGTTTAACGTACGTTAAATGTAACGGGTTGTTTCATGACATAAAAATCAGTCAGTTTAAGTTATTCAAAAAGAGATTCCATAATATTTTGATGTCCGATTTTGACTTCTATTGCGTTGGTAGCATGACAAATGGCAACTGCAGTAAACAGTTGTATTGTAACCACTTTTTTTGCCTCTAATGTCATCCTTAAGCCTACGGAATAGAAGTCAAAATCGGTTGAAGGGACTGTAAAAAAGGTTTGTGCTTATGTCTAATCTTCTTGTGAACAGGGTATAGGTGAAGTGAGTTGTCATCCGTCCCGATGCTAGGGATTGACAAAGCAGACGGACGGATGACAGCGTATTCACCGATGGAGATTGTAACAGAATAGACATACTGGATTGACTAAATACATAAGTAGTAAAGTTAAAAAAACCCCCTATTACCTACAAAACGTCACTAATCATAACGTCTACCTACACTATTCCCCGAAAACACCTAAATTATCAAGTTATTCACATAATAACCACAGTTTGAACGTAAATTATATACTAATTTAAATAGTAAATACCTCAGTAAATACTTATAAACCATTTACCTAACTCGACGGCCATTGCCAACATTTCAATGCTAGGCTAATGAGTGGCACAATAAAAAGTACAGTCGGCACAAAAAATATGTCGATTTAGTTTTTTTCTATAAGGTCAAGTTATAACAACGTCTCGGTTACGGAAAAAAAGATCTCGGTTTTTCGCAGTTTTACCTAGCAGCAGTAATTTTGTCAAAATTAGGTAAAATAATTTAATTTAGGTAAAATATATTTTTTATATACCTAATTGTATGAGATAAACATTGAAATTGTAGAGAAATACCAATAATATTTTATTAAAAGGAAGTAAAATTACAAACGTATAATAAACTCGTTTTCGTACTTATACAAAACAAAAAAAAAATGCAAAAACATATTTTCTTTATATATACAAGATAAATTCTGCAAATACATTGGAAAAACGATATATGTATTATACTTTTAATCATCTCAATTTAAATTAAAACAATACCGGGTCACAGGTCGGATATAAATAAAAAATGCCAGGCATATTTATTAAAAACTAAAATCAATATACATCCCAAACAATGATGCATCGTTTAATAAACCGTTTGACTCATAGTACCTACTTTAAAAATGACAATTTCATTACGCGAAATTTCAGTAGGTAGGTACCTTCATCGGCCAACGAAAACAATGACGATGGACAATAGATATTGATTTATACCTCTGACTGTACAAACAATATACAAAAGTCGGCCTAGCATTTTGTAAACACTGTTAATGCAATTTTTGTTTCACCTTTTTTTCTATTTGTAAACAAAGAACCGATTTTCGATTCGATTGGTTTTTAATGATTTTTCACCACATCGCACACAAGAAGAACAGCAAAGCTATTTTGTAAGAACTCACTTCAGTGCTCATTCGTCTTGCACACGGTCAAAACTGGGTTGACTGGTAGAGAATGCCTAAGGCATTAAGTCCGCCTTTGTACCTTTGTGCATGAAGTGTAAATAAATAAATAAATAAATAAAACTGGATGTTCTGTAAATCTATTCTAGTACAATCTCCTTTGTTGAACACCTAGGTGAAGTGAGCTGTCATCTGTCGCGATGCTAGTGATTTACAAAGCACTAGAAATCGAATGACAGCTCACTTCACCTAGGTGTTCACCGAGGAAGATTGTAACAGAATAGCACTGTAGTGCACTGGATGAAAAGTACGCTAGCGTCACTAAGTGAGAACATAGGTGAAGCGAACTATTTTTACATAACTCTTTTAGCAAATATCAAATACTTTTCACTTCAGCGAAATCGGAAGGAGGTGATAGGATTCGAATTCGCTAGGGATTTCTTACAGAATTGCATTGCCGAAGGTGTCAGAAAGTTGTAGAATGGAGACGTTCACCCATAAGGTGGAGCCGCTAGACGCAAACCACTTCCAACCGGATCATTTGGAAATCTAAGTAGATAGGAGAGGCCTATATCCGTCCTACGGGTGAAACAATTATGACAGGTAATGTTGAAGTGGAAGAAGTTGGTTTTCAAATGCACTTTACTACACACGATGTTATGTTGACGTTTAAGCTAGACGACCTGACAAATGGCCTATTCATACATTCTAGTCGAAGTTGTGAGTTAAAAATACCTAGTCTTGTGTTTCTTGTGTAGGTACTTAGGTACTATATCTGTGTATGCCAGTTGTGTCAACAATGATCGTAGAAACCGGTCTTTAGAGGGCATATTAGTGTGTAATAAAAATGGTCAGCGTTTGTTTGTTATTGCTTCGGGAAAACCAGTAGTTGCAGATGTTGTTTGAAAATTATGTTAGATATAAAATACTTATGATCATAACATACCTAGGATCTTTTTGCAAAGCAGTAAGAAGTGGGTAATTTTTTCAAAATAAATCTCTGACCCTTTTTTGCTTCTAATTAGGATTGATTATATTTCTTTTTAACCGACTTCAAAAAGGTTATCAATTCTAATGTTATAATTATTTTTTATTTTTATGTATGGCATAACTCTGTGATATATAGACGGATTTGCAAAATTCTTTTTTTTTCGACAGATGTTTATTCCGAAATGGTTCCATATTAATTTTATCAAAATTGGTCCAGCCCTTTTTGAGAAAATCAACAAATTCCCAAAAAAAAAATACTTAGCCGACGTTTTAGTTTCTTCAATCTTTGGAGGACTTACAATCTCTTTTAAGTGTGTCGCCGTTTTTTAATGGATTTGGATGCTAAGGCAACACTAAAAAGCGAAAAATAAAAAGTTTTTTCAAAAAATAAGAAAACCGCCATCAAAAACTAAAAAGTGATAAATAACTTTAGCACAGAACACACATTACTTTACTTTCGGAAGTCAGTGGCGGTGGCTTTGTGTTTGTTGTTTTATATTGCCACCGATCACTTTTTAGTTTTTGAAGGCGGTTTTCTTTTTCTTTGGCAATTAGTTTGAGTAGGATGGCCCTGTAAATGCAATTTTACTTGCCTGATGATAAGTCATTAATTTAATGTGATGGGTATACAAAATGCAATTATTTATTTGAATAAAAATCGTAGCTATTTTAGATATTTATAATAATACTATCTGACACGACAGACGTGGTCCTGTCCATATCTATCTACCCAGTCAAACTACCTTCCTACCTACCTACCTACCAACCTACCTAGACCCTATCCTACCTCACCCTACCCAAAAAAAATTGTCTACGTCCTATTCACAAAATATTACGGAATTATTCGGAGGTTTGTTACAAACACTGTGACACAAGAATTTTTTATATTCAATTATAAATGCAAGATTGAGTTAGTTTGTTTGTTACGCGCTTACGGCTGTTTTTTTATTTTATTTTATTTTATTTGTTAGGGACAAAAAACAGTTACATGCCAAGCTTAACTAAAAATTCTTAAATTAGCACGATACTTAAAAATATAGTTATCTTACATAATCTGTTCCATATTTATGTAACTCACACCATTGTCCACAAATTAACAAAAAAAAAGTTAATAGAAAACAGACATACAGTATGCATTATAAGAGACTGTAAGACGAGAGAAATTAAAAAAAATATATGAAAGAAGTTAATAACTCTATTGCTCTTGCCTTAAAACAATGTTTGGAAAAAGCAAATACCTATGTCGAGCTCCATAAAGTGAGTGTTATATGCATCAACGAGGTAACGAAGAGGCACACGCACACTAGCGTTAGCAAAAGCGCGTTTTGATGCAATTTGCCACAAATTAAACTTAAAACTCAAGAAAAGGTATAGGCTACTTTCTGATCTGCAACTTCGTCTGCATCCACGATAACTGACATTCACGCGAACCAATGCTGGTACAAAAACAATTATTATGTGAAGAAAGATCGAATATTTTAAAATAAAACAAAAAAAAAATGAGCCGTCACGGGACGCCTGGCAGATGTGAAACATCGACATTGTTTTGTAAAAGTAATATGCAGAAAAGAACAGATTGTGATAGGAACTAAATATGTCATATTGATAAAATAAAATATTACGATTTTTTTCCCAGATAACGATGACTATTTATTGAATAAACATTTATTTTCATTAAATACAAAAATTTACGAATTTATTTCAAATCGTGACTACTTAATTCGTTTAATCAGTGACTTCGGTAATCGCACAGTCGATTGCGCATGGCGACGCGTCGCCACACCGTACACACTACTGCGTATAGACTGTATATATATACCATCATATAGCGTGGCGACGCGTCGCCACGGCATGCGTCGCCACGCCAGAAATCGGTTCTACGTGCGGCTATAGATGTTTCACATCAAAAAATATCTGTCGGTTTACAAACATATAAACTCACATACACAAACAGCCAGACCCGGAACAACTACATGTAGGCCATACAAATATTTGTTCCGTGCGGGAATCGAACCCGCGACACGCAGAGAGTAGCATTCGATCGCTCAAACACTGCGCCAACCGTGTCGTCATTGTATCTTTTTTAGATAATAATGAATAAAACAATGATACACTGTCATTCAACTGTCCTTTGTATGTTTAGAAGCTTCTTGAATATATTATATACGCCATTGATCATTGTATTATTCAATAATATCTAAAATATACAATCTGATATTTTCCTAAAGTATTGCATACAATGTTTTAATTTTATAAATTAAGAAATCGTTAACATTAATACAAGGAAAACCTATGCGTAACTTCCTTGTGAATAAAATTTTAATGAAATAGCAACAACATTAAATTTATGCTCACTAAGATATTTATAAATTTTACATTAATTATTTATAGATCACGAAAAAATTTTTTATGTCAGTCTCAATTTGATAATTATATTTATTTTATAATGTTTGATTGTTACCGTTGTTGAAGTTGTTACCAGTAATCGTGTCAAAAGCATTTGATTTTTTAAGTAATAAAGTTTAAAATAACACATTTTTTTTTTAAACTAGAGATGATGTCGATGTTTCCTTGTCGCCTACTCAGAGAAAGAAAACACAGGAACAAATTGAAAATTCAAAGTTACCTACTTATAAACGTCGTACAATTTTTAGCTTATTGCTATTTGTAGTTTAATATCTGTGGTGTTATTTTGAAGAAATAATAAAAAAAAATTTAAGTGTTCGCCTGAGATTTAAACCAAGGACCACAAACACAACCGACACTCTTGTGCAAAAATATTCATAAGGAATTAGCTCTTAGAAGATTTTAGCAAAATTATCATGTTAGGTTACTGCAATTTGTTTACAGTGTAATTTTGTCATAATTTCAAATAATTTTCTAAAATGGTTATAGTGTTTATCCTCATTTTTTATACTAAACTAGAATGATAAAAACAGACAATAGACATGACGTCAAATCTTATGACATAACAAACATCATTATACTAAAACCAAGATAGCTTTAATAAGTACGAAATCACATGACGTTCTATAGGATACGTTAAGGTACGTTTACACTAAGACATTTTACACCGTGCACTCAGTGGTATGACACCCTTGCTCGTTCTTCTCCATAGAAACCTACTGTTTGGAACGAGCAACTAGCTGCAACTTTTTGACTGACCGACTCCTTGACAATTCAAGAGTTTGAAAAGTTTTTCAAGGGTCACTCTAAAGTAGTTCTTCTTACACTTCTTAAAGTAGAAATATTATTCTGACTAACTTAGCATTTATGCAAACTTGCAAAATAAATATCAAAGATTTGAAACTGCATTTTGTGACCCTTTGCAATATAAAATCATCATCCACTATTGGACATAGGCGGTTTCAATCGCAAGCCATTTATTTCGATTCTTGGCTACTTTTATCCAGCCGCTATAACCATACTAATATTATCAATGCGAAGGTAACTTTGTCTGTGTCATTTTCACGACGAAACAGCGGAACTGGTTTTGATGAAATATGGTATAAAGATAACTTGAACCTTGGCTGAATTAAAAGTAGCCTATGTCCTTCCCCAGGGAAGCACTTCGCGACTTTGCCTGCATCAGCGATAGTCGTGGGCAAAAGCTATTTATAGGATAATTATTTCTATTAACGAATACAGGAAGATGTTTTTTTTTGTTCTATCTCATGACCTGAAAGACTTCTATGTCATCAATGTCAAAAGTTCGATGACCTTGGCTTGGTAAGCAATGATGACTTGGAACTACTTTTGTAACACCTATGTGGGAAATGTGTTGTGTACTGTACCTATTTAAAGTGACCTCTGTGATTTTCATTCAGTAGGTATTTGCAAAAAGATTTCTTGATCATACATAAAATAATATTCACGAAGCTAAATTGGTTTTTATTTCGAGGTAACAATAATAAAATTAAAATAACTTATAGATACGTATTTAAATCTCGATGTTGCATTCGAATGATTCCAAGAATAATAAAATCCTCCAGACGATTTCAACCGTGAATGTTTTTACGGCAATTTGTGTGTATTTTGAGCATGATTTTAATTGTGTTTAAGAACCTTCAAGTATTTTGTTTGAAGCCTTTCTTAACACATACAAATATTAGAATGTAGCTTGCTTTTAGCTGATCTTAAGTGAGGATGCGGCCTAAGGTGGAGCACGCTTGCCTAGGATAAACCGGTTCACTCGTGCCTTGAAGATACGCAGATTATATGTATCGGGGAATAGAGAGGCGTATAATTATAGTTTTGATATTTTATTATCTTATATCTGTTTTATTATTATCACTTCTGGTTCGTAACAACTGTCATAGCTCTACGAATGACAAACGGTTTATCCTGGGCCTCAAGTCTGCTATTACAATAGTGTCAGAATGGTCTATCATTGACTTCATAATTGTTGATTTTGACAAGTTTGGTAATCTACTAGTATAATGGCGTCATTATGACTTTCCAATGGTCAACCACTGACACGCCATTGAATGAAATGTTATAGAATGGTACTCTCGTACTAAATGACAACTGAATAACTGACTTAGGCGGTATTCTGCTAAAATTTTGACAGTTCCCTTGATCAGTGACTTACCATTAGAACGTCATTGTGCAGTCAATGATCGACCATTATGAATTTAGCAGATTACGAACTTTTAGCAAAATGACAATGGGATCGTGTTGGAATGACGAAATTATAAAAATAGCAGACTTGGCCCCCTGGTTTCTGAGACACCGATCGGTATGAAAGTAATGGTTACGTATATCGATCGCAGACCTTGACCGATCTAACAGTGTGTCTTACTAAGAACTACTTATCTAAGAACCCCCTATTGCAATTCATATTTTCCCCTACATTTCTTTCAATAAAATTGGTAGGTATGTAATAAAAGGTAGACTTCTACACTTCCATACTATCTATACTTCCATCCATACTAATATTTTATATGTGAAAGTAACTGTCCGTTACGTTTCCAGGACGAAACTATCAAACAGATTTTAATGATATTTGGTATGAAGACAGCGGGAAGGACATAGGCCACTTTTTAATCCGCGACTTCGCCTGCATCCGCGATAACCGACATCCACGCGGACGAAGTCGCGATTAAAAGCTAGTTGACTATAATCCGAAACCTTCTCTTTCCCACTATTCGGTAATAACACGATCGACACTAAGCTAAACTTCCTTCATTTCAAACAATACAAATGCATGCACTTACCTACATGTAACACTACACAAGAATATTATGTTTAGTTTAGCCACCATGTTTAATTTAACTCGAACAAGACCACATTTTAAACATTCACCTTTTTAAAAACAAACACCCTTGTAATAACAATTTTCCCTAACCTCACATTGATATTCAGCCTACTAACAGAAATTTGCTGTTATTTCTAAGTACAAAAGTCTCTAAAAGGAACTGTGTCGCTTAGACTGACAGCGAATGTAATAAGTGCCGCGTTTTTCCAATTTAGCGAACACTGGCTGGAAAAATAAAGGGAACTCGGTTTTTCATATTATTAACTCTTAAGAGAAGTTTAAGTTCAAGTTCTTTCGTAACGACTGCATTAAAATTTGCAATAAGGATGAGCAGTGATTTCCTGGTTCTTTTTTATCAATTTTTTTGTTGTACGAGTATACAGGGTGTGAGACTGATAAAAGAAGAAAGACCAAAGATATTTTATTTGTGTAAACATGAGTGACAAAATATAAGATGAAATGAAAAAAAAACACACACATAGCTAGTGACATTGATTCGTGTAAATTAAACTTTATTTTTCCAAAAAAAGTATTTCAAAATATCAAACGCTGCTGAAAAAACGCAAAGAACATAAATATATTTTTGTTTTCGACTGTACTTATGTTAACAATTTTTTTTGTCTATTTGTTGACTGCCGAGCATCTGATGACCGCAAGAAGGTCATCTATGCCTCAAAGTCTCTCACATCACATATTTTTTCAAAGTAAGGATTATTTATTTTTCTTCCCTTGATTTGAAATCATTTACAATAAATCACTAATAAAAGCAGTTAAGCAATTTTTTGTTTTACTTTAGTTTTGGAATGGAACTGTTGGATATGTTACCTACTAGAACATTTTGGATGTTCAACGAAAGTAACTTGTACCTAAACAAATACGAATTCTATCATCACTGCAGAAAATAAAACAAAAGCGATGCAAGAAACAATGCAATGAAAACTAGATACCTACCTAACAGTGTAACCAGTCTAACCGTGAAGTTTTCTTTTAATTTTCCGAGGTAAAAAGTACCTTGGTAACCTACTATATACCCTGATCTCTGATGGCTTTTCATCAAAATTGGTCCAGTAGTTTAGTAGTGAAAATGTTGCGTTTAGACAAAATCACTTGAGTGGATATTCTTCTTTTTATTATGACTATAAACGAATACGTAATTAAACCAGTGTTTATAAAAATATATCGAAAACAAGATTCAAAAATGTCATGAGATTAAAAAACAAAGCGAATATTCTATCTTAATATTATTATGATCTAGAATACTGGTTCGTGTAACGCATCAACTGACCTTTTAACATTTTTAAAAAGAATCGGTTTGTCTATTTAAAAAATGAAATGAAAGGTTTGTGCGAAGAAAATACCTAAATAAGAAATACGTGAAATGTTAATATGTATCGTTTTGTTTATATTATTGTTATCAATAAGGAAGCTCGTCTGTATTATGCAGATTTTTATTTTCGAAAAAAAAAAATCGAATTTTGCCGTACTGTGATAATAGTTCAATGTAATGTTTTAATTGTTAATATTATACACGACTGTGGTTTTGTTTATATTCTATGCATCCAATTTAATTTTTCAATGCCACCTAAATAAAAAAAAAATCTCAACCACAAATCAGTAGTAATTTAAATATTCAAGAACTTCTATTTCAATTACTGTTATAAAGTATGAGTACACACGTTCACAACATTAAAATAAAATCATCAATAAATACAAAAAAAATACCAACCTGTATTGTAAATAGAAATCCTCACACAAATCACAGATTAAAAATAAAATTAAAAAAACACAGGTACAATCACACGCGACGTGTTTGCAGCGAACGATCGTGTACACTCACAGTAAATATGTCCGCGCCGTACGGCCGACGCGCCACGACTGCTCGCCCGAACCTTATAAAACCACCTACACACATAAAACAATGATTTGTTTATATCATAATTAACAAAGGTAACTTTATTTACAGTTTTTGAGCTGTTTTAAGCGATGCTACTAGACAAGGTCATCTGTGGAAGTGCTTCAAACGCTTTTTTGCTAATTGGTTTCGTTTGCAGCTTAAAATTTTCAATGTCAATGGGTGTAAGAGGGTTATTTTTGGTTCGACCGCCAAACTAAGCATAAAATGTCGAGACTGTTAAGTTTTTCTCATGCTTCGTCTATTTTTACTTAGGTACTATGGGACCGAAAATGTAAATACAAAGCAATGTTTACTGTGTAACCTATTCGCACTATTTATAGAGGTTTAAAATATCTTCCCTCGATACATTTTCTCTTTGAGGCATTTTGTTTGGTTTTCATTGTATTGGTCTAACGTTATCTATTGTATGTGTTCTCTAGTTTTGTTCTATTACAGCATGGTTTAAAGAAGAACGATGAAGGATCATCTTCTTTTTTCTACGCCAACCCGAAATCTTAAACCCCGTCGTTGTTGCTTTAAGTTTTCAAGATCTTCACAGTGCCTTACTTACACTTAATCCGGTCTACTAAAGATCTCTATTTATCTTTATCACAATTAACCGCTATTGAGCCACTGTAAAGATTTACCCGCATAAAAATGCAATCTCCAAAGCCCCCAAAATAGCCCTTATCTTCGAATATATTTAGGGAAACATATCGGATTTATGCGCCCCTCTTTTTTCCCCCTTAAGGGGTTATTTGAGCCCCTTACTCCATTCGTGGGGTCCCCTTCAACCCCTATATGTGTTGATAAAATAGATTGGGAAGGAAATTGCAATTTCGTGTACTAATATACCGGAATAAGTGTGTCATTGAGCACCTTATTGATGCTGTCAGTGACATATGCTGGGAATAACAATTAATCAAAATTGTTACATATCAACAAGTCTATTTTCCGGGTAGGCAAGGCATTCTCTCATGTATTTATTTAAGTCTCATGTACTTAATGTTGTAGTTGCTTATCAGAATAAATATGGTGTATGTGACGGCGTGCACTCTTCTTCTACTCTTTGAATGTCCTCTCTAGAGTGCAGGTGTATGGACACAATGGGCATTTAAATGAATGGGCCATCGTCTGGTCAAGTGTCTGGCCACCCTTGCACTGGGTGTCAGTGGACTCTACAATTCTCCATTTTACTAAGTTTTGTTTGCTAGGGTATTTTTGATTGTGAAGTCCCCCAACACTGCCAGGTTAATCTACATGGTATTGTATATATTCGTGTCTTTTTTCATTTTTCGTGTTCTAAAATCGTACGCAAATCCGAACCGGTCATCACGGCATTTCATTCCACGCTACACTTCCCAATATTTATGATATCCGAGAAGAGAAACCAACCGTATAAAATGAATAAATATTATTATGCTGGAATGTATATGTATTACGTAAACAGAACTGAAGGTTTATGTTGAAAAGTCGTATGGAATGGGTAGCAGCTGAAAGATAAGAGCGTAATTCTAGTTTGAATAAGGTCTGAGTTAAAAAGTGCAATTATATTATTAACTTTCTTGTAACATTTTTTTTTAATTTAGCTTCGATAATAGATATTGGTGCCAATTCTGTTGTGCACGAATTAAATTAATTTTAAGCTATTTATATCTCTTTCTCTCCAAATAAACAAGAAAGAGACATATATTAATAAGAGCTGTCAATCTAAGTTGATCTAAAATATTCATACAATTATAGTTGTCATTTCAAAACGTATTGATTAAAAACACTGCGAAGTTCAAGGGAAAAACTAATTTGACATCTCTAACTTAGTCCTGGTCTGTCGCCGTCCTTTTCTTCAGCTGCCTGGTAGTAAGAGATGCCAAATGCCTAATTTTAGTTTAGTTTGTGAACAAGGGAATCGGCACCTGCCTTTGAGATTACATGAACATTTAAAAAAATAAAATAGGTTGAGAGCTCGACTCTAATATTCGTTGTTTTATTTTCAACTGCGTATCGTATCCAATGTAACTCTTTTTGATTTGTCAGAAATGTGAGCCTTGTATTTCTTTGAAAGAGGTACTACCAACATATTTATTTCTGCCGTGAGGCATGTTTGCCGTGTTGTGTTCGAAAGGATATGGGTACCGCTGTAATTACAGGCAAATGTGAAAATTTCAGCCGAGTCTCTGATATTGCAGCAAATCTGCGAGACATCGCAGAAGAGAAAAAATAATTGAGAAAAACAAAATACCGACAAAGTGATTTTTTTTTAACTTAGAATTTTTAAACATAATAAATGAACTGTAAAGACATATCGAAAAAAAAGTTTAGTTTTTTGTTGGTTTTTAATGTTCGTGGTTCACAATGGTCACAAACACAGAGTTGGAGGCATCAAATACATTAACTATGATTTTCATTTTCTTTTCCAATCCGTTGGTAATATCTGTAAACTCTAACTTATTACCTCCGACTGCATTGCGATGTAATAATGCTATTGCAAATGCTTTGACTTTGACTTTATTTTATTTTATCTATCGATCTAATCTAATACCTTTAAACTAGCACTTCTTGTTTATATAATAGGTCTGAATCTTGGAAACGACTCCAACGATTTTCATGAAATTTAGTATGCAGGGGTTTTCGGGGGCGACAAATCGATCTAACTAGGTTTCATTTTTAAAAAACACGAAGTTAAAAAAATACCGAGCCGGTCGCCCAGATATTTTTATTTATTATGTACAAAAAACAGATAAACGTTACAATATTAACGTCAAATTTAAGCATAACAGTAAAATAAATACGCATAATTCACACTATTGTCCACAGGATAACAAGGAATTTAAAAAAAAAATAAGGATTCGGGCGTATACAGAGCATGGTCACACCAACCAACCCTGAACAGCGGACACCGTCCAAAGCAACAGGGGGCCAAGTCTGCTATTTTTATAATTTTCATCATTCCAACACGATACCATTGTCATTTTGCTATAAGTTCGTAATCTGCTAAATTCATAATGGTCGATCATTGGTCGGTCGAATTAAAAGCAATGACTGTACAATGACGTTCTAATGGTAGGTCACTGGTCAAAGGAACTGTCAATTCTTTTGCAGATTACCGCCTAAGTCAGTCATTCAGTGTCATTTTGGACGAGATTACCATTCTAAATCATTTCTTTCAATGGCGTGTCAGTGGTTGACCATTGGAAAGTCATAATGACGCCATTGTATTAGTAGACAACCAAACTTGTCAAAATCAACAATTATGAAATGAATGATAGACCATTCTGACACTATTGTAATAGCAGACTTGAGGCCCAGGTCTGTTGTTACTAATCAGATCACAACATAACATTAACATCAGCAAGAAGCAGTTATCGCTAAAGATAACTAGCACTAGCAAGTAATTCAATAGCCATTTTTGTGCACGAAAATACACGAACGAAAATCAAAATCTATAAAATATGAGTCGTAAGTTTCTAATAATCGGCGTATAGGTGCTCGCTCCCCAGCATGATTTCTATACTTCTTTGTGTAGATCAAGCGGGGTGCTCGCACCTCCCGCCGATTATCAGTCCTAGCTACCACATTACATAATCTATTTGAAATTTCCATACAATTAAGCCTATTGTTGCAAATGCCATACAGAATCGTAACCATTAACAGTGTACACCTGTGCTCCAAGCTTAATATTTTGTACTGTTTCATCAGATCTGCAAAGAAATCTCAGTATGGTATTTTTTTCTGTACCATTTCTAGTCTGTCCTTATATTTATCGTAAAAAAGGCTCCAAATGGGCACCGCTTTTTCGAACTGGAAATGAACTAAAGTTTTATATAAGAATAGGAAAGTAGAAGTCTTTTTAAATTCTTTACTGGACCGCATTATGAAACCATTGTTCCGTTTGGCCTAGATCTGTTCGTCTCCTGCTTGATTTGGAGTTTAAATGTGCAAAATATGATTTCTTACTCCTGCGCTGTTTTTTTCTGATTAATTTCGTTGCGGGATCCGAGACAGTTGAATCGTTTCTCTGGGACCCGTCGAGCTACATTGCTTTGGCGCTTTCTGGTGGTCGTCACTGTTGATTCTGGGCTACAGGAGTTGCAGTGATTTGGGAATAGAGTGGCGGGATTGTCAAAAAAAGAAAAATGAAACCATACATTTGAAAGGCTCTATTAATAATATTGTCAATATGGATGTCAGAATTTGCTATCAAGTAGTACGCCAAGATCACGCGTTAACGCGTTATTTAAGTTTATATCATTATGTGAGTAGGGAAAATTAATATTTGCCTTATTTTTGGAAAAAATATATAATAACATTTTGATAAACTGAGATTAAGTTTATTGTCAAAACAGTATAGTAAAAGTCTGCGTAGATCATCTTGTAATAGCAAGCAATCCTGCATACTTTTAAAACGTTGATGTCATCGGCGTATATGAGAAATTTAGAGTTAACTAAACAGGACTTTATGTCATTTATGAATAAAATAAATAATAAAGGACCAAAAATGGAACCTTGGGGCACAACGGAATCGAAAACTGTGTAATCTGACTCGTAACCATTGATGACAACTTTCTGTGTTCTATGGAATATGTACGACTTAAACCATCTGAGCAGATTCCCTCTAATGCCGTTGAAAGCAATTTTGTCTAACAGCAGTTTGTGGTCTACCTTGTCGAAAGCCTTCCGAAAATCAGTATACACAGCATCAACCTGCGTGCCTGTATCCATATTTTCAAGTAAAAAATGTGTAAAAATCACTATGTTTGTACTGGTATATCGCGATCGAATAAAGCCATGCTGTTCGAGTTAAATGAGAGGTCTCAGGTGGGGAAACATAATTAACTGTATGACTAGATTTTCGAAAAGCTTAGACAAGGTGGAAAAAATATAGAAATAGGTCGATAATTTTCAATGTTGGCTTTGTCTCCACTTTTATAAATGAGAGTAATAAAGGCTCTTTTCAATATGCACGGAAATACACCTTCACTTAAACATTTATTGAACAGTAGATGTAGCGGAATACAGATTTGTTGTGTCATATACTTATAGAATGTAGGTTTACCATCTGGACCAGGCCTTTTATTTAGATTCAAGGGCAACAATGACCTAAGCACGTCACACTTTCTGAGAAAAATATGGGAAATACAGGCCGATTTCGCATCAAGGATATCGGGAGGTAGCCAGCTAATAAGGTCGAAGGTTGAAAGTTCGTACACCGAGTTAAAGAATGACATGTGGAAAATAATAAACATATCTCGCCAGGGCAATTAGATGATTTGTTTTTGTAGTACATGTTTGCTGGACGACCGGAACTGCTCCTGTGGTCGGTTATGTACTTACGACCAAAAGTACCTGAAAATAAGAGGGATGCTATCTTCGACTGACTTCATGTACTTAATGTAACACTGATCAGCTAGTTTTATTAAACTGTATATGATAAACAGAGAACTTTTCGTAATCTGAAAGGTTTTGCTGTTATTTACATCAAAGCTTGTTCCTTATTTTTGAAGATTTTGATAAGAGGAGCGTTGAATCAATCGCTGAAAGCTAGATGACATGATTTGACAATGTGCGCGTATTATCCCAAATAAGTACTCACAAAAGAAATCTACTGCTTGTTCACTGGAGAAATTTAATAAAATCTGATGTCCACAGACGGCGGTAACTAGGCACTCAACATAAGTTCGGCTGCCAGATAATTTGCCGTCCAGAAACGTAAATAAAAAATAATTAACAAAGCGAACACGTTTGAGGCTCGATGATAGACCAACTATTCAAAGCTACCAGCCTATAATCATAATTTACGACCGATAGTATATAAATAACTATGAAGAAACTTGAAATGAATTATAGTCTAACAAGTAACAGACCTTGAACCTACAGCCAACTTCAGATCGCAATAAAAAGTGTAATCGAGAGGCAACCGCGAAACTGACACGCCGAGCAGACGACGGGCGAGGAAAGTAAACTCGAACGTTTTAGATTCGCTATCGATACAATAATGATATTTGATATAGAAAATATTGAAATTTCCAATACTTGTGTGATTGAGAAATACGAATCTGATTATTGCAACGCGATGCTATAGATATCTGCTAAAGAAAATGGCAACAGTTCGGCGGTGTTTCCTTTTTTAGTTAACTTTTTTTTCTTAACTGTCCAACTGCTAGACAAAGGCGTCTCGCAAGTTTGCGCAGGAAGCGAAGCTGTATACGCCGTATGTAGTACGCCGCCCCAGAAAGGGGGGAATGGCGACTGGGACAGGAGTAGAATTTGTAATGGAGTCAAGAAACGACTGCGGTGATAGCCCCCGGGCTATGTCCGCAGCCGTCTCCTGAGTTTCGGCCCATATGACTTGATGTCAGTGGGGCGGTGGGGAGGTGGTGGGTTTGTCCCGCATCATCTCGAACCAGCTTTCTTGGGTCACGTCCAGTGGTGCTATTAAAATTCTTTAAGTAACACAACCTAAAGCTCGACGCTGCGGCAGCGGCGAGTTACATTTTCTCATTCATTAACCTTTGCTTATGCTGCGCTAGCACCACGTTAATTAACGTGGCTTTTGTTGGAACTACTCTAGGTTGAATAATTTGACACTTTTGGCAGTTGATGAAAAAAGATATTCGTTACGCAGAAACAGTGGCTGAGCTCGACGTTGATTTCACGGTTGACACGATGTCGAGTATACCGTCGAGCACAGCCACAAATGGTAACGTTAAAAATAGCAAAGCTGAGAATCGCAGATGCGCTGCCAGACATAATCTCTATTTGAGAAGAGGTCTTTGCCCTGCAGTGTGACAATAATTATAGGCTGGTATTATTATTATTTTCATTTATGCATTGTTTATACACATAATTTTCATTTTTGAATATAAATAAAAAAATTAAAACATTCAAAAATAAAAAAAATAGTAGCCCACCGGTATCGGGAACAGGGTCCAAGCTACCGGCGGTCAGGGCTCCAGAGAGAGAAACCTCCTGACAATGCGGGCCGTATCCAGAAGTACTGCCTTCTGAATCAAGCCCTTGATTCAGCCGCCTAACGAGAGCCTCCTTAGATGTCGGTCGAGGCTCTTGGCAATTAAGCCATTGGCTGTTACAACTTTCTGTACAATGATCGCTGAGTCCACAATTTCCACATGTCGACAACCTTATTATTATTAGTTTTATTCAGTTTCCGACAACAATATAATCCAGTTTATTAGTGAAAAAATACCTTATAACTAATGTTAGTAATACAAAACACAAAATCAACATAACCCTTCTAATGTCCGGGCTGCCACTGCGTCTGACGATATAAATATCGTCGTATAGACGCAACATTGACGTGCGGGATATTTGAGTGGATAACGAATAAACTGTGGAAGGAGGAGCTCGTGGCTAAGTTAAAGCCGTACAAATCGATTGGTCAAAGGTTAGCTACGCCAACCGCGGTCGGTCGGTGTCTCGGAAAGCACGTAAAGCCGTTGGTCCCGGCTGTCATTTGTAGATCTTTGGCAGTAGTTACGGGTAGTCAGAAGCCAGAAAGTCTGACAACCAGTTACCCAGTAACTGGGTTGTTGAGGTCAGATAGGCAGTGAAGTCGCTCCATGTAAAACACTGATATTCAGCTGCATTCGGTTAGACTGGAAGCCGACCCCAATATACTTGGGAAATGGCTAGGCAGATGATTAACGAATAAACTGTCCGATGCAGATTTCGCAGAGAACGATCAAGCAAGAGATCAGCTCTTTAGTTGACTATCCTCTCCACAGAATGCCTCAGAACAGAGGGAGTAAGGACTCTCCGCCACTAATTTCGGGATGCTATTGTTAGTGACCCGCGTTCGATGCATCAGTGAAGCAACTACCCCCCCCCCCCCTCCCCACCCCCTTTCCTATTTCCATGAGCTGATCCTTTGTATCGTAATTATGGTAGCATCGTGATCATGCTCAATGATGTCAAATTCAGTGTGATAAAACATGAGAAAAGCATTATATTACCGTTCTTTGTAATGCTTTTAAGCCACCTTCCTGTTCCGAATGACAAAGTGTTTGGCATTCGGACGTGTAACCATGAATTTGTTACAGTAATAATTATCACGCATCCCATTATAGACTGTAAACCTTTACAACTGTAAGTTGGAAATACAATTTAGATTCGTGCAGAATTTCCACTCCATCAGAAATCTAAGTTTATCTCGGACATGACTGCCGAGCCAAAAATGTTGAAGGTAAAACCTCCACTAGCGTCGGTCACACGGTGTCCCCCATGGCATCCAAGTATTTAGGACTGTTTCCGAAATAAATGAATTTATTATTATTATTGGTAAAAGAAACAATCGGGTTTTTTTTTATGGGACAAGCTTGTCACTACGGTGTTCATCGAGCTTTATTGCCTCGGCGCCTTTCTGTTGGTCATTACTGTTGATTCTGGCTTTTGAAGTGGTAGTGGTTTGGGAATAGCGAGGCGGGATTTTTGCAAAATAAAAATTACCAGTAGTACTTCTGAGCATCACTGTAACGTCCGAATTTTGTCACAATTTACACTTCTGTGTCAACAATACTTCATATTGATAATGACCTTATCTAAAGGCTATTCAGTGTTAAGTCGGCTGTTTGACACGTTTATATTAAATAGGCAAGGTTTTATATTATTTCGACATATTTCTACAAAAAAGAATAATATATTTAAATTGTCGTTTCATTAGGTTTTACTATGTATGGAATCATGTAGATGGCTGATTGGTGAATTGTTGAAATTGGCAGAATCATTCAAACGAAATACAGTACCTAATGCGTGAAATGGTATATGACGTTAGCAGATCTTCAGCTGTCAAGTTTATTGGTTGATCAATGACTTTCGTTAAGAAAATAATTGTTTGAAAGTTCACCCATTTCTGACATGCTTCTGTTTTGTCGTGAACGTGAACGTAACAGACAGAGTTACTCGTACTTTCGCATTTACAATATTAGTATGAACTATGGATTGTTATGTCGGCCTATGTAGGTATGTTACACTTAATCCAGCCTCTATTCATACACAGTCGAAACATGGATGTCCTGTTCACGCTGTAATTTCAATTACTATGACTCCGTTGATTAAAGGGAATCTCAGTTTAAGGCGGTTTACAACCTCCAACGCCCGTGCGCTCCAATGCCAGTGGGGTATCCGGACTCGAATAGCACCCACCTATTTCATCCCGAAGGTGTCGTAGAAGGCGACTAAGGGAAAATCCGGAAGTCGGGCAGCAGCGGCTTCCGTATACCACTTCACTGCGGTCCCCAAGATGCCTGCGTGGGGATTATGGCACCCTCCCGCTCTTTGGGGAAAGCCTTTGTTAAGGCGCTTCCCTGACCAAATAACCTTGATCATACATTTTCTCTTTGCCGCAGAAGCGAAATACGCACAATTTTTGTTTTTATTTTGTTATAAAAATTGAGAAACGATCTTTGGAAATAAAATAGAACGTGAATTATAAAGATTATTAAGTTATCTATCTATTAGTGTTATACTCAAATTAATAGCACGCCAACTTTAGCAAAAGATACATGTTTTCAATTGTTTTAGTATTTTTTTTACAGGGAGATTGAGGTGTAAGGTGTTCCCTATGTGGTACTGAAAGATGATGCTTCGATTTTTATTATATCGAACACGTTGTGTCGATCATTCAGTTGTACAGTCAACAGCAGAAGTAGATGATCAAAATCAGAAATTCAATACCAATGAACGGAGTGCGCGTCAGAACTGTGTGGCGTCGAAGTGATTCAAAAGTATGTGTGTGACAATCACATACTTTTAATAAATAAACTAATAATAAATTATATAAATTAGTTAGTTATTATATAAATTAGTTTAGTTAGTAAATTAGTAGGTATTGAAGTTCTGATTTTGATCGTCTACTTTTGCTGTTGACTGTACGACGTTTTATTCCATCGATGCTTTATTGGTGAGATGTAACGTTTGTGCGAAAAACCCTACAGCGATTGTTAGTTCGGTAGTTCGGTACTATATGAAACACCTACTGTTGTCCAGTGGCTTTTAATTAATAATCTTATTT
Organism: Charanyca ferruginea; assembly: GCA_947361185.1. Lineage (NCBI taxonomy): Eukaryota > Metazoa > Arthropoda > Insecta > Lepidoptera > Noctuidae > Charanyca > Charanyca ferruginea. Next base: position 22,305,441 of record OX376075.1, on the reverse strand, counting down.
TGCATTATAGACGTTAAGTATTAGATCTAAACAATCATTTTATTAAAAAAAATGTAATTCTTAGTTTATTATTTACATCAAGATACATTGATAAATAATATTTTAATATATTAAAATAATCCTAATCTACGTAGATGAGGATTATTTTAGGGGGATTAGGATACCTAAATAACTTAGATTAATTATAAACTAAATATAATTAAAAATGAATCGCCGAAATGTATGACATGTAAGGGCATATCTTCCGAACGACGACGAAGTTATGCGTTTACATACATTTCAGCGATTAATTATATTTAGTCAAAATATAAGGAGTGGTTGCCTACTGTTACAACATTTGTAATATGTGAACACTATGTGTCTATGTACATAACTTAGCTGACATTCCTTAATCTGTGATACTTTGTACACACTTTATAATAGTGTTTTTATGCAAGGTACATCGTACTCACGTATAATTATATAATTCCTGTAAATGCAAATATTGTTAACATCGTTTTTAAAAGAGTAAGTATGGAGTTTCTTGCCCATTCTTCTCCATACAAAAGTACCTTTTGGAATATGCAACTAGAATCTTTTTTTTTTCCTCATTTGACGTTCAAAAGTGCCAAATAATGGTCTAATTGATAAATAATGATTGAAAAAAAAAAAATGATTTGACTTTCACTTTGACTTTTGACGTGACGTCTTGTCGGCCCGGGCACTGAACCTCCGTCGCCGGCCCGGACACGGATATGTGTGAACGAGTTCATATAAAATGTACCCACCGATATTTTTTTGAGCACGTGACGTGGCACGGTCCGTCCCCGTCCCGGGCGCGGCGCGGATATGTGTGGATAGACCTTCAACCTGCTTTCCGAGGCACAGGTGTGTTACACCGTCAACTTCTAAACTTCGGGCTGCTACTGTGACATTCCTAATGGAAAACCCCTATAATACAGCCCTGCTACGAATCGAACCAGGACCCCTCACAATCGTAACCACGAGACCAACGATTCAGATAGATAAAGTACCTATTCATATGTTCTAATTAAACCGGTCGGAACCGGTATTTACTGATAATTAGATTGCAGATGTCAGATTTTATTGACTTGTTATTTAGAAACACTTTGATAAAACTGAAGACCGGATATAATACGCATTAACTTAAGTATCTTGACTTGGCCCGCCCAGCAGTGTGAGTGTAAAGGTTGACATGATGATATTGATGAAGATGGCTGTGAAAATGACAGGGATTGGGTTAATATAGAAGCATCAACTGCTTATCCTTATCGAGACTAAGGCTTAGTATAGAGAAGGTTTAAACTCTATCTTCCCGGTTTCAAGAAGATATACTTCTTCTAATCGTGGATGCCAATCTCGACATCAGAGCCATTTGGTCTGATATCCATTTTTGCAATTTTACAGGAGAGCAAAAATAAACATTTAAAATATTTTTTTGTTTTGTAATTTTGAAGATTTGGGAGTACAAGGCCGTCACTATTTATGCTTGGTTATTTGAGAATAGGCGTTGGCGGTTTTTATGCCGGTTTTCCTAATAAATCCGGAAGGAACCTTATTTTTATATCCAAGGGTAGGTACATCAGACCCAGTTTTTAAGGACGATGTACAGTGAAAAAGTTCCATATAAACTAAATACCATATGCCTCTAAGAATCTTATGTAAATGGATCTATTATGTTGAAATCAGACCGTATGGCTCGTAATATTCACTATTTAGGTTCATAAATATACTGGATGATGTTTACATCCGACCATTTGTTTAACAAAAAAAATGACGCGCATAAAAATAATACATTATTTATGTTAACATCAGACTTTATGGTTCGGGGCAGTGATCTTTTTAATTACGAATTTTGTTACGTATGTCTAAATCGGACTTTAAATTCTCAAAAAAAAAAAGATAAATAGGACTTATCTAATTATAATACTATTTGACTCGTTTAGACTTGAAAATACTTTTAATATCGTCGAATATAAAGCCTTAATTCGCCCCAGATCAGACTCTTTGGCTCTAAGTTTATTTGATTGTTATACAGTCTATTGTTAAATAGGTCCTATTAGCCTCTTAAATCTAATAATTTCACTGGAGTAAGTAGGGGATAGAAATGAAATTATTATTTTACTATATCAGTTTGATTGATGATCGGAATCAATCAATCAATCTCAAACATAATAAGTACCTGCTATTCTAGTGTTGACACAACAGGTTTGAGATCACAACTACACCAAATAACAAAAACCAAAACATTTAAAAAATATTCTTAGAACGATTTAAAATAATAAATAATATCGAAACAAATCTCACTCTTCATTATTCTCTGGAAAATCACATACTTCTTGGTGTGGTAGGTTTTTATAAATATAATAATAGTCATGGAACTGTTTAGGTATCCAAACAGCTAATGTTTGCAGATCATAGATAGCTGCTCGTCTGGACTGCTGGATATTAATGCCGGGATTCTTCAGGGGTCGGTGCTCTCGGCAACATTGTTCCTGCTGCATATTAATGATCTGCTAAAACCCGGTACCTTTGGGTATGCAGACGACAGCACTGTCGCTGAGAGATACGTGTCCGACGCACGAGCTGGTGAGTCGCAGATCCAGTCTCTCCGGGAAGCAATGGTTGAGCGCTTGAACTTGGCCTTACAGGCTGTCTCTGAATGGGGCGATGCCAATCTGGTCAAGTTCAATGCTGCTAAGACCCAATCGTGTCTCTTTTCCGCTAAAAGGAGCCAATTCCACCCAGCTCCATCTTTTCGAGGTGTAATCGTGCATAGAGAGCAAGGCTCAAGTGGCTGCCAAAGAGTTGGGAATCCTAGCAAAGGTGAGACTTTACGCCGGAACAGCTGCTTAAACTTTATCAAGCGCAAGTTCGATCGTGTATGGAGTACTGCTCTCATCTTTGGGACGGATCTGCCAGATACCAGCTTGATGCCCTAGAGACAATTGAGAAACGAGCCAAGAGGATCATTGGCAATGATAGGCTCGTCGAGTCAAAGCTCCAAAGTCTTGAGCATCGACGCCGAGTTACTGGCCTGCCGGTTTTCTATCGGTTGCATTTTGGGGAGTGTGCGACAGAATTGCATAATTTAATTCCGCCGAGCCCGTTTCATCATCGGACCACAAGACGTACGGCGATGCGCCACCGGTACATGGTGGACATCCCACCCACACGCACCAAACGTTTTGGGAACACATTCATTGTGCGTACTACTACGGAGTGGAATTCCCTGCATCTGTGTTTCCTGATAGCTACAACCTAGGAGTCTTTGAGTCAAGAGTGAATAGGTTATTTCTAGGCAAGCGTGCTCCATCTTAGACCGTATCATCGTTTCCCATCAGGTGAGATAGTGGTCAAACGTATGCCTATCAATTGATAAAAAAAACAACATACAGTCGAATTGAGAACCTCCTTCTTTTTTGAAGTCGGTTGAAAAACGTTTCTCTTTATCCCTTTTTTGCTCATATCCAATATCGGAATCCGAAGAAGATAGAATGGGAATATAATCATTATCTCCTACACTGTCTTCGCTATCAAAATCACCGAGTCTTGCTGGTGACAATGAGCCTAAAAAATAGCGGATACGTACCTAATTTTTTTGTTGAATTATTAAAAGTAAGTACAAAATTTGTAGTTATAGTTACATTTATAAAGTATATTAAACTAGTTTAATGTCACTTATCGCGGTTGCTGACGAAGTCGAAGTCAGATAAAAAGTCTATGTCCTTTCATGGGGTTCAAGCTTCTTCCATACTACCTACTTTTAATAGTAATGATAGTATTTTCTTACATTGGACAGCGTCATCTCTGTTTTTCAATTTATGTAATATTTTTCGGGTGCGATTATTCATTGTTCACACATACAATAATTATTTAAAAACCTATCGAAACGAGAGATCCTACAAGTCGCCGCAGCAATGCGAAAACAATCCCGACGCAGACGAACAGCGCGCGGAAGGAGAGGTGACGTCGCATGTTTATGATTTATCTCTGTCCCACGCAGTCATAATTATAGTGCTATCTCTTTTTCAGTGAATCTTGTCACTTATGCTCCGAGCCATAAAGACTGTTGTTAGTTAATGACTTTATGAACTTGAATAGTATCCGAGCTACAAGGTATGTTGTTAATACGAGACCTACAAATTACATTTATTTTTGGACTTATCTTTACATGATACTGCAAAAATAATATTCTGGTAATTTTACTCACGACCATAGAATTTCAAATGAAGATCAGACTCATTGGTTCTAATGTATGGTGGATATCCGACTATTTTTACGTAAACGAAAATGTTATTTAAAGGGAGATACAAATATGTTGCCTAAACAAAAAGAAAGAGAAAAAAAAATTAATAAAGATTCAGTTAAAATACGATTTTTGCAAAAATGGGACATCCGACCTTATGGTTCTGATGTCGAGCAATATCTTTGGACCACAAAAACATTTGTGAAAAACCAACTAATCCTGTAGTGTAGATAACCGATCCCTTAGTCTAACATGAAATTGATCCATCAAACACTCACAAGTTCTTGCAAGTAACTTAACTGTATTATCAGAAGTGATTAGCACCTGGCAATAATAATAATGATCATTTAATTCAGGTAACAAGACCCATACAATATATAACTTATAGACTAACATACATAACTAAATTACATTACTTGTTTGTAGGTATAGTATCTTATGCCTATGTTAGTTACTTCACTTCACTGTGCGATCGTGTGGCACTTGTCCGTGGAAGCGACGGAACACCACACCCTTCGGCCAAAAGTCCTCCACCATGACGAGCTGCAGATAACACGTTGGTAACCGCACCACAAACGCCGTGAAGTTGACGTTGCGATGCGAGTCCAACAGCTGCACTCTCGGCGTGTAGTTGGTCTTTCGGCGCACGTACTCGACGATGTCCTCCGCCGTAGTGGTGTAGTGGAGGCGGGAGATGTACACCGGCGTGTTTGGCATCGCGGCACGTATGGTATTGGGCTCCACGGGAGCCGTGCCGCAGCGGTTCTTGGAGGTTCTCAGACGGCGCTTCCTTCTTTGCACCGTTATAAAACCATCACCATCAGCCTGTTTCGATGCCACTTCAGGCACGGAGGCAATGAGTGAGTGAAATCGCTAGACGTCACGCTCTCGAACAGTGGCCGTTACATCTGTGATACAGGGCTTCTTGTTAGTAGTAACGTTAGAATAGTAACCTTTCTGGTGACTATATTTTCCAGTCGTTCGGGGTTGAAACCCTTGGCTTGTGGGATCTGAGTCCCAATTTCTTCTTCAATGCTCTAACTTCTACTTCGCCTACTTCACCTGTGTCATCCAACTTGGTATTACAAAAATCCTCTTGGGCACTACAGAGTGGTGTCAGGTCTTCTGCCTAACCTTTTCCCAACTATATTGGGGTCAGTTTCCAGTCAAACCCCGTCGGGTTTGACTGGAAACTGACCACTGCGCGTCCAGCGCGTCTGCGTCCAGTTGAATACCAGTTTTCAACCGACTTCAAAAACAAGATGGTTCTCAATTCCTCCGTATGCTTTTTTTTTTCGTATAAGTGTTACTCGATTGCTCCGGCAAATGTAAAGAAAAATTTTGATGGATAGGGTATGCCTCAAGGGTCCCATATATATTTTATCGAAATTGATTCAGCACTTTTTGAAAAAATCTACAGAAAGCAAAAAAATATACATGAATGATGTTGTAATGTTCTCACCTTGTATTTTCAATCTCTGTTTTGACTGTGTTGCCATTCCTTAATGAATTTGGATGATAAGGAAGTACTAAAAAGCGCAAAATAAAAAAGCTTTTTTACAAAAAAGACAACCGCCTTCAAAAACCAAAAAAAGAAAAATAACTTTAAAACAGAACACACATGACTTTAGTTTCGGAAGTCAGTGGCAATACAAAGCAACAAATAGAACAGCCAAGCCACCGACTTCCGAAACTACGGTCATGTGTGTTCTGTTTTAAAGTTATTTTTCACTTTTTGGTTTTTGAAGGCGGTTGTCTTTTTTGTAAAAAAGTTTTTATATTTACATAGTGCGAGTGCCTGTCTGACCTCCACAACCCAGTAACTGAGTAACACGATACCCCTCGGTAAAACTGATTGTCAGATTTTCTAGCTTTTGTCTATTTCAGCTGCATCCGGTTAGACTGGAATCCGACCCCAACATAGTTAATAATAATAATAATAATAATATGTGGGGACATTTTCACACACGGCCATCTGACCCCAAACTAGGGAGACCCTGTACTATGGGTGTCAGACAGCTGATATACATACACAAATACATTTTTTTTTTGTAAATACATACATATATAGATAAACGACACCCAGACACAAGGCAAGCACAAATGTTTACCCTGGGCGGGAATCGAACCCGCAACACGCTGCGCAGCAGTCGATCGCTCAGCCACTGCGCCAACCGTGTCGTCATAGTTGAGAAAAGGCTAGACAAGTGATTTCTCCCTTTGGCTATTAGCGTGTTTTAAGGAGGGTACCTACTTTGTGGACACGCGTGTATAGCCCCCTTAAAGATTTTGATAATGGCGACCCTTTAAAAAATATTTCCTAGCGTATTATGTGACTCGCCAGACCGAATTTAGTTTTGAATACCCGGTCACAACTAATACAGTAAAGTTGTCCTGCCCTCCTAGCTATATTACCCAAATTAAATAAATAAATAAATAAAAATAGTTTATTTCTCACCAGCTAGCAACAAGGATTACAACATATTAAATTTATTCAACATCATTTGTGGTGGTAAAGGAAGGTTAACGTAGGGTTTTGACTCTATCTTCTGAACTAGGCGAGGCCTGTATCTCAGAAGATAGCATTCAGTTGACAATTTATAATTTATAACCTAAAAACATGGTGTGCTACTAAATTAATTGATTAATAACATAAAAAGAGAGAAATAAAAAGACAACAAAACTGAAAAACAATAAAGTAATAATTATAACGTAGATAAGTACTGAATAAAGTGTGTATGACAAATTGACAATCTACAATCGATAACGCCATTAGAAAACTAATCAAATGTATGGGAATGACGTCATCTGAACGATAAGTCACGTGATCGAAAATCAAAAATGGATTACGACGAGGCGTTAATTATTGTAGTTTTTTTATATTGTTATAGGCTTGCGTTTGACCGTATCTACTGGTTCGAATTGAAAAAATATTTTTGTGTTGGATAGTCCATTTATCGAGGAAGGCTATAGGCTCATGCGAAGCCGGGCCGGGTTGCTTGTTATCTAATAAAAAAAAATTGGATCATAATATGTTGAAAGTATTGTCAATAGCAACGATTCCCTTGGAATGCTATGTTTCAGGGCCTTAAATATCGCCGCACCGTTGAGTGTGCTTTGGAATTGTTGTGCAATTCCAAAGCACACTCTCCAAAATTTCTCCACCCCCATTCCATCATCAGACGAACAGAAATACGGCGAAATATCATCACTATATGGTTGAAGTTCCACGGTGTCGAACCAAGCCCTTTGCTTCCACATTTATTGTGCGGACTGTCAGACTGTGGAATTCACTGCTCGCCTTTCTGCTCTCCGATAAATATAATCTGGGTATATTTAAGGGAATAATTATAATGACCACCAAAATTACTTTCGAAAATCAAATGTGGTAAATGATCACCAAATCTTAGTGTGCAAAATAACTAAAATATTTTTGACCCTTAAGTACCCCCTGGGGCGGATCCGACATGGTTAGGTTAGGTTCTTGACGGATAGGGCCGTCATCTACCGGGGTCGGGATGGCTGGGGTCGGCGAGAGATGTCGTGCGGTGTTCCACAGGGTTCCGTTTTAGGACCGCCCCTGTGGAATTTTGGTTACGACTGGGTGCTGCGTGGTGCGCTTCTCCGCGGCGTCGGTGTCATATGTTACGCCGACGACACGCTCGTTGTAGCGCGCGGGAAGACGCACCAGCAGGCGACGATTTTGGCAACCGCTGGGGTTGCACAGGTCGTGGGAAGGATCCGGCAATTGGGCCTAGAGGTGGCCCTCAACAAGTCCGAGGCCCTGTTCTTTCATGGGCCACGGCGTGGACCACCTCCAGGCTCTCATATCGTGGTAGGAGGCGTCCGCATCGGCGTCGAGTCGACAATGAAGTATCTAGGACTCGTCCTCGACGGCCGATGGAACTTTGGGCAGCACTTTCAGCGGCTGGCACCCAAATTCATGGGTGCGGCGGGTGCGCTAGCCCGTTTGCTGCCCAATTTAAGAGGACCCAACGCCGCCTGCCGGAGGCTCTATGAGGGGATTGTGCGGTCTATGGCGCTCTACGGGGCTCCAGTATGGGCGGAGAAGCTGGCGGCCCGCATATTTGTACTTATGGAAAAGCAATAAAGATATTGAGTATTGAGTATTGAATATCGCAGTGCTGCGACGTCCGCAGCGAGCGATGGCGCCACTCCGAGCTCCGCGTGATCCTAACGGCGGAATGGGAAGGACGACTTCTCAACCCCAGCGCAGGGCACGCCGTAATTTCGGCGGTAAGACCCGTCATGGAGGATTGGTTAGGGCGCCGACACGGTGCCCTCACGTTCCGGCTGACGCAGATACTGACCGGACATGGTTGTTTCGGGAAGTATCTGTGTCGCATAGGCCGCGAACAATCGCCCGGTTGTCACCACTGCGGAGATTGCCTGGAGGACACGACGCAGCACACGCTGGCTGAGTGCCCAGCTTGGGCAGAGCAGCGCCGTGAACTCTCCGCAGCAGTAGGTGACCTCTCGCTCCCGAACATCGTTCTTTCGATGGTCCGGAGCGAGAGTGCGTGGGAGGCTGTCGCCTCTTTTTGCGAGCATGTCATGCACGCAAAAGAGGCGGCAGAGAGGGTGAGGGAAGCAACTGCCTCGCTTCCCTCCAGGAGAAGACACTAGAGGATTCGGCGGCGTTCAGACCGCCGAGGTCGACGGCATCCGCCGTGTAGGCGGATCATAGCCTGGCGGGGGCGCGGTGCATGCGCGAGCGAATCCCGTACCCCCGCCCATAGGTCAGTCGAGGAACACCGTGGTGGTTTTAGCCGGTAGCGGGCCGGCACCAGCCGGGGGTTGCGGAAGTATCTCCAGTTCCCGTGACCCCCGACGTAGGTGTGAGATAGAACACCGGGGTGGTTTTTAGTCAGTAAGAGTCTGACAGACCCCTCCGCCCGCCCCAGGGCCGGGGGACATCCAGGAGGATTTTCCACCTCGTACCATAAAAAAAAAAGGTTAGAACTGTGACCCCCAACGTGTACCTTGCCCGTGTGCCAGAACCAAATCGCTTTTTACAGTCGAACTCATACATTTCTACAATACTTTAGAAAACACAATTTTGGTGATCATTTACTATTTTTAGTTTTATTTTATTTACTTTTTTGGTGATCATTTACTAGATCTGGAGGTTTCGTTAAACATAAACCTATCTTTAATGCACGAGTGAACCGGTTCATCCTAGGCAAGCGTGCTCCATCTTAGGCCGCATCATCAATTAAAATCAGGTGAGTTGCGACCAAACGCAAGACGAGGGGCACTTTTTTGTAATAAAAAGTGCCTAAAACGCTTAAGCAATACGATAAACATACATACAAACCTACCTACTCCATATTCAATTCTAAGTAATGTAGGAACATAACTGTGAATTTCCTTACGCAACACCGCAATAACATTACTCCTAGTATTTCGTATTGATAAATCTCAAAAAGGCAACCAACCAAAATGGTATCCTTTTAAGAGTTTTACGAGCAATGGGTACGCTCACCTTGGCTATACCATAGAATAAACAGTTCCAGAAGGACAAAAGATATTTGAATAGTCATAACTTAGTTTTGAAAAACGAATCTAATCACAATCTCAACAATTAAATTGATTACAAATTCAAATGATTGAATTCAGACTAATATTGTATTTTCATTATTATGTTAGTAGCAGTTAACTTAAAGCTATGACTGTTTACTTTTATATTTAAATAGGCTTGCTTTCGGCCGCAACTCACCTGATCTTAAGTGATGATGCGGCCTAAATTGGAGCACGCTTGCCAAGGATGAAATCAACTTTAATATGCTACATATGTTAGTTTTATCATCATCAAAAGCCGGAAGACGTCCACTGTTGGACAAAGCATTCCAGAAAGATCACCACAACGAGCGGAAACCTGCCGCTTGAATCCATCCGTTGCTTTACTGTACAGCAATAATAGTTTATTGTACAGAGACCACAACATCAAGCCACAACAATCTGTCAAATCTCTTTGATAGATTTTCAACTTTATTACAAAAGCATAAGGTTCAGATTTAATTGGGAAAATTAGTCAGTTTGGTATGGCTTGATGTGCTGGCACATCGAAATTTCAATTTCAATTTCGATGTGCTGGCGTCTGTACATCCTAAACTATAATGCGTATATTTTAAATTAATCAGCGTTAAATACTTTTTCTTTTAAAATAGTTACTAATACTTTGACAAATAGAGGAAATGGAGGAATGAAAACATCGTGAGGAAACGGCGGAGGAAACGTGGACTTATATAATTAATTTAGAACTGAAATCGCCAATCTACCTTGAGCAAGCGTGGTTCTCTAAAAGAAGAGGCCTTTGCCTTGCAGTGAGACAATTATAGGCTGATATTTTATTATAATAATAATAATTATTATTATACTTATTAATGTCATCCACTGACGTAGTCATTAGGTCTTCAAGTGAACATGAACCAAGGCATGCGACGACGCATGATAAAAAGTGGGTCATGTTTTCAAAGTCAAAGCATTTATTTCAATTAAACCATTTACAGGCACTTTTGAATTGTCAAAGAGTCAGTTGAAGCTAGTTGCTCGTTCCAAAACGTAGGGTAGGTCTCTATGGAGAAGAACGAGCAAGAAACTCCACGGACACTCTTTTAAATCAAGTTTTTAAACTGATTACATTATTCACGTTGGTTCTGTAATTACGTGAAAACAATTCAGGTAAAGACCAATACAATGCAATACAGCTGGAAGACGCCGTCTAGACACTGAAGACCTGTGCAGATTCTCTTTGCTGCGGTCGACTTGAGTACGTAGCACTTAGGGCGGGTTGTTTCAAACAGTCGGTTAACGTTACATACGGACGGTTAAAAAGTTACTATGACGTGAGATGTTTAACGTACGTTAAATGTAACGGGTTGTTTCATGACATAATTACGCCAGTTAAAGTTATTCAAAAAGAGATTCCATAATATTTTGATGTTTGAAGTAGCTGTTTGACTACACAAAATTACGTTGACTGGTCGGTTATGGCAATAGTAACTTTTTGTCGTATGATTTTGTGAAACAACCCATTCTTTTGATTTGACGATATTTAGCGCCATTTTTGACTATTACCGGTCAGTAATGGTTAGTTGAAGCAACCCGCCTTTAGCCTAAAGTCGTCATTTTTATACAATGGGCCTTCTGAATATTATGCCTACTTTATGCGCAAGAGTCGGCCAGTGGGTAAGCCTGGTGTTACCAACTGATGCATGAAAGTTAACTCATTGAGCAACACTAGTGTAGTTCGTTTGTTTCAGCTCAGGTCGTAACTATGCTAATGTGTGAAATGATTGTAAAAATACGGTGTGAAAGAGTGTGTGAAGACCTATTTGTTTTGATGAATAAACATTTGATGTGGAGCAAGTGTTCACGTAATTGATTGAGGATCTTTTGAGAAAACCGTCCTTCCATTGATAAATTCAACATTTAACATGCAAATTCTTGGCAAGGAATAGTCCACACCAATGCTATAACAGCGCTATCTGGGCCTCAAGTCTGTTATTACAATAGTGTTAAAATGGTCTATCATTGATTTCATAATTTGATGATTTTGACAAGTTTGGTTGTCTACTAATATAATGGCGTCATTATGACTCTCCAATGGTCAACCACTGACACGCCATTGAAAGAAATGATAAATAGAATGGTAATCTCGTACAAAATGACAACTGAATGACTGACTTAGGCGTAATCTGCAAAAATTTTGACAGTTCCTTTGATCAGTGACCTACCATTAGAACGTCAATGTGCAGTCATTGCTTTTAATTCGACCGACCAATGATCGACCATTATGAATTTAGCAGATTACAAACTATTAGCAAAATGACAATGGGATTGTGTTGGAATGGCGAAATTATAAAAATAGCAGACTTGGCCCCCAGTATGTCTGTTCGGGCAAAACCACTGAACCGACTGTAATGAAATTTCTCAAAAAAAGGTATCTTGGGATTTGAATGAGGATATTGACTACTTTTTAATCTACGACGAAGTCACGGGAGGGTTAGTAAAAAAATAAGAGATTTTATTATTGAGCAAGAACGTGGATCGCCATAATTTTATTGGGAAGTTTCTAACATGATATGGAGTGTAAAGTACTTTAGTCAAGAAAGAAGAAAAGGAAGAAAACTGGCCAAGTGCGAGTCGGACTCGCACACGAAGGGTTCCGTACGACAAAACGACAAAAAATGACGTTTGTTGTATCCCCCCTTAAATATTTATTTTATTTTGTTTTTAGTATTTGTTGTTATAGCGGAAACAGAAACACATAATTTGTGAAGATTTCAACTGTCTAGCTATCGCGGTTCTTGAGATACAGCCTGGTGACAGACAGACGTACAGACAGACGGGATAACAGACAGCGAAGTCTTAGCAATAGCTAAAAACTATTTATTCACGAGAAAGTGACACACATTATTCTTCATCGTTGTACTTATAACAAAACCTAAGACTAAAACAAGAAAACATAATGTCTGAGACGGAAATCAAGTACCTAGTCGTGTTCAGTGGGCTAATTCACGTAATTTAAGAATAGAATAGAATAGATTTATTTATTTGCACTGAATGTAGGTTTAAAATACAATGAGTTCTTAAGTACTAAATAAGCGCCTGGTACACTATGCCGTTAAGCATGCAAAATTTATCTTAAAGAAATAAGATACATTTTTATACTAATGATACCAAAATATTACAATTTATCTGCTAAAAAATGTGATATGGAATAATAACATTTATTTATTAGGAAGGATGTTAGTTGTTTCGTAAACAGTCTTAAAGGTTGTACCTTAATATCATCTGGAATCTTATTATACACTACTGTATTACACTTTTTTTTAATAACGAGGTTTTAAAACTACCGGTACATAATAAATTTTGGTATTGGGACCTCATTGTGGTCGTACGTTTTCTTGTGTCTCTTAAACTAGGAAATAAGAAGTGCTGTTGCAGTGCAGTTGTAGTTAAGTTTCGATCAAAACAACGCTTTTCGTATTCTCTACCGCTGTCAGACACGCTCGCGTCAAGCTCGCGTCACGCGAACGCAATAACGGCATTCTACTGTTGCGCGTCTTTGGTGCGTGCTTCGGAACGCAACATGATCGGTATTCTACTATTTGTTTGACGTCTCAAAATTACAGTTAAAAGTCATTAAAATCTGTACTGGGATGTTATTTTAATGTTATAATAACTTCATATTCATTGAAATGTAATCGTTTCTGTTCAATTATTTAGTGAGTAATATTTTTTCTCTCATGTGGTAAGTTTGGTTGGTGTACAGCTAGATGACGTGCAGTTCACGCGCAGCTTACGCGCAGTTCAATGATTACAAGAATACCGTTTATCATTCAAACTTGAGCTTAACTGCAACTGCACTACAACTTCATCGGTACGTCATAAAATTACGAACTCAGGTGTGACGTTTAGTTTTTATATATTTTAAATAGGATATTGTTAGACGACATATTCCTTAATGTCAGCCAAGTGGTACCTACTAGCGATGGTAAGATATCAGTCCACTATTAGGTACATAAATCAATAAATAAATATACCCAGTTAAGTTTTTTTTTGTACTTCCTAAACCAAGCAACTCTTGAAAGCCAGACTCAACAGATAAAGTTTGACGAGTCCCGTAGCAACGTTACAAATGTCTTACATCTCGCAATGAAATTAATCACAAAAGAACAGCGAAGGTGCAAGGAAAAACATATTTTACTTTTCCTTCCATATCAAGCAGAAGACAGGACAGAACTAGGCCAAAAGGCACAAAGGGACATTTACAACTAGGGAGGAGCTATTGAGCACAGTTGAATTTTGAGTGATAGATTCAGTCGGGTCACGATTATTTACACAATTCCTTACTAAGTTTAGCCATAGTTTTTCAATTCCCCATTTTTTTGTCACACTTCGTAGTAGCAACCTAATTGATTAGCTTGTTAGTTATCGAATATAATCGATTGCCACGTCGCTATTTGTAGATGCCGTAGAAATTACTGGAATGTCAAAAATAATAAGTACTTCAGTACCTTATGAAATACCTACATCAAGTAGGTACCTAGTAAAAAACGTGTGTGTGTGAATAAGCTGTGTGTAAAAAGCGTGTGTGTGTGTGTTTCACTTTCAAACCTATTGAATAACATCATCATTATCTGTCTAGCCTTTTTCCAACTATGTTGGGGTCGGCTTCCAGTCTAACCCGTCAACCAGTCATGGTGGACATCCCACCCACACGCACAAAACGTTTTGGGAACACATTCATTGTGCGTACTGCTAAGGAGTGGAATTCCCTGCCTGAGTCTGTGTTTCCTGATAGCTACAACCCGGGAGTCTTTAAGTCAAGAGTGAATAGGTTACTTCTAGGCAAGCGTGCTCCATCTTAGACCGCATCATCGCTTCCCATCATAATAATATAATAATATGTGGGGACATTTTCACACACGGCCATCTGACCCCAAACTAGGGAGACCCTGTACTATGGGTGTCAGACAGCTGATATACATACACAAATACATTTCTTTTTGTAAATACATACATATATAGATAAACAACACCCAGACACAAGGCAAACACAAGTGCTCATCACACAAATGCTTACCCTGGGCGCGAATCAAAAATATACAAATGACAACCGGTACCAACGGCTTTACATGCTTTCTGAGGACGGAAGGGTCTCAGTTTAAAATAAATGGGCATCCATCCACGAATAGACCGCGGTGAGCTAAGCTTAATCATGACCATGCGTTTACTTAGCCACGAGCTCCTCCATTAGAATATATATATAACTTTATAGACAATACCATTCACATATTTTTGCTTTTAAAACAGTTTAAATGAATTTTGCAATCTTTATTTAAACTTTTATTCATATAAAATAAACTTCATATTTGTCAAGTACGATATTCAGCGCGCGTTCGCCTGATGGTTCGGAACAGAGTGCCTTATCGAACGCATTGGTATTCGGAAGTCGAACGAATGTAAGCGAATAATCGAATAAACTTGCATACTTTGGTTCATTGAAATATGAAAAGCAATAGAGATTTATATTTACTCTGAAGCTGGGCTGACTATACATTTTATTTTGATTTAAAACAAAATAGCGATTTACAAGCGAATATTGGTACGTAAATTACAGGACACGATCTATGTATTTTCTTGTATGCTCTTCTCACTTTAATACACCATGGGAGAATCTTCTTAGCATGTCGAAACACAAATATGTATCATGTATGTGTTGTATTTGTGCCTAATAATTCAACCTTGTTATTTTTTGTGTGTTTTGTCCTGTGCGGGCCAATAAATACTTTTTCTTTCTTTCTTTCTTTGTTATTGTCAGATTCCTTGCTTTGCCAAGTATTCAGCCATGGCAATGCCATCCGCTGATGCAGTCAATAGGTCCTCACATGAGCAGGTGACGGGACTTGCGGCGCAAGATAGAAGGTGGACCACGATCTGTGGAAAATCGTAGCATAGGCACTGAAGATTGCCGTCACAGATGGCGGCAAGAGAATTTTCAAAGGGTTCTCAGCAGAACCCTTTGAAAATGCTCTTTGCTGCGGCCGAACAGGATGCGGAGTAGATTTAAAGTTTTGCGGGTCGGCCACGGGGACGCATACCCGAAGAGTCTCCGATGGCTCCATAACATGATCAAGAGGTTAATGGGAGAATTTACACAGGATTCTGCTGTGTAATTGTGCAGACCTGCAGAGTAGACTTGCAGAGTATATACTCTGCAGGTCTACTCCTGAAATGTAAGTCAACAGTCATTGGTTCATGGGGCTAACATTATGACCTACCTAATCATTTCTATATCATTGACTATTATGTCAACCTTTAGATACCCACTGCTGGGCATAGGGCTCCCCTAAGAAGGGGTGTAGCTGTATACGCCACGCATGTTGGCGGTCGCACTAGGTGATATGGTACTCAGAAGGACGCTGCTGGCCAATATCCCTTTCTTTCTTTGTCTGGTCAATATCCTTTTGTCGCATTCTACGACACCCACGGGTAGAAATGGAGTGGATCTATTCGCGACCGGCACCACACGGCGTATTGACTATAGTGGCCTTTTAAAGGCTGTACATGTTTACTGGCTGAAAAAAGCAACTTCTAATGAAGTCCTTGATTACAACAATACTAAAAAAACTAAAAACCGTAAACTAATTAAAATACTGGAACTGCAGCGTACTCTGCGTGGGTATTTGAAACTTTTTAATTAAACCGGTGAATAAGTTCTTTATCGAATTGCTGAGATTCCGGTAAACGTTTACGAGAATACAGAGCTATGCTAGGTTTAAGGCATTGTGCAATAAAATCTTGAATAGTTTAGTTACTTACGGCCCTTATTCATAGAGATTTACTTATCCATTGAAATAAGGTTCATATTTCTATAAAACCTGTACAATTCCCGTCCAGAGATACAAGTCAGTAGTATTCAGAGTAATGAAGATAAAGATGTTTTTTTCTTTTATTAACTGTCACCTTTTTAATGCTTTGTTTGTGATTTTGGTAGATTGATATTGCATAAAACTGGACTCATTAAATTGGGAGAAGACATGGCTCCTTGAGCCTTGGCTCTTGGAGTCGTAACATATACATACACATGGGTACGTCCGGTGGAGATTTTGGAATCTGAATCAGTCGAGGATAGTGGTAGGCTCGTATGATCCCGCGATATCCGGCGCAGGTGTGACAGGGAACACCGAGGTGTTTTTTAGTCAGTAATATTCTAATAGTTGTAGAATTTTTTAGATGGAGCGACTACCTGTCTGACCCACAGAAAATAGTCTTATTTTAAATATTCTATTAAGCTTGTGCTTGCTTGCAACTTACCTGGGGTGTGATTCTGTAGAGACCTCATTCTAAACTTCGAATCTGAATCCGCTGTGAGTTTCTTGATTGGCATTCTAAAAACTCGGTAGATAATTCGAATTTACACTAGCGCCACCCTTGCGAGCGTGTCAGCGAGTTGAACTAAATTGACAGAGAGATTTTGACAGATAAAGTATGAGATGACGTAAGAAGTGGCATTCTGTAAAGTAATTTCCCCGTCACTTCGACGCTCACTTCGCACTCGAACCCGATTCAAAGTGTCAAATATGTATATCAAGGTCATTTTGAACCTTATGCGAAGTGAGAGTGAACAGCGATGTGAGTTGCGACTTGTTGTTTGAATTTTACAGAATCGACCTACTGGGGGCCAAGTCTGTTATTTTTATAATTTCGTCATTTCAACACGATCCCATTGTCATTTTACAAAAAGTTTGTAATCTGCTAAATTCATAAAGGTCGATCATTGGTCGGTCGATCAATGGTAATTTAAGTCACTGATCAACGGAACTGTCATAATTTTAGCAGATTACCGCCTAAGTCAGTCATTCAGTTGTTATTTTGTACGAGATTACCATTCTATATTATTTCTTTCAATGGCGTGTCAGTGGTTGACCATTGGAAAGTCATAATGACGCCATTATATTAGTAGATTACCAAACTTGTCAAAATCAACAATTATGAAATCAATGATAGACCATTCTGACACTATTTTAATAGTAGACTGATCTTAAGTAATGATACAACCCTACTGGGTAACACGGGTAGTGTTACCCAGTAGGGTTGTATCATTGGTAAGTCTGGTTGTCAGATTTTCTGGCTTCTGACTATCCAAGATCTAGGAATGATAGCCGGGACCAACGGCATTAGGTACGTGCTTTGCGAGGCACAGAAAACGCGTGCACCTGTGTATAGTAAAAACTTATTAACTTAATCAATACTTAACTTCTTATATTATGATCATTGTGTTAATGTGTCTACTGGTGACGTCATCACGCGTACCTACTGACACTGATGCATGGAGGACACACGCAACGATTATCGTCGGCACTTAGAGCTGCCGTACACTGAACCACTATAGTGCCGGCTATTTATAGCGACTGCGATTGATACTATAAAAAATGCATGAAATATTTGGATGGTCAAACGTAAGTTTGACACAAAATAACTATTGCCAGCATATGAGGTTGTATATTCGACTGATTATTTGTGACGTGCAGCTTAAAAAACGAAAATATTATCAATAAACAGATTCAATTAGCGAAGTGCCAATCATTGGGGGGGGGGGGGGGGATGCCAACATTGGTATTGTTTGCCCCTAAATCATACATTTAAACAGCTCCAACGATTTTCATGAAAATTAGTATGTAGCGGGTTTCGGGGGCAATAAATCAATCTAGCTAGGTTTCATTATTTCAAATAGAAAAACAATATGTATGTTTTATGTATAGTTATATAAGGAGTGACTTGTAATTCGATGTACTTACCTATTTCTATCTACCTACTATAATGACGAATTTTAGAAAAAAGACCTGATTTTGAAACTTAAACTTCAGGTAAGTTTCCGACTAGGCTTTATGCGGTGCTAAATTATTACAAAGTTGTAACATTACCACGTTCTAGAAGCAATACCACATCTACGACACTATACAAGGGTAACGATTTAACTACCTACACAACTAAAAAAATAACAGACTATACAAATAACTTGAAGCAGTCGTTCGACGCGGGAAGAGGTGAGGAACAGTTTCGGAGGGAGGCGGAGCGTGTCGCTACTGTAAATAAATAAATAATAAAAAGCCTTTTTATTTCCAGTAAATTTACATTTCTTAAGATCTATGTATGTGTTACTTTTATTTAGTTTATTCTATGTTATTTATTTTTTCTCTAATTTAATATATTTTTTTATGTGTATCCTATGTATTATATCATAGTATTTTTAGTTGCTTATTCTACCGGAACCCCAGAATGGCTGAAGGCCTCCTCCAGTGATGCCCATTTGGCTCTGTCTTCAGCTACTTGTCGCCAGTTTAGACCAGCTATTGTTTTAATATCGTCTTCCCATCTTGTAATGGGTCTACCTCTTGTTCTTTTGCCTAGTGGGCCGTTCCAGAATGTCACTTTTTTAGTCCATCTATGGTCTGTTAGCCGCGCAACATGTCCTGCCCACTTCCATTTCAATTTTTGTGCGTAACTCAGAGCGTTTGTTGCTTTAGTTATTTTTCTTATTTTAGTGTGTCGTATTTTATCCAGCTTCCTTATCTTTAGCATACTTCGTTCGAGTCCTCTCTGACAGACGCTTATTTTTTTTCTTACTTCAGCAGTGAATTTCCACGTTTGGCAACCATATGTCAAACACGGCAAGAGGCTAGTAGAGTTCATGACTTTTGTTTTAATGGCTTGTGGTAAATTACTTTTAAAAATGTCCTTGAGACCCCAGTATTTGTTCCATGTTAATTTTATTCTTTTCTCTATCTCTATGTTTTTTATTTTTCCAGTCGAAACTTACAGTTTTTCCCAGATAGACATATTTTTCAACGTATTCTAAAGGTTTGCTAATGACTATTATTGGTATTTTCAAGCTATTTGTCATTGTCTTAGTCTTTGTAATATTCATTTCTAGTCCCACCTTCACACTAGCTAGGTGTAGGGTTTCTACCATGTTCTGTAGTTGGGAGGATGACTCGGATAACAGTACTAGGTCATCCGCGAATCTCAGGTGGCTTAAGTAGGTGCCATTTATGTACAGTCCTTGTTTACTCCAGTCTAGCTTGTTTATGATCGCCCCGAGGACAGCTATAAATATTATTGGAGACAGCGGATCGCCTTGTCTCACTCCCCTTTCTATTGGAAAGCTAGGGCCTAAGGATTCAAGCTTAACTTTAGCCTTATTGTTTTTATATATGGATTTGATAGTTTTAACGTATATTTCCTCCACTCCTTGTTCCTTCAGGCTTTCCCAGATACTTGTATGTCTTACCGTATCAAAGGCTTTCTGGTAGTCGATGAATGATATATAAAGTGTTCTTTGATTTTCCTGATACTTTTCCATTATCAATTCAAGAGTATGGATGTGGTCAACCGTTGAAAAACCCTTTCTGAAGCCTGCTTGCTCCACCGGTTGCTTTTTTTCCAATGTGTCACTAATTCTTGTATTTATAATTGCGGAGAATAGTTTGTATAGACTCGGTAGCAAGCTGATTGGTCGGTAGTTTCCGATGTCCTTCGGGTCGCCTTTTTTATATATTAATATGATGTTGGATTCGGACCATTGGCACGGTGTTTCAGAATTTTGCAGAATCATGTTAAATAGTTTAGCTAATGGCACAGCCAGAGTAATGTGTCCTTTTTTCAGTGCTTCGTTCGTGATGTTATCTGAACCAGGGCTTTTGTCTAGTTTCAGTTTCTTTATTGCTTCAATTATTTCTGTTGCGTCTATTGGTTTAATGTTTCTCTCTTGTGTGTCATCTGTTTCTGTGTCGAAATGTATGGTTGTTGTGTCCCTGTTACTGTATAGATTTCTGTAAAATTCTGTTGCGGTAGTAATGATATCGCCTCTAGTGTACAGTTCTGTATCTTTTTTTCTCAGTCCTTCTATCCATGTTGTATTAGTTCTGAGTTTCTTATAGGCCTTCTTTGTACTTCCAGTGTTTTGTAGATGTTCTTTTATTGTGTCTTGTCTATATTTTGCGTAATCTGCTTTTATGTATTTATTAACTACTTTATATAGAGCGGTCAGTTCATTTTTCTCACTTCGTGATTTGTTTTTAGTTCTCTGTAATTCCTTTCTTCTCTTTAATAGTCTTACTGTACTTGCCGATAGTATTTTGTGTTGTTTATTTTCTTCTCTCTTTGGGCGAGCTTGTTTTAGACTAAAAGTGATAGCCTTTGCTATCTTGTCGTAGCCATATTGTACCGAGGTGTTTTCGTAGATATTTGGATCTGCAGATAGCTGTGATATTAGTCTTCGCTCTTAAGTTGACTGATTTGACTATTTGTAAATTTGGTTCTAGATATTTTTCGTTTGATTAGTGTTATTGTTGATCTGACTATTCTATGGTCCGAATGGTAGTTCAGGTTCAACGTCTCGATGTTTTGGAATATTTCTGGTTGATTTGACAAGATAAAATCGATTTCGTTTTTGTATTGTCCGTTAGGGGATCGCCAGGTCCATCTGCGACTTTGTTTTTTTTAAAGCATGTGTTTATTATCATTAGTTTATGTTGGAGAGCAAAATTTACCAGTCTCTGTCCCCTTTCATTTCTCTTGCCGTATCCGTGCTTTTTAGTAACCAAATATTCATCAGCTTTGGGAGTTCCAATCTTGGCGTTAAAGTCTCCCATTAGTATTGTGGTTTTGTGTGTTGTGTCTAAGGCTTTTTCGATTGTAGTGTAGAATTCTTCAATATCATATTCGCTTGCCGCTTCTGTAGGTGCATAAGCTTGTATGATGGATATCTTATGACCTTGTATATTTATATTTAATGTTGCGACTCGCTCTGTTATTCCATTGAAACTTATTATGTGGTTTTTGAGGGACTTATTTATTATAAAACCGACCCCATATTTGCCAGGAGTTTGTCTTATGTAGCACATTATAAAGTCTTCGTATTCTTCTATTTTGTTTCCAGGTCTTCTCATTTCCGATATTCCAATGATATCGTATTTTATATTTCTTATAGCCTCTTCAAATTCGAGCAAGCGATCATATGATGAAGGAGTCCGGACATTGTATGTTGCAATCGTTAATTTATATTTATCTACGGTATTTTTTTCCTCTGTTGGTGTATTCATTGGAGGGTTTTGGTCATATTCTTCCACGGTGACCAACCGGGTTGGAAGATTTTTTCTATTATATTTTTGTTTGTTCTTTTGTTCAATTGTGGCATCTGTGTAGCAGGAGGGGCTTAGTTGCTATATATTCTCGCTGTTACGTTCTTGGTTGTTGTTAGTTTTGGTTGCATTTTTGTTGACCAAGAAGTTGAGCATGCTAGGTTTTATGACTCCTTCTGAAATGCTGTTTGACCTAGTGACTGTATTGTCACACTGTTTTGTCTTGTTTTTTTTTTTACTTGCCTGAGTATGCTTGTCTATTTTAGTTTGTGTGGTGTTGTCTGGTGATGACCGGAATTTTCTTTGACTTTGGTATTCTGATACAATCAGTTTATCATATTTAAGTATAGCTGTATTTCCCTTTTCTCTCTCCAGTTTCAGTTGTTCCTGTAGCTCCTTCCTTTTTTCAAGTACATATTTAGGGAAGTCTTCTTTTATATAGTACTGTGTATCTTTCAGCGCTCCTCTTTGTTTAATTATTTCGATTTTTATTCCTAGTGTAGTGAAAGTTACAACAATTGGACGTGGTCTCTCTCCTTTCTTTCCCAGTCTTTTTATCTCCTGAATGTCGCTGTAGGCCAGTTTAGTAGAGAAATATTGCTCAATCCATTTAAGTATGTTCTCTTCAAAATTCTTATATGATGTTTCGTTTTCCTCGATACCGAAAAATACTAAGTTACTTACTCTTGCTTGTTTTTCCAGGTAATAAATTCTTTTTTCTTGCTTTTCCACACTTTCTTTCGCTCCTGTACGGTAGTACTAATATTAATAAACTGTGGCAATACGTTGTATAACACGTCATCCTGTAAATGTCCCTGTATGTCAGGTGTGGCGTTGTCCGTATGGTGCCGGTCGCGAATAGTACCACCCCGTTTCTACCCGTGGTTGTCGTAGAAAGAGACAGAAGGATTGACCAGAGGATGGGCAGCAACGTCATTCTGAGTTCCATAACACCTACTGAAATCGCCAACTTGCATTGGCCAAGCATGGCGATTACGGCTGAACCCCCCCTCGGGGGACACCTATACCCAGCAGGGCGTCTAAAGGTTGACATGATGATGATGTCAGGTGTGTGTTGTGTGATGACCTTCAAAACCGAAACAATAAATCTTTTACTTTTTCGTACCCTGTGTGTGTGTTGTCCCACTGCGAACCAAGGCTTGCCCGGAGTCTTTTAAGGTTTTTTTTTTTCTCCTAAACCGCTCGAACCATCTATAAATTTTCCGCCACTCTCATCTACAAGCAGCAATTAGGTGAAAACTTGACCAGCAGGTACTGTGCATGCGGCTAACGTGACTTGCCCAATCCCATACAAGCCTGGCAGCCTTCTAATTATTGAATCACCTACTAATCATTATAAATAAATAGTATTAAATTCCTCTATATTTTAATAAGATTTTAGAAAAGTTTTATTTGCACAGAAAGTAGGTACAAGTTACAGATGTTCAGCTTAAAATTATCCTTATACTAACTACCTTAACAGACATAGGCATGCAAACATTTTTAGATATAATAAAGACTCATTTAATTTAGATTATTAACACATTCATTAAAACCAATATAAGTTTACCATGTCAAGATGAGATTCAGTAAATAATTTGAATTAGAAAACATAACGACAACTTTCATAAAAAGGTCAATACAGTTAAAATAAAAAAATATATATGATTTTTTAGCACAAGTCAGGAATACAGAGATCGCTCATTAATTTAAATTCATATCGGTTAGAAGTTCGCCGATTGAGTAATAACTTTTATTAAATAATAGATCTGTCATTTTTTTTATCGTGGCTATCTTGGAGACCCACTGCTGAGCATAGGGGTATTGTCTTGTTTTCCATAAAATAAGTTTCCATAATAACATATGTTATTATCATTCCTTTCTATAGGTAACACATTACATAATCGTAACTTGACATAAGCAACATTTAATATAATTTAGAAACGTTTATTGTTTTGTACAAAAATTATTGTCATTAAGGCCATCCACTAACCAAATGATTTATTACAGAGTAATCAATCTTTATACAATAAAAAGTTATTAATAATCGAAACGGGTACTCAAACTCAAAACCATTTATTTCAATTAAACCATTTTCCACAGGTACTTTTGAATTGTCAGAGTCAGTCAGTCAGAAAGTTGAATTTAGTTGCTCGATCCAAACAGAAAGTTTTTATGCAGAAGAACGAGCAAGAAACTCCATGAACACTCTTTTAAAATCAATATTTTACAAATTTAGGTTACATCATTAATGTAGGTAGGTTAAGTTAGGTTAGATCTGTGACCATATAAGGCGCCAATGTCCTCTTTTGCGTAGCAAATAATCTTATGACAAAAACAGTTAGTCAAAATCGCAAAACCCTTGCAAAAGATTTCCTCTTTTGCAAGGGATCCCTTCTTTTCGCACAATGTTCCTTTTCCTAGTATACTTTGGCATAACTATTTTGACATAATTTGTTTTGCCATAATAATACTTTGCCATATTTTTTAATGGTATATAATAGATGTTGGCATATAATAAAAATAAGTTTGCGATCACTTTGGAAAATCGAAATCTTTTTTGTTACGGTAGATTATATTATGATTTCTTCTTCTTTTTAGATTCTTTATTTAAAAATAAATATTTAGAATTTAAATCAATAAAACAGTTCAAATGTTTTTCCATATAAAAAGGCTTTTGCAGTCCTAGCTTACGCTCATTCAGAAATCTGATTTAGTCAATTTTAACAGATTTAAAATATTTTTTCGCGGAAAGTTGTGATTGATTAAATGCCAAGAGGATTATCAAAAGTTTTACGAGCAAGAATTGTAACTTTGAGGGAAGAAAGATACAGCACGAGAGAAATGGCACGCAGAGTTGCTATATCCTAATCCTGTGTCGTGACCACGTTGCAGAGGTACCACGGAATGAGTAATTTAGCTGATCGACCCCGCAGTGGTCGCCCAACTGTTTTGACTGCTGCCCAAAATCGCTATATTAGATTGCTGGCAGCCCGTGACCCAACCATCAACGCTACTTAAATAAAAGCAAAAGTTCGGGCCGCCTCTGGGCTTGAAGTTAGCACTCAGACCATTCGGAATTGCTTGCACCAGGCTGGATTACTGCTGGAATTGTCAGACCATTCCGAGTAAACCATAGGCACCAATTTGTACTGGTCGATGATAATGCGCCCGCCCATCGAGCTCAACGAGTCAATGCTGCTCTCCGAGAATACGACATCACAAGGTTAGACTAGCCTGCCGGCTCGCCTGACTTAAACCCAATAGAGCACGCGTGGGATGCTTCTAAGCGAGCTGTTTGAAACCGTCAGCCACGTCCCCAGACAGTGTCAGAGCTCAGGGTAGCCGCTATTCAAGAATGGGACAGGTTACCCCAAGAAATGTTGGATAACTGGATTCTCAGCACGCCCAGGAGAATCTTTACATGTGTTCGAGCCAGGGGTGGAGTTATATTATATTGAATATAAACCTTTTACTAATCAAATGTTGTTTTAGTTTGATTAAACAGTATTTTCCTTTCTATCAAATTTATGTTACAATTACTTACATTATGATTAATTACTCAATTTTTTATTTATAAAAAATAGTTTTATTTTTTAATTTCAAACAGGTTATTACTATCTAAAGAAAACACAACAAAGATTTTTTCTTGTTAAAGTTAAATTTAAAAAATTATGTCGGCTTATGCTAGTGATCACAAACTTTTTTTGATGTGTGCAATTTTATCTTGAAGGCTAATTTGTTTGGGCATAAATTGAATTCGCATAATGTTGCATGCTGTATGTTTGCGTGCATGCTGCATGCTTGTTTGCAATCTGCATACTTGCTTGTTGCATGCATGGTATATGCTTGTTTACATGTTTGCATGCTTGCTGCATGCATGGTAAAAATATGTTTTAATATCAGTATGCGTAAATAAAACGCTTTAGAATGTTATGCTTAATCATTATTATGATTAGAAAAAATATGCGTAAGCTGTTATGCGTAAATAATGTTATGCGAAAATATAATTAGAAGAAACAAATGTATGCTAAATTATATTAGGTCTTAATATTTCATACAAATGGATAGAGAAGGTTTATTTTTAGGTTTCCTTGTGAATAAAACATCTGTATCTGTTAACATGATCATAACATCAACATTGCAGGCGGTTGTACTGAACTAACATTGTTGTATTAGTATGGGCAAATGAATAATATGATGAATAAATGTTATGGAAAACGAAATGAAAATAAAGAATATAGCAAATAAATTTATGGATTAACATTATTATGACACTTGGTCGATTATGAGCAATGAAATTAGTGAAAATGATTTTATGTAATTTAACCATTAGAGCAACTGAAGCATTATTTTTAATGAAATTATGGCAAATAAAAGTATGGCATTTTAAATTATGACAACATTAGTAAACCGAGCATAGATCTCCCCGACGGGGGTTATCCGCCATGCTTGGCCGATGTATGGTGATCGCAGTAGGTGTTATGGTACTCAGAAGGACGCTGCTGCCCATAGGCCTATTCAAACCTGAGCGATATTCGCTGCCGCTGTGGGTAGAGGTACATACCGCGCGGGTTTCGCTCAGGTATTTAGTATCAAGTACCGCGGCTAGAGCGACCTGAGCGATATTCGCTGCCGCTGTGGGTAGAGGTACATACCGCGCGGGAGCAGCGGCATACATCCCGCCCCTCACAACTCAATACCGCTTAGGTCTGAACAGTAATATTACCGCATACCCACTGGGTTTTCTCTGCCGCAGACGGTAGCGAATACCGCTTAGGTATGAATAGGCCTTTATGATCAATATCCCTCTGTCGCCTTCTACGACACCAACGGGTAGAATGGGGGGGGGGGGGGGGAATTCTTTTTATGTGGAAAAGTCTAAGATTTTGTTACATCGGCTATTTTGTTTAATATGATCGGATACACACATAATATAATACTCTAATAGGCTCTAACATTAATGGATACAGTCTTGAACTTTGTTTCTTGACAATTGTTGTATAATTATGTAGTTAGACAACGTACCTTACCCACTGACACAGTGACACGATGCCTGTGTAGGGCACCGCTGTTATAAAATGTACATTTTATTGTCATTACAATAATAACTAATGACATAATATTTTATGATCGATTCGTAATCGTACAGAGAGGCGCAGTATTTATTACAAAACATTTTCAAAACTCGCGGTTCTGTGTCAGATGTCGGTAAAAACGCGAGCTTTTGCAAATTATAATTTTGAGATGGTTAGTTTAGTCATATTCAATTTTATTTTAGTAGTTTAAAGTTGATTTAATAGTACGTAATAAAAAAACTACAGAACAAAAGGTACCAACATTGAATAGACTAGACTCAGATTATCTCACTCAGCACGGAACAATAATGTGAAGCCACGTTTGTAAACAGCTGTGCGTGACAGACTTTTTGTAGAACCGATATCGGACACCGAATGTTGGTCATCTAAGGTTCGAAACTTGTACGAAAAAAATAAGAATTTTACCTACAATTATTTACAGCAGTTTTCTGGTAGTGGTAGGTACACCACTAGAAAATTTGTCTAAGTGGCCAAATACGAGTACCATTTTCACTATGTAACAAATCGATTTAGTACAGATTTAAATTAAATTATATTCATATACTAGCGACCCGGCCCGGCTTCGCATGGGCCCATAGCCTTCCTCGATAAATGGACTATCCAACACAAAAATATTTTTTCAATTCGAACCAGTAGATCCTGAGATTAGCGCGTTCAACCAAACAAACAAACAAACTCTTCAGCTATATTATAATACTAGCAGTGCCCGCGGTTTCACCCGCGTTAATTTGAGAAATAAAACCACTGAAATATATTTCATTAGATACTTTAAGAGTAGGTATTATACACTTACATTATTTTTTAGTACATTACTTTAAGAAACTATTTTAGGTACAGACGCCAGCACATCAAGTTACCCCGATGTGTCAAATTTCTTTGTTAGATTTTCAACTTTATCACAAGACAATAAGGTTGATATTCAATTGGACAAAAATGACATTTTGGTATGACTTATTGTGCTGGCGTCTGTACATCACGCAATAATCAGTAAGTGTGGTTCGCCAAAGTTCGGGAATTCTGAGGTCAAACGTTGAGAACATCCAACGCTTGATTCCCGTTCACGGTTCGCCAAAGTTCGGTAATTCTGTAGGGCAAACGTTGAGAACAATCAACGCTTGATTCCCATTCATGGTTTGTCAAAATTCGGGGATTTTGTGAGGCCAAACAGTGGGAGCGTTTAGCGCTTGATTCCCCGTTCACGATTAGCCAAAGTTCGGGAATTTTGTGGGGCCAAACGCTGAAAACGTTGAACGCTTGATCCCTAGCACGGTTTTGTTAATTGATTAGTTACCTACTCGTTGCCAACCTATGCATATTTTAATCCGTTGTTTCATTGCTGCGTAATAGTCAGACGTTTTGCTGCAGCAGACACCAGAGAAAGCCGAGTTCTTACTTCTTTTTCTAGGCATTTTATTAATATATATGATGATAGGTAAATATTTTTTTCTATTAAAATATTATGTTAGGTAATTTCAAAAATGGCAAAGAAAAAAAACAAACAAAAGAATTAGAGAAACAATACCCAATAGAAAATGACTACAAAATAAAATTAAGTAGGTACACCTAGGTACACCTTAAAACTATGATATCTCCTAAGATATTCATTGAAATCAAATGATGTAAAAGGCGATTTTGTTTAAATTTGAATACTTGTGATGAATATCGTGTTTATTTGAATAAAGATTAATATCATGTTTATAAATAAAACACCTTCGCAAATAATGTATTATTTTAGAACACAATTGATTACCATAATAAAGGTTATAGTGAGTCAACCTTAAAAGATAGACATAAGCTGTCGCGGACATTTTTTAGAACTTTTATAGAGGATCAATTCTGTCATACATGATTTTTGTGTAACTGGAACCGTTTATGCAGCGCACGCAACGTAGGCTCCCAAAAAAAATATTTTATCCCGTTTTTGTAACATTTTTCATTGTTGCTCCGCTCCTATTGGCTGTAGCGTGATTCTATATAGCCTATAGCCTTCCTCGATAAATGGACAATCCAACACAAAAAGATTTTTTCAATTCGAACCAGTAGTTTCTGAGATTAGCGCGTTCAACCAAACAAACAAACTCTTCAGCTTTATAATATTATTATAGATAGTATAGATGTTAGTGTTCTCATGATTTATTATTACTAACCTACTTTAGATAAAATTGTGTTTTTATTTGGCATGCTGTCGAATTTCGGCACTAATTCAAACTATTTTTAGGGTGGCAACTAACTGATCAACGTTAGTCAAAATGTTGTACATACAAAGTTTAAGCCGAAAGGTAGTACCTACATTAAAAAAATTACTAACTTGATTGATAACCACGTGTTCCATTACTTATAATAAATTTGCCTGGGCGGACATGATACTGATAGATAAAACATGTACCTTGATAGTCCTATCAACAAGCATAATACATATTAATAGGCCAGTACATAATGTTCGTATCATAACTATACCAATACCGCGAGTAAAAAACACAGGTATAAAAAACCATTGGTAGTAACAACCGAGGACGCCTAGTTTTTTCATGAAATCGCTTGTTATGCCACGGTCAAATTGAGATTTAGGGCACTCTGCAATTGTACTAGTTTCGAAATTCCGAAACTTGAAAAGATTTAGTTATACTTTAACATTGAAATAATTAATATCTGGACCTAAAAAAATATCTAACATGAAATTTCTTTGAATTTTTACAGCTAAGACGTAAAAGTTATAAAAGAACCTGTGTGGGTCGATTTGCTTTTGTTGCTATAATTCTTCTTTAAACCTTGAAGAATAATTCTTCTTTAAACCTTCTTTAAACTTTGCCTTAATTTCATTAAAGTGAACATTTTCACTTTAATGAAGTTAAGGCAAAATAAAATATAAAACAAACTGAATATTAAGCCCGTCACATACGTAGAGCCTATAATATATATTATAGCTAGCCACCACACACGGTAAGCTATTAATAATATAATAACATATTTTCGCCCTTATTACGTCTGCGGTCGTCGTTTGTTTCACATTTTTGAAATATATATTAATATGCCTTGCCATATAGGTATCTGTCCACATATTTTGGTGACGTAATAAAGATATATATTATAGCTGCGTCTGTGGGCACTCAAAGATTACTATAGAAAATATATCGTAATATGCCTTGCTATGAATTATATTAATATATATTATAGCTACGTCTGGAGATTATAAACTTAAGTTAGTGAACGCATGTTTCCCCGTGGGGTGTCTGGACTAGAAAAGCACCAACCCACTTCATACCGAGGGTCCTAGAAGAAGACTAAGGGGAAATATTTAATAACTTCACAGCAATCCCCAAGACGCCTGCCAGGTGTGGGGATTATGATAACGCTCCCGCTCATTATATTTATAGCAGGTATATAATTTTCCAAGTCTCATATCATCATCTGAGAAGCCTATTCCTGACTGTGTTGGGGTCGGCTTCCAGTTGTTTGTTGGAATAGAAGGAGTGGTCGTCTACTGTATTATTAATTGTAAATTATGTGAACACTACCTATGTGTCTGTACATAATTTAGCTGTCATTTCTTAACTTGTAATACTTTGTACATACCATAGTATATGATCTTTATACAAGGTTCATAGTATTCACGTAACATATTATAAATTCTTGTAAATGCAAATTGTAAACATAATTTTTTTAAAAGCCCATTCTTCTCCATACGAAACTACCATTTGGAATGGGCAACTAGATTCAAATTTTACAATATGACGTTCAAAAGTGTCTTTATTGGTCTAATTGAAATAAATAATAATAATAATAATAAGGCAGCTGGATCAAGGGGTTGATACAGAAAGCGGTACTCCTGGACACGGCGCGTATAGTCAGGAGATTCCTCTCTCAGGAGCCCTGACCACCGGTAGCTTGGACCCTGTTCCCGATACCGGTGGGCTACTATTTTTTATATTTTTAAATGTTTTTATTTTTTTTTACTAATATTTAAAAATATATTATAATATGTAAACAAATGAATAAATGTGAATAATAATAATATGTGCGGACATTTTCACACACGGCCATCTGACCCCAAACTAGGGAGACCCTGTACTATGGGTGTCAGACAGCTGATATACATACACAAATACATTTTTTTTTGTAAATACATACATATATAGGTAAACAACACCCAGACACAAGCCAAACACAAGTGCTCATCACACAAATGTTTACCCTGGGCGGGAATCGAACCCGCAACACGCTGCGCAGCAGTCGATCGCTCAGCCACTGCGCCAACCGTGTCGCCGAAATGATAAATGATTTGACTTTGACTTTGACTTTGAACCGATTGTAGTTGAATACAAGCGTTTAACATGCAACGACTGCCTCCACCACGAAGCTACTGGGCAACACGATAACCTTTGGTAAGACTGCTTATCAAACTTTCTGGCTCTTTACTAACCATAACGACTGCCAAATATCTGCATATATAGGTATATAATTGACAACACGGTTGGCGCAGTGGCTGAGCGATCGACTGCTGCGCAGCGTGTTGCGGGTTCGATTCCCGCCCAGGGTAAACATTTATGTGATGAGCACTTGTGTTTGCCTTGTGTCTGGGTGTTGTTTATCTATTTACAAAAAAAAAATGTATTTGTGTATGTATATCAGCTGTCTGACACCCATAATACAGGGTCTCCCTAGTTTGGGGTCAGATGGCCATGTGTGGAAATGTCCCCACATATTATTATTATTATTATTATCTGCGAATCACAGTTGGGACCAACGGCTTTACGTGCTTTCCAATGCACAGAAGGCTCTCGGTACGAAATTACGTCACCCATCCGCTGACAGACCGGGGTAAACGTAGCTTAACCTTGACCAATCGTATATTATGGCTTCAACTTTGTAATAAGACCCTCCAGGTCTCATGTAGGATTCCTACCTTAACTTTAGACAAAAAAAACCTTTTTTACAAAAAAGATAACCGCCTTCAAAATCTAAAAAGTGATAAAAAACTTTAGCACATAACACACATGACTTTAGTTTTGGAAGTCGGTGGCTTTGTTCTGTTTGATGTTTTGTATTGCCACCGAATTCCGAAACTAAAGTCATGTGTGTTATGTGCTAAAGTAATTTATCACTTCTTAGATTTTGAAAGCGGTTGTCTTTTTCTAAAAAAGCTTTTAATTTTTCGCTTTTTAGTACTTCCTTATTATCCAAATCCATTAAGAAACGGAAAAAAAGTTAAAACAGTAAAACAGAAAGTACAAGGTTGGAGAACATTCTATTAAACATTACAACACCATCCATGTATATTTTATTGCTTTCTGTCGATTTAAAAAAAAAGTGCTGAATCAATTTCGATAAAATTTATTTGGGACCACTCTTGGGGTCCCTTGGGGTCCCTATCCATCAAAAAAATGTTTTTTTAAATCGCTTTACTTTTGCTGGAGAAATCGCGTAACAAATATAAAAAAAAAATAAAAAAAAAACATACAGATGAATTGAGAACTCCTTCTTTTTGAAGTCGGTTGAAAAGAAATAAATTTTCTTGTTTACAAAAAGTTAGTTTCGAAGTAAATATTACAAAACACGGGTATCTAAGGGTAATCTTGCGTAGTTTTATTTTTTTTTAATATAGGAACACTTTACCACATTTCGTACAGAGGCTAACACAAGCCGTCTGTCAAATTTCTTTCATAGATTTTCAACTTTATTACAAAGTCATAAGGTTCATATTTCATATCCAATTGGGAAAATTTAACAGTTTTGTATGGGTTGATTTGCTGGCGTCTGTACCTACCTTTATCTCATTACGTAACCATTTTCATAATAGAGCCTTGTTTTGGGGTTAACAGAAATATATAATGTCTGAAACATTTTGATTGTAAATATTTTATGTTTTTGTTTGTTGTTTTAACTATTCGGGGTGAATTACAATAGATTTGATCAGCAGTGCTATTCTGTTAGGAGTTAAATTTTTGGGTATTTGTTGATTTTTTCAAAAAGTGCTGAATCAATTTCGATAAAATTTATTTGGGAC
Source organism: Charanyca ferruginea (assembly GCA_947361185.1). Taxonomy (NCBI): domain Eukaryota; kingdom Metazoa; phylum Arthropoda; class Insecta; order Lepidoptera; family Noctuidae; genus Charanyca; species Charanyca ferruginea. Next base: position 22,272,411 of record OX376075.1, on the reverse strand, counting down.
CACCCCTGAAGCATACCCTATCCATAAAAAAAAAGAATTTTCAAATCGGGTTACGTTTGCCGGAGAAATCGCGTAACAAATCGTGCACATACTTAATGTAAATTTAAGACTTATACGGTTTTCTCATGGATGCCATTGTCAGAAATTAAAATGGGAGCACACGGGAAGCACCAGCTTTCAAATAAAAAAAGAATCATCAAAATCGGTTCACCCAGTTCAAAGTTCTCAGGTAACAAACATAAAAAAATAAAAAATACAGACGAATTGATAACCTCCTCCTTTTTTGAAGTCGGTTGAAAAAACCGGCCAAGAGCCTGTGGCACCTGCGGTCGTATACATAATATTAATGACATGGTGTCAAGGAAAAAAAAATCCGCACTAAGTACATGAATCAGCTAAACAACATTTTCATTGATAAAGTTTAATACTTTATAGGTCAGTAGGCCTTCGTAAGTAAGCAACTGTCTTTAGACGGATATCACTTTCATGTAGTAGGTATCTATAATAAATAACCTTATTAAAATGACAATAATCACGCCACTTCAGCGGCCGTTCCTTAGCTTCTCAGTGAAATTTAGTTCGGGATGTGCGAGTTCGACTGAGGGCCAAAGCACACACGCTACTTTTAGCATCGGCGATCAGCGATTTTGCGACTGTATCGATCCTGCATAGCGTTTTGGCAACAATCTGCCATGGGAAGCTGTATCGGAAGGGTACACACTACATAAATACGAAAAACTTTATTCCGAAAGTCAGAAATACGAATTTCAAAATACCGGTTTTCATAATTCCGAATAGTTCAAAATTCCTAATATGGCAACTCCGATTTATCATTCATCCTATTTTCATAATACTAAAATTTCAAAATTCCGAACATTTATAATTACTATTCTCAAAATACCGAGTTTCAAAAGATCGAATAACAAAAAGTCACAAGTAACAAGCAAGCGTGCATCATGCAAGCGAGCATGCAAGCGAACATGCAACATGCAGCAGGCATGGTTTCTGTCACGGCTACGGCGTTGCGGGGCTCCGGCGGTACCACGCGAGCTTATCGTCGCAGATGGTATTCACGCTCACCACCGCAGCTTCGGCTTACTGGCCGGCTTCGCCGGCCAGCCTCAGCCGCGGCGGCGGGCGTTAAAACCACCTGCTCCTCAGCTCGCTGGCCGCCTCGCCCCTCCGCGCCTACGCGAATTTAAATTACACTCTAGGGGTAGGGCAGACAAGACTACGTGGAGTCGGTTTCACAGCAATTCGTTTCTGTCATTAACTTTTGTAGCACAACATATTGACTTTTTAAGATTATTTTTGTTATTGTCTTTCTTTTTATACCTATATATTTTTGTTGAAATAAATTCCATGGAAAATACACCGAATAAACAATATTCGTTAAAAAGTAATTCTACTGTTTGATAAGTTTGTTGAACAAAAAAATGTGATTAAAAATTCTTTGAATTGTGTTTCTGTGAAATATGTTTCATTCAAGTAAATAGTCTTTGAAACAATAATAGTCGAAATAAAAATACAAGAACCAAATATTATATGAAACATTTTCTGGGAAACGAGATTCTATCAAATTTCTGTCTGCGAAACCAGGGGACACCATTTTGAATATATATGCGTAGCTGAATTGAATCAGAATCCTAATTTTAACAGTTTATTTGAAACATTGAAATTCGGAATTTCGTTTTTCGGACCGAGAACTCATCGAGCATTTGATTCTTCGAACATATGAAAATCGGAAAACAAATAAATCGGATTTACGACATCCGGTAAAATAACTTTCATGATTTTAAATAATAGAGATTATAATTTTTAGGTATTATGAAATTCGGACTTTTGAAAATCGGAATATCGAAATTCGGAATAAAATATTTCGGAATATTTGGGTGTTCCCGTATCGGAATCGCGCGTTTTAGCGACTTGGTCGCTGCATTTAGCTTCTAAAACGCGGCAAAATTGTCGATCGCCGATGCTAAAAGTAGTTATTCTGCTGTGGCTTGGCCGGCGTTTTTGTTTACAAATAAAATCAAATCAAAATCATTTATTTGCAAAAATATGGTGCAATAGATGTGATATTCAGACAGATGGTTTCAATACATTCTGCCATTGTATATGGCGTACAAATGGCGACATGCTACAATTAATTTGTCATCATTACAAATTAACGAAACATAATATACCTTATTCCCCATTCCTATCCGTGGGTGTCGTAGAAGGCGACAGAGGGATATTGACCAGAGGATAGGCAGCAGCGTCCTTCTGAGTACCATAGCTCCACTGCGATCGCCAACATACATTGGCCAAGCAGGGCGATTACGGCTAAACCCCCCTTTGGGAGAGACCTTTACACAGCAGTGGGCGTCTAAAGGTTAACATGATGATGATCTTAAAGCTCATTAGTATTCTTGCTTAAACGTGGTCTTCATGTCTGCCATTACGACTTTCTTTCTTCAATCATTGTTTATTTAGAACTAGCGACCCGGTCCGGCTTGGCATGGGCCTATAGCCTTCCTCGATAAATGGACTATCCAACACAAAAATAATTTTTCGATTCGAACCAGTAGATCCTGAGATTAGCGCGTTCAACCAAATAAACAAACAAACTCTTCAGCTTTATAATATTAGTATAAATATTTTTTTATTATATCTTCCTTTAAACTACAAACCTTCATCTAATTTCTTCACGTTTCCATATGTAATACTGGCTTGCCGCATTCAATCAGTCGATCTATGAAAATTATAAATCACGTAGGTTAATACCGAAACAGCGCGTCATGTTTTAATTGATATCGAAGTGTTAACATGGCTGATGGATTTTACTACCCGTTCCAATCGTCAATTATATACAACGTTCCAATCTAAGCCGTGTGAAAATTACAAGCAATTTTGCTGTTTACTGGGAGACGAACCAATAACTAGTGTAATAAAACTATGTAACTTGTGTGTTCCATCTTTGAGATAATTTTTGTGTTTTGGAAATTTTCTAATTTAAATTTAAGGATTTTGAAATGTTTTGAGGTCCACTTTGCATGCACCGATAATGCTTTTAGATACATTGCGCGTACATAAACACAATTCTCAATGTCACTGTTATTGTGACTTCAAATTAATTTGTAAAAAGGTGTGTTCTTATCTTTAGATTAGAAAAAGTTGAAGAATTCTTCTGGGCTGTCTTTTATAGCTAACTAAAGTAAACATTAAGGTATCTATTAAAATTACACCAAAAGCTATGGTTTATGGTTTATTTCTCAAAACTGAATACAATTATTCACTTAATGAGAAACACTAGTTACATACCTACATAAGTAAGCGTTCCTTGGAACGAGTATCGGAACGGTATGTTAAAAACTAGGAGTAAGTACCTACAGTATTGTTAGTCGATAAGTTATTACAATGTTAGTAAAACAAAATATTCAAAATAAATAAATAAATAGATAAAACATTTAAAAAATATTAATAGTGATATAGGTAATCTGTAAAAAGGTGTTAAGACTGGGTTCAACACTGAATCCAAAAGCTAAGCCAATGAAATCTATAATAATCATACTCCATTTACAGCATTAGATCTTTTTTTTGTAAATTGTACCGTAGCTTTAAGCTACTGTATGGACTTTCGACATTATGGAACGCAATAAAGAATATGAATATGTCATAATCATTTTTGTATGAACTTAGAATTGTAACAAATACTTTGATCCCTTTAGCTATCGAGAGGTGTAATTACATTTTGGATTTCAATGATATCATACAGGGTGAAATTGAATTCATGAGCAAATTTTTAAGAAGTGACTTAGACCACGAACCTGAACAACTTTCATTATGGGGCCAAATAAAATATCGCGAAAAAAAAATCTGTTCCGTAAGGAGGTTCTCAACAATAATTTTTTTACAAAAATAATTTTCAAAATCGCTTTACATTTGCCGGAGAAATCGCGTAACAAATATAAAAAAAAAAAATACATACATCGTCTGTATATGATGGATAGGGTATGTGCCTCAAGGGTGATCCCATATAAATTTAAAAATCGAACTTTCAATCTCTGTTTTGACTGTGTTGCCATTTCTTAATGGGTTTGGATGATAAGGAAGTACTAAAAAGCAAAACTAAAAAGACAACTGCATTCAAAAACCAAAAAGTGAAAAATAACTTTAAAACAAAACAACAAATAGAACAGCCAAGCCACCGACTTCCGAAACTAAAGTCATGTGTGTTCGGTTTTAAAATTATTTGTAAAAAAGTATTATTGTAAAAAAGTTTTTTTTGTTATGATCAGTTTTCTGAATTGCTTTCCACTGTAGATGCAAATTTAAAGAAGTATTCACGTCAAAATGGTGGAAATATAGTCAAGGTTAGACTTCGTTGACTTAAAAGTAACATAACAACAATTTATTAATAAGATATTAATGAGATAACATTTAGAATGTATTATCTAATAGCTAGGACAATAATAAAGTCTGACTCACATCGAATTGTAGATTTTACTCTTTGGTATTTATACGAAGACATGATAGGTAATTCCTAAAACAGGACGATTTTGTAGTTTGAACCTTGATCTAACAACTTGTAAACAGACAATTCGTTAAATGTCAAAATTCACATATTATCCTTAACAAATTCGTGAGACGATAAGTCTGCTCATAATAATATAATATTGAATAATGTGAGTTTTTCTACAGAAGTTGGGTCGCTGACTCCTAGACTATAAAAAGTTTTTGATGCGAAAATGAGCCTTAATTCTATACTGATAAAAGTGTAGTGTTTAGTAAAGGAAGTATGTTAAAATTATTTTTTATTGTATGTGGAATGGGTTAGTAGTTTTGTGTGTCGTCAATTGTTTTTATGGGAGTAGAGCCATCAAATAGTTTATGTATGAAAATCTATGTGTGCCTTGCCTCCATTTAAATGACCACAAAACGATAATGTAGTTGTGCCTATAAAGTAAGATAAGAATCAAATAAAAATAAAAGCCTAATTCCAACTGATCGGGCCTTGCTAGCATGACGCGCAGATCTTCACTATGACCAGCACCATTTAGCTCAACCATTTTGAAGGAAACCGAGTGATTCAACGTAAATTCTCCCTGATGAGCTGTCCAGTAATAGCATTATAATAATAATAATAATATGTGGGGACATTTTCACACACGGCCATCTGACCCCAAACTAGGGAGACCCTGTACTATGGGTGTCAGACAGCTGATATACATACATAAATAATTTTTTTTTTTGTAAATACATACATTTATAGGTAGACAACACCCAGACACAAGGGAAACACAAGTGCTCATCACACAAATGTTTACCCTGGGCGGGAATCGAACCCGCAACACGCTGCGCAGCAGTCGATCGCTCAGCCACTGTGTCAACCGTGTCGTCAAACTTAACGCCATTATATAGAATAACAGCTCACCTCATTCAAACTTTACAAAAATTTTCAGAGATAATTATATTTGTACTAGCTGACCCGACAGACGTTGTCCTGTCCCGATCTACGGGGGATGAAAAAGGGGTGAAAAAAGGGGGATGAAAAATAGATGTTGGCCGATTCTCAGACCTACCCAATATGTACACAAAATTTCATCAGAATTGGTCAAGCCGTTTCAGAGGAGTACGGGAACGAAAACTGTGACACGAGAATTTTGTATATAAGATAGAATAAATAGTACATATTTGAATATATGTAAGTACATACCTAAATAGACTGATATTCTAAATATTTGATTGATTTACTACTTACTTGATTTGACATTCTAGCATTTATCTGAAATTTAATTAATTGACATTGTTTAATTTTTATTTCTTTTTTCGAATTTAGCATTCAATAATTTATTATTTACTTTTATGCCTCAGAAAACCACCGGACAAACATTCGCTATCTTAAGATTTTATGTTTTACCATTTGACATTTCTGTTTACCTAAAATTTAATTCTGTAACTGATATCACAATATTACATTTTTTTTAATACAACATTATTTGTACGCCTAATGGCAAAGCATGGAGATATTATTTAAATATTGTAACATCTCACACACTATGTAACCTATGTTTATAAATAAAAATTCTGATTCTGATTCTGATTCTGATTCTGCATCGATCGATTAAAGGTCTACGCTTGTCACGGTCGGTCTGCGGATGGCTGACCATCAATTACATACAGAGTTCCCTCCGTGCCTCAGAAAGGACGTAAAACCGTTGCTCCCGGCTGTCATTCGTGCATTGTTGACAGTCGTTATGGGTAGTCGGAAGTCAGAAAGTCTGATAACCAGTCTTACCAAGGGGTATCGTGTTACCCAGTAACTGGGTTGTGGATGTCCGATAGGCAGACGCTCCATGTGATTGTGTGATGATTCTAGCAAGGGCCGTCACCTTCATCTGTTCTTTCCATCCGTTCGTGAGCAGCTGGCCAGGACATGGCTGGAGGTGGACCACTGTGTTGCCCAATTTCTAACAGGTCATGGCAACTTTAAAAGTAAATTATTTTCTTTCAAGCTTGTTGCTTCGCCTTTGTGTCAATGTTCTACATCTGACTGTGAATACGAACAATCTGCACATCATATCTTATGGGAGTGTATTCTTTGGCAGAAAGAACGCAATATTATGTTAGATAGTGTACAGGCTACATCCGGAGCGATTTATTATGCGGACCTTGTGGAAACTAGAACTTTCCGTGCGTTCAAGCGATTTTGCCATACCTATTATTGGAATCAAATATTATATATTCTGTCTCCTGCTTGATTTAATTTTTATGGGCTTGTCCCAATAAAAAAAAAAAGCTTTTTACAAAAAAGACAACCGCCTTCAAAAAGTGAAAAATAACTTTAGCACAGAACACACATTGACTTTAAGTTTCGAAATTCAGTGGCTTTGTTTTGTTTGTTGTTTTGTATTGCCACCGACTTCCGAAACTAAAGTCAATGTGTGTTCTGTGCTAAAGTTATTTTTCACTTTTTGAAGGCGGTTGTCTTTTTTGTAAAAAGCTTTTTATTTTCCGCTTTTTAGTACCTCCTTCTCATTCAAATCTATTAAGAAGAGATTGAAAGTTAACTACTACAAAGATTGATGAAACTAAAACGTTGTCTATGTAAAATTTTTGGGTATTTGTTGATTTTTAAAAAAGTGCTGAATCAATTTCGATAAAATTTATATGGGACCACCCCTGAAACATACCCTATCTATAAAAAAAAGAATTTTCAAAATCGGTTTACGTTTGCCTGAGAAATCGCGTAACAAATCGCGCACATACCTAATGCAAATTTAAGACTTATACGGTTTTCTCATGGATGCCATGGTCAGAACTGGACCAAATTAAAATGGGACCACACGGGAAGCACTAGCTTCTAAATAAAAAAAAGAATCATCAAAATCGGTTCACCCAGTCCCGAGAAATCAAGTAACAAACATAAAAAAAAAAAAAAAAAAAAACATACAGACGAATTGATAACCTCCTCCTTTTTTGAAGTCGGTTGAAAAGACGCTACATGTAAAACACTGGTAAACCGCTGCCTCCGGTTAGACTGGAAGACGAACCCAACATAGGGGGAAGGCTGGCAGATGATGATGAGTACTGCATATGCTACGGAATGAGAACCCATCTCAACATTAGGTACTTAGGTTAGACTTATACACTAGACAAGAGTGAATAGTTTTGAGAGAAAAGGTTTCATAGTGTACCTGCACTATGAAACCTTGTCTCTATTAGGATCAATAAGGACTGAATTTTGATGACACAATTGGTGTAGTGGCTTCCCGTAGGTAGTTTGATTCCCGCACGGAACATAAATAATAGGGTATTTTACTATAAATGAGAAAAAATCTATAAATATATTATTGAGAACTAATGAATGTAACTAATATTTTTTTTAATTCAATTCAAAGTTTTCAGTTCAATTAATCTGTTAATAACACCATGAAATAGTAGCCGCCATGTTATTACGTTTAATATTGTCAACTGTCAGTCAACCGATTGGCTTTTTACTTTAATTATTTTCGTAACCAACGTAATTTTTTAATTATCAACATCTTTTACAAAATATTATTTTAATTCTTTTTAAATTATAAACAATTACCATATCCAATATCAGCGCATTTGTTACACAGCAAACTGACGTCATTTCCGCAGAGCAATATGGCGTCCACTACGAGGCGTTTTGAAAATTTGAAAACTTTGATGCTGTTGGCACTTATCGATTGAATAAAATTTTGTGGTTTTTATGGTAGCATATTTTTTATTTATTAGCACTACAGAATTTAACTGGGACACTTTTTAAAAATGGGTGTCAATGGTGTATGGCTTCCAGATTTTTGTTCCAGGTCTGAAATAGGGTCTAAAGAAAAGTCCTCCTGTGCCCTTAGTTTGTGTTCGTTTGGGCTAATCTCAAAAACAACTGTACAGTCAACAGCAAAAGTAGATGATTAAAATCCGAAATACAATACTAATTTACTAACACTAATTTATATAATTTATTATTAGTTTATTTATTAAAAGTATGTGATTGTCACACACATACTTTTGAATCACTTCGACGTCACACAGTTCTGACGCGAACTCCGTTCATTAGGTTTGAATTTCTGATTTTGATCATCTACTTTTGCTGTTGACTGTACTTACGGACTATCATTATGTTTTTTTACCAATAGAACGAGGAATTATCTAGAAAGGTTATAGGCTATTAAATGAGTCAAAGATCGTATTCTTTGACCCCGTTTGAATGATGTTTCGTAAGCATGGAGGTTTCCGGATGAAGGATGCGGGACCCTAGTACAATATAAAAATATATGGATAGGTATCGTACTTAAGTACCTTTAAATGAACGAACGAACGAACGATACCTATAAGCCTTGCTTTTTTTGGTCCGGGGTGGAAAATCCTAATAGATGTCCGCCGCCCCGGGGCGGGCAAAAGGGTTTGTCAGACTCTTACTGACTAAAAACCATCCCGGTGTTCCATCTCACGCCTACACCGGGGGTCGCGGGAACAGATGATATTTCTACCTCTTCAAGTCAGGAGGGTGGGGAGGGGAGGGGGGACATTTGACCAGGAGCCGTGCTCTCTCCCGAGCCAGCGCTCGAACACCGGCCGGGCGGGTAGGGCGTAAATGCCTGTCCCGCAATTTCATCACCAGGACCTCGTGAAGTTGCGACCGACGTAGCTCCGTCTGTCATGTAAGTACACCACGCCACGCCGGTACGGCAGGTTTTGGTTATGTAGCTCTGTCATCATTAGCAAATTTGACGTCGGCAACACGACATGCCGCAACAGCTGCTCAGTACAGAATCGAATGCGCATCAGCGAGGTCTTCGTAACCATCAAAATAATTTGATAGCTGCGAATTCAAAGCACACACCAGCGCCTTATTTTTTATTATCGTTATGGAAAAAACGAGATGGTGCTATTCATCTCGTTTTTTTCTCTCGCATTGGATCAATGATAGCTCTAACCTAACCTAGACTTTTGGTATCGTAGAAACGTATATTAATATTGTAGAGAAGGTACTGCAATATCCTGATGTAAACCCTTTGTATCTGAATATACTCATTCAATCATAAATACTTACACTAAACACACTCTTATTGCTACCTTTTCACAATATTTTCATTGAGTCAAGCCTTTGTGAGTATCTAAACCTGTTCATTAATAACTATGCTTGCCTAAATTGCCATAAAATTGTATGAAAAACATAAGAAAATTAAGAAAACCTGAATACAATCTGGGTGTCTTCAATGCACGAGTGAACCGGTTCATTCTAGGCAGGCGAACTCCTCCTTAGACCGCATCATCACGAGTTGCAGTCAAATGCAAACCAGAATAATTATAAAAAAGCCTGTCCCGCCATTCCGTCACCAGGACCTCGAGAAGTTGCGACCGACGTAGTTCCATCTATTGGCGTTGGAAACCAAGTCACCGCGCGGTGCGGTAATCAGGGCAAACCCTTGACCGAGCCGCATAATGAAAGCTTACCGAATTTTGGTCGTTGCTCTTGGCTTTAAAACCAATGGCGGAAATTTGAAATGCCGTAGGGCTTAGACCAGAATATATAGGGTGACTGGTAATTAGTGTACGATACTTAAACACGTGATTGTGTTCATGATAACAAACAACTTTCCCAAAGAAATAAAGTTTTTTATACTGGTTCACTTTTATCACAATAACACAACAGCCGTATGAAATTCACGCGCGCGCACACCTGTGATCTAAAGTGAACCAGTACAAAAAACTTTATTTCTTTGGGAAAGTTGTTTGTTATCATGAACACAATCACGTGTTTAAGTATCGTACACTAATTACCAGTCGCCCTATATATAAAAAAACATTGATTTATGCCAAAGTATGCGATAAATAACGTTTTTTCCATTTTCAATATCATTTCAAGTACACTTTATAGTTAGCATCATCTTATTAGACTTGTAATGGCTGCACGAGGATGTTTCTCGCCCGTGGTACCGCCAGGCACTCGTTGGCAGCAAAAACTAGTGACGTCACTACTTTTGTTTTTATCTTACGTTGTGTGTAGTAAAGGATAATACGGTGGATCAACTTGATTCGGTCGTTGAGATTTAAAGTCAAAATTATAAGTATAAGTATTGAAAGTTAGGCGGAGACAGCAAAGCTATTTTTGGAGCAGGTAGGCTTAGAAGGTATCAATAGGAAAATAAAAAAATACCTACACAAAATAAACCCGTTAGAATACCTTGTCACGAAAGCTCGGGTCTAATCTTACTGATTTATTTGCATAAAATTGTCAATAAATTAGTGGTCTGATAGTCCTTGCAAGCTTGCTAAGGGTAGTCTGCTGACAGATGCAATGATATATCTCCCAAGTCCTTCTAGGAACTTTTGTCCCACACAACCTCCAACCAGCCTTTGCGTTACGCATCCAGGTCATCTTGCCACCTCTTTCTGAACCAACCTCACCGTGACATTCTCATCAGTGACGTTTATTATGTTCTCTATTTTCAACCGACTGGAGGGCACGAGACCATGTGGTCGATCGCCTACCCTGGACAGACTCCATCAACCAAGATCCCTGTGGCAGAATATGCTCTCCATGCAGCCAATAGAGGCTGGTGGAGAAGGATCGCGAAGGCTGCGAGCGCAGTTGTGGGCAAAGTCCCATGACCACTTTGTCGAGAGTGAACGACTAAGAAGAAAAATTTTCAACCACTCCGCAATAATTCTTAATAAGTCTATTAAAATACTATGAAATAAACGACTCATCCAGCATTAACTATTCTTAAACGTTAAACACAAATCATGTTCAACCTTTGGAATATTCATGACTTAAACTGTGGATAATCTTCAATGATTTAGCGTTAAGTATTGCGACATGCCGCCCGGCTGAGCAGTCACGCGCCTGCGCCGGTGCCAGGTACGTTTTAAGAAGATGATTCTACTTTACAATGATTTTGCTGTATTGTAAAAAATAAAACCTCTTGTGTAAAGTAGAAATTGTTCATAATGGCGGTCTTATTGGTCGCAAATAGTTATGATAATTTCTGTAGTATGTCGTTTTTATGGTAATATCAAAGGATAATGTCTGGAAATGTTCTTTGAATAATTTCGAGGTTTCATGGAGTAGATATCTAGTCATTTATAAATAATCGTTATTATTACCAATTACATTTGTTTAATTACAGGTTCACACCCAACACTCCAATGTACGCAGTCATTACCAGAGGTAGTAGACAAATTGTAAAGTGTCATCTTCTGAAATACTGCCAAAAAGCAAGTGTGTATGTCTCAATAAAGTCCATTATAATACATGGTGCAAACGTCCCTTTGTGCTTAGTTCTGTTCTGTGTTTGATAATGAGGGAAGTGGAAAATAGCTTTTTTTTTCTTACTCCTCCGCTGTTCTTTTCTGATTAATTTCGTTGCGGGATCCAAGACAGTTGAATCGTTTCTCTGGGACTCGGCGAGCTTCATTGACCCGGTGCTTTTCTGGTGGTCGCCACTGTTGATTCTGGCTTACAGGAGTTGCAGTGGTTTGGGAATAGTGTGGCGAACTTGTTATTTATAAAGAAAACTCGTTTCGAAACGCTTTTTCGATAAAAGTACCCTCTGGAAGTACTGAGTACAGAAATCATTTACTCATAAAGAGCTACGCTATTGCCTAAAGCAGCAGGTTATTTTTTATGGTGTACTTAATTTCCACGTGGACAAATCCACTAAGTAGATACTAGTCTGATATTTTTCTTGAATTTTACACTGAGTAGTTGTTGATATCCTCCATCCATCACAAACAAGATAACATGAGATTTGATAGCAATATTATTATAAAGCTAGAGAAGATTACAATGGTGCTGAGTTTTCTATGTATAATTACGTAAACATCTTTTTTTATATTCTTAAAAGCTTGCGTTTAGTCGCAACTCACCTGATCTTAAGTGCTGATGTGGATTAAGGTAGAGCACGATTTCCTAGGATAACCCGGTTCACTTGGTTACCTATTTTTGTTATTTTTTAACTATGCACCTGCCATGTTATCTCTTCACCACCCTTGGTTGACTGGTAGAGAATGCCTAAGGCATTAAGTCCCCCTTTGTACCTTTGTGCATGAACTATAAATAAATAAATAAGCTTACATAGTTTCCACAAACTCTAAAACCACTTAGTTACTTTAAAAAAAATTGTTCTCACCAAGTTTTTCAGTTTCCTTATTACGTCGGAACGAAGTAAATTGTTACGTGCAAAGTGCGAAATTACAAATAGTTACGATGAATTTTCTTTTTCGAAGATAAAATATACCTACCAAGTTATTTAGCACGATTTTGTTCTGAGCTAAAAATGGTATAATACTTACATTGATGACCTTTAAGCAATTTTGACAAACTGCTTGGTAACTAAACGAGACTAACAGACATGAAAATGATCATACAAAAAATGATTTTTTTTTAACTGTTGGTTGTTTTTGAAGGTTGTCTTAAAAAACTGCAAAGTAAAACATAACTTTTTTCTTTTTAATTAAATGTTTGTTGTTTTGTATTGCCACCTACTTCTGATATTATTTTTTTTTTTACTTTGTAGGTTTTCAAAGCAGTTGTAATTTTTTACATCTATTCTTTTTATTGCCTACTTCTTATTATCCAAATCAATTAAGAAACGGTAACACTAAAAAGTCACAGGAAAGAAAAAATAAGATTTATTCCAGGTATTTTGATGTAAAATCAAATTAACAATCGTACCGATTTTGATGAAATTTCTATGGACTAATCTGAAAGTAAAAAACATAATAAAATATACAACTAAATTGAAAAACTCCACCTGAAGTCGGTTAAAAAGACAGTGTTCAGAATAATTACGTCTAAGCAAATCCAATTGATTTACTGGTTATTTTTAACTGTGAACATGACGATGCTAGCCACTATATTTTACACCAGGCACAATAGATCTTCTACACTCTACCTTTGTAGGATTACAGATTATTTTTGCATGGCAAATCAGCACAATGAATTATGTCACGTAAACAATTGAGTAATTAATAAAAAAACTTGTTATTTACACTCGGAAAGTCGGAATAGACTGCTTGTCATTTCAGGTTATAAAAAAGACTCAACAGCTGTATCGTTTTCGGTGTTGATGCTTAGATCCATGTACTTACCTACAGGGTCAAAGTTGTGGTGAAGCTTTGGATTTAGAACATGAGCATTTAAATTTCGAGTCCCTTGTTTCATAAATTTTGACCTTGTAACTAGGTATTGCACTTTTATATGGAATAGCGGGATATTGACCAGAAGATGGGCAGCGGCGTCCTTCTGAGTACCATAACGCCTACTGCGATCGCCAACATGCATCGGCCAAGCATGGCGATTACGGACGATTACGGATTCCACGCGTCATGTTCGTGAACGGGCGCTGTCAGTAGAGATTGGTCAACTCTTAACTGCCATGGCTTTTATCTTTTTATCTTGATTCTTTTGTTTAATGCATTGTATTGGTCTTTACCTGCATTGTTTTCACATATAGAAGCAACGTGGATAATGTAATCAGCAACTAGATTAAAATTTTTCAATATGACGTTCAAAAGTGCCTTTAATGGTCTAATTAAAATAATTGATTTGACTTCGACTTTGGGCAAGCGTAGTGTAGGACGTGCGCCCTGCGACGATTCGAAGAAAGTGGCTGGCAGCGGATGGATGCGTGCTGCCGAAGGACGGGTTGGTTGGCGATCTCTGGGGGAGGTGTACGTTCAGCAGTGGATGGCAATAGGCTGACATAAAAATGGATGAATATAACGGGGTGAAAAGGGATGCAGGGGTGAATCGGGACATAACTTTAATGAGGATTTTAACATTGAAATAATATAGCTTGTTACCAACGAGGACACTGGAAAAAAGTATGTAATATTGAGTCATTCATTAGAGTCATTTTTGTCAACAAACCATATTATTTCAGCGTTAAAATCCCCTTTAAAGTTTCGTTCCGATTCAGTCCTTCACTTAACGGTAACTTCACGGTACTTAATTTGATGGGCAGTCTGCTTATTTATTTATTTACGTAAAGTTTCAGTCACAGGTTCAAAGTTCACCCAGCAGTCTGCGCAGTTAAACTCTATTTATGATATGTCTTTTTATCTCTAAATGTGCATTTAACTGCCTGTATCTATAAAATTTACAGTAGATAAAACTGCCTAGTAAACTGTCTAGACTGTAAATGTTCGAGACTTAAGAAAAGGCACATAAAGGTGAAAAACCAATCGAATTGAGAAACTCCAAACGCAAAAGAGATAAGTATCCATGTCGTCGGGAATAGTTGAAGATTCCTTAGAAACCAATGGGGGCTTTCAAATGAAATTTTATTAAATCATTGAACTGTTTATTCTCTATATATTGTATTTTATTTTATTCATAAAAACCTATCGGTTTCTAAGTAAACTTCAACTGTTTCCGGCGACATGGATACTTATCTCCTTTGGTGACCGTACATCGATTACTCTAAGATTTATGATCCGATTTACGTAATTTTATTTAGTTTGATGCAGAATAGTTGACATTTGTTCCCATAAAAATTTAACATAGTTTGGCCCAGTACTTTTCATTTTATGAACTTTTTTTTATTTATTTTTGTTTGACCACGCATAACTTTTTTCAGTGTAGTCCGATTTGATTGATTTTTTTTAATTGATAGCGTATCCCTCAAATTTTGTCCCATATATATTTGGTAGGGTAGAAAATTAAGGGATGGCAGATTTTTTTTGATGTCACGGTTTCGTAATTAATTTGTATGATAAGAAGTACGCACTGAAAAGCGAAAAAAAAAAGTTTTTTTTACAAAAAAGACAACCGCCTTCAAAAAGTAAAAAATAACTTTCAAATCACAAGTCGGTGGCTATACAAAACAACAAGCAAAACCAAAGCCGCCGACTTGTGGAATTGAAAGTTATTTTTTACTTTTTGAAGGCGGTTGTCTTTTTTGTAAAAAACTTTTTTTATCGGTCAATTGTTAACTCGGCCCGGTTTTAATGCGACTGATACAATGCAGATGGTGATTTAATATAATTTGGAAAAGAAACCGAATTATAGCTGCCTTTAATGTGTGTGTAATGTCTTCTTATCTCTTGAGAGTACTTATAAAATAAAATATGAGAACAGCACATTTTTTGTACTTTATTAGTAAGAACAAAATTCTTAATAATTAATTACGATCTAGTCTAAAATACCAGGAGCAATCTAACTTTGCCTTATGTGTCCATTTCGACTTTTAGTCACATTAGAATCTGATAGAATTTATAGAAACACTATCTTCATGCTTCATGTGTTAGGTATAGCACAATATTGTTAAGTTACTATTAGATATCCATTCACTTTGTACCACGTATATCGACTTTGTACTCGTACACTACACTAGTTCTTTTTACTAACAATATTTACACGAATAATAAAACAAAAAACATGTACTTACTTACATTAATTAAATAATCATATGAACAAAGACTTTGTATCTCGAATAGTCGGCACAAACTGCTATGATACACAGAATGCGCCAAAAAAAGCTTTTTACAAAAAGACAACCGCCTTCAAAAACTAAAAAGTGAAAAATAACTACAGCACAGAACATACATTGACTTTAGTTTCGAAATTCAGTGGCTTTGTTCTGTTTGTTGTTTTGTATTGCCACCGACTTCCGAAACTAAAGTCAATGTGTGTTCTGTGCTGTAGTTATTTTTCACTTTTTAGTTTTTGAAGGCGGTTGTCTTTTTTGTAAAAAGCTTTTTATTTTCCGCTTTTTAGTACCTCCTTCTCATCCAAATCTATTAAGGCGAGATTGAAAGTTAACTACTACAAAGATTGATGAAACTAAAACGTCGTGTATGTAAAATTTTTGGGTATTTGTTGATTTTTCAAAAAGTGCTGAATCAATTTCGATAAAATTAATATGGGACCACTCCTGAAGCATACCCTATCCATAAAATAAAGAATTTTCAAAATCGGTTTACGTTTGCCGGAGAAATCGCGTAACAAATCGTGTACATACTTAATGCAAATTTAAGACTTATACGGTTTTCTCATGTATGCCATTGTCAGAACTGGACCAAATTAAAATGGGACCACACGGGAAGCACTAGCTTTCAAATAAAAAAAGAATCATCAAAATCGGTTAACCCAGTCCACAGTATTCAGGTAACAAACATAAAAAAAAAAACAAAATAAAAACGAATTGATAACCTCCTCCTTTTTTGAAGTCGGTTGAAAATAGCTCAAAGATACGGCTGCTTAAAGTTTTGGTGTTCACGTTCAATCCTTCAGGCTGGAATAATTTCCTGTACCTATAGCTAATATCGTGATACCGATATTTACATAGCCTACAGCTAATTATTCCGGGTGTGGACTTTGTGTAGGTACATCAACAGTGGCGTAGCGTGTCTTGTCGGGGCCCCGTATAAAAAATTTGCTTGGAGGCCCTTATATGGGGGTAAAGAAGAAAAAAAAAAAATAAAAAAAAAAAAAAAAACGAAAAAAAGAACCTTGTCCCTTTTCTGTTTACTTTTTCTTTTCTCAGCGCCGCTGGGATAATCTCTTTTCCTTTCACTCATTTCTTTTACAAATCGCTACTAATACTGCTAAACCAGAAGAACAATATTGTTTGTACTGAATTACAATGTAATGCACATTTATCTACATAAAGCGCGTAAATAAACACTGCACTGCACTCCGTGGTTTAACATTCAATGTAAAGTACAACAACGTACACGTACATCGCGATATCGATACGCTTAAGGCGGGAAAAAAAGTAAAATTGCTTTATAGAATTTTGTCATTTGTAAAATAAAATAAATTAGAAAGTTTTTATTTTTTTTCCTTACGCACTTTGGGGGCCCCCGTGGCCCGGGGGCCCCGTATAATTGATACGGCAGATACGGCGGTAGCTACGCCCCTGTACATCAATCAAACATTCAACTAATAACTCGAACCATTGCTGGAGGTAAAGCTACTTGTACCGTTATGTGTGTATGATTTAAAATTGGTTCACGAAATGACGATATAGTCTCAATTCATGTATGTATGATCAATGCTATTTTTTTATAACTAGCTTTTGCCCGCGACTACCTCCGCTGGAATGTCGGTTATCGCGAAGGTAGACGAAGTCGCGGGCTAAAAAGTAGAACATGCCCTTCCCCAGGGTTCAAGCTAACTTCATACCAAATTCGTTCGAAATCGGTTCAGCCGTTTCGTCGTAGAATAGGGTATTTTACAAAAAAAAATCTAATTAGTTCGTTAGTTAGATTTTCGAAAAATATTGGAAACGTATTTTTAGTTTTATCAAATACATAAAAACTGACGAAGCTAAAACGCATCAAAGATCATGAGTGGGGCTTTGTGACGTCACTTCGCCAGTAAAAGTGTACTGACATAGTGATGTCACACGAGTTTTCGACGCACTGTATAGTCTTCATTTTTTGTTTACGTGAAAAAAAAAAATACTATAATAATAATAATAATATGTGGGGACATTTCACACACGGCCATCTGACCCCAAACTAGGGAGACCCTGTACTATGGGTGTCAGACAGCTGATATATATACACAAATATATTTTAAATACAAACATATATAGATAAACAACACCCAGACACAAGGCAAACACAAGTGCTCATCACACAAATATTTACCCTGGGCGGGAATCGAACCCGCAACACGCTGCGCAGCATTCGATCGCTCAGCCACTGCGCCAACCGTGTCGTCAAAACCGTGTCGTGAAAAAAGAAAAAACATGTGTCCAATATTTTTTGGAAATCTATCTGACGGACTAGTACTATAAATTAAGTATTTATTATATACAAAGCTTAGAAATAAATATAAACACATAATATGTACAATGCTCACAGGGCATCAAAAAACTCGTCCGCATCGCTCTCAATGGGACAAGTGCCCAAAAGGCTAGCAGCATTACCACGTTGAATGGCAATGCTGCAATGCATCGCTGTCAATGCGGTGCAGTTGTCGACTGCCTCGGTCACCATGGCCTTTCCTGCTGTAAGAGCGCCGGCCGGATAGCGCGGCACGCCAGCATTAATGACATCATCCGTCGTGCTCTTGCCTCCGCCGGCGTGCCAGCTGTGTTAGAACCTATTGGCTTGGCACGTGACGATGGAACGACCAGATGGAATGACCATAATGCCGTGGAAGTTGGGTAGGCCTTTGGTGTGGGATGCAACTTGTGTCGACACCCTTGCGCCA
Organism: Charanyca ferruginea; assembly: GCA_947361185.1. NCBI lineage: Eukaryota > Metazoa > Arthropoda > Insecta > Lepidoptera > Noctuidae > Charanyca > Charanyca ferruginea. The sequence goes on along the minus strand of OX376075.1, from coordinate 22,253,729 downwards.
TCCCATCTTCCCAGCACGTCGTGTTGTGCTGGGCCGGCTGCTGCAGGTGCGGAAAACCTCAAACGGCGTAAAAAAACCTTCTTGAAAGTTATATGTTTGAGCCGTTTGGGGTCGAAACATTAGGGCCATGGGGCCCGAGTGCTCACCTTGTTTTTAGGGACATTGCAAAGCGGCTGGTCGACTCTTCACGTGACCAAAGGGCTGGCCTTTTCTTGGGCCAAAGAACGGACTAGTTAGATTTTTTTTGGTAAAATACCCTATTACTCTCGCATTTATAATATTAAGTAAGGAAGTATGGATAGTAGAAATGGATTAGGGGTTAGTCAACACCTTTTGTATACATGGGATCTTCTGTATTTGTCAAGCAGTCGGTTAGTTAGTCAAAGGTTGAAGCTGCTCATTCCAAAACGTAGGTAGGTCTCTATGGAGAAGAACGAACAAGGAACTACAATGACATTCTTTACAATCAAGTTGTTACAAAATCCTGGATACATAATTCATGTTGCTTCTACTTATAGGTGCTATTATGATGACAGTTATACAGGTAGAACCTTGCAACTACTTGTTACAATGTTGCATAGATATTTGTGAGTGTGCTATCTTAGCAGGAGCTCGTCGCTAAGAACCTAGGTTGAAAATTATATAATATAAGAACTGACATGAGAAAATAACGTAAACTTTTATGTGAGATCTATATCAAACCTGGGGGCCAAGTCTGCTATTTTTATAATTTCGCCATTCCAACACGATCCCGTTGTCATTTTGCTAAAAGTTCGTAATCGGCTAAATTCATTATGGCTGATCATTGGTCGGTCGATCATTGGTCGGAACAAGCGCCCAACAAGAAGAACAATTAAAAAACGCGAAAGAGACTTCCGTCAAAAAAATGCCCCCACCACCGCCAATTATAATAGATGGAGTTCAGAACTACCAAACGTTCTACGACTCACTAATTGAAACAATACCAGCTGAATCATTTACCGCAAAGATGATGAATGGTGATTGTGTAAAGGTTAACGCGAAAAAAGAAGACTCTTATAGAGAAATTACCAGGTTCTTAACAGAAAAAGACCACCATTGGCATTCTTACGAGAATAAGCAAGCTAGACCAATTAGAGTTGTTGTGAAGAAATTACATTCATCTTGCCAACCTGATCGTATCAAAGACGATCTCACAGCACAAGGCCTAAAAATAGAAAAAGTAGACAACAAATTGAGCTGGAGAAGTAAAGAACCACTCAACATGTTCGTTTTATCATTCAGTAACGAGGAAGATGTCAACAAAATCTATGGCATAAAGTATATTTTAGGGTGTAAAATTGAGATACACCCACTTAAAAATCCGAAACTCATTCCCCAATGCAAGAGATGCCAGGCGTATGGGCATACTCATAAATACTGCAGAAAAGAGCCAAGGTGCGTAAAATGCACGGGCAAGCATCTTACTGCCGACTGTACCAAATCTCCGCAAGAGAAACCAAAATGTGTTCACTGTGGTCTGCCGCACCCTGCCAACTATAGAGGGTGTGAAGTAGCTAAGCAGATCCAAATTATGAAAAATAAAAATATTAAAAAGAAAGTGGTGGTACCAACTACCCAACAGTCTCTTCCCTCACGAAATCTCGACCAACAGACACAGAAAGCAAGTGCCCTGTCAACTGCGAAACCCATGCATGTAACCAACACTGGTTCCTATGCGGAAGCTGTAAAACAAAGGTCACAGCCTTTGAACCTAGAGGATAAAATTAATCAGATCTTAAAGTGTATAACCTCATTTGACAAAAGATTAGAGAAATTGGAATCTAGCACTAAAACAGCTGTTTTAAATAATTAAAAATGAATAACACTCTTAAAATAATGGCGTGGAATTCTAATGGGCTCCTTAAACATCAAAATGAGTTGCAGGCGGTCCTAGACACAGAAAATATAGACGTGTGTTTGGTATCCGAAACGCACTTCACTAAGCAATCTTTTATCAAATTTAGAGGATACATGACATATAATTCGCTCCACCCTGACAACTCTGCTAGAGGAGGTAGCGCAGTTATAATCAAAGACAGCATTAGTCACTACGTGCAGTGTAAATATGAAGAACAAGATATTCAAGCCGTGGCAGTATCCGTTAAAACCAAATTTTGTCACGTGTCCATTGCAGCCATATACTGTCCTCCACGGCACATGATACGAAAAGAGCGATATTTACATCTCTTTGAACTATTAGGCCAGAAATTTATCCTAGGTGGCGATTTTAATGCTAAGCATACGCATTGGGGATCAAGACTTACTACATCTAAGGGAAAGCAGCTATTGAGCGCAGTTAAACATACACATTCCGAAGTTAAGAGCACAGGTAAACCAACGTACTGGCCCACTGACCACCAGAAAATACCGGATCTTATAGATTTCTTTATATGCAAAAATATATCAGCCAATTACATCAGTTTGGAGGAAGGTTTCTATATGAACTCGGACCATTCTTCGATAATACTAATGCTTAGCCAAAAAGTCTTACTCAAAGAAAGCCATTTAACCCTGGTTAATAAGTTCACAGATTGGGAAAGTTTTGCCTTTGATCTAGATAATATTATCGACCTTAAAACTCCGATAAAAAAGCAAGATCAGCTTGACTCAGAAGTAAACAAATATATTGTTAACATTCAACAATGCGCGTGGAACAACACACCGCAATTAAAATGTAAATATAAGGGATTTGTCTATCCTAAGGAAATTGTGGATTTACTATCTGAGAAAAGGAAACAAAGGAAGCAGTGGCAACAAACAAGGTGCCCGCGACATAAAACATCACTTAACAACCTAACGAAAAGATTAAAGAGAAAAATTCTACAATTTGAGGACGAGTCTCTGAATACCAACCTCTTGCAGCTAACCAATGACAAATCAACGGATTACTCACTTTGGAAAGCGACAAGAAATCTAAAAAGGCCGATTATACAAATACCACCCATCAGAGATTGTGACGGAAAATGGGCCATAAGCAATGACCAAAAAGCGCTAAGGTTTGCTCAACACTTAGAAGAAACTTTTCAACCTAATGAAAGTTCTATTGAAATACTTGAGAGTACAAATTTATCACAGAACCAAATAATTAAGCTTGTGACCCCTAAAGAAGTAATGAGAGAAATTAAAAATAATATAAGCTCGAAAAAGTCTCCAGGTTATGATCTCATTACGGGTGAAATTCTAAAACACCTCCCGCGCAAAGCCATAGTAAAGCTTACCAAGCTTATTAATGCTGCATTTATCTTAAAACATGTGCCTGAGTCATGGAAGGTTGCTGAAGTCATTATGATTGCAAAGCCTGGGAAACCACCCCATGAAGCATCATCATATAGACCTATTTCTCTGTTGCCCGTGTTATCAAAACTTTTCGAAAAACTATTATTGAAACGGTTAAAACCAATAATAGAAGATAAAGGCCTCATTCCAAATCACCAATTTGGCTTCAGGGAAAAGCACTCAACAATAGACCAGGTACATAGAATAACTAATATCATTGAAAAAACGCTTGAAAAAAAGGAAGTCTGCGCCACCGTGTTTTTAGATGTTGCGCAAGCTTTTGACAAAGTATGGCATAAGGGTTTAATATTCAAGCTCAGACGCATGCTACCAGAATTTGCAGACATCCTAGAGTCGTATATAACTAATAGAATGTTTAGGATACGGCAGGAGGACGCATATTCCGAGCTAAAAAGTATAAAAGCGGGTGTACCTCAAGGAAGTGTACTAGGCCCAATTTTGTACTTGTTATACACCTGTGACATCCCAGAACTGGAGAACAACACCATTTCGACTTTTGCAGATGATACTGCAATTATGGCCACCGGATCAAGCCACAGAGAAGCAGTAGAAAAAGTTCAATTAGCTGTGAACAAATTTTATGACTGGACACAAAAATGGAAGATCAAATTGAATGAGTCAAAATCAATTCACATTGACTTCACGAACAAACTCTTGGACTATCACCCAATCTACATAAATGGCACGCAAGTGCCTTATGCTAATACAGCCAAATACCTTGGCATAACTCTTGATGCCAAATTGCGTTGGAAAGCTCATGTCAAAAAGAAAAGACAGGAACTCGACATTCGTTATAAAAGTATGTATTGGTTACTAGGAAGGAAATCCTGTCTATCAATACAGAATAAAATAACTATATACAAGCATATTTTAATGCCAATTTGGACGTATGGTATCCAACTTTGGGGCTGTACTAAACAAAGCAATGTCAAAATAATCCAACAATTTCAAAACAAAGTACTTAGGGATGCTGTTAATGCACCCTGGTACATTAGAAATGACGACATTCACCGTGACCTTAAAATGGAATCCGTCACCAACATTATCCAAAAATTTGCTGAAGCCCATGAACACAGACTTCACCAACACGTGAATGTTGAGGCAATTCAGCTGCTAGACAACACAGACTTAGTGCGTAGGCTAAAAAGAACTAAACCTTTTGAATTAGTGTAGTGTATAAAGTGAATGAATAATAGTAACAATGTTGTGCTATACATATAACACATGAACATAGTGTTTCTATAAATTATATCAGACTCTAAGAAAGTGCTACGGACTTGTACAAAATTCCATATGGACACTATTTTTAGTTTTAACATAATCTATCACGTAACATATTAAGTTAAAGTTAAATTGCTTATTAGTCTTTTAGGCTAGATCGTAATTAATTATTAAGAATTTAGTTCTTATTAATACAGTATAAAAAAAAAAAATTGGTCGGTCGAATTAAAAGCAATGACTGCACAATGACGTTCTAATGGTAGGTCACTGATCAAAGGAACTGTCAAAATTTTGTAGGAGATTACCATTCTATATCATTTCTTTCAATGGCGTGTCAGTGGTTGACCAATGAAGAGTCATAATGACGCCATTATATTAGTAGATTACCAAACTTGTGAAAACCAAAAATTATGAAATCAATGATAGACCATTCTGAGACTATTGTAATAGCAGACTTGAGGCCCTGGAAGACTGTTCAGAGTAACAAACTTCTCATCACCAGAATCATCATTTGTGAGATCAGCATACGCGTTATCTGGTAGTAAAATGGTTACTATTCTTGCAAATGGGGCATCATCATCTAATTGTTCCAATTCGTCAGTGATTTAATTGAGAGACAATATTTAGGTTTATTGGTATTCCTGGGTCTGAAAGTCAAAAATACATCCCCAAATTACTACCGGTCGTTAAAACGATCCCCATTTTCCGAGTTTTCCTGAAAACTCAGTTTTTCCATGTTTACCATGTGCATCAAGGTAACAATACAAAAAAAAGTTTTTTCAAAAATAAGAAAACCGCCTTCAATAACTAAAAAGTGATAAATAACTTTAGCACAGAACACACATTACTTTACTTTCGGAAGTCGGTGGCGGTGGCTTTGTGTTTGTTATTTTGTATTGCCACCGACTTCCGAAAGTAAAGTAATGTGTGTTCTGTGCTAAAGTTATTTATCACTTTTTAGTTTTTGAAGGCGGTTTTCTTTTTTTTTTTAAACTATTAATTTTTCGTTTTTTAGTGTTGCCTTAACATCCAAATCCATTAAGATACGGCAACATACTTAAAAAAGATTGTAAGTCCTCCAGTGATTGAAGAAACTAAAACGTCGTCTAAATAAGTTTTTTTGGGAATTTGTTGATTTTCTCAAAAAGGGCTGTACCAATTTTGATAAAATTTATATGGGACCTTTTTGGAATAACCCCCTTTCGAACAAAAAAGAATTTCGCAAATCCGTCTGTCTACATATGACAGAGTTATGCCCGAACATACATAAAAAAAATAAAAAAACGTTCGAATTGATAACCTCCTCCATTTTGAAGTCGGTAAAAAAATACTGTGATACGAGATAAAAAAAAGTTTCAGTAACACTAGGTTAACCATCATCTCTACACAATCTCTTCACAATCCACCATCATCATCTGCCTTGATTTTTTTTTATTCTATAAAATTTTTAAGGGACTTTTCCACGTAGCGTATGTCAGTCCCATCGTAACCTAAACTTATAATATATCCTAAACTAAATGATCTGGGCCATGAATTGAAACAAATCACTTGCATCGTCACAATTCGGATTACTCAAAATTTGGTGAAAGGTGCCTACATCAGTCTTGTTCAAATTCAAAGTTCTGAGTATTAGGTCTTTACATATGAAATTGCCGCTCGGTATCAAAAAATTAAAAATAACTTTTTTAAAAGAAATTATATATTTAGTCAATCGAAGTATGCACCATTGTTATCGATACTCTTCCGCCATTTTATCGGAAGCTCATTGATCCCTTTGGTAAAAAAATCCTGGGAGCGAGAATCGATGAACTGCTTGAAGGCTGTTTTGACTGCCTCATCAGAATTGAATTTTTTTCCTTGTAAAAAGTTGTCCAAATTTCGGAATAAGTGGTAATCGGTTGGGGCAAGATCTGGAGAGTATGGTGGGTGACGCAGAGTTTCCAGTCGCAGCTCCTCTAACTTGGCGACTGTCTGATGTGCAGTATGTGGTCGAGCGTTATCCTGAAGGAGCAATGGGCTAGAGTAATTGGCCAGTCTCGGTTGTTTAATGGTGAGCTTTTCCATCATTGTTTGCAACTGTTGACAATACATGTCTGCAGTAATCGTCTGGCCTGAAGAAGTTGTAGTGGATGACACCAGCACAGGACTACCAAACACTAACTAGAATCTTCTTTTTGGTCAGTTTTCGCTTGGGGCAAGGTTTTGCCGGTTCTCCAGGGTTAAGCCATTGTGATGATCGCTTGCGATTATCGTACACGATCCACTTCTCATCACAAGTGACAATACGATTTAAAATTCCCTCATTATTGTGACGATTGAGCAAAGAAGCGCAGCAACCAACGCGTGTTTGTTGGTGTGCTTCAGTCAATTCGTACGGTACCCACTTTTCGAGCTTTTTCACTTTTCCAATTTGACGCAAATGGATAATGATTGTTTTGTCACTTACTCCAAAGGCTGCTGGTAATTCAGAAGTGTTTTGAGATGGATCCGCTTCAACTATCGCCTTTTATTCTTCATTATTCACTTGAGTATCCGGTCGTCCACGAGGCTCATTTTGTAAATCAAAATTTCCAGAAAGGAAACGTTGAAACCAAAAACGCACCGTTCGTTCGTTAGCGGTGCTTGGACCCGTACACGTCGTTAATCCTTCGAGCTGTTTCTGCTGCACTGGTGCCATGGTGGAACTCATATTCGTAAATACTGCGAATTTTTAATTTCTCCATTGTTGTTGCTATAGCAATTTTCAAGCCCAAACAAATGACGTGAAAACAAATGAAACACGAATTTTAAAACAATATTCTTAAGTCTTTATTTTGAAACAATTTTGAATTTGGAATTCCTAATCAAACACAAAATATTTGATTTCAAAGTTGCCAGTATTAAGTATCGGCAATTTCATATGTAAGGACCTAATATATCTCTTCTTTTTTTTTTTTATTCATTTATTTGTCCGAATATGGTACATAAGGTCTTAAATTTATTAAACAGTCTCATCACATTCTGCCACGTGGGGCGCGCAAATATTAGGGTACATTGGTAAGTATATAAAATTATTACAAGTAAATTAAAAATAAGTACTAATTATATAGTGTAAAGCATGTCAGGTAAAAACATACTATTATATCTACATTATTGTCAAAATATTATTATAATGTCAAACTATCAAAGAGAGATGTCAGAGTATAAAAGATTACAATTAAATTAGGATGTCAAATTATCATTCAAAAAGTCATTTAAATTATAATAACATTTTTTACACAGCAATTCTTTAAGTTCCTTCTTAAAACCATTTAAATGCAACTTTTTCATTTGCTTTGGGAGTTTGTTAAAGACTGGCAGGGCTATACAGAATATGCTCTTCCACATTAATGCGGTTTTGGCTCTACGTCCGCGTAACATAATCATTCCGCCTGTTACGTTTAACTGTATCCGATAGGTTGGGAAACAGGTGTGCATTCAGCTTAACAAATAGGGCAGTTTCGTAAATATACATGGACGGTACTGTTAAAATTTTGTACGTTTTGAAAAATGGTTCACAGCTGTCCGTTCCCTGTAGTCTGAACATGGCTCTGATGGATCGCTTTTGCGCTTTAAAAGCTGCTTCTTCTTATTGAATCATATCGGACACATTTCATCAGCAAGTGGTGTAGATTTTCAACCACTCCACACTTCACACAGTTTGCCTAGCCTTATCCCAGCCATGTTTGTGTCGGCACCCAATCTAGCTGTATAACCAATGTTTTACTTGGAGAGACTGCCTATTTGACCTCCACAACCAAGTTACTGGGTAACACGATACCCCATCAATCTTCTCACGATTTGTTCCTCATATTCTTTATTCTTATCGCTTCTACAGTCATGTTCATCATGTTCAAGATCAAAAGAACCAGCACCCAACGCAGGCGAAACGTAAACAAAGACAACTTAGCACTTACATAAGCGGGCGACTGTACTTGACATCTAACTTACATAGTCGACAAACAGGTACTGTCGGGCTCTCAAGTTCTAACTATTATCTATACTAATTATCTATACTTAATATTATAAAGCTGAAGAGTTTGTTTGTTTGGTTGAACGCGCTAATCTCAGGATCTACTGGATCGGATTGAAAAAATCTTTTTGTGTTTGATAGTCCATGTATCGAGGAAGGCTATAGGCCCAGGCGAAGCCGGGTCGGGTCGCTAGTTAATATTATAAAGCTTAAGAGTTTGTTTGTTAGTTTGGTTGAACGCGCTTATCTCAAGATCTACTTGTTCGAATTGAAAAATTATTTTTGTTTTGAATAGTCCATTTATCGAAGAAGGCTATAGGCCCATGCGATGCCGGGTCCGGTCGCTGGTAATTAAATAAATGACATTAGCTTTGAAGCTAACAGTTTGTCATATTTAGGTATATTGGAAAATTTTATCGAAGCCAAGAATGATGAACAGCGGTTCGTTAGAACTGGCTGTTTAGGTGGGAACCTGGTATCATCATAGGATACCTTAGAAACAAAGCATTTTTTGTTCAAAATTGAGCAAAAATCAATTTGACAAGTAAAAATCTTAAAGCTTGTAAAATAGAAAATCCTGAAATTTAAAAGACCGCCCCTACCGATTTTCTAGTTTATTTTTAGTTTTTGCAAACCCAACGCCATTCAAAAAAGCTGAGAGTCAACAAACGCAGCATTCGCGATAAATTCTAAAGCCTACAAAGGAGTCAACAATTCTTAGGAAAATAAAAAATATAATTTTGGTATATTATATCATAAAACACAGCAAGATATGTTAAGGAAACCCGTTCAACGCCACTTTCGACTTGAAGAGAAGTTGTAGTAACTCACAATCGCTCCTCTACGATACCTACGTAGCTAATGCTGTGCGATACGAAGCTAAGCAATCGCTCAATAACACGGTGGTCGCTTATGAGGGTTAGCTGTTGATGGGTAATTTTCATCTAAATACTAGCCTAACCGGATGCAGCTGAATACCAGTGTTTTACATGGAGCGACTGTCTATCTGACCTTCGCAACCTGTTTACTGGGTAACACGATACCCTTTGGTAAGACTGGTCGTCAGACTTTCTGGCATATGACTACCCGTAACGACTGTCAAAAGATCTACGATTTTCCGAGGCACGTAGGGAACTCGGTATGAAATGGATGGTCACCCATCTACAGACCGACAGCAGCCAGCGTAGATTAACCTTTATTAAGACGACTTATACTTAGCCACGAGCTCGTCTTCTGAGTTGTAGATTGGTTAGTGTTATTTTTTATAAAATTGGACTTCGAATCCATACTCTGTCAATAATTTAATCAATTTTGTTAAACTTATTCAATATGCCAAATATTTTATATTCCAGTCATTATAGTTCAGTGTTCATTATCGTTACAATATATTTAAAATTTATCTGCGATGAATATTCAAAATCGTTGCAATGATTTAAAAAGTTGAGAGAATTTTGAACATTTTCATTTATTACCTTGTAACACTTTGCACCTACTTTAATATAGTGGTTTTTATGCAAGATACATTAGATTCACGTATAACTACATAATTTCTGTAAAACTATTGTACTTAGACATTTTTTTGTTCTCCATACGAAACCACTTTTTGAAAGGGGCAACTAGATTAAAAATTTCATAACTGACGTTCAAAAATGGTCTAATGGAAAAAAATGATTTGACTCTGACTTTAAAGTGGGTTGGTTCATTTTGTTAGAATTAACCGCAATTACAGGGCCCTGAAAACAATGTCTTCATCGACTTAGCTTTGATCATACCTGCCAGTGATTGGAAGTGAAATTGCGCTGAAATCTAACAAATCAAAAAAACGTACTCTAGTTTAAATAAAGTCTCTAGAATAGAAAAGAATGAGCACAATAGAATCGGCACCAAGGTAGGTACCTACATGATTCAGTGCAACACGTAATAAAGAATTATTTAATGGTATAACAACAATTATTCAATTCCGCCAATTGCTTTCAATCTCGCGAAGATTAGCCGCATGCATCACTTACGTACAACGCTGAGCAGAGCTTGAAGATCATGTATTTATTTATTTATTCAAATCTTACCTACATCTATCATTACAGATCAATCCTATGCGTTAGAGTGGCCTTACATGCTAAATCTACATTCAATAAAATTACCTACTATGTTCTAAATCTTAACCTACATTAAAATAGCATATTACATATGACGTAGCTTCTGCGAGTTCACTCAAATTGCACCACAACACATCATGACATCAATCCTCTCGTGATCATCATTGTTAAAGCCACCATACAGAAATAATGTAACCAGAAATTTGTAAAAACTTGATAGAAATGAGTCGTCGTGGTGTTTCTTGCCCGTTCTTTTCCTTGAAGACCTCTTCTTCTTCTCAGTCGTACACTCCTGACGGAGTGGTCGTGGTCATCGTCTGAGAGGTCGGTGGCGGCTTTTGCGAGACTTCTCCATCTCTCTCTGTTCGCGGCGTGTACACTCGATCAGGGAACACTTAGTCGTCGATTTAATAAGGTCTGTACATCTTGTGGGTGATTCTTCTCCTTGAAGACCTATCCGATTCCTAAAAATAAAAAAAATAATTCCAGCCTATTTTCAACCCCGTGCCAGCATGCCGTTTGGCGCCAGCTGCGAATAGCACCAACCCGTTTCTACCCGTGGGTGTCGTAAAAGGCGACAGAGGGATATTGACCAGAGGATGGGAAGCAGCGTCCTTCTGAGTACCATGACACCTACAGCGATAGCCTACATGCATCGGCCAAGCATGGCGGTTACGGCTGAACACCCCCTTGGGGGAGACCTATAAACAGCAGTGGGCGTCTAAAAGTTGACATGATGATGATTTTCAACCCACTGCAGAACCTTTCACAATAAGCACACAAAAAAAACACAAACCTTTTTTACAGTCCCTTCAACCGATTTTGACTTCTATTCGGTAGGCTTAAGGATGACATTAGAGGCAAAAAAGTGGTTACAATAACAACTGTTTACTGCAGTTGCCATATGTCATGCTACCAACGCAATATGAGTCAAAATCGGTTGAACGGACTGTAAAAAAGGTTTTTGTAAATGTCTAATTTTATTGTGAACAGGGTATAGGTACAAAGAATACACGAGCAATGATCACCTCGCTTCCTCAAGGCAGATTGGCGATTTCAGGCTGATATTTATTATTAGCACCATCCCTTATCTTCCCGTGGGTGTCGTAAGAGGCGACTAAGGGACTTACCAGAGAATGGGCAGCAGCGTTCTCTGTGCCTTTGTAACAACCATACTGCGATCGCCAATCCGCCTGCCAAGCGTAGCGTTTATGGCAAAACCTCCGCTTGGGGAGGCCTATGTCCAGTAGTGGACGTCTTTAGGCTGAAATGATGATGATGATGATGATTGATTGTTAATCCAGGTTTCCTCACGATGTTTCTCCCATAATGCCTGCAAATAGTTTAATTTGTGTACTTTTTTATCCGCGACTCGTCTTCAACCGTGATAACCGACTTATAACTTTTAGCTCGATTTTCACCAAACTGTAATGACTAATACGGGGTGTATCGGAAAGAGGGTATACATCCGAAGGAAGGTCAATGTACTCGTGAGACTGAACAACAATCAACAGAAAAAGAATCGAAATTAAAAAAAAAATTGGACTCTTCATAGAAAATTTGAACTTGCAGCCTAAATTTTGTATGAAGACTGGAGTCTAAAATCTTCTTCTTCGATTTTTTTTCCCTTTCCGGAACAACTTGTATAAATCATTATTGTGTAGAAAAAAAAAACAACTGACAGTTTTGCATGAGAAAACAGACTGTCAAAGCTTCAAAATTTATTCGTAAGTTAAAACTTAATACTAGGTATAGAAGTTTGTTGAAATTGGACCACAATTCAGTTTTATCGCAAGTTATATTACAGCATAGCCAACCATATAGGACACCGCACAACCATCCTCATATGAACTTAGAAACTTCTTAGCCAAGATAGAGCTCTTGAAAGTTATGCTAGTTAACTTACCAAGTATTAAGCCGAATCAAAACTAACTTTAATGGAATATTCTAATGTACTTATCTAATATTTAATTGTCAAGTCATTCATAGAATTAAAGTTTTTCGATTTGGTTAAGTACTTCAAGCGTTATAAAAAGTTAGGCTATTATGATAAGTAGCAAAATAAGTTTTTTAATGGGCTATTTGTATAAGTTATTTTTATCTACTTATTGAGACTTTAGAGAAAAAGAATAGAATGGTATGGTTTGTCAATTTAAGTTAGTTTATTCGAAGATTATAGCATTCTAAAATAAGGAAAACCGTATCGTTTTGTAACCGAAATGTTACCACTTAGTGCTGTCTTACTAGATTGCTAGGTTACTTAATCAAAAAGGCTTGAAAAGTTAGATACAATTTATCACAACATTTATAATCTATGCCTCCTCTAACACTTTCAACCACGACTGTACTAAACTGCGCGTGAGTGTTTGAAGGTCATCTCAAACTGTGCAATGCAGCATGATCACGAACCAATCGTCGCTCAACAACAAAAGGTTCTAACTCCACCACAAACATTCACACTTCAACTTCAACCTTCCGTTTTGGGATTTAAGGTTGAAAATTATGGATGATTTTCGAGATTTATAAAGATAAGTTATTAAATGATATGGTAGTAATTATGCAACTGATCCATGTTCTGTTGTTTAATGGTGGTTTTATAGCGTATGTTTACCGCCAGGTGCTCATCTGAGTCTTGTGGGAAGCGTTGTGTAAGTAAGTACCTAAGTGACGGAAAACTTTTAGGTTTGAAGATTATGAGGCACTTGGAAAACCCTTGGGTAGTTTTAAGTTACGATATGATTGGAGACATCTGCAAGTATTATGTTTTTAGGTCAATCCCTAATCCAGTAAGTATGGAGTTTCTTACGTATTCTTCTCCATACGAAACTACCTTTTGGAAGAGGCAACTAAATCATAGTCATGCTGTGTACCTACACATATTTAGGAGTACAGTCTCGACCTGAACTTTAATACTTACTGTTACTTATGCAATTTATTGTCTGTATTCTGTTTTGTGATCCTAAATACTTAAATAAACTAGAATCAAATTTTCATATACTCAATACTCAATACCTACTTTATTGCATTCCATAATGTGTACATATAGTTGGTATGTTAAAACATCGAATCAATTATGGACCCTGTCGGGCACAGCAAAGTTATTTTTTTAATAGAAGAGAGGATGAAGGCGCTTTTTGTTAGGAAAAAGATAAATATTAAATTCGAATACACGTTCAAAGGTGTTTTTTAATGGTCTAATTGAAATAAACGATTTGATTATAACATCGCTGGGTAAATCTGATATGCTAATTAGAAACGCAGTAAGGAACGATTTTTGAGAAACTAGTTTTTTTTTTGGAATTTCGGAATCCTCATTTAACGAGCATTTTGAAACTAAGTACCGAGTAACTCAATTTTCCAAAAATTCTCATCTTCATTTCATCTAAACTTACCAAAGTAAATTTCTAGACACTTGACTGACTGGTCTTGAAATATGGCTTTAATTGGAGGTTAAGGTTTTTCTTTTTTATTATTCGTGTAACTAAAGTACTGGATTAATTTTATTATTAATTCATCATCATCATCATCATCAGCCCGAAGACGTCCACTGTTGAACAAAGGCCTCCCCTATAAGGGGGGTGGGTTGTCATAATCCCCACGCTTGGCGTGCGTCTTTGGGATCGCAGTGAAGCTGTTAAGCACACGGAAGCCGCCGCTGCCCGACTTCCGGATTTTCCCTTAGTCGCCTTCGACGACACCCTCGGGATGAAATGGGGGGGGTGCTATTCTAGCCCAGGCACCCCACGGGGAAATTATTAATTACGCAAGTTAAATAAAAAAACATTGATTCAGCATTGCTTCTAAATTTGACTTATGATAGTGTTAGCTGATAGAACTTGCAGCAAGTAAGTAAGCTTGTTGTGATGAAACAACAAAAATAGAGTTATAAATTTCGTGCAAGATATACATCGCGCGCTATTTTGAACCGTACGGAACAAATATATGTATGGCCTACAGGGGTGTGATTGTAAGACCTCATTCTAAACTTCGAATCTGAATCCGCTGTGAGTTTCTTGATTGGCATTCTAAAAACTCGGTTGATAATTCGAATTTACACTAGCGCCACCCTTGCGACCGTGTCAGCGAGTTGAACTAAATAGACAGGGAGACGTAAGTAGTGGTATTCTGTAAGGTAATTTCCCCGTCACTTCGACGCTCACTTCGCACTCGAACCCGATTCAAAGTGTCAAATATATCAAGGCCATTTTGAACCTTATGCGAAGTGAGAGTGAATAGCGATGTGAGATGCGAGTTGTTGTTTAAATTTTACAGAATCGACCTACAAGTAGTTGTCCCGGCTGTTTGTGTTTAAAAAAAATACGCAAATTCCAACTATACCTCTGTTGTTTTTCATCATTAAAAAAAAGTCAGTGAGAGCTACTTTAACATATTGATTCTCTGTTTGCGCTTACCCTTAGACACAAATGTGCAACGCGTGTCTATGTCAAATTCTCTGTTTCGCTTACCCTTAGACACAAATGTGCAACCCGTGTCTATGTCAAGCTAATGTCCAGACTTCAAACACAAATGTCATGTAAAAACACACAGTTGTATAACCTAAACAATTGGGAAACATGTTTTAGTGGTACAACCTCTGATTATGAAACAAAAGGCACATAGACCGCGCGGAACACTGAGAGAGAAGCCACCAAAGCAAATACAAATCAAAAGCGAATACCTACAATCTCGTGGTTGTATTCGCTATTCTAGTCTATCTGCCTTTTGTTTCATCATTTTCATAATAGTCTCAGTGGGCTAATTTACGTAACTAAAAAAGTGCTGGTGTGTCCAGTTAAGTTTCGATCAAAACAACGCTTTTCGTATTCTCTACCGCTGTCAGACACGCTCGCGTCAAGTTCGCCTCGCGTGAGCGCAATAACGGCATTCTACTGTTGCGCGTCTTTTGTGCGTGCTTCGGAACGCATCATGGTCCGTAATCTACTATTCGTCAAACGTCTCAAAATTACAGTTAATAAAAAGCACTAAAATCTGTACTGGGGTATTATTTTATTATTATAATAACATCATATTAATTTAAATGTAATCAATCGATATTTTTTCTCATGTGGGTACACCATAAACAGTAAGTTTGGTAGAGTTTGTTTGTCGTACAGTTGGCGTGCAGTTCACGCGCACTTTAAAGATTACAAGAATACCGTTTATCACTCAAACTTGAACTTAACTTCAACTGCACTACAACTTCATCGGCGCGTCATAAAATTACGTAAATTAGCCCTCAGATTATCATCTCCTTAGCGTTTACCTAACAATATTGAGGTTTACTTCCAGTCTAAACATATGCAGCTGAATACCTGTGTAACATGAAGCGACTGCCTGTCTGACCTCCGTAATCCAGTCACCACTGCTACATTTAAAAAAAACGGCCTACCAAATGCTAAAGACAGCTACAAATCATCGAATGAAGCTTAAATACTTTTTCGCGTTTTCCGGAAATGTTAAAAAATATTTTATACCTTAATTTTGATCAAAAAAGCTATTACATTATAGGGTTTAAAATGCTCTTCAATTTTGATCAATTAAATACTAACATTGAACCCTAATACCACCTTGTATTGGAGTTCGTGAGTAATTACAAAACATACATCGTACTTCCGTACTACCTACGCAATTGGGTAATATCAATTAAGTATCATAATTGGTATTACATTGGGCTCAGTCGCAAAATGCCTACTTCGCAAAATGGCCCATTCTCAGAATGTCTCTTTCGCTAAATGTCCCTTTTGTATAATATCCCTTTCTCAGAATGTCTCTTTCACTAAATGTCCCTTTTGTATAATATCCCTTTCTCAGCATGTCTCTTTCGTAAAATGTCACTTTCGTATAAAGTCTCTTTCTCAGAATGTCTCTTTCGTAAAATGTCCCTTTCGTATAATTATGTCCCTTTCTCCGAATGTCTCTTTCGCACAATGGCCCTTTCGCAATATCATTTTTTTCCAATTCTCCGCTATCAGTAAAATTCTGCAATCTTGATGCCACAATTAAGCGATCCATTGGTCCACATTCATAATACCAGCTTGTTATTGTCCCACTGCAGGGACTCTTCTTGTAAAGAGAAGGCACGAGCGTTGATCACCATGCTAGCTCAGAAACAAACAATATCGAGGCTTCCGGCGACTGGGACTGCAATTAACTCAGACTACAGTCCCAATTGCCGGATCCATTTTATTTTAGAAGATATAAAAGTAATCAAAGAGTGTTTTTTAAAAAAAAAAAATTATTTTACTTATTTTTCATATAATTGTACTGTTTTGGACTTGAACAATATATTTTTCTTATTCACTTAGTGGTAGTCCTAGTCGCCGGAAGAAAAATATTCAAATTAATTGAATCCGGCAACTGGGACTGTAGTCCGATTTATAAAGTCCCAGTCGCCGGAAACCTCCAATATCGATATAATTTTGAGTTTTTGATGTCAAAGATGTCCAAAATAAACTTAGAAAGTAGATTTTCATTGAAAAAGTCATAATGGTACTAGCTCAGTTTCGAAACGACAACTTCATGCATGAGTAGGGTTGCCATTCGTCCTGATATATCGGGACTGTCACCGTCATTGGGGCCTAGGTCCCGACGTCCCGATAAAGCACCATTACGTCCCGTTTTTTCATGCGGTCACGGCAATTCAAATACGCGCGCCAAATTCTATTTGGCCGAACTATTTTAACGCTGACGAGAGACTACCTAATATAATTTCTGTTTTTTTTTTAATCCGATCAGTGAATTTGTTTTCCTATTTCTGCAATCAAATCTGAATTTGTTTTACGAAAATATATAAAAAGTGTCGAGAACGAAATGTCAATAATCGAAATAAATCAGATATTACAGCAAACACATTTTTTTAATTAAAATTTTAATAAGTATATACAGATATTTTTCTTTTTGCGTCCCGACACGAGGCTTGCCCAATATGGCAACCCTATGCATCACTGGGCCATCACGACAGAACTTGACAACCCGTTCATAATCTGCCTTACCTTTTCCCAACTATATTGTGGTCGGCGTCCAGTCTAACCGGATGCAGCTAAATATCAGTGTTTTACATGAAGCGACTGTCTATTGGATCTCCACAATCCAGTTAATGGGTAACACGATACCCCTTGGTAAGGCTGGTTGTCAGACTTTCTGGCTTCTGACTACCCATAACGACTGCCAAAGTTATACAAATGACAGCCGGGATCAACGGTTTTACGTGCTTTCCGAGGTACGGAGAAAACTCGGTATGAAAGGGATGGTCACCCATCCACAGATCGACCGCGGCAAGCGTAGCTTAACCTTCGACCGATCGATCTGTACAGCTTTAACTTAGTCACGATCTCAACGAAATATGATAACATATTATGATTACAAAATTAATAAAGCTAAATTTTAAAAAGTTCAAAGTACAGTGTCGATGATATTTCAATTATTTTCTGAAAATCTCGTTTACATCGAAAAAAGAAAAAAAAAACAATTTTCGTTCAACGAAAACACGGTACGAATGGAACGTATTTTAATTAATTTTTTCATTACATTGTGAATGGTTTAATGGTTTAAGGAAATGAGTTTAATATACAGGTTGGTCAAAAATAAGGCACACATTCTCTTCCCATGGGTGCCAGAAAAGGTTAGGTTGTACATACTTGTTTATTGACAAAGTTAGTTCTTCAAAGTCAACCGAGAAATTCCCTAGTGATGAAAATTAAGTTCAGGCAACTATAAATTGCAAAACATGTCCGTGAATTAATGAAGTTATTTCCGCATTTTAGAGACGTTTGGGTATCTTTTCTTTTTTCTAAATAATACATGACTATTCAACTGAAATCTTAGAGGTGCCAGACCTACCTCATTGCACAGCAAAAGAAAAATTTGAAGGAAAAAGACTAATTTATACATACAAATTAACTTAATCTAAGTATAATTTAAGGTATAATTTTATTAATTATATCAAAAATTTTAATATTCATTTAAATTATTCTGACTGTTCTATGGATTTGTCAATTAAATATTCGTTTATGCATTGTATTTTTGTTTTAATTTATTTATAATATAAACCTCCCAATCAACGCAACCGTTTTTTTTCGGTGATATGCGTTTTCTGTTTGTCACACTTGCTCATTCCCCAACCACCTTAATCCCCAATCTACCATATTATGTAGATTTAAAACACAATTCAAGTTATACTTCGTATTTTGGATATAATTAGGATATTATCATATTTTATTGGTAATACTTACGTCCTGTCAAGTTTATCTAAATACAAACAGAGTGTGTCTCATATTATTATTATAAAATAAGGTTGCATATGGCTAAACCAGGTCTCAACAGTACCTACTTAATGTCGTGACTACTTGCACGTGAGCAACCGAGTGGAAAAAATGGAACAATTCCTATAAACTACCTTTGTAGGTAAGTAATTAAATACTATTTTCGTCATAGCTTCCTCTATCGTTCTTTACACACGTCCGAGCCATCGGAGTAGAAAATTAGCTCGTAATAATTATAGTCATCTGCTTTCAATGCCAGAAATTTAGATTGTTATACTTACACATACATATATAAGCACAACAACAATATTATGAAAAATATAACACTTGATAAAATCAAGATCATTAAAATTAGACCTTACCTAAATTAAAACACTTGCTACTGAGCGTTATAATAACACAGCTATTTTTTTTCTGCCATCTTCAAACTGTTGTTACGCTATCATAAAACTAGACCGAAGAAATAGGCTTTTAAAATTGGATTACATTATACCCGACGTAATAATTATGTGGCTTGAAGGCAAGTTCCTAATAAAATTTAATAGAATAAATACATTATGTTACTAGTGAGTTTTTGTCATTATGCTCGAGGCAGGATTGCACACCAAACCGAGACCGACCGAGGAGTATGAAGGGCATAGAGTCGAGAATGTTTCGTTTCATACTACATTTTTAAATACATTTACAAGGGAAAAGTAAATATCATAAACTTCAATATCTTCGACATTTATGAAATATGGCACTCGGATAAGTGCCAAGTGTAAATGTCGATGTCGATGTCGCTTAAAGCATTAAAACTCTTTGCTGAGATTAAAAACGATAGCGTTTCATTGTATCTCACGTCCACTGGTTTAATCGTTTTTTGACAGCTGCAACTAGTGAACAATATTTATGTTTTTTGTAAAAACTGATAGGCATACCTGTATTTTGTCTGTAAGAGGTCATAAATAAGATAATCCAACAAGATAAGGCAGTTAATATATTTATTTTATAACACATTTTAAAGTTAACTTAAGGTAATCGGGAATAATTACATTATAAGGCAGCTGTCAAAAAACCAATAACCCAATGGACAGGTTATAGTGAGGTTAGGTAAAGTGAAACGCAGGCGTGCATAGTAGGTACGACACTTTTCGAGCAAGTGTGTACAAAGCTTACTGCTACCAATAAGATTGTTGTAATATTCTAATGACTTACGATAAGTAGAACAGGCTGTAAGACAAAACTATACTAATATTATAAAGCTGAAGAGTTTGTTTGGTTGAACGCGCTAATCTCAGGATCTACTGGTTCGAATTGAAATAATCTTTTTGTGTTGGATAGTCCATTTATCGAGGTAGGCTGTAGGCCCATGCGAAGCCGGGTCGGGTCGCTAGTTATATTATAATACGTAATTACCTTTATTGTGAGAACATGTATGAGTATATAAATAATTATAATTACATCTCAAATGTTAAGTTTCAGTGTAATATTTGTCAAGGTCAGTGAAATCTTTAGCAATTACCCTTAATGTAAAATCATACAAGTACGGTCAGCTGAATAGTGTTGCCTGCAAGGGGGACCGATTTTTCAATATTACAATCTCCTGTTTGACTACCTTGTTGGTCTCGTGGTTTCAAACGTGGCTGCTGAGCGTGGGGTTCTTGGTTCGATTCCTAGGTCAGGCAAAGGCACACCTGTGCCTCAGAAACCACATGAAACCATTGGTCCTACGCCTGATCTTGCTCTATCGTGTCAGATTGTCATCCTATATCTGACTACGAGAGTGAGGGAAGTGGGAGTACACCTTGTTTGTGCGCACACCTGTAGTGCTCTGGTGTGGTGGTGACCACCTAGGTGAAGTGAGCTGTCATTCGTCTGTCTGCTTTGTCAATCCCTAGCATCGGGACGGATGACAGCTCACTTTACCTAGGTGTTCACCCACGGAGATTGTAACTACACACCTTCTCACACTCATTCACGCACAACTTCATCACACACAAAGAGAGGACTGGTTACACAACTATAATGTTACCTACCTTTGTAAGTATTGTAACCTTTTTATTTTTTTCTAAATTGTATTTTATAAGTTAAATAAGATAATAAGATGTACATTCATACAAGGGCTCTTTGCGATGTCATTTATAAAAATATCTAACTTGTAACTCAGGGGGATCGGCGTTGAGGGCTGAAAGACAGGTTATGCCTAGTTCGGCCCCAAATGCTAAAACTTTTGTGTACGTTAATTTTAGATTAAACACTATATTTGTAAAAAATGTACATATTTATGTGAATAAACATTATTATTATTATTATTATTATAACTGAATAGACATACTGTGCTCTATAATTATGTCTAATTAAACAAAAGACTGATCTACCTATATTGTTTTGCTGCCGGTAACTCTAAAACGTAACGAGGCACGCGATCACGTGACCTCACCTAGCGTTGCATAATGTATCTTAATAGTTATCCTTGACCGAGGTACGTCTGACCCCACCTGAATATTCTGAATATAAGTGAGGAGCTCGTGGCTAAGTTAAAGCCGTACAGATCGATCGGTCAAAGGTTAAGCTACGCTAGCCATGGTCAGTTTGAGGATGGGTGACCATTCATTGCATATCGAGTTCCCTCCGAGCCTTGGAAAGCACGTAAAGCCATTGGTCCCGGCTGTAATTTTTTTTCACAACGAAATTAATCAGAAAGAATAGCGGTGGAGTAAGAAAAACATATTTTTCACTTCTCTCCAAATCCAGCAGGAGACAGAACAGAACTAGGCAAATAGGCACAAAGGGACGTTTACAACCGGCTGTCATTTGTAGATCTTTGGCAGTCGTTATGGGCAGTCAGAAACAAGAAAGTCTGACAACCAGTCTTACCAAGGGGTATCGTTTACCCAGTAACTGGGTTGTGAAGGCCACAAAGGCAGTCGCTCCATGTAAAACACTGGTATTCAGCTGCATCCAGTCAGACTGGAAACCGACCCCAATATAGTTGGGAACAGGCTAGGCAGGTGATGAGTATATATCCTCCAAAAGTAAAATAGCTAACACGCCTGAATAGTCTTTAGAAGAAAAACATTACCTACATAAAAGTAAAATAGCTAATACGCCTGAATAGTCTTTAGAAGAAAAACATTACCTACATAAAAGTAAAATAGCTAATACGCCTGAATAGTCTTTATAAGAAAAACATTACCTACATAAAAGTAAAATAGCTAATACGCCTGAATAGTCTTTAGAAGAAAAACATTACCTACATAAAAGTAAAATAGCTAATACGCCTGAATAGTCTTTAGAAGAAAAACATTACCTACATAAAAGTAAAATAGCTAATACGCCTGAATAGTCTTTAGAAGAAAAACATTACCTACCTAAAAGTAAAATAGCTAATACGCCTGAATAGTCTTTAGAAGAAAAACATTACCTACCTAAAAGTAAAATAGCTAACACGCCTGAATAGTCTTTAGAAGAAAAACATTACCTACCTAAAAGTAAAATAGCTAATACGCCTGAATAGTCTTAAGAAGAAAAACATTACCTACCTAAAAGTAAAATAGCTAATACGCCTGAATAGTCTTTAGAAGAAAAACATTACCTACCTAAAAGTAAAATAGCTAATACGCCTGAATAGTCTTTAGAAGAAAAACATTACCTACATAAAAGTAAAATAGCTAATACGCCTGAATAGTCTTTAGAAGAAAAACATTACCTACCTAAAAGTAAAATAGCTAATACGCCTGAATAGTCTTTAGAAGAAAAACATTACCTACATAAAAGTAAAATAGCTAATACGCCTGAATAGTCTTTAGAAGAAAAACATTACCTACCTAAAAGTAAAATAGCTAATACGCCTGAATAGTCTTTAGAAGAAAAACATTACCTACCTAAAAGTAAAATAGCTAATACGCCTGAATAGTCTTAAGAAGAAAAACATTACCTACCTAAAAGTAAAATAGCTAACACGCCTGAATAGTCTTTAGAAGAAAAACATTACCTACCTAAAAGTAAAATAGCTAATACGCCTGAATAGTCTTAAGAAGAAAAACATTACCTACCTAAAAGTAAAATAGCTAACACGCCTGAATAGTCTTTAGAAGAAAAACATTACCTACCTAAAAGTAAAATAGCTAACACGCCTGAATAGTCTTAAGAAGAAAAACATTACCTACCTAAAAGTAAAATAGCTAATACGCCTGAATAGTCTTTAGAAGAAAAACATTACCTACCTAAAAGGTCTCTCCCAAAAGAGGGATTCAGCCGTAATCTACATGCTTGGCCGATGCATGTTGGCGATCGCAGTAGGTGTTATGGACTCAGAAGGTACGCTGCTGCCCATTCTCTGGTCAATATCCTCCTGTCGCTTTCTATGACACCCACGGGTAGAAATGGGGTGGTGCTGTTCGCGGCCAACACCACACCGCTAACTCTGTTGACTAACCATTTATGAATTTAAATCTAATTTTACAATTTTAAAACTGTTTGGGTTTTGAGGGTTAAAATCAAAGTGTTGTTAGAAAAGTTCTGTCTTAAAATTGGTCATTAGTTGGCATCTTCTCAATTAATATAAAACAATGCAAGTAAATTAGAAGCATTTTTGATAGATTAGGATTGAAATTAGAATGCAATTCCTAGAAGCTAGTAGAATTGGCATTTTCCATAATTAAAAACCTTTAAATTCTTTTAATAGTCTCTTTCTCAGTGATAATCAATGTAAAACACTTGTCAAAAATATAGGTAAATATTAAGGTGCTTCAATATGCTTTCAGATGTAGTTTGTTTTTCTTAATTAATGAGTTAATTGCCCCTGAATAACGAAGAAAAACGCACTTTTGCTCGGGGTAGCGTCTTAAGACAAAATATTTTTTGGAAAGAGCAACTATAGCTATATTGAGACGACATGGTTGGCGTAGTGGCTGAGCGATCGACTGCTGCGCAGCGTGTTGCGGGTTCGATTCCCGCCCAGGGTAAACATTTGTGTGATGAGCACTTGTGTTTACCTTGTGTCTGGGTGTTGTTTATCTATATATGTATGTATTTACAAAAAAAAATGTATTTGTGTATGTATATCAGCTGTCTGACACCCATAGTACAGGGTCTCCCTAGTTTGAAAATGTCCCCACATATTAATATTATTATTATAGCTTCAACTTTCTGACTAACTAACCGATTCCTCGACAATTTAAAAGTTCCTGTAAATGGTTTAATTGAAATGAATGCTTTGACAGTAACTGGGATATGGAGGTCAGATGGGCAGTCGCTCCATGTAAAACACTAGTATTCACCAACATTCAGTTAGACTGGAAACCAACCTCAACATAGCTGACTAAGGGCGGGTTGCTTCAACTAGACATTACTGACCAGTAATTGTCAAAAATGGCGCTAACTATCGTCAAATCAAAAAAATGGGTTGTTTCACCAAATCGTACGTCAAAATGTTACTATTACCATAACCGACCAGTCAACGTAATTTTGTGTTGTCAAACAGCTACTTCAAACATCAAAATATTATGGAATCTCTTTTTGAATAACTGACTGATTTTTATGTCATGAAACAACCCGTTACATTTAACGTACGTTAAACATCTCACGTCATAGTAACTTTTTAACCGTCCGTATTTAACGTTAACCGACTGTTTGAAACAACCCGCCCGTTACTAAAGTAACTAAGCTAAAAATGCAAAAACATAAAACCAACAACAAAAAATTATGACTCAAGCAAACTGCAACAGACACAAAACGTCAAAAATATCCGACAATTTTCCCACTAACACAAAAGAAAGTTCTTTTTTAAAATAAGGGCGAAGAAAATACTGCATTCGGTCAGTGACCAACAAAAATCGATACCCCGAGAAAGGTAATTAGCTGGTTGCCATGGTTACGAGGGTGTAAACAATTCCTAAGCCGCTATTCGTGCTGTAAAAAACTGTACTTAATTGCTTAAGGAAAAGCTCGCATACTCGGATAAATATAGAATGGAGTTAATAGGGTAGGTATAAAATTAAAAGAGGTTGGTCATTTTAACTTAAACTTTATATTTAGTGTTCTATTTTTGATAATTTATAAAAATTACGTAAATATAAGTTCATTTTTCAGCAGTACTATTCTGTTACAATCTCCCTCGGTGAACACCTAGGTGAAGTGAGCTGTCATCCGATTGTAGTGCTTTATTAATCCCTAGCATCGGGACAGATGACAGCTCACTTCACCTAGGTGTTCATCGAGGGAGACTGTAACAGAATAGACACACTGTACCTACTTTTGTTTTATAATACTACCTACCACAAATTACGGCTGTAGTAAGGCTGCGTCGCGCCCAAGGTACTACTGTGAACTAATAATACCTGTCATGTTTTTTTGTTATCATTTGAAAGGCATGATCTTTTTCAAAGACTTTCAAGGACGGAGTCAACAATGTCATTTCAAAATTTTTAAAAAGGAAGATTTGATAATGGTTGTGTCCGGAACAAAAAAAATATTAACTGCAGCTTTATGAACTACTTACTAACATAAAATTACTCCACAACCAATACCGAGATATTATTAGAATGCTAAAATTAACTTTGCTGTTCCTAAAATAAATTAAATTGGCCTGTGTACGATTCTTCTATTCTGCTGTATATGTTTGAAAAACAGTTCTGTGTTTATTACCACGACCTAACACAATAATATGAAAAATCAGAATCAAACGAGTACATACATTACATACTTTTAGAGAAATCAACTAACAGACCTTACCATACAAATATTCAATTTGAAATCAAATCTGAAAACAAACATTTGACCAACAAATCAACAATCCCAATCCGCAAATCAATTTCACTGAAAAAAAAAACAATAACAGAAAGCGGGTATTCGAATAATCCTTGTCGCAAAGAGTTGAAATAGAATTAAATGTTTATTCTGTGGTCGTCGGTCGCGCGGTCCGGACGTGTTTTATGTAATATTGATGGGATTGCCGGGTAAGCTTCTTATCTAGACCGTTTTTCAAGAAATGGCTACGGTATTATGAATTTAATTCAGAATTTTAGGTATCATTTTAATATATTTAGGTTATTTGAATGAGTGTTGATATTTATGATGTTGGTATTGATGATTGAATAAATATTTTAATTAATTAGAAATAAGTTTAGTCCTGAGACAGTAAAGTGTAATTTGCAAAAATTGACCATAACTACATTTAGAAACACGACCGTGGACCTTCAGTACTAATCTATAAGATAAAATCCTTTGGTGAATTAAAGTAAAGGGAACTCGAGGAAAGCTGTCATCCCACTATGCTAGGGATTGTCAGCTCACTTCACTTAAATTTATGCACAAAGTTTATCCACGAAGGTACTACAAAGACGGACTTAATACCAGGCGTTCTCAACCAGTCAACCAAGCGTGGTGAAGAGAGGAGGAGGAGGAGGAGGAACATATATGTTCCTCCTATACTAATACTAACTACTACTACTACTACTACTAAAACTATATAAAACTATAGTTAAAAAAAAACCAGACAAGTGCGAGTCATACTCGCCCACCGAGGGTTCCGTACATATTTTTAGGTACATATCCATACTTCTATACTAATCCACCTCCACTCCTCTCTCTCTTTCTATACTATCTAATTTACTTAATATTATAAATGCGTTTTTTGCGACATAAACGGCCGTATTTTTTTTTTCATGTTAATGTTGATTTTTTTACAGCATCAAGGGACCGTATGGAGTGTGGAGTTGTTGAAGACTTACACCATTTATTGATGGACTGTGTTCGATATGAGTCTGGGAGAAATGATCTGTTTAGGGTCTTGAGGTTGAACAGACTTGAAGTAGGCACATTCCATAAAATCCTGTCGCAACCAAATGGCGATGATGAGAAGAGTCTGTTTAGGTTCATCGCCCAGATATGACCGATGCGTATTTAGGGTACGATGGGACTGACATACGCATTGCGATTACAAATGTCCCTAAAAAAAAAAGAAAAAAAGAAGGTGCCGTAGACTTGAGGTATATGGTTTTAATTTCAACTCGATACCTCCACGCGTTCCCGAGATAAAGAGTCCTGACAGACAGACAGACAGACGGACAACAAAGTGATCCTATAAGGGCTCCGTTTTTTCCTTTTGAGGTAAGGAACCCTAAAAAATAAAAAAATTGGTAAACTACTACATAATATATCTAATATAACATACACCTTTATAAATCTATACCAATATTATAAAGTTGAGGAGTTTGGTTATTTGTTTGAATGCGCCAATCTCTGAAAAAAATGGTGTGATTCTGAAAATTGTTTCGCTAATAGGTAGCTACGTTAACCTTGGCAATATTCTATTAAAAAAAAGATATAATATACAGGATGACATTGAATTCATTAGCATAATTTTAAAGAGTGACTCAGACCACGACCCTGCACAACTGTCATTTTGGAGCCAACTCAAACAGCTGTTTTTTTTTCGCGCTGTTTGAGTTGGCTCCATAATGAAAGTCGTTCAGGTTCGTGGTCTGAGTCACTCCTTAAAATTTTGCTAATGAATTTAACTTCATCCTGCATATAAGAAAATTCACACGGACGGGCAAAAGCTAGTATTTATAAATATACTACTCAAAACAAAATAAGGGCCACGAGGTATTTTTTCATTTTGGTGTAATTTATTTTTTTATGGTGCACTTCACAGACGAATGCAAAGTTAAATTTTTTAACGACGATCGGCATATTAGAGTATGGAGAAGACGTGGCGAGAGATTTTCAGAAGCCTGCATCCATGAAGTCGATCGTTTTGGTGGTCCAAATGTAATGATTTGGGGCGGAATAAGCTTACACGGCAAAACTGAGCTCGCTATTTTAAATGAGGGTACTGTTACTGCTCAGTGGTATATTGAGGAAGTTGTCAGACCACATGTGATCTCATTTGCACAGCGAGCGGGTCCTGGATTAATCTTGATGCAAGACAATGCTCGTGCACACACGGCTCAAGCGACTCGGTTTGTACTGGAAGACTCTCAAATTCAAGTCTTGCCGTGGCCGGCGAACAGTCCAGACTTAAATCCAATAGAGCACATGTGGGATCAGTTGAAACGAAGAGTTAGAGACGGTGATCAGGAAATCCACAACCAACAGCAACTCATCAACGCTGTGAAAAGGACCTGGGAAGAGATTCCAATGGAAAATGTCAGGCATTTGATTGAGAGCATGCACTCCAGGCTTCAGGAGTGCGTAGCTAAACGAGGGGGGCATACCCGTTACTAAAAGATGAGCATGGAGTATTTTCTTTTGTTTTTAGTAACTTTACGTTGTTTTTATTTTTAACCTAAAATGTGTTTTTTCTTTCAAAAGCAAATAAACTTTTCAATCATTATTATTTGAATAAATTTATTGGTCTACATGGTAAAAACAACATTAGTTTTCGTTATGGAGACAAAAAATATATATTGGTTTTATTATTTTCATGGTACAGACAAAATACCTTGTGGCCCTTATTTTGTTTTGAGTAGTATATATATTATAATCATACTTAACAGTTTACATTATATTTTAATATCATATGAGAAAATAGCTCCAGCATTCCGGCCATGTTTGCCAGCATGTTTATCCAATCATATCGCGTGCTGTTTTTTACGCTTTCACAATGAAACGGCTGAACCGATTTTGATGAAATGTAGTATTATAATAGCTTCAACCCTGGGGAAGGACATATGCTACTTTTTAATCCGCGACTTCATCTGCACCCGCGATAACCGACATATACGCGGCCGCACAAGTCGCAGGCAAATGCTAGTTATAATATAAAGGAAAAGAGAAGAGGTTTTTAAGCTCTGAAATTCACCGAAGGAATTATTGACACAACAGACGGACTGTTATCAAAACCCAATAGCAGGACGCAAGATTTTAACCGGTAAAAGAGAACGTAATACTGTATGTCATCCTCTTAAAAAAGTAATCGACATCTTAAAAAGATCAGGCCATTAAAAATAAAAGCTTCACCAACCTTTTTCAAAACCGACAATGATATACAGAAACCTTTCATCCCTGGTGTGATCAGGGACAGGACACCCCCCGCGCGTTCCCTTCATGTGTGGAACAATTTATTTGTCATTTTTTACAACGCGCGGTAACGCCGAGGACTGCGTTTGATCCCAAAACCCTCAGGCTGGAAAGAGAGGACAGTGTGTGTAAGAGAGACAGAAGGTTAACTACAAACTGTATTTTAGCTGTCTAAAATGAAGATACAAAAAAGAAAGAAATAATTTTTAGCAAGTCATTAAATTGTAGAGCAAGAACAGTAATGTTTTTACTATTTCAAAACTACGTCGAAATCCCAGCAGCAATTTAATATAATACAATCCCAGTAGTAATTTCTACGTTTAAACGGGCAATTGAAATTTGCTCTATTTCTGGCAATGTGTGTTTAATCTTAGAATTGCTGTAAATTGCTCGATGTTATTCATATTAAGCTCAATTGCCAGTACATCTTCTAGTTGACTCCTGTGAAAATTGTTTCGGATTTTTGCTCGCGAACACTCCGTATCATTTACTCATGAGTAGGCGCTTCAAAACGACAAATATAAAAATCTTGAGACCCAAGAGAAAACTCTTAACGATTTAAAACATGCAGCGATCATGCGCCAAAAACTTGACACAGAGTTTTGAGACAACCCGTAACTCTTTCCCAAAAAACCATTGTAACTTCTGAAAGCCAGAATCAACAGTGGCGACCACCAGAATAGTGCCGGGGTAATGAAGTTCGACGAGTCCCAGAGAAACCCAATTGAACCGTCAAGGATCCCGCAACGAAATTAATCAGAAAAGAACAGCAGAGGAGTATAACCAACACACATTTCAACCTTTGGTCGCCCACTGCTGGGCATAGGTCTCTCCCAAAGACCTCCACCTGTGTCGTTCCTACGTCACATTCCTCAAGCGGTTTCCCGCGGCTCGGATCGGGTCGTCGGTCCACTTTGACATTTACACGGAGGAATTGTTAACCCCGATAGAGGTTAAATTACAAATGTCATACATAATGAGCCCGTGTTAGTCACTAACTGGGAGTTTATAAGATAACCCTTAAAAAAATCGAACGTTTCATAAATTTTAGACGTCATTAAACCTTCTAGAGGAGGTGCAGCTCAAGGTTAAGTAAAAGCCTCGACCGGAATCGACCGGTTACGATGGTAAAGTTACGTTTGCCGCGGTCGACGCTTGAATGGTTGGCCATCCATTTCATACCGAGTAAGCCGGCGGAACAGCGGCTTTATGTGCTTTCCGATGCACAGACGGGTGCCTCGTAAAGCACGTGCCAAGCCGTTTTTTCGCCGGCTGTTATTCGTAATTCTTTGACAGTCGTTAGAGGTAGTCAGAAGCTAGAAAATCTGGCAGCCAGTTTTAGCAAGGGGTATCGTGTTACCCAGCAACTTGGTCGTGGGCAGTCACTCCATGTAAAACACCGGTTATATTAGAAGCCGTCCGTCCCCAACACAGTTGGAAAAGAGCTAGGAATAAGATGACGTCATTAAACCTTCTTATATTCCTGTATTGTAACCGAATCTTTATTGTTAAACGCGACGGACGTCCGGGCCCCTCGGTGGTATTCAGTTTGTTCCGCGCCGAACGATTGTGCCACTCCTAATGCGAATTCAGAGTTTTCCTTTGCATATTATGTTATTCCGACGCCGTCGCTACTTTTTGTGGCAATGTAAACTTGGAGGTTTAAAGGTTTTATGTGCGGTAATGGTTATGTTTAATTGTAAGAGGCGGTTGTAATTACAGGGAGCGTAAAACTTTACAACGGTGTTACTGAGGACGTGTGGGCGGATGGCTTATATACTAAAAAGCCTCGTCTCATAGCCGTTAACGCATAAGGCCCATCATAGAAAAATTGAGCAAATATAACTTTATTTTTAATATTCTGATCGATTTTTATCGGGGAACAGAGGGGCGGGCAGTGAATTCCACAGTCTGGCAGCTCGCACAATAAATGTGGAATCAAAGCGCTTGGTTCGAGACCGTGGAACTTGAACGATATGGCGGTGGCGCTTCGCTTTATCTCTGCTCGTCCGATGATGGAATGGTGATATTAAAACTGGGAAACGACTTTTAGTTTTTGGTTTGAAAAGTCACTGTTTATGGTCTCCAATTTTACGCACGCAAAACTTGCTTGCGGGTATTATTCAGCAGTGCAGGGGTTGTGGAGACATTTAAAGTTTAATAAAAGCATTCAAAACTTGTTTTTCCAAAAACCAATGGAAAAAAGTTAAAACTTTGACCTTTAATACCTCCGAAACACGACGTTAACCCGTAGACAACTTACGTGATCCAATAAGAAAGATCCACGTTAAGTCATGTTCTTGAAAATTTTAAAGTAATATACGTACCTAATATAAAGCCAAATTCTCAAACGCTACATATTTTTAAGACGCCTTTAAGTCTCGTACTGTCACAGTAACTTTCCCATAAAGTGATAGGGACAGTATAAGGCTTGGTTAGCGTTTGAGTATTTGACCAATAGATTCAAAGCTCGAGCCAAGGCAGCAAAGTTCCATAACTCTATTTGAACTAACTAGTTCCAAATAAAAAGGTAGACACAGCGAAGCTTGTTCGGGGAATCGAAGTAACATCGTACCGAGCAGGTTTTAGTAACAAGATAAATAAGTTGTAACGCCTGCTCTATTCAGTATGCAATACGTAGAACGTGAACTACTAACTACCTAGTACCTATATACATTACTTACCAGGTGCATAAATTGAATTACCATCAATGTAAAAATACGGTGAAAATGTGGCTGATGGATCAATCATACGATGAAACAGAAGAATTGCTTCTCACCCAATCCTAAGCAACTTCTGACACATTATATACGCCTCATGTCCTCATATCACACGCACATACTCACTCACACACACACTCACTCACACACACACACTCTCACACACACACTCACACACTCACGCGCGCACACACATTTCTCTTCTATTATACTTATCCTAATGTAAATTGTTTTGTAAATTGTAATTAGTTAATAAGTCTATTATTAGGTATATTGTTATAGGAATTATAGGAATTATATTATAGGAATCACTGACTCCCAAGTCACAGGCTATAAACCTAGTTTGGGAGCCAGAAGATATATTTGTTCTCACATTAAGTACCAAATAAAATTATTATTATTATTATACTAAAATTGGCTCATCATAGCCGTGTTAGCATTAAAATAAATAATAAATAAATAAATAAATAACTAACATTATAAAGATGTAAAGTTGTAGGCTCTGGAAGACTTGAAAGGAAGCTAGTGTAGCTTTCTATTGTATTTCTAATATATATTAAAATTATGTAGCGTGTCATAGCGAAGTATAGTATATAGGGTGACTGGTAATTAGTGTACGATACTTAAACACGTGATTGTGTTCATGATAACAAACAACTTTCCCGAAGATTTTTTTGTTTTTGTACTGGTTCTCTTTATGTCACAGGCGTGCGCGCGCGTGAATTTTTATTGTGATAAAAGTGAACCAGTACAAAAAACATTTTTTCTTCGGGAAAGTTGTTTGTTATCATGAACACAATCACGTGTTTAAGTATCGTACACTAATTACCAGTCACCCTATATAGCTCAGATTATGAAACAAAAGGCAGATAGACTGTGCTAGGGACACTGCGAGTGAAGCCACAAAAGTAAATACGAATTCAATAACGAATACCTACAATCTAGTGATTGTATTCGCTTTTGAATTTTTATTTGTATTAGTATTTGTTTTTTTTAACAATGCATCGCTTCGTGCTGTACTGACTCGTGTCAGTACAGCACGAAGCAAATTGTAGGTATTCGTTTTTCAATTTTGTATTTGCTTTAGTGGCTTCACTCTCAGTGTTCCGCACAGTCTAAGTATCTGCCTTTTGTTTCATAATCTGAGGTATAGAGTACAAAAATTGCTAGTGTTGGACAACGTTTTTAACCGACGTCAAAAAGGAGGAGGTTATCAATTCGAATGTTTATACATATATATATTTTTTTATGTATGTTCGGGCATAACTCTGTCATATATAGACGGATTTGCAAAATTCTTTTTTTGTTCAAAAGGGGTTTCTTCCGAAATGGTCCGATATAAATTTTATCAAAATTGATACAGCTCTTTTTGAGAATATCAACAAAATCCCAAAAAAATACTTAGACGTTTTAGTTTCTTCAATCTTTGGAACACTTACAATCTCTTTTAAGTGTGTCACCGCTTTTTAATGGATTTGGATGTTAAGGCAATACTAAAAAGCGAAAAAAAAATTTCTTTTATAAAAAACGTTGTCTAACACTAGGAATTTCTCTTGTATCGTGAGTTTACAAACATATACAAACAGCCAGGCTCGAAACAATTATCATTCTGTAGGTCAAAGAGCGTCGTCAGCCATCGCCAGCTGATGGTCTAGGGGGGGAATAGCTAATATATGGAGGACAAGAAAAGTATTTACAATTTTAAATAAAGTCAAAGGCACATGAAGCTTTTGGAATTTCTAGGGGGGAGCAGCTGCCCCCCCCCCTGCCCCCCCCCCCTTGGCGACGCCCTTGTGTAGGTCATAATCTATAAATCGCCGACATGTATGTGTGTGTGTGTGTGTGTAAGTAAGCGCATAACTTTCTTCTTTTTTATGTTCGTTATTGTCAGGAGAAGGTTTGAATAAAAGAAAATTTTAGGTAACTAGGTAGGGTAGGTAGGGTAGGGTAGGTAAGGTAGTGTAGGGTAGGTGGGTAGGTAGGGTAGGTGGGTAGGTAGGGTAGGTAGGTTGGTTGGGTATTGTAGGTAGGTAGGTAGGGTAGGGTAGGGTAGGGTAAGTAGGTAGGTAGTTTGGTAGGGTAGATAGATAGGGACAGGACAACGTCTGTCGGGTCTTATGGGACAAGCCCGCCACACTATTCCCTAACCACTGTAACTCCTGTAAGCCAGAATCAACAGTGGCGACCACCAGAAAAGCGCCAGAGCAATGAAGCTCGACGAGTCCCAGAGAAACGATTCAACTGTCTTGGATCCCGCAACGAAATTAATCAGAAAAGAACAGCGGAGGAGTAAGAAAAACATATTTTCCACTTCCCTCCAAATCAAGCAGGAGACAGAACAGAACTAGGCCAATAGGCACAAAGGGACGTTTACAACTGGGAGAACCCCAGTTGCTAAGCACCATGGATTATAATTGTCATAATTACTGGGCCCTAAAAAGTGAGCTGTTACATTAAATTTCTCTCAGTCTGTCGGGTCAGCTACTATAAAATGGTTCCGTGCGAAAATCGAACCGATATGACGAGATAAGCAGTTCAGCAGTAAATCGCTCAGTCACTGCACCAACCGAGTCGTGTGTTTATGAATTTATCTGTGATATCTATTCAGAGATGGTGAAACAGATTCTAAGTACAATAAGTACAAGACAGACAGTCCAGAACTACCCCTCAAATGACCTTAAAAGCACTAACAAAAACATAGTTGAGCAAATTCTCAACTTGTACCCTAAAATGAACTGAAAACGGTCCATAAATCAGGGTGACAATGAAAACAAGCTTAGTTTAAACCTCCGTCAAACGTGACGTTTGTCGACGAGTTGGGCTCCAGTTCCTACGTGATTCTATATCATCTGGAAGTTAGATTTGTATTACAATTCCTTAGGGACTGGCAATGTGATGGGGAGTTTTGTTATAAGGAAATGTCGTGGGCTTGTGAACAAGTTATGTACCAACATCTTAGTCGATCAATGTCTGTTTTATGAGTTTTTTATAATAATAATAATCAAGGGTGTCGCGAAGAGGGGCGAGGGCTGCTAGAACTGACGTTATTCGAATAATAATAATGATAATAATAAGACATTTTACACATGCCATCTGACCCCAAACTAGGGAGACCATGTACTATGGGTGTCAGACAGCTGATAATATAATGTAGACTGCCCCGTTGGTCTCGTGGTCGCAAGCGCGACTGTTGAGCGTGGAGTCCTGGGTTCGATTCCCAGGTCGGGCAAAGTGATAATGGGTTTTTCCATTAAGAATTTATCAGTTTAACAGCCCGGAGTTTGGAAGTTGGCGGTGTAACATCCCCGTGCCTCGGAAAGCACGTAAAGTCGTTGGTTCTGCGCCTGTTCTCTCTCAGGTCGTGTCGGATTGCCGTCCCACCGGACTATGAGAGTGAGGGAAGAGGGAGTGCATCTGTGTTTGCGCACACACTTG
Organism: Charanyca ferruginea; assembly: GCA_947361185.1. Lineage (NCBI taxonomy): Eukaryota > Metazoa > Arthropoda > Insecta > Lepidoptera > Noctuidae > Charanyca > Charanyca ferruginea. The sequence continues at coordinate 22,218,679 of OX376075.1, read as the reverse complement.
TGCACTATAATATCTTCTGCGTACTTGGCTGATCTGCATTGAGATTGGCCGCCGTGACCGAAATCCGGTCGGAAGATTACAATATAATGTTAAAATAAATAATTAACTTTGTTTTACAGCCTATGCTGTCCTACTACTGGGTAAAGTCCAAGTCCTTCCAGGAAATTTTGTCCAGCGTCACTTCAAACCAGCCCTTGTGGTGTTCCTGATTTTGTGCTGTCTTTTACTCCCAAAATACTGCGCTCCATTGCACTTTGGAAAACTCCGAGGCGGAACTTTCGCGGCGGAGATTGGGAGATCACCCTTCATTAGCGTCTCCATGGACCAGTAGCTTTTCCAGGCGTTTTAGATTCTACGGTCGATTTCACTCTCCTGCCTGTTTTCTAAAAAAACTAACTGGCTCAAGTAGATATATTAATCGGCATACTTTCCTGCCCATCTACCTTGACCCTATAACGCTTACTGTTGTTAGTCATTAGCTGAGTTTTGTGACTTAAATACCTTTTCAAGAGTGCTTGTAAACACAGTTTAGGAAAGAGCGGTTCACCCTGCTTGACACCCTATTGGACTCTAAATGAAGGTCCAATCGTATTTAGTCCTATGCTTGCGGACCTATTGATGTAAATTATTTTGAATAGGTCTATGTATTGTTTTTCAAGTTCTTGATGTTTATTTATTTATTAAGCTTTCGTTAATTAGCTTTGTCAATAAAAGGATCTCGCTCGGCTATTTTATTATTAAAATCATGTAATTGTCAATGGACTATTTGATTGCCTACAAATTATTTTTATTCTATTTATCACTGCAGGGGTAAGACTCGTACCACAGATTAACTGATAGTTCCTTTGGCTTGTACTACCAGTGCAAAGCTTCATATGATTGTGATTGTACTTATTTTAAATTCATATTTTGCCCCTCCTCCAACTAAAATACGAGATACGAGAAATAAGAAGAGATGTTAGTAGCTGCTACATTTTCGAGTACCTACCTAAAACCCGGCATTACATTACTGGGAATATAATTTTGACTCGTGTACTAAAGCGATTATATCAAAAGTGTTGCAACAATACTTGCCGAAGTCCACATTAAAACATTTCCGAGTATTTCAGCAACATTTTAAGTATGGCCGGCCAAACCTTAAGCCTGATACGAAGGGAAGTCGAAATTATGTTTTTTATTACTACTCCGCTGTTCTTTTCTGATTAATTTCGTTGCAGAATCCGTTGAGATTTATTATCTCGGCGCTTTTCTTGTTAAAACCACTGTTGATTTTGGCTTTTAGAAGTTGCAGAGGGAATAGTGTGGCGGGCCTGTCAGATAAAAAATATACTGGGAATAACCGTTCTAGCGTTGGAGTCCTCATTACTGAGGGTTGTGGTCAATTTTCCAACAACAAATTCCATCTATGATGTTAGTCCAGTTGTTCTTGTCAGTCGCCGACTGTAGAGCATTGTGTGTGGAGGTTTTAAGAGCAGTGCGGATCTGGTCGATTCAGTGCGTCAGGCTTCTTTGTTTTTGTCGCTTTCCTTGTACTAATAAGTAAGCACGTGTTCTATAAAGTACAAAAATACCTTACATAACAAGTTACGTATCTTATCGTCCGAGTATCCCTAATATTTGTCCGAAGATTAGGTGCTCCGAGCTATTATGGGCATCATTTGGGCCGTGTAATACACAATACGGGGTGATCTTCTACATACAATGTTTGTACCATTCATAACTCATGCAAAAAGGTTGCCACGACAGCTGCCGGTAGAAGGGTGGGACCGGTTGGACGATTTTTTTTGTAAGAGTTCGATTTTTCTAGTTTTTAAAAGATTGTCTGACGGAAATCATCTTCTATCTATACCTATAATAAAAATGAATCGTTGTTCACTAGTCTCGCTTAAACTCGAGAACGGCTATACGGATTAGGCTAATGTAAAAATGAATCGTTGTTCGTTACTCTCGCTAAAACTCGAGAATGGCTAGACCGATTCGGCTAATTTTGGTCTTGAAATATTTGTGGAAGTCCAGGGAAGGTTTAAACGGTGACAAAATTCAAAAAAATCACGTAAAAAAAATAAAAAATAAGGCTAGTTATAGGGATAGGACGTTTGTTGGGTCAGCTAAAATGCATGCCGAAGAAAAAAGTGTAGTTAATTGAGGAATCAAAAAGGTGATCAAAATCAACTATTTTTACGGTAAAATAGATCCTGTAAATATACCCGCGGGCGGCGTGCCTTTTGTTTAAATGTTTACTGATTTGTTGCTGCTTATTTTCTTAGCTTAGAACAGTAAAGCGCTAGGTATCCTTTTATGACCTCTATGAGAAGAGAACCGATTGGCCTATTAGCCTATTTGACAAATACCATATTTAGCGAATATGATTTGCTTCTGCTACATATTTGACACAAAGATTTTATGTCAACAACCATCACGCGTAACTCGAAAAACGACGCGATTCCTCGACAAATCGCATTTCTGTACACACCCTTATCGTTATGTGACCTAAGGATGCCGTTACGTACTTTAATATGAGTTTTTTATACGTAAATATCTTTTGAGTTTCTCCAAATGTGTTCTGTACACAAAAGAAAAGTTTCTCCAAGTGGAAAAGTGTAAGGGCTCGGGTTTATTGTTACTTCTTGTTAAAATTTGAGGGCCCTCGGAGCGATGCCTCTATGTTCGGTGTTTCTTTATGATTAATGTTGTTTTCTTTGCTTGTTTTTAAGGGATATTAAAATGATATTCAATCAAAATAATATTAAAACAGTAAGGACTTATCTGAACATCCCTTATTGTGTAGGATTTTTGTAAGAAATCAAGAATTTGGACAGGACAATGTCTGTAGGGTCAGCTAGATTTTAACCCTCGACGAAAAAAGAGGGGTGTTATATGTTTAATGTGTGTATCGGTGTGTTTGTTTCTGGCATTGTAGCTCCCAAAACGGATGGACTGACTTGAATGCGGTTTTTTTTAAATAGAAAGCTTTTGAGGAGAAATTTCTTAGGTTTGTGCGATGAAGATCAGGTCGGAGGTGTGTTTTACAATAAAAACAAGTCCTAAGCTGCAACTCCAATTCCATAACTCACTCGCTATTAGAATTCCTTTAATTTTAACAAAATCCATTGCGTAATAATTATGTATTATCATTTGGGGTAACTAATTTATCTTGTATCAGATTTTTCTCGCGACTTCGTCCTCGTGAATGTCGGTTATCGCCGATATAGACGAAGTCGTGCATTAAAAAGTAGACTGTATCCTTTCCTGGGGTTCATCTTAGTCTATACCAAAAAACATCAAAATTGGTTCAGCAGTTTAGCCATAAAAGCGTAACTAACTTGCTTTTATAATATTACAGTATACAATTTGTAGGAAATCAATTTAGGAACCTAAGTTGTTAGCAAGTAATCACACTACACTAAATTTAATTCTAAACTGGACCAATCTAGAATTCAATATAGTAAATCACCACACACTAAATCGGATCCACTCTGTTCTAACTGCAATTACACCTGCCGATTTCCTAAATTGATTTCCTTAAAATTGTATAGTGTAATCTAATTAAAGTACTTATTATACTATACAATTTGTAGGATATCAATTTAGGAAATATGGGAGGTTTACTAAATTGATTTCTTAATTGGTCCAGTTTAGAATTCAATTTAGAATTCAATTGAGAGTGAGACTAACAACTTGGATACCTAAATTGATTTCCTACAAAGTGATAAGTACTTTAGAATTGATATAATATCTACCAGTAAATACTAGGTAAAAGAGTTCTATAATAAGTACCCTATTTCTTTATTAAATCAAATAGGGACGGTAGATTCTTTGGGGAAATTAGGGGTTCCATCTTCTAATCTTTTATTGCGGATTTAGAGGAGCCAGCGATTTGCATTTATGATTGGCGAAATAAAGGTAAGACCAATCAGCCTTCAGTTCTTAATCTTTTCTTAGAACCGTGGAGGCATTCTTTGATTGAAAGAAGCTTTTATTGTAAGCTCTAAGGTTTATTTACGACTACTCTAGCTTATGTCTGCGCCTTTGTCCGGATTTTTTTAGAGATCCCAATTTTTTTTTTTATTTCTTGGTTGCGTTAACAAACATTTATCCTCACATACACAAACAGCCAGATCTGGAATAAGCGATTTGCTACTGCGCTGCGTGTCATGGGTTCGGTTTATTTATTTATTTTTTATACTCCACGCACAAAGGTAGATACAAAGGCGGACTTAAGAGCGTCCTTCCCCATCGAACTAACTTCAACGCGAGCGTGATTGAATTTTTGTTCGTTTCAACCAACGCAAAGCTCGAAAACAAACGAGCGAGTGAGAACGCGATAACATCACAGGAAAATTGGCGCGCGGAAATTTCACAAAACTTGTTCCAGCACATACCTACGTGTTTTTAAAAAAGCCTTACATGTTTTTGGTAAAAATGTTTGTAATTTAAAATCTCCATTACATGTGCAAGGTTTCTATGAAGCTGTTTTTTTACTTTTTAAATGCATGAGTGCAGTAGGTTCAAAGTTCAGATAAAATTGTGCAAAAAAACTGATTTTCGGACGTGTTTACTGAATTTGTTTCTCCAAATAGTTTATTTTTGGCTTCATACAAACCTAGATTTAAACCACAAGATACCTGTGTATTAAAAATATTTGGAAAATAATTTATTATAGCGCCGTAATCGCGTACGAGCATTTGTATGGAAAATATGACGGGATGGGCGCTCATTAGGGGGCTATTAACGACTTTTACAGATTTTAAACTGACAATACGTCAAAATGTGTAGTGTAATTTTTTTTTTTTAAAAATATATGTTAAACTAGAACATTCTCTTAATCATTTAGTATGTGAATATTTTTGATTATATTCATATTAAATAGTTTAATTAACTCGTGAAGTTGTGTCTGACGCGGACAAAACATTGACAATCACACAAAATCTACTAGGTATAATTAAACGAAACTTACACCATCTTACAGACAATTTTACTATCTATCTTTTAGTATACTACGCCTTTTTTTAAGTTAAAGAATACTATCTTTTATTTAATTCTTTCGACTAAACTTTGAGTTTTGGACGCAGCGCATACGATTCTCTGGTCGCTCAAGGTCAGAGATAACATGACAGGTGCATTACAAAAAGTAATATTTAAAAAGTTTAATATATATATATATACTTAGGTAAACTACACATAGATAATTTTCATTCAAACTCAATTTTTCATTTCAATTCATTGTATATACTATATTATATTTTTAAATATTGATAAAAAAAACATCGAAAAATATAAATAGTAGCCCACCGGTATCGGGAACAGGATCTAAGCTACCGGTGGTCAGGGCTCCTGAGAGAGGAATCTCCTAACAATACGCGCCGTGTCTAGGAGTACTGCTTTCTGTATCAAACCCTTGGTCCAGCTGCCCAACGAGAGCCTCCTGAGCTGTTGGTCGAAATCAGTATGTCTGTCAAGACCCTTTATCTCGGGAACGCGTAGTGGCATCGAGTTGAAATTAAAACCATATACTAAAGTCTACGGTCCCTTGAAGATGTGAAAAAATTAAACATCAAACTTCTAAGTTAACGTGAAAAAAAGATCCGTTTATGTCGCAAATCCGTTTATGTCGCAAAAACGTTTTTGCGACATAAACGGATCTTTTTTTCACGTTAACTTAGAAGTTTGATTTTTTTCACAGATTCAAGGGACCGTAGACTTAAGTATATGGTTTTAATTGGTCCATTAACCTAGAACTATGAAATTTGGCAAGTGATATCGTCTTATAACTACTATAAATACAGGGAAAAGTCTGAAAACTATACATTTGTTATTAAAACATAAAATTAAAAAATAAAATATATTATTTATTTATAACGAGCTTTTGTCTGCGATTTGACCCTTAAGTCCCGAATTAAAAAGTACCCTATGTGCTTTCCCAGGGTTCAAGCTATTTTCATACTAAATTTCATAAAAATCGGTTCAGACGTTTCATCGTGGAAGCGTAACAGATAGAATTAGTTTCACATTTATAATATTAAATGTAGGGATAGGTGGTATGGATTAGTATGGACATGTACAAATTTGTACGGAACCCTGGTAGGGCGATTCCGACTCGCACTTGTCCGGTTTTTTTTTCTTGAAACCCTTCTCTGTCCACTGCATGTTTTACGTCATAACAAGAAATCATTTCTTGAGAATATTGAGGTACGACCGCGCCTTGAGTTGATTCTCCTTATATCTTTGACATACAAACATTCCATACCTACTACTGAAGTACCTGATGTAAATCTAGTTCGTCGTGGCCGGGTGCCGTCGGACCGGTTGCGGAGCCGGGCCTGTAAGCCTACAATTTCCTGCAGGTCTCCGCCACCGAATAGCTCATTTCCGAGCCGTTCCATCGATGTGAGCGATCGACTGTAGTGGTGCCATGATTAAAGGTGATGTTGGAAATTCTCGCTGTATTTTCTGCCTTTTTTTTTATTTTGATTCACAGTTTATTCTGCCTTTTATGTTTGTAAAAACATCCCTTGGTGAAATCAGGTTAAGAGAGAATGGCAATAAAGTCTCCTGCAGTGCATTTCATTAAAAATCTCTATCCAGGTTAAGAGTCATCTCACCTTAACTCAGCGAAGAAGATGTTTACAAATAGTAGATACTCCAGCAGCCTAATAATAACACACAAATAATATAAACGCCTACCATTTTTAACAGACATCAAAAAGGAGGAAGTTCTCAATTCGATTGGTTTTCTTCTTTAGTTTGATGCGGAATAGTAGCCAATTGATCCCATAAAAAATTAACATAGTTTGACCCATTAGTTTTCATTTTATGAACATTTTTTATTTGTTTTTTTTTTTTTTGACGACGCATAACTTTATTCAGTGTAGTCCGATTTCGATGATTCTTTTTTTAGTTTTTTGGCCATAAAAAGGTTCATTGCGTTATTTACGCTGTCGAGTAGATGAATGTTTCAAACATATACTTAAGGCAATCAATTATACTATTTGTTTCCATCATAATCCTTAGGATTGTAATAGAAATTATGTAACAAAATTATACCCCAATTGACGTCTTGCGTGATAAATGAACCACGTCTCTCTTGCTGTCTTGAAAAATGACATAAAGACGTCAAAATCGACGAAGATGGTTTTGTCTATGGACATTGTACGTTTGTGACATTTGGATTTTCATTTTTCTTTTATGTAAAACATTGAGGCGGGTTGGACCGGCTGGTCCCGGATTTGAATTTATCTGGTATGAACCGATTTTTTTGGTTTTGGCTATTTTTTTTTACATTTCTTTTTTAAATAATAAACATAAATATAGGTAAGAACATATTTTCATCTAAATGAAAATCTATGTAATTCCTCATAAACCATCTTTTTATGAATATTGTCTATACAAAATAGTTTCAATGTACAAGTAGGTATTATTTGCATGGTTACTGAAATGCAGATTTTTAAATGCTATTTTTATTTGAATTGTAAGTGACAGTGCTGTTGGTGTGCTTATAATAAATAAATAAATAAATAAATAAATATCTGCCAGGCGCCCTGCGAAAGCTCAAATTTTTTACAATCAATGATGTCAGAGTTGTTAAGCCATTAAATTATAATAACAATAATAATAATAATTCTTTATTAACAGGCTACTACGGCCCATAGAAAAAATACACAAATTAAATAAACAAAACATAAGCTAATACATAATTATTAACCTAGTTTACAAATCTATTTACTACGTTGGATCGGCGACGTATTGCGCTGAGTCGTGGTGTCGGGTAACCTTCCGCGAAAACGCCGATACAAGACACCCGACGGCCAAAATTCTTCCTTCAAGAAGGTCTCTAAGTGATGAGTTGGTACTCGCACCACAAAAGATTTGAAGTTAATTTTGTGACGCGACTCCAACCACTCCACTCTCAAGGTAAATTTAGTCTTCATCCTTATAATAATATATTATAATACTTATAATAATATAATATAGGTACAATTTAAAAAAGGGGCGGGGCTCATAGGGTGTCAAATAATGAAGTGGACGAGCTTTTTGTTGCCCTACAAGCTCCTCTCATTTTTTTGTTGTACCTACATCATATATTTTTTTTATATGTAAGTTTTGAATTTAAGTTGTAAATAATAAAAAAATATAATATATTTTTTTATTATTTACTAGTTGTAGTTATAGTTCTTAGTTCTCAGTATTATAATATAATACTTCTATTATTATAAGAACTATTTTTCTTCATTCGTAGTAAGAAAAAATATAATTTTATACAATGCTTTCCCAATTTCCTCAAGAATGTTGGCAACACTACACGACGTCGCCCTGATCTCATATTGGGGGACAATAGGCAATTTATTGCTTCGAAAGTAGCGTGTATTTTAGTAGCGGAAAGAGCTTTTCTGCAGGATTATTTTATTTGTGAGTTAGTATAGCAGCACCAATTTTTAGCTTTCACATTTTAGGGCGCTTCAATTAATAATAATAATAATATGTGGGGACATTTCACACACGGCCATCTGACCCCAAACTAGGGAGACCCTGTACTATGGGTGTCAGACAGCTGATATACATACACAAATATATTTTAAATACATACATATATAGATAAACAACACCCAGACACAAGGCAAATACAAGTGCTCATCACACAAATATTTACCCTGGGCGGGAATCGAACCCGCAACACGCTGCGCAGCAGTCGATCGCTCAGCCACTGCGCCAACCGTGAAACCTAAACCCCCCCCCCGTCAAACCTAATATATAAAAATCTCGTGTCATAGTGTTTGTTTTCGAACTCCTCTGAAACGGCTTGACCGATTTTAATATTTTTAGAAAAACTAATTTGACATCTCTAACTTAGTCCATGTCTGTCGCTGTCCTTTTCTTCAGCTGCGTGGTAGTAAGAGATGCCAATTGTATAGTTTTAGTTTAGTTTGTGAGCAAGGGAGTCGGCACCTTTGTCATTTCTTATAATTGTTTACATGTATTGTAAAGCTGACACAATTAACAAGAAAATTTTAACATAATTAACTTGGAGTTACTATGTGTATTATACAAGGTGTAACAAGGCGAAAAAATAAATTATATGGCCGCTAACTAGGTATACTGCATATCAAACTAAGTTAAAATTTATGCAAAATGTTTTGCTAGGCAATGACTTGCAGTTTTTTTAGTACGTATGACGACACGGTTGGCGCAGTGGCTGAGCGATTGACTGCTGCGCAGCGTGTTGCGGGTTCGATTCCCGTCCTGGGTAAATATTTGTGTGATGAGCACTTGTGTTTGCCTTGTGTCTGGGTGTTGTTTATCTATATATGTATGTATTTAAAATGTATTTGTGTATGTATATCAGCTGTCTGACACCCATGTAGTACAGAGTCTCCCTAGTTTAGGGTCGTGGGGCCGTGTGTGAAATTTCCTCACATATTATTATTATTATAGTATTGCATTATATTATAACTAGGGGTAGCGAGCACTGAAACCTACGCAAAACATTGCGCTTACGAGTGCATCGAACTATGCAAGTATCGTAGGCGAAAGTCAACAATGACAGAAAGAACACATGCAACACAGCCTCGTTAAGTGTATTTTTTAAACCAGTTATTATTAACTGCTATAAACCTTTAAATCCAAACATTCCACCTACATTCCAAAATTAGCACGCCTACAAAATATTAAACTCACATTATTTTTATTCAAATTCATTTGTTCGCTACCATGTAGGTTACTGTAACTGGGATAGGTTTAAAACATGGAATGGAAAAAACAATAGATATGTAATGATAAAGATTAAATTCTTTTATTTGCAAAAACATGTGTAGATAATATACATGGTGTTTATTGTAGGTGTTGCAGATTCTTTGGCACAACATCTTTGACCATGGCTGGTGTACAAATGACAATGCCAGATCCTGCGCCACCCATGTACAGAAAAGTAAATTAATGAAAATAATTGCAATGAATATAAAACCTTTCTATAGTCAATTGTTTTTCTTTAGAACTTGCGGATTACGAAATACCTACCCACAAAATACAAACTCATTTTACCTAAAATATAATTTAACCTATAATCAATGTCATTATTGTTTTTAGATTTAAACGGAAACCGCAAGTTCTACAGTCACTAAGACTAATGTTTAGTTATCAGCAATAAATAAACAGTAAGATGCTACATATTGCACATGACTTTTATTGAGTGGGGCAAAGTTCGAAGAGTTTCTGGCATTGTCCTTTGGTCGGAAGACCATAAGACTAAAAAAAAAAAAAAAAAAATTATACAAGGTTAAATAATTTATCAAAAAGAAAAGATGCGGGAAATATGTTAAATTATAACAACCTTGGTGAGTTATAATAAGTTTTAATTTTGTATGAGCAACAAATACAAATTTGACGAAAAACTACGGTGATTGATACACCAATTTTCTTTATAACTTCGTGTATTGATTGTAAACCTCCTATATTTTTTTTTTTTTTAGGTCGACCGTCGTATTTTCTTCTTAAAAGAAACAAGTATACCTCAAAATAAAAATTACAAAAAATAAGGTTGCCTATGGTTAAGCAGTCAGTCTACAAAGTATGATTACAACAAGTTGCTCTTACTTCCACGCAGGCGTTCACCTTCAAATAAAATCCGAATACGTTTACGTCGCTCACGCTCCCGGGGCTCAACCCAGAGACTAGTACAGAAAGTCAACTTCATACAACAAAAGAAAACAGGCGAACAGTTACACATTTTCAAAAGCAGAGGAGTAAAATACTAACTGTTGTGCCTGCCTTGCGTGTCTCTGACATATCAGCTCCCAAACGGCTGAATCAATTTTGATTTTTATTTGTTTCTTCTTTTTTCTTTTTTTTTAAGCTTTGTCCCACACCAGGAATTTCTCCTATATCGTGGGTGAGTTTACAAACATATAAACTAGCAACACATGCACTAACAGGCAAACCCGGAACAACAACCTGTAGGCCATAAAACTGACTCTCCTCCACAACGTTGTAATATTGTTAGATCAACAATTGAGCCCATGGCTGACCCCCAAGATACTGGTCCAGCACGCGTAGCATGATTACGCTATGTCTATGGAAGAATAGACATACTGACAGGAAGAATAGACAAACAGTACTGACTTGTCTATTCTTCCTGTCAATATGTCTATTCTTCCGTAGACATAGCGTGGTCATGCAGGCCTAGTTTGGGGGTTATTATCAGATTCGTGGAACATTATTGTGCAAACTAATTTCTGGCTTCAAGAGTCAAATAAATGTTCTTTATTTTATTTATTTATAAAAATATATGTTCAGCGTGCGCCAATCGCTCAACCACTGCGCCAAGTGTCGTCGTATGTTTGACAAGTGACTTGATCGGGAGTGATCATAGCTATAAAGGGTGACTGGTAATTAGTGTACGATACTTAAACACGTGATTGTGTTCTTGATAACAAACAACTTTCCCGAAGAAAATGTTTTTTTGTACTGGTTCACTTTTAGGTCACAGGCGTGCGCGCGCGTGAATTTCATGCGGCTGTTGTGTTATTCTGATAAAAGTGAACCAGTACAAAAATCATTTTTTCTTTGGGAAAGTTGTTTGTTATCATGAACACAGTCACGTGTTTAAGTATTGTACACTAATTACCAGTCGCCCTATATATGGAAAAAAAACTGTTTAACTATTTGAAGATTATCGATTCTTTACTAGTTTGTCAATAGATGAGATCATCTACCACTGGTCCTCCAACACAAACATACCTGTAAGTATGTTTGTGTTGGAGGATCTTTTAAATTTGTCGATAGTTATGTAAGGCGCGAGCGCCTGCGGCGATCTGTCGAGCATGTACGTGAGATACATTTTAGCACGCACGAACGGCTGTCATTTTTTTATAGGTATTTATAGCATTAGGTATTGAACTTTTTCTATGGAGTAAATTATCTGTTCCGTAATAAACTGTTAGTTAATCTGTGGTATGGACTCAACCTTCTGTACTATTCTGTGCTTGAACCTTACAATGCTGCAATAAAGTGTTAGTGGAAAGCTAACCCCCGTTGCGTGGTATATTAAATTCTCCAGCTGACCCGTCAACACCGCTTACAATATTGCTCTAGGGCGTATACGTAGAGATAGTATAAAGTTTTCGATTTCCAGTTTTGTTCTGCGTAATCACTTCTAGTGGATCAGGTTATGTAAGTATAGACAGTTATTGCAATTAAGTAGCTGACCTACCTTTGCCTTAAAGGTTGAGATTTTTTAGAATACGAATTGATAGACTTATATATATTTTTGTACCATTTGAGCAAATGAAATAAAATATAAAAGAACTAGCTTTTGCCCGCGACTTCGTCCGCGTGAATGTCGGTTATCGCGGATGCAGACAAAAGTGGCGGATTAAAAAGTAGCCTATGTTCTTCCCCAGGATTAAAGCTCTATTCATACCAAACTTCATCAAAATCAGTTCAGAAGTTTCATCGTGAAAGCGTAGCAGACAGTTACTTTCACATTTATAATAATTTATTAGCTGATACCCGCGGCTTTGCCTGCATGACAAATTATATACTAAAACGTTCCTCTTGAATCATTTTATCTATTAAAAAAAATCCGTCGCGTAGTTTTAAAGATCTAAGCATACATAGGGGCAGACAGAAACAGCGCGGCGGTGCACTTTGTTTTATAATCTAGCGATGAAGTATGGAGTATCGATATGAGTAGTATAATAATAGTATGGAGTATCGTTTATAAAATTCGTTTGAATCGTATTCTAAAAAATCTCAACCATTTATGCAAATATGGGTCAGCTAATTACTATAACTATAATAATAATAATAATAAATAAGCTGGCAACACTATGTGTCACTTATCTATTATTTTATTTGTTCAACAAAAATATTAATTAAATACCTTATACACATTATTAATAGATACTGATACAATTTTTTATAAATAACGAGCATATATTCAATTAATTTTACTACTTCTGTGAGCCATACCCATATAATCATCGCAAATAGTTTTTGGAAAATAATTTCTCATCATGACATCTGTCATAGTACAAACATATTGCATAAATAATTGGAAATTGTATATAATCATCGATACATATGGACTATATAATCAAAAACGAAGGTACAAGATAAAGAAAATATATAGATAAGAATTATAACGAGAGCAGCAGTACGTCGAGCACGCCTACAACCTCCGGACCCCAGTCGCGCGCGAGTCGCTGTGATTAGCGTACGTTATTCACTTTTTCGTAACCGATTATTTTGCGTCTACCTACTAGATGTAGAAATGAATACAAATGATATTTTCGATGAGGAGGAGATGAATGATTATGATGGCGGTACGTTAAGCAATGATGATAATGTTGAGACTGGATCGAGGAATTTAAGTACTTTAGAGGAAAATATTATTAACAGTACTATGGAGAGGAAGACAGGAAAAAGACCGAGAGAAAATAGTGAAGAAAGTGAGGACTGTGAGCAAGGATATACAACTGTCACAAGACGAAAGCCAAAAAAAATAATAAGAAGTGAATCAATAAATCAACTTGAGGAGGATAAAATTGAAGTTTGCATAACATCTTTAAAAGTTTTACCAAAACAAATGGCCATGGCAAAATTACTTAGGGATCTGAATATACAAAATATAACAAAAATAAAATATCGTAGCCCATACAAAGTCCTTATACAGTTTGATAAAAGAGATCAAGCCGAGAAGTTAGTCGTAAACAAAAAGATAACGGAATTAAATGCTAGATGTCAATTTGTTGATGAGGTGAACATATGTTATGGAGTAATTAGAGGCATAGAATTAGATTACAGCGAAAAAGAAATACAAGAAACCCTTAGAAGTTCGTGCGAAATACTGTCTGTAAGAAGACTTAAACGCTCCGTTTTTGAAGGAAAATGGGAAGACTGTGAAACCGTCCGGGTGGGTTTCAAGGCACAAACTACCCCTTCACATGTTTACGCGTATGGTTGCAGGCTTGCTATAGAAAACTACGTATTTCCAGTTACTCAGTGTTCTGGTTGCTGGAAGTTTGGTCATATCAAAAAGTACTGTCCAATAAATAAAATTATATGCCCTAAATGTGGGTCAAACCATGATAATTGTGAAATAGAAACGTATAAATGTCCTAACTGCAAAGGACCTCATATGGCCCTGGATAAAACCTGCCCCATGTTTATAAAAGAAAAACAAATCCGTAACATAATGACTGAAGAAAATATCACCTACAGTAAGGCCTTAAAATTATACCTAACCAAAAAGACTAAGAATTATGAGCCAACTTGCAACTCCAATGAAAGCACAATTGCTAGCGTAAACACCAGCACAAAGAAAACATATGCCGAGGTAATAAACACTGTGGCACTTATACATCAAGCGGAACCTTCAGACGATATACAGGATGATATAGAGGAGGAACAAGTAGAAAATAGTATGAAAAACTCAGTTGTAACTCAGCAATCAGGCAAGAAGAAAAAACATAAAAAGACATACCAAGGAAATACTTCATATAAACAGGTGGAAGCGGAAGTAGAAAATATGAATATTGGTTATTTATTAGAAGAAACATCGGAAAAGGAAAAGAGAAATGAGAAAAAGAAAAGTTTTGAATTTAAAAGATTATGGTTAAAACTAAAAGAAATCTTTATGTCTGCTGTTAAATTTGAAGATAAAATAGAGTTATTGTTGAAAGTCATAATTGAAGAATGTAAGCTGTTTCTGAAAAATGTGTTTAATGACTGGTGTGTTTTACAAAAATTGTTTACTTTATTTGATGGATAGCGGTCTTAAAAAGCTGCAGGTTAATTTAGTGCAGTGGAATGCACGTAGTTTAAAGCCGAAATTGGTAAGTTTTGAGACTTTACTAAACATAGAGAAAATTCACATTGCTATTATAAGCGAGACCTGGTTGGATGACGAAACAGCTATTAACTTAACTGGATATAATATTTTTAGACACGATAGAAGTGACTCGTATGGAGGTGTAGCCATAATTACACACAAGTCAATCCAAACTCAACTTTGTCCTATCCGTGTTTCTAATCCAGGTATAGAAATAATACAAGTCAAGCTACTTAATTGTAAGGATCTAGAAAATATTGTATCTATTTATTGTCCGTCATCTGTCAATGTACATGCTTCTGATTGGGACAGTCTTTTTTCAATTGCGTCAAGAAAGACTATAATTGCTGGAGACTTTAATGCGCACCATTCAAATTGGTCTTATAAGACCGATCAGAGGGGGATACAGATTTTGGATTCTTCATTGGAGAATGGGTTTATTTCATTAAACAACGGTGACCCAACTAGAATTACATTGGTTAATAATTTAGTGCACAAATCATCTCCGGACATAACGTTTTCATCGACAGACATAGCGATGGTTTTAAACTGGCAAGTAACTAACGAGAACTTAGGTAGTGATCACCTCATTATCAAAATTTCAGCAACTTATAATGATCACGTACATCTTACTGAAAAACGCAACTTTAAGAGGGCTGACTGGTTGGGCTATCGTCATGATCTTTGTGAATCACTGCGCAACTTTAATGGTTCAGTAAATATTCAGGACAGATATGATTATTTGATTAACGAGATTAACTCAGCTTGTGATAGGAACATACCTAAGCTTCGTACATGTCAAGATCCCATTGGGAATTTTAAACCAAAAGAATACTGGACCCCGTCACTATCTGAAGCTGTTGCTGAAAGAAGGTTAGCATTAAGTACATTTAGGAGGAACCCAACTCCTGGAAATTTCAATAAATTAGAGAAAAAAATAGAGAAAGCCGGGCTATTGTTACAGAAAGCTAAGTCCAAAAACTGGAGAAAATTTTGCAATGGGATCAATGAAACTACTTCTGTGTCTGATATGTGGCAAAAAATGCGATGGTACAAAGGTTACAAAAAAACAAAATATTATATTCCTGATGAAAAGTTAAATGAAATGCACTGTTCTCTTGCTCCGAGTTTTGTTCTAAACTCACCACCATTGATACAGTCCAGAAATGAATTGCTTGATTCACCGTTTATTATGCAAGAACTAAAACATAGTTGCAAGAAGAAAGACACAGCTCCGGGCAATGATGGGGTCACATATTCTATGGTCTGGAACCTTCCTTGTGTTGGTAAGCAGTTCCTGCTTGACTTGTATAATGATATTTATGCATCTGGTGTTGTTCCAAGTCAATGGCGTAGTATTTTAATCATCCCCATTCCGAAATTAGCCAGTAATATTAGCGGTGAAGCAAAGGTTAGACCAATCTCTCTTATATCATGTTTATGCAAGCTTTTACATGGTATGATTACTAGAAGGCTAGAATGGTATGTTGAAAAATATAAAATATTGTCTCCGTACACTTCAGGTTTCAGAAGGGCTCAATCGTGTCTAGATAACCTGATAAGGCTAATCGCTTATATTCAGTTGGGTTTTATAAATAAATATCCTACAGTAGCTTGTTTTATAGATATCGAAAATGCTTATAATAATATTTTAATAGATAGAGTAGTTATAACATTGGATGAATTAGAGGTAGGTAATAATATTTGTAAGTATTTATGGTCATTCTTAAGTGCGAGATGTCTCCTGATTAAGAATACGAACAATACAGATAATATTAATGCTAGATGGACCAGTGTAGGCCTGGCTCAAGGTGATCCATTATCGCCTTTATTGTTTAATATAGCAACTTATAAAATTTGCAATTCAGTTAATAACGTTTTTGTCTCCCAATATGCTGACGATTTTGTAATTTATTTAAGTCATAAGGATATTATTTTTTGTCAAGGGAATCTGCAAGGAGCTCTCAATGCTATTACAATTTTACTCGATGATTTGGGTTTAAAAATATCGGAAACTAAATCGAATGTTTGCGTTTTTAATAGGGGAAGGAAAAGACATCACATAAGTTTAGAAAATAACAATAAACCTATATCTTCAGTAGAATGTGTTAAATATTTAGGGTTATGGCTTGACAGATCATTGTTATGGAGTAAACATGTAAATGAAATTATTGATAAAACCTCGAAATTCCTAAATTTACTAAAAGTACTGGCTGGCCCGGGTTGGGGAATTCACCCTAAACATCTGAGAACATTGTTTGTATCATTGATAAGGAGCCGAATAGACTTTGGCAGTTTTTTGTATGATAGTTCAGCTAAAGTCCATTTATCTAAACTCGATAAATTGCAAAATCGTGCATTAAGAATTTTAGGTGGTTTTATCAAAAGTACACCAATATATGTAATGGAGAGTGAGTTGTGTATTGCTCCACTTAGCTTAAGAAGATTATATCTAGCCTATAAGTATTGTATAAAAGCACTGTCTTGGACAGATAATATAACTGTTGAATTGTTAGATAATTTAAGTGCTCCCAATCACATAAGTTACTGGCGAACTAAAAATAAGTCATCGCTGTTTTTAGTTTATAATGAATGCAAGTCCTATGCTATTCATTCATCCAATCCACTTGAAATGTTTTCACTTAATATTTGGGTAACTTATATACAAATGGATAAAGTCATTGTGAATAATTTAGATTGTATTAGGGGTCCAAAAAAGGAGGAAGATTTGGCTTCTCTAAAATATCATGTAATTGAAGAACTACAACAAAAATATGTTAATTGGCGACGAATTTATACTGATGGATCCAAGAGCAAGGTTGGTCGAGGAGCGGCTATTTTTGATCCAGTCACACAGTCTTCCTTTTGTTTTAAAACGAACTCCTATGTATCCATAATGACGCTGGAACTCATTGCCATTTCAGAAGCCTTAAGTCTTTGCGGTAATACTGAGCAAGATATCGTGATAATCTCAGATAGTAAAAGTGCTCTCCAACACTTAGCTCGATGTGCTTCTGGGTATAGAGGTACATCGATAGCTTACAAAATTTTAAAATTCATTTATGAATTAAATTTTCGGCTGATAAATGTGAAGTTGCAATGGGTTCCATCGCACGTAGGTTTAGGAGGTAATGAGGAGGCTGACAGGTTAGCTAAATTGGCAATTACAGAAGGCAGAGAAATCACAATAGACCCTGATTACACAGAAATTCTTCCAAAATGTAAAAATATTTGTTTTGAAAAATGGGATCAGTACTTTCAAAGCGTTAGTAAAGTCAAGGGGATTTGGTACAGGGTTATACAAAGTCAGCCTCCTCGCATTCCGTGGTTTATACACTCTAAAATGAGTAGAACGCACATGGTAGCGGCTTTTAGACTACGTTCTGGACACTATCCCACCAAGAGATTTGGCCATCTGATGAAAAAAGTTGATTCCCCAAATTGTGAAGTGTGTGAAGTTGTTGATGATGTCCAGCATCTTTTGGTGGAATGTGTCAAGAACCAGGCATTAAGGGAGTCATTGACAGAATTGTGCAAGATCAATAAATATGATATGGGTACTTTCCTTGAAATTCTCACAAGTCCAGAAAGTGACGCCGCTAAAATTATCTATGAGATAGCATTATGTCGATGACTCCAGTTTTTGTATTAAGTATATATTATATATATTATTAAATCGTGTATAGTGCAAGTAGTTTGTCTAAACATAGGTTAGGTTATGATGGGGCTGACATGCCTTAAAAGGATAAAAGTCCCTAAAAAATAAAGAATAAAAAAAAAAAAAAAAAAAAAACCTCCGGACCCGTCGCTCAGCTCCGCCTCACCGCCGCCGGAACCCAGTCCAACCGTGAGTGTTGTGATACCGGCCTCGGCAGTTGCGTCAAGCTCGAGCGACGAGTATTTCTCTCCGCCTACGACGCCACCACCTGCTCGTCGACGGGGAGGACGCCGGCCGCCGGATTGTTTAGGCCCGCGAGACCCATCGGTCTCTGATAGGGTCCCAGCTCCCGGCGGAAGTGTGCAGCGCATGAGATGGACACAAACTATCAACGAAAATGTCATTGTCATGTCAATGTCAGGTGCTTGAGCCAGCTGTCAACGTTTCAGCACAACGACTATCGGATCAGGTGCGGGTCATCCAGCGTAACCGTATGTTGGATGACACTGTACTTGATCGCCTCCGAACTGAAATGCAGAGAAGCCATATCACTGCTCCCCTGCCGCAGATTGTGGAAGTGGCACAACCACAGCCGACTGCAACATCTAGTCAAGTGACTGATGGGAGTGATGACATGGCTACACATGTAAGTACCCAGTGCAATGATGAATTGAGGAGCGCTTTGGAGGGTGCGATTCGAGAGTATCGATTCATGCCGCCTGAGCTTAGACCACGCTTACCTCGTTTGCCCATGCATAAAAAAACAAGGTGTTGGTGTGTGCTCTGGATTTGCAACTATCAAATTATAATAATAATAATAATAATATGTGGGGACATTTTCACACACGGCCATCTGACCCCAAACTAGGGAGACCCTGTACTATGGGTGTCAGACAGCTGATATACATACACAAATACATTTTTTTTTTTGTAAATACATACATATATAGATAAACAACACCCAGACACAAAGCAAACACAAGTGCTCATCACACCCATGTTTACCCTGGGCGGGAATCGAACCCGCAACACGCTGCGCATCAGTCGATCGCTTAGCCACTGCGCCAACCGTGTCGTCAACGTTGGCCTTTTTGGCCTGGCAAATTATTTTGATAGTTGCGAAGACCTCACTGATGCGCATTCGATTCTGTACTGTGCAGCTGTTGCGGCATGTCGTGTAGCTTACGTCAAATTTGCTAATGATGACAGAGCTATACGACCAAAACCTGCCGTACCGGCGTGGCAGTGCAGAATTGAGCGCCGCATTAGTGAGGCCAGAGTGCTCATCGGCAAATTAAGCTGCTTTAGGGAGGGCAATACTCGCCCAAGAGTGATGCGCTTTGTGAGGCGGGCATTCTCGGGGACTGATATCAGTCCTCTAGACTATATGTCCTGGGTCACAGAGCGCATCGACTTCCTGAAGCAGAAGGTGTATGCATGAGCAAGCCGTATTCGAAGGTATAAGCGACGGGCGGAACGATACTTTCAGAATCGCACATTCCAGAGCGATGAAAGGTGGGTTTATAGAACTTGGGAGCGACCGATTCAAAGTGTGACTGATACGCGCCCGCCGGATGACGACGCCATGAATTTGTTCTGGCGCAACATCTGGTCGGTGCCTGTCGGTCACACTGAGGGTGATCGGACTCAGGAAGTCGAACGAGCGTGCGACGCAATACCAGAAATGGGGGCAATCACTATCAGCCCCAAGATGTAGCTTGTGCAGTCTGTCCATTGCCTAATTGGAAGTCTCCAGGGCCGGACGGGCTGCACAACTTCTGGATCAAATGGTTCAGAAGGTCGCACGTTTGTTTGGCGTCGTGGTTCCAGTCATGCTTGGAATCAGCATCGTTGCCCCAGTTTTTGACGACAGGAATAACCCACCTGCTCCATAAATCGGGTAGTACTGCGGAACCCAAAAATTATAGACCGATCACATGTTTGCCGACGGTCTATAAAGTTTTTACATCCATTTTGAGAGCTAAAATTAACCACCACGTAGACAGTAACGGTATCATGTCTCCCTCTCAAAATGGATGTAGGAATGGGTCTCGCGGTACTAAGGAGCTGCTCCTGATTGACATGGCCATCAGTCAACAGGTTCGCCGATCCCGTAAGGATCTGTCGACATGTTGATAGATTACAAGAAGGCTTATGACTCTGTGCCGCATACATGGCTCATGAGGGTGCTAGAGTTGTATAAGATCGATGCCACTCTGCGCACCTTCCTGATGTCGTGTATGGGGCAGTGGAGGACCGTCCTTCGCTATCCAGGATGTCGACAAATCCAGAGGAATAGTGAACCGATAAGGATTGAGCGGGGTATATTTCAGGGCGACAGTTTGAGTCCGCTTTGGTTCTGCTTAGCCTTGAATCCTCTAAGCACACTGCTGGAGAATTCAAGTCTAGGCTATCGGTTGAAGAGAGGAGGTCAGGTAATATCTCACCTTCTTTACATGGATGACTTAAAACTCTTTGCCCCCAACAGTTCACAGCTGATGGAGCTACTGAAAGTAACAGAAACTTTCAGTAGCGCCATCAGGATGGAATTTGGTGTGGACAAATGTGCAGTCATGCATGTCAAGCGAGGGGAGATTGTGGAATCCGAGGGAATTCAGCTCTCGGATTCCATAAACCTAAGATCCCTGTCTTCAATTGAGACCTATAAATATTTGGGTATGGCGGAAGCGTTGGGCATCAATGCTTCTGACATGAAACAATCGTTGAAGGAGCGCTTCTTTGGCCGCCTGAAGAAAGTATTTAATAGTGTTTTGTCTGGCGGAAACAAGGTGCGCGCCTTCAACGGATGGGTCATGCCAGTTCTGATGTACTCTTTCGGCATACTCAAATGGACACAAACGGAACTCGATGCCCTGGATAGGAGAGTCCGTACATTGTTGACAGCATATCGGATGCATCACCCACGGTCATCGGTGATGAGACTGTATATCCCGCGGAAGTGTGGCGGTCGTGGCTTCTTAAATGCTAAGACCCTGCACAACCGTGAGATATGCAGTCTCAGGGAATATTTCCTAGAAGCCGACGTGGGGATGCATCGAGATGTAGTTGCAGTGGACAAGGGCCTCACCCCGCTGTCCTTGGCTAAAGAGAACTGGTGCATACCTGTAGTGCTCAAGACTAATGATCGCGAGGAGGTTTGGAAGAGTAAGGAGCTTCACGGACGCTTTTTCCGGGCCCTAGACGGGCCCGATGTCGATTTCTTAGCGTCCGTATCCTGGCTACGATTCGGTGATCTATTTGGAGAAACCGAAGGTTTTGTCTGTGCAATTATGGACGAAGTTATTATGACGAATAACTACCGGAGATTTATTGTGAAGGATGGCACTGTTGACATTTGTCGGGCATGTCACCGACCGGGAGAATCAATCCGTCACATTATCTCTGGATGTTCTCGTCTCGCTAACAAAGAGTACTTGCATAGACACAACCTTGTGGCCAGGATTATCCATCAGCAACTTGCTCTGAAATACAACCTCGTGGAATCAGAAGTACCATACTACAGGTATGTGCCCGATCCAGTTCTTGAAAATGGCAATGTCACATTGTACTGGGATCGATCCATCATCACTGACAGGACTATTGTAGCCAATAAACCTGATGTAGTGGTGGTGGATCGATTGGAGAAGCGCGCAATGATTATTGACAAAGCAGTTCCGCATGACGTGAACCTCGTGAAGGTCGAGAAAGACAAGCAAATAAAGTATCTTGACTTGGCCCGCGAGGTTGTCGACATGTGGGATGTGGACTCAGCGATCATTGTGCCGATAGTTGTTACTGCCAATGGCTTAATTGCCACACACGGCCATCTGACCCCAAACTAGGGAGACCCTGTACTATGGGTGTCAGACAGCTGATATACATACACAAATACATTTTTTTTTGTTTAAATACATACATATATAGATAAACAACACCCAGACACAAGGCAAACACAAGTGCTCATCACACAAATGTTTACCCTGGGCGGGAATCGAACCCGCAACACGCTGCGCAGCAGTCGATCGCTCAGCCACTGCGCCAACCGTGTGGTCTATATAGGGTGACTGGTAATTAGTGTACGATACTTAAACACGTGATTGTGTTCATGATAACAAACAACTTTCCCGAAGAAAAAATGTTTTTTTTTTATACTGGTTCACTTTTATCACAATAACACAACAGCCGTATGACATTCACGCGCGCGCACGCCTGTGACATAAAGTGAACCAGTACAAAAAACATTTTTTCTTCGGGAAAGTTGTTTGTTATCATGAACACAATCACGTGTTTAAATATCGTACACTAATTACCAGTCACCCTAAATAACTAACTGTACCTACTTAACTCTTGAAAAACCTTGGCGAGGTTAGAATGGACAGGACACATTGCTTCCAAAACGGATGACCATTTTTTTCGAAAGGATCTGGAGTACCGACTACGGCCACAAGGTGATCCGGTGACCTGGTATTAGACGTGTGCGCCGATGCTAAAATCTTCGGCGGCGGGCGCCGGTCTAAAATCGGCGGCGGCGGCGTGAAATCGGCGTAAATTCGGCGCGGAGATTTTTTTCCAAAAACATAGTCAGATTTTCAATAAGCTTTCATTGCCGATCATCAAATTAAAGTTCTGACATATTATATTGCCAAAGTAGGTAGGTACTGAGCCAGCGAGTAGGAGTTGCAGCTTTTATTATTATAAAACTAGCTACAACCTGGGAGTCTTTAAGTCCAGAGTGAATAGGTTACTTCTAGGCAAGCGTGCTCCATCTTAGACCGCATCAGCGCTTCCCATCAGGTGAGATCAAGAAGCTTATAGATAAAAGTGAAGACAACACTCTAAATACCTAAGTGAAGCCAACTGTGGGCAGACGCTCTCTTTCTGAATGCATACATAAGATAAAGAAAACACATATCACTATCTCATTCTTATGTATGCATTCAGAAAGAGAGCATCAGCCCACAGTTGGTTTCAAGCTTTTGTTCTAAGTGTTGGCTCCATTTATACCTATATCTTCATGGGTGAGATAGTGGTCAAACGTATGCCTATCAACAGATAAAAAAAAAAACTGCCTCATGCTTTTTTATTGAATAGATGGCACCGAAAAATAAAAATACGTAAAATACGCGCTTAGCCGTGGAGTTGCGGACACCAGTCCGTTATACTACTACTACTAGATGGCACCGATGACAATATAGTGGGTCTGGAGAAATAAACGGTAATCTCCTCATCTGTCAATACGGCTGAATCTGACACACCGTTAAGCGGATCAAGTGGAAAGATTTCGTCATCTTCAAGATGGTCATGAACATTATCAATTTCTTTAAACGAAACGTGAGTATTGTTACACATTATAGATTAAATTCAAATTCAAATTCAAAATCATTTATTTCAACCACTTCAAGGTCATAAAATACAATTTCAAATAAAATTTCATTACAATAAAAATAATAAATAAAATAACATAAATAAAATTTAAAATTATTATCATCATTAAAATTAAACCATTAAAATCAAATTAAAATCATAAAATCAAATAATATCAAATTAAAATCATAAAATTAAATTCATAAAATCAAATCAAAATCATAAAATTAAAATAACAATAATAAAATTAAATTAACCCGACTAAAAATACGCCTGCCTCTGAGTCATTTCTTTGTTTGTCATTACATAAGATTAGATTAAGAACAACGGATTAACTCACTGTGTGCTGTGTGTGTCACGGGCGGTGTGTCATCCTGTGGAACTCCTTGAAAAAGGTGGCCGTATGCCATCGAAACTAGTCGGACGAACCCGACAACACAGTGAGTTAATCCGTTGTTCTTAATCTATAATTATCAATTTCTATCAAAATTCGCCGTTGTTCGTTGTCAGCGTCTTTTTCAAATTCAGGCAATCTATTGACTTGACTACTTTCTTGCATTTTACCACGAGATTTTGTATTTGTGGAAATTTACTGGCACCATCTACTGTTGCAAGATTATGCAAACCGTGTCCCAGACACAAAATGGCCGAAATAAGGCGGCATGATCAAATGCTGCTTTTTGCTTTCAGTTAGGCGTAGTTTGAGGGACTTCCCTGATCGCGCTCTTTTGTAACTTTTCGGTAGGTAAGTTAGATAGGTATCCTAAAGGAAAGTGTAACTTCACATGGATCGATTTTATTATCGATTTTGTTATGGAAATATGGAATATGAATAGTGTAATAGTCGGTCGGGCGCTACTTTACCTATTTATGTAACTAGGTGATAGGTTTAGGTACTTGACATGTCTATGTTCGAAAATCCGAAATTCAGAAAAGAAGCCACGCCGATTCCACGCCGATAAGGGGATTGGCGGCGGCGGCGTCGCAAAAATGTCGGCGGCGGCGGATCGGCGCGGCGCACACGTCTACCTGGTATAGATATCGCGTGACTGTGTGGTATGACTTGGCTAAAAAGTCGAGTAAAGTGATATTAAGTTTTCAATCAGGAATTTTTAGTAGCACTCGGAAGGCGGTATAACACCCCCGTGCCTCGGAAAACACAAAGTTATTGGTCCTGCGCCCGATCTCTCTCCGATCGTGTTGGATTGCCGTCCCATCGGACTTTGAACACACCCGCGACCTATATAGAAACGAAACGATATAATTGCCTACACTACTACTAAAATAACAGACTGTACAGATACGTGCGTGTCTACGCGCCGCTCGAACAAAAACGCAGTTCCCAGAGCAGTCGATCGACGCAACGGTTTCAGAGGGAGGCGGTGCGTGTCGCTACTGTACGGTAATACTAATATTTATTCTGTGCTATGAGAGTGAGGGAGAAGGGAGTGCACCTGTGTTAGCGCACACACTTCTGCACTGTAATGTCTCCTGCGTACTTGGTTGATAGTTCAACAAATTGACAATCAATCAATCAATTTTCAATTCAATTCTTGGGTGGTTGGTTCTTCATTGAGAATAATTATTATAGGCATAGAATGTATCAATTAAATGCTGCGACGTTTAAGGAGGCCTGTAACTACAAAGAATAAGTGTAGGTAGGAACTTGTAACCCTTATAAACTTCGGTCCAAAGTAAACCCGATAACATCGTAACAAATTCTCCTCGAGCCCAAACTTATCGGACTGACAAAACGATTGTCCGTTTGTAAATAGCATTATCGGAAACCGCAACTTAAGTACTGATAGCAACCGTCATTAATTTGCGACAATGTCACAATGACGAATGGTTGTCAGTCCTAAAATTGTGGCTAAGTTAACAATTTGTAGAAAAGGTCGGCGGTACGGTACCATACCACCGACGACATTTGCTACAAGTTTTGCAACAGTTATCATCATTCATCGTCATCATCATTCCAGCCGAAAGACGCCCACTGCTGGACATAATCGCCACGCGTGGCAGGCGAATTAGCGATCGCGGTATGGTTGTTACAAAGGCACAGAGAACGCTGCTGCCCATTCTCTGGTAAGTCCCTTATTCGATTCTTACGATACCCACGGGAAGATATGGGATGGTGCTATTCTTTACGTCCAACACCACACGGACGCAACGCACGGAGTCAACTGTTAACTGCGATCTTATTCTTATTTCTTATGATTCGTATTCTGATTTCTTTCTCTGTTTCTATCAAACAATATCTTTACTTCTTATTTCCGGTTAATTATACGCAAAGTGCGTAACTACGTACACACGGCTACACATCAAACTATACATTTCCAGTATAAGCTGGTCTCGCTTTGTATAGAATTTCCTTACAAAGCGAAAACAGCTCAGCAGCAGCAGCAGCAGCTTAAACTGGAAATGTATAGCTTTGATGTGTAGCCTTGCGTACATACTGAGATACCAGATAAATGTTAAGTATAATCCATTTATAATATCTATCATTAGAAAAAAGATGCTCGTAGAAGCAGGAATGCAAAACATTTTATTTTAAGATAACATAACTGTGATAAATTATAAATGTATGATAGTACTAAAGATGAAAATGTATTTGTGTATGTATATCAGCTGTCTGACACCCATAGTACAGGGTCTCCTTAGTTTGGGGTCAGAAGGCCGTGTGTGAAAATGTCCCCACATATTATTATTATTATTTTATTATTTTAAATATGGAAATATAATAGTATGAACAAAATAAAAGTCATTAAAAGTCATCAAGTAAGTACTTAATATTTTAAATTAGGTTGAATTATAGTTAAACGAATAACGCATCCGGTGTAGTTAATTCCTGCTTCTTTTAGGTCTTTAGCATTGACACTGTAATTTTAAAGAATTGTTCCATTGTCGTCTATCGTAACTGTTACACGTTAGTAAAATAAAATAATAAAATAAAAAAAGTCTTTATTTCAGGCAAAATTTTAACTGGAGTAGATGAGTATATATATATATGTCGGATCGTCAGGTGCGATCGAGGAGGAGTGCCGAGCGGTATAGTACATCGTCAGGACTATAGGCGTTCCCATTATCCCATTAGGGATAAACAAGACCTGTAATAGTACATTATGGTACAAGTGTGTAATGTTGGTGATTACCGCTGAGGCGCCATTGAGACCCGAGCCGTTAGGTGAGGGTCTTAAGAGAGCCGAGGACGGTAATCATCAATACACACGTGTATCATACGACGTTTTTCAACACACTTGTGAAGAAAATAATACAAAAAAAACTTTTTCAACAGTGAAAACGAGTTGTGAAAAAAAACCGCAATAGAGGGATTAATCAGTTTTAGCTTTTGCTTCAGAATTAATCAGCTTTCCTATGCGCGCGCATCAAACAATGGCGATCGGCCATAGACTAAAAGAATAAGGTTTCTCTTTTTTTTTTTGTCTTTTCGTGGATAATTTTGTAGCCACATACAAAATGGGGAATTCAAAGTTTTCTTTATCACAGAGAAAACAAAAGTTACATTTGAGTGACAGTTTTATTTATTAAAAACGTACAAGTTGTATAAATACGAAGTTGCATGAAATGAGCAAGCAATAGGTACATTAATTTATTTGTACTCTTGAACACGATCTTTTTTGTATCGAAACTTTTTTAAGAACAAAAGCAACTCAACCAGTAAAATAAAAAAAAACCCCTATAACTCACTTGTGAATAATAGCAATGAAAAAGTCACAGTTTGATTACAGGTGTCATTATGTACCTAATTGCGGTGAAATTAGAGCCATTTTATGAGCAAGTGTGTTGAAAAAACAATTACACACTATTAGTAAAGAAAACACAATACAAATGGTAATCAGTAACAGGAATAAAGTAAGTTAAAGGTACAGCAACAATACAGTTAATCGAACAGACCATTAAGGTCCCACAGTTCGTACAGTGGCCAAGCCACCCAATGATAAACGAACAAACCCTTAAGCTTTACAGTTCGTACAGCAGCCTAAGCCACCCAATGATAAACGAACAAACCCTTAAGGTTTATAGTTCGTACAGTAGCATAAGCCACCCAAATACAAAGTGTATCGCTCGCTAGCAGCAAGCCTATACAGCTATGTGAATATACAGCAGCGCTGTACCAGGTAAACCGACAGTATTGTCGGGAGCAGGAACTCTTTACTGAGTCGAATCCGAGGATCGACTGCCATACTTACGGAGTGCACGCTCTTTTATAAGGCGATGCCCCTCACCTTGTAACCTCTCCATACAAGTCTATCCAATGGCGCACGGAAGTGCGTCACGCGTTTACTTGATACAAAACACTACAATGTACTAAATCTAATAAGATTTAATTATAAAGCAATCATTTTATTTATTTATTTATTTAAATTAATTATAATAAATAAATAAAATAAAGCAATCAAATAACACACTAATAATTGTCATGAATAAACAATAGTGATTTCATAAAGTAATTCGTTTTACATTCAAAGTAACGTGTCAACAATTGTTTTGAATAAAACCATCGATAACAATTATCGAAATAAAGTAACCACAAATCAGTGTGTGCACATAATAAATCATGTTTCGAATTAATAGACAATAATTGATAGTAAAACCACATAAATTAACAATAAGAAACACAAATCATAACAAATTTAGTTAACACCCACTATTGTGATTAATAAACCGTCGTAATAATGTCATGTTACGTAGTTAGAACCGACTGGTGCCCTCGTACCTTCGCCTCCAGATCCCAGGGCGGGAATCCGGTCAATGCTCAAGCTGCTTCGTAGGAGACCGTGCGATATCTCCTGATGACTCTGACCACCATCGCTCGCTGCGGCTTCCGCAGCACGGCGATGCTTCCGGCGTAAGGCCAGCCGCCCAGATCGGGGCCCCGTACAGGGCCATCGACCGCACGATCCCCAAGTAGAGGCGCCTACAGGCGGCGCTCGGGCCTCGTTCACAAGCCCAGTCATTAAATAGAAATTTTACTTTATTTTTTTTCATTTTCATCAGTTTAATTTAATGTTAACAAGCTTCTATCAGAATTTTCGAGAATCAACCTTTGCTCTAAGCGACCTTGTATCAAAACTTGTACCTTGTACAAAATAAAATTACTGATCCATGTAAATAAATTACCTGAAACGAGTTAATAGATATTAATTATCTCTATTATTCCCCACAAAAGTTGGTCGTAGTCATGCTTGTCATTAATTCATTGATCGTTGACCATTTGGTATAACCTGACTTCCTAGACTTTATTCCTATGATCATTTTTAAATTATAGAAAACCGTGTAAACGCCCACACTTGTCTAATAATATAACTATTAATAATGATCTTAAAATATGTATTCTTTGGTTTGCTTCTTACTTTGCATTACCTTAGCATGCAGTGCAAGACTGAGAGTGTGAGTATCTACTTTTTAATAAAAGAAGGATGTACAGAAACAATGAAAAGTTCATGTCTTGTGGGTTCTACTGAGTTGAAGACAAAAACTAACTATTTAAAAAGATTTTAAAACGAGCACCATTAATCCGATACTTACATCACAATTATGTGATCGTCATTACCTATAACATGATGAGCAACATTCAAACGCACAACCGAATTATGTTGTGTTTATGTATAATATCTTGAATAAGTCTCTTTTCAACCGACTTCAAAAAAGAAGGAGGTTTTCAATTCAACTGTATGTTTTTTTTAGTTTATTTGTTACGCGATTTCTCTTTAAATAGATTTTGCAAATTATTTTTTCAATGGATAGGGTATGCCTAAGGGGAGGTCCAATAATATAAATTGTATCGAAATTGTATCAGCACTTTTTGAAAAATCAACAAAATCCCGAAAAACAGACATCGATGATGTTCACATTATAGATAGAAAAAGAAGATGTTTCAGTTTATTCCGTTACTTAATGGATTTGGATGTTAAAGATGTACTAAAAAGCGGATAATAAAAAGCTTCTTTTTTAAAAAGACAACCGCCTTCAGAATCTAAAAAGTGATAAATAACTTTAGCACACAGCTTGAGTTTCGGAAGTCGGTGGCAATACAAAACACTAAAACAAACAAACAAAGCCACCGACTTGCCCGAGTCAGTGCTCAAAATAAACACATTTCTTTCATTTTGCCAATATTTTTCATTCTTTCTGTCGTAGGTAACGTACTTCAGTACTGAGCGTCCAATCATAATCTGGTACGACACCAACATCGCTAAAAACGTTACTATTCGCAGCAGACGTTTAAGCCGAAAGGATCCTAAACATTATGTGGACCTGTATATTCATTCTCTTATTACAGCAACCAATGACATAAAAGTAAGTTATAGAGAAAATCATTAACAGGTCTTTTAATTTCAACGAAAATTCCATGGTATTGTGCAAAAGTGCTTATGCAATGTTAGCAAATAGTGAAAGAAACAATAACAATTTAGTGTTTTTAATGAGATTTTTTTTAATAACTTTATTATTATTAATTAATTTTATGAATATAACAGACTTCTGATTATTTACAGATGGATTTTTACTTCTACCAGTTTCTAACAAACAGATATCGTCCAAGTTTCGTCGAGATGCATTTTGGTTTTTGTGACATGGTACATTCTGACCCAATTTTCGGACAAGCAATGCGAAAAGCAGCACCAGCAGGTGTCGACTGTCCTGTTCCTCCGGTAGTATAATTAATTGATTCAGATTAATACTTTATGGCCATTCTATTGATGGCTCAGTATAATTTGACCGGGTTGTGTTCCATAACTCACTTTTAAAAATACTTGTGATTTAAGTTCTGCGTTGTTATTTTTTCAGGGTGAATATTATTTGCAAAACATGTCTATACCATTTGTTCCGAAAAGCTTCCCGTTCACTAAAGGCCGTATATACTGCAATGTATCACTTTCTAAAGGCGGTGCTACAAAACTTATAGGTCGAGCCTGCATTGATATGGAGGTCAAAGTGGCTAAAATTAATAAAAACTAAAGTAAATAACACCGTGGCCTTTTAATTTGTTTACAAAGGTGGTTAGTCAACGTACCTAACTAACATTAATTATAGTAATAGAAACAATACACTGCTCAGGCTCACATACTGATTAATTGTTTGTTAAAATATAAGGAGTGGTCGTCTACTGTTTCAACATTTGTAATATGTGAACACTATGTATCTATGTACAACAATAACTTTATTAATTAATTATCTCTTTTAAATTCGAGAATTTTTTTTTTAAAAATATTTTTTAATAAACTCTGATACACAAGATACATTAATTTAAAATTACTTTATATTAAATTTTTATTTCAATTATTTCAAAATTCTTTCACAATACTAATTTATTATAAATTATTTAATTTTTTCCAGTCTGTGATAGCTGTTAACTGACCCACTAAAAGTTAGACGAATTTTAACCTTATGCAATTAACAGTAGATAAGTGTTATTTGATACGTACGAACTAGAACGACTTGTTCAAGGTAGGCATATATTAAAGAATATAGTTATGCCAATTTAATCTTTAACACACTTTTGTAGATAATTATAGTGACTACTGTTTTGTCACATGATGGAGTTGTTAATTTCAACAATTTTATTTAAGTCTGTTTGGTCTAGTGGTTGAACCAGTGGAAACAAGTGAGTCAACATGGTTGCGAGTTCGAAACTAACATTTTACTTTCTGTAATTTTCAATATTCATTTATGTTTTTTGAATTGAAAATACTATTTCTATTAGATTAAGAAAAGTAGATTTATATTAATAATATATAAATACAAATAACCACAAAAAATAAAAACAATTACGATAATGATAAAGATTTTATTCAAAATTATTAAAAATTAATTACTTACAACATTATAAAAGAAGTTAGAATACTAAACTACTTATGCTATGCGTGAATTTTCTGTTTAAGTTGCTAACGCGACAACAAAACAGGGCCTCAAGTCTGCTATTACAATAGTGTCAGAATGGTCTATCATTGATTTTCATAATGACGCCATTATATTAGTAGATTACCAAACTTGCCAAAATCAACAATTATGAAATCAATTAAAGACTATTCTGACACTATTGTAATAGCAGACTTGAGGCCCAGTTCTTCGTTTCAATAGTGCCCATAAAATACCAATTTTTATTATTTTTTAAGTAGGTAAGTAATCTGTTACATGCTTTACAAAGTGTTGAATGTAGTGAATCAACATGTTATATTATGTTTAGAAATATACCTATAATATTTCTATTTTATAACAATAACATCACCACATTAACTTACTGTCATACATACCTACCTACTTATAAAATATTAGTCAAAACAGCACTAAATATATTTTTTAAAAGTATTTTTAGTTTTAAATATGATCGTTATAAGAACCTGCATCATTGTATGAAACACTTCCTTAGGAATTATAATAACAACAGATTATTTAACACACACACTGACGTAAGTATTGTTGACTGCAGGCGGTGATGTTGTCTTAGTAGCGAAGTGGAGCATCATCTTTCTCTATAATTTGTTGCAAGCGGCTTCGCATACTGCACACCATGTTCTAGCAAGCATCACTTCCTCTCATGAGTTCCCACGTTGAAGTCACAAGTTGCGCCAAATTTTCTTTTGTCCTGACTTCTAATGAATCTCAGTTTAAAATCATTTGACCCCACAAGTTTTCTATTGGATTCAGATCAGGACTTTTAGATGGCCAACTTATTGTTGACACCTTCTTGACTGGTTAGCCAATTTTGCACCACAGCATCTCTGCACGAAGTAAATATCCGTGTTTGGCTAAGCAACACGCACAGTCGGCAACATTACCTACATCACGTAACATTTCCAAATATTAGCGACTATTAAATCGGCCTCCAATTTCCACAAGTTCTTAGTCATTGGTCCTGGAGGATCCTTTTGAACATTTCCTGTTTCTTTAAAACGCCTTAACCACAATCTCACAGTATTTTCTGAAACAAAGAAATTAAACGGCGTCACTTTACGTTTAAGTATATAAAAAAAATGTTTGTTTACGTCACGGCACAAGGAATAGCTAGATATAAAAACGTGGTTTAAAATTAGAAAAATACACTTACTGCTATATTAAGTCTCCTTGCAATCTCTCTGATGCCAATATTCTCCTCGTGCAAATAGATTATTTTGTATTTTAAATAATCACTCAATTGAGACATGTTAATAAAGCTACAAAGATTATATTTAATAATTTTAAAAAGGCGTGGGCTATTCGCAATTTAGAAAGGCAACATAGATAATGTTCGCGCGTAGTCATTGCAATTGTGCGTAGACTAGCTTTAGTTATAGTCACGGTATTTTTTTATTTTCCTACCCATATCCTTAGTAAGATTTGAATACCAGTTTTACAATGAATACGCATTTGTCTTTCAACTACCCACTTATTACAAGTTAGGTTAAAATGATAATTATTTTACAATACTGTGATAAACTTTAAGTCTTACCGCATAAAAATCAAAATTGCATAACAAGTAGTTATAAATATCCTAATCCTAACGTTTTAAAGATCAATTTTGCGTGTCTGTTTTATTATTGTATGTGTTTATCGAGTAGCGCTAGTCAGATCAACTCATACAAATTGAATAACCCTTATTGTTACAGACAGAGGGTTTAAACTCGTTTGTTTTTAGAGTGGGTCAGATAATAGCTATCACCCACTGTACAATAGTCTGTCATTCCTTAATCTGTGATACTTTGTACACACTTTCAAATACCTAGTGTTTTTATGCAAGGTACATCGTATTCACGTATACCCTATAATTCCTGTAAATGCAAATATTGTTAACATCGTTTTTAAAAGAGTAAGTATGGAGTTTCTTGCCCATTCTTCTCCATACAAAACTACCTTTTGGAATGGGCACCTAGAATCAATTTTTTTTTGTTATGAAAAATAGAATCAATCTATTGAAATAAAACAAAACGTGAATTATAAACATTTTTAAGTTACCTATCTATTAGTGTAATCCTTAAATTAATAGCACGTCAACTTTAGCAAAAGATATATGTTTTCAATTATTTTAGTCATTTTTTTACAGGGAGATTTAGGTGTACCTACTATATAAATGGTACATAAAAAATAGAACGTGGAATGTGATGATAGGGTATTGAATATTAAGAATATGTTTTTAGATGTAGTTTGTTTCTCTTAATTAATGAGTTAATAGCCCCTGAATAACGAACAAAAACGTACTTTTGGTCGGGGTAGCGCCTTAAGGCGACGATATACGACTTTTACAGATTTTAAACTGACAATCACGTCAAAATGTGCAGTGTAAATGATTTGAAAAAAATATATGTTAAACTAGAACATTCTCTTAATCATATAGAAAGTGAATATTTTTGATTAAGTTCATATTAAATAGTTTAATTAACTCGTGAAGTTGTGTCTGACGCGGACAAAACATTGACAATCACACAAAATCTACCAGGTATAATTATCCAAAACTTACACTATCTTACAGACAATTTTATTATCTATCTTTTAGTATACGCCTTTTTTTTAATTTTGAAAGAATACTACTTTTATTTAATTTTTTCGACTAAAATTAGAAAGTTTTGGACGCAGACTGCGTCCGTTCTGCATCAGTTTTGCGTCCAAAACTCTCAATAGATAATAAAATTGTCTGTAAGATGGTGTAAGTTTCGTTTTAGATATACCTGGTAGATTTTGTGTGATTGTCAATGTTTTGTCCGCATCAGACACAACTTCACGTATTAATTAAACTATATAATATGAATATAATTAAAAATATTCACTTACCAAGTGATTAAGAAAATGTTCTAGTTTAACATATATTTTTTTCAAATCATTTACACTGCACATTTTGACGTGATTGTCAGTTTAAAATCTGTAAAAGTCGTATATCGTCGCCTTAAACGCAAGGCTCGGGTAGCGCTCGTCACAGGGTGTTTCAAACCACATCACACGTTTCACGCATTCTTGTTGAATAATATTTTCATATTTATACCTAATAGTTAATTCAAATGTAATTAAAAAAAAATGTTTTAAATGAATGTACTGTAGTCAGTGGATGCATGAAGTGGGCCGTCGTTGTAAGATTATGAAAATGCTACGGTATATATCTGCAATAGATATCTCAACTACAATGTGTATTAAATAATTAATTCTAACGTTGTTTTTTTTTTGCATTTATTATTGGAATATTTCGATGGATCTTGGATCTATCTTTCTTTGGATCTTTCTTTCTTTTTGGGTCTTTCGGGGGTTTCTTTGGAGTTTTCTTTTTCTTCTACCTATTTTTCTTTCTTTTTTCTTTAATTTTTTTTCTTCAGGCGGTCGCTCCATGAATAACACTGGTATCTGAATACCAGTCTATACAGGTGCAGCTGACTGCACCTGTATAGACTGGAAGCCGACCCCAATATAGTTGGGAAAAGGCTAGGTATTTGAATAAGATTGGAATCTTTCGAGACTATTGCCATCAAACAGCACAGACCCAGGCTCGGTCCATGCCGGTGAGGATATCCTGATGGATTGATGGATGATGGATGGAATTCAATACATCATCAAATACTTAGTAACTACTGACAATAGAACGTGTTCGGGAGATGCGTTCCTAGCAAACAGACTGCTCTAGTCGTGTATTTTGGAAGAATTTTAGAATTTAATAAACGGGTCAAACTGAGGTTCAAGATCAAAGTAACAGAAAAAAATAAAACAAGAAGAAAATTGTAAAAATACAAGTAACCAAATATTAACTACATATAAGGTGGTATAAAAATATCTGCCACGGCTTTAATGGGAGGTAGTATTGTGTTTAAAGATTACAATAGTGAAGAACTTTCGTACCCCAGAATAGTTAATTTAATTTGAGAAAATAAAGTAGTTTAATAAACATTGACTCTACTCTGCATAACGCGTTTCACAAATTACGCGCGATGTGTCGCTTCGTCAATGAAAACAACTGCTATCTCTTTCTATCTGTTCTGGAAATGAAAACTGAAATCAGCTGATTAGTTCGTCACTATCTAACCTACTAGGTACACAATAATACGCAGGGAAAAAAGTGTGATGATCAATAATTTATCTTTACTATTGTAATCTATAAACACAATACTGTCTCCCATTGCAGCCGTGGCAGATATTTTTATAGCACCTTATATATTGTATATAGTTATTGTGATGATATTGAGAAGTGGGTACATGGTTAATGTTGGTGGTATGAAAATGATCTATTAAATAAGGCAGTCATTATTGGAGCTTGTTGTTTCATTCACGTTCCACATAACCTGACAGTTATGAGCTTCAATAGTTACAGTCATAATTATAGAAATATTACTGCACGTGATTCCGCGCGACCGAATCAACTTGCTGGACAAATCACCTCCAGTGAAGTCCTTTGCATTCTCTTAACGAAATCGCGGAAAGGCTAGGCTTATTTTCCTGTTCACCAGGGGCGACAGACTCGGGGACATCTGTCGCCACTCACACACATCCCCGCATCACACGCATTACCCGAGCGCGCCCCTCTAAAGGTGCGTACGGATAGCGCGTACATTGGTACGCGTAGTCGGTTACGCGTGTCCTGGAACGCCATGTCCATAATTACAGCTACGCGTACACTCTTGCGGAACGCGTAACGCGTGAGCGGATTTGGTCGCGCGTCAAAGAGGACGCACACGACGGCAAAATGAATAGACCCGCGTGTTCTTCGAGTTTGGTTTGTTTGTTTGGCGATAAGTTTGTTGGAGTCATGGCGAATGACTGGACCTCGCGGAGCGCTCTGGATCGATTGACCTCGCGTACAGGTTCGCGGCGGTTCATACAGAAGCTGTACGCGTATCCAATGTACGCGTTGGCAGTGTTTTCCAACTACGCGTAACACAGGAACGCGCTATCCGTACGCACCTTTAGACGTCGCGGAAACGCCCCCTGACCTGACGGTACGCGTACACCATAACCAATTTTGTCGGCCGATGGCGGACAGAATTACTCGGACGAGTAACTCGGACGTACGCGTGCTCACACTGTTGCCGACATTAGACGTTGCTGGTCTTCTGTAGTTGACTGTGCGGCTTAACAAAGTGAAGACGTGGTTTTAAAATGGAGGAATTTGAAGAATGTATCTTTTAGAAAAATCGTACTGCAATTTAATTCGTCGACGTCAACGTCGGCGACATCGGTGTGTGTGGGTTAATGAAATATTTTTGAACGGAACATAATTTGGTGAATACCATCACCTTTTCAAAGAATTAAAATTACAACCCATCAAGTTCTTCGAATATTTTAGAATGTCAATGAATGAATGAATGTATGTATGTCAATGTCAATCTGCTGGTGAAACGTGCTAAAGTACGTTTCACCGGCAGATTGGCGAGAAATCCTAACAAGTTCGGATTCGTCGGTTGATCGGGCGCCATCGGGCATCTTCGGACGATGGCGGTTGTAGTAGTGTACGCGCTCCCTTTCGTTTACTAAAGGTGCGTACGATTAGAGGCAGCCTTACCCGAGGCACGCACGGTTCGCCCTGTTACCTCAAGTGCGTACGCGCGGCAGCCCGAGGCGTGCCTCGCGCGAGGATGCCGCGGCGCGGCGGCCCGGCGGCGCGAGCCATCGGCGCCATTTTGATTGTCGCGCCGTCGTGGTTCGACCCGAGGCAGGTTGCCTCGGCCTGCTGCCTCGTGTTGTTTTAATTCTGTACCAAGGCAGCCCACACACGCGTGGCGAGGCTGCGCACCCTGAGGCTGCCTCTAATCCGTACCCACCTTTACGTTTGATTTGATCGGTCGAGTATGGCCGAAGACGCCCGAGTAAAGATCGGCCAATATCGATTTTTGTGTCCGCGTACCGTGAGTGAGGAAGCCCACAGAAGCGGCACCAATGGGGGGTTGCGGAAGCATCGTTACTTTCCGCGACCCCTGACGTAGGTATGAAATGGGACACCGGGTTGATTTTTCGTCAGAAAGAGTCGTCGTAATTTCTGAAAAAAGGTTTTTATTAAAATAGAAAAATCCGTTTGTAATTGGTATCTCAGGTTATCTGAGTATTTAAATAATATAATAGTAGTCCTTGTGTTAATTTTCC
Source organism: Charanyca ferruginea (assembly GCA_947361185.1). Lineage (NCBI taxonomy): Eukaryota > Metazoa > Arthropoda > Insecta > Lepidoptera > Noctuidae > Charanyca > Charanyca ferruginea. The sequence goes on along the minus strand of OX376075.1, from coordinate 22,180,781 downwards.
ATGTACTATTTTTATTTTTCACTAGCTGACTTGACAGATATCCTGTAAATTAATTTTCCAATTTTTTTACCATTTAAACCTTCCCTGGATTTCCACATATATATTTCAAGACCAAAACTGGCCAAATCGGTCCAGCCGTTATCGAGTTTTAGTGAGACTAACGAACAACGATTAATTTTTATTACATAGAAGATTAACCGGGAGCAGATCCAGGCTCGGGGCTGCGAATAAAATATCTTGATGGAACAACTCAAGAACACCTCATGTTTGAGTTACCTACTAGTAATAAATAAACAACATGTTACTTAATAAGTAGGCAATATTTATTTATTTCAGACTAATTTCATGTCAAAACATTTGGCCTGTCACAGGATAGGTCAAATATTTTAGTTCAACACAACCTTCCTTATAATCTCAACTGTTGTACCTACTACGCGACGTACACATTCATTAGATACCTACATATTATAATGCCAACTATTACCTATTATGTATGTAGTTACATCAATAACTGGTCAAACACAATACAATTATATTATTTATTTTAATGATACACGTTAAATTTCTGGAACTATTTCTAACAAACCTTTATTTCTCATTTCCTGTCAATTTTATGCAAAGTGCGTAGGTTAGGTACCTAGATGACAGAGAAATGATAAGTCGATTTATTTATGTATGGAATAATATTTAAACTTTGGGATTTGATAACAAAGTACCCGATCGACGTGCTACTTACAATGTACTTATTCCGCTCGAGAGACCATGTATGCAAACTTTTTGAAACAAAGTGACTGCAAAGATCTCTATATATTAACCCTTAACCACCTACCGGTCTCACAGACCTCGCCGAATTTATGATCGTAAATATTTCTGCACCCGAGTTGCGTAGGAACTTGCTCGTCTCTGTACCTTTTCGCCGCGTCTCTTAGTGCTGCATAACCGCTCAGGGGTCATCCATAAAGTACGTCACAAGTTAAGAGGGAGGGAGGCTGTCGACGATCTGTAACATTATGAGACAAGGGGTGGGAGGGGTCCTAAGTTTCGTGACGTCACATTTCTAAATCAAATACATGTAAGTGTTAAAATGCCAATTTTGGACTTTTAACGGAAAACTTAAAAATATTTCCAACTCTATCTGTGTGGGCATAAAGTTTTATTTATTGGCGAATTCACACTCGCTCTACTAGCGTCACGCGCCTCAGACCCAAGTTGGCAAGACCCATTTGGTCAAGTTTTTCTTTATTGATGGATGACCAAGCATGCTATTAAGTATTACAGAAGCAAACGCTCAGGCACCAATATGCACCTTGATTATCGTGTAAGATCATGATGTCGTTGTCGCCGAAAAACATGAACTTATTCCCTCTGTTTATGCAGGTATTGTAATAAAGAAAGATGGTGAAGGGAAACCTGAAAATGTGACACAATCTAGGCCGACATACGTAGTGAAAGTCTTCCTGTAATATTGAGACTCATGCCACAGACGTACAGACAGCGTCATCAACTGGTTACCCCTCACGCATTAAAATTCCCTCGAAAAGGACCAGTTGTCCGTACATAGACTTACTGAAATACCTGATTTCGAAAACTTTATGAGACTTTTTTCGGTTCACATCTAGATTTCAGTAATCAAACTTATTCTGATATCATAGACTAACACCAACTGTTAAAATATACAAAAACACAAAGCTATTTAACATAAAACGTCTATATATATATATATCACACATGCATATTCATACAAAAAATAATAACAAACAGTACACGGTCTCAAATATCTTTCAGCAGAAAAAAATACAACTATTACACAAGAAGCAGTAAATTAAATACCCTGGAAGTTTCTATTCCAAGAACCAATTATGGCAAATATAATATAAGATTTGAGGGAGCCAAATTACATAATAGTTTACCAAGCGATATTAAAATGTCAAAACCTATAAACGTCTTTAAAGTTAAACTAAAAAAATATTTAGCAGAAACAGAATTGTAAAGCTTGTAAGTTCAGGAACCATATAAATTATGTAATATTGTTGTAAGTGATATTGGATATAACTAATTTATTTAAGTAGTCATTCTTCCCGATGTTGTACCTTTTATAACTATTAAGATTTTTTGTTTTGTTTCTCTTGTAAGTGAATTTTGTAAATTCTTTCAGAGAAATAAATTCTTGAAACCGAAACTATTGACTTAATTAGAAAAACGAAACTCAGAGAGTGCAGGCAATGTGCTAGCTAACGTTTGGAGCCAATTGGTAATTGATGATTTTCCAGTAGTTGCTTAGTATTGTGCCGACAGATACCAAACTGGATATTGAACAGGCTTTGGTATTAAAAAATGATGTGATTTGGTATGCAAATCATGTGTGTGTGAATCACAAGAGTTATTCCACTTTTCCCCCCTAAGAGAATCATTCCCTGCCCCCTGCCCCTCGTCATTTTTAGTTAAAAAACAAAAAGAAAAAAAAAAATAGTAGTTCTAGTTTTAATTTGAACGTTCTTTAAGTAAAAAAAAAACAGTGATTCGACAATATAATAATTATAAACTTAATCAGTCTTTTTTTAACTGAATAATAAAATAAAAAAATAATTGATAATAATAAATAACTATATAATCCATATCCATCTATACTTAATACTAAAATGCGAAAGTAACTCTGTCTGTTACACTTTCACGACGAAACGGTTGAACCGACTTATATAAATATACTTCTGGTTTAGGAGATAGGATACACTTTTTATCCCGATATTCCTACGGATTCGGTCACGATTCCGTCGTGTTATCTGGATGCACCAAGCGGTTTCACCCGCGTAATGACTTACGCGGGTGAAACCGCTTGGTGCATCCAGATAACTTATATAAAAAACAACAACAAACTTGTCTGCCTATTTAAAGTAGTTCAAAGAATTCTATATAAATTTTATATTAGCTTTATTAACTATATCGACGAAGGCCCGCTTGGCGGCCTTCTCCTAGTACCTCAGTGGGGATTTCTGGAAGGTGTGAAGGTGTGTTTTTAAGACTCCAGTTCTTCCTCCTAAGGGGGATTATCAGGGGGGAATTCTAGACTTCATTTTTTAGATTCCAGTTTTCCCCGTCAGGGAGCACTTTCGGGGGGGATTTCTGGAATAAGTATCTTTTTCGATTCTATTTTCCCCCTCAAGGGGGGTTATCAGGGGGGAATTCTAGACTTTTAATTTTATATTCCACTTATCCCCCCTAAGGGGGCTTTTAGGGGGGATTTGTGGAATAAGCCGAATCACAATATTTATTACAAATATTAAAATGTAAACTGGTCCCGTGTTGTGGTGTGCGACGATCTATACCCTGTTCACAATAAGATTAGACATAAACACAAACCTTTTTTACAGTCCCTTCAACCGATTTTGACTTTGATATTGATTTTGATATTGCGTTGGTACCACCACCTATTTAACAAACTTCTAACGGGTATGTGATCACAAAAAATGATGACCCCGAAAGTAAATTTGCTCCACTGTTACTTCAGCTATCTTAGGATCTGCGAGATCCTTGTTAAACCGATCGTGTGGCATCTGTGGTCTATATTTTGCATCAAACAAGGCCACTAACCAACACAAGCAATCACACAAGAGACGTTTTGCCCCGATAATAGCTGCTATATCTCACTGGGAATGAGCGGATTGTAGTAACAATGTTTGTATTTTTCTACATTTTTCGGAGACGTGTCTGAAGTCTTGCCCATGCCAAAAAAAATACCATTTTGACGTTACCACGTTTACAAACTAAAATACACGAAGGAAATTTAAAAATAAATTATGCTGTAAAAAACGTTGCTTCCGTTCTGACTATTAGGGATAGAAAAAACTTGATAAATCAATCCAATAATGCATTTTTACCACTGAGGAAGCAGCCACAATTTTTAACATTATGGCAGCAAAAATGAGGATATTATGTCACTTAAAAAATAAAAAATAGCACGAATTCATTGTGTCATTTCTTATTAAAAACAATAATAATAATACCAGTGGTAACACCAATTACAATCTATATATATATAAAAGCGAAAGGTCATTCACTCACTCATCACGAAATATCGAAAACCGCTTGACATATTAAGATGAAATTTGGCAGGGAGGTAGTACGTAGTTAGTAGACGTCCGCTAAGAACAGATTTTGCGACAGGGCCGGATTAAGGAGGTCTAATGGGTCTCGCAAGTTTGTATGAAAGTCCTTAATTTTTTGCGCTACAAACTTGAAGTTTGGCAGAGAGGTAGTTAATAGGTAGTAGACGTCCGCAACGAATTAATTTTGCGACAGGGCTGGATTATGGAGGTCTAATGGCTCTCGCCATTTTGTTTGGAAGTCCTTCATTTTTTGTGCAACAAACTTAAAATTTGGCAGAGAAGTAGTTTATAGGTAGTAGACGTCCGCTACGAATTAATTTTGCGACAGGGCCGGATTAAGGAGGTCTAATGGTTCTCGCAACTTCGTTTGAAAGTCCTTGATTTTTTGGGCTCTAAACTTGCAATTTGCTTGGGAGGTAATTTATAGTTAATAGGCGTCCGCTAAGAACAGACTTGGACAGGACCGGATTAAGGAGGTCTAATGGCTGTTTCAACTTTGTATGAAAGTCCTTCATTGCTGTGCTATAGACTTCATATTTGGCAGGGAGATAGTTAATATTTAGTAGACGTCCGCTAACAAATATTAAGGGCCGGATTAAGGTCTAATGGCTCTCGCAAGTTTGTATGGAACTCCTTAATTTTTTGTGCTACAGACTTGAAATTTGGCAGGGAGGTACTTAATAGTTAGTAGACGTCCGCTAAGAACAGATTTTGCAACAGGGCTGGATTATGGTTATATTGGGCTGGATTATAAACATTTTGACGACACGGTTGGCGCAGTGGCTGAGCGATCGACTGCTGCGCAGCGTGTTGCGGGTACGAGTCCCGCCCAGGGTAAAACATTTGTGTGATGAGCACTTGTGTTTTAATTGTGTCTGGGTGTTGTTTATCTATATATGTATGTATTTACAAAAAAAAAATGTATTTGTGTATGTATATCAGCTGTCTGACACCCATAGTACAGGGTCTCCCTAGTTTGGGGTCAGATGGCCGTGTGTGAAAATGTCCCCACATATTATTATTATTTATTGATGACTTATAATACAACAAACAGAAAATACAACTTAATGAAATTCAAACGAATCGAGGTCTTAATATTTTGTTAGTTATTAGATTCATAAAGTTATAGCTCAAATATTTATTTGTATTTTCTCCTGGGTACTACTGTGACGCTTTTTTGTGGTTAAAAGTACATAGAACCTGGTAGTCACATATCACCATAATAATTACCAAATTCCAGATAATATTTTATATATCTTTGTTTATCCCACATTGACCATCGTTTTCTGTAAAACTATAGATTTAATTTGAGAAAGCTCACATTTAAAATCTAAAAGTACTATCCGTCCCCTCTACAAACATACAACAGTTTCGAGTAGATTTAAGAGTCGGAAAAGTTTTCTCCGCAGCACACAAGCCAACCAGGCCTACGGTCAGACGAAAGTTGTGGGAACATCACCTACCATCGCTGAACTTCTTTCAACCCAGGAACACTTGGCACTCGGAAGTGATTTGCAGTGGCCTAAATGGAAAGCGCTCAATAGAGTGTGCTCCCAAGAAGGCCGCTGCAAACACACCTAACAAAATGGGGGATTATAGATCCCACTGATACCCAATGTGAGTGCGGTGCTCCTGACCAGACAATCTCCCACTTACTACAGTGCCCAAAGTGACCCGTCACCTGCACCTTAGAGGACATTAAAAACACCACTAATGCTGCGATTAATGCAGCTCCTACTGGGCCCAAGCAGTCTAACCACGGATATGAGTCTAACACAAAAATAAAGAACACAACCATCGATTCGAAACGAAGAAGACCACTGTATCATAATCACAAATGCCATCTCTTTAAATTTATAATGAATTGAAATAAACTGCAGCCTGAAAATAAAACTATAAATGTGGTGAATAGCCTACCTATTCACCACTATTGTAGGTTTTATGAAAATAACAACTTCTATTTTTTACAAATTGGTGCCTTAAAATAGGAATTTTCTGTTGACTGAAATATAAAAATTGTTTGCGTTCAACATCATTAAACTTCATATCTTCATAACCACGCGGACGACGTCGCGGGCGACAGCTAGTTATCTTATATAAATCTATATATTGCCTAGAAATAATGTTTTAACTAGAAATTACACATCTATGACTGCCCTAATAATTTGGCCGCCGATGGTATATTCGTTTATAAGTACAGTCATTAAGACTAGAAATTTCACTTTATTTTTCCTATTTCTGTTATTATTTTTAACAGTTATTTTAATGTTAACAAGCTTCTTTCACCAAGTACTTTTAGAAGCAAACTTTACTCGAGGTGACCTTGTACTACCGAGATGTTTTAACAAATTAAAATTACTGATCCATGTAAATAAATTACCCGAAACGAGTTAATAGATATTAACTATCTCTATTATTCCCCACAAAAGTTGGCCGTAGTCATGCTTGTCATTTGTTCATTGATCGTTGACCACTTGTTATAACCTGACTGCCTAGACTATTCCTATGATTATTCTTGAATTATAGACAATTTGTGTAGGTACACTCCTATACCTGTCTCATAATATAAAAATTCATAATGAACTTGAAATATGTTTTCTTTGGTTTGCTTCTTTGGCTGCAATACCGTAGCATGCAGTGCAGGGTTGAGAGTGTAAGTATCTATGTTTTACTAAAACAAGTACGTATAATTTTTTTTTTCTGTGTCTTATTACAGAATTGCTCAGTTTCTTAGGGTGATTTGGCTAAGTGTGGACATGATCTTTATTAATAAATGACTTGCATTTTAATAACTACTTAGATATAGGTAGGCAAATATTATTATTTTGTTGTAGCCAGATGCAAGAATATGGTTCAACTGGCATGTGAAAAATTGAAACCTCTCCGGGTAAAATCTTTGTAAGAAGCGTATTGTTTTCTATAATATATTGTTTGCCAGTAGTATTTTGATATTATCTGATTATTTACACATTATAGGCTTTTAATAAGGTGATTAAAATAAAACTATTAGTTTTTATTTCTACTTTATTCAGAGTCATAGACTATTAAAATATTATCTAAAAAGTGGGCAGGCGGTGTAACATTATTTTCGTACTCGTTTTACAGACAAACACTTTTTTTTGGTTATCACATTGGTTCATTTCATTCTGTAATCGATTATAATCGATTACAGAATGAAATTGATGTTTTATTCCCGTGCTGGTAACACTCTGCATCAAACAAATTGCTATGGTTTTTAACTGGTAAAGAGACTGTTTAAATACTCTTTAATTCGACTTTTTGTACGTGTAGCTGGCTACGACGTGATGTGCAAAAATATTTCTTTAAGAATTTATAACATTGTTTAGTAAAAATAGTTTTTACCAGGCATTATGTTCACGATTAGCCGACTCTGGTGACTATTTAAAATTTATTTTAAAACAGGCACCATCAATATTCAAAAAATCAGATATAATATTCAAATAATAAGATTTTATTAAACTAAGCGTAAGTTTACCTTGTCCGTAATGGCGCCTCTTCACAATCGGCCATGATGGGCGATTACACGCGAGCACGATTGTGTGGACGGGGTACTCGTCTGTACTCGCCCATCATGGCCCGTAATCGTCGTCGTCATTTGCGGCGATCGGCGACTTGTCGTTTTTTTGGACACACATCAAAGGGAATCGCTTGTAGTTGCGAGCGCGTGCCCACACGATCGCCGATCATAGACATTCATTGTTTTTTTTATTGAATGTATTATAATACTGTATATTTTTTAAATGTATTTTTTAATAGAATGTATATATTCATGGGAAAAAAAATATTTTTAAATGACTAGGCAGATTTAAAACTACGATTTATTTTCTCTAGGCATTCTTCGAACAGTGAGTCCATAATTATGTTCGCATAACTAGACAAAATGTGTATGGATAAAAGCAAATATTTTTTTATTTTATTTAAAACAAATGTAGATTATGATGTTAGTAATACCTTATATCAGCCTAGGCCCCTAGGGTATTTTAGGAATGATCACATCTATCTCCTATATTAAAAGGAGAATCTGACTGACGGCTTTTGTAATATATAATTATTATTCCCTATTACGATGAATGCTCAAACACCACCATCTTCTCTTTTTCGCAACTTTTCTTTCAACTACATTCATAAAATTATTGTACACTTGCGCATTTATAGGCATAAAACTTGCGCATTAATGCCTCCTCTACACAATCGGCCATGATCGGCACTCGTTGATCGTCTGTGATCGGCAACGTAATTGTATCGATCATCGTGCATGCATCCTCACAATCGTTCGTGATCATTTATTGAGGGGCGTTCAAGGTGGACGTGGAGGTAGTAGCTGCAGCTACCATTAATTTGATTTCATTTCCGTGTACAATCATTTTATGAATGTAGTTGAAAGAAAAGTTGCGAAAAAAAGTGGAAAAAAAGAAGATGGTGGTGTTTGAGCATTCATCGTAATAGGGAATAATAATTATATATTACAAAAGCCGTCATCACGACGACTATTACGGGCCATGATGGGCGAGTACAGGCGAGTACCCCGTCCACACGATCGTGCTCGCGTGTAATCGCCCATCATAGCCGTTTGTGAAGAGGCGCCATTAGAAGTAATGTGTCATGATTTACGTAATCAAATGCCTTGGAGAGGTCACAAAAGATTCTTATGATATCTATTGTGCCTCTTCCCACGAGGTAAATATATAATAATAATAATATGTGGGGACATTTAACACACGGCCATCTGGCCCCAAACTAGGGAGACCCTGTACTATGGGTGTCAGACAGCTGATATACATACACAAGTATATTTTAAATACATACATATATAGATAAACAACACCTAAACACAAGGCAAACACAAGTGCTCATCACGCTAATATTTACCTTGGGCAGGAATCGATCCCGCAACAATATATGTTTTAATAAAGTTACATTGGCGTCAGTCGTACAGTCAACAGCAAAAGTAGATGATCAAAATCAGAAATTCAATACTAATTTACTAACACTAATTTATATAATTTATTACTAGTTTATTTATTAAAAGTATGTGATTGTCACACACATACTTTTGAATCACTTCGACGCCACACAGTTCTGACGCGAACTCCGTTCATTAGTAGTATTGAATTTCTGATTTTGATCATCTACTTTTGCTGTTGACTGTACAACGTCCTTTGGTGAAAAGCTTTTAAAACTATCACGTTGATAATATGTTTAAATTGAACTGCCGGGCAACCTGGAACGTTCGCTTTTAATAACGCAATTGAGACGTCAGGAGAAGAATTTATGCTTGGTTCGTGGACCGTCTCTTGTCTCTCGTTTTATCTGGTATGCCTGTAAAGAGATGTACAAATTCATGAGCTACTTCTGTGTTAGAGCTTATGGGACCATGACATGTGATGTCTCCAATGAATATTCAGTGTTTCGAGCTTTTACCTTGCTATTAGTACCGATATTTATAACTCTATAAACTGTCTTTATTTTATCGGCTGCCGATTTGATCTTGCTAATGTATAAGGTTTTCGCTACCTTGTCAAAGTCAATGCATTTATTTCAATTAAACCATTTACAGGCACTTTTGAATTGTCAAGGTGTCGATCAGTTAGTCAGAAAGTTGAAGCTAGTTGCTCGTTGCAAAACGTAGGGTAGGTATCTATGGAGAAGAACGAGCAAGAAACTCCACGGACACTCTTTTAAAATCAAGTTTTTACAAAATACTGCTTACATTATTCTTGTTGCTTTTCTATGTGAAAACAGTGAAGGTAATCTAGCAATACAAAATATAAAAAAGAATCAAGATAAAAGCCATGGGCAGTTAAGAGTTGACCAATCTCTACTGACAGCGCCCGTTCACGAACATGACGCGTAATCATTTCAAAAAGTTTTAGAATAAGTAGAAACATACTTGTTGAAAGTTTCTGTGTTAATATAAAGCATAAGGCCATACAGCTCAAACAGTCTTTTCCTACTTTTCTAACACCCCTAGTTGCCCAGTCACTAAATAGGTAATGTAGGGCTTTAAAGTTTTATCTTATTTTTAAAGTGAAATTGAATTTAATACCTTGAATACCCTGGAAAAAGTTTAAACATATTAAACTTGTAAACTGTTATTGGCGCAAATGGTTTACTAATGTTTGCTATAATTTAAAATGACATAATTTTATATGCCATAATTTTATTTGCCCTAATTTCAATAGAAATAATGCTTCAGTTGCTATAATCGTTAAATTACATAAAATCATTTTCACTAATTTCATTGGTCATAATCGATCAAGTGTCATAATAATGTAAATCCATAAATTTATTTGCTATAATTTTTATTTTCAATAATTTCGTTTTCCATAACATTTATTCACCATTGCCCATACTAGTACAACAATACTAGTTCAGTACGAGTACAACCGCCTGCAATGTTGATGTTATGATCATGATAACAGATACAGATGTTTTTTATCACAAATAAACTTAAAAATAAACCTTCTCTATCCATTTGCATACAATTTTAAGACCTAATATAACTTAACGTACATTTGTTTCTCCTAATTATATTTTTGCAATAACATTATTTACGTAAGTATAACGTATATAAATAATGATTAAGCATAACATTCTAAAGCATAAATTTATTTACGCATAATGATATTAATACATATTTTTACCATGCATGCAGTAACCACACAAACATGTAAACAAGCATACACCATGCATGCAGCAAGCAAGCATGCAGAATGCAAGCAAGCATGCAGCAGGCATGGTTTCTGTCACGGCTCCGGCGCTGCGGGGCTCCGGCGGTCCCACGCGAGCGTCCCGCCTCGCCCCTCCGCGCCTTCGCGGGCTTAGATTACACTCTAGGGGTAGGGCAGATAAGACTACGTGGAGTCGGTTTTGCAGCGATTCGTTTCTGTCACTAACTTTTGTAGCACAACTTATTGTTTTTTTTTAAGACAATACTTTAGCGTGGCACAATAGATTTGCACATTATGCCTAGTAACATTATGCGAATTTAACCTTCCTGATCAGAAGGTCTAAGTAGCTAAACGTCCAACAGTGCGCAACGTCTAATTTATGCCAAAACAAATGTCTAAATATTATTTGCTACGCAAATGAGGACATCAGGCGCGTTGTGTGGTCACAACCTGACTTAATCTACCCGTTTCGATTTTTACTAACTTTTTATTGTCTAAAGATTGCAGATTACTGTAATAAATCATTTGGTTAGTGGGTGGCCTTAATGACAGTAATTTTTGTACAAAACAATAAAAGTTTCTAAAGTATATTAAATGTTGCTTATGTCAAGTAACGATTATAACATATGTTATTATGGCAACAAATTTTATGGCAAATGAAAGTTATGACTAATAAGTTAATATGACAAACGTTATTAGTATAAATGATAATAGTGCAAGTAAATATTATGACGGGGGACGATTATGGAAAACAATAATAGTACAAATGATTTTATGGAAAACAAGACAATACCGGCGCAAATACATTAGTTAGCTCAAAAGATACATTTCTTTCTTTTTGCTAATACGGTTAATTATTTCTATCGTAGATAACGTTTTTCGACACTGAGCGTCCAGCGGTAATCTGGTACGACACCAACTTCTTCAAAAACGTTACTCTACGCAGCAAACGTTTTAGTCGCCAGGATCCTAGGCATTACGTGGACCTGTACATTCATTCAGTTATTGCAATAACCAATGACATAAAGGTAAGTTAAATAGAAAAGACGCATATATATTGAATTATATACTTAAAGACTATTGATACAATCTAGCACAGTAATGATTACGTAATTCATGTTACAGATGGACTTCTATTTCTATCAGTTTCTAACAAACAGATACCGTCCTAGTTTCGTTGAAATGCATTTTAGTTTTTGTGACATGTTCCATTCTGACACATTTTTCGGTCATGCAATGCGGATCGCAATAGCAGGACGTGTAGACTGTCCTGCTCCTCCGGTAAGTATATTTTAAATAAGATTTTTTAACCGAGCTGAGAGGTGTACTCCTGCAGGAAAGCGGCCCCTAGAATGATATGAGTAGAGTGTATAGATGTGTCAAATAAAAATAAATCTGCACAATGACGTTTTGAAAAAAAAAAAACAACGGAAAAGTTCCTGTTTAAGTAATGTTGTTCCAACAGCAAAATTGTAAACGAATGATCGGATATAGAAATATTAGGGCAAAATATTAGGGGTTTGTGCCGATAATTTAATTTGTGCGTCTTCAGGTTTTCGAGATATTGCATTAACGTTCTGCAGAATCGTGTTTCTCTAAATCCGTTGTATGTGCACCTGTAGAATAAGCGAGTAGATCTTGATTTGTGTATATTTACTCAATACTCAATACATTTATTGCATCCACACACAGACATTTATGACAGAATTAGAATTAAATTAAATTTTCAAGTAATCGCGCTTATTTGAAATGCCGAAAACATTTTGCAGCGTCTAAATGAGAAAACGTGTAAACTTTCTATCCAACTTGTAGAAAGAAGAATATTAAGAGGCCGTACACGAAATTTTGTTGGTTTCGCTGGTTTGCAGACGTGATTTAAGGCTGCTCTCTCGAAAAAAGCTTGAAAGAAGCATGCAGATGAAGCAACTTTTCTTCGGCGTTTACAGAGAAATTAATTCTGAAAAAAATTGTTAGTAATCTACATGATATGATACGTAATTTGGTTTAGTCACAATTTTTCTATCGGTATCACATAATAAGAAAAAAAAAAGTCAAATCACCTCCAAATCATTGAGATGAAACCATTTTACTCCTTAATTTCTTATCAAAAGAGTATAAAAAAAAATCTACTGCTTTGCAAGCAAAATGATTTGGTTTTGTTACTTTTTACAAATATGTATTATTTTTATTACAACAAATTAAAAATGCGTCCGATTAAAGACTGCGTCTACATCACCCCCGCACTCGTCCACAAATTCAGTACGGGCCAAATGCTCAAGGTTATTGGCATGTATACAAACCTTAAACAGTTAAAATAATAATTTCTATAAAAAGTTTCGTGAAATTGGCCCTAAGGGCCAATCCCACGAAACTTTTTACGAATATTCGGACATTAGCAAATCAGACGTTACAATTAACATCGTTAATTGAATTTATGTTCCACCAACAAAAACTAACATAACATCAGGAAATCTGGCGTTAAATCAATGAGTCATGTGTCTTTCACTCTTTTATCGGTCAGTAATCAAACCAACCAAAATAAAAAGTCGCAAAGTCACAGGCCTATGTTCATTGACAATGCATCACTTTATCTAGCCGTATCGTACAGTACGTGTTAAATAATACAACTAAATAAAAATGTCAGTTGTGTAGTCAAGTATGAGTGTGTTCTTGCAACATTTCATTTTGTCGGTATTTTATGTCAAAATTAAGATGTGTCCAAACACAGCGCGCAAAAAACGCTGCTATGTGCGGTTTTTTCCCAAGACACAAATCTATCGTGCGTCTAGTTAGGACAAACCCAGAAATGTTTGCGCGGCAATAATACGCTGCATATCCGAGACACGCCGCGCTCAAATCGCGTTCAATCCACAATTAATGCGGCCGCGTGTGTAGCTCTACTATTATTCTATAATTGCGTTAAAGAATGAACAGAAGAAAACCTATTAAAAAAAACAATATTGGGTGAAAAAAAACACTTTATCAACAGAGGATGCAGAATTTGAAAGCGATTAATTACCGCGCATGATTCAAACGCTGTGTTTGGACACACCTATAGTAATCTAATTTAAATCTAATTTTGTTTGTTATCGTTTTGTGTAAGAATAATAATGTCTTATTGTAAGAAAAACAAGGGGTTTTTTGGTGTGTAGGCCATCTTCAACTTCTGTAAATTGTTCTAAATTTCCTAAACATTATAATTTCGAAAATAAAGTTTCATTTTGACAATTTTGACAACTGACTAAACGCCGGTTAGTGAGTTAACGGACGACCTTAACAGCAATTAAATATAACGTCTGATTAAGACATCTAAACATGGATTTGCGCTTGGTGAAACACTCGCTACTTTTAACGTCCGGTTAATATTTTAACGGCCGTTAAAACTAACAAACATCGGTTGGTGGAACTAGGTCTCAATGCACGACATGAAAGATCATTTCAATTATGATCTAATAGACTTATGTTCTAACTGCCTCTTTTCCAGAGAGCAGCCGTCTAGCCTCCCCACGTCAATTCCTGCCCTTAATAATACTTCTGTTTAAAAGTAGAAAAACAGGTTGTTTATCTAGGACAAGGCTAAATGAACCGACGTATCAAAGATGTGCAATGATCGAAAGATGAAATACACAAACGCTCGGTCGACCCAACAGGGCATTAAAGTGTAAATTACCACATTCAATGACTACAGGGAACTTACCACCATGTTGAAACTTACTCCCTCCCAGAAAATAAACCCACCCAAGGAAACCTCTCCAAAAGAGATTCTCTGTAATTTTCTGTCGCAAAATATCCCCGTATCCGCTGTCCAAGAAAACTCTACCCTTACTAATCCAATGGTTATGGAAAGGCCGAGTACCACTAAACCCCGATCCCTTAAATTAGACTTCTTCAACGCCAATAGCCTTAACAACCAGCGTGATGAGATCGCTACTTAACGCCGCGACCATCAATTTCATCCAGATCATCATCGAGATCCGAAAATTGCCAACTATAGTTGCTAACTACAGGCTCGTTGTCACAACGGCGTTATCCTCTTAAACTATATAAAGGCATTATCGCCTCGAGGTCTCTGTCTGCTGGCTCGGCATGATCGGTCATCAGCCGTTAACAATCATATCCGCATACGTCCCTCCTTCACCATCGGGGGATCCCATCTTCCTCAAGGCTGACCTGTCTGTCTTTCTTGGCCTGGGTGACTTATTCTTATAAGCAAGCAATCTCAATGCTAGACACCCTACCTGGAACAGTAATATGATATCTGCCAGAGGTAGGATCGTGTGTAACCTCTGTACTCTTGTTAATTTCGACGTCATGGTTCCGATGACTCCCATTCATTTCCCTCACGACCCCACCATCTTCCCGATATCCTCGATATAGCGCTGCTCAAGAATGTAAATCTCAGTTTCCAATCTATAGAAACGCTACACGAGCTTAATCACTTAGCGCTGAAGTCAAACGTAGAATCTCGCTCTCACCCGTTGAAGACCCTGATAATCCTCTGCCTCCCGTCACTCCGGACAAATTGCATGACATTATCAAAAGGCTTAAACTACGAAAAGACCCCGGCACTGACGGCATCACCAATAAAGTGTTCAAACTCCTCCCCGCGCCACTTATAATGCTAATGACCGCCATCTTCAATGGCGCTCTGGGCAACAACATTTTTCCTGAGACATGGAAAGAGGCCACCGTTATCGGCATCCCAAAACTAGACAAACCCAAGTCTGATTCCTCGAGATACCGTCCTATTAGACCCCTTAATGTTCTCGGCAAAATCTACGAGAACTATGTCGAAGCTAAGAGTCTTATTCAAAATGAGCAGGTCGTCTTTCGAACACTGCTGCGTTCAGCAAGTCCACCGCATCGTCGATCACATAAGCGTTGGGTTTCAGCGAAGCATGATGACGAATACACTTCGACATAGCGAAAGCTTGCGACAGAGTCTCGTACAACGACATATTATACAAGCTTTACCAACTTGGAGTGCCAGATCGTCGTGACTATTTGTCGAATCGCACCTTCCGCTAAAGCATCGAGGGTGCACTATCGTCGCCCCATCTTATACGCGCCGAATCACCAGGGCTCCGTACTATCCCCTCTCATATCACGCTGTTCACCAGCGACATTTCCAACAGTAAGAAGGCCCAGTTGGCTATTTTTTATTTTATTAATAAATAGGCTTGTGTTTGACCGCAATTCACCTGATCTTAAGTAATAATGCGGCCTAAGTTGGAACACGCTTGCCTAGGATGAACCGGTTCACTCGTGCCTTCAAGATACCTAGATTATACTTATCAGGGAACAGAGAAGCGGGCAGCGAATTCCACAGTCTGGCAGTTCGCACTATAAATGTGGAGTCAAAGCGCTTGAATTGAGACCGTGGAACTTGAACCATATATAGCGGTGACGCTTCGCCGTATCTCTGCTCGTCCGATGATGGAATGGGGATAGGGGAATTAAATTGTGCAATTCCAAAGCACACTCTCCGAAATGTACCCGATTAAAGACCGATAGGCTAGCAACGGTGCGGCGATGTTCAAGGCTCTCGATGAATCTCGATCTCGAAGATCGATAACTTCGCAAATTGACCGATCACTCAGGAAATCAGATATCCATGCACAGAAACCAGCGGGCAAGCTATATGCTGGAAGCTTGCTAATAAGGCCATCATGCCATACCCTATCAAAGGCCTTCGAGATGTTCAGGGAGACAAAGCTTACTCTGGCCGCACCCCAGATTGCTTAGTACTCTTACCCTCCAAACCTCCGCAAACTCGTTAGGCGCTTGGTTCCAGAAATATAGAATCGAGGTGAACTCCAACAATAGTCAGGCGATACTCTTTTCCAAACCATATTTCACACCCCCCCTAGGGCCGATAACCATGTATGGTAAGCCTATCCCATGGGAAAAGCGAGCCAAATTTATAATGTGACCCTCGACCATCACCTTACTTTCGGAGAGCACATAAAGATGGTGTATTCGCGCGCCCCCTCACTCTCACTTCATATTAATTATCACTCAAGTGGAAATTGTGCATTCGTCCCATCATAACCTACGCCTGTACCGTATTCGCACACGCAAAGTCATTCGTCTCAATAGGATGCAGACCCTCTATAACGTTTTCTTTGTTCCGTATCACCCACGGTCATCGGTACTGAGACCGTATATACCACGGAAGTGCAGAAGACGAGCACAACCGTAAGTATTCTGTCTCAGGGAGTACTCCTTAATTAAAGGCGACGTGGGGATGCATCGAGATGTTTTCTGAGTGGACAATGTTCCTCACCCAGCTTGCCTTAGCGACTTGCTCTGAAATACAGTCTTGTGGAATCAGAAGTACCAAAGTCAAAGTCAAAGTCAAATCATTTATTTCAATTAGACCATTAAAAAGGCACTTTTGAACGTCATAATAATAAAAATATAAAGTTGATTCTAGTTGCCCATTCCAAAAGGTAGTTTCGTATGGAGAAGAATGGGCAAGAAACTCCATACTTACTCTTTTAAAAAAAAATGTGTACAACATTTTGCATTTACAGTTTACAGTTATATAACTATACAAAGAAAGAAAGAAAAAAGAAAAATGGTTTATTTGTAACCTCGTACAGGTAAACACAACATAAAAAAGGGTTATATACAACAATAAAACATAAAAAGAAAAGCCTTATGAAACCTGTACGAGACCAAAAAGGCTCCTGTCTCAGCACAATGCTACGACATGAAATGTCGCAGCGCTGGTATTCTGACAGGGCCTTGCAGAGATGCCACGGGCGGCCACAGTCATGACTTAAGGTAAAAAATAAATAAAAAAATAAATAAAAAAGTTGTAATAACAAATATCTACAAAAATATGCAAGCTAACATTATGTAAAAAATATGTAATATGTAAACCCGACATAACTATTAATTATATAAAGTTATTAAAACAATAAATAAATAAAAGTGAATACATAATATAGCATTTTTCCTTTTTTATTTTTTTTTTAATGTTGCAACTATCGGCCAATGTGTTTCCACATTGTTTGTCTATGCCGCTGGCGTTGTGAGAGGTTTATTATATTACTCTGTGGTTGTGAGTTTGTGACAAACAAAGGGACACCGACGACTCAAATTGACAACAAATAAAACTAAAAAACTGTAATATGTGTATGTAGTAGGTATTATGATAAGTTCATGTATAATAATTATGTACTGTAATCTCTTATGTGTGGTGTGGATCACGACAGGGAATTTGGTCAGTGGGTCGTCTTAGTTCTTAAAGCGAAAAAGAGTTATTCCTTATGTTAAAGCGAACAACAAGTATTATTAATAACATAAAGCGGTATACGGTGATCTGTATGATTAAAAGGAATAAAAGAAGAGAAGACACTCGCTGCCGAGTTTCACTGAGGTCAGCATTCCCAGCTACGTGCAAACCAAAGGTAAAATACTTCAGCTATTATAGTCCTTTTGTTTTTGTAGTAGGTGTTTTTTATATTTTAAACTAAACTCTCGTGGTCAACGCAATCGAACGCCTTTGAGAGGTCGCAAAAGATTCCAATGGCATCTTGTGATTCCTCCCAAGCGCTAAAAATGTTCTTTATTAGGGTGACACCGGCGGTTGTACAACGCCCTTTGGTGAAACCGTATTGTTGTTCATGAAAGATGGAATTTTTATTAAAGTGATGTAACATTTAATTGAGCATTAACTTTTCAAACACCTTACTGAGAACTGGTAGAATCGACACAGGCCTATAATTGTTGGGGTCTTTACTATCACCGGATTTGAACAATGGTACTACTTTACTGTATTTCATCAGATCCGGAAAGACTCCTTGGTTTACACTGGTGTTAAATATGAGAGCTAAATAGGGCGCAATCGTTTCGATAATAGATTTACAGACTTTTACAGACATTACCCAAAGATCTTCTGTTGATTTAATTTTAAGATCTTTAAAGGCTTTTATAACAGCCTGGGGGTTTGTATGTTGAAACCTAAACTCCAAAGGGCATTTCTTAACATTTTTCCTAAGTAAGGCAGCAGAGAGAGCGGGAGAGGAATTTAAGGCTTCAGTGGTTCTAATGGGAATGTTGCCAAAAAAGGTTTCAAATTCTTGAGCTACTTCTATATCTGAATTTATGGGACCATGTGCAGTCTCTAAATTAAATTCAGTACTACGCTGCTTTTTCCTACCTGTTTCATTGTTTATTATTTGCCAAGTAGTTTTTATTTTGTCATCAGCTAATATTTAATTTTTAATATAAAGAGATTTGGCTATTTTGCAGACACTTTTAAAAAGTTTCGAATATTTCGCAACATACTGATGAAAGCTTGTATTAATTATATGTTGCTTTAGGCCATAAAGCTCAAATAGTTTTTCCCTGCTTTTACGAATACCTGGAGTCGCCCAGTCGCTAAATAAGAACTTCGTGCAAATACTTTTATTCCTTAGTGGAAAAGCTTCATTAAATTGCATGTTTAATAGTGAAAAAAACTCGGCGTAGAACTCATTTGGGTCACCTATATTATCAAAGCTCTGAACACTTAATTTACTTTCCAATGAATTATCAAATTTCTCTAAGTTTTTACATGTGATTGGCCTAAACCTTATTTAAATTTTTTGTAAAGGTATGTAGGCGCAAAACGTTGTTGTCTGTCCACTATGATCAGATGGCAGTTTATTTATAATTTCTTTATGAAAGTAATCACAATTACAAAATATATTATCAATACAGGTGGCAGAAGAAGCTGTCACTCGAGTGGGTTCCATGAATACATTGGACAAATTAAATGACCTAAAAAGACTCAATAATCTGATACTATTGGAGTTGTTTTCTAACAAATTAATATTAAAGTCACCACATATAATGATAGATTTACTACTAGTACTAATTTTTTTTAACACATCTTCCATTACCGAATCAAATATAGATAAATTCTGGTAATTTGGAGGTCTGCATACTATAACATTCTTATCCAGCTCAACACAGGACAATTCAATAATGTGTTCAACTGATAATCTAACAATGTCTTTTCGTGCTTTACATTTAATAGAATTTTTAATTAAGATTAATGACCCGCCGTGTACCATATGTTTCCGGATGAAATGGCTAATTACACAATAATTTTCATAATTAATAGACATCACTTGATTATCTTTTAACCAATGTTCTGTTAAACATATAATATCATATTTGGTTATTTCTAAAAACATTTCTATTTCAAGTAATTTGGAAGAGCAACCTTGAATATTTTGATTTAATAACTTTAACGTATGTTGCTTTCCTTTATTTGTTAGGTTGCCAGAAGATACCTTTTTATTATTCAGTAATAATAAATGATTATTTGAAGGGGTAACTTCTGTTGTCGTACCAACTAGTTTAAACAGTTATCCGGAGTGCCCTCCACAACCACAAGTGAAGAGTTCAAACTGTCTGTATGTATCCCAACAGGAAGAGAATACTCTAACTGACTGGTAGCGGCCTCCAAGGATGTTGGTGTTGTAGGTGGACCCTCCTTCGTACAATATGAGGATTCACAAAGATCAATCACTATGTTGTTAGTGTGACTAGACAACATAGATTCGTCACTTATACTACAGTTCGTTATATTAGTACCTATAACATTGTTAATATTATATGCTATCTACATAGCAATTAAATGTCTACATTCTCCAGACAGAGATAAAGTTCCCTGAGTTAACTTAAAACCACTAACAAAGTTATTAGTGTCAAAATAAAATAATTTATCACTATGACATGTCAACATATGAATAGTGTAACGAGTAATTTTTACTCGCTACATAGTGTCGACCTCTCTCGTCACTTTTTCGAAGTTTTCGATAATGCCGACTACACACACTTTAGATATTTGATAGATTGGCTAGGATTTAGTAGAGTAATCGATAAAACCATAGACCATCAGTTTGACAGTTGGATTTTATTTCCCCGGCTGTCAGATTATTCTGACGTTTCCGGTTTGTGATAAGTAGCATTCACTTTCCGACCGAATTCACTAAGATGATGCACGAATAAAATTCTATTCCGTGCCAATCATTAGATTGGAATATTTCAAGGGTCCACCCCTGCTTGGAACCACTTGGTAGTGATGTCAGCAGCCGTGCAACGGTAATATTTTGGGAAATCGTGAGTATTTTGTTGGTTGAATTTTCCTCGCCATGACCTGACAATAAACTTGAGGTCATGTATCCTAACCCTCGTCGAATTTTCCATTGTTTCAGCACCTTTAACGCCATCGCTGTTTGATTGTGCCCATAGCACGAGTGATTGGCATGCTTCGTTTACAAAAAGAACGGTATGTGTCCTTAAATTTCCGATTTGATTCATCGTCGCCATTTTGCTCGACGTGTGAATTCCACTAACAAAGGAAATCGTTTTCGTTTTCAGCCCCAAAGGCGTTCTTATTTATATTTTGGATTTTTCATCTTAAAATCTAACTTCATCATGGATGAGCTGATGCGCTTCACCTCGTGTCTCCAATCAGGTTTAATTTAAATAAGTTTTTCTCGAAGCTTGTGGTATGTCTCTTGGTTTTCTTTTCGTAGTTTCAACTTAAAAAAAACGTGCAATACTGACAACTTTAGCATAAACTTTAGTTATAGAATTTAATAGTTATAAAACAATATTCGCTTCTAATGAAAGGAACTTTCTAATATTGTGTTCGCCATACTGCCTGCGATAGAAATAAATGAGCTATTGTTAAAGAATTTGCAGCTTAATTTCAGAAATCTCCGACCTAGATTAGAAGTCCTGTCCTTTACCTTTCAGCTATCCCGGATTCCCTTTGTTTTAAATTACCTAGTGAGCTCTGGCGCCCGAACCTTATTCCTTTTAGTTATTTTTGTTTAATTTTGAGCTCCCTAACTTCTCAACTTTAGAATCACACACATAGTTTGTTAGTTAGTTAAATAAATCTAGATACTTTAATTTTTTTTATTACAATTGGCGCCCGAACAGGGACTGAAGCATGGTTTGTACGGTGAGTACAGTCAGTATTGCACACTAAATTCATTTATATTTTAACTAATGAGTCTATTGTTTACAATATTTAGTATTCATATTGTATTTCATATTGTTTTTACATTGTAATTGATCTAGTTTATAAACTTTGAATAATTAGACTCATAAGTTGTAACTTAGTTTGGTATTGTATTTTGCAGACAATGTTTTAGTTTTACATTGGATAATTTGTTTATTTTCTTGTGTTTTTAACATGTTTTTTCCTTAGCAAAACCAACAATTGTTAAGTGTAGACCGTGTTATTGTTAAATCTCATACAGTGATATAATTCATATCTAAGTTAACTTTTTATGTTAATAATTAAATTTAAACATTAAGTACATTATTGTGCACCTAGTTTATTTAATTTTAAGCCGTTTTGTGAGTTATTATTGCACTTTTTAACGTTAAATAACTTAGCAATTTTTCATGGAAATACCACATTGATTTTCATACATAACCTCAAACTTTAATTTTATTTTTCAAACTTTGATTTATTTTGAAATTCTTTGAAGTTTAGTCCTTGCTTTTCATTGCTATTTGCCCTTGTTACTCGTTAGTCATGGAGGACAAGGAAGTTCAGTTTCCACCGCCTCAGGATTCGGTTGAGGTCGAAGCTTCTACTGCTGCTGATGCTAATGTTGTTGAGAAAGGTCACGAGATGGCTAATGCCACCGATGTTGGCAATCCTTTTGAATCTGGAATCGCACATTCGTCTTCGGATTTTACAGCTCGAGCTTTGCCTTCGTTCAACTCCTTGAATGCGCTTGTTAACGAAAACATTCGAAAAAACTTTCCTCCTCTTACTAAACTGCCTGATTTGAAAAAGAGCAAAATAATTTATGATGGTAGAACTTGTGTTCGTGATTTTATTACACAAGTTGAAGAATATTTTCTTTATAGGAATTACAACGAAAATTTGCTGATATTGCTTCTCCTTTAACTAAATTGACAGCAGGTAGTAAAAATTCTAAAAAGTCACTTACTTGGAATGACGAAGCTGAAAATGCATTTCAAGAATTAAAACATTCTTTAATAACTTCTCCTGTTTTGCAATGTCCTAATTTTGAAAAACCTTTCTTTTTGCATTGTGATGCCAGCTCTGTGGGCATAGGTAGTGTTTTGAGTCAAGAAGATGATAATGGTGATCAACATCCCATTGCCTTTTATTCTAGATCACTTAATAAATGTGAAAGAAATTATAGTACCACAGAACGTGAATTATTAGCTATTTTAGATTCCATAGAACATTTTAGACCTTATATTGAGGGAATGAAGTTTACTGTTATTACTGACCACGCTTGTTTGAAATGGCTCCTAGGTCTCAATAATCCTAGTGGACGCTTAGCTCGTTGGGCTGCTAGAATTTCTCAATTTACTTTTGATATTATTCATAAGAAAGGTTCATTACATTTAGTTCCAGATGCTTTATCTCGTATAGAAGTCACCGCTATAACCACTCAGGATAATTTAGTCTCCCCTGATGATGAAATTATTGATCCTTGGTATAGAAAAATATTTATTCAATGCCAGAAATCTCCTAGAAAGTATAAGAATTTTAGAGTCGAAAATAACACTTTGTATAAATATTGTAAAAATAAATTTAACCCTCATAGTCTTTTAGACTGGAAGATAGTTATTCCTAAAGAGAATATCTTAGATACTATTAGGTCAAACCATGATGATGTAAATTCAGGTCATTTAGGTATTCATAAAACTTTAAAGAAATTAAAACAACATTATTTTTGGAAAGGTATGTTTAATGATGTTCACCAATACATTTTGTCTTGTGATACTTGTAAAGCTTACAAACATACTACTTCTCCTCCTTTTGGTACTATGATTAATCCTAAAAAGGTTGATCGCCCCATGCTTATGCTTTCGGTAGATATAATAGGTATTTTACCTAAAACATATTCTGGTCATAAATACATACTTTCAGTTGTAGATGTTTTTACTAAATATTGCTGGTTCTTTCCAATGATTAATGCTACTACTAGAGTAATCTGTAAACATTTTGAAAAAGAAATATTTCTTAAATTTGGTTGTCCAAAAATAGTAGTTTGTGACAATGGAACTCAATTTACTTCAAAACATTTTGTAGAATTCCTGAAAGGTTTTAATATAACTAAAATATTTTATAACACATTGTATACACCTCAAAATAATCCTGTTGAGAGATATAATAAAACAGTCGAAACTTGCATATCGTGTTTTGTTAAAGATGATCATAGGACTTGGTCAAGTTTTTTGCCCAATGTTCAATTAGCTTTAAATAATAGTGTAAATCTTGCTACAGAATTTACACCTAATTTTCTTATGTTTGGTAGGGAACTTGTTTTAGATGCTTCCTTACACCATTTTAGTAACTCTGTTGATAATTTATCTCAACTAGAGGTTTCAAATAGGAACTCTTATGCAGTTTCTCTTAATTCACTTAGTGATATTTTTGTTAAAGTTCAAGCTTATTTGTTAAAGGGGTATAAGCGAAATGCCGCTTATTATAATAAGGGTCGGAAAGTCATTTCTTTTGATGTGGGTGATGTTGTGTGGAGAAGAAGTTTTGTTCAATCTCATGCACCTGCTTATTTTTCGGCGAAGCTTGCACCTAAGTTCTTAAAGTGTAAAATAACTGAAAAAGTTTCTGATAACGTTTATGTTTTGAAAGATTTAAATAAGGGTTCCGTGGGTCGTTATCATGTAAAAGATATTATCAAATATTAAAATTTTGGGGAATTCATAGGTTTGGTTTTGGTATTGAGTAATATTGTGTGAGGATCCGTCCCTGTTAGAATGAAGAATGAAAGGTTAGGACGGTCTGGAAGTTATTATTATGTTAGGCAACCTCATTACAATTTATTAGATTCCAATTCAATTCTTACTATATTAAACTTAGGTCATTTTGGTTAAATTAGAAATACCTACTCTTTACACTATACATTTTACACATCAAGGGATCTTATCTTGTTTGTTTTGTTTGTTTGTTGAGATTGTATGGGATCTTATATCTTTTCTTTCTTTCTTTTTTAAAGGTAATCCTTTACTTGTTTACATTTTTTTTGAAAAAGAAAGAGCCTATACAACCTTACACTTTGGGTTTTTATTACCTAAAAAGATTTAAAAAACTTAAATTTTATTTCAAGTTTTTTGTAATCTTTCTTTTTTGTAGATTAGAATCATTCTATTTCTCTCATAGTTTTAAATAGTTATTGATTTTAATTCTATTTTTTTACTGTTTGTTGACAGTGTTGTTTTTTGTCTAGATATTTCTTCGATACTAGACTTGGATTTGACTTTGTTAGAAACGCTTTCATACCGGATTTTGCTTTTGAGGTCATTCTGTAACTTTTGTTATAGAACGTCCTACCTTGTTTTTGCGGTCATTCTGAAACTTTTGTTAAAGAATGTACTTTGTTTTTGGATCTTGGTGTAATTTTTGACCTCGATTTCAAATTGGCTTTCGCCTTTAGGTATTGTGATTTTCCCCTTCGGAAATCCAATATATTTTGTTTGTTTGTCTGTGCTTGGAAGGTTGGTAGAGTAGAGCCAATCACAGCTTTCATTTGCCCTTTTATCATTGTGTTGGTCATTGTTGTACCAGTCACAATGGGGAATTTTGACTTTCGTCATACCTTTTTACTATTGTGCTCGGAAGTTCGGTGGTGTAGCGCCGATCACAATATGGTTTTTGTTTGTTACAGGTTATTGCTGTGACAATATTTTTGGATAGAGCCCTTCAACTCTATCCAACCTTTTTAGATAGAGCCCTTCAACTCTATCTAACCTCTTTGTTGGAAATCAATACTTTTGGATAGAGCCCTTCAACTCTATCCAACCTTTTTAGATAGAGCCCTTCAACCCTATCTAACCTTTAGTTAGGAATCAATATTTTTAGATAGAGCCCTTCAACTCTGTCTGACTTTAGTGGTTCGGAATCTATACTTTTAGGTAGAGTCCTTCAACTCTATCTAGAATTTTTGTTTAGGTATTGTTATTTTTAATTGGTTGTTGCTGAGATAGACAGAGGCTATGGTGCCTAACTGTACTCAAAGCTGAACTGTAGGTTAGTTGAGAATAGTTAGCGGCGATAATGCCTACCTGCACTCCAGATTAGTTGGTAGAGATGCGTAGAGTTAGTCAGTGGCGATAGTGCTTAACTGAACTTAAGTGGTGTGGTTTAGTTTAGTAAGTTGGCTGAAGTTAGTCAGTGGCGATAGTGCTTAACTGAACTTAAGAGGTGTAGGATAGTTTAGTAAATTAGTGTAAAGTTAGTCAGTAGCCATAGCGCTTAACTGTACTCAAAGTTAGTGTTTAATGTTTAGTAGTTCTGTTAAAGTTTTAGTCAGCGGCTCTCGGGCCTAACTGAGTTTAGATTTATTTGGTGTTTAGTCTTGTTAGAGTTTTAGTCAGCGGCCCTCGGGCTTAACTGAATTTGGATTTGTTTGTTGTTTGGCTTTGTTGATCGGTTGTAGTACCGAAGTTTTAGTCAGTGGCCATGACGCCTAACTGCACTATGATAGTTTTTTGTTTTTGAATTTTTTGTTCACTTCGTTTTTCGATGTTTCTTTCTAATAAAAGAAAGTTCCTTTCTTTTATTTTTCGGGGAGGGATGTAATGTAACGAGTAATTTTTACTCGCTACATAGTGTCGACCTCTCTCGTCACTTTTTCGAAGTTTTCGATAATGCCGACTACACACACTTTAGATATTTGATAGATTGGCTAGGATTTAGTAGAGTAATCGATAAAACCATAGACCATCAGTTTGACAGTTGGATTTTATTTCCCCGGCTGTCAGATTATTCTGACGTTTCCGGTTTGTGATAAGTAGCATTCACTTTCCGACCGAATTCACTAAGATGATGCACGAATAAAATTCTATTCCGTGCCAATCATTAGATTGGAATATTTCAAGGGTCCACCCCTGCTTGGAACCACTTGGTAGTGATGTCAGCAGCCGTGCAACGGTAATATTTTGGGAAATCGTGAGTATTTTGTTGGTTGAATTTTCCTCGCCATGACCTGACAATAAACTTGAGGTCATGTATCCTAACCCTCGTCGAATTTTCCATTGTTTCAGCACCTTTAACGCCATCGCTGTTTGATTGTGCCCATAGCACGAGTGATTGGCATGCTTCGTTTACAAAAAGAACGGTATGTGTCCTTAAATTTCCGATTTGATTCATCGTCGCCATTTTGCTCGACGTGTGAATTCCACTAACAAAGGAAATCGTTTTCGTTTTCAGCCCCAAAGGCGTTCTTATTTATATTTTGGATTTTTCATCTTAAAATCTAACTTCATCATGCATGAGCTGATGCGCTTCACCTCGTGTCTCCAATCAGGTTTAATTTAAATAAGTTTTTCTCGAAGCTTGTGGTATGTCTCTTGGTTTTCTTTTCGTAGTTTCAACTTAAAAAAAACGTGCAATACTGACAACTTTAGCATAAACTTTAGTTATAGAATTTAATAGTTATAAAACAATATTCGCTTCTAATGAAAGGAACTTTCTAATATTGTGTTCGCCATACTGCCTGCGATAGAAATAAATGAGCTATTGTTAAAGAATTTGCAGCTTAATTTCAGAAATCTCCGACCTAGATTAGAAGTCCTGTCCTTTACCTTTCAGCTATCCCGGATTCCCTTTGTTTTAAATTACCTAGTGAGCTCTGGCGCCCGAACCTTATTCCTTTTAGTTATTTTTGTTTAATTTTGAGCTCCCTAACTTCTCAACTTTAGAATCACACACATAGTTTGTTAGTTAGTTAAATAAATCTAGATACTTTAATTTTTTTTATTACAATAGTACTATTCAATTTGTAAATATGATTGTTCTCTTCATCTGACAAATTGTCAGAATAAGGAAAGGCACACAGCATTAGCCTTCCTATGTTTAACTTTAATAAGGCTTCCACACCATCCACTATGTCCTTTTTGTTAATATCAATACTATGGCCGAAAAGTAGGACCATTGTAGAGTAATGTTCTAGGTTTGTGTTTTTAATTCTCTTAATAATCTGTTTAAAACTTATGTTATGGTAACTATGATTAGTAAAACTATGGCTAAGGTAATTGTGTAGTATTTTCCCAAAGCCTGAACCGAACTCATCGGAAAATAAAATAATTTTATTACTTTTCTGTGTATTAACGCAGGTGTTTGCTGGAAGAGCCAACACTGGTGAAGGCAAGTCAAGCTGAGGCTGAGGAGATGGTGGTTGGTTGGCACTGCTGCATGAAAGATTATTATTCAAAGACTCATACCTCTCAGCATTGTACTTCACCAAATCCAGTAGTTCCCCAGCCTCAAACAAGCGTTCACTTAGCTGTTGTTGTGACAACTCATACTTTTCAAAAATATCCTTTAGCAAGTACTCCTTATATATAGCAAATCATTATGGAGTAGTTGAATATCTGTGTCATATTTTTCCCTATATTTATCTAATTCCATAGTTCAATTATTTAGGTTTTTTGAAAGGGTGACACGTTGCTTTCTAAGGGAAAGATTTAATTTTAGAAGATTTTGTTTTTTAATAGATCTTTGTGACCGTTTAATAAATTTCTTAATTTGAATGTATTTTTTAAGTTTGTTGTGGCTCATTACAACAGGACATAATGGCAAGGTATCGTCACCAGTCAAATCTATTGTTACCCCTGGTTCACACAGTGATTTTGACCCACTGCCTACCAACTCCGTAAACAAGTTATTGGTCTTTGCAACCTGTTCGCTGACTTTTACTATCTCTGAGTGAGATAGGGCCTTATGGGCATCACACAATTCCTGTTCAAGTTCTGAAATTCTGTTTAAAGCCAGTTCATGGATGTCACTGCACTCTTGAAATGATGACACCTTACTGAGTAGTTGAGTATGTTGGTCAGCTAAGTCCATATGTTGAATATGCAGCTCGGCCAGCTTATTACCGAATCAAATATAGATAAATTCTGGTAATTTGGAGGTCTGTATACGCATACTATAACATGCTTATCTAGCTCAACACAGGACAATTCAATAATATGTTCAACTGATAATCTAACAATGTCTTTTCGTGCTTTACATTTTAGCGCTCATGCTATAAGTTTTGCTTCCATCTCCTTGATTGTAGCACTGCGGGTCATCATTTTGTTAAAAATATCAGCCACCTGGAATATGTGTAATTGTGCAGCTCAATAATAGTGCAAGAGATGTTCTTTTATTTATAGTAAAAGAAGGTAGGTAGTAGGGAAAATAAATGAAATGAAAATTAAGTGAGGAGTTGCTAACAGATATATAATACAACAAGATAAGGTTAAGTACAATTAGAAGGGAATGTTAAACATAAGTAAAATAACATGAATAGTAAAGAACAGGTACACTACTTTAGTAACACTATTTTAAACTTGAACAAGTATACAAGTTTAAGGCACATTACAAGTTTGGAAGTTTTATCTAAAGTAAATATTTATAATTACACCGAAATAAAAAAATATATAAAAAAGCCTATTTTGTGTAGTAAATTATGAAGTGTTTACTGTCTGGGCGAAGGTTTCGTCGTCGATTTTGCTTCCACAACTTGTCAAGCAAAAGGAGACATAAACCGAGCCAGTGTGTGATGGACGTAGCTCAGAGCCCTGAGCAGTATTTCGTGATGTTCAGTGGTATGTAAATACAACTTAGATAAAACAAAATACTCCCCGGGTTCGATGATATTTCAAATCCTTCACCCGTTATAGTGGTGACTTGACAGCCGGTTTTTGTTATGTCTATTTTGCAAAGTTCTCGCGACCAAAACACTGCATAAACACTTTTAAGTCAAACTTATTACTTAGTTCTAGTTACATTACACTAATTTATCGCGAATTAAGGACTTTTAAACATTTTACAAATTATTTTAACGAAGAGGTCGTTTTTTGACGACCAGTGTGGACCGGCGGCTACCGTACGGCTACCGTACTACAAGTATGTGCCCGACCCAATTATTGAATATATCACGTTATATTGAGATCGATCTGTTATCACTAACAGAACTATTGTTGCCAATAAGCCTGACATAGTGATGATAGATCAATTCGAGCGTCGCGCAATGATTTTTGATTTAGCGGTTCCGCATGACGAGAACTTCTTGAAAGCTGAAAGAATTAACAAATTAAATATCTTGACTTAACTTGCGAGGTTGTCGACATGTACGATGTGAGTGTAGCAGTCATTTTGCCGATAGCCGTGACGGCCAATGAAATCATTTTCAAGAGCCTTGTCCAACATCTGAGGAGACTCTCGTTGGGCAGCTGGATCAAGGGTTTGATTCAGAAAGTGGTACTCCTGGGTACGGCGCGTATTGTTAAAAGATTCCTCCTCTCTCAGTAGCCCTGACCACCAGTACCTTGGACCCTGTTGCTGTTACCGGCGGGCTACTATTTTTATATGTTTGTATTTTTAATTTGTACAATTAAAAATAATATGTACCTACCTAGGTACATATTATTTTGTACAGGGTTGTACAGGGTTTCATTTATTATAGGTATAATAAATTAATAACAATGGAACTATCCAATAATATTCATTCTTTTACAACCTTCATAATTCAAATAAGAATTAAAGAATACTGTAGTACTTACTTGTTTTTTAAAGATAATTAAGGAACCTCATCTATTATAGTAAGAAATAACGCAAAATTATATGCAAAGATACTTCTCGGGTAACATACATTTATCATAAAATAAGGAAGAAAAAATACACGAATAACCATGCCAACGCCTATTACCTAAACTGAATAACAGACAACCAACTATGACACACTTTTTGCCGTTTATAAACGTTTATTCTTGTGTAATCGAGAATGGATTAAACGTGTGATAGTTCACATATATTTGTTCATGTGACAAAAAAAAATCCGTAGAAAAAAGGAATGATTGCAAACGTATTTTTGGACTAAAATTAATAAAAAAAAATGTAAGGGTTGAAAAATGAGCTAAGAAATCGAAAATAACGAAAAAAAAATTTCGTGCAATGACTCTTGTACGTTTATTCGATGCGGCCATCGACATGGTGACAAGGAAATAATTTATCTACTCTGTAAGGCATTACCGCTAACAAACAAACATACTTTGTATAATGATTCAGTTAAACTAACGTTATTTTATAAAGATTCAATAATTCTTTATGGCCGTTCCATAGATGGTTCAGTGCAGTTTGATTCGAAACCTTCTTGAAACCTGCTTTTGCTGCGTTTGTTTTAATAACTTCCTTTTAAACTATTTCTGATTTATGTTATACGTTTTTATTTTTTCAGGGTGTATATCATTTGCAAAACATGACGATACCATTTGTTCCGAAAGGCTTCCCGTTCACTAAAGGCCGTATTTACTGCAATGCATCACTTTCTAAAAATGGTGTTACAAAACTTGTGGGTCGATTCAGCATTGATATGGAAATCAAAGTGTCTAAAATTAATAAAAACTAAAACAAAACATTTGTCTGTAAATGATATCTCAGGTAAAATGTGTATTAAATAATATAATATTACTAACGTTGTTTTTATTTCAAAACTTATTTTTATGTTTTCGAGCTAATTGCTATCAACCGGGCACAGATTCAGGCACGGGGATGCCGCTGAGAATATCCTTATGATTAGAAACACCGCACCCATCCCGTCATATTTCCCATACAAACGCTCGTACATTACAGCGTTTTATATAACAATTAAATATGTAATATGTGGGGACATTTTCACACACGGCCATCTGACCCCAAACTTTTCATTCTATAATATAATAATAATAATAATAATAATAATAATAATTAATTTATTTCTCTCAAAAAGGTACAGTTTGTTGTATCATAGCATCAAGTTACAGTTGGCAAATAACCTTTGTGAGAGCTGGAGTCTATAATGGGTTCGGGACCTGTATGACAGATCTCCAGGCTCACACCCTCTAAAAATTCTACAAACACAATGAACTTACGTGCTACGAACTGAGCAAGAGCATCAGTTTTTGAGAGGACGATAATTATATTAATACAATAAAAATAAATTAAATGAAACAATTAAATAAAAAATAAACAATTAAAATTAAAATAAAATTAAGCAATTAAAATTTAATTAAACAATTAAATTAAGCTGTGAGAGTGAAAATAATATAATTAGATTAAAATAATACAATTCAATTAAAATTAAGCAATCAGATAATTTAAATTAAAATAAAACAATTAATTTTAAAATAAAGTAATTAAATTAAAATAAATTAATTAAAATCATACAAAACAAAACAAAAAATCATATGAAATAATATGGAGTTGAACTTTGAGTAATTTTGGAGTGTTGTGATTGTGGGTGCAGTATTGAGTGAGTGGGTGAAAAAGTGAGTGAATGAACTGAGTGAGGTAGAGGCAGATATTTTTTCAGCTAATGTACGTCCAATGTTAGCAAAATAAGAATTAACTTCGTTTATTGAGCGCTCAAGATCACTGGATGAAAGAAGAGCATTTGCCTGTGTATTAACTGTCGATGTATGGGTAATCGTCTTTATAGCATCCCAGAGTTTTTTATTATTATTTTGCGCATTGTTTATTAGGGCTTTATCGTAATTATTTTTAGTAGTTTTTAGTATATTTGAACAATAATTTCTGTATCTTTTAAAAGTAATTTGAAGTGTTTCATTTCTGGGGTTTTTTTTTAATTTCAGATGCATGTTGTCTCGGTTACGTAAGCATCTTAGGAGCCCTAAAGTCATCCAGGGTTTGCAAAGCCTTTTACGGTTTGGCACTACTTTCAATATTGAGTTCTGAACTATGATAAGGTTAAGGGTTTTGATAAAGAAGTCAGTTGCTTCATTAACGTCGGAGATGCCATATAGGGGGCTAAAATCAGTCTGAAGTAATTGCAGTTCCATTTTGTCGAAATCAGGAACCCGAGTCTTCCTAACTTTTTGGTGAGAATAATTGGACGGGTTATATTTGTCAAGGAATAACATGACAGTGTCATGATCAGTGACCGAGGTGTTGGCGACGAAACAAAAAGCAGGACTTCTCGATTTTAGCATTAAATGGTCGAGACAAGAGTGGTTTTGTCGCGTCGGGAGCGTGTGTGCTGGAAGCATTCCGTGATAGGCGAGCAAGTTCAGATACTCAGTTGCTCGTAGGTCGTTGCTGGCATCGGAGATGTCAATATTTATGTCACCGGTTATGATAATATTCCTGTAGGAGGAAACTGATTTCAATAGCACATCCAAAGAATCTAGGAACGCTGAGATATTTTGGACAGCGGGTGGGCGATAGATTGCTACTACAGCGGTCTCATTGTTGAGTCGTAGTAGTAAACAGTTTGCATCCTGAACAGGGGGCTCCAAGATAGAAACTTGAAGGTGGGAACGGTAAAATACCACCACACCCTCATTTTGCGATGTATGTTGGTTGGTAGCGACACTGGTGTAGTCATGAATTAAAGGTAGTGGAGGAGAATTGTAAAGCCAACATTCTGTAAGAATTATAAAATCCCAGGATGTTTTACTTCTTTCTATAAGCGTTGTTAGGCCATCAAAATTCCTAACTATGCTTCGAATATTTTGACAAAGAAGTGTGAGAGCATTATTATGCAAACGAGCAAAATCCACACAGTCCTCAATCATACAGTTTGCCGATTCAGCTACTGAAATTCCATCTAGGTCAGATTGTATATCCTTTAAGTTATCGAATTTAAATCAAAAAGATAAAACATTAAGCTAAAGCGGAGTAATACAACAATGTTGTTGTACACAGCACAAAAGTGGAACTTATTAAGCCGAACGCTCTGCGCATAACGTGTGTGCAAAACAGTAAATAAAGTGCGGAAAGTATGACTGAGATTAAATATAGTAGCGTATGCCCTTGAGTAGTGTTGTGTGGAGTGTGCTAATAAAAGAAAGTTACTACTAAAACTAAAGCTATAATTGTTTAAGAGTACAAGTTGAATTGTTTCTACTTTAATAACATTAAAACAGTTAAGTATGACACCAAGTAAACATATTACAATAATAATTGCGATCCAAACATGCGTTATTTTGTTGTTGAGCATTTGACAACCTATATTTATGGAAAAACCTAGTCATGTAGAATTTCTTAACCTATCTAGATCTTCCTCGGTACTTATTCGAACCGGAAGCGAGTCCTCGGTTTTTTTTAAATAAACGATCCCATTCGTTGTCCAGCAGAAGTTATACCCACAGTTATTCTTAAACTGTCTCGCCAGAAAGTAAAGTCTCTGAGCTTTTTGCGAAAGAGTCTCCGTTATGTAAAGTGGCTTGATCTGGTGTTTGGAACTTAAATGTGTTGT
The DNA here is from genome assembly GCA_947361185.1 of Charanyca ferruginea. Classification (NCBI taxonomy): domain Eukaryota; kingdom Metazoa; phylum Arthropoda; class Insecta; order Lepidoptera; family Noctuidae; genus Charanyca; species Charanyca ferruginea. Next base: position 22,146,713 of record OX376075.1, on the reverse strand, counting down.
GTTTAATTTATCGCCCTTGGGTTTATTTTTGTTGAAACTCTTGACAGCCTTTATGACTCTCTCCTTCAGCAATACTGTGGTAAGGTCCACGATAACAGGATTTGAGGCGTCTTTAGATTTTAGTCGGTAAATGTCTTTGATGTTAGAACGATCGATTTCGACATTTAAGGTTTTACCTAATTGCACAATATCTGTACATAATGTATCTTTTGATTCACCACTTTGTATTGGTATATTTCGTACTTCAATGCCGGTACCCCGGGACTTTCGCTCTAATGTGTCTATTTTATCCTCTAGCTGTTTGATCATAATTTTATCTGCTTTCCTTTCTTTCTCGAGAAATGTAATTTTAAGTAAAAATTCGTCGTATTTACTTGACAAAACGTCCATACTTAACTTTAATTCTTGAAAGTGCGTGTCTTGTTCTTTTGCGAAAGAAGTAAACATTTCTTTAATGATAGATGTAATGTCAGTGTACTCACCGTCATGCTTTCTTTTTTTCCGTTCAGTAACATTTAACGTGAGCGAATGCAGATCTTGCTCAGGCTCACAGTGCTGCAACGGCAGGTTATGTGTTTCTGTGGCATGTTGAATTTCGGAGCTATGTAGGTAATCAGGCCCCTCGACTGGTGATGAGGCGGGGGGTGTTCGATTTAGCGGCATGGTAGCGGAAGCAGGTAATTATACTTTGTTATTCCAGTAAGTTAGGCACCGACACCACATAAACTGCCGCAGATAATTTACACAGTAAGTAGTCTGGGCAGGAGAATTATAAATGTTTAACAGCCAGAACACATTTAGTGGGTACTTGGATATAGTTCACTATTCTTGGCCGAAAATTAAGACTATTGTATTATTGTTCGCACAAAGTAATAAAATAAAAAGTTATAAAAAAAAACACGTAAAAGTAGTGCGTTCCGTAAGGATATACAGTGAGACAGAAAGTGGATCACCTTTACTTGTTTTTAGAGGTCGAACTTCGCACTAGCGGGTCACAACAACACTTTTTTTTAGGTAATCACTTTTACGAATGAATTTTGCTCACTGTTGTTTGTTAATTGTTTATATTTATACACAAATCACTCCATCACTTAGCTCGTAACGGAATACTACTAATACTAATCTGTTGCGGTTTATTTGCGAGGTTTTAACCAATTATACGAATTAATAATGTGGATCGTTAATAAGCACGTCAGTTCGCGGCGGCGGCTCGGCGGGGGGGGGATAATATGTATGTATTTATAAATTATATAAGTATGTATATCAGTTGTCTGGTTACCATAACACAAGCTCTGCTTAGCTTGGGACCAGATGACCGTGTGTGAGTTGTCCCAAGATATTTATTTATTTATTTAATTTTTTCTCCAAATATTTTTAACACACGGGTAATATCTTATGGTTAACATCTAGGTTCCTATGTAACTAACTTTTTTGAGAAGCAAACTCAGTAAACACGTCCGAAAATCATCTTTTTTGCAAAAAAGAAATATCTGAACTTTGGCCGTTCATAATGCACTCAAACATTGAAAAAGTAAAAAAAAGCAGCATTTTTACTAAACACTTGTAAGGCTTTTTCAAAAACCTGTATTTAACAAGTTTTGTGAAATCTCCGCTCGCCAATTTTTATGCGATGTTATTGTACTCTCACTCACACATTTGTTATCGAGCATTGCGTTGGTTGAAACAATAAAATGCAATCACTCTCTCGTTGAAGTTAGACCGAAGGGGAAGGGACCTCTTAAGTTTAAGATACTAGTAATAAAAGACAAACCTTTTCTCTTCATAAGTAGGCAATATTTATTGTAGTTGGAGCCAGCCTCTGTGTATCATCAGAATAATAATTATACTTAATCGGTGAAACGGTCACTGACTGAACGTAAGTCATTTTAAAGCAATGTAATTATTTACCAATCATTAAGCATACTCAGCCATATAGGCAGGTAGATACTTACATAATCATTCTTTAATAAAGAAAGTAATAAAGGAAATTATTAAAGGGCCCTCCCTTCCTGTCTGCTATTTATTTAAATTTTGCGGTGCCCGACAGGGTCAATAATTGTTTTTAATATGGATTGCAATAATGTTTTAAATTTTGATTTGATTTGAGCCGTGTGACGTCTAACAATCCAATTTTAGGGATCCGTACCCAAAGGGTAAGGTTCAGCAAATATTTTTTGGGTTTTAGACTTTTCTAGTATTCATTCGTAACTAATAAAATAAAAACGTTACTTTGCTTCATCATAACCTTTGCTCAATTCCTTCTTCGACACTATGTCATACTTTCGAAGCCAGTGTAAGTTAATTAATTTCGCACAATAAAAGTCTGCAGTAATAACGATATTTCAGTGGTCGTTCTATAGATGGTTTAGTGTAACTTGGTTCGGAACCCTAATTGTGCTAGAATGACGGTGGACAGGAAGGATTGGAAGAAATAAACGTATTGCGCTGACCACAAATAACATGGGCCAAGGGCGAGAAGATGATGATGATGAAGTTGTGATTTTTACGTACGTCAGAATCGCGGGCATATTCTTCAGATTTGCCTAAATTTATTGCAGTTATTTGGTACTGTAGTAACCGGGAGGACTCTACACTGTAAATCAAACGTAAGAGAGCTTTTAGAAGACTATATTAGGATAATATATTAGTTAGAGGTAAAATACATGACCAAGCCTTTATGGCTCCTCGGTCTGACAGCCTCCTGTCATAGTATAAGAACTATCATCTACGATTTGAACTTATTCTAGAAGCTTGCTGAGTGTTCTAACCATAGACCAAGTAGTTAAGGCTATTAACCTTCACAGTACCTTCTATGTACCTTTACGTACCTCTCCTGAAAATCTGTATACCTGCACCCGTACAATGATATTTAAAAAATTTGGTACACCCGCCATCCTGATGTCAGAACCGCGAGTGTACTGGTAACCAATATATGTAGCTAAGTGCACTGTATAAGTAGATATTTGTATAAGTAGATTCAGGATGCGCTTGATTTTAAAATCATGTCGATACCATTTGTTACGAAAGACTTCCCGTTCTCTGAAGGCCGTATTTACTGCAATGTATCAGTTTCCAAAGGCAGTGCTACATTATCTGTAGGCCGAGCCGAGGTAGCATAGACATGGAGGTCAACGTGCTCTAAATAAATTAAACATAGTAGAAATTGCTTAGATGCCAAATCTGCTTATTAAATTCTTCTGCTACTTTTTTTGTAAGAAAAAAGTAGCAGAATTCCTACAAGGTCTCACATATGAAGAGACTGAGGAACTTCTAAAAATACCTACGTAACCAGTAAATTGTGTTTAATGTTACTAAAAAATCATTATACATAGACAAATACTTATACATATATTTTATATGCATGTTTTCTGTATTCCGTGTATCTCACAAATTCATGTGTTCACTCAAAACAACATAATTACACTCACACTCCCTCTCACACGCACTCATTCACTACATCACATAACACAAAGAGAGGTACACACATACACATATATACATTCATACATACATACCATAAATAGAACTGTGTGTGAAATGTGTCCACATATTATATTATTATTAACTTAGAACTATTATTATTCCTTGTATTGTAAAATGCTAGCATTTAAGAACCCGAATTTAAGGTAACTCGAGGGGATTGGCGCTGTTAGCCGAAATACAGGTTCCTCCTAGTTCGGCTGCAGATGCTAAAACTTTTTGTTGTACTTCTGTTTTTAACATAGCACTAAACTGTAACAAAATCTAAGTACTGTTTTTATGAAATAAAGAATATTATTAAAATAATAATAATAATTTTTTTAATATTTTAAATGTTTTTTTTTTACTAATATTTAAAATTATAATGAAATATGTAAAATACTATAATAAGTAATAATAATAAATATGTGGGGACATTTTCACACACGGCCATCTGACCCCAAACTAGGGAGACCCTGTACTATGGGCGTCAGACAGCTGATATACATACACAAATACATTTTTTTTTTGTTAATACATACATATGTTAAACACAAGTGCTCATCACACAAATGTTTACCCTGGGCGGGAATCGAACCCGCAAACGCTGCGCAGCAGTCGATCGCTCAGCCACTGCGCCAACCGTGTCGTATAGGTAATAATAACGTTGTTTTTTTAAACTTTCGAGTCTATTGTCATCAAACGGGCACAGATCCGGGGCTGCTACTGACAATAAATGATCCCACTAAAAGGAGTGGGTAGATGGCGCTGACTCGCTTGGCACCTCGATAAATAAGCTCTGTATTTACATTTCGACGACACGGTTGGCGCAGTGGCTGAGCGATCGACTGCTGCGCAGCGTGTTGCGGGTTCGATTCCCGCCCAGGGTAAACGTTTGTGTGATGAGCACTTGTGTTTGCCTTGTGTCTGGGTGTTGTTTATGTATATATGTATGTATTTACAAAAAATAATGTATTTGTGTATGTATATCAGCTGTCTGACACCCATAGTACAGGGTCTCCCTAGTTTGGGGTCAGATGGCCGTGTGTAAAAATGTTCCCACATATTATTATTATTTCATTTAAAAATATTTAAAATCGTACTGTTATGCTAAAAATCAGTAAAATATATTTATATAGGCCTAATTTACCAGTGTAAATGTTATCTAAGTGACGAATTCAATAGTGCCTTAAATAATTCGTGATAGCAACCATGAATGATCATATTTAACCACATCAGTGAAAATTAAAAGTGACAATAACAGTGATATTATCAGAATCAATACAATCAATGAACCAAACTGTTTTCAAAGTGAACATATTCAACATAAAAAGTGTTCACATTAGTGTCTCAAACAAAGGTGTACCTACGTCAAGTGGAAAAAAAAATCCTGACAAATTAGTCACACCAACCGCTTTGCTAAATTCAAATTTATCGTCCTCTAACATATGCTACTCAATTTCAACATTAAACCTTAACTACATCGTGGCTCAGGTGAATAATCAGCTACACTTGTCAGACGTTCGCTTCACGGTTAAAGTTCAAACCCGGCTCGCACAATCGTTGACTTTTTGTAAGATTTAATTTCATAGTAAATAACTTTGAGCGGGCGCCTCAGTAAATAGGTACGTCCGTTGCTAAACATGGATACAGATAGTATCAACAGAACACTGGCTCTTTGACTAACTTATCTGTCTTGACAAATGAGGATGAACAAACAATATTTGACACCACAATGATGAGCATACCGGACAGCTTGCACGATCATTATGACAACGACACTGTTAACGACTTGAACGAACAAATAAATACACATAAGATGCAACTTAAGAGTGCTCATCAGGAAATAGACGACCTCAACACTGAAAACTTCCGATTAAAATCCGATTTACAAAAAGCTCTAGAGAATGTCGAGACGTGTAAACAGATCTGCTTAACGCCTGGCAGAAAAAATAGCACACCATCATCATTAAATAAACAAAAATCCAAGCATGACAAAACTCGACCAATTGCTTTAAGTAACAACTCCCAGACTTCGATCAATTATTGCATGGAAACAAAAATAGACACTCACAACAAAGAAACTCAAACTTCCGAGATGACTTATGACACATTGACGCAAAAACTATACCTGCCACAAACTTCACACCTGGGGAATGTTGCCTCTAAAAAACCAGTAGGCGTTTCTCGACCAAAACCTAAAAATAGACTTGCTATAATGAGTAGTAGGTGTACTAAAGGAGCACTGCCGTTAATTGAAGAAGTCTTCTCTAATGAATTTGACTTCTGTCATTATTTGTTGCAAAACACTACCACAGAAGAGTTGCTACGTACAGTCAACAGCAAAAGTAGATGATCAAAATCAGAAATTCAATACTAATGAACGGAGTTCGCATCGGAACTGTGTGGCGTCGAAGTGATTCAAAAGTATGTGTGTGACAATCACATACTTTTAATAAATAAACTAGTGATAAATTATATAAATTAGTGTTAGTAAATTAGTATTGAATTTCTGATTTTGATCATCTACTTTTGCTGTTGACTGTACCGTCGAAGGCAACTTTAAAGACTTCACAGTGAAAGACTATTGCCTGATCTTCTTTGGAGAAAACGATATAAAAAATAGCGGATATCTAAATATCCTTGAAAACCTGAAAAACTCGCTGAAAAACACTACACACACAAATGTTGTTATATATGCGCTCCGACTTATATAAGAGGTGCACTGATTCATAATTATAAAGTCGAGTTATTTAACTAGCTTTAGCTACGCGGACGATATGGTGCTACTGAGCCCGACGGTGAGGGGACTCGGAGAGTTGTTACGAGTATGTGAGGCCTATGCTGGTGCCCATGGTCTTGTATACAATGTCCAAAAAACGGAATATATGGTCTTCAAGGCCGCCGGTGGATGCCCTGAGTATTTACACAATATTACATTACATAAATCGTGTTTCGAAATTTAAATACCTGGGGCATTTAATCACCGATGGTCTTGAAGATGATCTTGACATTGAGAGGGAGCGCAGGGCATTAGCAGTCAGAGGTAACATGCTGGCCCGCAGATTTTCCCGCTGCTCTGAACAAGTGAAAGTAACCTTGTTTAAGGCCTATTGTCAAAGCTTTTATACGGGAAATCTGTGGGTCAGTTACACCAAAAGATCGCTAGATGTCCTGCGCGTCCAGTATAATAATATCTTCAGGATGATGTTGGGGCTGCCTCGCTTCTGTAGTGCATCGGGGATGTTTGCAATGTATCGCACTGATGGCTTTCATGCCGTCATTCGTAAGAAAACTGTATCCCTGATCCGCAGAATGCGTGGCAGCTGCAATGGAATTCTGAAGATTTTAGCGGATAGAATCTCTTCTTGAGGATCTCCATAGGGGTATGGAAATCCTTCATTAGGAGAGTAATTTAGTGTGTTTTGTTTGTTTTGTTTTGTGTAATTTTCTTGTATTTTGTATTTTAATAGTGTAAGCCTATATGGATTTTGTTATCCGAATTAAATGAATTTTATTTTATTTTTATTTATTTTATTTTATTAAACAACCACCTCAGTTTGGACATAAAAAACAACGAATATGCTTACTTTTTTGACAGCAATTACACGCTGACTCTTGACATGTTTTCTTACAATACAGGCAAAATTACAACACAACAACATGAACATGTTTATTGACTACGAACAAAATTATACTAAAGTTAGCGACGATATCCACCTCCTTGAAGAAGACCATAGTGGGACATCCCAACCCCCACGTAAATACAATAGTGATCAAGTTGGTGAACTGTTTTTTCTCCAATTAATATCTCAAAATTTTGCATCAAAATATTGCAGGGTTAATGACAAAATCTAATTTTCTCACTGTATGTTTGGATGAACTTACGGAAAAAAACATACATGTGGACGTCTTGTGCATTACAGAGCACTTTATTATGGAAGGATATCAAAATCAGTTATATGTTCCAAATTATTGTTTAGCTGCCCATTTCTGTAGACAAGAGAGAAAAAGGGGAGGGGCTTGCATCTTAGTTAAAGGTGGTATGCAATGGAAGGAATTGCCTAAAATTTCGAATTTATCTTGTTCGGGCATATTTGAATGCTGTGCTATTGAGCTTACGCATTATGGGATAATTGTAATCTGTATCTATAGAGTACCAAATATAAAAAATCTTAATTTTTGCCTAGATAAACTTGAAATGGTATTGCGAGAAATATCACAATCACGTTATAAAAACATTGTTATTGCAGGAGATTTTAACATAGATATGCTTAAAAAAAATAATCACACAAATGAACTTGAATATTTGTTAATGAGGTATAACTTGAAATTAGCATTAAGACAGCCTACTCGCATGGCAAGCATGACATGTATAGACAATTTTGCGCATAATTTTAGTAAATCTTGCAAAACTGATGTGCTAGAATTTGCGTTGTCCGATCATACGGCACAGCTCCTTCACTGTCCTGTCCAAACAAAATGTGACAAAAAACGGTTGGAATGCAGCTAAAAGGGATTATAGTGAGGAAAACATAGCCAAGTTCAAAGGCCACATCAAAAATCTTACCTTTTCTGAGATTTATAAAACGGATGACCCGAATGTTGCCTATAGTAGTTTTATCGACACTTTCAAGCTTTTGTACGATTTGTGTTTACCAATTAAATTGATTAAGATAAATGTTATTAATAAACCTAAGTGGCTGTCAAAAGGAATCAAATTGTGTAGCCAAAGAAAAAGAAAGCTTCTGTGGCAGATAAGACTAAACCGTAAAAGTAGAGATAGTAAAACTAACTTCACGAAATATTCAAAATTGCACAAAAGAATTATACACTTGACACAAAAGGCGCAAAATAATCATAAAATTAAATGATCTAAAAATAAATCTAAAACTACGTGGCAAATTATTAATCGCGCAAAGCATAATTTACCTAAACATAACATTTATAAAATTAATGTTAGAAACCGAATTGTATCAAATCCCAAGAGCATTGCTGAAGCGTTTAATAACTACTTTATCGATAAAATTCAGCCGAAACAGAATGACGCTAGGAAACCTAAATACAGTAAAATAAACGCGAGCACTAAATCAATGTTCATGTCGCCTAGTGTACCTTTAGAAATACATAATATAATAATGACATTGAATAATACAAGCAGCGTAGGATATGATGGTATTACTACAAAAATACTCAAACGCGTATCAATGGAAATATGTGGTCACCTAAGTCATATAAATAACCTCAGTATAAGCACAGGCATCTTCCCCGATGCCTTAAAAACTTCAATAATCAAGCCAATGTTTAAGAAAGAGGATAGAGAATTAATGGACAATTACCGGCCAATTGCACTTATACCGGTGATTTCCAAAATATTTGAGAAATACATTTATAACCAACTATATAAATTTATTGATAAAAATAACGTTCTATGTGATGAACAGAAAGGATTTAGACAACATAGAACTATCAATATGGCTATTTATGACTTTATTTATAATGTTATTCAGAATGTCGACAAACGAATACCTGTTTGCGGCATATGTTGTGACATGACACAGGCCTTTGACCATGTAGATTACGATATTCTCTTAAAAAAACTTGAAGCTTACGGTGTTAGAGGTAATCTGCTTAATCTCCTTGAGTCTTATCTAAAAAACCGAAAACAAATAACTGAAATTTGTCAAATTAATCCAGATAGCCAGCGCGAAGAGATATATCGATCCTCAGAGCATAAAGTTATGTTTGGAGTACCACAAGGGAGCGTATTGGGTCCTTTTATATTCATATTGTACATAAACGATTTACCTGAATGTATTGAACAACCAATAGCGCTATTTGCGGATGATAGTACTGTAACAATATCATGTAAAAATGTGGAGACATATGAAAGGGACATTAATAATTGTTTAAAAAATGTTGTTAATTAGTTAGTGGCAAATAATTTAAAAATAAACTTAAAAAAGACAAAAGCTGTACATTTTAGTCAGCGGATTCCTAGAATTAGCCCTAATATACATTACAACAATGAAGCTGTAGAAGAAGTGGATAATACAAAATTTCTGGGACTTATATAATAGATAAAAGCCGTAATTGGAAAGCACATACTGACACTTTATGTAAGAGAATTAGTAAATCCGCATACGCTCTTCATTCGCTATCCCCAATAATAGATATGGATGCACTTTTTACGGCTTATTATGGCATTGTAGAATCCCATTTACGTTACGGTATAATATTCTGGGGAAACTCAACCGAAAGAGAAACAGTTTTTAAATGCCAGAAAAGATGTCTACGCGCGATGTTTAAGCTTAAATCCACTGATAGTTGCATGCCATACTTTAAACAGCACAAAATAAACACTACCTAGTCTGTACGTAAGGAAGTAGCTGTGTTTGTGAAGTCGAACCCAAATCGTTTTAAACGTCTGGCTGACGTAGTTCCACGTAATAGACGTGACAACAACTTACTATGTTCCTACCCCGCCAAAACAGCACTAATGCGCAAGAGTGTTTACTGCATGGCTTCAGTCATTTATAATAAACTGCCTAAGCTTTGGAGAGAAATGCCTCTATCATTATTTAAAATCAGACTCCGAAGCTTTTTATCCCATAAAGCATACTATACTGTCATCATATTCCTTACTGAGAAATCATTTTGAATAAGCATTGTCTATCTTTGTAATATCAATTGTGTTACATTACAGTGATCTAGATAAGTTGTGTTGTTGCCTTTATTGTCTTAGAGTTAAATTATAATTGTTTGCATGCCTAGCAAAATATGGCTGGTCCCAACTTTTATCTGTTCATCACCATGCAAAATAAATGACTTACTTATTTACTTACTTACTGACTTAATGAATTATATTTCTAATGATAATTTATTAGTTGTAATGATTTTTGTTTGAATAATAATGTAATAATTTATTAATTGATATTTTGAATGATTAATAATTGTAATAATAAGGAATAACTGCTGGCAACACTAGACGTCACACTTTAATTTTTTACAATTTTCGTTTTAAATCAATAAAATTATAGAAATAACTTGAAAAACATCGGAAATATCATCTCATTATTTTAACCACCTATCCAATCTTTTTAAATATAAATAAGCAACATAGAAGCAATAGATACGACGAAATCCGAAATATATATCATGATATCTGTCATTCAAACATTGAAAATATTTATATCAAAACCAACATCGAAAACCAAAATGTAAACAAATGTGACGAAGAATAGAAGAAAATGTTGACACGAGCAGCAGCACGCAGAGCACGCCCACCACCTCCGGACCCGTCGCTCAGCTCCGCCTCGCCGCCGCCGGAACCCAGTCCCACCGTGAGTGCTGTGATACCGGCCTCGGCAGTTGCGTCGAGCTCGAGCGACGAGTATTTCTCTCCGCCTACGACGCCACCACCTGCTCGTCGACGGGGAGGACGCCGGCCGCCGGATTGTTTAGGACCGCGAGACCCATCGGTCTCTGATAGGGTCCCAGCTCCCGGCGGAAGTGTGCAGCGCATGAGATGGACACAAGCTATCAACGAAAATGTCATGCGCGCATACTATGGGGCTACAGAGGGGGGAAGTAATCTGACCGCGTACCGTGTTCAGATGCTCTCTCTGTTTCAGGTGCTTGAGCCAGCTGTCAACGTTTCAGCACAACGACTATCGGATCAGGTGCGGGTCATCCAGCGTAACCGTATGTTGGATGACACTGTACTTGATCGCCTCCGAACTGAAATGCTGAGAAGCCATATCACTGCTCCCCTGCCACAGACTGTAGAAGTGGCACAACCACAGCCGACTGCAACACCTAGTCAAGTTACTGATGGGAGTGATGACATGGCTACTCATGTAAGTACCCAGTGCAATGAAGAATTGAGGAGCGCTTTGGAGGGTGCGATTCGAGAGTATCGATTCATGCCGCCTGAGCTTAGACCACGCTTACCTCGTTTGCCCATGCATAAAAAAAACAAGGTGCTGGTGTGTGCTCTGGATTCGCAACTATCAAATTATTTTGATTGTTGCGAAGACCTCGCTGATGCGCATTCGATTCTGTACTGTGCAGCTGTTGCGGCATGTCGTGTAGCTCACGTCAAATTTGCTAATGATGACAGAGCTACACGACCAAAACCTGCCGTACCGGCGTGGCAGTGCAGAATTGAGCGGCGCATTAGTGAGGCCAGAGTGCTCATCGGCAAATTAATCTGCTTTAGGGAGGGCAATACTCGCCCAAGAGTGATGCGCTTTGTGAGGCGGGCATTCTCGGGGACTGATATCAGTCCTCGAGACTATATGCCTTGGGTCACAGAGCGCATCGACTCCCTGAAGCAGAAGGTGTATGCATGGGCAAGCCGTATTCGAAGGTATAAGCGACGGGCGGAACGATACTCTCAGAATCGCACATTCCAGAGCGATGAAAGGTGGGTTTATAGAACTTGGGAGCGACCGATTCAAAGTGTGACTGATACGCGCCCGCCGGATGACGACGCCATGTATTTGTTCTGGCGCAACATCTGGTCGGTGCCTGTCGGTCACACTGAGGGTGATTGGACTCAGGAAGTCGAAGGAGCGTGCGACGCAATACCAGAAATGGGGGCAATCACTATCAGCCCCCAAGATGTAGCTTGTGCAGTCCGTCCATTGCCTAATTGGAAGTCTCCAGGGCCGGACGGGCTGCACAACTTCTGGATCAAATGGTTCAGAAGGTCGCACGTTTGTTTGGCGTCGTGGTTCCAGTCATGCTTGGAATCAGGATCGTTGCCCCAGTTTTTAACGACAGGAATAACCCACCTGCTCCATAAATCGGGTAGTACTGCGGAACCCAAAAATTATAGACCGATCACATGTTTGCCGACGGTCTATAAAGTTTTTACACCCATTTTGAGAGCTAAAATTAACCACCACGTAGACAGTAACGGTATCATGTCTCCCTTTAAAAATGGATGTAGGAATGGGTCTCGCGGTACTATGGAGCTGCTCCTGATTGACATGGCCATCAGTCAACAGGTTCGCCGATCCCGAAAGGATCTGTCGACATGTTGGATAGATTACAAGAAGGCCTATGACTCTGTGCCGCATACATGGCTCATGAGGGTGCTAGAGTTGTATAAGATCGATGCCACTCTGCGCACCTTCCTGATGTCGTGTATGGGGCAGTGGAGGACCGTCCTTCGCTATCCAGGATGTCGACAAATCCAGAGGAATAGTGAACCGATAAGGATTGAGCGGGGTATATTTCAGGGCGACAGTTTGAGTCCGCTTTGGTTCTGCTTAGCCTTGAATCCTCTAAGCACACTGCTGGAGAATTCAAGTCTAGGCTATCGGTTGAAGAGAGGAGGTCAGGTAATATCTCACCTTCTTTACAAGGCTTTTCTTCATGACTTAAAACTCTTTGCCCCCAACAGTTCACAGCTGATGGAGCTACTGAAAGTAACAGAAACTTTCAGTAGCGCCATCAGGATGGAATTTGGTGTGGACAAATGTGCAGTCATGCATGTCAAGCGAGGGGAGATTGTGGAATCCGAGGGAATTCAGCTCTCGGATTCCATAAACCTTAGATCCCTCTCTTCAATTGAGACCTATAAATATTTGGGTATGGCGGAAGCGTTGGGCATCAATGCTTCTGACATGAAACAATCGTTGAGGGAGCGCTTCTTTGGCCGCCTGAAGAAAGTATTTAATAGTGTTTTGTCAGGCGGAAACAAGGTGCGCGCCTTCAACGGATGGGTCATGCCAGTCCTGATGTACTCTTTCGGCATACTCAAATGGACACAAACGGAACTCGATGCCCTGGATAGGAGAGTCCGTACATTGTTGACAGCATTTCGGATGCATCACCCACGGTCATCGGTGATGAGACTGTATATCCCTCGGAAGTGTGGCGGTCGTGGCTTCTTAAATGCTAAGACCCTGCACAACCGTGAGATATGCAGTCTCAAGGAATATTTCCTAGAAGCCGACGTGGGGATGCATCGAGATGTAGTTGCAGTGGACAAGGGCCTCACCCCGCTCTCCTTGGCTAAAGAGAACTGGAGCATACCTGTAGTGCTCAAGACTAATGATCGCGAGGAGGTTTGGAAGAGTAAGGAGCTTCACGGACGCTTTTTCCGGGCCCTACACGGGCCCGATGTCGATTTCTTAGCGTCCGTATCCTGGCTACGATTCGGTGATCTATTTGGAGAAACCGAAGGTTTTGTCTGTGCAATTATGGACGAAGTTATTATGACGAATAACTACCGGAGATTTATTGTGAAGGATGGCACGGTTGACATTTGTCGGGCATGTCACCGACCGGGAGAATCAATCCGTCACATTATCTCTGGATGTTCTCGTCTTGCTAACGAAGAGTACTTGCATAGACACAACCTTGTGGCCAGGATTATCCATCAGCAACTTGCTCTGAAATACAACCTCGTGGAATCAGAAGTACCATACTACAGGTATGTGCCCGATCCAGTTCTTGAAAATGGCAATGTCACATTGTACTGGGATCGATCCATCATCACTGACAGGACTATTGTAGCCAATAAACCTGATGTAGTGGTGGTGGATCGATTGGAGAAGCGCGCAATGATTATTGACATAGCAGTTCCGCATGACGTGAACCTCGTGAAGGTCGAGAAAGACAAGCAAATAAAGTATCTTGACTTGGCCCGCAACGTTGTCGACATGTGGGATGTGGACTCAGCGATCATTGTGCCGATAGTTGTTACAGCCAATGGCTTAATTGCCAAGAGCCTCGATCAACATCTAAGGAGGCTCTCGTTAGGCGGCTGGATCAAGGGCTTGATTCAGAAGGCAGTACTTCTGGACACGGCCCGCATTGTCAGGAGGTTTCTCTCTCTGGAGCCCTGACCGCCGGTAGCTTGGACCCTGTTCCCGATACCGATGGGCTACTATTTTTTATATTTTTATATGTTTTTATTTTTTATTAATATTTAAAAATGTATTTTATAGGTAAATATAATTAATAAATGGTGGTAATAATAATATCTGAATTAATCTGGTTTTAAAATGTAAGTTCATAATAATAATAATATTTCGTATATATAATGTATAAATGTTTGCATGCCGAATGGTAAAATATGGCAGAGCTTTAATGTGATAAAACAACTATTGTGTATGTCGGCGCATCATCGCCGATGTTACCGAAGTCACACATATTGATTTGCACACAAATACACAGCAATAGGTAATGGCAGAAAATGTTTAAGAGAGTACAAAGAAACTACCTTACTTCAACTCAGGGTGTTTATTCCACGAGCGGCGGACAAAGAATGTCCTTCCATTATTTTTTTTTATTTTTATTTTTTTTTCGGATTGGCATCTCGCAGGTCAATCTAGGAGGTTGTCGGCTGCTTAACCGGACTTTCCTGTGGTGCCTTAAAAATTATTATTTTTAGGGCCTCCAGCCAGGGCATAAAAGCTTACAAACTAAGCGACTACACGCTAAGGGCACCCCCTGTGGGGTACGAGCCTCGGCTTAGGGCGTCGCTGGGAGAGGACAGCAAAGGGACAGGCTGGATCGGATTTCCATTATTTAAGGACGAATTTAAAGCTACAGGCTCAGCGGCGCGGGCTGGCACGAGCAAGGGTCGGGGAGGGGACGTATGGGGTCGTCGCGGCGGGCCTCGGCGGCGAGGACGGAATGACGGCGGTCTGTGTCTGTGTTTCTTAACTGTACTGGTGGCTTTATTGCTCTCCTGGAGGAGAGTAATAGCATCGTCAGGGTCGGTCAGAGTATGTCTCGGTCGTCGAGTCTTACTAATACGGGAGGGAGTGTACCGGGCGGCCGATACGATTAACGGGTTAGAGTGCTTCTCAGCAGTGTCGAAGAAGCGCTTGGCGGAGCGTTTCATGAACTGCTGGATGGTAGGTATTTTTAGATCGAGATGGAGGTTCTCGTTGCGAAGGTAAAAAGGGGCTCCTGTGATTCTTCGCAAGAAACGGTTTTGGAGGGTCTGCATCCTATGGAGACGGTATGGTTTCGTGTGTGCGAATACAGCACAGGCGTACGTCATGATGGGACGAATGCACGTCGTGTAAATGCGCAATTTGCACTTGAGTGACAATTTGCTGCGTGCATTCAACATGAAGTATAGCCTACCGAGAGCGAAAGCGGCGCGCGAACGCACCGTCTTTATGTGCTCTCCGAAAGTAAGATGGTGGTCCAGAATCACACCTAGGTATTTGGCTTGCTTCTCCCAAGGGATAGGCTTACCGAACATGGTTATCGGACTGGGCAGAGAGGGGGACGAACGCGGTTTGGAAAAGAGTACTGCCTGACTCTTGATGGGGTTTACCTCGATTCTCCATTTCCGGAAATAAGCGCCTAAGGCTTTTGCCGCGGATTTTAGGGTACGAGCTATGCAGTCTGGGTTGCGACCCGAGTAATAGATGGCCGTGTCGTCAGCGAATAGAGCCAACTGGGCCTTTTTATCTTTGGGGATGTCGCTGCTGAACAGCGTGAAAATGAGGGGGGATACTACGGAGCCCTGAGGGACGCCAGCGCGTATCGGGTGGGGTGAAGAGAGCGCACCCTCGATGCGATAGCGAAAGGTGCGATTCGACAAAAAGTCACGCAAGATGAGCACGAGACGATCTGGCACTCCGAGTTGGTAAAGCTTGTATAGTAAGCCGTTGTGCCAGACTTTGTCGAATGCTTTCGCTATGTCAAAGAAGAGCGCACCCGTCATCAAGCCACGCTGAAAACCAGCGCTTATGTGCTCGACGATACGGTGGACTTGTTGGACGCAGCTGTGTTCGGTTCGAAAGCCAAACTGCTCGTCGGGAATGAGACTCTTTGCTTCGGCAAAGTCTTTGAGCCGCTTATAAATAAGCCTCTCGTAGACTTTGCCTAGAACATTGAGTAGACTAATGGGACGGTAACTGGTGGGATCAGACTTGGGTTTGCCTGGTTTCGGAATGCCGCTAACGGTGGCCTCTTTCCATGCCTGAGGAAAAATGTTGTTGCTTAGAGCGCCATTGAAGATGGCGGTCATTAGCATTATGAGATGGGCGGGGAGGAGTTTGAACACCTTATTGGTGATACCGTCAGAGCCGGGGGCTTTCCGGGGTTTAAGCCTCTTGATAATATCGTGCACTTCGTCGGGAGTGACAGGAGGCAGAGGATAATCAGGGTCTTCAACGGGTGGGAGAGAGGCTCTACGTTCGACTTCGGCGTCGACCTCAGAAAGGTGAGCTTTGTCTACTGGTTGAGAGCTGGGGGTGCATTGAGACTCTAGGCTGTCGGCTAGACATTCAGCCTTTTCATCGTTGTCGAAGGCGACGCTACTGTCGGAACGAATGAGAGGGGGCATGGAGGCCTCGTTAGAAGAACGGAGCTTCCTCTGGAGTTCCCAGAAGGCTAGGTGGGTGGGCTCGAGTTCGCTAAGTGTCTTGTCCCAGCGGCTGGAGCGCAGCTCCTCGATGCGTTTCTTTACAGCACGCTGTAAAGAGCGCATGTGAGCCTTGTTCGCATCGCAGGGGAAGGCACTGTACGCACGGACGGCCGCGTTCTTCTCGGTCAACAGATCACGCACATCGTCAGGCAGTTTCCAGCGATGATCACTCATCGCCGGAACCTCCCTTGAACAATCGTTGAAAGACGGATTGTACATGATTTGTGAACGAGTCGATCGCGCCCGTCGTGTCTGCGACTGTCACCAAGTGGTCGGGGATAGCGTCCAAGTGAGGCGACGTGGTGGATTGTAGGCTTTCGCTTACTTTCCTCCAGTCGGTAATAATTTGGGTCGGAGGGGGCTGGCTAGGGTCAGAGGGACCTGAACGGGGAGCTAGTTCTAATATCACTGGACGATGGTCGGAATTAAGCTCGTGTAGCGTCTCTATAGATTGCAAACGGAGGTTCACATTCTTGAGCAGCGCTATATCGAGGATGTCGGGAAGATGGTTGGGATCGTGGGGGAAATGAGTGGGAGTCATCGGGGCGATGACGTCGAAGTTCAGTTGAGAACAGAGGTTAAACACGATCCTACCTCTGGAAGAGGTCCTGTTACTATTCCAGGAGGGATGTTTGGCATTGAGATCGCCCGCTAGTAAGACGGAGTCACCCAGGCCAAGAAGAGCAGAAAGGTCATCCTTGAGGAGGATAGGATCATCCTCCGATGGTGATGGAGGGACGTATGCTGATATAATAGTTAACGGCTGATGACTGGTCATGCCGAGCCGACAGACAGAGACCTCGAGGCGAGCGAGGGGAGGAGGGTCCATAGGAATGCAGTACAGAGCCTTTCTATAGTATATTAGGGTACCACCCTTGTGACAACGAGACCTATCATTGCGAATTATACGGTAGTTGGCAATATTCGGGTCACGATGATGGGGCTTAAGAAAGGTCTCCTGTATGAGGAGGATATCAAGTTGATGGTCGCGGAGGAAATTGGCGATCTCATCACGTTGGTTAGTAATGCCATTGGCGTTAAAGAATCCTAACTTAAGGGATCGGGGTTTATTAGTACACGGGTCCTTCCATTCGCATTACATCAGCTTTTATACATGAAATTACCGCCAAACTTTACCGCCAAAAGAGAATTTATAAATCAAGCGGATATGTCAAAACAATTCCTTAATACCAACATAGAAACTTAATAATGTCAACCGGAAGTATCAAAATAGAAACTTAATATAAATTTAACTGGAAACTACAATATTTTAAATAAATCAAAAGGAAGTATCAAAACAGAAACTTAATATAAATTTTACCGGAAACCACAATATTTTAAATAAATCAAAAGGAAGTATCAAAACAGAAACTTAATATTAATTCAACCGAAAATACAAATATTAATTTAATAAATAACACGGAAGTCAGGTTAAATACTAAATAATCAAAACAAGCTTAAAATTAAACTTAAATAATGGTTTGGCGCCCATACGGCCATTCTGATCCAGCGCGCTCTCTGCGCTGTAAAACATTTTACATCAAAACGGCATTACCCATTTTGGGCTTAGCCAAAAATACACGGCATCACCCGCCTTGGATCTAGCCATACCACATGGCATCACCCGCCTGGGATATAGCCCCCCTAACACGGCATCACCCGCCTTGGATCTAGCCATACCACATGGCATCACCCGCCTGGGATATAGCCCCCCTAACACGGCATCACCCGCCTTGGATCTAGCCATACCACATGGCATCACCCGCCTGGGATATAGCCCTAAGACCAGGAAAAGGATACGCATGGTGGCCAGTCAGCGTAGTAGGGAGGAAAGTGGAGTTGATAAGCTAATTTACAAATTATCCGCCCATACGGTCGGTTCATTGTCATCATTAAATGGATCATTTTGAGCCACAGGTGCTGGTCTCAAAAAATCATGACAAGCGATCTTTTCGGAACATCCCCTTAAATTAACATGCTTAACTTTGTAACGATTATTAGGCAATACTTCAAGAACTTCCATCGGACCTTCAAATTTAGGACCAAGTTTAGTCGTATGTCTTTCATGTTTATGCATTAAGACGAAATCTCCCTTTTTAAAAGCCTTTATTCGAGCTTTGCCTTTGTCAAATCTTAACTTGTCTCGAAATGATCGCTCGTCCATCCTTAAGTTACTTAATGATCTAACACTATTAAGATCTTCAATTGGTTCATCATCATCGATATGGAAAAGCTTAATACCCGGTGGCGAACATTTCTTTCCAAATAATAACTCCATGGGAGATCTTCCCGTACTTTTAGAAACGGTAGAATTAATAGCCAACTGTAAATCTCGAATAGCAGTGTGCCACTGTTTATTAAGCTCCACAACAGACATATTATCTTTGATGATTTTCATAATACGTTCTACCTGACCGTTTGCCCGACTAGCGCCTTTAGCCACTACGTGATGCTCGATATTGAAATTACGACAAAAATTATTGAAATCGAATGATGTCATACTCTTATCCTGATCGGTTACGAGTCTATTTGGGGTGCCGAAAATAGAAATGACTTCTTGCAGACAAGATATGGCTGTATCAGATGTTTGATCGTTGGTATAAATTAAATGAGTATATTTGGTAAAGGCATCAATAAATACAAACGCATATTCAGCGATATTACGTTTACCGTTCATACGTCCAGTTATGTCGGCATGTACGGTGTGAAAAGGAATTGCAATTTTGTCTATAGGATGAAGAGTAACTTGTTTAGCACCCGACATACCTTTGCGAATTCTACAACTAACACAATTTTCAGTAAACCTGCGGACTATTTTTGACATATTGGGAAACCAATATTGCTCTCTTTATTTAGCTAGAACTTTTTCCCAACTGAAGTGTTGAAGATTATCATGATAGTGAGCAATCAGATTCCATCTATAATTACGTGGCACAATAATAAGTTTACGGGTTTTATTTTCTATTTGAACTTTACGTCTAAGCAATTTATCTTGCGATATGACATAGGTGTCAAAAATGTCTTTTAGTATTGTATCAGAACTGAGTTGTTCAACTATGTTTTTAAGAACTGGATCACGTTTTTGTTCTATTAGGAGCCAGTTATGATCAAGTGTAGAAGAGTTTACTGAAAATTGCAACGAGGTATTCTCGCTAGGAATTTCACAGGGGCTGGCTACAGGATTTCGACTAAAAAAATCGGCATGAGAAAGTCTGTTACCCTTCCTATACTGAACATCAAATTGAAAAGTTTGCAAAAATGCCCACCAGCGGTGTACTCTTGGCGTTAGTTCTTTTTTGGTTCTGGATGCTTTCAGTGAATTACAATCTGTTACTACTTTAAAGCATCTTCCATACAAAAAGTGACGGAAGTGTTTAATAGCTTTGACGACAGCCAATGTTTCGAGCTCATAGGAATGGTATTTGCTCTCAGAATTGGTCGTTCGCATACTAAAATAACCAACGACATGAGGATTCTTATCATGTCGCTGGATCAAAACTGCACCATAACCCAGAGAACTAGCGTCTGTATGGAGTTCACATGGTAAATCAGGGTCATAAATTGTCAAGAGTGGAGAAGATGTTAATTTACTAATTATTTCTTTTCGAGCATTTTCCTGTTTTTCTGTCCACTTCCAAGGTACGCCAGATTTAGTTAATTCATATAAAGGGGCCATGATTTTAGAAAAGTTTGGCATGAATTTCCTAAAATAACCAGCTAGACCGTTAAATTGTCGTAATTCTTTAATGTTCTTTGGAACAGCAGACTTTGAGAGGGCATCTAATTTTCTGGGACTGGGTTTAACGGTGCCGTTTTCTATTATATTCCCTAAATATTCAACGGATTTTTTTAAAAATGAGCATTTTTTTATGTTTAGTGAAAAACCTGCCTTCGTCAATCTTTCCAAAACTAATTCTAAGTTAGTTAACCCTTCATCTATGGTTGCAGAAATTACAAGAACATCGTCAATATAAACTAGAGCAATCTTATCCTTATAATCACCTAAAGCTTTATTAATGGCACGCTGATAGACAGACGGCGCATTGCACAGCCCAAAGGGCATGCGTAAAAATTCGAATTGCCCGTCAGGTGTAACGAAAGCGGTTTTTTCTATTGAATCTACAGAAATCGGTATTTGATAGAACCCTGCAGTCATATCTACAAGTGAAATAACACGCTTTACCTAACCTATCAATCTGATCGGCAATTAATGGTAATGGAAAATTATCCCTAACTGTATTTGAGTTTAACTCTCGAAAGTCAACGCACAATCGGTCAGTTCCATCTTTTTTTTTTAACTAATAAAATGGGGCTGCTAAAAGGGGATGAGCTGTCTTGGATAATTCCGCTTTGCTTAAGATCATTTATAATGTCTTTAACTTTTTCGCGTTCCATTGGAGATAATCTGTAGGGTCTACGCTGAACTATTTTATCCGTATTCCTTAATCTAATAGTCAGTTGACCAGTTTTTACCTCAGAGACTTTATTACCAGAAGTAAAATTGTCTTTAAAATTGTTTATAATTGAATTTAATTTTTCTAACATGATAGAGTCGCAAAGGTCGGTATCTAGTTTTATTTGGGACTCTACTAAAGAACATTCAGCAATAATCATATTTCTCGAGACAGTCATATTTTTATCTATTAGCGTGACAGTAAGACCCGGAATTTGCACTAAATCATAGCCAATTAAAAGGTTAAACTGGGTTTGGTGATCTTCTACAACAAATAGTTCTAACTCTACAGTAACTTGATCGATTTCTAGAATAGCCGCAATACTCTGAGTACAAGTGACATTCACGCCGCCTATTCCCTTGAAAACTGTCGATACAGTTTTTCTTTTCCCCGGAATCGAACCAGAAAAGCTTTTACGCACTAACGAACAATCTGCGCCAGAATCAAATAGGCAAGAATATGAATTAGTTCCAATTTTGACGGTAGTCATGCAACGACTTCCACAATAATTAACGGACATTTGATCGGACTTCGATTTTTCATTATTATGCTTACGGAAACAAGCTTTCTCTAAATGTCCCTTTTTATGGCAATAGTTACATTCAATGGACTTACGGTTGTCTGGCGTTACTTGAGACGTTGGCTTTGCGGAAATATTAGGGTCTGTATCTTGTGCCAACTTTTCCTTACAGTCACGAACCCGGTGACCAGGCTTTTTACATTTAAAACAAATGAGCGACTGACCTAATAACAGATTAGGGGTTTCCGAAAGTCGGGGTTTTTTGTTAAGATTACTTTTCTCTGAACTATCAGTTTTCGGTCGGTCACGTTTACGAAAAGTTTTCAGAACAGAGACTAGTTTGGGCAAAGAGTCAGGCGTATTACGTAACAATTCACACTTAACAAAATCAGGGTAGATACCAGTGATAAGAGCATCAATTACCTCGGTGTCCGTGGCTTTTGGCCGCACTCTCTCGAACAACGTCCATCCCGTGGTTGCATAGTCCGCATAGCTGCACGCCTGCTCCGAAGTGTAGTCGCGCCACCGCTGAACGTCATCAGCATACCGGAACTCTTCGCTGAATGTCTGGATTAGGTCTTGCTTAACTTGCTCCCACGTGGTGGATTGTAGGGACCACGTATCGGCCCACGTCTTCGCTCTTCCTTTCAGTTGCAGTATTGCCTTCATGCGAGCTTCATGTGGTGATATGCCAATAGTTAGAATGGTTTGGTCAACATTGGCACACCAGTCCCTGATGTCGTGTGAGCGCACATCGGGATCGAATGGTGGTAGGTAGAAATTGCTACGATCCCGTGAAGGCGCTGGAGTAGCAGACAGCGCTGCGGCCACGGCGCTTGATGTGGCTTGTTTCGTGATTGACGTCACTAGACTCATCACTTGATCCATCGAGAAAGTTGGGTCTGGCTGGGCGGTCGGCAATGGTTTATGGAGCCCGAATCCAAAAGATCTCAGTATAGGCGAGGTGGATCCCACCGCTGCTGTCGGCGCATCATCGCCGATGTTACCGAAGTCACACATATTGATTTGCACACAAATACACAGCAATAGGTAATGACAGAAAATGTTTAAGAGAGTACAAAGAAAATACCTTACTTCAACTCAGGGTGTTTATTCCACGAGCGGCGGACAAAGAATGTCCTTCCATTCGCATTACATCAGCTTTTATACATGAAATTACCGCCAAACTTTACCGCCAAAAGAGAATTTATAAATCAAGCGGTTATGTCAAAACAATTCCTTAATACCAACATAGAAACTTAATAATGTCAACCGGAAGTATCAAAATAGAAACTTAATATAAATTTAACCGGAAACTACAATATTTTAAATAAATCAAAAGGAAGTATCAAAACAGAAACTTAATATAAATTTTACCGGAAACCACAATATTTTAAATAAATCAAAAGGAAGTATCAAAACAGAAACTTAATATTAATTCAACCGAAAATACAAATA
Organism: Charanyca ferruginea; assembly: GCA_947361185.1. Classification (NCBI taxonomy): domain Eukaryota; kingdom Metazoa; phylum Arthropoda; class Insecta; order Lepidoptera; family Noctuidae; genus Charanyca; species Charanyca ferruginea. The sequence goes on along the minus strand of OX376075.1, from coordinate 22,123,414 downwards.
TTAATTTAATAAATAACACGGAAGTCAGGTTAAATACAAAATAATCAAAACAAGCTTAAAATTAAACTTAAATAATGGTTTGGCGCCCATATGTATTACCCATATTTGCAAAATAAAACTATTCTATTCTATTCTATTCTATTCTAAAAACAATTTCATGTAAAGTGTTGCCAAGACGAGACCGGCTCGCACTGTTAAAAAGTTGTCAAATCTCATGTAGAGCCAAGCTTCTGACTCTACACGCCTTATCTCTACAAACCCTAACTTCAATGCACTTTACTCAAAATATGTGGCATGGCCGTTCAAGAACTATTGTATAACAGAAAAGTAATGAACAGTGAATAAGTTTTCCCATTTCCCTTATGTGACGGTAGCGAAACGGCCAAGCTACGTATTTTGATTAAAGTGTAGAATTTGCGAAGTTAGGGCTTGTAGAGTTAGGTTTGGATTATACCGGATAAAAAAAATTATCTGGTATAATCCAAACCCAAGTTATGAATGTGCAAAAAAACGACGAAGCGCTTCGAGAAAAGGTAGGTAGTAATAATAATAATAATAATTCATTTATTTATTTGACAACATGGGTCCACTTGTTAGTAAAAAACCAAATATAAAAATTACGGGTTAGTAACTTAATCTAAAAAACGAGACACAACTACATTACGAACGACAAGGTTGCCCTTGTCGCACCAGTACATTAATAAAATGCCTCAGCATTGGGGCATCCAGCTGTTCGGCTAGGGCCTGCAGAATGCTATTGGAACTGCCACGCACTCTTGTAAGTAATGAAGCGGTCTTTTTTCTTCTAATCGCATGAAAGTCATCAATTCGCGCTTCCGCGAACATAGTAGAAGCACTACAGTAACGTGGCAGCCCCAACAGCACCCTGAAAGCATTATTGTATTGTACTCGTAGGACGTCTAGAGCTTTACGCGTGTAGTTGACCCATAGGCTGCCCGTGTAGAAGTTCTGACAGTAAGCTGTAAACAGCGTGATTTTAGCTTCTATACTACAGCGGGCAAACCTATGAGCCAACATGTTACACCTCGCAGCTAACGTCCTACGCTCACGTTCCATATCTACCTGATCTTTAAGGTCCTCCGTAACATAGTGGCCAAGATATTTAAATTGAGACACTCTTTTTAGCGGCTCACCATTGAGAGTCAGCACAGGCTCATGTAACATTGGCTTCCCAGGAACCTTAAAAATCAGGTATTCACTCTTTTTGACATTATACACTAGGCCATGTCTAGCTGCATACATTTCGCATGTGTCTAACATCTCCCTGATTGAGCCAGCTGTTGGACCCAGCAGGACCATGTCATCCGCGTAGCTTAAGTTATTGACACTAACCTTATCAATTTTGCATCCAACTCGTTTGCTACTGAGTCCAGCAATTAGCTCATTCATGTACAGGTTGAAGAGCTTGGGCGAGGTTATACCCCCCTGCCTTACCCCACACTCCAACCTGTACGATTCAGAGAGACCATCACCCCACCGTACATTGTTTACTTGATTTGAGTACCAGTATTGGAACAGGCACAGCAACTCCTGAGGCACACCCGCCCTCCCGAGCTTATCCCAAAGGGCTTTATATGACACTAGGTCAAAAGCCCTTGAGAGATCGAGGAAACAGGCATAAACTGGAGTGCACCTATCCTTATAGTATTGAACGGTCTGCTTCAGGCTGAGTATAGCGGTCTCCGTTGACAGCTCGGGTCGAAACCCGAACTGTGCGTCGTGAATATTGAGCCACTTATCTAACTGCTTATCAAGCAGACCGTCCAACACCTTCGCAATGACAGTTGCTAGGGAAATGGGCCTGTAGTTCACCTGATCCGATATGTCACCAGTTTTGTTTTTCAGGATCGGCACCACCAATGTTCTTAGCATTTCTGGGGGGAGATATGAGTGACTGACACTTAGTGAAAAGAACGTAGCCAGTACCCTAGGTAGATGAATCCCAGCATTGCGGAGGTGCTCGATGCTTAGACCATCATGACCAGGAGATTTACCTCTAGCCATGTTCAGAATAAGTGCTTTGACTTCCTTGGCTGAGAATCGAATTGGCTCCTGATTACAACAGGTACCAACATCGATCACACTCTCGCTCGGACCCAGTGGTGATGAGACCTTAAACTGTTCCTTGAACAGGTTCGCTATCTGTTCAGGTGATCCACATTCCCCTACACTAACAGGGCGACTCGGCCTAACATTCAACTTGTTAGTTGATTTCCAGAACTTACCAAAATCTTTTGAGGATCTATGTGAGGCTATAATATCCATTTTTATTTGATCCTGGTGATTTTGGCACCATTTTAATCTGCCTCTGAAAATCTTTTGGCTAGCTCGCATCTCTTCCCAAAATTTACCTGAGCTAGGTTTATTGTAAGCTAACCAAGCTTCATATTTAAGCCGAGCCTCCCTGTAAACGCTACGTACATGCCTGTTCCATCCTATGACTCGCCTCACGCTGTGGGGCGACTTCTCATCACAGGTCTGCTCCGCCGCTTCGGTCAAAACAGTTACAATTTCCCCATACATGCAGTCCAGAGCACGCCTATGATCCTCGATTTGACACATTTTATCGCCACATGTCTGAAACATTTCAGGATAGTTAATATTCTTAAGTCTATTGTTACATATATATTGATATTCATTTATTTGTGCATTATTTCTTTGCTTCCATAATACTTTATTTTGTGCTTTCCCGGACATTGTTAACTTCGGTGGAATAATACCTAGATTACATTCAATAAAGAGAGGCAAGTGATCGGACTAGTAAGTGTCATGACCAACGTATACATTTATTATGGTTTGCCACGCTGATTCCGTCACGATGCAGTGATCCAACCACCTTTGACTACCATTAATATCACTGATATAAGTAAAAACGCCTGAGTCTATACCTAACCGTTCTACATCGGCACACAGCCAATGTTGATCAGCACAATACTGATGTAATTCATTCCAGAACGGTTGGTGTGGATGTGAATTAAAATCCCCTAAAACATAAACGGCTTCCACATCATTATTTTCAATAATTGCACTTATTTCACTTATACAATTGGTAAACTCAACAAGATTATCTATGCAATCTGTCGGCATATACACACTCAACACCATTATAGACCGGTTATCTAAACTAGCTTTTATGCACGATAATCTAACACTGTTACAATTGATAACAGATACCGATCTAAATATTCCCTTTCGCCACAGTAATGCTACTCCACCGTAGGGACGCCCCTTAAGAATGCCTAAGGATGTGTCGACAGCACATTTCCCGGTGTACTCAAAATTATTGTCAATAGTACCAAGAAAATGCAAGTCATGAGGCAGAAGCCATGTCTCCTGGAGCGCCACCACGTCCGCAATATTACATAAGTTTCTAATACTATCCAGTGATCTTTTCACCGACTTACAATTAAACGTCACAAACTTACTTACATTTTCAACATTATTATCCATTAGTATTATTTTGTTTATTACCCGATACAGAGATATGTCTGTCCTTAGACCCGAACAACACAAACTTTCGGAAGCGAATACCATTTGGCCACAGAGAATCACTTAAAAACAGTTGCAACTTATTTTTGTCCACGTAAAACATATACGAATTATAATCACGTTCCTTCTTTGCAATTATCTGCTCCAACTTCACTGACGTTTGAGTTTTACTCCAAATATAATCCATTATAATCTTGCGTATTTGTTTCTTTACAAACATTCGAGATATAAAGCGGTATTTGACTTAACGCCGCACGAAACTTAAAGTTGGTATCATTATTTGCACTTCCTGTATTACTCTCGAACTTATTACGAAATCTCTTTTTATTGTATGTCACCGTCGTCCAGCCATTATTATCTTCCCCTACTACTTGCGCACAAGTCACACTTGTTTTCGAACTCGGTTCATTCGTTGCTATAGACGAGGTGGCGGCAGTGGCGGCGGCAAATGTGACTTGCGAGTTTTTGTGAGTCACATTCTGCTGCGACTTATGCACGCGCATCGTAGTAGGGGTCCGGCTACCTGTAGCAGCTGTAGCTATGCATGTGTTGCTGTCAGCCGGTACGATGTTCGCTACCGGCGAGCCGTTGACATGACCTTGAGCATTACATTCATTAACACTTTTTTCTTTGTTTGGCGTATTTTGCACGTATGATATTTGTTCACTTATACTGCAATCTATAGTATTATTTGACTCACTTGTAATATGTTGTAGCCCTATGGGACCACTATCACAAACATAGCTATTCAGCAAACATGCCCCTCTTTTGTTATTGACGGGGTTAAACTCCTTCCGTGTCGGGTGATATCCTTCAAGACATTCATTAAGCTGCTGATGCGTCACACATTCCTTTTTAAGGCCATCCATCTCTTCATGTAGATTCATAAGTTTGGATTGTACTAATAACAAATCCCTGAGAATGCGGGTCGCATCCAAATGGTCAAAAGTCACAGGAGGCAATTTATGTAAGTCCTTAGCCACAAACAAGGGTAGTCTCTCAGGATCTGTAGCATCGATATGTTTCAACAAATCTATTATGTCTTCTAAATCTTTGCGCGATTTGCCATCCTTTTTTCTACTCACCATTTTCTTTAACGGCACAGCTTCAAAAAGTAACCGTTTGGCACTCATAATCTCATCGGGTTCAAATCCCGTAACACAAATTCTCAATAAGCTGATTTCATCCATCACATTTATTTTATTACACATAAATGCAAGCACTTCATTAATTACAATATTGCATGTAGAACACTTTACAACGTTCGATGACATTATTCACGAATAACAACAGCTGAGGCGGCGTGTCAATGACCTCGCGCTCGAGCGGTCAGCTGATGACTGTGTTTTGGTAGTGTCCTTGCGCTTCGCTTTGCTCGTCTTGGCGGGGCATTACTGTGCCCCAGATTGAGTTACTAGTAATAAATAAACCACTTTCTATTTAGTACCTAAGTAGTCAATATTTATTTCAGACTGATTTCATTTCAAACTGTGAAAAGCCAAATATTCTACATCAACACCATCTACCTTATAATCTCAACGGTTGTACCTACTGTGCGACCTGCGTACTGCAGTCTCGTATTAACTGCATTTCGATGTGGACGTGTTGCTGACTCGTGTTTATTTTTATATATCGCTTGGCGCGGCGGTGTAAGCCGTCACTCGTATTAGCTGCGGGCGTTCCTGCAACAGAAGCTGGATGTGATGGACGAAATATCTGCTATTCCAGATCTGTGCGACGAACGTCAGTCAAGACGACATTGAGACAAGACTCCTGGGCCTCAAGTCTGCTATTATAATAGTGTCAGAATAGTCTATCATTGATTTCATAATTGTTGATTTTGACAAGTTTGATAATGGCGTCATTATGACTTTCCAATAGTCAACCACTGACACGAAAGATTGAAGACGCCATTGAAAGAAATGATATACCTAGATTGATAATCTCGTACAAAATGACAACTGAATGACTGACTTAGGCGGTAATCTGCTAAAATTTTGACAGTTCCTTTGATCAGTGACCTACCATTAGAACGTCATTGTGCAGTCATTGCTTTTATTTCGACCGACCAATGATCGACCATTATGAATTTAGCAGATTACGAACTTTTAGCAAAATGACAATGGGATCGTGTTGGAATGACGAAATTATAAAAATAGCAGACTTGGCCCCCTGTACAAGTTTAGTATATGCTATACTTACCCTTGTCATTAATGATTTATCACCCTTTTTTTTAGCGGATCGATCTAGACACGTTTTGTTTTCATAAAATTGGCTGAAAGAAAATAATTAATTTTATAATTTTGTTATGACTTGTATGTCAGATGTCAACTGTCAGTTACTTTTCTTTTTCTCATCGTCTCTTACTGGCCTGGCTTTTGGCTTATATAACTTAAATTATTTTCGTCAATACGGTTAGCTCAAACATTGTATTTTATTTGTAACTAGCTTTTGCCCGCGACTTCGTCCGCGTGAATGTCGATTATAGTGGATGCAGACGAAGTCGCTGATAAAAAAAGTAGCCTATGTCCATCCCTGGAGTTCAAGCTATCTTCATACCAAATTTCATCAAAATCGGTTCAGCCGTTACATCGTGAAAGCGTAACAGACAGAGTTACTTTCGCATTTATAAGATTAGTATGGATTACGATTGTTACTAAATAACTTAACGATAAACTATTATTAGCTGAACTTATTATTTTTGATAGTGAGGGTACCTGAGTGCTATAAAAGCGCGCGCTCGATCTGATTGAGCCCTCTAATCTTGTTGCTGAGTCGTCGGACAGTAAAGATTCTGGTACCTACACTACGATACAGTGAGTTCGTTCCAATTGTGTACTTTTTGTGTGGTTTCCTCCTGTTACTTATTGTGTTTCTTGTTGCAAATGCTAACGGATGTTTGTGTTCGCTCGAGTTTTGACTATTGATTGAAATATTGTTAAGAGTTGAGTCGACTATGAAATAAATGAGTTTTGGATTGTTTATAAATTGTCCTTTTTAATGTTTTCCCCTTCTGGTCGCTAATATCTGAAGTGAGATGGAACTCGTTTGCTCACAATTATTAGCCTTGATACCAACACAAACAACCGTTAATTTCAAATAACAATGCCCCGTGAAAAGCTGGTTATGACACCGCCTCGCTCTGGCGCTGGGTCAGCTGGGTGTAGCCGTCGCAGTAAACCATATGACACACGCATGGTTCACGATGAAACACGTTTGCGCCGGGATATAACTCGTTCGCGGTCTCGCCGAAACAGAACTTGTTCACATTCGCGCCTCAGTCGTTCGCGTGGTGGTGATAAACATAGTTCATGTGAAAGGTTCATAGGTCACGTACGGTTAACACGCATCTTCGTCATGGTGAATCTCAATCCTATCCTCATATTTCTGTGAAAAATGTGTTAGGCACCGGTATGTCGCTACTGACTGCTATTGAGAAAAAAAAAGCTAGTGGTTTGCGTGTTATACCGTCAATTCGTGACAGTATACCGTCGTCGTTAAAAAGAAAAAAAATGTTTCCACGACCCAAGCAAATGTTGATGCGCTAATTTTATTTCGGCTATACATAATTTCGAGGTGTGGTCTGACGAAGTACACTGGGCATGTGAACCGGTAGAAAATTTCGAGTGTTTCTCGCGTTTGCGCGGCTCATTGTTTGAATGGTACGTAAAAACCTGGTTAAACGAGTTGGCTACAAAGATCGGCCGTGGCCGAATTTTGTTAAAGAATTTAAGTTGCTGTGTCACTAAAAAGATTAATTATGCACAAACTCTTCAAGAGGTTATAAACACCACGTCTGGTTATTTATTGTAAAAGTAAGCGCGCCACTCATTATTAAAAAACACGCGTAATAAGAGTGTTAAGCGAAGAACTTATGTTTCACATAGTGATACACGGTATCAATGATGTACAGGTGCTCGCAGCAGCTACCAATATTAGCCTAACGACAGGAAATCTCGTTTCCTTTTTAGCAACTGTAAAACCGTAAGTTTCATAACAATAACTCCGCTAAATCCTGCATTATCCAGTTATACGACTAAGAGTTTCGTTTTCGTTGCGGGATCCAAGACAGTTGTAATGTTAATCCGGGACTCGTCGAGTTTCATTGCCTCAACGTTCTCCTAGTGGTCGAACTGTTGATTCTGACTTTCAGAAGTTGCAGTGGTTTGGGAAAAGTGTAGCGAGTTTGTCACATAAAATAAAAAAAAATAACAGTCCTAGTAGATCCAAAATCAAATGTTTTCATTGCGGCCAATAGGGCATTATAAGGATAAGTGTCCTAGGAACGTTAACATCAATGATAAGGCCGATAGCTATTGGAATGCTAAAACCGTCTGTTTGTTTCGGTCGAAGCTAGGACGTCATGAAAAGAATGATCATAAAGAGTGACTGTGTCACTATGGTTCGATCTGAGTCTCAAAGCAACTGGTCAGGTTAGGCCGAGTCGGCACAATATCGAGTCACTAGGTAACGCACCTATCTTTCCTAACGTCCAGCAAGTACGCCAATTCTTAGGCCTTGCAGGTTACTTACGGCGTCACATCGAAAATCACATTATTGACGCGTCAGGTCTTACCAGTTAGGAATCTGGAATGGGTTGTGAAGTCCATTTCATAACACTCGGAATAAATCATTCCAATGAAAAAAGGCGAGATGAGTCGAGTAAAGAGCAATAATCTGATAATTTGAGCAAAATTCAATTCGTTTTTAAATGTTACTGAGCAGAAAACTAAGCAATAACCAGCTTTGTACCCTTGAGCTTGGTATGCACGGGCCGTACCGAGTGATCAACACCCTGCCGAGCGGTCCGAGTGGTGCCGCAGCCACAGCACAAGACATGGTACCTTGGCGAGGCGTGTGGTACCAGGAGACGAGTGGGGCGTTCTTTGGAAGTAAGTGTCGCTGCATATAGTCGGGTGTTGTAAAGTTAGTCTTCCACCTATAACTTTAGCGTTTCACCCAGGTGTTGTTAAGTTAGTAGTAGACAGTTTGGAAAGTTATAAATAACGAGACTAACAAGAAAAAAGTTCGTAACACTGAATATACATTGGAGACATCATATGGTCCCATAAGCTCTAACCTAGAAGTAGCTCATGAATTTGTTAATTTCTTTACTAGCATACCAGCTAAAACCACGGAAGCTTTAAATTCCTCACCTGACGTCTCAATTGCGTTATTAAAAGCGAACTGTTACGCGAGCCCACGTAAACAAGGTTTTAAAAATAACACTTTGATTCACGAAAAGAACTAGTTTTAATTCGGAGTTTGACCTTGTTACAATTTTGGGACTTTTCGATTAACACTAAGTCAAACTGGCAGACACAACGATAAACGGATATGGTAGAGGTTCGGCGGAAGGGACTCGACTGACGAGCTGCGGGAGCAGCGAGGCAGTCTGGCCAAAAATGATGATAAGACATTTTCAAGGAAGTCTATGTAATCGATTATTATTGATTATTAAGGGTTTTCCTTAGCATTGGGAAACTATAACAGCCCCCCGATTTGGAGTAAACTACACCTTTAAAAGTGAAGTTTATGTCTAATAAAATATGAGTCAGCCGATTCGAAGTGTTAATATCTGGTAGTTCAATGTCATTTAATTCAGGATCATTATTTTCAGGAGTTTTATGTTCTTTAAATTTCATTATTTTCTTGTGTATGCCAGTTTTATACACCTTATAAATAATAAAACACATGATAGAAATCACATTTCACAAATCGGAGGAATTGAGGTGAGTACTTTTGTAATTATATATCCGTCGCTTCATTCTTCAGATATATATTATTTACAAAGTAGTCCCTTTATCCTACAGGCAACATCGCACGATTTCAGAGTTTTTTTTTTTTTTTTGTATACCCACTGTATATTTCTTCCGTTCCGTCTGTGTGACATTGTTCATTCCTTTTTCGTGCGAGGCAACGAGCGCACGCGCCTAATAAAAATGCCGAAACGTAGTGCACAAGAGAAATTGGAGAGATACAAACACAAGATCAAAAAATTAGAAGAAAAAGAAAAGGAGAAAGATCGACGTCGTATACGACGACCGTTCGATTCATCCGAGGACGAAAACATTGCAGGTTAGTTGAACATTATTACTAAGTGTTACAGCGTTCACACCAATTTAACTTATGTAAAAATCGGGATTGACTGCGAGTCAATTGCGATAACATAATTAGCTGCGAGCTAATTATGAGTCATGTTATTATGACAACTTAGTAGAAAATATGTGTAATCTTGAATAGATATGCACATTAACTACAAATTATTGTCTGAGAGCCAAACGCAAACGCAAAACGCGTTACATACCTACCTCCATAATCGTTCGCTATATTATCGTAATGTTTTATAGGTACGAACGACTACGAGCCCTGTAAATCACAAGAGGGTCCGCCAACCATTCTATGTGAAGAAGGTCAACCGGTGGCAACCCCTGCCCTGCAGGATATACCAGACCTCGCGGAGGATTCGACTGGTCCGCCAGCTGAACCAATCCCAGAAGCTTTGGATCCAGAGCTATTGTCCGCGTTGGGGTCTTCCACGTCTTGTACGCCAGACTTTGGGGAAGATGTCCATGAGAGCTTAGCCAATTTGTGGACTCCCCTATTGAAGAAAGGGTTAGCCAAAGAGGATAAAGATAGGCTCATAAAAGAGCATCTAATACCCGCCAATTGCAAATTATTGCAAGCCCCTAAACTGAACGCGGAGATTTCAGCCGCCGTATCAGACATAGTCAGAGGACGAGACAAAAAATTGGTCAGTTTTCAACAACAGCTAGGTAATGGTACCGCAGCAATAAACAAAGCAATGGATACTTTGCTCAAAACCAATAATAAAGTTCTGGCACTAAAACAGTTAAGTGATGGTTGTCGTTTGTTATCCGATTTGCATCACGGTTTAACTAAAGACAGAATAAAATTAATTACCCCGAGCCTGGAAAAGAACTTCACTCATGTCATTCAAGACTCAGAACGCGATGATACCCTATATGGTAACTCGCTGTCCGAAAAAATAAAAGCCAGTAAGGCCATTGAAAAACAAGGAACCCTGATACGAAAAGCAATGGCAAATCAGAAAAATATTGTTCCCCAACCGTCGGTTAGTCATCCTGCCACTCAGGGAAACTGGTCAGGACCTCCTCGTTACCCTTCGAACAGGGGGGGGCGGGGAGGTCAGAGGAGACCACCAGTGACGTCACGTCGGTCATATCCATCGCAGTCTCAAGCGCAAGCGAAGAGCTCGTACGCATCGAAGACCCGTGCGTCACAACAGAAATAACCAAGGTACATGCTGGCAGAATACAATTTTTCCTCAGTTGTTGGTCTCACATAAGCAACAACTCAGTTGTGTTATCATGGATAAAACATGGTTTTAAAATTCCTTTTGGTACTTCAGTAACTCAGCCTATCGTACCAGTTTGTAACTTTACTTCCGATGAGGCTCGAGATATGCATCTAACAATTAATCAATTATTAGAACTAGGGGCTATAACACGTTGTATTCCAACTCATGACCAGTACATATCAAAAATATTTTTGGCACCTAAACCTAATGGAGGCAAGCGATTTATTCTAAATTTAAAATCACTAAATAAATTCATTAGAAATACGCATTTTAAAATGGAGGATTATCGGACGGCAGCTAAATTAATCCCTCGAGACGGATTTTTAGCAACAATTGACCTCAAAGAGGCCTACTTATTAGTTCCTATATCTAAATCCGATCGAAAATACTTACGATTTAATTTTCAGGCCCCTAATTCTAGGAATTTATGTACATACCAGTTTACTGCTATGCCGTACGGCTTATCAGTGGCGCCACGAGTGTTCACAAAAATCATGAAGGAAGCGATAGCCTATCTGAGAAAGCAGGGACACAAATCAGTAATATATTTAGATGATATACTATGTATAGGTAATAATTACGAAGAATGTGTTACTAATGTACGTGAAACCCTAAAACTTCTAGAATGTTTAGGTTGCGTAGTTAATTATGATAAAAGTTCACTAAAACCATCTAAAATATGTAAATTTCTAGGATTCGTGTATAATACACATAATATGTCCTTATCGTTACCTGGTGATAAACGTAATAGCATTCATCAATTAGTAAAAAAGTTCTCAAGGTTGCCTATATGTACCATTCGAGAGTTTGCGCATTTAATCGGTGTTTTGGTCGCAGCTTGTCCAGCAATTCGATATGGGTTCCTCTATACAAAATTGTTAGAACGTCATAAATTCCTGGCATTACAACAACATAATAATAATTATAAACATAAGATTAGTATTTCCGAAACAGTTCTAGAAGACCTTACATGGTGGCGTAATAATATTTTCACAGCTACGTGCTCTTTTGAAAATCAAAGTTATAAAAAAGAAATATATTCGGACGCTTCTAGAACGGGTTGGGGTGCCGTCTGTTATGGCGCAAAAGCCCATGGCAAATGGAAAACCATAGAAACGAGACACCATATAAATTACCTAGAATTGCTGGCCGTGTTTCTAGGATTAAAAAGTTTTGCCAGTAATGATTATAATTGTGCAATATTGTTGAGGGTAGACAATACTACAGCAATAAGTTACATTAATCGCCTAGGCGGGATTCAGTTCCCGCATTTAAACGATCTGACAAGACAAATTTGGCAATGGTGCGAGAAGCGTAATCTTTGGTTGTTCGCATCTTACGTGAACACGAAATATAATTATGCTGACGAAGAGTCAAGGAAGATTAACCCTGATACAGAGTGGGAGTTATCAGATCACGCCTATGAAATTATTAAAAGACACTTTGGTCGTCCTGAAATTGACCTTTTTGCTTCTCGCGACAATTCCAAATGTGACTTGTTTGTATCTTGGAAACAAGAACCAGATGCATACGCAGTTGACGCTTTTACTCTGAACTGGCAATCCAAATATGTTTACGCGTTCCCGCCTTTTTCCTTAATTTTAAAATGTTTACGAAAGGTTATAGAAGATAATGCCAAGGGAATTTTAGTTTTTCCCCATTGACCTTCGCAGCCATGGTACCCACTTCTACAAAGTTTACTTGACTCCCATATACTTTACTTAAACCCTAGTAAATTTCTTCTTCAATCTCATTTCAGGGAGTGCCACCCACTGCACACCAGGCTTACCCTGGGTGTCGCGAGGCTTTGCGGACGGCATTCACTCGCCGCGGGACCCCACTCGACTCATTAAATCTAATGATGGCTTCATTGGCCGACAATACAATCAAACAGTATAATGTCACTTTAAAACTTTGGTGGCAGTATTGCGCTTTGCATAACATTGATGTTTTTAGTGGTTCGAAAACATCTGTACTTTCCTTTTTAACGGAACAATTTAATAAGGGTTGTTCATATGGCTCCCTTAATAGTCACCGGTCCGCGTTGTCGTTGATTCTAAACTTTAATGTAGGTTCTGATAATTGTATAAAACGGTTATTGAAAGGAGTTTACAAACTTAAATCTAATAGGCCTAAGTATACTTCTACTTGGGACCCACAATTGGTACTCAATCATGTCTCCAATTGGTACCCTAATTTAGAATTAAGTATCGAAAGAATCACCAAAAAATTAGTTATTTTATTAGCACTCTGCACGGCCCATAGAGTACAAACATTTTCGCTCATCAAATTAGATAATATATCAATTACCCCAAGCGGAGTTAAAATAGCCATCACAGATATTATTAAGACTTCTGCTCCCGGACGAGACCAGCCGGTATTGTTTCTACCATACTTTCGAGACAATATTAATATTTGTCCTGCTTCAGTCCTCAAAGATTATATTTTTGTAACAAAAAATATGAGGACAACGAAGGTAGGAAATCTGTTACTAACATATAAAAAATCACACAAAGCCGCCACATCTCAATCCATTAGTCGATGGATTAAGCATGTGCTATCGGAAAGCGGCGTGGACGTGAGTACATTCAGTGCACACAGCACACGACATGCCGCCACGTCAGCCGCTCGCGTCGCCGGACTCAGTGTCGACACGATTAGAAAGACAGCTGGGTGGACTAGTACGTCTTCAGCTTTTGCCCGATTTTATGACCGACCAGTCCTAAGCGATGATGATTTCGCAAACGCTGTTGTATTTCCTGTAGTTACCTGATTACTATTATAATTATTGTTGATTTTTACAATAATTAATAATTTTGTTTAGTTGTGCTTGTGATTCATAATACGTTTCGTTCTCATCAATAAAAAGATGCATGACCCGAACAAAACTTTTCTTCTCTGAAAATCTACTTTGTAAATGGAATGAAAATGGAATGGATATCTGAAGAATGAAGCGACGAATATATAATAGATGATCAAACGAACTTCCTGAAGTGAAGTTCGATCATTATTATATGAGTCGCTTCATTCGAAGATATAATGACCCTCCTCTCCCATAATTAAATCACACTTCATGAATTTCAGTAATTTAAACCCTGAAAGTTTTGTTCATAACGAATCTCTAAAAAGAATGAACAATGTCACACAGACGGAACGGAAGAAATATACAGTGGGTACACAAAAAAAAAAAAAAAAAAAACTCTGAAATCGTGCGATGTTGCCTGTAGGATAAAGGGACTTCTTTGTAAATAATATATATCTTCGAATGAAGCGACTCATATAATAATGATCGAACTTCACTGCAGGAAGTTCGTTTGATCATCTATAATTTCTGTTTCACAGGAAGGTGTCGCGGAAGAGGAGTATAAGATTGACGCTTCACAAAGGTAATGGTCATTATTAATTATCTTACAATAATCTAGATCATCTAACTTACAGTACATTGACCTATCTCTGCTTATACCAATATATTTGGAGGAGGGAATGATGGTCGAATATGACCTTGGATTATTTTTATCATGAGGAACCAGCGAAGGTAAGTTATGATATACATTTAAGTGCATAGGGTTAATGAGAGGGATTTTCACTGTAAACACTACTTTTTCTTTATTGAAGTAACTAGATATTTCTGATATATTTAAAATAGTATGCATGTTATCAAGGCTTAAAGATACTGGAACTTGTTTAGATTCGGGTAAGAATCTGTAATTGTCTACCAATTCGGTGTAAAGTTCTTTAGGTGTTAGGATGGTAGGGTACAGGACATTAGATTTACTGAACATAATAGAGTTAATTATGTCTTCAACTTTGAAGGACAAGGCTAGGAGACTATTTTCTATCATGGAAGTTAATTCCAGCATGCGAGACCTAATACCTAATTCTTTTGAAACATAAGTCAGATTTAGGACATCTTGAGATAATTCATCAATTGCATCTTTCAGATGTTTTTCATTTAGTTTTATTATATGCAGAGTTTCATTGAAAGATCTAAGCAAGGAAGTAGTGACTAATATATTTTCCTTCATCAGAAGGGCTAGTTTCTTCTGGTCTGTTTCTACTTCTTTAATGGCATTATCGTATCTAATGGCATCGTCTTCATCCATTGTGCCAAATATTTTTTTTGATACTGTGCCTACGAATCCTAGAAGGGCAGATCTTCTCGACTGGCGAGATGTAAGGTGAAAATGGCTTCGTTGTCATGAGCTATATCATTATAGCGGGTATTCAATGGTTCAAAGAGATTACTACATTCTAAATAATCAAAAACTTTACCGTTGTCACATATTTGTTTGGATTTGTTGAGAATAAGGCGGAGGTTTAGAATATGCGGGTTAATAAATGATACATCATAAGGAATAACTATACTAAGGTGACTATCAATTAAGCTTAAAGAACCTAAGGGGTCGAAGTAGATGCCAGGACTGTTCGTCAAGGGCGTAATGAATTCCTGACCCAGCGTTGAGTTACTGTAATAGAATATAATTAAAATTAGTATTAAGTATACAACTAGGGTTACGTTTCAGATCTACGAGCTAGTTTGACTTCGTCGTAGTGATGTGTCACATGACGTCTGTTTACGAGTAAGGTCAAGGTGTTTCTACCGTTGATTTTTACGACCTTATACGGTCCTTTCCAAATTGGCGAAAGGGCTTTACGTAAACGTACATGATTTTTGAGATATACGTAGTCTCCGACTTTATATTGAGCGGGTCGCGAGCGGGCATCGTAATACTGTTTAGATCTTTGCTTGGATCTTAGTATGTTTTCGATGGCTTTTTCACGTGAAAGCTTTAGACGGTGATTTAAGGATTTAAGATATTCTGGATATGTAAGGTTGCAATTCGTAGACAGAGTCCGGAATAAAAGGTTTCTGGCCGAAGAGGAGCTCATACGGCGTAAAGTTAGTAGTGGAATGAGTAGATGTGTTATACGCCAACATATCTATGCCAATCAGAATGATTTTCGTTGACATAAGATTTAAGGTATTCTTTAAGTGTGGAGTGACTGCGTTCAAGTGCACCTTGAGTTTGAGGATGGTATGGGGAAGACCAGATTTGTTTAATTTTCAGAAAGTCGCAGGTCTTTTTAAATAGCTCTGCGGTGAAGTTTGTGCCTTGATCAGTTAAGATAGACTTCGGGATACCGAAAACAGAAATGAAGTGCACTAGACATTCACATGTTTCTTACGCAGTCGCACTAGCGATAGGATAAGCGAGGGAATATTTGGTAAGGTCGTCTTGTAGTGTAACAATGAATTTGAGCTTAGTCAGCCTAGCTTCTGGAAGGGGACCTACGAGGTCAAGGCTGAGCCGTTCAAATGGTTTGGTAGAAGTGGTAGTTATTTGCATTGGTGATTTATTAATCTGTCTTAGGGCTTTGTTACTTTGGCATTGGGAGCAATTTCTTACATATGTTTCGATATCTGTTCGCATATTTTTCCAGAAATACCTTTCTTTTACTCGATTAAACATTCGCGTAGATCCTAAATGTCCGGCAATAGGAATATCATGGTTTTCGCGGAGTATTCTAGGTATTTCCGAGGGTGTAGGGAAAATTATAGTATTGTGATAAATATGAACTGATACTTGAGTATTATTAAAGATGTAACAGAACATGTTGTATATTTTAACCCAGATATGTTTGTCAAAAGGATTTTGAAAGTCAGTAATGGCAGGCTAAAGCTAAATGTAGGTCGCTATCAGTAGAATTATGTATTATATCAGATCGAAGATTTTGTATACTTATATAAATGTCCTCATAAGAGTTGTTATCAAAGTGATATACTTTAGTGAATAGGAAATATATTGTCTTTCCTTTGTAATTGAATGAGATAAAGGAGTAAAGAGTTCTTTCTTTCTCTAGAAGTTATTTTGAATCGTCGAGGTTAGTCAAGATTTCTTCAACGTGAGGGTTGGACTCATCAAGATCGATGGAAGTAGGTATAACCATGATTTTGCGGTTCGTTTTCAGGATGCTCTCGTTGTGTTCTATGACTTCAGCGTTGCTATTAAAATCTTTGCTATTTATTATTTTCAGGAATTTACTATAGTTATCGTCACTCGAAAGGTTCGTTGTGTGGTTCGGAGAATTGTTAAGTGTAGTTGGTGTGATAGGATCGTTGATTCCTGGTGGTGAATCATCATTGTCTAAGAGGTCTACAGATGGTAGTTTGTCATCAAAATCTAGCGAACCAGGAGGTAATTGGATATCCAGATCCTCAAGAGTTAGAGGGCTGAATTGAGGTGTGGGATTATCTGCATTTTGGTTAGATATGAATGGAATGGGATCACAGTCTGATGGTATTGGGTTTACAGGATATCGGGATAAGGCGTCGGCAGCGGCATTAAGTTTTCCTTTCTGATAACCAATTTCGTACTCGTATTCCATTAGTTTTAGGCGCCATCTCTGTAATTTGCTACTAGGATCTTTATGATTAAACAACCATTTTAGTGGCCTATGATCAGTGATGATCAGGAATTTCCGTCCATAGAGATATGGACGAAAGGTTTTGCAACCGTACAAAACAGCGAGGAGTTCTTTTTCAGTGGTATTATAGTTAGATTCGCTCTTATGGAGGGTCCGAGAGGCAAAGGCTATTGGCCTATCTTTACCAAGTGGACCTTGGCTGAGTACGGCACCGATAGCATAGTTAGAGGCGTCACACGTTAGAATGAATGGCGCAGAAAAATCTGGATAAATGAGGATAGGAGCAGAGGTAAGTTTGTGTTTGAGTTCGTCAAACGCGACTTGTTGATGATTTTCCCATATGAAGGGGACATCCTTCTTCAAAAGTTGAGTTAAAGGTTTAGCAATCTTGGAGAAGTTGGAAATCAAACGGCGATAGTAGGATACAAGTCCGAGGAAGGACTTGATGTCCTTTGGGGATTTAGGAACAGGAAACTTGGTTACTGCTTTTATCTTTTCAGGGTTCGGTTTTACACCATCTTTGGTTATCTGATGGCAAAGGTATGCGACTTCATGTCGGAGAAACTCGCACTTGTCAGGTTGGAGTTTTAGATTATAATTTCGAAGCCTTTGAAATACTAACGAGAGGTTATCAATGTGAGAATTTAAATCATGTGAATATATAACTATGTCATCTAGGTATACAAAGCACCGTATACCTTGGAGGCCCGTGGTGAGAGCGGTATTCATTAACCGTTGGAAAGTAGCAGGCGCGTTCTTTAAGCCAAATGGCATCCTTGTGAACTGGTAATGTCCTTGTGGTACACTAAACGCTATTTTAGGAGCGTCCTCTTCATTAATTAAGATTTGGTGGAAACCTGATGCAAGGTCAAAAAACAACAACAACACAAGGCTCACAAGGGTCGAAAAATATTTACTCAGACCCAGCTGATCTAAATCCATATTGGTGAAGACCATGGAGACTCTGAATGTTTTATAATCCCTTGATCAAGCATCTGGTCAATTTGTTTATTGACTTCTTGCTTGTGTACCTCTGGGAACCGATAAGATTTCACGTTTATAGGGTTTTGAGCGCTCGTCGTTATATTATGTTTAAGTGCATTTGTATGGGAAAGTTTGTCACCAGGGATATGGAATATGTCCGAGTATTCGGAGCAAATATCGTGAAGGGCATTTGCTTTCTCAGAATTGAGGTGAGCGATTCTAAGGAGGTTTAATACTTCTTGTGATCGGAGGTAAGAGTTATTGGTTTCAAAATGACAAGCTGTGTGAGCGTTTACTGACTCGAAAGGTTCGGTTAATGAACTTAAGGGAATGAGTGTGATATCTAAATTTGACTTTAGGGTTATAGAACTTTAAGAAGTATTCTTCTTCTTTTTTTTCCTGCCCTTATCCCATGTAGAATTAATTTATCAATAATCAAAACTTTAAGAAGTATTGATTATTGATAAATTAATTCTTTTGTTTTCTTTAACTGCTACTAGGCAATTGGCAATCAGTAAGTCTTCATGAAAACATTGGTCTAGTACAAGTCCTTCTTTCACTTCAGGGTTGGAGACGGAGCACTCTATGATGGTTTCAGTCCTAGGAGGGATTACATAAGTAGGTGCATTGAAACGTAATTTTATTTCGAGTTTACCTATTTTTAAGATTTCGCGAGTGTAGTCAATGGTGCAGCCAAAATTGATTAGCATATCTGTGCCATTAACACCATCATAAGGTAAGTGTATTCGGGGTATTATATGGAATCTATGTGTGATACTATTTTTATCATCTATTTTTAGGTTAAGCGGGAAATGTCCTACTGTTGGTGAAGCTTCATCAATAGGGTCAATGCCTTTCAAGAGAATTACTTCTGTTGTGATATCAACTGGCGTTTGTATGGAAGATTGTTTTAAAAGGCTTACAGTTGCACCAGAGTCTACGAGGAGAGATATGGAAGTGTTTGATACTTGGGTATGGACAAGGATGTGAGGTAAACGTCTTTTAAATGGATTAATATAAATCTCATAAATTTTTGTTTCAGGGATTGAACGAGGAACGATTGAGTCTAAAGTGGATTTGACATGCGCAGAATGGTTTATTTTACTTTCAGCGGATGCAGTGGCTACAGAGGGAATTGTGTTGCGGTTTATTTGCAAGTCCCTATTGTCAGGGGATACAGAGGATACAGCGGATTCAGAGGATACAGAGGATACAGTGTTGCGGTTTATTCGCGAGTTCCTATTGTTAGGGGATACAGAGGATACAGCGGATTTAGAGGGTTCAGCGGAAGCAGAGGACACAGCGGATGCCGAGGATACAGTGGACATAGCATACACAGTGGTCTTTGATATAGAAATGTTTTGGAATTTGAGGTTTGGGTCTCACGAGACACCACCGTGAGCCTTTTATTCGTTTAAATCATCAGTTGGTTTATATTGAGTTTCTTCCACGTGGTAATCGCCTTCGTTACTATTTACCGCGTGAACTTGAACTTGATTGTTTTGACGCCTAGGTAGTCCTTGACTATTTTGATCTCTAATGTTAAATTCCCGTTTTCTACATTCCTCAATAGTGTGGCCCACGTTTTTGCAATAACGACACACCGAAGGACCTGAAGTAGATGGTTTTTGATTATGGGGCTCATTCGAAACATCTTGCTGTGTAGGGGTTTGGTTTTGCTGGAATCGACGCTGAGACCAACGCCCTTGATTGGACGAATTGTTATTGATTGCTGATGGATTACGCTTAGAGGTAGTCTGTAATATTTTTTCTTCAGACACGGCAAAGCCAATGGCTTCATTTAAGGTTTCAGGGTCACGACATCTGACTACAGTTGATAATCGAGAATTTAAGCCACTGATAAATGTGTGCAATGCTAAATCTTGCATTGCAGCGACACGGCCAGTCAGTTCACCTTTCTTTTTCGTGGGTATAGAAATGTTGATTTCAGTCAATAGTTTGGCTACGCATGTCTCTACGCGTAGTGCGAACTGGTTGACTGTTTCGTTATTACTTTGACAGCAATCTTGGAGATCTGAGTAGTGCAGCGTAATGTTTTTTCTCGCCAAATTGGTTTTTAAGAAATTCTTCTAATTGTTGCCAGTTTTCGAATTCTCTAATAGAGCACGCGCTTTCGGCACGGCCTTCAAGTTGGCTTAAAATATATTTTAATATTGTGTCTTGTTGAGATAGTGACGCAAGACTTATTGCATTTCTACAATTATTTAAAAACGCATTAAGTTTTTCGCGATTACCGTCGAATTTGTTAATGAATTTGCTTATAAAGTTCATGTCGATTTCTTTTGTTTCTTTCGACATGGTATTAGGCTCGTCTTTAGGCATGAAAGTTTAGTCTAAACAAAGATAACGCGCGAGGTACGGAGCTGCGATAAGAAAAGGATGTTGCACTATTCTCAGAACTGAGCGATAAAATAACATAGGGACAATTGATTAATTAAATGTTAC
This sequence comes from Charanyca ferruginea, assembly GCA_947361185.1. Classification (NCBI taxonomy): domain Eukaryota; kingdom Metazoa; phylum Arthropoda; class Insecta; order Lepidoptera; family Noctuidae; genus Charanyca; species Charanyca ferruginea. The sequence goes on along the minus strand of OX376075.1, from coordinate 22,102,686 downwards.
TAAGTTTAGCACTTTGAAACTCGAATTAAATTGGAACTATACGATGAAATTATGTAGTTCAAATCACTAACACTATTTTCACAACACAAACTGTTTCGATGTAGGATGAATGTACTTACAGGAACACTGCGACGGCGAAGGCAATACGAATCATTTCGTAGCCAGGCGAGATCACTAAAGGTAAGTGATAGATATTTGGGGTTACACCAGCACGGCACGTGAAGGCCTAATAAAACCAGCGGGATACAGCGGCACTGAGCAGAAAGGCTCAGAGACAGGATACAGCGACAGGATACAGAGGTAAGATTAAATTTTGCACTTTTCACTGTCACAATCACAACACAAGTGAGTATGGTTATTCCATTTTTTATTTTCACAGAAATGAGGCGATCCGAGGATTTTTAAAATCCCTTAAGCTGCCACCAATGTTACGCGAGCCCACGTAAACAAGGTTTTAAAAAAAACACTTTGATTCACGAAAAGAACTAGTTTTAATTCGGAGTTTGACCTTGTTACAATTTTGGGACTTTTCGGTTAACACTAAGTCAAACTTAGTCAGTCTGGGCAAAAATGATAATAAGACATTTTCAAGGAAGTCTATGTAATCGATTATTATTGATTATTAAGGGTTTTCCTTAGCATTGGGAAACTATAACAGAACGTTCCAGGCTGCCCGGTAGAATTTCAATTTAAACATATAAACCCCGTAACAGTCAAAAGCATTTCGGCAAATCAAAATAAAATTAACTGAAGATTTGTGGGGCATGTCTATTAAAGTTTGCACATCTATAATTGAAACAATAGCGCCTTATTTGGCTATAATATTTAATATGTGCGTAGACCAGGGAGATTTCCCAGATCTAATGAAATTTAGTAAGGTCATACCACTTTTCAAATCCGGGGACAGTAAAGATACCAATAATTATAGACCCGTGTCCGTGTTGCCGGTTGTCAGCAAGGTATTTGAAAAGATAATGCTAAATCAGATGCTAGTTCATTTTAACACAAATGACATTTTACACGAGCATCAGTATGGTTTCACCAAAGGACGATGTACGACTGACGCCGGCGCCACTTTATTAAAACATATATTTACCGCGTGGGAAGAGGCGTAAGATGCCATAGGAATTTTTTGTGACCTGTCCAAGGCATTTGATTGCGTAAATCACGACACATTATTTTTGAAACTTGAGCATTACGGACTGGGTAAACTTGCGCTTAGTTTAATAAAATCTTATCTGTATGACAGACAGCAGCAAGTTCAAATAAATGGGGTGAATTCATATGGTTTAAAAGTAGAAATGGGAGTCCCACAGGGGTCAATATTAGGTCCTTTCCTCTTTTTAGTTTATATTAATGATCTTCCCCGTTTATTTAAAAACCAACCACAAATGGTGTTATTTGCCGATGACACTTCTTTAATTTTTAAGATAAAAAGACGGGCTAATAATCTCGACAATGTATATAACGCCTTACTTCAGGTCGAAAATTGGTTCACAGCCAATAACTTAGTATTAAATGGAAAAAAAACGAAATGCATCAGATTTGCTTTACCTAATGTCAAAAGTAGTGATTGCGATATAGTATTGAATAAAAAGAAACTGGAATTCGTTGATGAAACTGTTTTCCTGGGAATCACGCTCGACTCAAGGCTACAATGGGGTCCTCATTTAACATCTCTCGCAGGACGACTAAAGTTCGGCAGCATATGCTGTCAGAAAGATCCGGCAATTTAATGATGTGGATACCGCGAGACTGGTCTATTTTAGTTACTTTCATAGTATTATGTCTTACGGTATTTTACTTTGGGGGCGAGCTGCAGACATCGAGTCTATCTTTATTCTGCAGAAAAGAGCAATCAGAGCCATTTACAATCTACGTATGCGCGATTCTCTAAGGGAACTGTTTAAGGAAATTAACATAATGACGGTACCTTGTCAATACATTTATGAAACCATTATGTACGCTAGAAAAAATCTGCATCTTTTTGGTAAAAGAAGTGACAGACATAACTATAGTACTAGAAACAGGGACCAACTAGTTCAACCAGGTTTCAGGCTGGCTAAAGTAGATTCTTCTTTCATGGGGTTCTGTCTAAAGTGTTACAATAAAATACCACCCCACATTGTTCAACTTAATGAGACAAAATTTAAGTCCTATATTAAACGCACACTATGCAGCCGAGCATATTATAAATCAATTGATTACATCACTGATAAAAATGCTTGGCTGGATGCTGGTCTAGCTCCACAGCCATATGGGTTCATAGATTTATTGATTAGCATTGGTGACTATTTTTTGGAGCTGCTGAAGATGTAGAACTACATTATCTTTGCATTGTATAAACTCAAACTATTAGTATTATATAATTTTGCATAGCACATACATGTTAGCACTATGTACTTTAAAGCCACCTGAAGGGTTGAATTCTAGTAGGCCACAGACTTAATAAAACTCTGGTTCATATCACCACTGTAGTTTAATTTACTTTCAGTTTAGTTAGGTACAATTAATGGCGTTATTTTTGCTCAGTACAATTAATTAATATGATAAAGTATTGTTCAGTCCGTGGCTGTCAACGCAATAGCGCGAAAACGCGCGCGCCTGCGCGATGTGTTGACGTTGACGTTTGTGACAGTAGCTACGTTCTGAAATGGCTTCAACATCTTCCCCCCCCTCGAACGCTTCAGGGTCTCGAGGTTCTGCAGTTGAAGTGTAAGACGAGATTACGGCTCGGGTAGCGAGCACAGGTTATGGACAGCTCGACGGAAGGTGCCCCTTGACGTGTAGACATCTGCCACTCGTGCTGTTCCATCAGTTCCACGATACAGCTTGGAGATGCGCGCCATACGCCATTTCAATGGCGGAATGTTTGGTTCCTTGATGATAACTAAGTCGCCTTCCTGAAGTCCCTTTTGAGTGATCCGCCATTTCTGTTTTTGCTGGAGTTCGCTTATGTACTCGTTTCTCCATCTTTCCCAGAAATGTTGCCGCATTTGATCTAGACTTCGGTATCTGTCACGTCTGCTGATGTTATCATTAATTAATGCTTCCGATGGGAATGAAGTTAATGGCTTGCCGATCAGGAAGTGCGCGGGCGTTAAAGGATTTAGGTCATTGGGATCAGATGATAGGGGGCTTAACGGACGTGAGTTGAGGATTGCCTCAATCTGCGCAAACAACGTTGATAACTCCTCAAACGTAAGGTGTTTATCACCTAAAATCCTAGTTGTATGGTATTTCGCAGACTTAACGCCTGCCTCCCAAAGCCCACCAAAGTGGGGAGAGTAAGCTGGCGAAAATTTAAACGTTATGCCTTCGTCGGCAGCAAAACCGGTAACGTATTCATTGCTTGCCTTTAGAAATTTAGCTAATTCGTTGTTTGCACCAACAAAATTTGTCCCGTTGTCGCAGTACAATTCTAAAGGCTTTCCTCTGCGGGATATAAAACGCCTCAAGCACAAAATAAAGACATCGGAAGTAAGGTCGCTTGCTACTTCTAAGTGCACAGCCTTTGTGCTAAAGCAGACGAATAGACACATGTAACATTTTGTGATTCTACACCCACGACCTTTGCGATCGGTGATGTAGAATGGCCCTGCAAAATCAACACCGCTTACTTGAAACGGAAGACTAGGAGTAACTCTTGAAGCAGGTAAGTTTCCCATTAGAGGATTAACGCTTTTAGCCTTTATGATTCTACATAATTTACAATTGTTCACAGTTCTTCTGGCTAATATTCTACCCTTCAAGGGCCAGTATTTATTTCTTAAATCGTTAAGTAGCAATTGAGGACCGCAATGCAAAAGTTTTTTATGGTAGTGAATGAACAATAATTTAGTAAAGTTATGATTAGTATCTAATAATATGGGATGCTTTTTATTGCAGGTTTCATTTGAATTTTGGATGCGGCCGCCTACACAGAGTATGTCATCATCATTTAGGAATGGAGTGAGAGATAACAAATTGGATTTCGACGGTAAGTCACGTTTATTTTTAATCAATTTAATTTCATTAGGAAAACATTCATGTTGATGTTGGTTTATTAAAACATTTAGTGCTGCATCCAATTCACCGGGTGTGAATGGACCAGTAGTAACCTTTGCCCTTTTATATCGCTTATAATTTATGTAACGTAGGACATAGGCAATGGATCTCTGCATAGTAGCGAAACTAGAAAATCTTTCAAAATCTACCAGCCTAGGACGAGCTGCTGTAGATTGCAACGTAATTGTAGTTATCTTTTTATTAGTTTTGATTTCAGGCAACTCAGGAATATTTTTGCTATTCATAGTCTGAGGCCACTCACTAGAGTCCTCGGATAAAAACATTGGACCTTCCCACCACAGTTTAGCTAAATGAATTGACTTAGGATTTAATCCTCTAGACGCTGAATCTGCAGGATTTGTATCGCCAGGTACATGTCTCCAAGTGTGTGACTTAGTCAATTCTTGTATTTCACTAACACGGTTCGCCACAAAGGGTTTCATATTACTAGCCTGGGCGAATAACCAACCCAGGACTACCGTTGAATCCGTCCAGTGAAAGACTGAGTCAATTTTACAACGTAGCGCCTTTAAAACCTTATTACTCAGGCGTGCGGAAAGCAAGGCACCACACAGCTCGAGTCTAGGTATGGTTGCGGGCTTTACTGGTGCAACCTTAGTTTTAGCACAAAGTAACCTAACGAGAGTACGCCCGGAACTGTCAACCGAGCGGAGGTAAATCGCAGAAGCATAGGCAACTTGGGAAGCATCTGAGAATGAGTGAAGCTCAATTATATTTTGTTCGCTAATTAGAACACATCTAGGAATTTCAATTTTAGAAAGAGTTTCCAAATTGCTTAGAAAACTTGTCCATTCCTTTTGTATAGCACTATCTACAGGTTCATCCCAATCTAAATTAGATAGCCATAGCCTTTGTAGTATTATTTTTGGGACAATAGTACATAAACCGAGCAAACCCAATGGGTCGAATAACTTAGCTGAGTTGGACAAAATGGAGCGATTAGTTGCGACTAGTTCACGTTGTATGTCAACTGAAAAACGGAAGACATCTTGGGCCGGGTCCCATTTCAAGCCTAACACACTAGAAGTTTGAGAACTTAAACCTAAGTTTTTTATTGATGACGGGTTTAAATCGTCATTAATTGCGGATGGTGAGTTCGTACGCCATTTGCGTAGAGGAAGACGAGCTGAATTGAGCGTTTCAGTTACTTACCCTATAATACTCCGCAACTCCCTTTCAGTTTCAGCCCCTGAAAGGAAATCGTCGACATAGAAGTCCTTTTTTATTATGTTTGATATTCTATCTTCCTTGCATTCCTTGGCGAGCTGTACCAAACACCTCGTGCTTAGAAATGGAGCCGAAGCCGTTCCGTATGTGACGGTATTTAGTTGAAAAATCTCAATCGGATCTGACGGATCGTCGCGCCATAAAATCTGTTGCAACATTCGATGACTTGGATCCACCAATATTTGGCGGTACATTTTTTCCACATCAGCAGAGACCACATACTGATGTTGTCTGTACCTCAACAGAATTGAAAAGAGGTCATCCTGCACTACTGGTCCGACATGTTGTATGTCGTTGAACGATACTCCAGTAGATGTTTTTGCTGAGGCGTCGAAAACCACACGCAGTTTAGTGGTTTCACTAGTTTCTCGTATTACTGCATGATGCGGGAGATAACAAGCAAATGCAGGTTTGCTGCTTAATTTAGTCATATGACCCAAGCTTTCATACTCGCGAATAAAATCAGAATATTGTTGTTTCAAAGTTGGTTTCTTTTTAAATTTCTTCTCAAGTTGAAACAACCTTTTTTCAGCCATACCATACGAATCACCTAACATGTCTATAGACTTCTTAAGCGGAATTTGAACACAAAATCTGCCATCACTAAGGTGAAATGTAGTGTCGCTAAACAACTTCTCACAATCGTTACCATCATGACCAATGTTCGGAGGAATCTCTTCAAGTTCCCAGAACTTAGCTAATTGATCTCTAATTTCATGCGAAAAATGACAGTGTACCTTTTGATTATTACTATTGTAGGGGCTTCCCCCCGTGGGACCAGCCACTATCCACCCTAGGTGAGTTTTTTATAGTAAAGGCCTTTGTGAACCCAAACTAATTCTAGCAGTTTGAATCAGTTCCCAAAATATATCAGCGCCTAGCAATAAATCTATTTCGTCTGGTAAATAAAACTTAGGGTCAGCGAGTTGAATTTTACTAGGAATGCTTAATTCCTGTACACAAACTGCAGTATGCGGCAAATTGTCAGTAATTTGAGGTAAAACAAAACATTTTACAGGCCTGCTGAATGATTTGTACATAGAGTGTATTTCTAAATTGCAATGCTCTGTAACATTTAATACTGTATTGCCCAACCCAGAAACACAATGATAATATTTTTTTTCTTTACAGATACCTATCTTTTTCTGAGCTTTCTCACTTATAAAGGATGTTTGACTGCCACAATCTAGCAAAACCCTCAAAATAAATATTTTGTCATCAACTGTCACGTTGACCAACGCAGTGGACAGAAGAGTTTGATTAGATGAGATAGCAGACATGGAAATGGATGTGGAGGGACCAGACGCTGCAGCGGAGGCCACTACAGGTAAGTTAGTTTCAATTTTCTTTGAATTATTATCACCATTAGGTATAGTACAAGATGTAGAAGTAGATGATGACTGTTCATTCTGCTGTGTATTCTGTACAGGGAATTGTTTGTGTAGGAGACTGTTGTGCCTTCTCCGGCATATTCTACAGCCACTTAGCTCACACTGGAATGCCTTATGGCCTCCCTGTAAAAAGTTAGTGCATACCTTTAACAATGCAATTTGTGAGATTCGTTCCTCAACAGGAAGAGATTTAAGTTTGTTACACTCATACAACTTATGATCTTGTTTACAGAAAACACACTGTTTTTTATTGGAAGAGGAATCAACAGCAGATGAAATAAATGATTTTGTTTTGGGCAAACTGTGACGTTTTTCATTTTTAACAATCCTACCAACATTAACTGTTTCCATAACCGTAGCTCGTTTGCGAAGAAAATAATAAAATTGTTCTAAAGTTGGTGAGTCCTTATCACTCCTAAATTCCTCCCATTTTCTGGCAGTTATGCTGTCCAATTTAGTTGAGGCCAGGTAAATAATAAGTGTATCCCACTTGTCTGTGGGTTCCCCTAGTAAATTCAACGCACTTAGATTTTTAGATAAACAATCAATTAAATTGTGTAGGCCAACATCCGATTCCTTATGTAAAGCTTCAATTGAGAATAAACACTTAATGTGTTCATTTATTAAAAGACGTTTGTTATCATATCGCTGGCAAAGTAAATCCCAAGCGATTGAATAGTTGTTTGATGATATAGACACAGAACTTATGACTGAAGAAGCAGCGCCCTCTAGGTAAGATTTAAGATAATGAAACTTGTTCACATCATCAATATTTTCATTATTATGAATTAGCGATAAATATACATCCCTAAAGGAAAGCCACTTAGTTGATTCACCATTAAATGTAGCAATCTTGATCGGTGGTAGTTTTAAACCATGTGATATTTTAGATGTTGAGTTTGATGAGGACTCAAATTTGCCTTGATCTTTCTCTAAGTTGTCTAACATGGACTGAGCTTTAGCAATCAACTTAAAGAATATGTTTTCTGTGATTTCACGCTCATTAATTTGCTTATCCGAGTCTTCATCCAACATTTCAATTTGCGATTGAATGTCATCAAAGGTGCAAGACAGGTCTCGTAGCTTATTTAATCTTAGAGGTAATTCTTTAATATCTAACTTACTTGATTCTATGAATTTTTCAAATAATGTTAGACGAGCCCTGATATTGCCTCTCTGTTTAATCAAGTCCTTTAAATCCAACATGATGCCAAAACAAACAAGTATAAATTACTGTTAATAGAATAATAAAAATAAACAATGAAAAGGTACGTTACGATACTCCTTTGCGAAGATAACAAACCGGTTTCACGGCCGACGTCGCGCGCAGTCGCACGGTGATCGACACGGTGCTAGTTGGAATGCACAGATCGACACACAGCGGATTTATCGTTAAAATCTCGCAAGCCTAATCCCGGAGTGGATCTGAAATACCGACAACTTTACGTAAGAATGTATTATTGAAAGAGAAATGCCTTGGATTAGGATGAATAATGACTCGACACAGTCGACACTATAATCACTTTGGAGTACTAGTGGGTAGACGTAGATTTTTAGAAATACAAATCGATCGACGATCGTTGAAAATAGGTTAATAATTGGATAATACAATTAAGAACAACTGAATTAACACTATTTGTAGGATTTATGTGGTTTATGCCGCAGTTGACAATGTTTTATACCTATTTCAAATTGCGGTAACGTACTTTTGATATAGTCATCGGAGTTACCAACGATGTCTACACAAATTAAAGCACAGGATTAAGATCAAAGGATAGAAAGTGGAAACTTGAAAAGATAGATGCACTTCCCTCGGAAATGATGGCTGCAGTTGCTGGCTGGCTAGTTTCTCGAGGTTTGCGTTCCTTTGTTCTTCGAAGTTCGTTCCAATTCGAATGACCAACCCGTTGAGACGAAAACTTTCGTATCTTTCTTAGGTCGGATCACGTCGGGGTCACCAAATGAAGGGTTGAATTCTAGTAGGCCACAGACTTAATAAAACTCTGGTTCATATCACCACTGTAGTTTAATTTACTTTCAGTTTAGTTAGGTACAATTAATGGCGTTATTTTTGCTCAGTACAATTAATTAATATGATAAAGTATTGTTCAGTCCGTGGCTGTCAACGCAATAGCGCGAAAACGCGCGCGCCTGCGCGATGTGTTGACGTTGACGTTTGTGACAGTAGCTACGTTCTGAAATGGCTTCAACACCACCGTTTACGAGATGTCTTTCGTTGACTTGAATATGCCCTGGCGGTTGAGTGTTTGTCATGCTCACTTGAATGTCTCGCTGATAGTGGCGCATGTGTTGGATCATTTGGTTCCCTTCAAAATGGTTGAACTAAATGGTGCCGATCCGTGCGTCATGTTCGTGAACGGGCGCCGTCAGTTGAGACTGGTCATCTCTTAGCTGCCTCGGTTATTTTAAATTTATTTTGAATTGTCTAATTTCATAGCCACTAGACCTCTTTTAACGTGCACAACTTGTTACATTGTTCTCACATTGTACCTCTAGATTCAACATGAATGATGTAACCTAAATTTGTAATATTCCATTGATTTTAAAAGAGTGTTCATGGAGTTTCTTGCTCGTTCTTCTCCATAGAAACCTACTGTTTGGAACTCGCAACTAGCTGCAACTTTTTGACTGACTGACTCCTTGACAATTCAAAAGTGCCTGTAAATGGTTTATTTGAAATAAATGATTTGAGTTTGAGTTTGAGCTTGAGTCTTCCACCATGGTACTTACGCCCACGATCGGGTGTTGTAAAGTAAGTCTTCCACCCATAACTTTAGCGTTTTACCAAGGTGTTGTTAAGTTAGTGTTCCACCTATGGTACTTACGCCCACGATTGGGTGTTGTAAAGTAAGTCTTCCACCCATAACTTTAGCGTTTCACCAAGGTGTTGTTAAGTTAGTGTTCCACCTATGGTACTTACGCCCACGATTGGGTGTTGTAAAGTAAGTCTTCCACCCATAACTTTAGCGTTTCACCAAGGTGTTGTTAAGTTAGTGTTCCACCTATGGTACTTAAGCCCACGATTGGGTGTTGTAAAGTAAGTCTTCCACCCATAACTTTAGCGTTTCACCAAGGTGTTGTTAAGTTAGTGTTCCACCTATGGTACTTACGCCCACGATTGGGTGTTGTAAAGTTAGTCTTTCACCCATAACTTTAGCGTTTCACCAAGGTGTTGTTAAGTTAGTGTTCCACCTATGGTACTTACGCCCACGATTGGGTGTTGTAAAGTTAGTCTTCCACCCATAACTTTAGCGTTTCACCAAGGTGTTGTTAAGTTAGTCTTCCACCTATGGTACTTACGCCCACGATTGGGTGTTGTAAAGTTAGCCTTCCACCCACAACTCTAGCATTTGACCTGGGGGTTGTTAAGTTAGTTTTCCACCTAGTGTTTACGCCTATCTTATTACGTTGTTATGTTAGTCTTCCGCCCGTGACACTAACGATTGTTCTTGGGCCTGTTTAGTGTTCCGCCCACAGCGTTGACGATTAGTCAAGTCGCTGCATCATAAAGTAAGGATCTGGTTGCACGTGCGTTGTGCAACGTGCGAGTACTCACTCCCACGTTGCACGTGCCTCACACCCGTGAGGCACGTGCTTGCCTCGCTGGTTGGAACGCCTGGCTGGTGTAGTCCAAATACAGCGCGCTCCAAAGGCTGGCGACATGGAGCGTCTGGTTTTGGAAGACTAGCTTTTATCGCGGGCTTTGAGCGCGGCGACCGAATCAAAAAATTCCGTAACGAAATTAAAACCTAACCCCGCCTACCATGTAGCTCGGCCGAGCGTTCGCTTAACGTGTATGTATATAAGGTGCTATAAAAATATCTGCCACGGCTGCAATGGGAGACAGTATTGTGTTTATAGATTACAATAGTAAAGATAAATTATTGATCATTTGTCATATTTATTTTCATACAAAAAATTTTACGTTTAAATTTGAATTGATTTATTCGCATAAAACCATCACGTAGACTTGCTGAATAGGTACAATTCAATCGTTTCGCAAAACGCCGGCGCCGTTCATACACTGTTGCCATTCTTATTAATGATAAGAATGGCAACAGTGTACGCCCCCACCCTGACCCGCACTACCCCGATCGTCGCACGCGCCAGCCGACCGCCCGCTCGCCAGTCGCCCGGTCGCCCTCCGCCCGCTCGGAAGTTAGTTTTAATTAGCGGTTAACGACGGGATAATCGCTCGCGCTTCCTTTAAAAATGCCTCCCAGACGACGGTATTCCAATCAAGCATATCTTGAAATGGTGTTGTGCTACCGCGAGTGTAACTCCATAACTGCGCATGCAGTAAACTTATACCAGCAGAGGTTTGGTGTGCGAGTGAGTCATCATACATTATTAGAAGTGTGGAAGAACTAAAAAGGCGCATCAAACGCGCATTTAGGCAAGTAAAAAGTGAAACGGACACATTAAATAAAGTGAAGAGACATGTACGTAAGCGTGCCGTACATTTGTGTGCAACGCGAAGGCGAAGACAACGCCAAGTTACTGTAATTTATCGTTATTTGATACCTAAGTATTAATCTAAGCACCTACTGTTTAAAAATAATAAGAAAAAAATTGCGATTCTTACACTAACTTGTCAGTCCAAAGCCTGTTTTAAGTGTGATGGGAAGTTTATCATCTTATTTACCTACGTCAGTTTTTTGGAAGAATGCGGTAGCTGGTAAGTAATTGCACTTTTAAAACACTTTTTCCCTGCGTATTATTGTGTACCTAGTAGGTTAGATAGTGACGAACTAATCAGCTGATTTCAGTTTTCATTCACAGAACAGATAGAAAGAGATAGCAGTTGTTTTCATTGACGAAGCGACACATCGCGCGTAATTTGTGAAACGCGTTATGCAGAGTAGAGTCAATGTTTATTAAACTACTTTATTTTCTCAAATTAAATTAACTATTCTGGGGTACGAAAGTCCTTCACTATTGTAATCTTTAAACACAATACTACCTCCCATTAAAGCCGTGGCAGATATTTTTATAGCACCTTATATAATATAAAATGTATTTGTTATTTAATCTAAGAGTGAATATTAGACTAGACTGGAGCCGACCCCAATATAGTTGGGAAAAGGCTAGGCAGATGATGATGATATGAGTGAATATTGACTTTTGACTTTGACTTTTGATTTTTACTTTGACTTTTGACATTGAATTTGACTTTTGACTTTGAATTTTGACTTTGACTTTGACTTTGACTTTGACTTGTCTAACTCCTGCGCATGTGTATATGTCGGAGACAGTTTATTAATCACATTGTGGGTGTTAACTAAATTTGTTATGATTTGTGTTTCTTATTGTTAATTTATGTGATTTTACTATCAATTATTGTCTATTAATTCGAAACATGATTTATTGTGTGTGCACACTGATTTGTGGTTACTTTATTTCGATAATTATTATCGATGGTTTTATTCAAAACAATTGTTGACACGTTACTTTGAATGTAAAACAAATTACTTTATGAAATCACTATTGTTTATTCATGACAATTATTATTGTGTTATTTGATTACAGATCTTATTAGATGCAGCACATTTTAGTATTTTGTATCAAGTAAACGCGTGACGCACTTCCGTGAGCATGGACAGACTTGTATGGAGAGGTTGCAAGGTGGGGGGCATCGCCTTATAAAAGAGCGTGCACTCCGTAAGTATGGCAGTCGATCCTCGGATTCGACTCAGTAAAGAGTTCCTGCTCCCGACAATACTGTCGGTTTACCTGGTACAGCGCTGCTGTATATTCAAATAGCTGTATAGGCTTGCTGCTAGCGAGCGATACACTTTGTATTTGGGTGGCTTATGCTACTGTACGAACTATAGACCTTAAGGGTTTGTTCGTTTATCATTGGGTGGCTTAGGCTGCTGTACGAACTGTAAACCTTAAGGGTTTGTTCGTTTATCATTGGGTGGCTTGGCCACTGTACGAACTGTGGGACCTTAATGGTCTGTTCGATTAACTGTATTGTTGCTGTACCTTTAACTTACTTTATTCCTGTTACTGATTACCATTTGTATTATGTTTTCTTTACTAATAGTGTGTAATTGTTTTTACAGGTCTTGTTTATCGATAATGGGATAATGGGAACGCCTATAGTCCTGACGATGTACTATACCGCTCGGCGCTCCTCCTCGATCGCTCACTGACGATCCGACATATATATAAAATTCTATGCAATAGCTTTACCGCGGCAGTCCCCGAGTGCCACACTTTTTTTTTTGTTTTTATAGTTGAGTGTGTTAGATTTATACCGATGTAATTAATACATAACAATGTAATTAGTGTTGTAACATGAAGTAATAATTAATTTCTGATTAAATGCAGTAGAAGTATAGTAAATAACATCATTTTAAATAGAATAAAGTGTGTTTAAACTTTGGATAGCAAATAAGTATGAATCACATTTGCTTGTCATCGTGAATCATACTTGTTTATCGCCGCTTATAAAAGCGAGTGTTCCGACTTCATTGCAACACTTTTGATCGAAACGTTGATCAGTACGGAGCTCTCGAAGAAAATAATAAGATAAGTATAACTATGATGATAACTATGAAAGGCTATGTATATGTATAATTTTAATATTAAAGTATATGTACCTAGTTGTTATGACATGAATGATGTAACCTAAATTTGTAAAATATTACTGATTTTAAAAGAGTGTTCATGGAGTTTCTTGCTCGTTCTTCTCCATAGAAATCTACCCTTTGGAACGAGCAACTAGATTCAACTTTCTGACTGACTCTGACAATTCAAAAGTACCTGTAAATGGTTAAATTGAAATAAATGATTTTGAGTCTGAAATATTACAATAAAATATATGTTTCCTAAACAAAGTATTTTCATTTCACTATTCTGTTCTTAAATAATAATATTCTTTGAGTATATAAGTATGTGTATTTAATGAAGAGCTATTAATTGCTTTTTAGTGTTGCCAATTATACCTTTTATTCTAACATCAGAAGTGGGATACCATGTGCTAAACTAATCTTACTATATTTTCAGGGTTATTGTTGCTACCGAACTGGAACCAGAGATTCACCTAAAGCTGCTTACTACTATCAAAGAAGCGTTGTCCAGTAAGAATCGTATAGTGTTTCGGTTCAACTCGTGTTTCGGTTCAACTCGAAAAACTATATTTACTTTTCATAGGCATGAAATCATTCATCGCACGATATGTCTACATTTTATAATATTTGTTGTATGGATTCTTGGAATCTTATAAGTAATATATAATGTACCCACAGTTATATGTGCTGGTTTTGTCTGTGTTGTAATTGTATTCCTGTATCATCTTCATTTCATAATTATCATTCATTGTTTAATATTTACAAACCCTTACGTTTTTTTATGCTGTTCCTGTCGTCATCCTTTGTAATTTATTCCGGTATAATTGGATCAAATTAATATTTTCAAACCTGAAAAATAAATAATGTTTTGCTTTGACATGTCTGTCAGTGACAGTCGTCAAATAGACGACCGCAAACATTTCTTCTAAAATAAGTTTTCGGCTACTAACGTAAAACCTCTATGTTGTATATCTTGTAAGCTTGTTTGTCTGTGTTAGATAGTAAACGGCTGAACACCCGCTGTATTATCGTGTGTTCCTATAGATCTGATTCGCACTAATATTATAATAAAATTACTAAAATAAATGGCATATTGAGTCTGGCCGTTGCTATATAAAAAACGATTTGACCGTTCTAGAAAGAAGATTCATAATTGGATTTTTTATGAATTTTGGAAGAGCGGTCAGAAAAGGAACCTGTCAAATGGGTCAGTCTGGATTTTGGAGCCGTTTATTGAACACGCTGATTGTTCATACGCATACGTTGCTGGAGTCTGGATTACGGAGCCGTTTGGTAAACACGCGGATTGCTGATACGCTTACGTTGCTGAGTCTAGTTCTTGGAGCCGTTTGTTGGACACGCTGATTGTTCCTACGCTTACGTTGCTGCAGTCTAGATCTCGGAGTCGCTGGGGTAACACTCTGATTACCCATATGCGTACGTTACTGAAGACTACCAGTCTACTTACTGAAGTCTACCAGTCTGCAACCGAGAGTCGGTTTAGAGGCTAAGTCGAGCTGTCACGAGCCTCTTGCTGCCCAGGGCTGGTCCTACTGACCGCCTGGGGGGGCCTCCGTCCCCGAGCTGATCGCGTCAGACTTCTCTTCGGCTGATCCTGTACGCCGGCCAGGCTGGGGATCATAATCCTCCTGGATACTGCCTAACCATAGTGCGTTTAGGTCAGTCCTTATTTTTATACTTACTTGTTTTTGATACTCATCACATTTTAACTTTCGTGTGAGAGCTATTAAATTCAATACGTACAATTCTGCATAGCCTTTTATTTCTCGTAAATTATCAGAATTGTTACAATCGGCAGGATGACGTGGCTCTCCCGATATTCGATCCCGCCACCACTGACAGCGGCGTAGTGGAGTGGTGTGCAGACAATGACAAGCTTGGAGAAAAGTTTGGTTGGAGCGACTTAACTAAAGTCGCAAAGGGAGGTAAGGCCCCCAAGGGCTCTGTTTTAATATGGTACGAGTCCTAGCAACCCCAAGAAGGTCGATAATAGGAAAATTTCTGTGCTGAATTAAGTTGAATGTACACACACGAAAAAAAAAAACAAAAAAAAAATGTTATACTAAGTATAGGACGGTGGTTACAGTTTATAAAAAGGTAGGACATGATGTAACAACTTGTATTTTTGAACGTGTAAATTCGACCAAACAGCAATTAAACTTTCAAAGATCAAGAACTAGATGTTCGAGTCAATACTTTATGCAATGTTTTAAACTTTAAGCCTACTGACGTTACCATTCGCAAAATGTCTATTGACTCTATTGTCGACACAGGAGTAAGTTGTAGCATTATACGGGAATCTATTGCCAAATGACTAAATTATATATTTTTCCATACTCAATATAAGTACGTTAGTGGAATAGGTAACGGTAACATACATATTTTTGCAACTATCACAGTGACAGTTAAATTTGAAGATATTTGTTTATAATTATATTTACGGCCCGTGACCAAGATTTTCATATGATCTTATTGGTAGGAATGTGGTTAATTATCCTGACATTCAAATCACTGTAGATTCTGAAGGGCTAGCATGGAAAAATATTTTTCCTGTTGGTACTGAATTTAGTTTGTTCGTTATTTAGAGCATCACATGCCAAAAGTTACGTCTTAACCGTAATCAATATGTTAGCTACTAGGTGTGGTAATGTGTCAGACTGGCCGAGCGTTTTGTGGAAAATCCAATTGTCCTTAAACACTACTGTACAGCAATCAACTGGCTTTTCACCTATTAGGCTGCTTATAGGCAGAAACTCGAACATCCCGTGTATACAAGCTCGATTAGATGAAGTATTATTAGATAATAATATAATTCTTGACGTATATTGTTTCTATTTGAGTAACATACCAAAAAGTATTAACCTAGTTTCGTCCAAAGAGTAACGTAATGGACATTATTGATAAAAATGCATGTTTTTTATTATTAATTTTATTTTTTATTTATTTTGTATTGAAGTACAAAACATAATTCTAGTTGATTAAATCCAAGTGTTTTATTTTATTTCTATAACCGAAAGTTTATAGTTGCGGAAGGGAAGGAATTTCATTCCCCAAGGACAATAAATTACCTATATTTCATTAAATAATAAAGAATAAGAGGTTTTATTATTATTTTCATGAAGTGAAAAGAATTACGGTATAAATTTAATTAAAATAAACGAATTACAACAAAATATTAAATTTCGACACATTCAAAACAGTGTACACTTTTTGTAAAAAATGACCCAACGACCGATCATCAGTTAGCACATCAACGTCTTAAAATTGTTGCCGATACATTCAAAGACCGCTTTGACCAAACGCGTAGAGATAACATAAATTATAGCGTAGGTGATACTGTTTATGTAAATCAAGACCATAGGCGACATAACAAACTAACAGCAAAATTTAACGGACCCTACGAAATTATGAACATATTAGATAATGACAGGTTGTCATTATGGGGTATTGGAAATCAGAGAAATATAATAGTTGCAAAAGAAAAAAAAAAATCGCCTATGGCCTGGATAGTGGACTGAACAAAACGCTGTAGTACATTTATTATAATATTATTTTAAGATATGATTGTATTATGGATGGATTAAAACCTTAACTGTGGTATATTATGACATTCACTGGCTGCGGGTGATTAAGCTTCACTGACTGCGGGGTGTTTGGTCTACCCAGTAAGGTCTGATTATTGATTATACCATGATGATTATGAGACGATTACTGATATTGTAATAATATTAGTATAATATATTGTATTAATATTAGTTTAAGACATGATTGTATTATTATGGATGGATTAAAACCTTAACTGTGGTATATTATGACATTCACTGGCTGCGGGTGATTAAGCTGCACTGACTGCGGGGTGTTTGGTCTACCCAGTAAGGTCTGATTATTGATTATACAATGAAGATTATGAGACGATTACTGATATTGTAATTATATTAGTATATATTGTATTAATATTCGTTTAAGACATGATTGTATTATTATGGATGGATTAAAACCTTAACTGTGGTATATTATGACATTCACTGGCTGCGGGTGATTAAGCTTCACTGACTGCGGGGTGTTTGGTCTACCCAGTAAGGTCTGATTATTGATTATACAATGACGATTATGAGACGATTACTGATATTGTAATTATATTAGTATATATTGTATTAATATTAGTTTAAGACATGATTGTATTATTATGGATGGATTAAAACCTTAACTGTGGTTTATTATGACATTCACTGGTCGCGGGTGATTAAGCTTCACTGACTGCGGGTGTTTGGTCTACCCAGTAAGGTCTGATTATTGATTATACCATGATGATTATGAAAACGATTACTGATATTATGTAAACAAAATGTATCTTTATGTAATAAGAATATTGTGTTTGTACTTCGAGAGCGAAGTACTTGTCAGTATGGCCGTGTTAGATTTATACCGATGTAATCCTAACTAATATTATAAATGCGAAAGTAACTCTGTCTGTCTGTCTGCCTTTTCTTCACGCCTAAACTACTGAACCGATTTGTGTGAAATTTGGTACAGGGTAAGTGTGAACCCCAACAAAGGACATAGGCTACTTTTTATTCGACTTCGACTTCGACTTCGTCTGCGTCCGCGATAACCGACATATACGCGGACGAAGTCGCGGGCAAAAGCTAGTTAATACATAACAATGTAATTCGTGTTGTAACATGAAGTAATAATTAATTTCTGATTAAATGCAGTAGAAGTATAGTAAATAACATCATTTTAAATAGAATAAAGTGTGTTTAAACTTTGGATAGCAAATAAGTATGAATCACATTTGCTTGTCATCGTGAATCATACTTGTTTATCGCCGCTTATAAAAGCGAGTGTTCCGACTTCATTGCAACACTTTTGATCGAAACGTTGATCGGTACGGAGCTCTCGAAGAAAATAATAAGATAAGTATAACTATGATGATAACTATGAAAGGCTATGTATATGTATAATTTTAATATTAAAGTATATGTACCTAGTTGTTATGACATGAATGATGTAACCTAAATTTGTAAAATATTACTGATTTTAAAAGAGTGTTCATGGAGTTTCTTGCTCGTTCTTCTCCATAGAAATCTACCCTTTGGAACGAGCAACTAGATTCAACTTTCTGACTGACTCTGACAATTCAAAAGTACCTGTAAATGGTTAAATTGAAATAAATGATTTTGAGTCTGAAATATTACAATAAAATATATGTTTCCTAAACAAAGTATTTTCATTTCACTATTCTGTTCTTAAATAATAATATTCTTTGAGTATATAAGTATGTGTATTTAATGAAGAGCTATTAATTGCTTTTTAGTGTTGCCAATTATACCTTTTATTCTAACAAGTGCGTGCTTGCTTTATGGCACCTATGGCGTGTGCTTTGAGTTTGAGAAGCCATATGCGCGGGTTTTACGCCGCTATCTGCGCCGTGTGTGCTGGCAACTTTCTATTAGCGGGCTTGTTTTCCTTAAGCAACGCTTACTGAGGGCGATCCGTGGATAAGGTTAAAAAAAAATACTCTCAATAAAAACATAACATGTCACTTACTTGAGAACAATACTAATCTTGCTTAAAATTAAAGTAGTTCGACATTACCAGTTACATACTAATTACATACATACAATATATATATATATTTTATTTTTTTTATTAAGGAAAACAAACAATTACTCACTATACATGGTTAATAATAGCTTACAATCTAGGTTTATCAGTGTGTAACTAACCACGTTATCCACATGTTACATATTCGAATAAAAATTTGGAAGAGCACGAGTACAATATTACTCATTAATCATACACAATACTAATTCTTACTCTAATACTAAAATGTATACATACTTTAATAATATGAGGATATGATTAATCAACTGTTTTCTCGATCATTTTAAGTAGATCAATGTAAATTTTGTTAGGTGACAAAGAAAATAAATCTATTTCAGAAAAAAGAGTATTAAATAATTTTTTGCTAAACGTCTTAGAGGCGCGCGGACACGCCTTGGTGCGACATGAGGACACTGCAAATAGCGGGCCACGCACTCCACGCCGCACTACAGTTCTAGGTACTATATAGTGCAATTTGTTTGTTAACTGTGAACAATCATGTTTGTTATTACACAGATCATAGAGAAACTTTGTTTCTAAGAAAATTCGTCTATTACTGAAAGTAGTTAGTTTATAATATTTCAATAAATTAACGTAGGATGTTTTATTTCGGAAGCAACGATAATGTGTGGCTTTGACGAATTTATGTTAAACGATTTCAAGATTATCTATATATTTTTTGTACAAGGGGTTCCATACCATTACAGCATATTCTAACTGTGATCTTACTAAAGATTTATATAAATGAATATACGTGCAAGTGAGTTTATAATCGGTCATGCATCTCATCATAAATTAACATTATCCGGAACCCGGTCCACCCAACGGCAACGCATTCATTTGTCCAGAAGTGTTCGATTTGTTATTAAATACTGGCTGAGCTGAGTTTTTAATGCATTGAATGAGTCTACATTTCATATTGAGGGTATACAGTTGTGCTCCTTCAAATGAAAGCATTTTTTTGGCATAGTTAGTTCTAGGATGGGATGAGAAATCGACATAATTTGTCAAAATGTTATTAGTTTTACTCTGTCGTTTCCACAAACTTGTACTTGCTAGTTCGTGAATAAAGCATGTATTACTAGAATTTGAAATATAAGGTGTTCAGTTCAGTTTTTCTTCAGTTTTTCTATCAAGAAATTCTAAGTAGCAGACCCGAGCCTGGCTCTGTGTCCGGTTGATAGCAATGGGCTCGAAAAAAATTGTAAAATTAAAACAATGTATATTGATATTATATTATTTAATGCACATTTCACATGACATATCAATTACAGATAAATATTTATTTTAGTTTTTGTTAATTCTAGCCACTTTGATCTCCATATCAATGCTGCCTTGGACCATAAGTTTTGTAGCACCATTTTTAGAAAGTGATGCATTGCAGTAAATACGGCCTTTAGTGAACGGGAAGCCTTTCGGAACAAATGGTATAGACATGTTTTGCAAATGATATGCACCCTGAAAAAATGACAACGCAAAACTTTAATCATTATAAGTGTTTTTGAAAGTAGGTTTTGAAAAACCAACTGGCCAAGGCTTCAAGAGAGCGGGTCGGGTTCGCACAGTTAGGGTTCCTACGCAAAATCTATAGAACTACCATAAAGTATTAATCCTTATCAAATAACAAAAGTTTAACTGAATAATATTACAGAGTAAATAATAACGTTTTAGTCGTTATAAATGTATGCTATATGTGGCATTATTTGCTATGTAGTAGAAGCGAGTGCTAGTTTGCAAGACTATCTACAATTTATACTGTAGAGCACAACGGGCAAGAACGGAACGAAAGGTTAGTTACATCAATCAATACTAGTTTTGTAGTAGTAAAAAATGTGTTTCTAGATTAGGTTTAACACAGTAATGCTATATTATTAACGACGCGATGACGTCAAAAATGTTTATTTATTTCTAAATACACAAACACTAACAATATTATATTATAATTATGTAACTGAAGATAAATATACAAATACACTACTACTTATTCGTATAATTTTGACCGGAGAGTGGAATGAGATACGTAGACACAAACTATTAAAAATAAAAATTGAAAGTAAAATGTAATTTAAGTATAACTCTCAGCTTCGTGAAGACTTCTTTTAAACCTCTTATTATTAATTATACTTACTACAGGTAAAGGACAGTCACGTGGTAGTGCTTTGCGAACTGCTGGACCGAAAATTGTGTCATATGTCAACATGTCACACAATTTATAATGTAGCTCAACAAAACTAGGACGGTATCTGTTTGTTAGAAACTGATAAAAGTAAAAGTCCATCTGTAACATAAATTATAATTATTATCATTACGATATAACGGGGTGAAAAGGGATGCAGGGGTGAATCGGGACGAAACTTTATAGTGGTTTTAAGAGAACATCACACATAACCGTCAAATTAAAACACAGCAACGCAATATCTAAAGCCCATATTACACTTGGCTAAATTAAAACACAGCAACGCAATATCTAAAGCCCATATTAAACTTGGCTAAATTACTTAAGCCTTGAGGTTGGGCTGAAGATGAACATGTCGAAGACTAAGCTCATGACCAACAGTTTCACAAGACACATACATGCACGTGGGGAGAATATACAGAATGTCCAAGAATATCTCTAATTGGGCCAAATAGACTCTTTCCAGGCAAGGCAAGATAAGGAAATTGCATGCCGCACAGAAAATGGTCCATGAAGGAACAGTTTAAAGGTACTCTACCAATGTCACTGAAGCGCAAGCTAATGGACATGTGTGTATTCTTCCCATCTTGAACTATGGAGCACAGACTTGGTCTTCGACTAACATACAAAAGTCAAAACTTAAGGTTTGCCAACGTGCTATGGAGCGCAGTATACTTGGTGTTAAATTAACCGACCGCGTTCGTAATACCATACTGCGCTCCAAACCACAGATCGTTAACGTGGCTCAAAAGGCTGCCCAGCTTTAATGGGACTGGGCTGGACATGTCTGCCGCATGCCGAACACCCTATGGCCTCGTAAATTCCAAAATTGGTGCCCTGATATGACGAGACGAGGCCACGGTAGACCACGAAACAGGTGGCGGGATGACTTGGATAGCTTCCTTAAGAATTGGCAAGACATAGCTAAAAGTCGAGACCGATGGAAGGAATGGAGGGGCCTTTGCCCTGCAGTGGGACAGTACAGGCTAAATATAATAATATAATGATAATATTAAATTACTTAAGACTACTAAATTCAGTCGCTACTGAATTCAGTAAAGTGTAATCGCATTCAGTAAGTTAGCATTCTAAATTCAGAAGCAAGGATGGTTTCTGACTAACTAAATCATTTAGAAGCCTAATTAGAAACGCATTTAAGAAGATGTAAGTCGCGTTTAGTTAGTCGGAGTCCCTCCGCGCGGAAGAAGTGAAACTTCGTAATGTGGAAATTAAAACGCACGCATGCGTTCGAGTGCCACACATTCACTCTCGCTCTGTCTCTTTCTATTCCCTCTCCCCAGGAGCGTTAAACGTTTAACGCAACCTTGTTGGAAGTCGCATAAGAAGTTCCACTTCAAAAAGAAATAATGCTTTATAAAAAAAATATGGATAAAAATGTTCGCAACGAAGGTTTCGAAGTACCTGTTACTAAAATACAAAACAGTTGATTTGACGACTGCGACAAAAACATTAAAAAAGAAGAATGATAATTTGAAAACCAATGATTATAAAGAAGTGGAAAAGGTAAGTTTACACCTACCCTTATTAACTGGCTTATTTATTAAAGTTATTTTTTTTTATCCCGCGACAAGCGCACTAAAATTCATTTTTTTTATTCGAGATAATAATATTATGACATTTTGAGAGTTGCATGTTTTATATGACATTCTAATTGTGTGTAACTTTTTATTATTTATAGGTCAAGGAGTCTAAACATATCGGTGCAGAAAATGAAGATTTGTATGTACCAACGATATGGGATTATGATAGTCAGAGTTTCCTAGAATTTACCATGGAATCATGCTGTTCAGTCAAGGCACAATAGAAAATGAGGTATATTAACAGTAAACTATTTATTAATAAATACAGCATTAATCATTATATCTTGAAAACAAACACTACCCACAGAGTTCAAATTATAATAATTCATGAACGTGTCTCGGACCTTGTTTCTTTCTTCATTACTCTTACATTTACTTGTGTTCTTTAACGAAATCAATCCATCAGTATGGTTCCGCCAATCCCCTTCATTAATTGAGCCATTTCAATTATTTTCATGATCTATACATTTGCTAATTACGTAACCTGGCTCCTGTTTTCTTAAATAATTGTGTAACGCACAACTTACCATAACCACGTCATCCACGTTGCAAATGTCTAGATTGAGGGTTCTCCGTAGTACTCTAAAGCGTGAAGCCAATATTCCAAAAGAATTCTCCACCAATCTACGGGCTGTACTTAAACGACAGTTAAATATTCTTCTCTCGCGGCTAATGTTCTTCAATGGGTATTATTTCACGAAATGTTTGTTGATGGAAAAGCAATAGTGCTTTTAGATAGCTCCTAATAGATCATTTGAAGCATCCGTTCCTGTTCCTGGTTGAGAAGATGGTGGGTTCAAATCACCATCTACTAATTTTTGATAAAACTTTGTAGATTTCAGTACGGAGTTCTCATTAACAAATCTACGTATTGGTGCTACATTGAACGTACATAAATTTATAGTTCGCATTGACAACGGCAAAGAGAAACTATAACGCTGAAAAACCCTTTATAGTTAAAAAACAGAGAACCACTTCCAGGTGGTTTTTCGATAGCAATATGTTTCCCGTCACATGCTCCTATACAGTGATTGAAGTTCCATTTTCCTTTAAATTCTGCCTCCATTTTGATTCCAAAATTCTGAAAATTGATAGTAAAACTTTATTATTTTTGGGGTTCATCATTATCTTGCTCAGAAGATACTCAGTCAAAACTTCTAAAGATAGTACTTTTAAAAGAAATAAGGAAGAAGTGCCATTTAAACAACAACATACCTAACATTCTTGAAAAGTCTTTCAATTTAATGAACACAACGTAAGAGAACTGGGAGATCCTTAGGAGATGTATTGGAATGCAATATAAATCTCCACATAGTATAGCCCGGAAATTAATATTGGATGTGATGGCATATGGCACTTTAAATAAACTGCCTGAAGAATCAT
Organism: Charanyca ferruginea; assembly: GCA_947361185.1. Classification (NCBI taxonomy): domain Eukaryota; kingdom Metazoa; phylum Arthropoda; class Insecta; order Lepidoptera; family Noctuidae; genus Charanyca; species Charanyca ferruginea. Next base: position 22,078,613 of record OX376075.1, on the reverse strand, counting down.
TTGTGGGGTTTACTTTTGCACCCACAAAAAACTATCAAGCTACTTCTAGAGGCCAACATATCCACCATTCATATCATTACATCGTCATCTTCTCAAAGTGAATTTAATCCCCCTGATCACACCTCATAATTTAAACAACGTTTAAGTAAACGTTTGCTTTACCACCAACACATTACCCATATTCAATTTTTTTCCAATCCAATAGACTTTTCATCACATACCTCACCATTCCAGTAGCACGGCATCCTTCACCATCCACACAGTGGCTGGCTGTTGGCCACACATACATAGCTAACGTTCCGCAGCCTTCTGTTTCTCCACCACCACAATCAATAGAATTACACATTCCATCTTCTAGTCCTCCGTCATCAACGCCCAATCTATATGAAACTGACGATACTGTGTCATTCATTAAAGGCAAAGCTGATATGATGAAAGACTTTTGATATTTTGTATTAAGAAAAAGTGATTACAAATTAAATTTAAGAAAAGTGATAAAAGTTCCTATTACTCGTAAATGAATCTTTTTGATATGGTTAATAAGAAAAAGTAATTATCTACAAATTAAACCTAATTAAAGTGATTTACTTATGTTCCTAAATGAATCTCTTATTATAAAAAAGTGCTTTTATTTCACTCACCTTTATAATGTGCCAGACATTTATAAATAGCCCGACATGTTTCAGGGATAAATTTTGTCAGCAGGGGTTGGGATATTAAAGAACTGAATTTTAAATCTTCATTCGAATTTTCTATTGCAAGAAATCTTAATGTTACAACCAATCTTACTTTTGGACTAAGGGCGGGTTGCTTCAACTAACCATTACTGACCGGTAATAGTCAAAAATGGCGCTAACTATCGTCAAATCAAAAAAATGGGTTGTTTCACAAAATCATACGTCAAAAAGTTACTATTACCATAACCGACCGGTCATCGTAATTTTGTGTTGTCAAACAGCTACTTCAAACATCAAAATATTATGGAATCTCTTTTTGAATAACTTTAACTGACGGATTTTTATGTCATGAAACAACCCGTTACATTTAACGTACGTTAAACATCGCACGTCATAGTAACTTTTTAACCGTCCGTATGTAACGTTAACCGACTGTTTGAAACAACCCGCCCTTATACTGTCTCGTAAGATAGTATTCTGCTTTTGAATGAACGGTCTCACAAGATTTGATAATATGTCGAACAATCTCGAATCCATTCGTATATCATTTCTGAAGTCCGCTGGTTCTAAATCACTCATAATGTTCATGTTTGCTAACTTTCCGCGCAGCATTAAATGTTTCTTCACCCATTTTCTTCTTTTTTCGTCATTTTATTGTTTTCTGGACAATACTGGGGCCATTCTTGTACACGACACAACACGTCTGTGTTCGTCGCGCTGAAACTGGTATTCATTCAGTAACTGAATTAAGGACAGTGTGATCAGAAGCTTCTAACTTGCTTGTAAATTTGGTTCTGAATTCAGTTGACTAAATTTAGCCAAGTGTAATAGGGGCTATACATTACCTAAGCATCACCATGTTTTCTTTTGTATACCAATACAAATTAATAATATGTGACTTTCTATTCAACTTACTTGTACGTCATTGTTAAGCGGAATAAGTGAATGAATGTACAATTCCACATAATACCTAGGATCCTGTCTGCTTAAACGTCTGCTGCGCACAGTAACGTTTTTGAGGAGGTTGGTGTCATACCAGTCTATCACTGGACGCTCAGTACTGAAGTACGTTATCTACGACAGAAATAATTAAAACAATTAACAAAAAGAAAGATAATGACGTGTTTATTTTGAAAGTTTAATATTTTTGATTTTTCTCGCGGAATGAAAGTCTGTTTATTATCTCATAAATTATTATATGTACAGTCGGTGATAGCTGTTAGCTGACCCACTAAAAGTTAGACGAATTTTAACCTTATGCAATTAGCAGTAGATAAGTGTTATTTGATACGTACGAACTAGTACGACTTGTTCAAGGTAGGCAAATATTAAAGAATATAATTATGCCAATTTAATCTTTAACACGTAACGATAAGGTAGATAATTATAGTGACTACTGTTTTGTCACATGATGGAGTTGTTCATTTCAACAAGTTCAATTAAGTCTATTTGGTCTAGTGGTTGAACCAGTGGAAACAAATGAGCTACATGGTTATGAGTTCGAAACTAACCTTCTACTTCTTGTAGTTTTTCAATATTTATTTATGTTTTTTGAATTGAAAATACTATTTCTATTAGATTAAAAAGGTAGATTTAAATTAATAATATATAAATACATATATCCACAAAAAATAAAAACAATAATGATAATGATAAAGATTTTATTCAAAATAAAAAAAAAATAATTACTTACAACATTATAAAAGAAGTTAAAATACTAAACTACTTATACTAGGTATGCGTGAATTTTCTGCTTAAGTTGCTAACGCGACAATAAAACAGTTCTTCGTTTCAATTGTGCCCATAAAATACCCATTTTTATTATTTTTTAAGTAGGTAAGCAATCTTTTACGTGCTTTACAAAGTGTTGAATGTAGTGAATCAACATGTTATATGTTTAGAAATATACCTATAATATTTCTATTCTATAACAATAACAATCACCACATTAACTTACTGTCATAATACCTAGGTACCTACTTATAAAATACTAGTGAAAACAGCACTAAATACTTTGATGTTTTACCTACTTTTTAGATTTTTTAAAGTGTTTTTAGTTTTAAATATGGTTAAATGATCGTTATAAGAACCTGCATCATTGTATGAAACACTTCCTTAGGAATTATGATAACAACAGATTATTTAACACTCACACTGCCGTAAGTATTGTTGACTGCAGGCGGCGATGGTCTTAATAGCGAAGTGAAGCACCATATCTTTCTTTAATTTGTTGCAAGTTCCTCTCATGAGTTCCCACGTTGAAGTCACAAGTTGCGCCAAAATTTATTTTGTCCTGACTTCTGATGAATATGAATCTCAGTTTAAAATCATTTGACCCCACAAGTTTTCTATTGGATTCAGATCAGGACTTTTAGATGGCCAACTTATTGTTTTGACACCTTCTTGACTGGTTAGCCAATTTTGCACCACAGCATCTCTGCACGAAGTAAATATCCGTGTTAATAATCCGGCTAAGAAACACGCACAGTCGGCAACATTACATCACGTAACATTTCCAAATATTAGCGACTATTAAATCGGCCTCCAATTTTCACAAGTTTTTAGTCAAAGAAAAGAAAGAAAGAAAAAAAAAAACGTTGCTCCTGAAGGATCCTTTTGATGATTTCCTGTTTCTTTAAAACACAATCTCACAGTATTTTCTGAAACAAAGAAACTAAACGGTGTCACTTTATGTTTAAGTATATAAAAAAATGATTGTTTACGTCACGGCACAAGGAATAGCTAAATATAAAAACGTGGTTTAAAATTAGAAAAATACACTTACTGCTATATAAGTCTCCTAGCAATCTCTCTGATGCCAATATTCTCCTCGTGCAAATAGATTATTTTGTATTTTAAATAATCACTCAATTGAGACATGTTAATAAAGCTACAAAGATTATATTAAAAAAATTGAAAAAGGCGTGGGCTATTCACAATTCAGAAAGGCAACACAGAAAATGTTCGCGCGTAGTCATTGCAATTGTGCGTAGACGGGCTTTAGTTATAGTCACGGTATTTTTTTATTTTCCTACCCATATCCTTAGTAAGATCTGAATTCCAGTTTTACAATGAATACGCATTTGTCTTTCAACTACCCACTTATTACAAGTTAGGTTAAAATGACACTAATTATATTACAATAGTGTGATAAACTTTAAGTCTTACCGCATAAAAATCAAAATTGAATAACAAGTAGTTATATATATAAATATTCTAATGTCAACGTTTTAAAGATCAATTTTGCATGTCTGTTTTATTATTATATTTGTTTATCGAGTAGCGCTAGTCAGATGAACTCATACAAATTGATTAACCCTTATTGTTACAAACAGAGGGTTTAAATTCGTTTGTTTTTAGGGTGGGTCAGGTAACAGTTATCACCCACTGTACTACGCTGAAATTTATAAAACTGAACTAAGCAAATGATTACTGATATATCATTCAGCTTAGATAAATAACCACGTACAGGTTTAGGTTATACCTCCAAATAAGGCCGCGCGCATTGTGACCGTGGAGATCTGAATTTTATCCTAATAGGGGATAATACTGCAAAGTTCTGACGCCAGAGTACAGCACTAGCGTAAACAGTAAACAGTTTTTCGACGAGTCGTTTAAAACGTGATAAAAATTGTAAAATTCTGCCTTTAATTGAATTCAATATTGGGAAGTGTGTTATATTATTGACGACACGGTTGGTGCAGTGGCTGAGCATTCGACTGCTGCGCAGCGTGTTGCGGGTTCGATTCCCGCCCAGGGTAAACATTTGTGTTTGCCTTGTGTCTGGGTGTTGTTTATCTATATAGGGTGACTGGTAATTAGTGTACGATACTTAAACACGTGATTGTGTTCATGATAACAAACCACTTTCCCGAAGAAATTTTTTTTTTTGTACTGGTTCACTTTAGGTCCCAGGCGTGCGCGCGCGTGAATTTCATACGGCAGTTGTGTTATTGTGATAAAAGTGAACCAGTAAAAAAAACATTTTTTCTTCGGGAAAGTTGTTTGTTATCATGATCACAATCAAGTGTTTAAGTATCGGACACTAATTACCAGTCACCCTATATACGTATGTAGGTATTTACAAAAAAAAATGTATTTGTGTATGTATATCAGCTGTCTGGCACCCATAGTACAGGGTCTTCCTAGTTTGGGGTCAGATGGCCGTGTGTGAAAATGTCCCCACATATTATTATTATTATACAATAATGCATCAGTGCTGTGTATTTGGATGTAGGAATGAAGGGAATCATTCATTCACTAGAGAAGAAAATGTTCGAAAACTATGGGAAGCAGCAACACGTAGTAAAGACTTTCGATAAAAACACTCTAAAATATGTTCAGCATATTTTAAATCAGCAGATTTCATTGAAATTGGAAAGTATTTTGGTGAGATAGTCGCATTTTCAGAATAACGTTCACTTTTATCATGTAAGACAACCAAATAAAATTTTAATCTGAGTGAGCAATACTTTGAGGACTCGGATAAATGAAACACCGGATACCTTGACAGTATATATTAGTATAGGATCTTGACGTGATCTCTACTCGAAACTTAAACTCAAAAATACATCGGTTCATTAACCTTATAGGAATTGTATCCTGAATCGCAGATTTTAACACTGCTATTCAGGAATTAGCTCTGAATGAACAACGCCATCTATTTTATATGGTGTCCCCTTGTTTCGCAGACAGAAATTTCATAGATTTCCGCCGGAGCCCCGCAACGCCCGAGCCGTGACAGAAATTATGCCTGGTGCATGTTGCATGCTTGCTTGCATGTTGCATGCTTGCTTGCATGATGCATGCTTATTTGCACGCTGCATGCTTGCTTGCATGCTGCATGCTTGCTTGCGTGCTACATGGTTGCTTGTATGCTGCATGCTTGCTTGTATGCTGCATGCTTGCTTGCCTGCTGCATGCTTGCCTGCTGCATGCTTGCTTGCATGCACGCGCAGTAGATTTGGATAGAACTGAGACCCCCATTCTTGGTAATAATTTTTATATTAAATAAACAATAAATATGGATAAGAATATTTTATTTGTTATTCTATGATATTATTATTATTATAACATTAAACTTTATGTGAAAACAAAAACCAACGATTTAAAAATCTTCAAAGTAAGTATTCTGCGTATCGATTATTCTATGAAACGAAATAATAAGAAAAATGTTATGTGAAACGAAATTCTATAAAACTATTAGCTATGAAACAACGTACAATGATTTTATATAAATAGAACTACAATAAATCAAAACTAACTTTCGTTGCACTTAATGAATACGAACATTCCGTCCACCAAGGATAGTATGATATGCTCTTCATTACAAAAAACCGCCCACCATGAGGTCAGGGGCTTAAACTAGAATATACTTAACAATAAATTACATGTGCCACGAAAAGTGACGACAAAAAAAAACTTACAAAACTTTGTGGACTGTAACTTTAAAATACTTTGTGGACTGTATATAAAAATTGCTCAAAACTTAATATGTACCATAATAAGGTTACATTACTTTTCAATTGAAAAAATGCACAGTTTTGATGTAGGTCGTTTGATCAAGGATCTATTACACTTGAAGATCACGACTCGTGTAATTTTATACAAACCAGGATGCTTGTCTATACGGCCTTACCCAAAAGTCAACGGGCAGGAGGCAAGCTATCCCCCTTGACCAAATCTCTATCCCCGTCCCCTTTCTTTTACCTTGGTTATAAACCTTTCGAACTTCTTTTCACTCTGTTATTGTCTCCTCCAACTCAAAACTCTTCTGCAGTACGCTGTAACCCAAGCTGACCTTTGTAATGGTGAATACCTTGACCATAAAAGATCTTCTTGAAGAGGTTTAGTTACGACGTGAACCTTGATTGATCTTTGCTCCGTGTTGGTTTCATCAGCCATAAAGGTCCTTGACTCCACAGTGAGTTGCATACCAGTTCTTGTGGTGTCAACCTCCGTAAGTAGTTCAATAAGACCTCTGGATGCCAAATCTGCAGGGTTATGCGTATATTGGACATGAGCCCAATGTGAGTGGTCGATGTGAGAGAGAATAGTAGTCACTCTGTTACCAACGAAAGTAGTCCAGTGACTGGGATCTTTATCGCGAAAGGAAATATTAACCACATAGCGTCCTTCCTCTTCACGGTGCGTAGTTTGTGCATACATATCCTCACATATCTTCGTCGGAAAGGATCTTCTTATCTGGGATGGTAGACTCCATTTCCCGGAACCGTCGCAAAAGTACGTTGTCATCAGCCTGATCTGAACTGCTGTGAATGACATGATGACAATGAATAGAGTCACAGTTTGACGAGATCTGCCCAGAAAGGATCCAAGCCAGGGCAGTATTCTGAGCTACCGGTAAGTTTGGTGGACCTTGAATTATACCATCTTTAAGAACCTGACTGTATATTTCCTCACCAAATAAGGTATCTATCTTGTTTGGCGTATAGAACTCTGGATCAGCTAAAGTTATCCCCTTCAGCTCGAGCCAATGAATTGGATTACTCTATTTTTTTTTAGGGTAAAAGCGACGTAATGGTACCTAATACATAAGCATGCATTTGGACACTAAAATTTGGATCTATGCGTGAGTGAATAGTCATCGTGACTTTAAACTTGAAAGCAAAAGCACTTCTCTCACCGCCTATTCCAGATATAACCAACTTGGTAGGCTTCTTCCTTAGTCCAAGTAACTGCACTGCTGATTCTGCTATGAATGATGCCTGAGATCCTTGATCTAATAGCACTCTCAGCAGTTGTGTAGAGCCACTTCTTGTCTGTGCTTCGACAAGAGCAGTAGCCAACAAAACTTGAGTAGGTACTAATTCCATGTTACTATATTATTTTGAAGTTAATGGCTCGCTTGCTGGTAACGATGCCTGTACTCTAGACACCGCTGATTTAACTTCAACTGCTTGGTTAGAGCTTTCATTTACTACTGTGGAGTTTGAGATCGAGATTGGATGCAGTAGTGAATGATGTCTTCGCTTGCATATACGACATGACGCACATTGTCTACAAAACTTAATGGAGTGATTAGAGTTTAAACAATTATAACACAAGCGCCTGGTTTGTGCAAAACTATGACGAGATTCGTAACTTTCTTGAGCAAACTTCTTACGATGATATATTTTATGGTTTTCAATACAGAATGGACAATTTGTTTCAACGGCTTTATTCTCGATACTATAACCAACTATATAGTAAACTTTTGGTCTACTTGGCTTAGTGCCTAAAAACACGAGCGCACGAAATCTTGCTTCCAAAAAATCTCTGAACTCCGAGAGCACGGGTGATTCAAAATCAAGTTTGGAACTAATTATGAAAATAATTATGATGTTCCACGTGCTGACGTCAACTTCGAGATTTTTCAGACCATTAAGACATTCCATTGTGGTATTTCATAAACCTTTAAGGCTGTTTGAGCTTTCTGTTACAGTAGTCTGACTTAATAAGCGTTTTAGCAAACAATTCGACAGAAATCGCTTATTGCTATACCTACTATGTAGCAATGACAAACATTCTTTGTAATTTGTTGATGCAACTGCAATGTGTCCGACAAGTTGATCTGTTTCTCCCGACAATAAGCCTTTTAAATAATGCCATTTTTGTACGTCTACTAAACCATCATTATTGTGTATCAAAGACGTAAATAAATCTTTGAACGTTGTCCACTCTGCATAGTTGCCTGAAAACATTGGGATGTTCATCTTTGGTAATCTAACACTATTTGATATCGTGTGGTCGACATTTGTCCTTGGGTTTCGATCTGAATTTAAATCGCAAAATATATTCAAAACTTCTTTTAACTGCGTTTTGTGGAAAATGTAGGTTTCTTCAGTGGTATCATAAACATAATTTGAAAAATACCTATCAGATACTTGCTGAGCGTCTGTGGCACTCTGTATGATACTTTTATGCGTTGACGAGAATAATCTTTCCACAAGACTTCAAGTTGCTCTAATCTAGACTCAACGTAGGTTCTAGTTACTCTATCTTTAGGTGCTTTTTCAAAGTTAATTTGAGCTTTTTCAATGAGAAGTTTTGTATTATTTTGCAATTTATACATCGTCACTGGAAAGCCAATACTGCCACTAAAGCGCCATTTTGGCCAAAATGGCGCTTTAGTAGTATTGGCTTATTATAGTATTGGCGTAGTAATTATACATATGGTATATCGTTGGATAGATTTTTTTTTTCTGCGTCTATTGGCCAGACCAATCAAAAAAATCCATCGTATTGATCTGAGCACTTTTTTGGCGCTTAAGGGGCTATTAAACGACTTTTACAGATTTTAAACTGACAATCACGTCAAAACGTGCAGTGTAAATGATTTGAAAAAAAATATTTATTAAACTAGAACATTCTCTTAATCATTTAGTATGTGAATATTTTTAATTATATTCATATTAAATAGTTTAATTAACTCGTGAAGTTGTGTCTGACGCGGACAAAACATTGACAATCACACAAAATCTACCAGGTATAATTAAACGAAACTTACACCATCTTACACACAATTTTATTATCTATCTTTTAGTATACGCCTTTTTATTTTAAGTTAAAGAATACTACTTTTATTTAATTTTTTCGACTAAATTTAGAGAGTTTTGTACGCAGACTGCGTCCGTTCTGCGTCAGTTCTGCGTCCAAAACTCTCAAAGTTTAGATACAATAAATCTAAGGTGTGTGTATGTACTTAGTATAGGTGTAACTATTAAGCTATACAATAATTTTAAACTTCGAATCTCATATCTGAGACATATAAAAAATAAAAAGTAATGCAAATGTAAAAGTTTTAAGAAAAATACACTAGTTTTTGAGAGTCATGCTGATTGTAGTAAATGGTGTACCTGTGTCGGTCTTTATGAGAAAAGCCCTTGAGTTCTCATCCTGTTTCACAAAGACTCGCCCAAAAGCTGTCCAGCAATATTTGTACTGCTTAGTTTTTGCCAAGTCTCGAGCTAAAAAGAATAGGCGAGCGCCCTTAGTAGTCAGTTGTTCCGACAAGAAAACTGGTACGTCCTCGTTTTTAGTGAGTCCAAGGTGCTTCGCCTGTAGTTTGGTCTTGTTTCTTATATTAAAAGACTTCGTTTTCTTTAGTAAATCAGATCTTAAGATAGCGGAGCCCAGGTCCACAATGATGGGGGTATGGTTGACCCCCTCCTTTCTTCCTGGTATTCTGAAGATATCCTTAATATCTCGTTGGATAATCTCTAGGTCAATGTTTCTAGATAAATTCATAACCATATTAATTAAGTCTTCTCTGGTTTCTTGAGTCGATCTCGGTACATTTTTTATTTCAATGCCTGTTTTTCTAGTATCCCTTTGCAGGTCCTCGATCTTATCTTCAAGAACGGTAATATATTCGCGATCTTTTCTCGCCTGCAGCTCAAGCTGATCAATTTTCTTCCGGAATTCCTAATTTTGAGTTGTCAAATTAATGATGGAGTTTTCGATATTACTATTGGTTTGCTGAATGTCCAGGTTTGCAGTTATTCCTTTTAGCTCAGCATGGTGAGTTTTCATAAAATTAGTGAATAGTTCCTTCATTTCCTCTTTGAATTTGCAGTATGGGTACTGCTTAGACTGTTAAGTAAAACGCTCAGTTATGGAATCATGCAAAATTTACTTCGATACCAATATTTATTAATCTTAAATCTACTTAGGTATTTCTATTGGCTAACTAACTGCGTTTTGCATGTGGCAGCCAATCAGCGTTCAGCACGATTACTCCGGTTAAGGAGGGTAGAAGTAACTCCGTTTAGTTGTGTGAAGGCGATCGACGTAGGACGGTAGAAGTTTGACGATTTGATGCCGCCGTCGAGGCGCGCATCATAAATACGGCCGCGCGAGCTAGCAGCGTTTAGTGTATGTCCGCGCGCCGTGCGGAACCATCATGTATGCTCGCATTGACTCCCACAGCAGAATTCTCCGGGCAAATCTTCCTCTCTCATCCTCTTATTACGAACAGAGATGTAATTAGGGGGAGTAGTTGTTATGCCCATTGGACTGACGTCTGGTTCTGAGAGTGATTTATTCATTGACATCTTATTAGATAGAAGATACAAGGGCGGATATGAAAAGATCGAACTTCACTGGTAAACAATCTATCGCAGGTAGGAGGGCGTAGCTAAGTAGGCTTCCAGGAAACGCACGCGCAGGTATTTGACCAATTTCATTAACGAGGGCGGTGATTTTTATTTTATTTTATTTATTGGGGAAAATAAACAGTTACACATTACATATTACAAGTATAAAAGTACCTAATTGCAGAAGATGGTTAAATGTGTAACCAACGGCATTTTCCACAGAATATAGATAAAAATATATTTTAATTAAAAACGTCATGCAGTGAATTTAATGATGCCTACCTGTAAATAATAACAAAACAAAAACAAAAAATGAAAAATTAACAATAAGTGAACAACAACAATTTACAAAAGAAGTAAACAACAATGGAGATTATTTAGTGAGAGTTTCTACGATGTTTCTTTTAAATTGAATAGCGGAGAGAACAAACATATCAATGTGGTTAGTACTCGTTGTAGTTACTAGTCAGTCTGCGCAGAGGCGCACGTTGTCCTGCGTTAGTGCGGCAGGAAGCGACAGCAAACATTGGTCGCATGCGCACTCCGCGACATACTGTGGTTCTAGGCACTATATAATTAATTTTATTCCGTATATCAATACAATCATATGCGTTGCTACAAAGGTCGAACAAGAATACTGTCTCTAAGAGGATGCGTCTAGATTTTAAATCCGGTATATTATATTTCTTAAGCAAATCATCATAAGGTCTGTAAGTGCAAAACCATCGGAAATGCATGGCTTTTAAAAATTTTCTTTGTACGTTTTCTATAAAATCTGAGTATTTATTATACAAGGGATTCCACACACACACCGCATACTGTAACTGTGATCGAATCAACGATTTATACAGGTACAAGTAAGTTGAGGGCCGCACAAAGTCTTTAGCAGATCTCATTACAAAACCATACATGCGGAAAGCGTTATTTACGATGTGATCTACGTGAGCATCAAGATGAAGTTTTTCATCCAGAATAACCCCGAGATCTCGAACCTGGCGCACCCTCAATAATGTAGTACGGTCCAGTGAATATGAGTATTTCACGACATTCTTATTTTTTGTGAAGCTGATACAGCAGCACTTGGATATGCTAAGTTGTAGTTTATTCCTAGAGCAATAATCGGTAAAACGATCTAAATCTTGTGATGTCCGTGAGAAGGCGGCGCTTAATTAGTAGGTGACCAGTAGCTAATTAGTGGGTGTGACCTCGATTCGACCGACCCATGCGTTGCGCCTGTGCTGATTTGTGGAATTCCCGTCTAGAGTACCAGGGCAGCAGTAAAGCCCGGTTGAGCGTTATGAAGTCCTGGTATTAGCACTGATTTAAGTTGATTTAAATTGTAGTAAAATTTAAGTAGGTACGTATTTATTTGAAAAAATAAAATAGTAGCAGTTCGAATGCACGTCTACACCGTGAGGCAATCCAAGGGGAAGGGGGGGGGGGGGGGGAACAGTATATATTAGTATAGGATCTTGACGTGATCTCTATTCGAAACTCAAACTCAAAAATACATTTTCGGTTTGGCATCTCGCAGGTCAACCTAGGAGGTTGTCGGCTGCTTAACCGGACTTTCCATACATTTTTTTTTTTTCGGGTTGGCATCTCGTAGGTCAATCTAGGAGGTTGTCGGCTGCTTAACCGGACTTTCCTGTGTTGCCTTAAAAAATAATATTTTTAGGGCCTCCAGCCAGGGCAAAATAACTTACACACTAAGCGACTACTCGCTAAGGGCACCCGCTTGGGGTACGAGCCTCGGCTTAGGGCATCGCAGGGAGAGGCCAGCAAAGGGACAGGCTGGATCGGATTTCCATTATTTAGGGACGAATTTAAAACTACAGGCTCAGCTGCGCGGGCTGGCACGAACAAGGGTCGGGGAGGGGACGTACGGGGTCGTCGCGACGGGCCTCGGCGGCGAGGACGGAATGACGGCGGTCTGTGTCTGTTAACTGTACTGGTGGCGTTATTTCTCGCCTGGAGTAGAGTAATAGCATCGTCAAGGTCGGTCAGAGTATGTCTCGGTCGTCGAGTCTTACTAATACGGGAGGGAGTGTACCGGGCGGCCGATACGATCAAAGGGTTAGAGTGCTTCTCAGCAGTGTCGAAGAAGCGCTTGTCGGAGCGTTTCATGAACTGCTGGATGGTGGGTATTTTTAAATCGAGATGGAGGTTCTCGTTGCGAAGGTAAAAAGGGGCTCCTGTGATTCTTCGCAAGAAACGGTTTTGAAGGGTACTTTTCATACATCGGTTCATTAACCTTATAGGGAATCGTCGGAAGATCTTAACACTGCGATTCAGGAATTTGCTCTGAATGAACAACACCATCTATTTTATATAAATGGAACTACAATAAATCAAAACAAACTTTCGTTGCACTTAATGAGTACGAACACTGAGCATAACCTAGAATCCCACTTCAAATGGCCGTAGGATGCCATAATAAGTTAAAGTACAGTTATTAAAACTTTGATATATTTTCACAAAATACCTACTTATTACAATTAATAACATAATGTAACAAGAATACGACGTTATGGTTTACTGTAAGTGCTAGTGGCGCCCTCTGCGCCGAGTTTGGCGTAATTTTCCCTAATAGGTAATTACTAACAGGATACATTTGAAGGCAATTACAAGTTACACAATAACGTTTAAAGAAAATCTTTAGAAGAGACCTTGTTCAAAGTATTGGGATATATTGAAGTATTTTAATATTAATTGTTAACCGACTGGAGGTTCTAAATTCGTATTTATGTTTTTAAGCTATTGCATAGCTTTTATCGCGGGCTTTGAGCGCGGCGACCGAATCAAGAAATTCCGTAACGAAATAAAACCTGACACCCCCCACTCCGCCTACCATGTAGCTCGGCCGAGCGTTCGCTTAACGTGTATGTAGGGGAGAGGTGTGTCAATGGTAACAAAAAAAGAAAAATAAAATTCAATCCTTCATAATATTATAATTAACAATCACAGCGCCATCATTTTTGGTCACAATATGTTTTAGTTATCTTATTATAAAACAAATAAAGATAATAACAAGGTCAGTGAAATTCTAGAAAATGTCACTTAATGGGATCAGGTCATAGTGTTACAATTGCTGCACAAAGAGGGTCAATTGTAACAGCATTATTAATCAATTATAACATGCAAAAATCGACAACAATAAAAAAACAAACAAATAAAATCTCGTCAGCAGTTCACTTAAACGCATAATAGACAATAAAATTAATCAGCAGTAAAGTTATTCCGACGAACGGTTTTAACACACGAAACATGGATAGGTTTTGTCACACCTGGAGTGTGCCCATCTATGGTCTCTGGATTGCAACCAGTCTTCTCTACTTATTTTATTATGTTCAAAACAGACAATACATTAATTATCGTCTTCGTCTGCATCTTCTATGTCTTTGTCTTTCGTCTTTGTCTTTAATTGTAACATGTTACTATTGCACCGCTTTGTTTTGTTACTTTTGCACCACTGCCGCTTTTTGGCATTGTAGATTTGTTTAACAAAAATCTATGGTATACCTTAACGTACAGATTGGATGTTAACTTCTTCTAAAATCACCAATAAGCTATTGAAAAACTGTTTAATTTAATAACAATAACAGAAACTGTACCGAACAATAATTTTTCATAACTCGCTAGAACTCAAACTTTCATCTACTGACAGCGCATGCGCCAACTGTTTAACCTATAAATTCAGTCGGTAAAACAGCATCAGGTATAACTTCGATTGCCACCAAAACCTTCCGCTACTCGTCAATAGATGTCGAGAAATAATTGATATTACAATTGCCTCTCTGTAACAATTGACACACCTCTTCCCTATATGGTATATTTAATCATAATATATATAATATAATCTTTGACTTTTGACTTTGACATTTAACTTTGACTTAAGACTTTGTCAAAGTCAAAGTCAAAAGTCAAAGTAATAAGTCAAAGTCAAAGTCCAATGTCAAAGTCAAAAATGCTATGCAATAGCTTTACCGCGGCAGTCCCCGAGTGCCACAGTGTATTTTTTTTTGTATATTTGTTACGCGGTTTCTCCGGCAAATGTGAATCGATTTTGAAAATTCTTTTTCTTATGGATAGGGTATAATACTTATTTCGTGGGTATGCCTCAGGGGTCCCATATAAATTTTATCTAAATTGATTCAGCACTTTTTGAAAAATCAACAAAATCTCAAAAAAACTACATAGTCGACGTTTTTTAGTTTCTCTAATCTTTGGAGTACCTTTGCTTTATCTGTATTCCCGGTTCTTAATGGATTTGGATGAAAAGATGGTACTAAAAAGTGATAAATAAAAAACTTTTTTTACAAAATGACAACCGCCTTCAAAATCTAAAAAGTGATAAATAACTTTAGCATAGAATACCTATACATGACTTTAGATTTGAAAGTCGGTGGCTTTGTTCAGTTTGTTGGCTTCAATTGCCACCGAATTCCAAATCTAAAGTCATGTATGTTCTATGCTAAAGTTATTTATCACTTTTTAGATTTTGAAGGCGGTTGTCTTTTTTGTAAAAAAGCTTTTTTTCGCAACTAATTAAAACTAATTATTAAAAAATCATGGACAAAAGATAATACGAATCCGATCAACCGTTTCAGAGATCCAGCAAAACCACAAACGTTACTCCAGCAAGGTCTTGAATAACTTCGCACCCGAAGTAAGAACAAATACAAAATAATTGCAACATTTACTTCGTTTAGACTACTAATTATATAGCTAATATTTATTTCAATAATCCCATCAAAAATAAAATTTTTGTCTGCGGTAACGTTACCCCAGCAGCAAATATTTTTGTGAAATAACTTAAAAACTATAAGTGCAACAAATTAAAAATGTGTGCAACAGTCACAGAAGCTGGGTAACTAATTGTCTATAACATTTAAATGTAAAATCATTTAAATGTTGACAATTAGGTGTTTTGCCCAGCTTCTGTAATGGTTACACATTATACATTTATAAATATATTTCAGAAATAACTCAGCATCGACCCCATGATATTGGGGTCAAAATTTTAGCAAAATAATGCCTATAAGTAAGTACGTTAGCTCTTTCAAGGAATTCATCTGATTACTCATCACCGTGTATATCATTCCTCTGTTACATATTTTCGCATTGTTGATAGGAATCAAAAAACTAGGGATTAATAAAAAAAGATAATATTTTAATGATACCTTGAACACCTGTGTCTTACAGGTGTTCAAGGTATCATTAAAATAAATAACATAATTCTGTTGTGCCTTTGAATAGTTGTTTATCATAATATAACGACGATGATATATTTTCATGATAGTGATTTATTGAATTAATGGTGTTTATACTAAAATCAAAATTTAAAAATTGTTTTTGGACTTAGAAAATAATATTTCATTGTTTCTATATACATATATATCCTTGTTGTAGTAAAATATAGATACTCACACTCTCAGTCTTGAACTGCATGCTACGGTATTGCAAACAAAGAAGCAAACAAAAGAAAATATATTTTAAGATCATTATTAATAGTTATAATAGTAGGCAGGTGTAGGTGTTTACACAATTTTCTATAGTTCAGGACAACGATCGACGAACAAATGGCAAGCTGTGCTGCGGCTGAACTTTTGTGGGGAGTAATAGAGATAGTTAATGTCTATTAACTCGTTTCAGGTGATTTATTTACATGGTTCAGTAATTGTATTCTGTTGAAATGTGTCGCTAGTACAAAGCTGCCCCTAGTTAAGGCTGCGTCTGAGAAATTAATGGAAAGAAGAAACAGAATAATGCTTTTAGCTCTTCTACTCCTTAAACACATTGCAATTAATGACGGATTTTTAGCAAGTCAGAAAGGTAATAAATACATAGTAGGTAATTATTTGGATCAACGATTTAGACCGACCCTTTTTAATAGACAATACCTAATAGCAAAAGTAATTAATTCTTAGTTAGTTACCGGACACTTCACTAGATGAATGAGACCCTCATTAGAATTTTCTCCAGTATCGTCGGTGCATTTACAAACAGCGATGGCCGCATCGAATAAACGTGCAAGAGTCTCAGCAAGTTTTTTTTTTTCGTTTTTTCGATTCCTTAGCCAATCCTCCAACCTTTTTAATAATTTCTCTCCAATTTTTTTATTAATTCCAAAATACGTCTGCAATCTTACTTGATTCTATTTTTCTACGAAAGTAGTATATTTTTTTGTCACAAGAATATAAATATATGTGACTATCACACGTTTAATGCGTTCTCGATAACACAAAAATAAACGTTTGTAAAAGGCAAAACGTTTATCATAGTTGGTTATCTGTTATTCAGTTTGGGTAATAGGCGTTTGCACGGTTATTCGTTCATTTTTTCTACTTCATTTTAAGGTAAATGTATGTTACCCGAGAAGTATCTTTGCATATAATTTTGCGTTATTTCTTACTATAATAGATGAGGCTCCTTAATTGTGTTTATCAATCAAGCTCTACAATATTCTTTGATTCTTAATTGAATTATGAAGGTTGTAAAAGACTGCATGTTATTGAATAACTATCCAATCCATTGTTATTCATTTATTTTTCTTTTTATATTTCATTTTTAAATCTGATAAGATACTTGAAACATTTAAAACATATAGAAAATAGTAGCCCACTGGTAACAGAAACAGGGTCCAAGGTACCGGTGGTCAGGGCTCCTCAGATAAGAGGAATCTTCTAACAATACGCGCCGTGCCCAGAAGTACCG
This sequence comes from Charanyca ferruginea, assembly GCA_947361185.1. Lineage (NCBI taxonomy): Eukaryota > Metazoa > Arthropoda > Insecta > Lepidoptera > Noctuidae > Charanyca > Charanyca ferruginea. The sequence continues at coordinate 22,061,122 of OX376075.1, read as the reverse complement.
CTTTTTAAATCAAACCCTTGATCCAGCTGCCCAACGAGAGCCTCAGATGTTGGTCAAGGCTCATAGCGGCAAAATTAATGCTACACTCACATTCTACGTCGTCAACCTGCCAAGTCAAGATACTTAATTTGTTTATCTTTCTCAGCTTTCATGAAGCTCTCGTAATGCGGAACTGCTATATCAAAAATCATTGCACGACGCTCTAATCGATCTACCACCACTATGTCAGGCTTATTGGCAACAAATAGGCCTAGGCTGTTAGTGATAACAGATCGAACCCAATATAACGTGATATTGCCTTTTCAAGGAATGGGTCGGGCACATACCTGTGGTACGGTACTTTAAATTCCACAAGACTGTATTTTAGAGCAAGTTGCTGGTGGATAATCCTAGCTACAAGGTTGTGTATCTATGCAAGTGGCTTCCGTTAGCTAGACGAGTGCACCCAGAGATAATGTGCCGGATTGATTGATTGATTCGCCCGGCCGGTGGTATGCCCGACAAATGTCAACCCTGCTGTCCTTCACAATATACCTCCGGTAGTGGTAGGTCATCGTGATTTCATCCATAATCTGGCAGATAATACCTTCGGTTTCCCCAAAAAAATCACCGAAGCGAAGCAGCAAAGTCTCATCATCATCAGCCGGAAGACGTCCACTGCTGAGCAAAGGCCTCCCCCATAGAACGCCACAACGAGTGGAAACCTGTCGCTTGCATCCACCGGTTACCCGCGACCTTAGCGATGTCGTCGGTTCATCTGGTGGGAGGCCTACCAACGCTGCATTTTCCGGTTCGTGGACGCCACTCGAGAACCTTTCTTCCCCATCGGTTATCGGTTCTTCGAGCGATGTGGCCTGCCCGGTTTAGTAATATTTGCCATAATTTAAAATGCCATACTTTTATTTGCCATAATTTCAGTACAAATAATGCTTCAGTTGCTATAATCGTTAAGTTACATAAAGTTATTTTCACTCATTTCGTTGGTTATAATCGATCAAGTGTCATAATAATGATAATTCATTTTATTTGCTATGTTTATTATTTTAATTAATTTCGTTTTCCATAACATTATTCACCATTTTATTGGTTTGCCCATACTAGTACCACAATGCTAGTTCAGTACAACCGCCTGCAATGTTGATGTTATGATCATGTTAACAGATACAGATTTTTTATTCACATGGAAATCTAAAAATAAATCCTTTAGCCGCTGATTACCTAAAACGCAGTCTGCCAATTTCGCGTTATGCCTAGACCTAACGAGAGATCGGCATACTGATATTTAGACCCATTGCGTATTAGTGTTAATAAGCGAAGTAGGCTAAATGAGATTTTGGTTTAGTGCGTATTAGCTCAAGGGCAAGGTAGGTATATTAAGCGTTAGGTAATGAGCGAGGCAGGCAAATTAAGACTTAGTTTCAGTGCTGTGTGCGGGCCCACCATACCACAGGCCATATTCCTGGTGGAATGGTGAGTCGTTTGAGTTAGGTTAGGTTAGAACTGTGACCATCAAAGCGCGAATTCCTATAATGAGAAATAGGTTTATTGCGACATAGTCATACTTATTGCTAAATGGGCAATATGAGGAGTAGACCTATTGCGACATAGACAAAAACATACCTAGACCCAACGCTTATTTTAAATGACATTTTGGCATAACGCGAAATCGGCAGACTGCGTTTTAGGTAATCAGCGAGTAAAGGAAATAAACCTTCTCTATCCATTTGCATGAAATTTTAATACCTAATGTAACTTAGCATACATTTGATTGTTTCGCCTAATTATATTTTTGCATAACATTATTTACGCATAACAGCCTACGCATAGTTTTTCTAATCATAATAATAATTAAGCATAACATTCTAAAGCATAATTTTTTTTGCGCATAATGATATTAAAACATATTTTTACCATACCTACAGCAAGCATGCATACAAGTTAACAAGCATACACCATGCATGCAGCAAGCAAGTATGCAGAATGCAACCAAGCTTGCAGCAAGCATGCAGCATGTAACATGCAGCAAGCATGGTTTCTGTAACGGCTCCGACGCTGCGGTGCTCCGGTGGTCCCACGCGATCTTATCGTCGCAGATGTGTTTTCCTCCCATCACCGCAGCTTCGGCTTGATGGCAGGCTGCGCCGGCCAGCCTCAGCCACGGTGGCGAGCGTTAAAACCACCTGCTCCTCAGCTCGTAAACGGGACCACCGTGCGCATAGTATTTACTTGTTGTTGCTCCTGAAATAATATTAAGTTCTCGTGTTATAAGTGATCAAAAGTGCCAATAAACTGAAAGTGCCAACTGAGAGATGCCAGTGAAATGGAAGATATAATGTGACAGAGCGTTTTATGGCAACTTATAACCCCTGATCAAAATTGATCACAAAGGTATGATACTAGGAGGGAGGCAATTCTCGTATTTTTAAGCACATTCGGATTCTAATCTTAGTCAAAAATGCCTCTCTGTTAACTACATTTTTATGTAGTCGCCAAGATGAGATTTCGACTATATTTTTATCGTTTTTAGGCAGTAAACACAGCGACCAGGTAACCTTTTGGCCGCCACGTCAAAAAAGCAAAAACGTGCCCTCGGCACCATGTTAAGTTACATACTCTATGGTATTACGAATAGAAATCGGTCATGTAATCGTGACCGTGGCGTGTTGGGCACATGTTGGTTTGTCATCTATCCATCTTTTTTTTTTTGACGTGATAACGTCTTATAAAGCGATGAACACCGGTTGCATGCACGAAAAAGTGTCACGTTCCGTCTGAGCCTGAGCGTGCAAGCGAGAGCGCGGTACAAGCAATAGAGAAGCACGATCGGGCCAAGCGTCTACAATAAGCTTCGCCCGCCTCGACGGAAGCCATTATTTGCTTATGTTACATATCGTCGTTGAGCGTGCAATTCCGCGTAACTAAAATTTATAAATACTGCGAAAGTACACTTTCTCTGATTTAACATAAGGTCGAAATTTGCGGTATTTAAAAATGTTAGTTTCGCGGAATTGGACGCTCAACGATGATATGTCAGACATTATGTTTCTTTATGACGTTATCACGTAAAACTTTGTCCGTAAACCGACTTTACAGACAAGCAACAGTTTCAGTGCCTCTAAAATACCATAATTCTGTACATAGTTTATTGCCACAAATCTGGATAAAATATAAGTGTTATAAAGTGCATATTTCATCAGTAAAATTGGTGTTTAATCCATCTAAACAATAACAATTGTCCGACCTACCGCCAGATCTTTACCAAGTTGCTGTGCGTGTAAACGCGCAAGCGCCGCGTAATACACGGCGCTTACGACATTCTTCTCGAGAGCTTCGACCGTGGGCCTTTTTTAGTGTGCGGTTTTGCCTTAGGAATCTTTGAGTTATCAAGTGGGCATTTATTAGTGTCCTGTTTTCAAGTGCCACAAGTCTTTGAACAAGCAATGATGCGGACGCCTCCACAACATGAAAAGTCTCTCTCAGAATCAGATATTACAGCTTTAACCCAAAGTGAGCGAGATTTAGAAGTGCTGGAATGCTCACCGACCGTGACCCAAAGAAGCAAACGTCGCCGACATCAAATGGACACCCCCCACGAAGGGGCTTACGAGTCGAAGCTTGATGAAATACTGTCAAAAGTTAATGCCATGATGTCAAGCCAAAACGCTAGACTCGATGCCCTAGAGGACCGCATCAGGGAAGTGAAAAACCAAAACGATGGCACCCAAACAAACAGCGCTGAAATAAGAAAATCCATTGAAGCCTTAGGCAACCAATTAGGTGATTTGGAAAACTACATTTATAATATGGAACTTGAAAAAAAAGATATCAACAAATACTTATCAAAACTAGATGAAAAAATTTACCAACTGGAACGAAGCACTATTAAAACGTCGATTGAAATCAGAAACGTGCCAAAAATACAAAGAGAAACTAAGGTCGGCCTGTATGATATGGCTCAAAAATTGTTTAAATCGCTTGGAAGTGAGATATTCGACACTAAATCCACTGTCATTATAGAATTTGCTGACACACTAACAAAAAGCGATTTCTTAGGAAAAACCAAAAACTTCAACAAGAACTCTTCCAACCGGCTTAACACTAGCCACTTGGGTCTTGATGGAGAAAAGTTACCGATATTTATATCAGAACACCTTACGGCTAAAATGAAACGCTTTCACTTCTTGGCACGCGACGTTGCTAAATATGCCCAATATGAACACTGCTGGACATCGAATGGTCAAGTGTAGCAAAGCACAACTTCACGAGCTAAAACTCAAACACGACAAACAGGATAAATGACTAGGCTCTAGCTGTATTGATCAGAACCTGCACTTACTGAAATGTTGTAGCTCTCTCATAAATGCTGTGTCCTTATTCGCTAAGTTAATTCTTATTACTAATTGTACTTTTTTACCCACCCAAACACACATGACCAATTCTCACAAACCTTTAAACACTTAGTCCCTCACACATACTCAAGACATCACCACTACTTTTACCAGCTCTAACAGGGTGAGTTTTTACATTTTCATAGTCTTCTTGCCAATGTATTATTACTCTGTGTGCTCATTGTATTTTCATAAAATATTGTTCTGTCTAGACTATGCATGTGCCGACTGTGTTTGTAGCAAACATTTATTATTACCTTGTGAAGCTAAATCAAAAGGCGATAAAACCAAGTCACTGATAAACCTTTGTGTGGCCCACTCCCTCCTTTTAATTTGTCTATATAATGGATGGGGGCGCTAACCTTTAAAACATAATACTTACTTACTATTGGAAAATAGACTTTTACCATCTCACTATCACCCCAATCATCAAAGCGGCTCAAACATAGACCATAATATTATCATTGTTAAATTCAAATAACCCATCCAAAACATTGGTGACTAATTCTCCGGTTTATAGAAATAAGTTCAGCTAGATAATATTGCATGCGTAGCTACACTAAATTCAATATGAAAAACATTTTATTTACAATTTGTCATAATAACATACCGCTTACTAATCCAAACATTTCCGCACATAATTGTAGCAGTGTAAGTACGCTGACACTGCATGTTTTTGCACCACTTTAGCTAAATCTGACATTTAAAATATCTAGGTCACTTTTGACTGCAATCTAAATTTCGCGACGACTTATTTACCAGCGATTTATAATAATAAGCTCAACAACTCATAGATAATTTATTCCCTGTAAGTATTTACTGTTGTATAGTTACATAGGTTTAGTTTTTAGATAATAATGTTCAAAAATGCTTTTCTCAAAATTGTTAAGAGATTATTTTATATCAGTTTAACTTTAATCTTAAAAATGAACCAATATAATTTTAAACGTAAAGTGATGGCCTGAAACACAGGTTTGTAGTAACCTAGTTCAGGCGGGTCGCTACTTAACATTATAACTCCGATTCATCATAACTTGCACTAGTTAGGCATACCTACAAATATTTTAGTTTTAGTTTATTTTTAAGCAATAAACATATTTGTATGGAAAAACATTTCTAATATAGACTAATGTACTCTTTTTTGTAAACGATATTTAATAAATACATTATTATTATTACATTATTATTATTATAAAATATTTCTTGCTTCCTGGAGTCACTTGAAAAGGTAATGAACTTGGCTAAAGGTACCACCTGCATTATAACCGGCGACATAAACGTTGATATCAGAGTGAATACTACGCACTCAAGAGCTAACGAATATCTTAACCTAACCGCATATAGCGGCTATATATCTGGTCACCACTTTCCTACGAGAAGGCCTGGCTGCCTAGACCATATGCTACTTAAAATCAAGTCACCAGCCCCTGCGTCCTTGTTTGTGATTCTGACATTTCCGACCACGACACAGTAATTATTGGCATTAGCAAAACCTCGAACCCCATGAAGATTCCCAAATACTACAACAAAATTGATTATAAGGCACTTTCAAAAATGATTACGGAGACGGACTGGTCAGACATAACCATTGAGCTAGACGTTAATGATGCAACAAATCGTTTCATCAACATAATGACACAAAAAATTCAAGGTTCTAGCTCAAAATTAAATGTCCGTAGTTCAGAAGCAATGCGTAAGCCGTGGATGACTACAGGTCTACTGAAATGTGTCCGTAAGAGAGACCTACTGTACTACAATGCCAGATAACATCACAACTCAACTGGAATATAAAAGGTACAGAAATTATTGTTACGACATTATCAAAAAAGTCAGTGAAGAATACAATCGAGAAATACTCATAAAAAATAAAGGCAACATTAAGAAACTTTGGCGAAGTGTTACGGAAATTTGTTCTACCAAAAAGACTTCCAAAACAAATGCAGACATTACCATTATTTTGGAGGATCCCGCAGAATCAGTAAACTCCGCCAATGAGTTCTTTAGTACAGTCGGCAAAAACTTGGCTGATGCCATTCTATCAGAGCTAAAAGTTACTGAGAAGCAACTGGCAGACGACATAAAACTGAACAACACTCTCGGAAATTCCTTCTTTCTTACCCCCACTGATCCGAAAGAAATAATAAAAATTATTGATAACCTAAAAACAGGCTCAGCCCCAGGCAATGGTATGATCAATAATGCAATTTTAAAACAGTGTATATTGACTCTTGCCCCTGTATTAGCCCACTTATTTAACCTTAGCATGTCTACCGGTGTCTTTCCAGACTGTCTCAAAATAGCCAATGTTTGCCCTATCTTCAAATCTGGTGACCCACTTCAAGTTACTAACTACAGACCCATCTCCTTGTTATCTTCAGTGTCTAAAATACTTGAAAAACTGGCTAATAACCAGTTGCAACAATATCTGGAGAAACAAAAACTGCTGTCCCATAACCAATATGGTTTTCGTCAAAAAATGTCAACCGAAGAAGCAGTAATAACACTTGTTGACCACATCACTGAAAGGGTAGATTCTGGTCATAAATGCGTTGGTGTGTTCATAGATAAGGCTAAGGTTTTCGACACAGTATCTAGGCTAATACTCCTAAGAAAGTTGGCGTTAATGGGAATACGGGGTTTGGCACAGAACTGGTTTCATTCTTACCTTTCAAACCGACTGCAACGAATTAAAGCTAAAGAAGGTGAAACAATAAGCGAGTATGCTGAAGTCCACTATGATGTACCGCAGGGAAGCGTGCTCGGGCCAACTCTCTTCTTAGTCTACATCAACGACCTCTGTGACTTAGCAATAGAGAATGCAAAGTTACTTACTTTCGCGGATGACACCGCTATTGTATTCCATGGTAAAAATTGGACTGAGGTCTTTGATGCAACTCAGAGGGGTCTAGCTGAAGTAATGGACTGGCTGCAGCGAAATCTACTCACTTTAAATGCTAGCAAGACTAAATACATAGCATTCAAAACATCCAAGAGATGTGAGTCTGAAAAGCCCCTCCAAGTCAAACTCCACTCTTGCAGGAACCCTAGCAGTAATACTTGCCAATGTGTCGAGATCGAACAGGTTGACTATATTAAATACTTTGGCGTCTTGATAGACAACCAATTATCCTGGATCAAACAAATAGATGCTGTCTCTGCAAGGATCCGGAAACTAATGTTCATTTTTAAAAAACTAAGAAACATAGCTGACCACAGTACCCTTAGGTGTGTGTACTTTGCACTATGCTAATCTATCTTAAATTACTGTATAGGGATATGGGGTACAGCAGCAAAGAGCCACTTGATAAAACTTGAACGAACTCAAAGGGGCATCCTCAAGGTTGCTTTTGGAAAGTCTTATCGGTATCCCACTGACAGTCTGTACCAAGAATGCAGCGTTCTTAGGCTAACCCTAAGAACGCTGCATTCTTGGTACAGACAGCACGAAAAGTTGTCTAAACAACTTTTCGTGCTGTCTATAGCATTACGCTTTCATTGACAGGCACTGTTTACCCAAATTAAATCATCAAGATCATGCAGACAGATTATGGTGGTCACGGTGGTCAGGGCTGTTCAGATAAGAGGAATCTTCTAACAATACGCGCCGTGCCCAGAAGTACCGCTTTCTAAATCAAGCCCTTGATCCAGCTGCCCAACGAGAGCCTCAGATGTTGGTCTAGGCTCTAATCGGCAAAATGACTGCTACACTCACATCCTACGTCGTCAACCTCGCAAGCCAAGTCAAGATACTTAATTTGTTTAACTTTCTCAGCTTTCATGAGGTTCTCGTAATGCGGAACCGCTATATCAAAAATCATTGCACGACGCTCTAATCGATCTACCACCACTATGTCAGGCTTATTGGCAACAAATAGTCCTAGGCTGTCTGTGATAATAGATCGATCCCAATATAACGTGATAATTCCATTTTCAAGGAATGCGTCGGGCACATACCTTTGGTACGGTACTTTAGCCATAAGGGTTCATAGATTAATTGATTAGCATTTGTAACAATTTTTGGAGCTGCTGAAGATGTAGATCTATATTATCTTTGCATTGTATAAACTCAATGTGTTAGTATTATATAATTTTTCGTAGCACATACATGTGAGCACTATGTTCTTTAAAGCTACCATTTACGAGGTATACCTCTCATTAACTTGAATATGCCCTGGCGGTTGGGAGAGTCATGCTCACTTGAATGTCTCGCTGCCGGTGGCGCATGTGTTGGATTATTCGGTTCCCTTCAAAATGGTTGAGCTAAATGGTGCCGATCCATGCGTCATGTTCGTGAACGGACGCCGTCGGTTGGGACTGGTCATCTTTTAGCTGCCTTGGTTATTTTAAATTTTGGTTTGAATTGTTATTATAACTATATTTTTCTCTAGACCTTTTTTAACATGCAAGACGTGTTACATTGTTCTCACATTGTACCCTTAGATTCAACATGAATGATGTAACCTAAATTTGTAAAATTTAACTGATTTTAAAAGAGTGTTCATGGAGTTTCTTGCTCGTTCTTCTCCATAGAAACCTACTGTTTGGAACGAACAACTAGCTTCAACTTTCTGACTGACTGACTCTGACAATTCAAAAGTAAATTCAAAAGTAAATGGTTTAATTGAAATAAATGATTTTGAGTTTGAGTTTGAGTTTGAGTTTAGATTCCACAAGACTGTATTTTAGAGCAAGTTGCTGGTGGATAATCCTAGCTACAAGGTTGTGTGTCTATGCAAGTAGCTTCCGTTAGCTAGACGAGTGCACCCAGAGATAGGAAGTCTAATGAGTCCATACGTAGACGCAGAGTAATTATCAGGGCTGGTTTGACTGACTTCAAAAATGTCATCTGTATCACCACTGCTTCGGATTGATTCTCCCGGCCGGTGGTATGCCCGACAAATGTCAACCCTGCTGTCCTTCACAATATACCTCCGGTAGTGGTAGGTCATCGAAATTTCATCCATAATCGCGCAGATTAAACCTTCGGTTTCCCCAAAAGATCACCGAAGCGCAGCCAGTATAGGTACCTATACAGGCGCAAAAAGTCTCATCATCATCACCAGCCGGAAGACGTCCACTGCTGAACAAAGGCCTCCCCCATAGAACGCCACAACGAGCGGAAACCTGCCGCTTGCATCCACCGGTTGCTCGCGACCTTAACGATATCGGCGGTTCATCTGGTGGGAGGCCTACCAACGTTGCGTCTTCCGGTTCGTGGTCGCCACTCGAGAACCTTTCTTCCCCATCGGTTATCGGTTCTTCGAGCTATGTGGCCTGCCCGGTTTAGTAATGTTTGCCATAATTTTAAATGCTATAATTTTATATGTCGTACTTTTATTTGCTATAATTTCATTAGAAATAATGCTTCAGTTGCTATAATCATTAAGTTACGTAAAGTCATTTTCACTAATTTTGTTGGTTATAATCGATCAAGTGTCATAATAATGATGGATTATTTGCTATATTTTTTATTTTTATTAATTTCATTTTCCATAACATTTATTCACCATTTTATTCATTTGTCCATACTAGCACTACAATGCTAGTTCAGTACAACCGCCTGCAATGTTGATGTTATGATCATGTTAACAGATACAGATTTTTTAATCACAAGGAAATCTAAAAATAAACCTTCTCTACCCATTTGCATGAAATTTTAAGACCTAATAATATAACTTTGCAAACATTTTTTTGTTTCTCCTAATTATATTTACGCATAACATTATTTACGCATAACAGCTTACGCATATTTTTTCTAATCATAATAATGATTAAGCATTACATTCTAAAGCATAAATTTATTTACGCATATATATTAAAACATATTTTTACCATGCATACAGCAAGCATGCAAACATGTTAACAAGCATAATAATAATAATAATAACATAGTAAATCGTCGTCATTTTCTTCACCAACATCATCACTATTTTCATCAAACCCATCATCACCACCTTCTTACCTGAATAAAAAATCACTCAATTCATCACCTTCATCATCATTACAATCCGCCATGGATGTTGTGCAGGAGGCTACCTTAGCCAAAGTCACTGCACCCGTCCAAGGTAGAAGGCGCAAACGTATGACCTGGACAAAAGACATGCATATTTTCATCATGCGCCATTATTTCATCATCAGTGAATTAGAATCAAACACAAAAATGTACCTTACATCTTTACATGCACGGCTTATAGCAGAGTTCCCTGAAATGGAAGTAGGAAAACAAAGAATAGGAGACCAACGCCGTGCTATAATTCATCGTGGCTTTCTAACACATCAAGTGATTGAGGATATAAAAGAGGAAGTAAGAGCTCTGCTCCAAAATCAACCACCATCACACATAAACACAACCACAGACCACCCGCAAAGTCGGAGAATGAGATGGTCAGACAAGCTTAACGAAGCCATAATGAGAAGTTATTATCGACTAACAAATCTAGAAACTGACTTAAGCACATATAGGCCGCTATTACACCAAGACATTATTTCTAAATACCCTGAAACTGCCCACCTTACTATACAAAGAATAGCAGACCAACGTAGATCTATTGTTAACAATCACCTTCTATCCACTGAGCAACTGCATAAAATTCGAGAAGAGGTTCGAAATGAACAAGATCCTGATATTACACACACTCCCGAAGACATAACCCAACATACAGAAGAGAACCTAATATTCAATATTACAGACCCGATACAGACAGTTACAAATGAGCTTAACTCAGAGCCGGAACAGACAATAAATTATCTATCCCCAAGCCTTCCCACAGAATTACACCTACAATTAAAAGCAATGTTCGTGGAAACTTTTAATAAATTTAAAGACTCACATCCAACAAGCCGACCATATGTACCCAAACTGAAACCCTCCAAAAAACTAGCATCTATTATAAGTCACCTCAACTCTAGTATACTTTCAGACACATTAACCTCTGACACAGACTTTGATACATTACAAACAACTATCTACAGTGCGGCCTATACTTCAGCCAAATTTAGTGGCGCTAGGATAACAGAAAGAAACAGGATAAATAACACACCACAAAGTGAGCCCTGGTGGCAAAGGCGCCTGCAAGTAAGGATTAATGATCTCAGAGCAAATATTGGAAGACTGACTGAATATACAAGAGGCGTTCGATCACAAGCCTTACAAAAACACATAGTTAAAATAAAACAACAATACAAAATCCACACTCAACACGAAACCTACAACACTGACACGTCTCACTATCTAGACACCCTAAAACAAAAATTGAACACCTTGTCATCTCGATTACAACGATACAAAGAGACAACACTTAGGAAAACACAGAACAAACAATTTTACAACAATGAAAAACTATTGTACGGAATGCTTACACAACAACATATTACGTCACCAGGAAACAACAGCACTTTACCTACCCCTGAATCTTTACATGCATTTTGGTCTAATATCTGGCCAAATCCTATTGATCACGAGCAGAATAAATGGATTGAGGAAGATAGAGAGAGACTGAAGGATATGCCAGAAATGGAATTCGAGCAAATCCATTCAGATCTTCTGAGAGCCGTAATATCGCGAACACACAACTGGAAAGCTGCTGGGTCCGATAACATACACAATTTCTGGTATAAGAAATTCACATGCACTCACACACTATTACTCAAACACATTAACGCCTTCATCCACTCACCTGATACAATGCCACTCTACATCACACAGGGTATAACATACATGCTACCGAAAGATCCATCAGACTCAGCGAACCCTGCTAAATATCTTCCAATTACCTGCCTGCAGAATATCTATAAAATCATCACATCATGTTTAAGTGAATCCATATACAAACACACTCATGAACATCACGTCTTGGTAGAGGAACAAAAAGGTTGCCGGAAACATAGCCAAGGATGTAAAGAACAACTCACGATCGACGCCGTAGCTTCTAAACAAGCAATCAATCAAAAATGCAATATTCATACCATGTACATAGATTACAAAAAAGCATTTTACTCTGTACCACATTCTTGGTTATATATATTTTAAAACATTACAAAATTCATCCTGCTATCACATATTTCCTGGAAAAGATAATGCTAAATTGGAACATTATACTTAAAATATGCACCGATTTCATTCCGATAAAAAGAGGAATATTCCAAGATGATGCATTGAGCCCTCTCTGGTTTTGCCTTGCAATTAATCCACTGTCCAACATGCTTAACAAAAATGATATAGGATTCAAAATTAAACACGAAGCACAACAGACAAGCCTCACTCATCTCATGTATATGGATGATATCAAACTCTTTGGAAGCACACTGAATGAAATACACAAACTTGCCGATGTCACTCAGACATTCTCAAACGATATTCGCATGGAGTTTGGAATAGACAAATGTAAAATCCAATCTGTTAACAAAGGTATAATAGAACCTACCTCATATGAATTAGGAAATCATGATGTTATAGACGCCGTAGACCCAGTTAAAGGATACAAATACCTAGGATACCACCAGTCACAGGAAACTCACCACAAAGATACAAAAAAGATCCTACAACAAAAATTCAAAAATAGACTACATAAAATACTGCACACACATCTTTACGCACGAAACGTTATCAAAGCTATTAACACGTATGCTATCCCCATACTTACCTACTCATTTGGAATTATTCGCTGGACACAAACTGACCTACAGAACCTACAAAGAATAATTAATAGGTACTGCCATGACTAAGCACAGGAAACATCACCCAAGAGCTTGCATTCAAAGATTGACCCTACCTAAGAAAGAGGGCGGTAGAGGACTCATTGACATAACAAATCTACACAACAAACAAATCATATTACTCAGATCATTCTTTCACACTTATTCGCAACAATCAATACTACACAAAGCCATATCCCAAGCAGACACATTCACACCACTCTCTCTTGCGGATCACACCAAACCGATGAAGATAAACACCATACAACAAATAATTGATACATGGACTCAAAAATCACTTCATGGACGTCATCGCCTAAACTTGACCGACCCAAATGTTGACAAGATAGCGTCAAACGCATGGCTAAAGCGAGGCGAGATGTTTTCTGAAACAGAAGGATTTATGCTAGCGATTCAAGATCAGGTTATAGATACAAAAAACTACAGGAAATACATCATCCGTGACAGTAGTTTAAGTAGTGACCATTGCCGTCACTGTCAAACAACCAGAAACCATACAACACATCACAGGCGCATGCTCATCTATTACGCAAACAGATTACAAGCACAGGCACGACCAAGTAGCAGCAATCATACACCAGACACTCGCACATAAATACAATCTCATTACAGAAAAAAATATCATACTATATACCAACCCCAAATCATACTAGATTCACCTACATACAAATTGTACTGGGACAGAACTATACTGACTGACAAGACTATACATCACAACCAACCTGACATCACCCTGCACGATAAGCAAAATAAAATTGTATACCTGATAGATGTAGCTAAACCTAACACACATAATTTAACATCCACACACACAAACAAACTCTCAAAGTACGCAGACTTGACTATAGAATTGAAAACTCAATGGAGAGTTCACACGGTCAAGACTATCCCTATCATAATATCCAGCACCGGCGTCATCCCCAAAACACTTCATACAAGCCTTAAAACACTAGACATTCATCCACTCACATACATACTCCTACAGAAAGCAGTTATACTGAACACATGCAGAATCGTCAGAAAGTTTCTGTCTATAGATTAAATTGCCTAACGCCGCCCGTCTTAGTTGTTTGGCCAAAAGCCCGCAATTTGGACGTAGTTCCCCAAAAATGGAAGAGATTTAAATCTAATCATCATATAACAATAGCAATGTTTAGCGTCTCTGTTCCAGTCAGCCTTGGAATCAGGATCGTTGCCCCAGTTCTTGACGACAGGAATAAGCCACCTGCTCCATAAATCAGGTAGTACTGCGGAACCTGAAAATTATAGACCGATCACATGTTTGCCGACGGTCTATAAAGTTTTTACATCTATTTTGAGAGCGAAAATTAACCAACACATAGACAGTAACGGTATCATGTCTCCCTCTCAAAATGGATGTAGGAATGGGTCCCGCGGTACTAAGGAGCTGCTCCTGATTGACATGGCCATCAGTCAACAGGTTCGCCGATCTCGAAAGAATCTGTCGACATATTGGATAGATTACAAGAAGGCCTATGACTCTGAGCCGCATACATGGCTCATGAGGGTGCTAGAGTTATATAAGATAGATACTACTCTGCGCACCTTCCTGATGTCGTGTATGGGGCAGTGGAGGACGGTCCTTCGCTATCCAGGATGTCGACATATCTAGAGGAATAGTGAACCGATAAGGATTGAGCGGGGTATATTTCAGGGTGACAGTTTGAGTCCACTTTGGTTCTGCTTAGCCTTAAATCCTCTAAGCACACTGCTGGAGAATTCAAGTCTAGGCTATAGATTGAAGAGAGGAGGTCAGGTAATATCTCACCTCCTTTACATGGATGACCTAAAACTCTTTGCCACCAACAGTTCACAGCTGATGGAGCTACTGAAAGTAACAGAAGCTTTCAGTAGCGCCATCAGGATGGAATTTGGCGTGGACAAACGTGCGGTCATGCATGTCAAGCGAGGGAAGATTGTGGAATCTGAGGGAGTTCAGCTTTCGGATTCCATAAACCTTAGATCCCTCTCTTCAATTGAGACCTACAAATATTTGGGTATGGCGGAAGCGTTGGGCATCAATGCTGCTGACATGAAGCAATCGTTGAAGGGGCGCTTCTTTGGCCGCCTGAAGAAAGTATTAAATAGTCTTTTGTCAGGCGGAAATAAGGTGCGCGCTTTCAACGGGTGGGTCATGCCGATCTTGATGTATTCTTTCGGCATACTCAAATGGACTCAAACGGAACTCGATGCCCTGGATAGGAGAGTCCGTACATTGTTGACAGCGTATCGGATGCATCACCCACGGTCATCGGTAATGAGACTGTATATCCCGCGGAAGTGCGGAGGTCGTGGCTTCTTAAATGCTAAGACTCTGCACAACCGTGAGATATACAGTCTCAGGGAATATTTCCTAGGAGCCGACGTGGGGATGCACCGAGATGTAGTTGCAGTGGACAAAGGCCTCACCCCGCTCTCCTTGGCTAAAGAGAACTGGTGCAAGCCTCCTGGTGCATGCTTGAGACTAATGATCACGAGGAGGTTTGGAAGAGAAAGGAGCTTCACGGACGCTTTTTCCGGGCCCTACACGGGCCGGATGTGGATTTCTTAGCGTCCGTATCCTGGCTACGATTCGGTGATCTATTTGGAGAAACCGAAGGTTTTGTGTGTGCAATTATGGAAGAAGTTATTTTGACGAATAATTACCCGAGATTTATTATGAAGGATGGCACGGTTGACATTTGTCGGGCATGTCACCGGCCGGGTGAATCATTCCGTCATATTATCTTTGGATGTTCTCGTCTTGCTAACGAAGAGTACTTGCACAGGCACAACCTTGTGGCCAGGATTATCCATCAGCAACTTGCTCTGAATTACAACCTCGTGGAATCAGAAGTTCCATACTACAGGTATGTGCCCGATCCAGTTCTTGAAAATGGCAATGTCACATTGTACTGGGATCGATCCATCATCACTGACAGGACTATTGTAGCCAATAAGCCTGATATAGTGGTGGTGGATCGATTGGAGAGGCGCGCAATGATTATTGACATAGCTGTTCCTCATGACGATAACCTCATGAAGGCCGAGAAAGACAAGCAGATAAAGTATCTTGACTTGGCCCATGAGGTTGTCGACATGTGGAATGTGGACTCAGCGATCATTGTGCCGATAATTGTTACAGCCAATGGCTTAATTGCCAAGAGCCTCGACCAACATCTAAGGAGGCTCTCGTTAGACGGCTGGATCAAGAGCTTGATTCAGAAGGCAGTACTTCTGGACACGGCCCGCATTGTCAGGAGGTTTCTCTCTCTGGAGCCCTGCTGGCCGGTAGCTTGGACCCTGTTCCCGATACCGGTGAGGTACTATTTTTTTATATTTTTAAATGTTTTTGTTTTTATATGAATATTTAAAAATGTAATTTAATATGTATATAAAATAAATGAATGTGAATAATAATAATTTATTGCAATAAGTATTGGTAGGTACAGCGTTGGTCTTAAAGTTAGTAATTCGGTTCCTAATACAAAGTCAGTTAAGTGACATGCAAAACATATTTTTTATGCTACAAAACAATATGTATGTCCAATGGCATGCTTTAATATTTAAAAAAAATTAAAATATTCATTAATTGTAGTCACATTAATTTAAAACTGATTATTATTTAACATTATTTATAAATACATTTATAGAATAAAAAAAAATTTCCAGTAACCATAATTTTAACCTTATAAAAAATAAATTATTAGTTAGCTCTCTACAGTCTTAAGGACTTTTAATTTTAAGAATGATGGTTTACATGATTCCCATGGTGGAATGCCACAAATGGCTCGAATGCATTTTTATTGTACCCTAAAGGCTTTATGTACGTCTGTTGAGTTGCCCCATAGTATAAGGCCGTATTGTAGAGTCGATGCAACGCAGCCGTGATATGCAGTCAACATCGTACTCAGCGACGAAGTCTTTCGCAGTGTGTAGAGTACATATATACAAATTTGTTTAATTTGTTGCATACCTTTTCTACGTGTGGTTTCCAGGAGAAGTAGCCGTCCAATGCAACTCCCAGAAAAGTAGTTTCCTCTGTCTCTAATAGAGGTTGCCCATTGTAATTAATATTAAGTTTATCTCGCTTACGGCCATAATATGTCGTAAATTGATCAATTTTTGTCTTATTTATATTTACATGCAAATTATTAAAATTTAACCAAGAAATTATTGATTCAATTGTATTATTAATGTCAATTCTGTAATTATCTATGTCAGTATTAATTGGTGATGTCATTATAATCGAAATGTCATCCGCAAACAATGTGCATGAATTAGGTGTGTGTTCAAGAAGATCGTTAACATATAATAGGAATAAAGGGGGTCCCAAAACGGTCCCTTGTGGTACACCCGAGTTGTTGAATCTTGAAAGAGACCTAGTTCCCTCCAGCTCTTTATTCTCAGTCATACTTAGTATCTCAACACATTGCTTTCTGCCCACTAGGTAGGTTACAAACCAACTAAGAGCGGGGCCTCGAATACCATAACGTTCCAATTTTGAGAGTAACAATGTATGAGACACAAAGTCAAAAGCTTTCGACATGTCGAAAAAGACAACAGATACCCGATTTCCTATGTCCACTTCATCAATGATATTTTATACAAGATTGAAGCATGCCAGAGTGGTTGATTTCCTTTTTTGAAACCCGTATTGTTCTTTCTTAATAGTCTGATGTTTTCCAATAAATTCTAAGAGACGGTGTTGCATAGCTTTTTCAAAAACTTTAGAAATTATTGGTATAAGTACACCATACACCATGCATGCAGCAAGCAAGCATGCAGAATGCAACCAAGCTTGCAGCAAGCATGCAGCATGTAACATGCAGCAAGCATGGTTTCTGTTACGGCTCCAACGCTGCGGTGCTCCGGTGGTTTATATTTGACATTCATCTATATAATATATATATAAGGGTGTTCCGTTCGAGGTACCGTACGCGCAACTTATTATTGTCGTTTGCTCCTCAAATATAATGTTAAAATTGCAAGAAAGAACTTATCAGTGTCGTTAAAAGTGTTTATCAGGTGGACATATGTTTCTACTTTAAATCTACAACAAAAAACAAGTGGTTTCGTGTATAATTAATCGAAATTGGACCTAGAATCAATACTAACTTTTTTCGCACTGCCTACAGTGCTAATCTATCCGTGCACGTCGAAAAAACGCGTAAGCGCCTAGTAATACACGGCGGTTACGACCTTCTTCCCGCGAGCTCGAGTCGCCGTAGTAAATCACTACCGTGGGCCTTTATTAGTGTTCTTTTTATTAGTGTGCTGTTCTTAAACTTTGCATAATGTCAAAAACTATACGCACCCCACCTCAGGCACCGGTATCTGCCGAATCCGATGACCATGCATGATGATGATGATGGCATGCTACTCCCCTGATACAAACCTCAGTCAGTTTAAAGACGAGATTTCTCAAATGCTGCGGACTTGGAAAAAAGAACAGGATGCAACACTATCAAAGTTGGTTACTGAAATCGCTGATTTGAATACGCAGTTTTCACAAATTCAGAAGGCAAACTTAGAAATAGAAAAAAATTTCCAAATCGTTAGTGACAAATATGATGATTTTTTAAAGAAAATAGAAGAAATAGAAAAAGAACGGTTAAATTTTCATGAATGCATAAATACATTGGAACAATAAATCTACGATATACAATGTGGTTCACGTTCGTCAAGTATCGAGCTACGTAATATTCCTGAAAAGGAGAAAGAGTCTCACGAAGATTTAAAAAATACATTAATGAGCGTAGGAAAAGTTTTAGAGACAGACATACACCTATCGGAAATACGTGACATATATCGATTGTACGGGAAGACTGGTACCATAAAAACAATAGTAGCTGAATTTACAAAGGTTCACACAAAAGACGCAATTATATCTGCTGCACGTAATTTTAACAAGAATAAAATAAACAATGAAAAGTTGCACACGGAGCATATCGGTATCACAGGACAGCGAACACCTGTTTATGTGGCCGAATATCTCCCACCTGGCGTTAAAAAACTAATCTATCAGGCACGTGAATTTGCCAAGGAAAGGGATTTTATAAGTTCTGCTGGTACAAAGACAAAGGAGGAATAATCTTCTTACGCAAAGATATAGGTAAACCACACTGTTTGATAAAGTCGTAAAAATGTTTGTCTAAATTGAAACTTCAACAATGACTGTTTTTAGTAAACGCACTCACGTTATTGTACCTCACAGTAAATTCACATTATTTATGCCTAAGTTTAAATTTTAATTCCGAAAGCTGCTTCTTTTTGTAATGTTGCACATCTAATTATTTGTATGTAACCAAACACAACACACAATTACTGCTTTAACACTACCTAAATTCACCAACTCTGCTATTATTCTACTACACGCTCACACAAACAGCAAACATATTGCATTAAGACACTCACACTATTATTACACACAGTTTTTATCACACAATAAAACTACATCAATATTTAGAAGTCTGTTGTTTATCTACCGGCCTTCTAGTATTCCTGCAAACTTCTACGTTTACCCATGGTTTGTAAATAATGAATAGTATCACGTTACCACAAAACTTTCACAACAATGGCATATCCCTTCGCGCCCCGCTAAAATCAAAAGAAATAAATGACTACTTTAGATCAAATAAATAAAGATATTGACTCACTTAGTGTATCATCTTCATACACTTGTCATTCAGACAAATGCGCTCAAATATTAGGCACTAAAAACAAACGTTCTCTAAAGTTTATTCATATGAACATACGCAGCATTAATAAGAATTTTGACGGCTTTCAAGTACTTCTAGCAAATATCAAGATAGACTACGATATCATCCTCCTATCTAAATGCTGGTTAAAAAGAGATCACCCCCTACCAGTTTTGGATGGATACACAACCTTTTCCACAAAATTGGTTAAAAATCAGAACGATGGTATCGTCCTCTACGTTAAAAATAACATTACATGCTCAGTAAGTGAACCCAACTTCATTGATGGAAATTGTCTTATATGTAAAATCAATAATAATATAGCCCTTGTTGGCATATACAGATCTCCGTCCTACAAAAATGTTGACAATTTCATAAATAGTCTTGACAGTGTGCTCGCTTCATTAAAACCCTACTCAAATATCATTTTAGCAGGAGATGTCAATATTGATATTAGAACTGTATCTAATAGTAACCGACAATCTAACGATTATTTGACCCTTGCGGCTACTCACTGTCTTCTGCCTACGCATTCGTTTCCAACTAGGCTAGAGAACTGCTTGGACCATATCTTGCTCAAAATTAATTACAAGGCCACAACTATAGTAATAGAAGCAACTGTAACAGACCATTACGCAGTGATGGTAAATCTGAACCTCTCCAACGTTGATCATATACATAGCGCTTGTAAAACAGTTGTAGATTACGCGGCAATCGAAAATACGATAAAAAGTACAGATTTCGGGGAGGTATTATTGTCTGGGGATGCAAACCATGCATGTAATAAATTTATCGGTATACTTTCACCCATAATCAAACTTCATACCAAAGTTTTAAGTATTCCCTCAAAAAATCGCACTCTGAGACCATGGATTACACTGGGCCTATTGCGATGTATACGTAACCGTGACCAAATGCACAGTAAACTACGCAAGTCACCAGAAAATATGATTTTAAAAACTACGTACGTGCGTTATCGTAATTTTTGCAATGGGTTGCTTCGTAGACTTAAAATTGCGTATGAACAAGCTGACTTTTCAAAGGCCAAAAACAACCCAAAAGCCACCTGGGATGTTATCCGGAAAATCACACAACGGGGCAAACGAATAGCAGACGAATTACTTAAGACCCGAAATAGCCCAGAACAATCAGTAAACTCTGACAATTCTTTCTTTGCTGGGATTGGAAGGGATTTGGACAATAAGCTGACGTCTTTGGACCCTATCGATAATGGACTTGGAGCTACAGATGATACCTTGTCACCGGCTAACTCATTAGTCATACTTCCTGTTGAAGAAGCTGAAATAGAACGCATTATAATGCACCTGCGGGACGACTGTGCTGTGGGTCGGGATGCAATCTCTCCGCGAATCCTAAAAGCATCTCGTTCTATAATAGTGCCACTGGTCACGCATATCTGTAACCTGTCAATAAATACTGGCGTATTTCCTTCAGCTCCCAAAAAAGCAGTAGTCACCCCTGTGTACAAGAGTGGTAACAGAGACAGTATAAACAATTACAGGCCTATATCGGTACTCCCAACAATTTCAAAAATTTTGGAAAGAGTTTTAAATAATAATTTAGTAAATTTCTTGGAACGCTTCCATATTGTTGCAAAAAACCAATTCGGGTTCCGAGCAGGGGTGTCCAGTGACGATGCTTTGATAAGTCTATCTGACTCTATAGTTAAGAATATTGACAATAAGCGCAAATGTATTGGAATATTTTTGGATTTGTCAAAGGCCTTTGACACTGTCTCTGTGCCCACTCTTGTTTCGAAGCTGGCAGATGCTGGAGTAAGAGGAAAAGCCTTGGATATATTTGCAGATTATCTAACTGGTCGCATGCAATGTGTGAAAATAGGTTAATTCATTAGCGGGGAAGAATCGTTGGTTTATGGCGTGCCGCAGGGCAGTATTTTGGGGCCAATTCTTTTCCAAACCTATGTGAATAGGTTGGGTTGGTGTAGGGTAGATAAATAGGCAGGTAAGTAGGTAGATAACGACAGGACAACGTCTGTCGGGTCAGCTAGTTAAGTATATTTGTAAGAAAATATAAGGAAAACAATATGATCATGGATGACATGTAAGTCACATGTCACATTATATACTATACCGTCCTGTCTGCACCTGTTGTCGTCTTCCGAGCATCCTCCTTCACTAAAGCCCTCCTGCATACCATCCTTTATATCATCCTTTATATCATCCTTCATAATATCTAATAAATCTTACCTTCTTTAAAGTGTGTTTTAGGTTGGTC
Organism: Charanyca ferruginea; assembly: GCA_947361185.1. NCBI lineage: Eukaryota > Metazoa > Arthropoda > Insecta > Lepidoptera > Noctuidae > Charanyca > Charanyca ferruginea. Next base: position 22,039,059 of record OX376075.1, on the reverse strand, counting down.
TTTTTTATATTAATTTGTATTTTTAACCGACTTCAAAAAGGAGGAGGTTATCAATTCGAATGTTTATATAGGGTGACTGGTAATTAGTATACGATACTTAAACACGTGATTGTGTTCAAGATAACAAACCACTTTCCCGAAGAAAAAATGTTTTTTGTACTGGTTCACTTTAGGTCACAGGCGTGCGCGCGCGTAAATTTCATACGGCTGTTGTGTTATTGTGATAAAAGAGAACCAGTACAAAAAACATTTTTTCTTCGGGAAAATTGTTTGTTATCATGAACACAATCACGTGTTTAAGTATCGTACACTAATTACCAGTCACCCTATATATATATATATATATATATTTTTATGTATGTTCGGGCATAACTCTGTCATATATAGACGGATTTGCAAAATTCTTTTTTTGTTCGAAAGGGGTTTATTCCGAAAAGGTCCCATAAATTTTTTATCATAATTGGTACAGCCCTTTTTGAGAAAATAAACAAATTAAAAAAAAAATACTTAGACGACGTTTTAGTTTCTTCAATCACTGGAGGACTTACAATCTCTTTTAAGTGAGTTGCAGTTTCTTAATGGATTTGGATGTTAAGGCAACACTAAAAAGAGAAAAATATAAAGTATTTTCAAAAAAAAGATAACCGCCTTCTAAAACTAAAAAGTGATAAATAACTTTAGCACAGAACACACATTACTTTACTTTAGCTAGCTGTGAGTACCAGCATAATTACTGGACTATCTAAACTTAAGGCTTGTAATCATGCCAATAACCTTGAGCATTAAACTAGTTTAATATACTTTATAAATGTAACTATATCTACAAATTTTGTTCTTACTTTTAATAATTCAACAAAAAAATTAGGTACGTATCCGCTTTTTCTTAGGCTCATTGTCACCAGCCATTTTGATAGCGAAGACAGTGTAGGAGATAATGATTATAGTCCCAGTCTATCTTCTTCGGATTCCGATATTGGATATGGGCAAAAAAGGGATAAATAGAAACGTTTTTCAACCGACTTCAAAAAAGAAGGAGGTTCTCAATTCGACTGTATGTTGTTTTTTTTTATCAATTGATAGGCATACGTTTGACCACTATCTCACCTGATGAGAAACGATGATGCGGTCTAAGTTAGAGCACGCTTGCCTAGAAGTAACCTATTCACTCTTGACTCAAAGACTCCCAGGTTGTAGCTATCAGGAAACACAGACTCAGGCAGGGAATTCCACTCCTTAGCAGTACGCACAATGAATGTGTTCCCAAAACGTTTTGTGCGTGTGGGTGGGATGTCCACCGTGTACCGGTGGCGCATCGCCGTACGTCTTGTGGTCCGATGATGAAACGGGCTCGGCGGAATTAAATTATGCAATTCTGTCGCACACTCCCCAAAATGCAACCGATAGAAAACCGGCAGGCCAGTAACTCGGCGTCGATGCTCAAGACTTTGGAGCTTTGACTCGACGAGCCAATCATTGCCAATGATCCTCTTGGCTCGTTTTTCAATTGACTCCAGGGCATCCAGCTGGTACCTGGCAGATCCGTCCCAAAGATGAGAGCAGTACTCCATACACGATCTAACTTGCGCTTGATAAAGTTTAAGCAGCTGTTCCGACGTAAAGTCTCACCTTTGCTATAATTCCCAACTTTTTGGCAGCCACTTGAGCCTTTGCCTCTATGAAAGGGCCAAAATTGAGGGTAGATGTTAACGTAACACCAAGAAGCTCAAGTCGGTCAGTTATCGGCACGGTTACACCTCGGAAAGATGGAGCTGGGTGGAATTGGCTCCTTTTAGCGGAAAAGAGACACGTTTGGGTCTTAGCAGCATTGAACTTGACCAGATTGGCATCGCCCCATTCAGAGACAGCCTGTAAGGCCAAGTTCAAGCGCTCAACCATTGCTTCCCGGAGAGACTGGATCTGCGACCCACCAGCTCGTGCGTCGGACACGTATCTCTCAGCGACAGTGCTGTCGTCTGCATACCCAAAGGTACCGGGTTTTAGAAGATCATTACTATGCAGCAGGAACAATGTTGCCGAGAGCACCGACCCCTGAAGAATCTCGGCATAATATCCAGCAGTCCGGACGAGCAGCTATCTATGATCTGCAAACATTAGCTGTTTGGATACCTGAACAGTTCCATGACTATTATTATATTTCTAAAAACCTACCACACCAAGAAGAAGCATGTGATTTTCCAGAGAATAATGAAGAGAGATTTGTTTCGATATTATTATTATTTTAAATCGTTCTAAGAATATTTTTTAAATGTTTTGGTTTTTGTTATTTGGTGTAGTTGTGATCTCAAACCTGTTGTGTCAACACTAGAATAGCAGGTACTTATTATGTAGTTATTATTTTTTTACAGCTAACTAGTTGTACAATTTAGTTTTTTTCTCTTTGAGTTTTTGTTGCTTGAGAGCTCTCTTTTATTAGAAAAACTGATTAAGATTGATTGATTGATTCCGATCATCAATCAAACTGATATAGTAAAATAATAATTTCATTTATATCCCCTACCTACTCCAGTGGAATTATTAGATTTAAGAGGCTAAAAGGACTTATTTAACAATAGACTGTATACCAATCAAATAAACTTAGAGCCAAAGAGTCTGATCTGGGGCGAATTAAGGCTTTATATTCGACGATATTTAAAGTATTTTCAGGTTTAGACGAGTCAAATAGTATTATAATTAGATAAGTCCTATATATCATTTTTTTTTTGAGAATGTAAAGTCCGATTTAGACATACGTAACAAAATTCGCAATTAAAAAGATCACTGCCCCGAACCATAAAGTCTGATGTTAACATAAATAATGTATAATTTTTATGCGCGTTATTTTTTTTGTTAAACAAATAGTCGGATGTAAACATCATCCAGTATATTTATGAACCTAAATAGTGAATATTACGAGCCATACGGTCTGATTTCAACATAATAGATCCATTTACATAAGATTCTTAGAGGCATATGGTATTTAGTTTATGTGGAACTTTTTCACTGTAGATCGTCCTTAAAAAATGGGTCTGATGTACCTACCCTCGGATATAAAAATAAGGTTCCTTCCGGATTTATTAGGAAAACCGGCATAAAAACTGGCAACGTCTATTCTCAAATAACCAAGCATAAACAGTGACGGCCTTGTACTCGGAAATCTTCAAAATTACAAAACAAAAAAATATTTTAAATGTTTATTTTTGCTCTCCTGTAAAATTGCAAAAATGGATATCAGACCAAATGGCTCTGATGTCGAGATTTGTGGACGAGTGCGGGGGTGATGTAGACGCAGTCTTTAATCGGACGTATTTTTAATTTATTGTTATAAAAATAATACATATCTGTAAAAAGTAACAAAACCAAATCATTTTCCTTTGTATTGCAAAGCAGTATATATTTTTTGTTATACTCTTTTGATAAGAAATTATAGAGTTAAATGGTTTCATCTCAATGATTTGGAGGTGATTTGACATTTTTTTTTCTTATTATGTGATACCGATAGAAAAATTGTGACTAAACCAAATTACGTATCATATCGTGTAGATTAATAACAATTTTTTTCAGATGAAATTCTCTGTAAATCCCGAAGAAAAGTTGCTTCATCTGCATGCTTCTTTCAAGCTTTTTTCGAGAGAGCAGCCTTAAATAAAAATCTCCTTAATTTTTTTTCTAAAAAGATCGTCATTTAATTCGATCCTAAGTACCTACGTGTTAAACATATTTTTCTAAATCCAATTTTATATTTGTCTTTATCGACCATTTCCTATGTATTTCTAAAAGTAACTACAAAACAGAACATAATTATACCTACTTAAAATAAGTATCATTTATCTGTCATTACTCACTAAGTAGGTACATAGGTACGCACTTTTTCATAATAGGTACCTAATTGTCAGGAAATGAGAAGTTAAGGGTTAATATTTGGCCTTTCGCAGTTTAAAATGAAATCAGTCTGAAATAAATACCTACTGACTAACACTTAGTAAAAAGTTGTTTGTTTATTATTAGCAACACAAACATATTCTCAGTAGCAGCCCTGAGCCTAAAGCTGTGCGCAGTTGATGGCATTAGACTCAAAACTAAGTTTAAAAAAACAACGTTAGTAGTATTATAATTATTAGATATTATACGCAGATTAGGGACCTGAGCAATTAGCATATTTTTATTAGATATTTTTATTTAATTTGGGGCACATAACCTCAATGTCTATGTTACCTTTTTTTTACTTTTTCTTCAGTGGTGGAAAATCCTCATGTATGTCCTCCGCCCTGACTAAAAACCATCCCGGTGTTCCATCTCACACCTACGTCGGGGGTCGCGGGAACTAGAGATACTTCCGCAATCTCCGACTGGTCGAAGTGGCCCGCTGGTCTACACACACAGTGGCCACTTCTCGGGTCAGGGGGGCAGTGAGGTGTTAGGCTCCCCCACGGGTCCTGACGTATGTGGGTGCGACACCCTGTTTATGCGACACAGGTACTTTACTTCCCGAAGCAACCATCCCCGAGAGCACCTGCGTCACCCAAAACGACAGGGAGCCGTGCCTCCTTCCAAGCCAACGCTCGAGCACTGGCCGGACCGCTTCGATGATGGCAAGGCGGTAGGGCGCGAAAGCCTGTCCCGCCATTCCGCCACCAGGACCTCGCGAAGCTGAGACCGACGCAGTTCCACGTGTCGCTGCATCGGTCGCTCGCCCCGCACCCGCGCTTCCTTGCGTCACCGGTAGAGTGACGCGAGTACCTTACCGATGTCCCAGGGCGGGATGTCTATGCTACCTCGGCTTACAGATTATGTAGCACTGCCTTTAGAAAATGGTACCTACATTGCAGTAAAAACGGCCTTCAGTGAACGGGAAACCGTTCGGAACGAATAGTATCGACATGATTTGCCAACCAAATGCATACTGAAAACATCACAACATTATCATCATCTTTTCCTTATCTGTGAGCCATTTCGTTTGCAATTTTTAATTCCAAATTACCTTTCATCGAAATATAGCTATTACAAACAAATATTACCCCACCATACAGCACATATTATACAGGATGTCCAGTAAATAGCACGACATACTGCAGGGGGTGATAGCTTGGGTCAATACCTGCCAAAACAACGCAATATTATGTTCAGCAAAATCTGAATCTCGGAAACGGATTCAACGATTTTCATGAAATTAAGTATGCAGGGGGTACCGGGGGCGATAAATCGATATAAATAGGTTTCAATTTTAAAAACCATGATTTACCAAAATAAAAGTACCGAGCAAAGCGGTCGCCCCGGTACTTAAATAAAGCCCACTCATTAAAACTAACATTTTTACTATAATATTATTTCTTTATCCGATTCTATTTGCAACAGTTTAATTTAATGTTAACAATTTTCTGGGAATTTCTCGAAAGCAACCTTAATTAAGGTCGGCCTTGCACTAACGACTCAATCCAACGATATAAAATTACTGATCCGTGTAAATAAATCACCTGATACGAGTTAATGAACATTAACTAGGTATAGTCTATAATAATAATAATTTATTTAAATTGACAACAAAGGTCCACTGGTTAGTAAACAACTTATGACCTAAGGGTTAGTATTTAATAATAATACCACAATTTACATTTACCCCTGCCGCACGAGCAACCTGACAGCATGTTGGAATATAAGTGCATCATGCTGCTCGGCTATGGCTTTCAAAATGCTGTTGCTGCTCGCCCTTACTCTGCTTTATAAAGGATGCGGTCTTATTTCTTAAAATGGCGTAAAAGTCGTCAGTTCGTGCAACAGCAAACATACTAGACGCGCTGCGAACCTATTATTCACCGCAAAAGTTCAGCGGCAGCCCTGCTTGTCATTTGTTCATTGATCGTTCGTTGACCACTTGTCATAACCTGACTGCCTAAATTCTAACTGTGTAAACACCTACACCTTTTTTAGCCGGGAAGAGTCCGGCACTGGCCAGACTGCTTCAAAAATTATGAGACAGTCTGGGCGTCCAAGAGGATTTCCCACTCCTGCCTCAAAAAAAAAACTCTTAAGCACGGAATGATTTTAGTTTTGGAAGTCGGTGGCTTTGTTCTGTTTGTTGTTTTGTATTGCCAGCTTTTTGTTTTCCACTTTTTAGTACCTCCTTATCATCGGAAAAACTAAAACGTCATCTATGCACATTCTTTTTGGGTTTTTGTTGTTTTTTTAAAAAAAGCGCTGAATCAGTTTCGTATATCGTTAATCAATTTTATATGGGTCTCCCCTGAAACATACCCTATCTATAAACAAAAATATTATTATAATCTAATAATTTAGGTACATTAGCCGTAGAAATCGCGTAACGAACATACCTACAAAAAAAACAGTCGGATTGATATCGGTTGAAAAATGAGTACCATGTCGTCGTCGTTACATTATGATAAACAATTATTCAAATCTTTTCCTACATATTATTAAATGCATTGTCCTGAATTACTGACTGACGGATCAACGCCAGTCTAAACCGCTGATTGTAGAAATCTGAAACTTGGAGGGTGTGTTCTTTACATGAAACTTGTGGGCCCGGCGTACGTTGTCCTGCCCTGAAAATCGTTACAAAAATCTAGGTCTAGCCTACCCTACTCCACCTACCTACCTACGTACCCTATCTACCTACCTACATACCTACCCCCTACCCCTACATACCTACCCTACCTACATACCTACCCTACCTACCTACCTACCCTATCAATCTACCAATTAATTGATATACCTCTTCACTGCGGAGAGCCACCTTGCCGTTCTTTCTATGATGGTTCTACTTTTTGATTATTATGCATATAAAATAATAATAATAATATGTGGGGACATTTTCACACACGGCCATCTGACCCCAAACTAGGGAGACCCTGTACTATGGATGTCAGACAGCTGATATACATACACAAATACTTTTTTTTTTTGTAAATACATACATATATAGACTAGCTTCTGCCCGCGACTTCGTTCGCGTGGAAGCCGTAAACAATTACTACTTGAGGACTCAATAGCAATATTATAAATTTCACTGACAGACAGTGTATAGCTTGGTCTATTCTAGAAGCACGAAACTTTGCTAAGGAAAGATGTATGATTTCCGAGTTAAGGGAGACGAAAGTTTGTATGAAAATTTGTCTTTTATGCCGATAGGATATTCTGTCATGCTCACGGTTAATGTACTAAAAGCTGACTCTTTACTAAAAAAATGATTATTTTAAGGTAAGAGTACGTATATTGCATGATTTAAAAACGATTTGTTCTTTGTCGTTTTTTTTTAATATACTGTATGCAAATATACTTTTTCATCCCACCATCTCGGAAAGAGTATTTTTAATCTTCAATATCTGAGTGGAAAAGCCGTTTTTATTCTCTAGAGGATAAAGTAAATTTATCTTCAATATCTGAGTGGAAAAGCCGTTTTTATTCTCTAGAGGATAAAGTAAATTGAATTTAGAACATCGTGTGCACTAAGTTTGTGAATTAAAAAAAAACATTAAACCTATTTACTGCTACCTCTATGGTGCCGAATATATCATACAACTTTTTTTTAATTTGTTAAAAACTCAGACTTTGTAATAGTTATTTGTTATACAAGAGTGCAAAGTTGCTTTTTAACCGCGTGTTCAATTTTGATGACCGAGCAAGCGAAGGATTCTAAAATTGAATCACGAGCGCAGCGAGTGATTCAAAATTAGAATCCTGAGCGTTAGCGAGGGAATCAAAAGAGCACGAGGTGAAAAATCTTTGCACTCGAGTGCAACACGTAACTTTTCATTCCACCTCAGCGAGGAAATGACTAAATGCAAAAAAAAAAACGTTTACAAAGTCTGAGTTTTTAACAAATTAAAAAAAAGTTGTATGATATATTCGGCACCATAGAGGTAGCAGTAAATAGGTTTAATGTTTTTTTTTAATTCACAAACTTAGTGCACACGATGTTCTAAATTGAATTTACTTTATCCTCTAGAGAATAAAAACGGCTTTTCCACTCAGATATTGAAGATAAATTTACTTTATCCTCTAGAGAATAAAAACGGCTTTTCCACTCAGATATTGAAGATTAAAAATACTCTTTCCGAGATGGTGGGATGAAAACGTTTTTTTTTTTGCATTTAGTCATTTCCTCGCTGAGGTGGAATGAAAAGTTACGTGTTGCACTCGAGTGCAAAGATTTTTCACCTCGTGCTCTTTTGATTCCCTCGCTAACGCTCAGGATTCTAATTTTGAATCACTCGCTGCGCTCGTGATTCAATTTTAGAATCCTTCGCTTGCTCGGTCATCAAAATTGAACACGCGGTTAAAAAGCAACTTTGCACTCTTGTATAACAAATAACTATTATATACCTACAGGTATATACGTAAACAACAAATGTTGATATTCCTAACCTAAAAATGTTTGAAAAGAAGAAAAAACATTAAGGAAGCTTAGCTATATATTTATAAAACTTCTCTGTAAACTACGTTTGTAGTGTTGCCGTTAGTTAAAATGTACAGAGAGTCAGAACTGGTGACGCGAGAGCAAGCGACGTACAGTTGACCGTGGGAAAAGCATGGTCCTGAGATCGACAACCGCAGCATTCAGTGTGGCAAACACCGATCGACCTGAGACTGGTTTATAGTCATGCCAAAGCACACGCTCACAGAGAACTGAACACGCTTGAACTGGAAGGGATAATTGTGGGGATTTAGCGGTATACGTGGTATAAACACTCTCGCCAACGCCACGATCTGTCACAATTTCAGCTTCGATGATCTTCTGCAGACAGACGACTTCAAGCCGGTTCCCGTTACACAACTTTAGCAGAGTTTAATTCCAAATAATATAGGTACACCGACCTTCAGCTGGATGACGTGCGCTGGAAGTCAACTTGCCGTAAGCGAATTCTATTCTAAATTCTACGGGGTAATGTGTGGCGTCCCCTTGCTCGACTACAGTGTTTATTGAGATGTATAATATTATTTCTCTCCCTTCAATTTGAGAGAAATAAAATGCTTTTATCGATCACTGCAGCTTGATCATTTTTGGGCTTGTTCACACACCCAAATTCTCGGTGCGGTATTTGACTTATGTCGCCATACACCAGATGAATCAGTTCTTCTATTGTAGATACTACACTACTAAGAGACTCTGTTATTCACCTGCCCTCTTCCTATTGGTAGAGAGTCTTCACCAACTTTTAAATGAACATCGGAGAATTCTTGAACACGTGAATTGCCGCCAAGCTGAGCGCGTATATTGATGGTCAAGCGCGATTTATAAACGTGACCATAGAATTGATCGTTTCAATAATGCATTTACCTCGTCAGCCATAGTTCCTCGCGCCACCAAAGGCACCGTCTGCCGGAAATCGCCACCGGGAATACCCATCATGTCTGTCAGGCATTGCTCTCTTAATAGATGGGAATTTTAAACACGGCGTCCGCTGTTTTACCCCAAAAAAAAAAAAAAGACGGTGTATTCCCGATTTCCACGATTTTGATGTGCCAGTAACCCAAATTCGACCACTGGAATGCCGCCGATCTAAACGACCACGTTTTGAAGAGAAGTTAGACAATTGTTTAGAATACGTTTATCATTGTGTTCAATGTCACCTTTAGTAGTTTATCTCAAAACTCGCAAGAAGTATTTAATAATAATGTGAACAGATTTGGACAGATGATGCCGATATTTCTCCCACAAAAGTACTGGGTTTGCAATTTCACAAAACAAACAAATAAATGTCTGACGGTCTGACGATTGGGAATTTTCGAAAATTTTTGAGTGTTTCTCATCGCCACTCTATTTTACCAAAATCATTTTGTAATCCTTTAGTTTAATGTATTAAAAATTACATGTAATTCTTCTGCAGCATATTGAAATAATATTTATTTTGAGTTGAGTTTTCAAACATGACATGTGTCAGAATAAAATGTATTTAAATCAAAAGCACTAAGGAGTATTGATATCAACTTCGATGTAAATCACCCTCAAAATAACTATCTACCCATTTTTAACTCCGTTAGTTGGTGAATTTCTATAAAATACGAAATCCATCCTCCATCAATTCTGTCAAAGAATGTTTATGCGAAATTTGAAGTAGATTGGACCAAGGAATCACGTTGTCCCATACAAACTTTGCCCCTGTTTGTAACCCCTTAGGGGTAGAATTTTGAAAAATCCTTTCTTAGTGGATGCCTACGTCATACAAAGAACACACCATCCAAGTTTCAGGTCTCTACGATCAGCGGTTTAGGCTGTGCGTTGATACATCAGTCAGTCACCTTTGCCTTTTATATATATAGATAAACAACACCCAGATACAAGGCAAACACAAGTGCTCATCACACAAATGTTTACCCAGAGCGGGAATCGAACCCGCAACACGCTGCGCAGCAGTCGATCGCTCAGCCACTGAGCCAAAGATGACAAAATTACGAGCTTTGAATGTATGATAAATGAGTGTATGCCAAACAATTTTCTGCGGTTTATACGAATGGTTTATGCGTTTTATACGAATAATTAATAATTAAATAATTATTCGTATAAATTCATTACATGCATGTATTATAACTGAATAAAATAATTAATTGTGAACAAGCATGCAAGGTGTATGCTTGTTTACAACTAATTCTTTTAATTAACTAGTTTTTACACCTTGCATGCAGCAAGCATGCAAGCAAGCATACAAGCAAGCAGCATGCAAGCAAGCATGCAGCATGCAAGCGAGCAAGCATGCAACATACAGCAGGCATGGTTTCTGTCACGGTTCCGTCGCTGCGGGGCACCGGCGCACGGTGGGCTGAAATCAAGCTTTCATAGACTAAAATTCACTAAAATTTATGAGCAATTTTAAAAAAAATAATAACGGATTGGCGATCTACCACTAAATACAAGACATCTTCTGCGATTTTTGTATATAACTAATATTTTTAAAGTTATAACGATTTGAATTTATTTTTGTATGGAAAAAATTGATTTTATATGAATAACTTTAAATTTTCAAGAGTTCTCAAAAAACGGCTTTCGGTATTCGATTGTGCTATTTTTAGGCAAATTATCCGATATATCACTTGCTTCGATTTTCTTCGATTTTGGAGAAAATTGTTTTTCATTCCCTTTCCACACCACCCTTGAGGTAGAGAACTAAGCGCGATTTTTTATCAGTGGTGTCCCCAGAAGGCCTAATCCACTCATACGCACACTCTTACTCATACACGCACTCACAAAATGATCACTTAGACAATTTCATCAGATTCTGATTTAGATTCGTTCTCTAATTCAAATTCTAATTGTAATTGTATAGATATGTAATATAATGCAAGAAAATAATAATAGTTGTATGTCATTATTGGCAAAGCATAGCGCACTATTTAAATGTTTAAGATCTTTTTTATATATATACCTATGTTTAACAAACAAATAAACTATTCTATTCTATTCTATTCTATTCTATTCTATTCTATTCCATATAAATGTTCCACATTTACAAATTCTATATTTTCCCGCTCATCATCTTCAAATGTCGGAGATAACAGAAGCATGGCTTTCGCTTCTTCTGAAAATGGTTTGTGTTAATATATAAGGATCTGAACTAATTATTAAATTATTCAAAATACCCTCATTATTAGCTCTTTTGCAGAATTTTCTTGAATGGTGTTGGCGATATCGCCTAAAGTCTTTATTTCTAGATTCAGCCGCTTCTTCCGATAACTTTCCAATCGGAATTAATCCCAAGTTTTCAATGATAGCTGCTCCATGAACAAGAACTTTAGGCACACTGGAGGACATGTGATACCACTCATATAAATCTACGTATAGTTTTATGGTGGCTTCCGTATATTCTTTAAACTTCACTGTGCAGATCTTATGACCTGAAGATATTGTTTCTAAAATGATTGAAAACCGTTTTATTAGGTTTTTATCGACACCAGTAATTGCAGCAGCAATCTCTGTATTTGAGAAAAATCTTCGAGCGGTATTCCCGTCATTAGTAGTTCCATGTCCTTGCTTTACAACATCTATTAAAATGCCTGTTTGATTTTTAAAAGCTTTCTGATTGCTTTTTTTCTATTTTCCATCAAAACTTTGTTTTCACCTTCTGCAACCCATGTATTGAAATTCACTCTATAGGCTATATGAAGAATGCATTCCATAAAACGTATCCATATATCGACGGGTCCTACGTATACTGTGATGCAACCCGCAAAACAACGAAAACCATTTTATTTTATCAAAAGCCTTAAAATTACCTATATTTAATATCCTGTAAAAATTATACAAAAATATCAAATAATTTCAAAGATACAAACTTGTGAACTGATGTAAGTGACATCATTTTAAAATACACGACTACCTACACTCGTGTAAGTTACTTGCACCACTGTAGGTCGTCGTGTACGGCGCGACGCGTTGGTGCAAGTGAACTTTATACCAGTATGCGCGCGTCGACGTTGTAGAGAGCACATCAAAGACTGGTACAACTGCGATGCGTCTTAGATTACTTATTAAATTTTTACAAATGTATTCGGATTTTATTTGTGTTAAGTAACTGCTTTGTTGGTCTCTTGTATTGTAGTAAAAAATAAAAAACAATGAAGCGTTTACGAGGTCAATTAATGATCAATCGAGATCTATAAATATTTGGGTATGGCAGAAGCGTTGGGCATCAATGGTGCTGACATGAAGCAATGTTGAAGGACTGCTTCTTTGGCCGCCTGAAGAAAGTATTCAGTAGTCGTTTGTCAGGGGAAAATAAGGTGCGCGCCTTCAACGGGTGGGTCCTGCCGATTCTGATGTACTCTTTCGGCATACTCAAATGAACTAATCGGAACTCGTTGCCCTGGATAGGAGAGTCCGTACATTTGTTGACAGCATATCGTATGCATCACCCACGATCATAGGTGATGAGACGATACTTCCGTTCCGCGGAAGCGTGGAAGTCGTGGCTTCTCAAATGCTAAGACCCTCCACAACTGGGAGATATGCAGTCTCAGTGAACTTCGTAAGGCCAAGAAAGATAAGCAGATTAAGTATTTTGACTTGGTTCACGAGTTTGTCGACACAGTTGACATGTGGGATGTGGACTCAGCGATCATTGTGCCGATAGCTGTTACGGTCAATGGCTTAATTGCCAAGAGCCTCGACCAACATTTAAGGATGCCCTCGTTAGGTGGCTGGATCAAGGGCCTGATTCAGAAGGCAGTGCTTCTGGACACGGCCCGCGTTGTCAGTAGGTTTCTCTCTTTGGAGCCCTGAACTTCCAGTAGCTTGGACCCTGTACCCGATACCGGTGGGGTACTGTTTTTTTATATTTTTATTTGTATAATAATAATTTATAATAATAATGAACAACAGTTCCTACTTAAGTAAATAAGAATTTAATTGTACCAAAATAAATTAACATTACAATAATATCACCTATTTGCATAGGTCTGGCAGGCTTACTATTTGAAATAAAACTTTTATTTTGACGGGCCTGTTGGTCTAGTGGTCACTGACCCTGACTGCTAAGCCGGAGGTCGTGGGTTCGATTCCCACCCAGGACAAACTTTGTGTGATGAGCATGATTGTTTGTTCTGTGTCTGGGTGTTTATCTATAATATGTATGTATTTATAAATTATATAAGTATGTATATCAGTTGTCTGGTTACCATAACACAAGCTCTGCTTAGCTTGGGACCAGATGACCGTGTGTGAGTTGTCCCAAGATATTTATTTATTTATTTTTATTTATTTATTTTGTTATTTTAAATATTTTTATATAATTTACTGTAATACCCATTCAAATATTTTAAGTTAATCTAATATAAAACAAAATAGAAAACTGATGCAAGTTGTTGTCCAGTACTAAGTTAACTGTTACAAGTGTTTAAAGTCTTAAATAAAAATGTCTTTGTTAATAGTATAAGCTTATTATTAAATAATAGACAAAATAATGCATGTAAAAAAGGTAATATTTGGGGAGTTCCCATAAATAAATATATAAGTAAGTACACTGTAAACTGGTACAAGTAGTCAATTATACCAGTTTACCGGTTCTGCCACAGCACAAAAAACAAACTACATCAATGTAAGTGATGCTATTTTCTAAAGTATAAAAAAATAAGAAAACCTAATAACGCAGTCTTTTTCATATGACATTCAAATATAACATTTCCAGATTTCAAATAATTCTATAAATGTATGTTAAAGTTACAAGCCATAGAACCTTTAAACCGCTATCCTGCACAATTGTGTTTTTGCACTTACACTAGTATACGTAGGACCCGTCGATATGTAGCGATGATAAACCATGTTTGTACAAGTCGGTAAAAATGTTGTTAGTCAATAACAAAGATAAGTTATTCATTTCTGTAGGAACAGCTTTACATATGTCACATCGTTGAGCTGAAGTTTCACAGAGCATTGATGTTGCTTTACCATCTATCATGGGTAAGCAATAATGAATGTGAGACTTTTATTTCTCCAATTTCTGTTTCCTTTTTCAAACTTGAAAAATATTGGACGACACCAATATGCTGAATTTGGTGAGTCGTTTTCCCAGATAATTTGGTCCTCGGAAACAATTTTTATTTGTACTAAACTACCCATAAAAATACTTGAATCATCTCTCGAAGCACTGTCCTCTTTGTCATCCGTTGTCATTTTTTGCTTATAGTTTGCTTGATTCGAGGCACCATCCATTCCCCATTTGCTTATTATTGTCAGTTCCTTACAGTCTGTGCTATCAATATTGATTGCTTTGAATATCCTTTTGGCGGTTATATCTAATAGAGGCTGCAATTTTATTCTAGCAGTTGTATCTGTTAAGGTGGGTTGTACGTTGTTTCATAGCTAATAGTTTTATAGAATTTCGTTTCAAATAATTTTTTTCTAATAATACCTTTTCATAGAACAATCAATACGCAGAATACTTACTTTCAAGATTTTCAAATTATTGATTTTTGTTTCACATAAAGTTTATTGTTAGAATTATCATATCATAGAATAACAAATCAAATATTCTTTATTCTTATATTTTTTATTTATTATAAAATTTATTCCCAAGAATGAGACTCTCAGTTCTAACCAAACTTACTGCGCGTGCGTGCAAGCAACCATGCAGCATGCATGCAAGCACGCAGCGTACAAGCAAGTATGCAGCATGCAAGCAAACATGCAGCGTGCAAGCAAGCATGCAGCGTGCAAGCAAGCATGTAGCGTGCAAGCAAGCATGTAGCGTGCAAGCAAGCATGCAGCAGCGGTCCTACGCGAGCTTATCGTCGCAGATAGTATTCACGCTCACCACCGCCAACCACCTGCTCCTCAGCTTGCGGGCCGCCTCGCCCCTCCACGCCTACGCAGATTTAAATTACACTCTAGGCGTTGGGCAGACAAGACTACGTGGAGTCGGTTTCGCAGCGATTCGTTTCTGTCATTAACTTTGGTAGCACTACATATTGACTTTTTAAGACAACATTTTTGTTTTTGTCTATTTATATCTATACATTTTCGTTGAAATAAATTCCATGGAAAAATACAACAAACAAACAATATTCGTTAAAAAAGAATTCTACTTTTTGATAATTTTGTTAAACAAAAAAATGTGATTAAAAATTCATTGAATTGTGTTTCTGTAAAATATTTTTCATTGAAGTAAATAGTTTGTTTGAAACAATAATAGTCGAAATAAAAATACCTACGAGAACCAAACATTATGTTAAACATTTTCTGGGAAACGAAATTCTATGGAATTTCTGTCTGCGAAACAAGGGGACACCGTTATGGTGATATCATCCTTTGGCGGGTAGCATTTTTGTTTTGCATTTTGCACCTTGTAGTAGGAAGGGAACATGTCGACATTTCTTCTCTTTAATATTTTTTCTTAAAGTATTGTATTGCCCCTTTGTTAATTTAAGGGACAAAACAAGTCCCAAAGCTTCATCTGGAAAAAAATTAGGTTTTTCATTTTTGAGATATTTCCTCTGTAGTCATAGTTGTATGAATATATTCTGTACGTCTCTTTTTTGCTTAGGTCGTAATTCACAAAATGGTTTTCTTGGACTTAAATTCGTTGACGTGGCAGTAGACACTTTTGCTGGAGATTCATGTTCACTTGATGTACTAGGAACAGAGTCTTGGTTTCTTTCAAAATAATGCACTTACAATGAAATGAGGCCAGTTTATTTCCGATGATAACCATTCGCTATTATTGTTGCTAAGCAATTCCTCTTAGCTATGAGCATTTTGCCATCTCCTTTGGCAAAATAGCAATATTTTGCACAAAGCGCTTTTAGCGCTTTATCGTTTTCATCACTTAACACAGTGGGGACGAATCTAGATTTAATAGCACTATATAAAACACTATTATTTTTAAAACTTCCACTTTCCTTTAATAGCACAACAATATCAATATTTGACACCAAATCAAACATTTTTACGTAATAAATAGTATTAGTATTACGAAAATGTGAGATAGGATAGTGCGTTGAATACGATGTGTAACAACGTACTGAGGATGGTTGTTTTTCAAATGTACCGTGTAATTTTTTTACCTGCTATTCATCATCCAATCACATAATGATACGTTATCATTTATTGAGTATTGTCAAAAACAAATGACGTCATAAGGGTGGTGTGAGTGAGTATCGTGAAAAATAAAGGACGTCATCAGGGTGGTGTACAATGTTTACCAATAATTTAATTTTTTGCTATATTTCTGTAATACAATATTAAAACATGTCAGATTAAACCAAAAACCGATTAATATTTCATACAAAGTTTGGGGGTCTATAACTCGAAAAATTCTATGTATAAAAAAAATTACAAATAACAAAAAATATTTGTATTAGTACATAAAATTCAAAAATACTCATTTGAATCCTTAAGTCCCCACTTGACGATTCCAGCCCACCGTGCGGCGGTCCCACGCGAGCTTGCCGTCGCAGAAGGTTTTAACGCTTACACCGCAGCTTCCGCTTGCTGGCCGAGGCCGGCCAGCCTCAATCGCGGCAAGGGGCGTTACAACCACCTGCTCCTCAGCTCACGGGCCGCCTCGCCCCTCCGCGCCTACGCGGGCATAAAGCAGCGATTCGTTTCTGTCACTTACTTTTGTAGCACAACATAGACTTTTTGAGACTGTAGCGGCATCGCCGCCACACAACACGACTATTTCCTTCTTGGATTGACTACTTGTTAATATTTTATATTGTTTGTTTCTTTTATTCTAAATTCAAGTACCTGACAGTCCGCCTCTTGACAAGCGTGTCACATGTAAAATCTATTGAAAATCTAATAATATTATATTACTTACAATTCACTTTTACTTTTATTTGGTGGACGTAATACCCTACATATTGGTGACCCCGACATGATATTCAAGACTTCTCGCAGCGACTTTCTGGCTCTACTAAGTATATTCACAAAAATTGATTTAATTAAAGCATATAATCAAATACCAGTAAATGAAACGGACATACCAAAGACGGCCATAACAACACCATTCGGATTGTTTGAGTTTCCATTTATGACCTTTGGTCTTAGGAATGCAGCTCAAACTTTTCAACGCTTTATAGACGAAGTACTTACCGGCTTTGACGACTTCTGCTTCGGATTTCTTGATGACATTTTAATTTTTTCTTCTACTCCAGACCAGCATAGACTTCACCTGTGCCAACTGCTGTCCCGCCTGCAAGAATACAGCGTTCTCATCAATGCAGCGAAATGTGTGTGGGGCCAACCCGAGGTAACTTTCCTTGGATACCAGGTATCAGCTTCTGGTACCAAACCTCTCAGCACGAAAGTCCAGGCGATACAGGACTATCCAGTTCCACGCACGGTGAAGGAGTTACGGAGATTCCTTGGCATGCTAAATTTTTATAGAAGATTCGTACCCAATGCTGCAAAAAGCCAAGCACCACTAAACTCGATGTTGTGTGGAGAAAAAGTCAAGAACTCAGATCCTGTACAGATGTCGCAGCTCCAGCTGGATGCATTTGAAGAATGCAAATGTACACTGTCTAACGCTACGCTTCTAGCACACCCAAGAGAACAGGCAGAGCTCTCTATACTCTCTGACGCATCTGACGTTTCCATAGGAGCAGTTCTACAACAACGTGTTGATACAACATGGGAGCCACTCGCGTTTTTCTCAAAGAAATTAAATCAAGCGCAATGTAAATACAGCCCCTACGACCGCGAACTGCTAGCTGTCTACGAGTCAATTAAATATTTCCGACATATGGTGGAAGCCCGGGAATTTGTTGTCTTCACCGATCATCGCCCACTGTCATACGCTTACATGAATTCGAGAGAAAATTGCTCGCCGCGTCAATATAGATACTTTGATTACATCGCGCAATTCACCACAGACATACGCTACATACCAGGCGCTGAAAATGTTGTAGCTGATGCTTTATCACGTATCGAAGAAGTCGCAACGACTATTGATTACAGCGCCTTAGCCCAATCTCAAGAGTCAGATCCCGAACTTCAGTCGCTATTAGAAAAAGGATCGTCGCTACAACTGAAAAAGATTACTCTAGCTGGCTCAGACATCAATCTCTACTGCGACGTTTCTTCTCAACCACCAAGACCATACGTCACGCCTGAGCTGCGTAATCAGGTGTTCGACGCGCTTCATGGTCTGAGCCACCCTGGACGTACAGCTACCGTGCGACTGGTCACGCAAAGATTTGTGTGGCCAGGGATTCGTAAGGACTGTAGAGAGTGGTGCAGATGCTGTCTCCACTGTCAGCGCTGTAAAGTTACTCGACACACATCCGCTCCTCTTTCACATTTCCCTTCAACCTCGTCGAGATTCTTCCACATTCATCTCGACATCATAGGACCTCTAATACCTTCTTCTGATTACAGATATTGCCTTACCATCGTTGACCGATTTACGCGATGGCCTGAGGCTATACCACTTAAAGATATTACTGCCGATACCTGCGCGGCCGCTTTGGTATCCGGATGGATATCGAGGTTCGGTTGCCCCTCGCAGATCACTACAGATCGCGGACGGCAGTTCGAGTCCGGCTTGTTTAAGGCTCTGACATCCCTGCTCGGCGCACATCACTACCGTACCACAGCCTACCACCCCGCCTCAAATGGGATGGTTGAGAGATTGCATCGGCAACTTAAAGCAGGAATCATGTGTCACAACAACACTCAATGGACAGAGGTCTTGCCTATCGTTCTGCTCGGCATACGCAGTTCCTGGAAAGACGACGTTCAAGCATCCTCAGCCGAGCTACTTTACGGTGAGCCTCTACGCTTACCAGGTCAGTTTCTGTCGCCATCCACCAACCACACCGTCGAAGACATCACCAGCTTCGCTACTCGCCTAGCTAAACACATGGCTAGCTTGTCGCCGAGGTCAACAATGTGGCATAGAAACAACAACACTTTCTTCATACCCAAAGACATGCAGCACTGTACCCACGTCTTCGTAAGGCTAGATTACGTGCGGAAGTCTTTGGAGCCACCGTATGCAGGTCCCTACAAGGTACTTAAAAAAAAAGATAAGTACTTTGAAGTTGAGATACGAGGCAAGAGCACCAACATATCGCTAGATCGTCTGAAACCAGCTTACGTCACTCAAGACTGTCACAAGGATAACTCAACTGCAAATCCAATCAGCGTACCTCCACTGACTGACTCGTCTTTACCATCTGCCGATGAGCCAGAGACACGCACACGCAGCGGAAGAAGAGTACGCTTCCCAGACTTCTATCGACCGTAGTCACGGTCTCGCCGGGGGGCTACTGTAGCGGCATCGCCGCCACACAACACGACTATTTCCTTCTTGGATTGACTACTTGTTAATATTGTATATTGTTTGTTTCTTTTATTCTAAATTCAAGTACCTGACAGTCCGCCTCTTGACAAGCGTGTCACATGTAAAATCTATTGAAAATCTAATAATATTATATTACTTACAATTCACTTTTACTTATATTTGGTGGACGAAATACCCTACAAGACAATATTTTGCTTCAATTTTGGTCAATGCTTTTTTATAGAAATGGCAACTAAGCCTAGTTACTAAAATTACTCCAAAAATAAAGTTCTGCCATCTTCATAGTATGCCAAGTGAAATTATACCAAATAATTGTCGCTCTAAATAAACGTTATGCAAAACGAAATTATGCGGAGTTTTAACTCTGTCAAAGGTAATTTATGCTAAACAAAATACTGCCGTCTTAACAGTATGCCATTGTAAATTCGGACATACAAACATTCGGCCAAACAATAATTATATTAAATAATTTTTATGCCTTAAAAATATTAGTTTAAAGCAGATTATGCCAAGTGTGATAAGCCAAATAAATTTCAGATCATCAAGATTCTGCCAGATAGAGGGAACCCTTTGCAGAAAGCACTGTTACAATGGTGTTATGTATAGGCATGCAAAATTTACAAATTATATACACTTCTGGACACATCTATTGGCCCACCTTGTATTTTCAGTTTCGTTTGGTCCTAGCTAAAATTTTATATTAGGTCGAGCAAAAAGTTTTTATGCAGTTTTGAACCTGGCACATTCACAATTTCATTCAATAGTCTTTTTTTGAATTTCGAACACAGAATTTAAAGAAACAAAAGACAATTTGGAGCCTGTTTGTTGATATCAAACAATCGAATACTAAGAAAACTTGGTTTTATTGGTTTACTTGGATTTAATTCTTGAAAAAGTGATTGATATCTTTGGTTTTGCAACAAACATTACTTATTCTTAACATTAAGGTGAGGTTCTATCAATAATCTATGGATACTTCACCTGAAGTCGCCGCCCAAGCTGTGGCACTTATTCAGGCCGGACACAGCCAAAGAAACGTGAGTGCTCAACTTAATTTAAGTCGATGTGCCGTCCGAAATGTTTATCGGAGGTACCTAGAGACTGGCGGCTTTGTTCGTCGCCAAGGAAGGCCACGATCTCGGGTCACAACTGAAAGGCAGGATCGATTCATCGTGACGACCAGCTTGAGAAATCGTCACCTTACCTCCATTGAGATACAAAACCAACTTCGCGACTTCCACGGAGTATCTGTGAGCGCTCGAACTGTTCGGAGAAGGTTAAAAGAACGCGATATGGTACCACACAAGCCAGCTAATGGGCCCTAACTAACGCGAGCCCACCGAACAGCGCGCCTTCTTTTCGCACGCAGTCATTTAAATTGGACACAGCAAGATTGGAGCCGTGTACTCTTTTCTGATGAGTCTAAAATTGTGTTACATGGCAATGATGGAAGGAAGAAGGTCTACCGACGTAAGGGAGAGCGTTTCGCACAATGCTGCTTTGAAGAGAGGGTTGCTTATGGCGGTGGCTCATGGACTGTCTGGGGCGGTATATCCGCGAGCGGCAAAACTCAACTTGAGGTTGTTACAGGACCACGGCTGCCAACATTAAATGCTGAAAGGTACATTCGTGAGTGCTTAGAACCTCACGTGATACCATACGCGGACTATGTGGGCCCAAATTTCCTTTTTATGCATGATAATGCAAGAGCCCATGCGGCCGGCATCGTCAGGGAATATCTTCGGGATGTGAACATCACAGTTATGGACTGGCCAGCCAGAAGCCCAGACATGAATCTCATTGAGCACATGTGGGACGAGCTAAAAAGACGTGTTAGGGCTCGTCAGCCAGTTGCCCAGACGATGCAGGAGTTGAAAACTGCCATAGAAGAGGAATGGGAGATGATCCCTCAAAATTTCATAGAGCGGTTGATAAACTCTATGCCTAATCGTATGAGAGCTGTGGTAGATGCCCATGGAGGCAACACGCGTTATTAAATTAAACCTTTATTTGACAAAACATGTTTTTTTATTCAAAAATCAATTGCCTTTAACAAGGCGCATATCCGACTTGTTAGGCGTAGCTCCATGTCGTATGGTATTCTGAATTCAAATTTAAAACATTATGATCGAAAAAGATGGTAAAATGTATCAGGTTTAAACGGGCGCTGTCAGTAGAGATTGGTCAACTCTTAACTGCCATGGTTTTTATCTTGATTATTTTTTTATATTTTGTATTTCTAGATTACCTTCATTGTTTTCACATATAGAAGCAACAAGAATAATGTAAGCAGTATTTTGTAAAAACCTGATTTTAAAAGAGTGTCCGTGGAGTTTCTTGCTCGTTCTTCTCCATAGAGACCTACCTACGTTTTGGAACGAGCAACTAGCTTCAACTTTGTCTAACTGACCGACTCCTTGACAATTCAAAAGTGCCTGTAAATGGTTTAATTGAAATAAATGCTTTGACTTTGACTTTGACTTTGAAAACTGCATCAACAGTTTTTGTTCAATCTAGCAATCATATTTCGGTAGGGGCCATCGAAACCTAAACTCTAAGGTGGGCCAATAGATGTGTCCAGAAGTGTATATACATTTATATACACAACCTTTACAAATTATATATATATACATTTATATACACAACCTTTACAAATTAAACACCCAAACCTTCCTCATGAATCACTCTGTCTATTAGTGAAAACTGCATGAAAATCCGTGTAGTATTTTTTGAGTTTATCGAGAACGGATAGACAGACGCAGCGGTGACTTTATTTTATATTAAAATTTGAAGACACAGTTGGCGCCATAGCTGAACGTTCGGCTGCTGCGTTGCGTGTCGCGGGTTCGATTTCCGCACGGAACAAATACTTTATGTTCTACAGATAGTGGTTCCGGGTCTGGCTGTTTGTGCATGTGTGTTTGTATGTCGATGACCGCATCGAATAAACGTGCAAGTGAATAAAGTCAACTTTACAGGAGAAAATAAAAACGTTTAATCCTTAATATCGCGGGTTTCTTTGTAAGCAGTCTATACAACGTATTATGAAATTGAAGTTAAAAAAAAATATATTTAGACAGTTACAATTATTTTTATGACTTCGTCATTCATGTTCCAGAAAATAATGAAA
Source organism: Charanyca ferruginea (assembly GCA_947361185.1). Taxonomy (NCBI): domain Eukaryota; kingdom Metazoa; phylum Arthropoda; class Insecta; order Lepidoptera; family Noctuidae; genus Charanyca; species Charanyca ferruginea. Next base: position 22,016,175 of record OX376075.1, on the reverse strand, counting down.
AACCACATAATATTATTATTCAAGTGAAATTTGAGTGGTCAGCTAACTGTTATAGATCATATACGTTTATTCGTGTGAATGTATACGACTTTAATAAACATAATGTAATGTTAGACTATTATTCTAAGCAAATTTTGCTTATTTTTATCCCGGCTACAATTTTTTGCACGCTTTTATTACAAAATGTTCAGTAATTTGAAGATGAACTGTTTGACTTCATGAAATGTTTTTATAATTAAGACCCTATTTGTACAAAAATGTGTTTAACATAACAATAATAACTAATTAATGAGCACATTGACCAATATCCTATCATGTCTGGCTCTCAAAATGGATGCATGTAGGAACGGGTCTCGTGGTACTAAGGAGCTACTTCTCATTGATATGGCCAGCAGGTTTATTGTTCCCGAAGTGATCTGTACGACATTTTGGATAGACTATAATAAGGCCTATAATTCTGTGCCTTATACATGACACATGAGTATGAGACATTGTCCGTGTAGTGTCGGATGTAAAGAACGGCGACTATAGGACTTACAATAGAATGCCCCCCCTCCTTGGGGTGGCCTATGTCCAGCAGTGGACGTCTTTCGTCTGAAGTGAGTTAGTGAGTGAGTATGAGACACATGGGTATTAGAGTTGTATAAAGTAAATACAACTCTGCGCATTTTCCTGATGTCGTATTTGGAGTAATGGAGGACGGTTATTCACTATTCAAGATGTCGGCAGATCCGAAAGAATAGCGAACTGATGTGGATCGAGCGAGATATATTTCAGATTGATAGTCTAAGTCCATTGTGGTTTAGCCTTAAACCCTCTAAGCACGTTGCTGGAGGGTTCGGGTCTGGGCTATTGGTTGAGATGAGGAGGTTAGGTCACACCTCACCTCCTTGATCTGAAACCCTTTTCCCCCAACAATTTGCAAATAATGGAGCTACTGAAAGTAACAGAATCTTTCAGAAGTACCATCAAGATTAAATTTGGTGTGGACTAATGTGCAGTCATGCATGAAAGCGAGTAAAGTTAATAGAATCCGTGGGATCCTCTTCAGCCGCAACTTTTAATTATTTGATTTGTCGGAAGCGTTAGGCATCAATGCTGCCGACATAGAACACTCGTTAAATGAGCGCTTTTTGGGTATCTAAATAAAATTTTAAATAGTTTGTTATCAGGCGGAAACAAGGAACGTGACTTCAATGGATGGGTCATGCCGGTTTTGATGTACTTGTCTTTCGGCGTACTCAAATGGACTCAGACGAAATTTGACGCCCTGGATAGGAGGGTCTATACATTGTTGACTGGTAATCAGATGTATTACCCACGGTCATCGGTACTGAGACTTGTTTATACTACGACAGTGCAGAAGCCAAGGCTTCTTAAATGCTACGTCCCTGCACCACCGTGAATATTCTGTCTCAGGGAGTACTTCCTTGAAGCAGACGTGGGGATGCATCGAGGTGTGGTCTCAGTGGACTCGTCTAGTTAACGGAGGCTACTTGCATGGACACACAAACTTGTAGCTAGGATTTTCCACCAGCAACTTGCTTTAAAATACAGTCTTGTGGAATCGAAAGTACCGTACCACAGGCATGTGCCCGACCCATTTCTTAAAAATGACAAAATCACGTGTTATATTGGGATCGATCTGTTATCACTGACAGCCTAGGACTATTGTTGCCAATAAGCCTGACATAGTGGTAGTAGATCGATTAGAGCGTCGTGCAATGATTTTTGATATAGGGGTTCCGCATTACGAGAACCTCATAAAAGCTGAGAAAGAAAAACAAATTAAGTATCTTGACTTGGCTTGCGAGGTTGACGACGTAGAATGTGAGTGTAGCATTCATTTTGCCGATAAGAGCCTGGACCAACATCTGAGGCTCTCGTTGGGCAGCTGGATCAAGGGTTTGATTTAGAAAGCGGTACTTCTGGGCCCGGCGCGTATTGTTAGAAGATTCCTCTTATCTGAGGAGCCCTGACCATCGGTACCTTGGACCCTGTTTCTGTTACCAGTGGGCTACTATTTTCTATATGTTTTAAATGTTTCAAGTATCTTATCAGATTTAAAAATGAAATATAAAAAGAGAAATAAATGAATAACAATGGATTGAATAGTTATCCAATAACATTCAGTCTTTCACAACCTTCATAATTCAATTAAGAATCAAAGATTATTGTTGAGCTTGATTGATAAAGACAATTAAGGAGCCTCATCTTTTGTAGTAAGAAATAACGCAAAATTATATGCAAAGATACTTCTCGGGTAACATACAATTACCATAAAATGAAGTAGAAAAAATATACGAATAACCGTGCAAACGCCTATTACCTAAACTGAATAACAGATAACCAACTATGACACGTTTTGCCGTTTATAAACGTTTATTCTTGTGTTATCGAGAACGCATTAAACGTGTGATAGTCACATATATTTATATTCTTGTGACAAAAAATATACTACTTTCGTAGAAAAATAGAATTAAGAAAGATTGCAGACGTATTTTGGACTAAAATTAATAAAAGAAATTAGGGGGTTGGAAGATGAACTAAAGAATCGAAAAAACGAAAAAAAAAAAAACTTGCTGAGACTCTTGCACGTTTATGCGGCCATCGATGTTTGTAAATGCACCGACGATACAGGAGAAAATTCTAATGAGGGTCTCATTCATCTAGTGAAGTGGCCGGTAACTAGCTGATAATTAATTTCTTTTGCTATTATTGTTTTAAAAAAAGGGTCGGTCTAAATCGTTGATCCAAATAATTACCTACTATGTATTTATTACCTTTCTGACTTGCTAACGATCCTTTATTAATTGCAATCCATGTATTTAAGGAGTATAAGAGCTAAAAGCATAGTTTAATTTTTCGATATTCTGTTTCCTCTTTCCATTAATTTCTCAAACGCAGCCTTAACTAGGGGCGGCTTTGCACTAGCGACACATTTCAACAGAATACAATTACTGAACCATGTAAATAAATCACCTGAAATGAGTTAATAGACATTAACTATCTCTATTATTCCCCACAAAAGTTCAGCCGCAGCCCAGCTTGCCATTTGTTCGTCGATCGTTGTCCTGAATTATAGAATATTGTGTAACTATTAATAATGATCTTAAAATATGTTTTCTTTTATTTGCTTCTTTGTTTTCAATACCATAGCATGCAGTTCAAGACTGAGAGTGTGAGTATCTATATTTTACTAAAACAAGGATTTATAGAAACAATGAAATACTGTTCAAATTCAAATTTCAAATTCAAATTTATTTATTCAGGAACAATTCATATTGTGTTTGAAATCAAAAAATATCATAATAAATCACAATCATAAAATTAACATATTCAACAATAAATTACTTATAGAAAATAATACAACAATATAATAAAATTCTACTCAATTTACGAAGTTAATACAATTAAAAATTTAATAATATTACACCAAAATATAAAAAATAAAACATCAATAATATAGCAGTCTCACATTAATTGATACATAAGAAAATAAATAAAAAATTAAATTGTGTAAAAAATACAAATATTTCTCCAATAGGAATGCTTTGAGTCTTGACTTAAATGAGCTTTTATAAATTATGGTTTTTAAGTCCAATGGCAACCTGTTAAAAATCCGCACTGCTTGATATTGAGGACTATGCTGCACAATATTAAGTTGAGGTATTATTTTGTTCTTAAAATCTTTCCTGCGCGTACTTTCCCTCAACTGTCTCTCCTCATCTGTTTCATATTTATGCAGATATTTTTTTAAATTCACCAACAATACTAAAACATAGAGGCTGGGCACGGTAAGAATTTTTAAATTTATAAAGTGTGGTCGACAGCTCTCTATTTGCGGTATCCTGACCATGGTACGTATGGCTCTCTTTTGGAGCACAAAGGCTCTCTGGCAGTTATATTTAAAACTATTCCCCCAAAACTGAACACTATATCGCAACCTTGATTCTATTAGAGCATAATAAACCATTTTAAAATGTTTTAAGTCTATTACATCCCTATGACTGCTGATGTTTTTTAAGACCAAGTTCGTATACAATTTTTAAAGATTTTCTTATTAATTCAATAAATCACTATCATGATATCATTGTCGTTATATTAGGATAAGCAACTATTCAAACCACCACCTGTCTTTTTGATTAATATTATCTTTTTTTATGGATCCCTAGTTTTTTGTTTCCTATCAACAATGCGAAAATATGTAACAGGGGAATGATATACACGGTGATGAGTAATCAGATGAATTCCTTGAAAGAGATAACCTACTTACTTAGAGGGATTATTCTGCAAAAAAAATGATACCAATTACATGGGGTCAATGCTGAGTTATTTCTGAGATCTATTTATCAATGTATAATGTGCAACAATTACAGAAGCTGGGCTATTAGTTACCCAGCTTCTGTGATTGTTGCACACATTTTTTTATTTGTTGCACTTTTAAGTTTTTTAGTTATTTCACATAAATATTGACTGCTGGAGTAACGTTACCGCAGTCAAACATTATGTTTTTGATGGGAATATTGAAATAAATATAATTAGTAGTCCAAACGAGGTAAATTTTGCAATTATTTTGTATTTGTACTTACTTCGGCTGCGAAGTTATTAAAGACCTTGCTGGAGTAACGTTTGTGGTTTTGCTGTATCTCTGAAACGGTTGATCGGATTCTTATCATCTTTTGTCCATGACTTCTTAAGAATTAGTTTTAATTAATTAGTTAAAAAAAAAAAACTTTTTTAAAATTCCTCCAAAAATCCCCTTCAAAATCTAAAAAGTGATAAATAACTTTAGCATAGAACACACATAACTAACTTTAGATTTGGAATGATTTGGATGGATGGATTTGGCGGTTGTCTTTTTTGTAAAAATGCTTTTATTTCTCACTTTTTAGTACTATTTTTTAGTATCCAAATCCAGTAAGAACCGGCAAAACAGTTAAAACAGAGGTACTCCAATTGAAGAAACTAAAACGTCGATTAAGTAGATTTTTTTTGAGAATTTGTTGATTTTTCAAAAAGTGCTGAATCAAATTCGGTAAAATTTATAATTATGGGACCCCTGAGGCATCCCCTATCCATAAGACAAAGAATTTTCAAAATCGATTCACATTTGCCGAAAAATCGCGTAACAAAAATACAAAAAAAAAAAACAACATACAGTCGAATTTAGGCCCTCCTTCTTTTTTGAAGTCGATCGACAAAAATTAAAACACTTCAATAAATCCCAATACTTTGAATAAGGTCTCTTCTAAAGATTTTCTTTAAACGTTATTTTGTAGCTTGTAATTGCCTTCAAATGTATCCTGTTAGTAATTAACTAATAGGGATCATTACGCGAAACTCGGCGCAGAGGGCCACCATAACGTCGTATTATTGTTAGGTATTTGAAAGTGGATTCTAGGTTACGCTTAGAATGAAATAATATTTGGTTGTCTTACATGATAAAAGTGAATGTTATTCTGTAAATGAGACTATCTCACCTGAATACTTTCCAATTTCAATGAAATCTTCGGATTTAAAATGTGCTGAACATATTTTAGAGTGTTTTTAGCTCGCGTGACTACGTGTTGCTGCTTCCCATAGCTTTCGAACATTTTCTTCTTTTGTGAATGAATGATTCCCTTCATTCCTACTTCCAAATACACAACACTAATGCATTATTGTATAATATTATACACTTCCCATTTGAACTCAATTAAAGGCAGAATTTCACAATTTTCATCACGCTTTGAACGAATCGTCGAAAAACTGTTCACTGTTTAAGCTAGTGCTGCACTTCTGGGCAGAACTTTGCAATATTATCCCCTATTAAGATAAAATTCAGTTCTCCACGGTCATAATGCGTGCGGCATTATTTGGAGTTTCAACCTAAACTTGTACGTGGTTATTTATCTAAGCTGAATGATATATCAGTAATTATTTGCTTAGTTCAGTTCAGTTTTATAAATTTCAGCGTAGTACACACGGCTACACATTAAGCTTTACATTTCCAGTATAAGCTGACCTCGCATTGTACGGAAATCCTATACAATCCGAGATCAGCATTAACTGGAAATTATAGCTTGATGTGTAGCCCTGTGTACATATAATAATTAATGAGATCACAAACAGACTTACATTCCGCGAGAAATATCGTAAATCGTAAAATATTAAACTTTCAAAATAAACACGTCATATCTTTCTTTTTGTTAATTTTTTAAATTATTTCTGTCGTAGGTAACGTACTTCAGTACTGAGCGTCCAGTGGTAGACTGGTACGACACCAACATCGTCAAAAACGTTACTTTGCGCAGCAGACGTTTAAGCCGACAGGATCCTAGGTATTACGTGGAAATATACATTCATTCACTTGTGCCGTTTAACAATGACCTACAAGTAAGTTGAATAGAAAAGTCACATATTATTATTGAAGTTGGCAATAATTTGTATTGGTATACAAAAAAAAACATGTGATGCTTCTGGTAGTGTATAACCCCAATTACACTTGGCTAAAGAACCTTGGCCATAAATGTCTGGTCCTGGACCCAATAGATATAAATAGTATATCGTTAGAAAGGTATATTCTCATAGACCACGAATAGGTGGCGCTTGTCCTGCTACGTTGTCCGATCGGAGTACACGTGCCTTGAATATTAAATCATTTTTATATTATATCTCTAAGTATTTTTGATATATTTTTCAAACGGCTGAACTGATTTTAATGGTTTAGATCTTAAATGAAAGGTTTATATCTCTCCAGTGTTATAGGGTACATAAAATGTAAAAAAAACAAGATGGCGACCGTGAGCTTTAATGATGTGCTGGGATTTGGAATGTGCTGGATTTACCGTAATGTTTATATATTTTTTACTCGAAAGCGGCAAATAAATACATGATTTTTATTGTTATTAGTTTCTTTACATACATACATTATTTACATCACGCCTGTCTCTCAGAGAGATAGGCAGAGACCTGTACTCAACTTTCACTCCTATAAGTCAACATAGGAACCAACACAGCACTACATATACACTACATATATTCACAGCGCGCCAGACTGCGCTCGAGTACGGACGTGTTTTATAATTGCAGTTACCGGATATTTAAGCCTGTAGCCGCAGCCGTTTTCGTCGCTATGGGTTCCTAACCACTCATAGTCAACGAGTTGTTGGCATTCGTTAAACATGCCATCGATTATATGGATGAGCTGAGCATTCTGCAAATATGCAAGTCCCAGTACAAGGAACAGGAAGTAAGCAGTGCCCAGCTGCTGTTGTTCCAGACCCTTGGGAAAGTTGACCAGATGCCGTCCCACCAGAGGGATGGAACCGCAAAGAGCGTTCAGGATATCATCAGCCTGCTGAAAGTGGTTGACCCTGATGATATACCCGACTTCGTGGCGAAGGACCTGCACAAGCTGCCCCCTGTCACGTTCGACCATGTCGACGTCACCAGGGTGTTAAAAGACATAACGTCCCTGAATACGAGCCTAACCAAGTCGCGCCTGGAGACGTCAGAGAAGACCATAGAGGAGCTACGTGCAAAAGTGGTGTTGTTGCGAAGTGTTGCTTCTGTAAGTAGGTCACCGGACGTCGAGATCGTGGACACAAGTCGCGAGGCGCATAATGCCAGCGCAGGCAGTTTTAAATCGGCGAGTCCAACGTCAGCCGATGCGTCACCGAACGTTAGTTGTGCGAACGATATTGATCAGTATCTAAAATCGAAAGCAGTCGTGATCCTTGATTCTAGAGTCAAAGTTATCGTCGAACGTGATTACAACATTATGTAAAAGAACAACTAAATAAAACACATCCACATTATTTCACATTGAGTATAAACAACATAGACAACAAACGAAGAGTCAGATTCAATTCAGTGTTGTCACAATAACGAAAAAATAATAACGTTAAATCAATATGTCGGTTACCTTTTTAAATAACCGATAATTTATTTATTTTTGTTATTCTTTTTTACTTTTTTTATTTTCGTCATTAGTTTTATATTCGTAATCAATTCAATTCTTTTATTGCTTTCTATTAGTGGGATTTTGATTATAATACCAGTAAAGTGTTGTGGGTATGCCGTTGAGTGAGGGTGTTTGTTTATAAATCGATTCAAGTCGATTGATTAATGATATACTCGTAATATGGTTTTGATGCTGGCAATATTATGCCTGTGTCAGTATCAAAAAATTTCTTGTTTTTCCAATAGAATTACTTTTTTTAACGAATTGTTGTAAATTGTAGTGGCACTCATTTGGAAGAAAGTAAATACATATTTTTTAATGGCAAAATTAATGGATGAATTATTTTTTCTCTAGTCTAATGTTCACTGGTGGGCCTGAAATGGGCATTCTCTTTTGGTATGTAAGCTAGTATTAGTACACAAACAACATAAAAACTCTCAAACTAGAAAAAAATAACAAAATAAAAAAATATATTGTCAGGCAACTTACAAAAAGAAGTGAAATCTCACCAAAAACATTTTCATGTCAAATGTTGCCAAGACCAGAGCAAATGGCTCTGTAATGTAATGCTCTGTGGCACTGTCAAAAAGTTATCAGATCTCTACGTATAATCTCTACTTTACTAGCCTTACTTCGCAAACTCTACACCTTAGTCAAAATATGTATGTGGCTAGGCCGTTTCGCTACAGTTACATGGGCGCTAGGTGAAAAATGTATTCACTGTTCATTACTTATCTGTTAAACAATATTTAACAGAAAAGTAATGAACAGTAAATATACAATTAAATAAAATACGCTTGCCGCGGTCGCTCCGTGGATGGGTGGGCACCCATCTCATATCGCGACCCCTCCGTGCCACTGAAAGCACGTAAAGCCGTTGGCCCCGGCTGTCATTCATAGATCTTTGAATGCCGTTATGGGTAGTCAGAAGCCCGAGAAGAGTTTTCCTAGTAGTTCAAAGCCCGAATGCATTTTCCCAAATATATGTCGAGGCCGGGTTCTAGTTTATCCGTATACTACCAGTGTTTTACATGGTGCTACTGTCTATCTGACCTCCAGAGCCCAGATACTGGGTCATACACACACCCCTTGGTAAGACTGGTTGTCAGACTTTCTAGCTTCTGACTACCCATAGCGACTGATAAAGAACTATGAATAACAGCCGGGATCAACGCCTATCTGAGTTTTGCTTTACTGAATTATAAAACACCCTACAGTCTTACCACAAAAAAGTTAGACACGCTTTAGACACGTGTTTAGCAATTGTTTAGCAAAAATGATACCACAAAACCATGTTTAGCTATTGTTTAGGGTTAGACATGTGTTTAAATTTAAACAACGACAATCCCTTGTTTAGCACGCGTTTAACCTTCGCCTTATTGATTTCTCTCAATAAGTCAGTACGTAAATTGCAATGAATATCTTTGATTCGATAGTCCAATTGTCCCCGCGTTCACGATGTTTCTTATCCATTTTTTGGTCAGTGGGATTCATAATTTATAAACTTGTTGGTGTCTCGGTTAAAACGTTTCAAAACGGTTTTTCACTCAAACAATAAAATTCTCAACCACTGTCACAAGCAAGAACTGTCATTGAAAAGTACGTTCTGTCAGCGCCTCTGTCGGAAGGAGCCATTTTAGTTTATAAAATAGTTTAGAACAAGTACGTACATGTTTAGATTACGATGGGGCTGGCATGGTCTCATTTGAGACTAAAAGCCCCTAAATAAAATGAGAATAAAAAAAAGTACGTTCCGTTCCGTTGTTAATGTTACAAAAAACTTTGATCATTTATTTCTGTATGGTTATCAATGGCGGACTTATTAATTTCATTTAATAGTACTTATTTTACATTTTACAACTGTTACTTACTTACAATTCTGTAAAACCCTTGAAACAAAAAAAAATCGATAGGAAAGAGAAAGGCTCAACAAATGAAATCAGCTTAAAACGAAACTTGTCTTAGGGTTGTCAAATTAAAACAAGGGTACGTCAATTTAGGCACTGTTTTGCTAAACAAATGTTAAACATGTATTTGTGGTAAGAAATTTTAAACACTTGTTTAAGCAGTGTTTATCTCTTAGACACTGTTTAACTAAACAGGTGTTTAACCGTTGTTTTATTTATTTTTTGTGGTTAGAGTGTAGAATATTTTTACAAACTGGCAATTTTCCTGAAGGACATCCCAGAAAGTATGATATAAATGGGTGTGTAATATATGGCTATATATGAATTGGCAATATATAAATATAAATATTGACTTTAGTAGTATTGAAGCCCAACAGTCAGCTATAGTCGAATAATAATAATAATAAATAATAATAATAAATCGTTTATTTAATCAACGTCACATTATTTTACAATTTTTATCAATATACAGTAGATCGTGATTGCATATTTGCCTGAACTAGGTTAAACCTGTGCTTCAGGCTAGAAAGTGCTTACTATTTGTTATAATAAATTAACGCTAAATTACAATAAAACTTAAATTAAATTTACCATGAAAACTTAAATGATAGAGACAAAAGAAATTAAGTACCGCGTGTTAACAATTTTATTTACATACTACGAGTAAGTCTTCTGCCTGTTCATAAGAGGTAGTTTTTAAATATTGAAATATATTTTTTTTACAGCTAAAGTAGTTTAACTTATAAATACTAAGTTCTCTATTTGTACAAAATTGGTCCAAGGAAAGAAAAAAACCTTTCTACAAAGACATGTTTTGAGGTCGAATTTGAATTGCATACTATATCATTTCTTCTCTTGTTAGTAATGTCAGCTTTGTAGGTAAGCATGGTGTGTTGTTTTAATACTAGGTGCATAATGAAAAGCTGGCGCACAGTCAACACGTTACAGGATTTATATAACAGATGTGTGGAAAAGAAAAAGGGATAGAAATTGGCTACTTTCAAAATTGCTCTCTGAGCCCGTTCAAGAGGAAGTAAATTAGTTTTGAGTGCTTCACCCCATGAAATAATGCAATATTGAATTATTGATTGGCCTAGGGCCAGATAAATTTGTTTGATTAATTCTGGGTCTGCAATTGATCGTAGTTTTTTAAAAACATGTATTAATTTACGAGCTCTTTTAACAAGACTTTCAATATGCTGTTTAAAGGAGAGTGTGTCATCCATTATGACTCCGAGATATTTAATATTGCAACTTTTGAGAATTATAGGACACCCACACGTGTTGACTGAACTATTTTCACAATGATGTGCATATAGATGAGGGTTAGTGATATTATGTTGAGGCTTGCGCATGGAAAAATGTAAATATTTTGTCTTATTAGCATTTAAAGTTAGTAAATTGCTTAGAAGTCACATATTTACAGTATTAAAACCTAATTGAGCGTTCTCGTACAGTTCGGTGCTGGCTTTTGCGGTAAAAATTAACGCTGTGTCATCGGCATACGATATAACTTTGCCATGTTCTATATTTAGATTACACAAGTCATTAATATAGATCAGGAATAGGGTTGGGGCAAGGATACTTCCCTGGGGAACTCCGAAACCAGTATTTTTCTGTTCATCGCTTATAATATTATCTAACCTAACACATTGGCGGCGATCACCTAGGTAGTCAGCAAAGAGTTTCAGAGGCGTACCCCTGATACCTATGGCCTCTAGCTTCTTTAGAAGAATAGAAACTGACACTGTGTCAAAGGCTTCAGCTAAATCGAGGAAAATTCCCAGGGTATGGTTCCCTTTGTCAAGTTCCTGCGTTACATAATCGGTCAGGCTATGAACCGCGTCGGCTGTAGATAATTTGGCTCTGAAACTAAATTGCGCAGGTGAAAGGAAATGGTTTTTTTTCAAGGTAGTTAACGAGTCTATTGTTTATAATTTTTTCTAATATTTTTGAAATAGAAGGGAGTATCGAAATTGGCCTATAATTATTAACTAGGTCTTTACTTCTGGATTTAAAGTCGTCAAGATTTTCACCTACATTTACAAAAAAGTTATTTACGAAGTTAGCTGACAAAACTGGTGAAGGGTTAGGTGATTTGCAGTATAAGCTTATCAGGGTATTTTTTTGTTCTTTTATGAAATTTATCTTTGTGTCTTATACACCGAATAAGTCCAGGTGTAATCCACGGCTTAATGTTATAATGTTTTTTGTTTACTGTACTAACTATCGTGTTACGTAATATGGCTTGTTGGACTTGATTTATTAAACACGATAAAGACACATTAGCGTGAGCACTATTGTAAACGGGGTTGAAATCAACGTTGCATAAATCATATTTGAGTGTGTTTATGTTTAGTTTGTTTTTGGCTTGGGGGCGATTTAGCTTAGGCAGCGTTAAATTTACATTTATTTAAACAGGGTGATGGTCAGTAATTGTCGAGTTAGTAACAAGCGTCGTGTAAGCTGGATTTAATCATCATGTGATCGAGACAGGAACTGCTCTGATGAGTAGGCAATGTAAGAACGGGGAGAAACCCATGATATGAGCACATATTAAGGTAGTTATGAGTACCTGCATCGTAATTTTCTGATCCAATGTTTATATTCATATCACCAGTTAGTATAATATTCTTAAAAGAGCTTACTGTCAGTAAAACCCGGTTCAGGGAAGTGTGGAAAGAATCTAAGTTTCTAGCGGAAGGGGATCTATACATAGCGACGATTGCCATGGATGTGCTGACTTTGATAATTAAACAATTACTCATACAGTCTTGTAGAGTGGGTTCCTCGACTGTGACCTTTAATGATTCCTTAGCTTATACTACCACACCATCATTTTGATTATGGTTTAATGTGCTAAAGAATAAGTTGTATCCTGGCATTATTGGGAGGTTATCGTGACGATTAGATAGCCAGCACTCGGTTAGTAGTATTAAATCGCAATGAAAGTTAAGTCTATGTAGAAAAAAATTAAAGCTGTGTATATTCATATAAATACTACGAATGTTTTGATTAACTAAGGTTAGTGAATTTTGATAATCAGAAAGGTGTTGTCTGCAATCCTCGACCTCACAAGACCTTGACTCCGTTAAAAATGTACTATCTATTTCAGTTATTAAGTTAGCATCCATACTGAAACTAGTAGTAAATTACGTCTAAATTACAAACAAGTACGTGGAGCTCTTAGGCGCCTTCATAGTCGATCGAGTTAATATACCTGGACTCGGCAGCTTTTTTAGCAGGTCAATCTGGGTCGCCCGTCTAGTGATTCGCCTGTTTTTTAAAGCGTATACATGTTGCACATTTTGGCGCTTCGGCTTTCTTAGAACAGTCCTGGATTGAATGGCCTTCCTCCCCGCAATGTCCACATGTCGGAGCCTCAGATTTGCATGATTTGGCCGCATGTCCGTACTGCTGGCACTTGTAACACCTAGTCACCTGTGTGAAGTCCCGTACAGGACAGGACGACCAATTTATAAATAATCTGTCCTGTGAAATGATGGCCTTACGAATAGCAGCTGGAACTTCTATAATATAATTACTTTTCTCAGAATCCTTTTTGCCCGATTTGTGGCTTAGCTTCATTGAGGTCAAAAATGTATCTCGTGACATTGCTGGTAGTTTATCGGCAAGGTTTTGTTCATAAATACATTTATAAATCTCAGTTTCAGCCATGGATGCGGGTACTCCTATTATAATAATACGAGGCTTGCGCTTTTGAGGTTCGTCGACGGTTAGTCCTAAGTTCGCGAGCTGCACTGTTTGTCTTACCTTATCTTAGTCTTCCTTAGTCTCCGTGCTGATAATAAGACCTCCTTTCTTAATTTTTCGGATTCCTCAAACTTTCAGCTTCATTTCATCCGGACAGATGATTTTTTGGACCATGTTCTTGGTTTCGTCACTGGTTTTCGAATTATCACTGGGATGAATCGCCACGGAGATGAAATTATTAGGACGAACAAAATGACTGGATCCCATCTTCACCATATCAGCAAAGAATGTTGTGCTTGCCAGGGTCTGTTCCTTACAGGATTCCTGAATTGTCTGCTTAATTTCGGTTAAACAATCGGCCAGGTTGCGTTCTTCAGTCACAGTATTTAGGGAAGTGTGAGGTCTGTATGGCTTTTTGCTTAAGTGACTGATATTGTACAGCCATTTGCGCAACTCCATGTCCTATTTTTCGGCTGAGGTTGGTGATTCTTACCTTCTGATCCGCGTTCAACTTACCATCAGAAGCAATGGAACAGACCTCGTTCAAACACTGCTCAATAGACCCCAGCCAATTTTGTATCTCCGGAGTCGAAACAAGTTCAATTTTTTCAATTTTCTCTTCCTGGTCCTGTCTCGGAGGCCGGGGAGAAGTCGGTGGAGGAGAGCGCGGTGTCATCCCGCTCCGAATAAAGGGGCTGCCTTCCATGTTTTTAAATTCACACAGTTAGTCCATTATTTTAAAACGATCACTACAATGTTTTTTCTATATAACACGCAGTTTAGTGTAGCGCACTAAACTAGGTCACTATTTATGCAATTGTTAATTTATTGATTTTTAATGCATAATGCAAACTCTACACCCTACTTCAAATATGTGGCCTGGCCGTTTCGCTTCCATCACATAGGCGTAAGGAGAAAAATTTATTCGCTGTTCATTACCTTTCCGTTATACAATAGTTCTTGTAGTAACGAAACGGCCACGTCACATATTTTGAGTAGAGTGTAGAGTTTGTGAAGTTAAGGCTTTTAGAGGTAGGGCATGTAGAGTTAGAAGCTTTGCTCTACATGAGATCTGATAAATTTTTGACAGTGCGAGCCATGTGGCCTCGTCTTGGCAACATTTTACATGAAACTGTTTTGGTGGGATTAGAGATATTTTTGGACATACTGTATATTCTCCCCACCTGCATGTATGTTTCTTGTGAAACTGTTGGTCATGAGCTTAGTCTTCGACATGTTCATCTTAAGCCCAACCTCAAGGCTTAAGTAATTTAGCCAAGTGTAATATGGGCTTTAGATATTGAGTTGCTGTGTTTTAATTAGACATGTGTAAGTAATGCGATTGTTGCATTGCGCGTCATATATCTCGACCGCGTACTATAGCATTACACATGACTCGACCAAATTAAGCATGACTCATGACACTTAAACATGACGCGCGTCGCGCGGTGTCTCGCAGACTCGATCGCCGTGTGTGCAAGCGAGAAGGAGCATGCGCCGGTAAGCTGGCTGCGAAATAGGTGAACTATTATTTAGAATGTGAACCGTATTGTTCACTGCTTAAGGTTTATGTTTTATTGATACCGCGGACTACCTAGTACGTAATGTTTAAAATCATGACTCTTGCCGCACTTGGCACACTCGCTACTCACTCACACACACAAAATATTAAGACACGAATAGAAAAAAATGCAATCATTGTATTTAAAAGTGAT
Source organism: Charanyca ferruginea (assembly GCA_947361185.1). Taxonomy (NCBI): domain Eukaryota; kingdom Metazoa; phylum Arthropoda; class Insecta; order Lepidoptera; family Noctuidae; genus Charanyca; species Charanyca ferruginea. The sequence continues at coordinate 22,000,891 of OX376075.1, read as the reverse complement.
TTTTAAATACGTCAATATTCATTGTCTTGGTCAATAATCAATACCTATTGCCATACATGTATATTGCTAGTCCTAAGCCTGGAATGCCCTTTCGATTAAATTATTCCGTAGATTTTGGTTCAATGTGAAGGAAAATCGACTTTATATATATTATTATGACAACAAAAGCAACTATTTATTAGTGTAGTACGAGGGCGCATTGCGTTTGACGATTGTCACATCACAATATCACTTCGTAGCATAACGCGCTATATCATCTCATGTAATGATGTATTGCATTCTACATTGCGAGCATTTCATTACAATGACATGACGCGAAATGAAGCGCGCTGGATGGCGTGTGGCGCTTCATTTCGCGTCATGTTCGGAGTCATGGTGTAATGTCATATTCCTCGGTGCGAAAAGTAATGTCATATTACATGACTTTATAGTGCACTGTTTTGCGCATGTCTAGTTTTAATTTGACGGTTATGTGTGATGTTCTCTTTGTTTCTAATAAAGCAGCGCATCTTTACCATTCGGCCACCTGACAGGCCGTCTGATTGTTGGCCATCTAAAAACATATGAAAATACATGCAGACCACTGAAAAATTTGAAAGAGTACGTAATGATAATAATTATAATTTATGTTACAGATAGACTTTTACTTTTATCAGTTTCTAACAAACAGATACCGTCCTAGTTTTGTTGAGATACATTATAGATTTTGTGACATGTTGACATCTGACACAATTTTCGGTCCAGCAATTCGCAAAGCAGTATCAGGCGACTGTCCTTTTCCTGCAGTAAGTATAATTAATACTAAGAGGTTTAAAAGAAGTGTTCACTAAGCCGAGAGTTATACTTAAATTACTTTTTACCTTCAATTTTTATTTTTAACAGATTGTGTCTACGTAGACACAATCTGTTAAAAATAAAAATTCGTATAGTTTTGACCGGAGAGTGGAATGAGACACGTGTCTTATTCCACTCTCCGGTCAAAACTATACGAATTTATAGTATTGTATTTGTATACTTATCTTCAGTTACATAATTATAATATAATATTGTTAGTGTTTGTGTATTTAGAAATAAACAAAAAATTTTGACGTCATCGCGTCGTTAATAATATTGCATTATTGTGCTAAACCTAATCTTGAAACACATTTTTACTACTACAAAACTAATATTGATTCATGTAACTAACCTTTCGTTCCGTTCTTGCCCGTTGTGCTCTTCAGTAAAAAATGTAGATAGTCTTGCAAACTAGCACTCGCTTCTACTACATAGCATATAATTCTACATAATTATAGCATACATATATAACGACTAAAAAGTTATTATTTATTCTGTAATATTATTCAGTTAACTATCTTTTATTATTTGACAAGGATTAATACTTTATGGTAGTTCTATAGATTTTGCGTAGGAACCCTAACTGTGCGAACCCGACCCGCTCTCTTGAAGCCTTGGCCGGTTGGTTTCTCAAAACCTACTTTCATAAACACTTAAGATTTAAGTTTTGCGTTGTTATTTTTTCAGGGTGCATATCATTTGAAAAACATGACGATACCATATGTTCCGAAAGGCTTCCCGTTCACTAAAGGCCGTATTTACTGCAATCTAACACTTTCTAAAAATGGTGTTACAAAACCCGTGGGCCGAGGCAGCATTGATATGGAGATCAAAGTGGCTAGATTTAATAAAAACTAAAATAAATATTTATCAGTAATTGATGTCATGTGAAATGTGCATTAAATGATATAATATCAATAACATTGTTTTAATTTTACAATTATTTTCGAACCCATTGCCATCAACCGGACAAAGAGCCAGGCTCGGGTTTGATACTTAGAATTTCCTGATAGAAAAACACCTTATATTTCAAATACGAAAAGAAGGGGTCAGTAAATAGTATGACGGTTGACAGGATGGAATGTAAGAAGAACACGAGTTGCGCGTACCCCAAGTAACAGGAACGTAATGATAACGTTATTTATTGCATATTGTACTTGTTATGCCTTGTAATTTTTGAATAAATATTATTATTATACAAAATATATAACTTGAACTAAAATGTGTATAATTGGCGAGTTATGAATTTTAACTATTCTTTATGTCAAGATATCTGGAGACACAAATAGGCACATGTATTAGATTCGAATACAAATGTCAACAATGATTATAATTCCTTTTTCAGGAAGTCTGGGCAACTAAATAATTTTGGGTTTCGTTCCATAATAATGACATTCAATGAATAAACATTTATAATAATAAGACTGTAAATACATATTTACAATTAACAATACAGTAGACGACTACTTCTTCTATTCCAACAAACAATAAATTAATAGTGTGTGAGCCAGAGTAATCTAATAAGTACAATCAAGAATAATATGTTTAATATAGTATAATAAAGTATTAAGTTTAGTAGTTTGAATTAGAAATCAGTTTGATTTTGTCTTGGATTATTATAATCCTCTAACTTATAATTTGCCTGTTTACAAAGTCTACCTTAAATGTATCTGTAGCATCAACAACAGAACCTTTTTTGAATATTTTATAGAACTATAGAGAGTGTCAAACTGACGTAATTTGTTCTAAACAAAACTATTTTTAGTATTTTTTCTCTTGCTGTCATTAAAAAGATTGTTACGAAATATACGGGAAAGTGGTGACCCCGACGATTAAAAAGCACCATTAACCTTCGGCGTACGAGATGCCTTCTAATGATGACGAGCAAACGCAAGGAGCTCACTCGGTGTGTACGTGTCAACGCGCATCAACTTCAAGTCAGCGGAGCGATAACCATCTCACCAACCAAGACCTGCGAGAGGTCGTCATGCAGCTGACGAAAGAAGTAGCTGCGATAAAGACAGGGATGGACCGGTCCAGGTATAGGCAACAATCGTACCAATCCTTTCGTTCACGATCACGTTCATATTTCCGAAGACGACCAAACACTAACCAGCAGCAGTCAGGCGACATATGTTTTTATCACGCACAATTCGGCGAGAAAGCACGGAACTGCAATCTCCATGCAATTTTGAAAAGAAGCAGGGAAACTAGACAGGAGGTTAACGAGATATTACCCTGACGTCTACACGTATGTGATAACCAACAACGCCTGCGATTCCTAGTTGATTCTTGACCTGCGATTCCTGTGCTTCTATACTTCTTTAATCATTCACATCAGACTTCCTAGATAATCTACTTGCTAGCTTTTTGTTTCCTCTTCTAACGGTTATAAATCCATCTTCGTCTTCTATAATCTCCTCACTATCCTCTCTAACTCTTTTCTCTGGAATTCTCTGAGTCTCAATAGGACTACTACAGCTCCTCTCCACAATGCATGGTTTAACTTGTTGCTCACTTTCTTTTAATATTTCCTCCACAATAATGTCACTCCCACTCGATTTACAATCGAAATCCGTCACTTTATCCATTATCAGTAAACATTTGGATGACACGATGATACGTGGGTAGATAAAAAAAAAAAAAAAAACAGAAATATAAACAGATTAAAATACGTGCGCTCGCCTCGGCTCTTCGCGCGGCACTGAACGTTTATTCTTGTGTTATCGAGAATGCATTAAACGTGTGATAGTCACATATATTTGTTCTTGTGACAAAAAAAATATACTAAGTACTTTCGTAGAAAAAAAGAATCAAGTACGATTGCAGAAGTATATTGGACTAAAATTAATAAAAAAATTGGGTGGTTGGAGGATGGGCCAAAGAATTGAAAATATGAATAAAAAAAAATTCGTGCAAAGACTCTTGCACGTTTATTCGATGCGGCCATTGATGTTTGTAAATACACGGACGATACAGGAGAAAATTCTAATGAGAATTAATTACTTTTGCTACTATTGTCTATAAAAAAGGGTCGGTCTAAATCGTTCAACGTCAAAGTCAAAGCATTTATTTCAATTAAGTAAACCATTTACAGGCACTTTTGAATTGTCAAGGAGTCGGTCAGTTAGTCAGAAAGTTGAAGCTAGTTGCTCGTTCCAAAACATAGGTAGGTCTCTATGGAGAAAAACTCAACGGACACTCTTTTAAATCAAGTTTTTTACAAAGTACTGGTTACATGATTCTTGTTGCTTCTATATGTGAAAACTATGAAGGTAATCTAGTAATACAAAACATAAAAAAGAAGCAAGATAAAGTCCATGGCAGCTAAGAGCTGACCAATATCTACTGATAGCGCCCGTTCACTTACATGACGCGTGAATCAGCACCATTCAGCTCTACCATTTTGAATGGAGCCGAATGATCCAACACACGCGCCACCATCAGCGAGACATTTGAGCGAGCATGACAATACTCCCAACCGCCATTTTAATTTTTGTCAAATATATTAATATACTTAGTATTCACATTTACAAAATTGTAATAATGCTGCTAAATTATACAAAACTAAGGTTTCCCATGTATATTATTTTCATCATATCATTCATCATCACCAATTTCATCATAAAAAAATTAAAAATATCTATGTATATAATAATAACGATACACGTTACTCATGTCAATAGAAAAAGGGGTAGGGAACATCCTCTTCTTACAATTTGGAAAATCCCTAAACTGGCTGTGGAGTAGGACCAGCATTTAGTCAAGCATTTTTATCATTGATGTAATCTTTTAACTTATAATATGTTTATCTACATAGTGTGCGTTTAATACATGTTTTAAATTGTCGTTCATTCAATTGTATAATATCAAGTGGTATTTTATTATAGCATTTTACACAGTACCCCATAAAAGAAGTATGTACTTTTGACAACCTGAAGCTTGGCTGATCTAATTTGTTCCTATTTCTAGTATAAACATTATGTCTCTCACCTATTTTATTTATTAAAAATATGAAGATTTTTTCGAACATGCATAATGCCGCATCAAAAGTCGGTAACAGTCCTTGGTCGTGCTATCGAGCTGTCGCGTGCCTGCTGCTCCCAGGGCGGGTCTTACTGTTAAGACCGCCTGGGGACCTCCGTCCCAAATCTAGGAGCCGACCGCGGCTGTCTATCTTCAGCTGATCCTGATGCCCGGCCGGGCTGTGGAGCCAGAAAATCTCTGCCGCTACTTAGTGCGTTTAGGTTAGTGTTTTTTGTATCTCTGTTTTTATACTCATCGCATTTTTGAGAGCTTTTAAATTTTATGTGCAAGTCTACTTAGCTTTTTATTTCATAAAACGTAGTAGACCTGTTACAACCTGCAGTCCGTCCCCATAGCCAAATACCGTAAGACATGATACTATGAAAATAGATAAAATATACTAGCCTAGCGGTATCCACGTCTGTCAAATGCCGGATCTTTCTGACAGCGTAAGCGGCTGAACTTAACCGCCCTGCAAGAGATGTTAAGTGAGGAACCCACTGCAGCTTGAAATCAAGCGTAATCCCTAGGGATTACGCGTCGAAAGGACTGTTTTCCTAGGAAAACAGTCCTTTCGACGAATTCAAGTATGTCCGTATTCAATACAACGTTACATTTAGTACTCTTAACATTCGGCAAAGCGAATCTTATGCATTTAGTTTTCTTCTCATTTAATAATAAATTATTTACGGTAAAGCAATTATGAATCTTAAGCATGGCGTTGTTTACGTCGTCAAGGCGCTGCGCCCGTCTATTTACTCTAAATATCAACGAAGTATCATCAGCAACTAACACTATTTGTGGCTGATTTTTCAGTAAATGAGGTAAATCGTTTATATAAACTAAAAAGAGGAATGTACCCAATATTGAGCCCTGCGGTACCCCCATTTTTACTTTTAAGCCCGTTGATCCAAATTATTACCTACTGTTTTTATAACATTTCTGACTTGCTAAGGATCCTTCATTAATTGCAATCCGTGTGTTTAAGTAGCTCTTATGCTACAATCATAGTTTAATTTTTCGTTATTCCGTTTCCTCTTTCCATTAATTTCTCAAACGCAGCCTTAACTAGGAGCAGCTTTGCACTAGCAACACATTTCAACAGAATACAATTGCTGAACCATGTAAATAAATTACCTGAAACGAGTTAATAGACATTAACTATCTCTATTATTCCCCACAAAAGTTCAGCCGCAGCCCAGCTTGCCATTTGTTCGTCGATCGTTGTCCTGAACTATAGAAAATTGTGTAAACACCTATACCTGCCTACTATTATAACTATTAATAATGATCTTAAAATATGTTTTCTTTTGTTTGCTTCTTTGTTTGCAATACCGTAGCATGCAGTTCAAGACTGAGAGTGTGAGTATCTATGTTTTACTAAAACAAGGATATATAGAAACAATGAAATATTGTTTTCTAAGACCAAGTTCGTACACAATCTTTAAATTTTGATTTTAATATTAATTCAATAAATCATCGTCGTTATATTATGATAAGCCACTATTCAAAGGTACAACAGAATTATGTTTTATATTATGATACCTTGAATACCTGTGTCTTTTTGATTAATATTATCTTTTTTTATTAATCCCTAGTTTTTTGTTTCCTATCAACAATGCGATAATATGTAATAAATGTGTAATATATAATAATATGTAATAGAGGAATGATATACACGGTGATGAGTAATCAGATGAATTCCTTGAAAGAGATAACCTACTTACCTAGAGGGATTATTTTGCTAAAATTTTGACCCCAATATCATGGGGTCGATGCTGAGTTATTCCTGAGATATATTTATCAATGTATAATGCGCAACAATTACAGCAGCTGGGCTATTACTTACCCAGCTTCTGTGATTGTTGCACACATTTTTTAATTGGTTGGACTTATAGTTTTTTAGTTACTTCACAAAAATATTGAGTGCTGGGGTAACGTTACCGCAGCCAAACGTTTTATTTTTGATGGGAATATTAAATTAAATATTAGCTATATAATTAGTAGTCCAAACTAGGTTTTTGCAATTATTTTGTACTTCGGCTGCGAAGTTATTCAAGACCTTGCTGAAATAACGTATGTGGTTTTGTTGGATCTCTAAAACGGTTGATCGGATTCTTATCATCTTTTGTCCATGACTTCTTAAGAATTGGTTTTAAATAATTAGTTTTGAAATAAAGTTATTTACAAAAAAGACAACCGCCTTCAAAATCTAACTTTAGCATAGAACATACATAACTTTAGATTTGGAATGATTTGGATGGATGGAATTGGCGGTTGTCTTTTTTGTAAATAAACTTTTTATTTATCACTTTTTAGTACCTTCTTTTCATCCAAATCCATTAAGAACCGGCAAAACAGTTAAAACAGAGGTACATCAAAGATTGAAGAAACTTATATGTCGACTATGTAGATTTTGATGAGATTTTGTTAACAAAAAGTGCTGAATCAAATTCGGTAAAATTTATATGGGACCCCAGAGGCATACCCTATACATTAGAAAAAGAATTTTCATAATCGATTCACATTTGCCGGAGAAATCGCGTAACAATAAAAATAAAAATAAATCTACAGATCTCGTGCCTCTCACGACCTTCGTGTACATTGAAAATGAATTAAAACAATTCAGTTTTTCACATTTTTATTTACCTATTAAATATTCTTCACAATTAATATAAGTGTACAAATTATTTTAGATAGTAAGATTTTATAGATATCCACCCGGTTGTTTATGTTACCCAGAAACATAATCAAGGGAGCGGGGGTACCACCGTTTATTTTTTTTTGTTACGGGGGAACATCCTCATGGGTGTCCTCCGCCCTGGGGCGGGCGAAGGTGTCTGTCAGACTCTTACTGACTAAAAACCACCCCGGTGTTCCATCTCACACCTACGTCGAGGGTCGCGGGAACTTGAGATACTTCCGCAACCCCCGGCTGGTGCCGGCCCGCTACGGCGGGCCACTTCTCTGGTCAGGGGGGGAGTGAGGTGTTAGACTCCCCCCCGGACGTCTTAGAGGAGCGCGCGTGGAACTCTACGCGCCGCCACCTCGGGTCCTGATGTATGTGGGGGCGACAGACGTCCCCGAGTCTGCCGCCCCTGGACCCATTTAGGGGGGCCGGAAGAGGGCGTTATCCGCCCTCTGCCGACGACCGGTGCGCCTGCTGCGGGCCAGGTGGGAGGTTGAGATCTCCCTCTCCCTTTCCGCAGCCTCCTTCTGCGACATGACACTTTCGCAGAAGGAAACCACCGCGTCCCAGGACTCTGCGCTGTCGACCATCGACTCGACCACGGCCGTCAGCGACAGGTCACTGCCTATTTCTGAGACGAGGGCACGGCGCGGCTCTTCTCATGCGGCACACTCTGCCAGTGGCCGCGCCGTGTCCTCCCGGCAGTCGACGCAGTAGTGACACCGGGCGCCCGGCTCCCTGTTTATGCGACACAGGTACTTCCCGAAGCAACCATGCCCCGAGAGCACCTGCGTCACCCGAAACGACAGGGAGCCGTGTCTCCTCCCGAGCCAGCGCTCGAGCACTGGCCGTACCGCCTCGATGATGGCGAGGCCGGCGGTAGGGCGTGAAAGCCTGTCCCGCCATTCCGCCACCAGGACCTCGCGAAGCTGAGACCGACGCAGCTCAATGTGTCGCTGCATCGGTCGCCGTACCTTCGCCTCCAGGTCCCAGGGCGGGGATCCGGCCAGTGCACAAGCCGCCTCGTAGGAGATCGTGCGATATCCCCTGATGACTCTGACGGCCATCGCTCGCTGCGGCTTTCGCAGCACGGCGATGCTTCCGGCCGTCAAGTCTGCCGCCCAGATCGGGGCTTCATACAGGGCCATCGATCGCACGATCCCCACTTTAATACTAACAAATCACTAGAAATATATAAATAATTTTTGAGAGAAATAAAAAAAAATTGAAAATAAATATAAAAGTACAAAATTAATATTAATATTTATTTTAATAATGTAAAAAGCGTTGAACTGCCTATACAAATAACCAACCAACTTCAATCATACTATTTACATATCCCGCGCCGTGCACGCCTCCTGCGGTATCCTGATATTTCGCTCCATAAAGGCCACAGCCTAGACCGTAAGAGATAGAGAAGTCCAGTTTTGTTTTTAATGTAGCCCAACCTAATACCCCGAGGGATTTTTTTTACTTTTTCCATATCGCTTTTAGTTTTCGATAAATTATCGATATAATGCGAAAAGACACCCAAGAAAATGCGACATTTTTCAATATTTTTGCAATTTTTTTAAAACAAATTTGACTTTTTCTAAATTATTTTTAAACCATGTTGTAGCCCTTATTAACACGCATCTTTTGAGGTCTAGACCATCCACGTCGCCCCGAAACTCAAGAGACCAGAGCGATGTCTCACTTTGCCTAAAATTGGGGGGCTATATAAAAAACATTTTCAATTTTAAAAACCTCATACAGTTTAATTGAGAACCTCCTTAGATACAGGCGCTTCAATATCGATAATTAACAATCATCATCATCATCTGCCTAGCCATTGCAGCATTGGGGCATTGGGGGTATTGGGGCTTCCAGTCTTACCGGATGCAGCTGAATACCAGTGTTTTACAAGGAGCCTATCGGACTTCCACGACCCAGTTACTGGGTAACACGATACCCCTTGGTAAGACTGGTTGTCAGACTTACTGGCCTCTGACTACCCGTAACGACTGCCAAAGATCTACGAATGACAGTCGGGACCAACGGCTTTACGAGCTTTCCGAGGCACGGAGGAAACTCGGCATGAAAGGGATGGTCACTCATCCACAGACCGACCGCGGTTAGCGTAGCTTAACCTTTGACCGAGAGATCTGGACGGCTTTAACTTAGCCACGAGCTCTTCGATCGATAATGAACAATCAAATAATTAAAAATAACACATATAGGTATAACGAAAGTACAGTTATACAAGGAATCGATGGGAAAGTAGAATCAAAATGTTTCGCATACATTCATTTACGGACAGAGGCAGGTTTCGTATTCCGTCACAAGTTACACTTCGACAATATGCCATGTGCAGTGGACGGTATTATAGGGTTATACTTTCTGAGAACTTATAACGCAAACATAAATATGCCCACAAATCAACTTACATTACAATCCAATAATAGAACTAGTACATTAATAATACATAACAGTTATATCAACAAGACACAGGCAGATGATAATTATTTAACTGCACCGGCAAGAAGCGAATCAATACATTATATTAACATAAATAAAAATGTATACAAAGAGTTCGTCATACACGCGAAGCAATTAAGCGAAAATATATTTATGGCAGCAAGTATTGTAAAACCAATAAGGGGTTAAGTGCCACTAAAAATATTAAACACCGGTGAAGAATTAATAAAAACATCTACAAATAATTTGATTACTAATGACGAAATAGACTATTTAGACAATTATAATATATGTTCATTTAACTAAACCGGTCAGGGTGTTGAACGTGTAAAAAAGTTACTACCCCAACTAAAATTAACGCATTTAAATTCCGATGACAGAAAACAAATTGAAATTATTTGCGCGAAGTATACCGATATTTTCTTCTTGGAGGGCGACAAGTTAGGAATGACGAATGTTGCTGAACAGTCGATAACCGTGAAACCAAATACCAAACCCGTGTACGTAAAACCTTATCGGCTACCGCAGTCGCTAAAGTCAGAAATTAATAAACAAGTTCAAAAAATGCTCGATGATGACGGTATTATCTTGTTTTCCATAAAATCATTTGTACTCTTATTGTTTTCCATAATCGTCCCCCGTCATAATATTTACTTGCACCTATATCATATATACTAATAACGTTTGTTATATCAACTTATTAGTCACTACTTTCATTTGCCATAAAATTAGTTGCCATAATAACATATGTTATAATCATTAGTTTCTATAAGTAACACATTACATAATCGTTACTTGACATAAGCAACATTTAATAAAATTGAGAAACGTTTATTGTTTTGTACAAAAATGAATGTCATTAAGGCCACTAACCAAATGATTTAGGTATTACAGTAATCAATCTTTAGACAATAAAGAGTTAGTAAAAATCGAAACGGGTAGATTAGGTTAGGTTGTGATCTCACAACGCGCGAAGGCGAGTGAGCGTAGCGAGCGTGGCGCGGCAGCGGCCGCTTAGCGCCAGATGTCCATGTCCAAATAAAATTTAGACATTTGTTTTGGCATAAATTAAATTCGCATAATGTTACTAAGCATAATGTGCAAATATTTTGTGCCACGCTAAAGTATTGTCTTAAAAACACAATAAGTTGTGCTACAAAAGTTAGTGACAAAAACGAATAGCTGCAAAACCGACTCCACGTAGTCTTCTCTGCCCTACGCCTAGAGTGTAATCTAAGCCCGCAGCGCCGGAGCCGTGACAGAAACCATGCCTGCTGCATGTTGCATGCTGCATGCTTGCAGCATGCTTGCTTGCATCTTGCATGCTTGCTTGCATGCTGCATACTTGCCGCATGCTTGCTGTATGCTTGCTTGCTGTATGCATGGTGTATGCTTGTTTACATGTTTGCGTGGTTACTGCACGCATGGTAAAAATATGTTTTAATATCATTATGCGTAAAAAAATAATTTATGCTTTAGAATGTTAAGCTTAATCATTATTATGATTAGAAAAATTATGGGTAAGCTGTTATACGTAAATAATGTTATTGCAAAAATATAATTATGAAGAAACAAATATATGCTAAGTTATATTAGGTCTTAAAAATTTATGCAAATGTCAAAGTCAAAGTCAAAGCATTTATTTCAATTAGACCATTAAAAAGGCACTTTTGAACGTCATAATAAAAAAATATAAAGTTGATTCTAGTTGCCCATTCCAAAAGGTAGCTTCGTATGGAGAAGAATGGGCAAGAAACTCCATACTCACTCTTTTTAAAAAAAAATGTGTACAATATTTTGCATTTACAGTTTTCAGTTATATAACTATACGTGAATACGGTGGACCTTGCATAAAAACACTATATTGAAGTATGTACAAAGTATTACAAGATAAAGAATGACAGCTAAGTTGTATACATAGATACATAGTGTTCACATATTATTATTTACAATTATTGTAAAAGTAGACAACCACATTTCAACAAACTATGAACCAGTGTGTGACCCAAAGCAAGAATTAAATATAATGTATATACTAAGTATAAATTAAGTAGTTTTAATTAGCAATCCGTTTGATTTTGTCTAGACTGTAGATTGTCCTATGGAGCCCGGACCAGCATGTTTCCAAGCATTCTTATCATGGATATAATCCTCTAAACTGTAATATGCTTGTTTACAGAGTGTACTTTTAATATATGTTTTAAATTTTCTTTCATTTAGTTGCAATATATCACTAGGAATTTTGTTATAACACTTAACACAGAACCCCATAAAAGATTTATGAACTTTAGACAATCTAAAATATGGTTGAGCTATTTTGTCTTTGTTTCTAGTATTAATATTATGTCTATCACTAACCTTATTAAATAAATGTAGGTTTTTTCTTACGTACATAATATTTTCATAGATAAATTGGCAAGGCACTGTCATTATATTAATATTTTTAAATAGTTCCCTAAGAGAATCGCGGCGACGTAGATTATAAATGGCTCTAACAGCTCTTTTTTGTAAGATAAAAATGGATTCAATGTCGGCAGCCCGACCCCACAGTAAAATACCATACGACATAATGCTGTGAAAGTAGCTAAAGTAGACCATACGCGCAGTTTCTACATCTGTCAACTGTCTTATCTTTCTAACAGCATAAGCCGCGGAGCTTAGTCGCCCCGCAATAGATGTTATGTGAGGTCCCCATTGCAACTTCTCGTCTAGCGTGATTCCTAGGAAAACCGTTTGACTATTAAATTCCAGTTTCTCTCCATTTAGAATGATGTCACAATTGCTATTCCTAACATTTGGTAAAATGAATCGAATACATTTGGTTTTTTTTTCATTAAGTACCAAATTGTTTACCGTAAACCAATTTTGAACCTGAAGAATAGCGTCATTTACGTCGTCAAGATGTTGTGACCGTCTGTCTACTTTAAAAATCAATGAAGTGTCATCGGCAAATAACACCATCTTCGGTTGGTTTTGAAGTAATTGGGGTAAATCATTTATATAGACTAAGAATAGAAATGGACCTAATATTGAGCCTTGAGGAACGCCCATAGTCATTTTTGACCCCAATGAGTTCACACCGTTAACCTGAACTTTTGCCTGTCTATCCCTCAGGTATGACCTTAGTAAATCAAGAGATACTCCACTAATCCCGTAGTGCTCCAGTTTCAGCAATAGTGTCTCGTGGTCAACGCAATCGAACGCCTTTGAGAGGTCGCAAAAGATTCCAATGGCATCTTGCGATTCCTCCCAAGCGCTAAAAATGTTCTTTATTAGGGTGACACCGGCGTCAGTTGTACAACGCCCTTTGGTGAAACCGTATTGTTGTTCATGAAAGATGGAATTTTTATTAAAGTGATGTAACATTTGATTGAGCATTAACTTTTCAAACACCTTACTGAGAACTGGTAGAATCGACACAGGCCTATAATTGTTGGGGTCTTTACTATCACCGGATTTGAACAATGGTACTACTTTACTGTGTTTCATCAGATCCGGAAAGACTCCTTGGTTTACACTGGTGTTAAATATGAGAGCTAAATAGGGCGCAATTGTTTCGATAATAGATTTACAGACTTTTACAGACATTCCCCAAAGATCTTCTGTTGATTTAATTTTAAGATCTTTAAAGGCTTTTATAACAGCCTGGGGGTTTGTATGTTGAAACCTAAACTCCAAAGGGCATTTCTTAACATTTTTCCTAAGTAAGGCAGCAGAGAGAGCGGGAGAGGAATTTAAGGCTTCAGTGGTTCTAATGGGAATGTTGCCAAAAAAGGTTTCAAATTCTTGAGCTACTTCTATATCTGAATTTATGGGACCATGTGCAGTCTCTAAATTAAATTCAGTACTACGCTGCTTTTTCCTACCTGTTTCATTATTTATTATTTGCCAAGTAGTTTTTATTTTGTCATCAGCTAATTTAATTTTATTTTTAATATAGAGAGATTTGGCTATTTTGCAGACACTTTTAAAAAGTTTCGAATATTTCGCAACATACTGATGAAAGCTTGTATTAATTATATGTTGCTTTAGGCCATAAAGCTCAAATAGTTTTTCCCTGCTTTTACGAATACCTGGAGTCGCCCAGTCGCTAAATAAGAACTTCGTGCAAATACTTTTATTCCTTAGTGGAAAAGCTTCATTAAATTGCATGTTTAATAGTGAAAAAAACTCGGCGTAGAACTCATTTGGGTCACCTATATTATCAAAGCACTGAACACTCAATTTACTTTCCAATGAATTATCAAATTTCTCTAAGTTTTTAAATGTGATTGGCCTAAACCTTATTTGAATTTTTTGTAAAGGTATGTAGGCGCAAAACGTTATTGTCTGTCCACTATGATCAGATGGCAGTTTATTTATAATTTCTTTATGAAAGTAATCACAATTACAAAATATATTATCAATACAGGTGGCAGAAGAAGCTGTCACTCGAGTGGGTTCCATGAAAACATTGGACAAATTAAATGACCTAAAAAGACTCAATAATCTGATACTATTGGAGTTGTTTTCTAACAAATTAATATTAAAGTCACCACATATAATGATAGATTTACTACTAGTACTAATTTTTTTTAACACATCTTCCATTACCGAATCAAATATAGATAAATTCTGGTAATTTGGAGGTCTGTATACGCATACTATAACATGCTTATCCAGCTCAACACAGGACAATTCAATAATGTGTTCAACTGATAATCTAACAATGTCTTTTCGTGCTTTACATTTAATAGAATTTTTAATTAAGATTAATGACCCGCCGTGTACCATATGTTTCCGGCTGAAATGGCTAATTACACAATAATTTTCATAATTAATAGACATCACTTGATTATCTTTTAACCAATGTTCTGTTAAACATATAATATCATATTTGGTTATTTCTAAAAACATTTCTATTTCAAGTAATTTGGAAGAGCAACCTTGAATATTTTGATTAAATAACTTTAACGTATGTTGCTTTCCTTTATTTGTTAGGTTGCCAGAAGATACCTTTTTATTATTCAGTAATAATAAATGATTATTTGAAGGAGTAACTTCTGTTGTCGTACCAACTAGTTTAAACAGTTATCCGGAGTGCCCTCCACAACCACAAGTGAAGAGTTCAAACTGTCTGTATGTATCCCAACAGGAAGAGAATACTCTAACTGACTGGTAGCGGCCTCCAAGGATGTTGGTGTTGTAGGTGGACCCTCCTTCGTACAATATGAGGATTCACAAAGATCAATCACTATGTTGTTAGTGTGACTAGACAACATAGATTCGTCACTTATACTACAGTTCGTTATATTATTAGCTATAACATTGTTAATATTATATGCTATCAACATAGCAATTAAATGTCTACATTCTCCAGACAGAGATAAAGTTCCCTGAGTTAACTTAAAACCACTAACAAAGTTATTAGTGTCAAAATAAAATAATTTGTCACTATGACATGTCAACATATGAATAGTACTATTCAATTTGTAAATATGATTGTTCTCTTCATCTGACAAATTGTCAGAATAAGGAAATGCACACAGCATTAGCCTTCCTATGTTTAACTTTAATAAGGCTTCCACACCATCCACTATGTCCTTTTTGTTAATACCAATACTATTGCCGAAAAGTAGGACCATTGTAGAGTAATGGTCTAGGTTTGTGTTTTTAATTCTCTTAATAATTTGTTTAAAACTTATGTTATGGTAACTATGATTAGTAAAACTATGGCTAAGGTAATTGTGTAGTATTTTCCCAAAGCCTGAACCTAACTCATCGGAAAATAAAATAATTTTATTACTTTTCTGTGTATTAACGCAGGTGTTTGCTGGAAGAGCCAACACCGGTGAAGGCAAGTCAAGCTGAGGCTGAGGAGATGCTGGTTGGTTGGCACTGCTGCATGAAAGATTATTAGTCAAAGACTCATACCTCTCAGCATTGTACTTCACCAAATCCAGTAGTTCCCCAGCCTCAAACAAGCGTTCACTTAGCTGTTGTTGTGACAACTCATACTTTTCAAAAATATCCTTTAACAAGTACTCCTTATAAAGCAAATCATTATGGAGTAGTTGAATATCTGTGTCATATTTTTCCCTATATTTATCTAATTCCATAGTACAATTATTTAGGTTTTTTGAAAGGGTGACACGTTGCTTTCTAAGGGAAAGATTTACTTTTAGAAGATTTTGTTTTTTAATAGATCTTTGTGACCGTTTAATAATTTTTTTAATTTTAATGTATTTTTTAAGTTTGTTGTGGCTCATTACAACAGGACATAATGGCAAGGTATCGTCACCAGTCAAATCTATTGTTACCCCTGGTTCACACACTGATTTTGACCCACTGCCTACCAACTCCTTAAACAAGTTATTGGTCTTTGCAACCTGTTCGCTGACTTTTACTATCTCTGAGTGAGATAGGGCCTTATGGGCATCACACAATTCCTGTTCAAGCTCTGAAATTCTGTTTAAAGCCAGTTCATGGATGTCACTGCACTCTTGAAATGATGACACCTTACTGAGTAGTTGAGTATGTTGGTCAGTTAAGTCCATATGTTGAATATGCAGCTCGGCCAGCTTATTTTTGAGAAAGGTGTTCTTGTCGACTATGTTCTTCACCTCCACCTCGCTGTCATCTCTTTCCTGGAGCAGCTGTTTACATAAGGCTTTGGAAGCCCCGAGGTCCTTTAATGTTGCTCTAAGTTTTGCTTCCATCTCCTTTATTGTAGCACTGCGGGTCATCATTTTGTTCAAAATATCAGCCACCTGGAATATGTGTAATTGTGCAGCTCAATAATAGTGCAAGAGATGTTCTTTTATTTATAGTAAAAGAAGGTAGGTAGTAGGGAAAATAAATGAAATGAAAATTAAGTGAGGAGTTGCTAACAGATATATAATACAACAAGATAAGGTTAAGTACAAATAGAAGGGAATGTTAAACATAAGTAAAATAACATGAATAGTAAAGAACAGGTACACTACTTTAGTAACACTATTTTAAACTTAACAAGTATACAAGTTTAAGGCACATTACAAGTTTGGAAGTTTTATCTAAAGTAAATATTTATAATAACACAGAAATAAAAAAATATATAAAAAAGGCTATTTTGTGTAGTAAATTATGAAGCGTTTACTGTCTGGGCGAATGTTTCGTCGTCGATTTTGCTTCCACAACTTGTCAAGCAAAAGGAGACATAAACCGAGCCAGTGTGTGATGGACGTAGCTCAGAGCCCTGAGCAGTATTTCGTGATGTTCAGTGGTATGTAAATACAACTTAGATAAAACAAAATACTCCCCGGGTTCGATGATATTTCAAATCCTTCACCCGTTAGTGGTGACTTGACAGCCGGTTTTTGTTATGTCTATTTTGCAAAGTTCTCGCGACCAAAACACTGCATAAACACTTTTAGGTCAAACTTATTACTTAGTTCTAGTTACATTACACTAATTTATCGCGAATTAAGGACTTTTAAACATTTTACAAGTTATTTTAACGAAGAGGTCGTTTTTTGACGACCGGCTACCATTGTGGCCAGCAAAAAAAAAAAAAAAAAAAAAATGGATAGAGAAGGTTTATTTTTAGGTTTCCTTGTGATTAAAAAATCTGTATCTGTTATCATGATCATAACATCAACATTGCAGGTGATTGTACTGAACTAGCATTGTTGTACTAATATGAGCAATGGTAAATAAATTTTATGGAAAACGTTATTAATGAAAATAAAAATTATAGCAATTAAATTTATGGATTAATATTATAATGACACTTGATCGATTATGACCAATGAAATTAGTGAAAATGATTTTATTAACCGACTTCAAAAAGGAGGAGGTTATCAATTCGAATGTTTGTATTTTTTTTTTTGTGTATGTTCGGGCATAACTCTGTCATATATATTATATATTACAAAGTTCTTTTTTTGTTCGAAAGGGGTTTATTTTGAAATGGTCCCATATAAATTTTACCAAAATTGATCCAGCCCTTTTTGAGAAAATCAACAAATTCCCAAAAAAAATACTTAGACGACGTTTGAGTTTCTTCAATCTTTGGAGGATTTACGATCTTTTTTAAGTGTGTCGCCGTTTCTTAATGGATTTGGATGTTAAGGCAACACTAAACAAAGTTTTTTAATAAAAAAAGAAAACCGCCTTCAAAACCTAAAAAGTGATAAATAACTTTAGCACAGAACACACATTACTTTACTTTCGAAAGTCGGTGGCAACACAAAACAACAAACTCAAAGCCACCGCCACCGACTTCCGAAAGTAAAGTAATGTGTGTTCATTGGTCACAATGAAATTAGTGAAAATGATTTTATGTAATTTAACGATTATAGCAACTGAAGCATTATTTCTAATGAAATTATGGCAAATAAAAGTATGGCATATAAAATTATGGCATTTTAAATTATGGCAAACATTAGTAAACCGATGATGACATTATAGAACTCGCGAATAGCGAGTGGAATAGTCCAGTACTCTTGGTGCCTAAAAAAACGGAAGGTGACAAAAAATGGCGTTTAGTTATTGATTACAGGAAGGTTAATGAATCAATCCAGGATAATAAATTTCCCCTACCTAACATAACCGATATATTTTATTCGCTTTCCGGAAGTATTTATGTTACTCATTTAGACCTGCACCAAGGATTTTTCCAAGTCAGCACAAAACCAGAGTGTAGAAACGTTACTAGCTTCAGTACAAGTACGGGACAGTATCAAATGAATCGTTTGCCTATGGGGCTGAAGATCAGTCCTAGTGTTTTTTCCAGAGTAATGTCGGTAGCAATGTCAGGACTTACTTATGAACAGTGTTTCGTATATTGCAATGACCTTATCGTTTTTGGGAGAAATAGCAAAATTCACAATAAAAATCTGTTAGATGTATTTGAGCGACTCAGAAAAATGAACCTTAAACTCAATCCACATAAGTGTGATTTTATGAAAACACAACTATTATAATTATTTACATTATTTACAGTTTATTGTATACAATATGTACAATTATTTACAGGCGGACGCATCAGGTATAGCAATAGGATCTGTTTTATGTAATAAAGACATGAGGCCAGTAGCATATGCTAGTCGACCGTTAAATAAGGCAGAATTAAATTACCCCACAATTCAAAAATAACTTTTAGCAATCGTTTGGAGTATAAAACATTTTAGACCGTATTTGTACGGGAGAAAATTTACTATAATGACTGACCATAAACCAATTATTTACCTATTCGCATGAAGGAATTTATTAAAGAATTAACAAATGAGATAAAAACAAAGAGAAGTGGTCCGGACCACACATAAATATTTTAATATATTAATCTATATTCATCCGTTTCAATCCATCTCCCAACAAGGTGTTCTTGAGTTGATCCATCAAGATATTCTCATTGAACTGTTTTATTATTTTATATTCTAAAATATTTATATTAATATAAATATTTTACAATATAAAACAATAAAACAGTTCAATTGTTTTTCCATATAAAAAGGTTTTTCAGTCCAAGCTTACGCTCATTCAGTAATCTGATTTAGTCAATTTTAACGGATTTAAAATAATTTTTCCCGGAAAGTTGTGATTGAAAAAATGCCAAGAGGATTACCAGAAGTTTTACGAGGATGAATAGTAACTTTAAGGGAAGAAGGATACACCACGAGAGAAATAGCACGCAGAGTTGCTATATCGCAATCCTGTGTCGTGACCACGTTGCAGAGGTACCACGGAATAGGTAATTTAGCTGACCGACCCCGCAGTGGTCGCCCAACTGTTTTGAGTGCTGCCCAAAAGCGCTATACTTATAAGATTGTTGACAGCCCGTGACCAGACAATCAACGCTACTAAAATTAAAGGCAGAACATCGGCAACCAAGCGGACCCGTAACCGCTTATCTCACTACAGAGTAGTAATAATTGAGGAATTTATTTGGTGATACAGGTTCTCCTTTAGGTATCCCTTCTTTTTGCATAATGTTCTTTTTCCTAACATACTTTGGCATAACTAGTTCGGCATAATTTGTTTTGTCATAATAATACTTTCCCATATCCCAAACACACATCAAAAAAAGTTTGTGATCACTAGCATGAGCTGATATAATTTTTTAAATTAAACTTCATCAAGAAAAAATCTTTGTTGTGTTCAAATAAAGGTAAAGGTTTATATTCAATTTAATATAACTCCTCCCCTGGCTCGAACACATGCGAAGATCCTCCTGGGCATGCTGAGAATCAAGTTATCCAGCATTTCTTGGGGTAACCTGTCCCATTCTTGAATAGCGGCTTCCCTGAGCTCTGACACTGTCTGGGGACGTGGCTGACGGTTCCAAACAGCTCGCTTAAAGAGCATCCCACGCTCTATTGGGCTTAAGTCAGGCAAGCCGGCAGGCCAGTCTAACCTTATGATGTCGTATTCTCGGAGAGCAGCATTGACTCGTTGAGCTCGATGGGCGGGCGCATTATCATCGACCAGTACAAATTGATGGTTTACTCGGAATGGTCTGACAATTTCATCAAAAGCAAATGCTCTATACATGTCTGCTGTCATGAAGTCTCGGTACAGGAACAAATGCGTTCTAGCTCCAATCATAACACCACCCAAAAAGGACACCGATTTCCCGCTTTGCTGAACTGTTCCAGTGGCAGTTCTTTGCCTTTCACGGGCTACTGGTCTTCTCCAGACACGTACACTCAAATTAAAATAGACATAGTAACACTTAAACACCACGAATCGAGTACAGTTCCGGGATGACTTAGCTCCGATGCGATCAGACACTGAATAATGAATCTTGCTGTGGGCTGAAAACATCACGACTCTGTAAAAGCGCGCTAAAAGTAGTGGTAGATCACGAGTTCTCGAAAATGGCGGGCTTGCGATTCGTTCCACGTTCGTACTATTGACCGGATACGACATAATATATTATACCTAAGTATTTATTTATTTAATTTTTTATTTTAGCAATTTTGATTTCCATATCAATGCTGCCTCGGCCTACAAGTTTCCTAGCACCACCTTTATAAAGTGATTATATTGCAGTAAATACAGGCTTTAGTGAACGGGAAGTATTTCGGAACAAACGTTTTTCTAATGATATGCACCCATATAAATAACAACGTAAGACTTAAATCAGAAGTTTCTATGAAAGTAAGTTATGGGCAACATACCGGTCAAGAGAGCAAGCCGGGCTCGCACGATTAGGGTTTCGAACCAAACTACATAGAACCAATTCTTATTGATTGGAAATAATAGCAAAAGTAGGTAATGGTCTGCACCGGTGGCGGTGTCTGATACTTCGTTAAAATGATTTAGTAAACGTGTAGCTAGCTACATTGCTGGACTATAATTAAAAATATATAAGTATTCTTTTTCTAAAGACGAGGACCATATTCTTATATTTTGTGACTTAACAAAAAATAACTCTTAATGGAATCCCAAAACGTACATGTTTTTTTAGAACAATTTTTTCCTAAATCCAATTTTAATAATATCCTTATCGAGCAGTACATTTACCTACTTCTGAAAGTAACTACAAGACATGACATAATTATACCTACTTATCATTTCGGGTTATTCCCTGTGTACCCCAATCCCCGAGGCCCCCGTCCCGGAGGACCCCGATATATTTTTATCTTGATAAACTAAATCAAAAGTCAGTTTAGCTTAAAAGTACCGTCAGCAGATGATATTATATTAAATAAAATTTTATTAATTACTAAGATAACTAACTTTATTTTAAAATTAATTACTAATTAATTAAGTATTCATTTTAAATAATTCCTAATCCTTAAGAATTCCCCCCTCGGGGGAGGACTATGTCCAGCAGTGAACGTCTTTCGACTGAAATGATGATGATGATGAATCCTTAAGGATTAGGAATTATTTTTTTATTGTAGCATAGTAAATAGTTATTAACTCTAAAGCAATCTTTTGACATGCAAAATCAGTTTCACTTTCATTATTTTTTTTTTACAACAGAAAATCAAAAATGCTTTTAAAAATTGATTACTTGCTAACTTTAAAACCACAAATTTGAAATAATTAGAATTGCTGCCATACATTGTAAAACATATTTTTTAAGTATGATAAGATTGTAACATTTATTTTATATTTTTAATGTACCTACATTTTATTCTAACTGCAATGGCCTCTATTAAAACTATTTTCTACATTGTACAAAATTTTAAATAAACTACTTTCATCTTTTGTATTTCAAACACAAGCATTTAATCACTTTTTATGTCGAACGTAGAATTTGAAAACAATAGAAAAAATAAATGTAATAATATTTATCGTATTTGGGGTTCTCCGGGACGGAGGCCTCGGAGATCGGGGTACTCAGGGAATAACCCATCATTTCTCTGTCACTAAGTACGTACACACTTTTCCATATAATTGCCAAGTAATTAGCAGTTAAGGTTTGATAGAAATAATATTGAAGGTGTATCATTACAATGGTGTATACTATGAAACTAATAATGCTGCACATTACTGCATACAAAAAACTGTAATAATGTCTAGGTCTGTAGTCAGGGCTTCACAAATTATGTAAAAAAAATGTATGCAAAAAATAAAGAATAATCCTACTTCCTACTAATATTATAAATGTGAAAGTTTGTGAACATGTTTGGATGTTTGTTACTCAATCACGCGTAAACCGTTGAACATATTTGCATGAAAATTGGCACATAGATAGACCATTTCCTGGATTAACATATAGGATACTTTTTATCCCGGTAATATGTTCCCTTGGGATAAGTGCTCTTACTACGCGGGCGAAGCCGCGGGCAGAAGCTAGTATTAAAATAAATAACATGATTGTATTGTGTGTTTAACCCATACTTCGTGGTTTAACCAGTAAAGTTATTGATATAACTAGGTACCTAATAGGTAATGGTTGGCATTATATTTAATGAGTGCGCAGGTCGCGTAGTACGTCAGTTATTACAAGCTAGGTGGCATTGATCTGAAATACTCATAATTAACCTTTTACTGTTTGAAAGGAAATCAGACTTAAATGCGAGCATAAACTTATTGTGTGCACCATTACTATTAAAATTACCTATTTATAAAACAAAAAGTCGTTTATTTATTACTATACCTACTCCGTTCACAATAAGATTAGACATTTACACAAACCTTTTTAACAGTCCGTTCAACCGATTATGACTTATATTGCGTTGGTAGCATGACAAATGGCAACTGCAGTAAACAGTTGTTATTGTAACCATTTTTTTGCCTCTAAATGTCATCCTAAAGCCTACGGAATAGAAGTCAAAATCGGTTGAAGGGACTGTAAAAAAGGTTTGTGTTTATGTCTAATCTTATTGTGAACAGGGTATAGTCAAAGTCAAATTATTTCAATTAAACATATTTCGTCGTTATTTATAAGAAAAAAATAATCTGGTGCCCTTTCCAAAGGGTTGTTTTGTATGAAGTAGAATGGGCAAAAAAGCTACATACTTACTGTTTTATTGGAGTTATATTGTACGGGTAAGGTACATTTAAATGATAAAACTGATAATGAGTTCAACTTGTGTATTGATACTTCTAAAGAAAGCACAAACACTCAAAACTGATTAATGATCGACCCGCGGCGAATGTGTCCTTTAGTTTGACCAAACTATGACATGCGACTACTGAGCGCATACTCAAGTGCATGTATTTTATTCATTCGTTGCAAGTCGATGCCAGCATAAAATTGATACAATTGATATGTACGGGTTTGCTCGTACATATATATTTCATATTATTTTGTATAAGTACAGGAAATATTATAATTAGGTACAAGTTAATAAGATGTAGGTACCTTGTATAAAAACCACTATGTTAGAGTAGTGAATTAAGTATTACAAGTTAAGAAATAGTCCGAATTTCATTATATTCCCGCAAAAACTTGTACCTATAGTACCTATTCTGATCTTTCGAGGTACAATAAACAATACCTAGTGACATCAGATGTCTCAGCTACTCTGAGCCTGTAGTTTTAAATTCGTCCCTAAATAATGGAAATCCGATCCAGCCTGTCCCTTTGCTGTCCTCTCCCAGCGACGCCCTAAGCCGAGGCTCGTACCCCACAGGGGGTGCCCTTAGCGTGTAGTCGCTTAGTTTGTAAGCTATTTTGCCCTGGCTGGAGGCCCTAAAAATAATAATTTTTAAGGCACCACAGGAAAGTCCGGTTAGGCAGCCGACAACCTCCTAGGTTAACCTGAGAGATGCCAATCCGAAAAAAAAAAAAAAAAAATCTGCTACTCTCTTATTCTTTCGACTGTGCTAGGAGACAGACATAAAACCTTCCCTGTGAAACGTTAAAGTATAATATACATTATTTAAATTCACAATTACTGCATTTTAATTCACATCCGTAACTTGATTTCCTATAACATCAAACTGACCATGGATACAAAAATCAACCAACAAAAAGTAAGCAAACTGCTTAACCCAAGACTACCTTAGCTTAACCACATAAAAAAGCGGCCAAGTGCGAGTCGGACTCGCCCATGAAGGGTTCCGTAGCATCAAGTAACATAATACAAAAGTTTTTTATTTTTATATTTGAATTGATTGAATGAAAGGTACATTGCGGTTTACGATATATGACGTATTAAAAAAAAACTACTTACTAGATCTCGTTCAAACCAATTTTCGGTGGAAGTTTACATGGTAATGTACATCATATATTTGTTTTAGTTTTATCAGTCTCTTATATTAGAAGTTACTGGGGGTTATTTTACCACTTTGGAAGTGTCTCTCGCGCAAACTTTTCAGTTTAGAAAAAAATTATATTATTATTAGAAACCTCTATCATTTTTGAAGACCTATCCATAGATACCCCACACGTATGGATTTGATGAAAAAAAAATATTGAGTTTCAGTTCTAAGTTATGGGGAACCCCCAAATTTTTTTTTATATTTTCGTGTGAAAATTTTAATGCGATTCACAGAATACATCTATTTACCAAGTTTCAACAGTCTAGTTTTTATAGTTTCGGGAAAAAGTGGCTGTGACATACGGACGGACAGACAGACAGAAATGACGAATCCATAAGGGTTCCGTTTTTTGCCATTTGGCTACTGGGGCACTAACTGGCGAAAAAAAAAACAATTATTTAAATACACAGATTACATATATTATTTACAGATATAGGTTTTTTCTAGTTTTGATTGAATCTAGCCACTTTAATCTCCATATCAATACTGGCTCGGCCTACATGTTTTGTCACACCGCCTTCAATAAGTGATGCATTGCAGTAGATACGGCCTTTGGTAAACGGGAAGCCTTTCGGCACAAATGGTAACGACACGTTTTTCAAATTAAATTCACCCTGAAAAAATTATAAAATCAAAATGAAATCAGTTTAAATAAGAAAAAAATCGTATAGTGCACATAATAGTGTTGTATACATATTTTTGAAACTCTTGACTTCCAAACAAAATGATGAAATGAAATGTAAACTTTTTGGAATTAGAATTTGTTTAATTTATGTTTTTTTTATATTATGTCCTTCATTTGAAAGGACAAACCCAACACAGCAGCGCTAAATAGTTTAGTTGGGGAGTTCCTATGGCCACCTCCTACTTCAACATCTGATCCTAGATTTCACCCAGGGCTAACGCTAGGAAAATTGGTGACTCTCGGTTTAGTGATGAGTTGATTCAAACCTCTTATATTATGCTTACCGGAGGAATAGGACAAGTTCGGCCTTCTGCTGCATTTCGAAGTGCTTGACCAAAAATTGGGTCAAAATGCCACATATCACAAAGACTAAAATGCATCTCAACAAAACTAGGGCGGTATCTGTTTGTTAGAAACTGATAGAAATAGTAGTCCAGCTGTAATATAAATTATGTTATCATTACTCTGTCAGATTATCAGTAGTCTGCCAGTATTGTCATAAATGTGATAAGATGGTCAACCATGAGACCGCCCATCAGGCAGGCCACCTGGTAGAGGTGCGCTGGCATACGAGAAACAAAGCTAGAATTATCATGTGCCTGTAATCACACACAGATAATCTTCAAATCAAAACACAGTAACGATCACATATATCTTAGATAGACCCTAGATAACGCAAGTATCACGATCTGTATGAAAACCAAGCGTGCCATTTTTTGACTACCTATTATGAGGTCACAATGTTTTGTTTTTCTTAAATTTGGTATTACCAGGTATTACTGATGGTATTAGATTAAAAATAATTGTATTTTAAATTAATTATGCATAATATAAATCACAAAATGCCTTACCGATGGAAGGAAACGTTTACTTTATTTTTTTACTTATGATTTTTGTACGTAAGCTAGGCACGAAACTAGGCACGCGAAGTAGTTGCTCTTGCGTTATCTAGGTCTATCTATATCTGCGGTAACGATAATCCATCTCTAACTAGGTACTGCCTCTTCCGCCCATGTATCCTGATTATACCTATACAAATAATAGCCAAGATCAATGTACCTCTTCTAGTCAACTTACCTTATAGTCATTGGTTAATGGAATAAGTGTATGAATGTATAGGTCCAAGTAATGCCTAGGATCCTGTCGGCTTAAACGTCTACAGAGCACAGTAAAGTTTTTGATTACGTTCGTGTCGTACCAGTGTACTTTCGGACGCTCAATGCTGAAGTACGTTATCTAGGACAGAAATTATGAGAACAATTAGCACAACATTCCGTTAAACACGTTTCTGAGTTTTCTTAAAATACTTCTACAGTGTGTCCGACCATAGACTAGCGATATTCTAGGTACTTATACAACAACTATTTTAATACAAAAATAAATTACACACATGGGTCCAATCCACTTCCTCGCAATGTGGCAGGCAAATTGTTTTTTAGTTGTAAATTCTCTACGTGTGTACAAATAATTATATCTCTGAAAGTTTTGGTCTTAGTGAGATAAAAATCGGCTTATTCGGAGAGAAACAATATTGTCTATAGTTTACATTACAAAACAATGAGTCTATTCCAAACTTAAAAAAAAAATTGAACACTTTGAAATGAGAAAAAAGGTAATTAATTATGCAAATGAACAAATTATTAATGTAAATTCCTGCTCCTGGATAGGACCCAAGTGTGTAGTGAATTTGTGTTTTTAATTATGTAGTTGTTATTTATGTAGGTACCTCGAATTTCGCTAGTTCATCACCTGACACACTGTATAATACACGTCTAGAGCGTCCTAAGAAAGTGTATTCTAGACTTGTTCTATCGTCAGTGGTTTTATTATTATACTTTAATTTTTATAATTTCTTAATTTTATAAATTATGTATGATTATATATTTATTTAATGACTTAAATTATTGAATGAATATTAATGACATCATTATTACTATTTGACTATTTTCTATTAATTTTTATAACAAATGAAAAAAACAATATTATTTCTCATTTATTTTAAAGGCAGTACTTAAGTTTATTTTTTATTTTTTACTCAGTGCCCTTTTTCTTGCATGCGATATTTGTACGCCTTCTGGCATAACATGGAGTCCTAATTGTTTCAAACTCAAGAACTGTATAATTTTCTTTTGCCCATGCCCATGTCTTAACAAATAATAAATGATTTGATTTGATTTTAACAATGTCCGTCTCTCAGCTACCAAGCTGTAATCTATCTCTAGAAAATATCTATAAATAACTAGGTACTCACTTTCTCCATCTTGCAGTTAATGCTACAACAAAAAAGCAAGCCAAAGAAAAAATATTTAAAATCCATTATTAGTTTATTTGACAAGTTGCTGTACCGCTTTTTTATTCACGAGTCATCGTTGAGGCAGGTTACAATAGGTACCTAATATTAAAGACGGTTAAGATTATTGCAAATTGTATTGTGATGTCAAATTATAGCAATAAGTTCTGGGTGATTTATTGAATTAATGATTTCCTTCTAAACAACTCTAAAGCGTGATAAACAGCAATTATATCATTATTCCTCTTTCACCTAAGTACATACCTACGCAATTTCAGGTACAATTGACAGGAAATAGGAAATTGGGGTTTTGTCACTAGCCATTAAAATAAATAAAATAATGTTGTTGTATATTTACCAGTTGGTCATCATCATTATACATTTTATAATAGGAATTAAATATTTATTATAAGTAATTATTGATTTATAGATAAATAAAACTAATAATCGTAGTAAAACAGTGAACAATGAAATTAAATCCATAAGGTTTAATTATTATATATTACTCCTGATAAATAACAAGTTAATAAAAAATGATTTAAGATTATTAGTCCTATGGAGAGAAGATTATGTAAAAAATAATATAAAAAAATTACTAGTGATAATGGAAAATTAAATTAATAATTTCGAATCAAGGAATAGTTTAGTAATAATATTTTTTGGAGATTAGTATAGTGAGAAGAATTTGTAAAGAGGACATATTAATGTCCTCTTTGTCGATTTTCGGAATCGAAATTTCCAACTATTTCTAAAATCGGAATTTCCAACTATTTCTAAGCGTGTGATTTAATAGTATGACTAATAATTATGTCCGAATTTCGTTTTATAAAACAAGGAAGAGGAGGAGGAGGTTCGTTTTTCAACATTTTATATAATGTGCACGATGAGTTATGTAATGAGTACTTCATTGTACCTTTGTTGCAAAGCCTTATTATCAACTAGCTAGCGCCCGCGACTTCGTCCGCCGTTCGGTTGTCTTCGGAGTTGTAATTTTTTTTTTTTTGTTTAAATTAATTTTCTTTCACTCTGATACTACTCAAATATTTTTTACCATACCATATTCGAGCCGTAAATGCATCAAATAATATCTTGTAAAAAAATCTCGGTTATTCGTGTTGTTTTTGGGATCATTGCTACCCTAGTTTTGTATTTTTGAGTAAATAAAAAAATCGGGTGGTGATTAGACAGAGTGTATCAAAAAAACAATTTAATGAAATGCTAAACAAAGTGAAAATCTAGCTCTTATACAAATCATAAAAATCAAAATAATAAAATTATTTACAATTCTAAGAAAAAGGCAGGGAGCTCAAAGGGCATCAAAAAACTCGTCCACATCGCTGTCAACGGGACACGTGCCCAACAGGCTGGCAGCTGATTCTTTGACCCAAGAATAGACCAGCCTTCGGGTCACGTGAGGAGTCGACCAGCCGCTTGGCGATGTCACGTAAAACAATATGAGCACTCGGACCCCATGGCCCTAGAGTTTCCACCCCAAACGGCTCAAATACAAGATGATTTTTTATGCACGCTCCAAATTTCTCAGGGTGATAGTACCCATGAAATTGAATAACTTTCTCCAAAAAACATGGGTCGAAATATTAAAAAAAAAATCGGACTTCCCATACAAAATCAATAGTCAGCTGATCGATTTTGTATGGGAAGTCCGATTTTTTTTTTAATATTTCGACCCATGTTTTTTGGAGAAAGTTATTCAATTTCATGGGTACTATCACCCTGAGAAATTTGGAGCGTGCATAAAAAATCATCTTGTATATAGCTTCCAAGAAGGTTATTATATTTGCGCCGTTTGAGGTTTTCAGCACCTGCAGCAGCCGCCCCAGCACAACCCGTTGTGCTAGGAAGATGAGATGGCGCAAGGGTGTCGACACATGTTGCATCCCACACCAAAGGCCTACCCAACTTCCAAGGCATTATGGTCATCCCATCTGGTCTCTTCCCATCGTCACGTGCCAACCCATTGGGTTCTA
The DNA here is from genome assembly GCA_947361185.1 of Charanyca ferruginea. NCBI lineage: Eukaryota > Metazoa > Arthropoda > Insecta > Lepidoptera > Noctuidae > Charanyca > Charanyca ferruginea. Next base: position 21,971,237 of record OX376075.1, on the reverse strand, counting down.
AAATAGCAGGCACCCCGGCGGTGGCAAGAGCACGACGGAGGATGTCATTGATGCTGGCGTGCCGTGCCATTCGGCCTGCGCTCCTACTGCAGGATAGGCCATGATGTCCGAGGCAGTCGACTGCTTCACCACACTGACAGCGATGTGGAGCCCCGCATGGAGCGCCCAGACGCAGGCATGTAGCGAGTCGGAAGGTAAGCTCTTATACTAAAATAAAATCGCAGAACATACATGAGGGTGTTTTAACAGCCTACGGAGACAGGCTTCCAATGTACTTTCGGACGTCGTTACATAGGCCGTCCTGTAGGTACTTGCCCTGTCCATGTTAAACTAGGGTCGCGTTTATCAGTAATATTATATGTGGAAGCTTGTAATTAGCAACTGTCAATAATTATTTTTTAAATATTAGAAACTGAGATATTGTAAGTGAAGTTGAAAACTTGAAGTTATTTGTCAGATAAGAACTCTGCGTAACTGAGGACACTACCACAATGTCATCTACGCACGGTAGTGAGATATTACAGTACAAGTATCTGAAACATTTCTGTTGAAATCCTCATTAATACTGAACTTACCCTTTTGAGTTCAACACAACTGACTAATTTATTGTGGTTAAAATATGAGGAGTGGTTGTCTAATGTTTCAATATTTGTAAATGTGAACACTATGTAGGTATAATTATGTAACTTACGTAACTTAGCTGTCATTTCTAGATTTTAATAGTTTGTGCTTACTTTAATATAGTGGTTTCTATGCAAGGTATTCACGTATAATTATAATATCATCATCTGCCTAGCCTTTTCTCAACTATATTGGGGTCGGCTTCCAGTCTAACCGTATGCAGCTGAATATCAGTGTTTTACATAGAGCGATTGCCTATCGGACCTCCACAACCCAGTACTTGGTAAGACTGGTTGTCAGACTTTCTGGCTTCTACCTCTACTTCTACTTCTACCCATAACGACTGCCAAAGATCTACAAAGAACAGCCGGGACCAACGGCTTTACGTGCTTTCCAAGGCACGGAGGGAACTCGGTATGAAAGGGATGGTCACCCATCCACAGACCGACCGCGGCTAGCATAGCTTAAACTTTGACCGATCAATCTGTACGGCTTTAACTTAGCCACGAGCTGCTCACATATAATTCCTGTAAATGCAAAATATTGTAACCATTTTTTTAAGAGAAAGTATGGGGTTTTATGCCCATTCTTCTCCAAACGAATGGGCAACCGGTTAGATTCAATTTTCCTAATGTGACGTTCAAAAGTGCCTTTTAATGGTCGTTAAATGATTTGACTTTTGCGACCCGCCTATTTCCAACATTTAATTCGATGTAGTAACATATGATTAACTGGTGGAATGTAGTGTGAGAGGAATTATGTGTAGTAAATTGCCTACGCCTACTAGGAATTCCTTCGAGATATCAGTGTTTAGTTATATTCCGACAACGCGGCAACTTGAAAGGTACCGAAACTGAGCGACAATAATACCACACCGTAGGTAACATAAATCGTTATCTGAACCGAGTCGGCGGATTCAATTGCGGTTTTAATTACACCGAATAATTACAAATCCGTCCGACCTACATCGTCCCAACTGACCGTACATACAAACAAACTTATCTGGTATCCCGCAAGGAATCAGCCGGGGAGCAAATTAATAGAATAATAGATAAAGTAGGTAATCTTATAATTTATCTGTTGGGTAGCTCGCACGCAATCTATCTGTGTCGCAACTTGCGGCCGAGCAATAAAAGTTTGGTCTTTTGGTCCGCGCACTTTTTACTAAGATTACATAGTTTGACTGAAACGTTTTGATACTTAAGATTTTTTGATTGAGAACTTAAGGTGAAAGCGCCAGGGTAGCATACAAAATTCAAATATTCTTACGTGTTTTGCAATTTTCAGCCCAGTATCTAAAAATTGTATAGTAATAAAAAAAGTATTTACGGGAGTAATAAATATGTATTTACAGAATTATAATAATTATTATTATCAACATAATTTACTTATACGAGTAATACAACCTGATTGAGCTGAGCTGCAAATTGCAAAAAACGTAAAAACGTTGAATTTGGCGGTTTACCGTTCATTCCGCTGAAGTTTTTTTATGCCTAGGTAGGAATATTAAAAACAAATGCGAGTAAGATATTTGCTAAAATAGTCATAGATATGATGTCATTATTTAATATATTATTTTAATTTTAGTATCACATTACTTAGTAAGAGTTATTTAAGTCGACGAATGATGGTGAATAATTGTATTCAGCGAGGCGAGTATCAAATTAAGTAGGCTTTTGATATTAGTCATTATTATTTCAACATGCCGTTTTCTTAGTTTTACTCTGATTTGAGTTATTGTCCTAAGTAGACTTGAAGAGGAACGCTTAGCTTATAGGATGTACAATGTGATAATATACGAGACAAAAAACGAGTAAAACTAAATCAAAGTATCTACAAAAGTGTTTGACTAAACACTCGTAGCCCATCGTAGCCTCGTAGCGGCGTAGCAGCGTAGCAAGCGTAGCACGACTCGTAGAAAGTCTCGACAACGCCCCGTCGTCACTCGCCGTGCCAACACAAACAATGTTGTTTTACGTTCACTGTACCAAACTTACTGAATTTGTGTACTTATTGTGGCATCGGACAAAGCTGTTTGTTTTGGCAAAGTTGTATTTTGTGTCTGTTAAGTTTGCAGATGTTGGACATCTGAGAATATTTGGTTGAAAGTAAGTAATATAATTGTTGCTTTATTTATTCATACATTCTGTCAAGAAAGTACCGGGAATGTATCATTTAAAAACCTCATTTAAAAGGATTGTCTAAATTCTTTTTGATGCTAAGTTGGCACAACTGTCCTCTTCACCTACGTGGAGTTCGATCGTCACTGGTCATGTTTGTGCACAGCGCGCCAGTTTGTGAGTTCATGTGTTGACAAACACAGCTGTGTTTTGCGATTTTTACTATAGTAAAAAATATCGAACAAATAGTTCGTCTCAAATGTTGCAATGCAAAAGAATTTTGTGTGCAGAAGAACTGAAAATGGGTTACTCGTTTGCGTTACGGAATGGACCTACTTTGAAGGTGATACAATAAATTTAGTTAATTTCAATAAATCAATAAATAGTATCATAATAATTGTTGCTGTATTCATATTCATCGTGTTTTGTTTCTATTGTATCGAAGGCAAGTTTTTATACAAACAATCTTTCGTACGAGTAGGTCATTCATCCTGTCCGTAATGCAAGTATTAGGTACGAGTAACACATTCACATAAATATGTAATATCTTAAGGCAAGGTATCTGAATAGGTATTATCGTCATCTTCCTGCCTTTGTCCAGTACTTGTGATTGGCACAACACGTGTTCTTCTTCTTCTTCTTCCTGTCAGCCGTCATGATTTCACTGACTCCCTTTTTTTTCATATTATTCTTCACAAAATCCATCCATCTTTTTTTTACCTTCCTCTCCCTCTTCATTCATCCACATTCATATTCATAGCCGCGTGACTGTTGACATGACTTTTGGAGTCATACTGTCATTGTTTAACTATTGGATTTGCTAATTGGACCGCTGAGCTCATAACTGAATTTAGGCTTATAAAATGTAAGGCATCTAAAGTTCGCTAAATATCCATTGTCTCAAGCAGCTGCATACAGTAATAATACTACTGCATTCACAACAATTCCAAAAGGTAGAGAAGTATAAACAATTAGCATCTTGGTTTAATGGCTTCGTAATTTAGAAACTTGCTTGAATAGAATTTGCAATTCATCTACAGCGGGATACTTGACATTATACACTCCAAGACTTCTTAATGGAGCCACCGTGCATTTCTAAAGAGGCGTACAACATCAAAATAATGATGACTCAAAGCAAAAACCAAATATACCGACATACTGGTCATAATTTTGGTGTCATTATTGTTCCACAAGAGACGATTTAGATGTCAATGATAAAACGCCGAAGGACAATGAGTTCATATTTCAAAAATGTTAAAGTAGGTATAAATAATTCATTTATTTTTAGTAATAATAGTTATCCCTATCTGGTGGATAGCATTTCTTTTTTTATGACTGAACGTCATAAAAAAAAGAAACACAGACACATCTCATTGTTTGATCAAAATATTTGTACAAAGCAGTGTGGCTCGATTTCGTCGCCTTAGAGGGAAAACCTCGTAAGAGAAAAATGAATGAAAGAGTCAACTTTACAGGAGGACGAAACAACTGAGCCCTGTAAAATTTCATTAATTTTATGTTTTTAGTGTACTATTCTGATATTTTTTCAGAAGATGCAAAGACAGATTTCATGAGGTAATTTTCCTTCAAAAAATGTATTAAACTAAAACTGACAAAAATTACACTCCCGAGGTTTTCATTCTAAGACGACGATTTGCAAGTCTGTGTGTATATTTTAGTGAGTCGACCACTGACTTGTATTCATGAATGCAGAATGAGATGCCACCTTATTCTTTCTTCTGAAATCATGGGTTTTCTACCAACTGGGTTCAGTTGCTTGCCAACATACTGACAGATATTAAAATTCTTTAAGTGAGAAATTCATTCAAACACTCGTAGATTATGTAACTATAGTAGCTGAATTATCATAATTTAAACATTATTTAACTTAATTGAACACGTTTTACGTGTCATGATTATTAATTGTTATTTACTAGCTAATCGGGCAAACGTTGATTTGCCAAATAATTGAAAAAAAATAGCCTACGATGTATTCTCAGACCTACAAAATAATACACAAAAAAAATATCGATCAAGCCGATTCGAAGGAGTTCGATAAACTCTATGACACGAGATTTTTATATATTAGAAGATAGATGAACATAATATTGTCGTAAAATACGACGGTTGTCTCCCAAAACCCGTTAATAGTACTGTAAACATTTCAATTAAAAAGTTGATTATGATGTTTATGAAAATGTTAGATGAGTTAAATCTAGATGGACTTATGAACCCATAGTAAGCTAGCTTGTAAGCTATAGCGTTTTTTAGATTTTCAGTATTAAAATTAGCAAGTACACAAGTACACATACCTACATTCTTATCTTATTCATCATCTATCTCTTATTATTTTATTTTTTTTAAACGTTGCTCCACACTTGGCATATCTCTTGTATGTGGGTGCGTTCACAAACATATAAACTCACATACACTAACAGCCAGACCCGGAACAACTATCTGTAGGCCATACAAATATTTGTTCCGTGCGTGAATGGAATCTGCGACACGCAGCGCAGCAGATAATTGCTTAACCACTGCGCCAACTATGGCGTCAAATCTATTCTATCGTCTATATATTCTGTTCATACATATAAAACTAAAGGAAGCGCAATTAAGATAAAAAAACGAGACAACCTTAAGAGCAAGCCACCTTCCAATACACCATGGTAATAATGGTATTCTGACGAGTCGTAACTGTGCACGTACACACGGCTACACATCAAGCTATGCATTTCCAGTTTATGCTGAACTCGCATTGTATAGAAATTAGAGATCAGCCTATACTGGAAATGTATGTGTTGATGTTTAACAGTGTATACATACATTCAGTACTAAAATAGCATACACATGCAGAGCACACGCGTGTAACTTTAGACAGAAACTATCACCGTAGCCGAATTACTTACCGTGCCTTACTTTCGTTTAGCACCTCGTCACAAAGTACGTAAGGCTGCGGCGCGCCCGAGCAGCGAGACCACTCAGAACAAAACGCCATTTTACTCACGCACACATTGACATTACGTTTATAGGCAATCTCAAGCAGTTTCAAGCAGACATCAATCTCGACTGTCACGTTATGTCTAAATGAATAAATGAGAGACATTGACATTTCATGACGAACAGAAAAAAATGTTATAAAAAAATGCAAAGAGTTCCAACCAATGTCAATAAAATGTCATATTGTCACAAATATAACCTACAGAAACAATACAGTAGCAGCCCTAGTGAGTCTGGCAAGATTAGGCAATTATTTTTTTTATAGAAGATGGCGAAAGCGGTCCTTCTGTACCCTTTATATTTTGTGACCTCGTCATCTGTATTACATAATAATAATCTAGCCTGCAAAGGCAGTTTATTCTTTCATTGCACTTAAAGCCAAAATCAAAAAAACTTTCCATAAAAACCAGTCCACAATGTTTTTTTACTAAAGCCACCTTGCTACAATCGATTCTGGTAGAAAAATTAGCTAAGCCAATCCTTGTACCGCGGCCATCTTTATCCAACAAAACTTTTTACAACGATTTATTTATCGACGACCTATAACCAAAACAAAGAGTTTAGCAATACAGATGGCGCTGTGTGACATCCCTGTATTTATTACCAACGCGTCGAGAAATGATAAGTGGTTGCTATTTCTTTGGATAGACTCTACAAGTTAAGTTTGTAGTTAAAAATCTTCAAATTCAACCTTATGTGTATTACAGTAAGACAGAAGGTAAGGTTTCTGAGGTGTATAATTAATAGTGTTGCAAGTTTTGAAGCGCAGATATTCTCGAAGGCCCTGGAATATTTCTTGCTGATAACGTCGGATTCAGATTTACAAAGACATTGCAATAAAAAGGTTGTTTTTTTATAATATTTTTTCATGCGCAATTTCGAAATAATTAGGTTGAACACATAATGTTAAAAAGGTTAAAATCTAAAAAAATAAAAAAGGAGCGTTTGTATTTTTTTAGTTCTTTTTTTCCTCTAATTTGTTAGTATTCATGTTTCTTTTTTAATTATTTGTGTTTTTATTATATTTTTCTTCATACATTCATTTTATTTAGACCTTTTCCAAACACATTATTTACCCTACTCTGTATCGAAAGAAAAAAGAATTGACTTATCTTTAAAACAGGATTAACGCAGCATTTCACGTTTTCGTTCATTTCGACACTTCCCTGATTCATGTTTCCCTTGTTCCACCCCCTCGGTGCCAGTAAGTTGGGACTATGACCTGAGATTCGGGTTTTATGATAAACTTTTGCCTGTGACTTCGTCCATGTGAATCTTCTGATGAATCCATTTTTCAACCGACTTCAAAAAGAAGGAGGTTTTCAATTCGACTGTATGTTGTTTTTTTTTTGCATATTTGTTACGTGATTTCGCCGGCACACGTGAATCGATTTTGAAATATTTTTTCTTATGGATAGGGTATGCATCAGGGGGGGCATTTTTCAAAAAGTGGTGAATCAATTTGAAATTGAAATTGATTCAGTACTTTTTGAAAAATCAACAAAACCCCATAAAAATCTACATAGACGACGTTTTAGTTTCTTCAATTTTTGGAGTACCTCTGTTTGTTATGAAAAGAAAGTACTAACAAGTGATAAATAAAAAGCTCTTTTACAAAAAAAGACAACCACCTTCAAAATCTAAAAAGTGATAAATAACTTTAGCACATTACACACATGACTTTAGATTTGGAAGTCGGTGGCAATTAAAGACAACAAACAAAACAAAGCCGCTTTTGAGTTTCAAGGTGGTTGTCTTTATTGTAAAAAAGCTTTTTTTTGGTAATTAAATTTAGCTTATAGCACTTAGGGATAACGTATAGTTTCCTAAACTAGGCGAGAGGTAGGTGCTTCCTAACCGACTATGGACTACTTTTTCGGATGCCATCTCGCATGTCCTGCCTGCCATGGTACCTGATACCCGGTAAGCTGGGAGGCGGAATAAACGGAATTTCCTGTGGTGCTTTAAAGTGAATTTAAGGCCTCCAGCAAGGGCAAAAATACTTATAAACTAAGCGACTACACGCTAAGGGCACCCCCTGTGGGCTACGAGCCTCGACCAAGAATGTCGCTGGGGGAGGGAAGCAAAGGGACGGGCTGGATCGCGTTTCTTTTAATGGTTGGATCATATGAGAAACACGTAGATTAAATCTGAGGTGATGTTTTGTAGAAAAAGCCACATACATTTTGAATGGCCATGACCAGATAATACACGCATATGCCAGTCACCGTAAGCACATCTCATACGACTATTACGACTACGAATTCTGACGATGAGAGATATTCGAAACGTGAATTCATTTACTTCATTTTTAGGGTTCCGGCCCTCAAAAGGAAAAAAACGGAACCCTTATAGGATCACTTTGTTTTCCGTATGTCTGTCCGTCTGTCAAGAACCTTTATCTTTTTTTTTTTTTACTATTAAATAGGCTTGCGTTTGACTGCAATTCACCTGATCGTAAGTGACAATGCAGCATCTGCTAGGCGACAACAATGCTTCATGTCTACATACTTATATAATAAAATAAATAGAATACTAAACTTTCACCCACTATCACATCGTGATACTAAAGTTTTACTAAAGCATTGGCTACTAGGTTTAGACTATGACCAAACTGAAAAACGGCTACCCTGAATACACTCCATTTTAAGAATGTAATGTAATAAATGTACATCATACTCACGTCCACACTTAAATTATCGAAAACACAAGACATATTCCTACATCCACACTACACACTAACACTCCACATATAAACACATTCCAACTTTTCTTTTTGTTGTAACTGCTTTTATTTTTGCGTTCGTGACAGCTATTGGGAGAGGACACTGACTCCTGTAACACAGGTCTTTGAACCTAGCTCAGGAGTCAGGGACTTCAAAGGGCTTGTGTATTTTTTATGTGAATAAATTATTATTATTATTATTATTATTATTATTATAATGCGGCCTAAGTTGGAACACGCTTGCCTAAGATGAACCGGTTCACTCGTGCCTTGAAGATACCCAGATTATACTTATCAGGGAACAGAGAGGCGGGCAATGAATTCCACAGTCTGTCACTTCGCTCAATAAATGTGGAGTCAAAGCGCTTGGTTCGAGACCGTGGAACTTCAACCATATAGCGGTGACGTTTCGCCGTATCTCTGCTCGTCCGATGATGGAACGGGGATGGGGGAATTAAATTGTGCAATTCCAAAGCACACTCTCCGAAATGCTCTAAAAAATCTCGGGAATTCTCGGGAACACGTGGAGGTATCGAGTTGAAATTAAAACCATATACTCAAGTCTACGGTGCCTTGATGCTGTAAAACAATCAACCTTCTATGTTAACGTGGAAAAAGATACGGCCGTTTATGTTGCAAAAAACGCATTTATAATAGTAGATTAAAGTATGGATAGTAGATATGGATTAGTATAGAAGTATGGATATGTACCTACAAATATGTACGGAACCCTCGGTGGGCGAGTCCGACTCGCACTTGTCCGGTTTTTTCAATGAAATTGGATGGCACATTAAGCGGCCTGGTGGTAAATGGAGATTGCTACCGCTACCTAGGGCAATCTATAATTGCGTTATTAAATATTACAGAACCAGCAAATACCTATGTATATGGTGGTCGATTTGCGACGTGTCTTTCATAAAAAATATTATTGCTGGCTACAGCGGAGCTGAAGCAATCGCCTTGATCGAAATAGGTTGCATCGCATCATCAACAATTGCAGGCTACACAGCCCCATAGATTAAACATTCATCCACACTAATAATATAAATGCGAAAGTGTCTGTTACGACAAAAAGGTTGTACCGATTTTCATGAAATTTGGTAAGAAGATAACTTGAATCCTGGGAAAGGACATAGGCTACATTTTAATCTGCGACCTTATCTGCATCCGCGATAACCGCCATTCACGCGGGCGAAGTCGCGGGCAAAAGATAGTATTTTATAATTTAAAACTAGTGTTAATAAATAAGATTTAAGTGTATGTGAGTTTGTGTGTCTTATGTGTGTATGCTCGTCTGTTCAAAAGAGCTGGTTCTACGAATACGAATTAGATTTTTGAGTTCAGTAGTTTGTAATCCTCCAATTACTTCTAAGTAGTATCTATTCTTCTGGAATTTCTTGGTATTCAATATGAACCGTACTATTCTCAAGGATTAGTTTCAAGTCAGATGACAAGAGGGTCATATTGTGAAGCGGAGAGATGTTGTGACAATGTCATGAGTGTCAGTTCAAGATACGACACGTATTATACCTCATGGACAGCTGGTCGGTGGTATTGATAAAAGTAGATTGTAAACCCTTTCTAAATTCCGAATTTACAACCGATTCTAAATTTACAACCGTTGGCGGATTTTTTTTATCTTTTAAGGAATTATTTAAAGGAGGTTGAGAAAGCAACACACCGGTAAAAATTTAAATTTATGGGGCATACCTTTCCCAGAAGTAGCAAATGTTTATAATAATAAGTAAAAAGCAAAACAACACAGAATCAATTAAAAATAATCATTGAACACGAACGCTATAATACAGCTCCAGCAGATTTACAATTACTTTCCTTAATAAAATTAAGTTACCTATTGAAGTTATCTAAATATTTTATTTATTTATATAAAGGTACAAAAGTGGATTGAATGCGGATCCATTTGTTGAATGGATATAGATACTAAACGACAACTAAATACGTGAGAAACAGAAATGACCTTCAAAATAAACACTTAAAAAAAAATAAGTAGAAACTTGGATTGGAGAGGGATCAAAATGTTATGATTAGTTTTTCCTTAAAACACTGTTTGACTCCGGACTGACTCCGATAAGGATTATCATTCAATATATCTCGATCCTACTGTCAGTTAAATGGAGATGGAATATTAACACAAATTATATAACACAAATTATTTATTTATTATGTATTTATTTATTTCCATCCTTACATCTACCATTACAGTTTTCCAATGCGGTAGTGCAGTTATCCTTAACAATTCTAATTTCCTTATATTTATACTAAGTTTATTACTACTAATATAGGTACTAAGTACTAAGTTTATTCCTAAACAAAAAAATGTTACACCTCATTACACAATACGTGCAACGTCACTCTTGCGAACTCGCCCCGTGAACACGTAAAAAGGTCTAACCTATCGGCCACCAAATTAAGTGTGCGCATTGCTCGCGTGAGAGGGACATTGTCCAACAGTTTAGTTCGACTGCGCGGCACCGCGAACAAGTTGGGCTGTCGTCGGCGCTGCACGTAACCATCGGGCACACTCAAACTCATACTCTGAAGCACCCCCGGATTAATTATATTCATGGGAGTACCTACCTCCCAATTTGTCACTGTTTTGATTATTGACCAAAATATTCCATACAATACATTATCGTCATCATTTCCAAACCAATTCATTCTACTTATTTCAAAATTGCTTGTTAAAAAAAATCATTTAGGACGGAAAAGAAAAATATAAAGAACAACTTTTAAAACAACACCCAAAGGTTGTCATTACCCCGTCGCGACACGATTCACGGTACGATGAGTCCAAATAATGAGCTGGTAACATATAGGTAACGTAGACACCTATGCTATATACAGACACACAGACAATGACTAGGCTGTCTTATGTTCACAGAAACATGCGTCGTTGTTCAAAGTAAAAGCGACGATACTAAGACACGTTTCACAAATGTTTTGTAGGTAAAAGGTTTGTGTTTTACGTGTTAAAAAGTCTGTACTTACCGCGAGCATCAATAATAATTGTACACTAATATAATCAATCTCTCTGTTTATCTTTTTGTTACCTTATCACAAGAAACCACTGAACCGATTATTTGTTTAACAGAGGTAGCTGGATAAGGTCATAGGCCACGCAGACGGTACTACAGGCAAAAGCTAGAAGAAGAAAATTCTAAATAATTGTGCAGGAATTTACGGGATTTGCTGAATGGATAAATGATGGAATACTCAGTGCAAGATAAATATTATATTTTCGTGTAAGCGACAAAGAGTAAAACAATCGCAAGTAATTTGACATGAGTAAAAAAAGAAGAAATGATACATTACAATGAGTGATACCTAATTTACAATGAGTTATACAGAAGGGTACTGGGATATAAATATGACATGCCGCTGTGGGTTGATTAGGCGCTCCAACATGCCCCCGGGCGTTGAAAACAACAGTTTCAACCAGATTCAGATGACAGGGGCAATGGGCAGATTCTGTTATATGCCCTCCGAACGACTCCAGTCGACGTCTGGATATCTGCTACTCGAGCGATGCCATCTGTTCCCGGGTGAACAGCCACCACTCGTCCAAGTCTCACACCAGAGGAGGAACATTATCCTCCTTAATCACGACTAAGGAGTTCAATTTCAATCCGTTCTTGCACGAACGCCATTTGGACCGCACTTGTAAATCTGCAGGATCTGAAGATAACGGCGTTAGCGGGCGAGAGTTCAAGATGGCTTCAATCTTAGTCAGTGCAGTGTATAGCTCCTCGAACGTCAAATTACAATTTCCCAACACTCTTTGAAGGTGGTACTTTGTTGACTTAACACCCGCCTCCCAGAGTCCACCGAAATGCGGGGTATATGCTGGTATAAAGTGGAACCTTATTCCATCGTTCGCTGCACTTTCACCCAAGGTCGAACTATGTAATTTTAGAAACTTCGAAAGGTCATTGTATGCACCGACAAATGAGGTACCGTTATCCGAAAAAATATCTAGGGGTTTACCTCTCCGAGAAATAAATCGATACAAAGCCAGTAAGTAACTATTGCTAGTTAAATCGCCAACGAGCTCTAAATGAATAGCCTTGGTTGTAAAGTAAATAAAAATTGCGACATACACCTTTACCAGCCTGCATCCACGACCCTGCCGACTAGCACACATAATAGGGCCGGCATAATCAACGCCCGTGCTCTCAAAAGGATGACCTGGACGAAGGCGTTCTTGTGGTAAGTTACCCATCAACGGAGGGACAACCTTGCCCTTCATACGGTGACACAGAACACATTTGTGATAACAGGCCTTCGCCAAGTTGCGACCTCCTATTGGCCAGTAAGATTCCCTAATGGAAGCTAACAGTAATTGTGGGCCAGCGTGCATCAGCTTTCTATGCTCGAAATGAAATAATAATTTTGTTAACTTATGAGTGGACTGTAATAAAATAGGGTGCTTTTTATGGTGAGCATAAATAGAATTATCGAGGCGTCCGCCTACTCGCATTATATTTTTGTCGTCCAAAAAAACATTGAACTTGAGAAGAGAGCTCCCTTTAGGTAAGCTCCTTTTATTTACAAGTAAATTATACTCGGGAAATGATTGAGACTGACTTAGAATAATGACAACATTTAATGCATCTTGTAACTCGTCGTGTGACAAATAATTAGCCTTTGGATAATGTTTTCTACATGACTTAATAAATCTTAATAGGTAAGCAACAGAGCGTATAAGCCGTAAGTAATTAGAATAGCGACTAAAATCAATCAAAACCTCTCGGTTTGAATCATCAATAACAGCATTTAACACTATATTAGGTCGAGTCTCCGGTAACGACTCCTGTCCTGGACACTTAATTTGAGAAGGCCACTCAGACGGGTCTAGTCCTAAGAAATTTGGTCCACACCACCACAGATCTAAATCCTGCAGAACACTGATTTCCACGCCACGAGAAATTAGGTCTGCTGGGTTTTGGTCGGTTGGAACGTGCCGCCATGTACAGTTACCCGCCTTATCCAAAACTTCAGCAACGCGGTTGCGTACAAACGGTTGAAGTTTGGTAGGCATCATCTGCAACCATCCCAACACGATGGTCGAATCAGTCCAACAATAGACCCGACTGATCTTCACTCGAAGTGAGCTCATCACCTTCTCATAAAGACGAGCACCGACTACCGCACCACACAACTCCAGCCGCGGAATTGTTGTAGGCTTTATGGGAGTCACTCGACACTTGGCCATCAATAAACGAACCAAATGCTCACCGCTATCATTAACACTGCGAATGTAGACGCAAGCACCGTATGCGGACTCAGACGCATCTGTGAAAATATGGAGTTCAAGCTCCGTATATAAATTGCAGACTACAATTCGCGGAATACGGAAATGATTTAAAACAGGCAAAGACTTTATTACAATATCAAAATGTTTACTAATCTCATTGGGCAATGGAAGTTTGGTCGTAGTACCCGACTCACGTAATATTCCGTGATGTGGAATAAAATAACCAGTACACAAATTAGGCTTATTAATGTTTGTCATATGACCAAGTGACTTGTATTCTAACAAAAAGTCATGATACATTCTGCTGAAGTCTGGCTTAACTTTTAATCTACACTCTAAAGACTGTAAACATATTGTAGCTTTCTTAAAAGAATGTCCTAGAACTGAAGGATCTTTCTTAAGGGGTATGCGAACACAAAAACGACCATCAGATAATCGTGTCGTATTTTTAACGAAATTATCCTCACACATTTTTTCTTCTGGCATGTAAGAATCGGATGATTTCGCATTCACCTCCTCTAATTGCCAAAACTTTTTCAGTTCTGTTCTAAGCTCTTCACAGCTACTATCGCCAACAAAAACCATTTTAGAAAGGTTACACTTTAAGTCAATCGACAGCATTGAATTATAATTTTGAGTAACTGGACCGGAAACTATCCATCCTAGACGGGTTTCACATAAGCCTGGTTTTCCGGCACCTAACTTTAGTCTTTGACATCCTAACAACTCTCAAAAAAGGTCAGCGCCGATTAACGAATCAACATCAGCAGGCTTATAAAATGTAGGATCAGCTAAAATAATATTTGATGGTATCTCGAAGTCAGAAATGTTTATTTCACGGCACGGTACGTTACTTGTAATGTATGACAGAACAAAACAATGAAGTTCGAATGCAAAACTGTCATCCAAAGACGTCATCTTAACCCGACATGTTTTGACTACGTGCGAAGTGATATTGTTAATGCCAAGAATAGACTTATTTACTTGACTAGTTGTTAAATTGAGTTTTTTACACAATCTGTCTGTAATGAACGATGAGGTGCTACCGCTATCAAGAACCGCGCGAACGAGATGCACACAACCATTATAGTCCCGTATTTTGATAAGGGCGGTCGACAACAACACATCTCGCTGCTTATGACCATGGTCAGGTGCAATGTTTGCTGACAAGGCTACGTTATTTGTAGCAGTGGTAGAAGACGGTAAAGAAGACGATACAGACAAATTGTTATTCGAATTATTATCCCGAAGTGTATTCGCAATAGTACCTTTAAAATCTACGTGAATTAGTGTGTTATGCCTACGTTTGCATGGTTTACAACCTGGTTTTCTACATTTGTTAGCATAGTGACCTGAACGAAAACAGTTGTAACAGACTTTATAACTAGGTAGTAGTTTTAGACGATCATCATTGCTTAAAGCGAGAAACTCTGGACAATTATTTAAAGTGTGATCGGTGGAATTACTCTTATGGCATAATTTAAGAGCTAATTCAGTGCTAGAACTGTTAGGAGATTGTGTTGACACCATAGACTTGATCTTAGGGCCTGATTTACAAGGCGTTTGGGAATAATTATTGCGAACTAATTCTAAGGTTTCGATTAGATCGGCTCGATTACGTAGAAATTGCATAAATGCGTCGAACGTGATAATGCCGTCTTTGTTCATCCTACCTTTGTACTCCTCCCACTCACGATAGGTCTTTTGATCAAGCTTGCGGGTAACAATATAAACTAAAAGTGTGTCCCAATGTTTAACAGGCTCCCCTAACGACTCTAATGCTCGCAAATCTTTATTTAAATTATCTATTAGACTCTTTATTGCAACAGAAGATTACCTTGAGATCGACTCGATATTAAACAATGCAGATACATGATTTTGTACCAATAATCTTTTATTGTCAAATCGATCACATAACATCTTCCATGCCACAGAGTAATTGCTTGAAGAAAACTCAATACATTTGATCACTACTGCAGCAGTATCTTCAAGAGATGCTCTCAAGTAATGGAATTTGTTGATGTTGTCAATGTCATCGTTACTATGAATTAGACTAGCAAAGGTGTCGCGAAATTCTAACCAGTTGGAATATAATCCAGCAAACTTTGGCAACTGAATCATTGGCAACTTAACCGGCTTGTGCATACTAGCATTAGAACTTTTACAACTTTCCATCGATTTACTATCCTTATTAAAATCACTCAGAATGTTCTGGGCTTTAGACAAGGATTTATAATAAAGAGACTCGAATTCAGTACGCTCAGAGTATTGCAATGTAAGATCATCTACAATGCATTCCAGGCGTAACTGTACCTCATCATACTGCTCATACAACGACTCGATCTTACCCATGCGCAACTGCAATTCAGACACATCACATTTTGATAATTCTTTGTCCTTGAGTGAGTCCAGAAATTTGACGAACGCAGTCAAACGACCCTTAAAGCTACCTCGCTTTTTAACTAGGTCCCGTTCCTCGGACATACTGGGAGATGAGTGTAGTCAACCTGAAAATGATACAGGAATACTTGAAAATGACTTGCTACCAACTAACACTTTTATTCTACCTGAGTGTTGGGTGACGATATTAGACTGTACGATAAACGCTGTACACCGATAATAGCTTGCTTGAGATCACTCCAATCCACCGGCAAATATCGTCCACGGTACGTGGATAATAAAGTCCTTATTTCCTTGAGTATGGCCGCGGGTCTTCTATAAATTATAAGTTATCCAGCTCGTTACGGACCATGTGCAGGAATTTACGGGATTTGCTGAATGGATAAATGATGGAATACTCAGTGCAAGATAAATATTATATTTTCGTGTAAGCGACAAAGAGTAAAACAATCGCAAGTAATTTGACATGAGTAAAAAAAGAAGAAATGATACATTACAATGAGTGATACCTAATTTACAATGAGTTATACAGAAGGATACTGGGATATAAATATGACATGCCGCTGTGGGTTGATTAGGCGCTCCAACAATAATATTATGAATGTAAAATTAAGTATGATTGTTTGTTGCTTTTTCATAGCTAAACCGATCATCCTGAAATTTTTCATATACGTTTTATCCCGAAAAAAACTACTGTTCCCGAGGAAAACAACAATAATTTCCTTGGGCCTTTCCAGGTCTTTCGAATCATGATTGAATTATAATATTATAAAATCCGAATTGTTTGCCCAAAGCTATTGAATAAATAAACCTATATATCTACAAATAATATAGTTCATATAATTAATAGTACAAATTAACACTACATAATTATTATGTTTGCAGTGAACACGTAATTAATATAATCTATTTGTACAAAGCGTGGCAGCAGTAAAAGGATTGTGTACTCGTTAAAATATGCAAGTAAATATAAATAACTGTTTCGAAACGTGCTGCATCTCAATGTTCCAATAATAATATTACATTTAATTTTAATTCACGCCCGCCGCCCGGAGGTGGTACAGTCAGACACCGAAACATGGATGGTTTAAAATTAAATTAAAGATCATCTACCTAGTCTTTTCTCAGCTATGTTGGGGTCGGTTTCTAGTCTAACCGGATACAACTGAATACCAGTGTTGTACCTACATGAAGCGATCTCCCCGATTTCCACTTCAGACCAAAAAAAAGTTGGGAGGAACATTGCGCTCATAAAAGTGTGGCAAGTAATATGAAGACGATTCGGTGATATGAAGACGGCCGCTTGGTAGTCTGCCGCGCATGATGTAGTTTTGGTAAAATGAAAATTGCGAAATGATGCCGTCCTGTGTCATAAACTGCTGCAAAAATAATTCAAGTTTTCAAAATAAGTCTTAAGGGATTACTTTTCACTAGTAGGTAACGGATTTTCTGCATAGTTTAAACAAATACGCAAAATGTTTGACGCACACATAGCCGACTTTAGTCCTCACTTATTCCGTCACGATTGTTTACGACAGCTCGACACGATACGATTGGTTAAGACCGGTTGTCAGATTTTCTGGCTTCTGACTCCATGACGGCTATCAAAAATCTATAAATGACAGACGAAACCAAAGGCTTTGAGCTTTTCGTGGCACGAAGGGATCTCGGTATGAATTGGATGGTCACCCATCCACAGACCAACAGCGGCAAGCGTAAGCTTACGATAACCGATCAATACCGCTACAATTAAATGATGTAAAACAGGATTAAGTTCATCTTGATTGAAAGTTTCCAATATCTTTTACATTACTCTTCAAACGCAGGTTCACAGATTTACGAAACAAGCAATTTTCTGCGTGTATTAATGCTGGCGTGTCGTGCTATCGGGCCGGATAGCACGACACGCCAGCATTAATGACGCTTCGCTCTTACAGCAGGAAAGGTCAAGGTGACCGAGTCAGTCGACAACTTCACCGCATTGTATAGTATTTAATATACTACTTACATATCATTCATGATGATATGATTTTCCGATAATTTAAAAAAGAATAGGGTGGTAAAATCGAAACAACTACTGAAACGGGGTCATTATCCGACTTCAGTGATGGGTTGCGTTGATGTTAGCTATGAAGGAGTGACTGAGCCATATTTTTGTGAAAAAGGTATCAAAACATCGGCACAATTGTATCAAGATACCATTCTTGAGAAGGTAGTTAAGCCCCTTAACAACACCATGTTCAATAA
This sequence comes from Charanyca ferruginea, assembly GCA_947361185.1. NCBI lineage: Eukaryota > Metazoa > Arthropoda > Insecta > Lepidoptera > Noctuidae > Charanyca > Charanyca ferruginea. The sequence goes on along the minus strand of OX376075.1, from coordinate 21,952,852 downwards.
CCAAGTACGGTCCTTCCAACAAGACTCGGCGCCGGGTCATAAAGCTCGGTCCACGCAGTCTTGGTTGGAAGTGAACGTTTCGGACTTCATAAGAGCTGAAGACTGGACTGGCCGTCCTCTAGTCCCGATCTTAATCCGCTGGATTATGATTTATGGTCAGTTTTAGAGAGTACGGCTTGCTCTAAACGCTATGATAATTTGGAGCCCCTAAAACAATCCATACGATTGGCAGTGAAGAATTTTCCCATGGAAAGAGTGCGTGCTTCTATTGATATCTGGCCTCAACGTTTAAGGACTGTATTGCAGCCAATGGAGACCACTTTGAATAAGCTTTTTATATTTAAAATTGTTTTATATTTATGTATTAAACTAACACACTGTAAAAGTAACAAATATTATTAACAATAAAAAAAAATGTTTTTCTTCGTTGCAATATTTATGGCAAGACTAGGTAATATTTATAAAAATTCTTTCTGCACTCGTGATTTTATGAAGGTCTGAAATAACTGGCAGGCTACATTTAAGCCTGGCTGGTTTGCTACATTTAAGCCTGGCTGGTTTTACTTGTCAGTCAGATGGAATTATTATATGACGATAATTATAGAAATTCCAGAAGAAAAATTATATTTAGAAATATGAAAAATCGGAAAGAGCGGACTATATTAGGCGCCCTGACAAATCATCAGTCAGTCGAGATTTGGATTCTAACTAGCATCATAATAATATAACTTCAAAGTCTACTGTCTACCAGTCCACAACCGGGAATCGGTAACAGTCTTCGTGAGAACCGTCGAGCTGACGCGTGCCTGCAGATCCTAGGGCGGATTCTACCGATAGGTTCGCCTGGGACCTCCGTTCCCGAGCTTGGAGCTGTCTGCGCGCCAGTCTTCCTTCGGTCTGATCCTGATTGCCGTTCGAGCTGGAGCCGCCTACGCTATTTACCTAACTACAGTGCGTTTAGGTTAGTCTCCAATATAATTCTGTATTTTTACCCATCTCATCTTTCTTCAATTTATTAAATTTTACATGTGCAAGTCTACTTAGCCTTAGAAGTAGATTTGTTACAATTGACAGCGATGCGGAGCCCCGCAAGAAGCGCCCAGACGTAGGTATGTAGCGAGCCGGAATGTAGAGTCACCAAGCATAATACTTATGTTAGATGACGGCAATGCCTGAAGCCAGAGGCCCGACTGCCACTCACCCACAGCCAGCAAGCGGGCACGCTCAGCAGAATTGGTGGACATATTAATGAGTTTATTCCGAACCAAACTGCAGAGCGGCTCATCCCACAGTTTTTGGGAAGATGGGTTCACGGGCCGAACCGTATTTTAACCTGTGAATACACTAAAATAATATGAAAATCACTACAAAAACTTATTCTAGGAAAGCAAAACCTTCATTGGAAAAAATAACAATAATCCATACTAATCCATACTAATACTATAAATGCGAAAGTAACTCTGTCTGTTACGTTTTCACGATGAAACAACTGAACCAATTTTAATGAAATTTGGCATGAAAATGGCTTGAACCCTGGGGAAGGACATAGGCTAATAGCTTTTTAATCCGCGACTTCGCCTGCATTCGCGATAACCGACATTCACGCGGACGAAGTCGCGGGCAGAAGCTAGTAATTATTATAAATGCGAAAGTAAAGTAACATTTCTGTTACGCGACTTCGTCTGCATTCGCGATAACCAACGTTCACGCGGAGTCACGGGCTAGAAGCTAAAAGCTAGTACAAAATAAATAAAATTACTAAACAATAATTTTAATCAAGCAATACATGTCGTTGACTGTACCAGATAGTTTTCAATAGAAAATTGAACCAGTCCTGGGGCAGCCGTCTGCATGCGTAGGGCTGCCACCGTCCAGGGATTTTAAAATTAATTAAAACTGATCGTCGGATGGATTAAAAACCGGTTTTATTAAGTTTTTCATACAAGTATGCGCTAAGGCTTTGCAGTGAAACGCATCATTTGTAGACAGAGAATTTAAATCATAGTGAAAAATAGTAGATACCTAAAAGTAATCGTCATCGTAAGTCAATCGGAGTTTTTTCCGATATCAATCTAAATCTAAAATAATATTATGAATATATAAAATTGTTGGTTTGTAAGAATTACTGGTTACAAACATTCTTTTACTAGTAAGTAGCTACGTTATTGCGAGTGCCACAAGATATGTTTTAATATATAATAACATAATATGAGGGGACATTTTCACACACGGCCATCTGACCCCAAACTAGGGAGACCCTGTACTATGGGTGTCAGACAGCTGATATACATACACAAATACATTTTTTTTTTGTAAATACATACATATATAGATTAACAACACCTAGACACAAGGCAAACACAAGTGCTCATCACCTACCTAAATATAAAATTTATTTTTGACTTCTATGCAGACAAGTTATTCAATGAAAACCCGCCTGTCGAGCAAAGATCTTACTGGTCTGTTAGGAACAGTATTTATCTCATGTTTCAAAATGTAGAGAATAAACTGAAGATGAGGAGGATGGAGATCAGGTTGGAGATGGTTAAACCATCCATTTGCTTTTACTTTATAACATTCATTATAGACGACACTTTTTTGTAGAATATTTCCAATCTAAGATGTTTTGACCAGTTTGATAAAAAACTATCATCATCATTACAACCATTAGACGCCCACTACTGGACATAGGTCTCCCCCAAGGGGGTTCAGCCATAATCGCCATGCTTAGCCGATGCATGTTGGTGATCGCAGTAGCTGTTATAGTACTCAGAAGTACACTGCTGCCCATCCTCTGGTCAATATCCCTCTGTCGCTTTCTATGACACCCACGGGTAGAAATGGGGTGGTGCTATTCGCTGCCGGCACCACACGGCTAAAACTAACGAAGTTTAATTCTGTTGTAACTAAAATAATTAGGTCTCGATTCCAAAGATTATTATTACGGGAACGAGGATGGTGAGCTCACATGCCCGCAATGTACGAGGGTCTTCACAAAGACTGGTTACATAAGCCACATGCGAGCTCATGAACGTCAACTGCAGCGGAACTGAAGCAATCGCCTTGACCGAAAACGGTCGGATCGCATCATCATCACGGGAAAATTATGGGTGGCAAATTGGCTACAGATTTAGATATTTAGAAACGAACTCGATTTATTTCAAATAAACCATTTACAGGCACTTTTGAATTGTCAAGGAGTCAGTTAGTCAGAAAGTTGAGGCTAGTTGCTCGTTCTAAACAGTAGGTTTCTATGGAGAAGAACGAGCAAGAAACTCCATGAACACTCTTTTAAAATCAACAGAATATGACAAATTTAGGTTACATCACTCATGTTGAATTTACGGGACACAAATGTGAGAAAAATGTAACAAGTTGTGCACGTTAAAAGAGGTCTAGAACCAATACTTTTGGATATTCAACATTGATTAATCCATACTTCCATACTAATATTATAAAACGAATGTAACTGTCTGTTACGCTATCATGATGAAACGGCTTACCCGATTTTTATGAAACTAGCTTAAACCATGGGGAAGGACATAGGCTATTTTTTAATTTGCGACTTCGTCTTCATCGCCAATAACTGACATTCACGCGAACGAAGTCGCGGGCTAAAGCTAGTTTTACATAATATACTAGTTAGTTAGATAGATAATTGAATTAATAGAACTAAGTTCAATTAGATATAATTGCTATAATTGGATATTTGATAGCATCAAGCAAATATGCTATTATGTCTTAGTAATTAGAACCTATTGTAACTTGTGTGATATAATTATTTAGTCCCTTTAAAACGTTTACTGTATTATCAGCCTATGATCAATAAATCCTGCTAATATTATAAAAAAATTTAAAGTTTCTGAGAATGGATAGATGTTTGTAACTCTTTCACGGTTGAACAGAATTAGCTGAAATTTAGCACAAATATACCTTGATACAATTTACGTAGCACAATACATCATTATAATATTTTATAAACGTCATAATGACGAGTCTTATGCTTGTAATTGAAAGATTCTACCACGTATATTTAGTACCCATGTAGTACTATTTTGTACTTGTCTTGAAATTTTTGTACCTCACACGGCATAAACGAGTTGGGATTGATATTTTTATAGAGTGTAGGGATCAAGCGGTATCGTCCTCGCAGTCGCAAGGATGGTAGACTAGTAAATCCTAGCGTCTCGCTCACACTACTATCATGCTCCATTCATGTGAAATTGAAGCCTACGCCGTTTACTATCTCCTATTTTCTAAAGTCTATGCAGAATAAGTCGCGAACACAATCTAGTGATACATATATCCTTCTCTGACACACATCAAGAGGAACAAAGAATAGTCATCCCATATTCAATCATCCTTATTCTTATTACTATAAAGGATGTTTTCGTTATACCAACCGTCAAACCTGATTATGCCATAAGGCAGCCCTGCACCTCAGATGTCTGCAAACACTCGCCCTTTGATACCGCTATTACAATCTGAATAACAAAGTGTGCAAATTTGGCGGCGAAACTCGGAACGTTGTCTTGACGAGCCCAGTTTACTCTTCGGCCATGTTTTATACATTATGTAGGTAACTATAATATATGGTAATGTTATTATGGATATAGTGTTTATCTGGTTATTTTGTCAGACTTATAAAGATTTCTAAGCAATAATAATAGACAAATATTATATTTAATCTTGTTTTTAAATGTAATGATATAAATAAACCAGAATGTCTAATCTGCCAATTATAAATTATATATTGTATACATGATTTATTATCCGACTGCAGGCCAAAGGCCTCATACATAATATGGAATGAGTATTGATTTCCACGGTTGATCAAAGTGGATTGGCGATTTAAAACTTACATTTATTATAACACCAGGGTTCATGTACGCCAAATACGCGTTGAGACGTGGAGTTGCGGACACCAGCCCGTCATACTACTACTAACACCAGGGTTCCTCGACCTGTTCTCCTTTACTGATGTCAGTGATATCCAAGATAAACTTAAAAAATAAGGGAGCGCCTTAACCATTGGTCCATCACGATATTAAAAAAAAAAAGCGGCCAAGTGCGAGTCGGACTCGCCCATGAAGGGTTCCGTAGCAGCAAGTAATATAATATAAAAGTATTGCGGTTTACGATTTATGACGTATTAAAAAAAAACTACTTACAAGATCTTGTTCAAACCAATTTTCGGTGGAAGTTTACATGGTACATCATATATTTTTTTTAGTTTTATCATCCTCTTATTTTGGAAGTTACAGGGGGGGACACATTTTACCACTTTGTAAGTGTCTCTCGCGCGAACTGTTCAGTTTAGAAAAAAATGATATTAGAAACCTCAATATCATTTTTGAAGACCTATCCACACGTATGGGTTTGACGAAAAAAAAAATCGAGTTTCACTTCTAAGTATGAGGAACCCCCAATTTTTTTTGTTTTTTTTTTCTATTTTTGTGTGAAAATCTTAATGCGGTTCACAGAATACAACTAGTTACCAAGTTTCAACAGTATAGTTCTTATAGTTTCGGAAAAAAGTGGCTGTGACATACGGACGGACAGACACACAGACATGAATCCATAAGGGTTCCGTTTTTTGGCATTTGGCTACGGAACCCTAAAAACGTATCCTACGGTAACGTATGATCGAGATAAAAGTATTCAGGACACGGTTTATGACTACGCAAAGTTTCATCCAAATTCATTCAGCGGCTTACGTGAGTAACAAACATTTTCACGAACTTTTATATTTAACGTAGGGTTTACATTTTTTTGCTAAAGAACTTCATCAAAGATATTTAATAATCCGTTGAATTAATTAGTATAACTAACCAACTACTTAAATTTTATTACAAAGACTAACACAAAATCGAATTAGGTACCTACGTAAACATTTAACTTAAGTTTAGAAAATCCCCGCTTTTACGATGAAAACAACAAATTAAATTAAGGAAAGCAATTAATTAGAAGGTTTTATAGTAGGTAATTAATTGTAGCTAAGTTTCTGGTAAAGACAGCGCTGGATAATTTGTAGATACCTATTAAGATTTTGTACATTAACTTATTTAGTGATCGTAAACGTGGTCGCTTAGTGAGATGGCCTTGAATTTTATACAATCCTTTGTATAAAATTCAAAGCCATCTCACTAAGCGACAGGTAAATTGATTTATCACTTTATCTGTAGAATTCTTGATTCTCATGAATGAAATAAATCTATTTTCCGTTTTTTGTTACATCTAATTAACAAAATGTAGCCAAGACTTGAAGTCTTTAGAAATGTTTTGTATTTTATTATAACATTTACATTATTTAAAATTAAATTTTAGAAAGTATGTTTCATTACAAGGCTTCAGTAAATTAGCTCAAAACTCATTGCCAATAATAATCCATTGAGTATTTTACGAGATCATTATAAAACTTGTAAAACATTTTTTCACAAACGCAATATGTTTCAAACTTGTGGCTTACATATTTTATGACTAACTTGAAACTGTAATAAGTCTTTGTCCCAAGACTGAGACTCAATCTTACGCGTCTATCGCCCGGGGGAAAGTACAACTAGAGGACACAAGGGCTTATTATGAACACCGTCGAGATTAAAACTTTGCATAAAATTGAAATTTTATCAATAGATGTCAAGAATGTTCAATATTTATAATTTCTACATAAACTATATAACATTCTGTAAGTACAACTTTTAAGGCTTTCAAAGAATTTCATAATTTTCATAATTTGATGCTGCAGGATAAAATGTTGCAACAGTTTTGCAACAATTTATCCTGCAACATCAAATGTTGCAGGTGTCTTTGGTTTGCTATAAATACGTAATATCACTATGTTTCTAGACACTGCAATATTCAATATTTTCACAACTACAACAGTCCATGTTGCCAGCAACAAGTTTTCTGCAACACAAAACATTGTTTCCCAATAGAATTTCAATTCAATGTTGTAAGATTTTCAACCACATTTTTATTTATACCACCGATTTGTGAAGAAACGGCGCAAAAAAGATTTTGGCCATGTAATTCTTTACTATCTATCGACCAGGCGCAACACATTTTACCTTCATCAATAACCAACACGAGGACACGCTAGGGACGATCCATCAGTCTCAACACTACAACTGGCCATAAACCAATGTAGGTAGCCGTACGTACTTATCACCTCTAGTACATACCTAGACCATTATTAGTCCCGGTACCGGAACCCGTGCAATCCCGCGAAAAAGGGTAATTCTCCTCCAATTTAGTGCGGTACCGAATGATTTTATTGCACCTATAAAACGGTTACCGTACCGTAAATATTTATATTGAATTGAGTATGAAGTTAGGTTAGGTAGAGAACAGAGAATACGAATATTTTAGTAAAATAATGATGTTAAGTAATCAGTGTAATCTAGATAATTTATCACGCAAATAGACAGGTACTTTCTAGGGTATGTTTTTAAGTTATATTTTCATTACAATGAACTATCCTTTATCCGGGATTTCGTCAAAGATTTGAAAAATATTCCGGATAAAAAAAGGCCTGTATCCATTATCCAGAGCTCAAGTTACTGTAAAGGTTGCATGCATTTCGTATGCTGGTCGAAATTATTAACTATAATAATATGGCTTCGTCTAAACACTCCGCATTTTTCTAGAAGTAATTAGATTTAGCTCGTTAGTCTTGCTGTTATTATGTCAGGGAGGAATTATCTAGCCTGCCGCCGTCTCAGGCGCACTTATTATTCTAATATACAGAACAACAGAACATAACGGTGTCCCCTTGTTTCGCAGACAGAAATTTCATAGAATATCGTTTCCCAGAAAATGTTTAACATAATATTTGGTTCTCGTATTTTTATTTCGACTATTATTGTTTCAAAGACTATTTACTTCATTGAAAAATATTTCACAGAAACACAATTCAATGAATTTTTAATCACATTGTTTTGTTTATTCAACGTAAAAATTATAACGCATAATATCTCAACACGTCAGACGCGCTGCGCGTGCATGAAGGGCGTTGACGTACATCGTTCGTCACGTGAACAACGCGACAAACGTGAACAGAAAAGCCCCCATGTTGAACGTTCGTATCGAGACGAGTTCACGTGTGTAAAGTTTTTTTGACACATTCGCGACATCATATACGATTCCGCCCGGAATCTATAGAGCGCCTCACTTAGAAAAATTTCATTACGACGCGACGAACACCTGACGCTTCCGAACGCCGGCGTCGCCCCGCACACATTGTTTTCATACAACGACCGTTTTAAACGGACACGCATAATATACGATCCGTCGGTCCACACAGTTTAAAAAGTATGTTTAATAAAAGCCAGAACCGAACACATCTATCGTTATAACACACGACATCATCACAAAAGAGTGTACGAGAAGACACACCGATATTATGATAACGCGTCGATAGTGCGTTCGTACTGACCGTGACTCTGTGCAGAACGCGCAAGTCTCACATTTTCTCGTTCACGTTCGACGGCAACTTCGGTTTTGCACGAATTGTATGTAATATAATTATTATGTTGTTTTATGTAGATGATATAATAAAAACACCACCGTACACAATCATCATAACATATAAAACCACAAACACACAAAACCAAAAGACACCAACGAGAAGACAAACGCGCACACAAAACTTGCGCGTGCGCCGGTCACGCGTCTCGTCGCATGACAACATAGCGAAGCGAAGAAACGACACGATCGGGCGGTCGGACACGGTGAGATGTGATATGGTCTATGTCGATGATATTATGGTGCGGTGGTGTAAGTGACGGGCGTCACGGTAGCGTGGGGGTTGAAACAACCACCACCACCGTGACCGTAGTGAAACTGAGCGGGCCCAATCAAAAAGTAGAATTCTTTTTTAACGAATATTGTTTGTTTGTTGTATTTTTCCATGAAATTTATTTCAACGAAAATGTATTAGATATAAATAGACAAAAACAAAAAAAAATTGTCTTAAAAAGTCAATATGTTGTGCTACCAAAGTTAATGACAGATACGAATCGCTGCGAAACCGACTCCACGTAGTCTTGTCTGCCCTACCCCTAGAGTGTAATTTAAATCTGCGTAGGCGTGGAGGGGCGAGGCGGCCCGCGAGCTGAGGAGCAGGTGGTTTTAACGCCCGCCGCCGCGGCTGAGGCTGGCTGGCGCAGCCAGCCAGTAAGCCGAAGCTGCGGTGGTAAACGTGAATACCATCTGCGACGATAAGCTCGCTTGGGACCGCCGGAGCCCCGCAACGCCGGAGCCGTGACAGAAACTATGCCTGCTGCATGTTGCATGCTCGCTTGCATGATGCATGCTTGCTTACATGCTGCATGCTTGCTTGCACGCTGCATGCTTGCTTGCAAGCTGCATGCTTTCTTGCACGCTGCATGCTTGCTTGCACGCTGCATACTTGCTTGCATGCTGCATACTTGCTTGTACGCTGCGTGCTTGCTTGCATGCTGCATGGTTGCTTGCACGCACGCGCAGTAAATTTGGTTAGAACGGAGAGTCCCATTCTTGGGAATAAATTGTATATTAAATAAAAAATATAGGATAAAGTATATTTGATTTGTTATTCTATGATATGATAATTCTAACAATAAACTTTATGTGAAACAAAAATCAATGATTCAAAAATCTTGAAAGTAAGTATTCTGCGTATTGATTATTCTATGAAACGATATTATTAGAAACATTTTATTTGAAACGAAATTCTATAAAACTATTAGCTATGAAACAACGTACAACCGAACATAACACATCACAGTCAAACCATTTCAACGGTTTTGTGGGGCTTAGTTTATAAGCCATGTAACTTTGAACTTATAATAAATAAATAAATAAATAATAAAGTGAAGTCCCTCTTTCATTATAATCTCCCTAAAACCTCCTAGGTCTTTGTACCAGTAAGACTCATCAGTAGTAAGCTCTTACATTACCTACATATTTGTCTGTACAGATGTTTTGCCATGATGAACTGACATACAGAGAGAATTACTCTCGCATTGGATGGCAATTAGTGAAAGTTAATATTAATAATAAAATAATACCAGCCTATTACTGTCCCACAGCTGGGCAAAGACAGAAGGCACGAACATTGGACGCTCAAGGTGGATGTAGGGTAGTTAGGTTAGTTTTGTTTACTCAAATACTTTCCTTCAATAAACGAATAATGTTCTTTTTAGCGCAGCCATGTTTAAAGTAGAATGAATTGACCGCATCATCCATTATCTTTGAAACGTAACAGGTCATCACTCAACGTCACTTAACTTTGACTCCACTATCAATTTGTAAAATTGATGATGCATTGCAATTAGTTTAATTACTACTAGAATGGTATGTTTTACATAAGTTATTTGTAGTTATATAAAATGGTTTTTTCTATGGTAAAAAAAATATGAAAAAAGGCGTAAACCTATGGTTTTTGAACCGTTTATATGAAGTGATAATAGCAACTCATGTTTTTCATTATGATATTTAATTTTCTGTCTGAACGTCTAAGTCTACGTTTCTCTTAAAAAGATTCACGTTTATCTCCCAATAACCTTTGATAAATGAAAATAAAAACGGTTAGAAAAAGCATCTTAAATAACCCTCTGAACTCTAAACCTAACCTATGAAGAAAAGGACAGGCATTGGTCCCATAGCTCGGTATTTTTATCACCCACGGTAATACGGTGTGAAAATTTATATAGAGATCGCGACTTGCGGACCGGATTGCGGGTCGGACTGACCCGCAAGGTCCCGCCTAGGTTATTTAACTATAACACTACTTTAATACGAACGGATCACCCAAATTAAATAGAACTTAAAGTCCGCAGGGATTTGGCTAAAAGATAAATTGACCGTTGAGGTTTTGAATTGAAACTTCTTTACTGAATTAGATATTTTTAACCAAAATAGTTCGTTAGATTATTTTTTAAGCTTCTGAATGACTCGTTGATCTAGTGGCTATGCAACTGCTGAGCGCATGGTCCTGGATTCGATACCCGGTATACTAAAGTGTAGATGAGTGAGTTGGTTTTTTGTTCAAAAAACTGAAAACTATGAGCCTTTTTTGTGGGGAAATAGTCATGAATTCCATTAACTAACCGGATGGTGGATATGCTGTGTGATGCCGGCCGCGAATAGCACCACCCCATTTCTACCCGTGGGTGTCGTAGAAAGCGACAGAGGGTTATTGACCAGAGGATGGGCAGCAGCGTCCTTCTGAGCACCTAAACACCTACTGCGATCGCCAACATGCATCGGCCAAGCATGGCGATTACGACTGAACCCCCCCTTGGGGGAGACCTATGCCCAACAGTGGGCGTCTTAAGGTTGACATGATGAACCGGATGGAGCTGAATATCAGTGTTTTACATGGAGCGACTGCCTATTTGACCTTCACAATCCAGTTGCTATGTAACATGATAGCCCTTAGTAAGACTGGTTGTCAGATTTTCTAGCTTCATAAGTACCTATATCGACTACCAAAGATTGACGAATGACGGATATACCAAGACGTCTATGCCTCGGGAAGCTCGAAAAGCCTTTGCTCTACGTGCTTTCCGAGGCATGGAGAAGTCTCGGTATGAAATGGATGATCACCCGTCCACGGACGTGACCGCAGCAAGCGTAGCTTAAGGCGGTACCCTGAGCAAATAACCTTGAGCATTCGTTCCCTCTTCGCCGCGCAAGAGATACAGTAGCGAATTTAGAATAAAATCTTTATAAAATCACATTTTGGGATTTTGAAAAAAAAAAACTACCAAAATGTTCATTAATAAATTGCCTATCTATTAGTGTTAGTAAAAAATCTAATTAATGGTTACTTACCGAGGAGATGCATGTTTTCAATAATTATTTCTCATTTCTGGGGTTTCGTTGTGAGGAGATTAGTTAAATCTATACAAATTAATAAAATTAAAGTGTCTGTTTGAAATGTCCAAATAATAGCTTTATACTAAATGCATATGAACGTAAGTATGGTACCTATCCCAAAAAACCTATTTTTTAAATTTTTGTCTGTATGTCTTTCTGTCTGTTTGTTCCGGCTAATCTCTGAAACGGCTGAACCGATTTTGATGGAACTTTCACTGGCAGATAGCTGATGTTATAAGGAGTAACTTAGGCTACTTTTATTATAGAAAAAAATAGGGTTCCGTACAAAAATGTCAAAACCCCTCAAATCCATGCAAAAATAATTAACCCTCTGCTGACAACCGACAATTACGCGGACGCAGTCGCGGGCATCAGCTAGTACTATAATAATATAAACTTCGTAAACAAAAATCAGATCTACCATTTTGGAGTCAAGATTATGTAGATATGATATTTCTTTTGGATATAGAGTATTTAGGTCCGAAAAACTGAACAAAAAACGGCTAGCGCTGCGTTTTGCACAGGCGCCTTAGGCCCGGCGCCCATTGCCGGCATCGGCACGCATCGGCCCCTCTAAGCGACGAATAAAAATATAACTTAAAGATTTGGAAATAAAGTCACAATTTCAATGTTAACCGTTGTATGTTCAAAAACACCGCGGTATGCTTAGGGATGCCGTGTATTGAAATTTCAACTTTATTTCCATACCCTTAAGTTACATTTTTATTCGTCGCCTAGAAGTGACGATGCGTGCCGATGCCGAAAATGGGCGCCGGGCCTTAACCATCATGACCGGTCGACCCGTACGGATTTTACTTAGCCACGAGCTCAGACTTATTTTAATTATAGCTTGTAAAATCGACTGCGTATCATCACTCGTCCAGATATGCAATTATTTTACGCGTCGGCGATACAGATACGGTGATTGGATCGGGCAAATAATCATAAGAAACCGTTTACACAGACCGGCTCGGAAAGGAGAGCAGATATTTTATCACGTGAAAAACAAAGCTTTGGATCAATGGAATAGGGTTCTTGACACCATTAACCAATAATTCCAAAATACAACTTATCTTAAATTACACTTTATTTAAGCCCCGAAAACCCGATTAATTTTCAATTAACTGTAAAATACGATTTTAACTTTTGAAATCAATGAATTGAATCAGTCTATTGAGTTGGTAAATAAGTGACGTCACAGGCCGCTATTGTCATACAAAATGAATGGAGGAATCTCGTTTTGACAGCTCATAAAAGTATGTCAATTGATTGGTGGTGTCAAGAACCCAATTAGGTTTAATTTACATGTCACTTCTCTTTCATTAAACAAAACGTGAGTATTGTTACACATTATAGATTGAGAACAACGGATTAACTCACTGTGTTGTCGGGTTCGTCCGACTAGAACTCCTTAAAAAGGTGGCCGTATGCCATCGAAACTAGTCGGACGAACCCGACAACACAGTGAGTTAATCCGTTGTTCTCAATCTATAATGTGTCACTTCTTTTATTAAAGAGAATGTTTGAGGGCAAACGTAACGCGCTTAGTATGAAATAATAAGAGGAGCCGACCGGCTGCCTCTGATGACGTAGGTAAGTACTATTCCCCGCTATTCGCCGCTTTCATGCTCGCACGCCGGTCTATGTGAAAAGAAGAACGCCGACTGATGCTCTCCGGTCGGTCTGTGTGGACCCTAAGTGGATCCGCCTTAAGAGACTTATTTTAATTATAGCTTGTAAAATCAAAATCCGAAATAGAAAAACAAGTAGGTAGATACCAAGACGTCTTAGGTACACACTCTACTTAGGTACTCAAATTTTAATATGAATAACTTAGTATGTGTATTAAAATTAGTCAAATTATTTAACTTGCGTCGCCCGCCGTCTGGGGAATGCTGTCTGGAGCTACGAATTTGAGTCTCCAGATTTTGTACGTTGAGTGGAAGACTAATAGAAATTTGTGTGAAGAGAGCTTTGTGGAAATACTGGGATTAGAGTTTAAATAACTATTTATTAAGGGTATTGTCTTGTTTTCCATAAAATCATTTGTACTATTATTGTTTTCCATAATCGTCCCCCGTCATAATATTTACTTGCACTATTATCATTTATACTAATAACGTTTGTCATATCAACTTATTAGTCATAACTTTCATTTGCCAAACAATTAGTTGCCATAATAACATATGTTATAATCGTTACTTGACATAAGCAACATTTAATATAATTTAGAAACGTTTATTGTTTTGTACAAAAATTAATGTCATTAAGACCACCCACTAACCAAATGATTTATTACAGTAATCTGCAATCTTTAGACAATAAAACGCATTTGCGTAGCAAATAATATTTAGACATTTGTTTTGGTATAAATTAAATTCGCATAATGTTACTAGGCATAATGTGCAAATCTATTGTGCCACGCTAAAGTATTGTCAAAAACAATAAGTTGTGCTACAATAGTTAGTGACAGAAACGAATCGCTGCAAAACCGACTCCACGTAGTCTTATCTGCCCTACCCCTAGAGTGTAATCTAAGCCCGCGAAGGCGGGGAGGGGCGAGGCGGCCCGCGAGCTGAGGAGCAGGTGGTTTTAACGTTCGCCGCCGTGGCTGAGGCTGGCCGGCCTAGCCGGCCAGCAAGCCGAAGCCACGGTGGTGAGCGTAAAACACATCTGCGACGATAAGCTCGCGGGGGACCGCCGGAGCCCCGCAGTGCCGGAGCCGTGACAGAAACCATGCCTGCTGCATGTTGCATGCTGCATGCTTGCTTGCTGCATGCATGGTGTATGCTTGTTTACATGTTTGTGTGGTTACTGCATGCATGGTAAAAATATGTTTTAATATCATTATGCGTAAATAAATTTATGCTTTAGAATGTTATGCTTAATCTTAAGTAAATAATGTTATTGCAAAAATATAATTAGGAGAAACAAATGCACGTTAAGTTATATTAGGTCTTAAAATTTTATGCAAATGGATAGAGAAGGTTTATTTTTTGGTTTCCTTGTGATTAAAAAATGTGTATCTGTTATCATGATCATAACATCAACATTGCAGGCGGTTGTACTCGTACTGAACTAGTATTGTTGTACTAGTATGGGCAATGGTGAATAAATGTTATGGAAAACGAAATTATTGAAAATAAAAATTGTTGCAAATAAATTTATGGATTAGCATAATTATGACACTTGATCGATTATGACCAATGAAATTAGTGAAAATGATTTTATGTAATTTAACGATTATAGCAACTGAAGCATTATTTCTAATGAAATTATGGCAAGTAAAATTAGGGCATACAAAATTATGGCATTTTAAATTATGGCAAACATTAGTAAACCTTTATTAAGTACCTATCTTCATATA
Organism: Charanyca ferruginea; assembly: GCA_947361185.1. NCBI lineage: Eukaryota > Metazoa > Arthropoda > Insecta > Lepidoptera > Noctuidae > Charanyca > Charanyca ferruginea. Next base: position 21,937,623 of record OX376075.1, on the reverse strand, counting down.
CTATATAAATATTGCTTTTTTTAAATATCAGTCTGTTAATTATTAAAATAATGACAAATACTTAAAAGATGACAACTGTCAGTGAATTGTTATTTTCATACAATCAACATAGGTAACTATTATTATGATGTATGTACAAGTTACTATATTATACTAGCTTTTGCGTGTAGCGTTTTGTGACTTCGTCCGAGTGAATGACGGTTATCGCGGATGCGGACAAAGTTCCAGAATAAAAAGGTGCCCACATATGTCTTTCAAGGTCCAAGCTATCTTCATACCAAATTTCGACAAAATCGGTTCAGTCCACAGATATAGATAGACCTAGATAACGCAAGTATCACGATATGTATGAAAACCAAGCGTACCATTTTTTGGACGTCACAATGTAATACGAATGTTTTGTTTTTCCTTAATTTGGTATTACCAGGTATTACTGAGGGTATTAGATTAAAAATAATTGTTTTTTAAATTAATTACACATAATATTAATCACAAAATGACTTACCGATGGTAGGAAACGTTTACTTAATTTTTTTACTTACGATTTTTAATCGTAAGTTAGGCACGAAAATAGGCACGCGAAGTAGTTGCTCTTGCGATATCTAGGTCTATCTATATCTGTGGTTCAGTCGTTTCATCGTGAAAGCGTAATTAGACAGAGTTACATTCGTATTTATAAAATTAATATGGATTTGTGTCGCCAAAAGAACATGGGTCTCGGGAGTGAACAAGCAGAACTAGTGTAGTAACAAACCTAAAAAAACCGGACAAGTGCGAGTCAGACTCGCCCACCGAGGGTTCCGTACATATTTGTAGGTACATATCCATACTTCTATACTAATCCATACCTACTATCCATACTTTAATCATCTTAATATTAGGTATAAATGCGTTTTTTACATAAACGGCTGTATCTTTTTTTCACGTTATAAAGAGGGTTGATGTTTTTACAACATCAAGGGACCGTAGACTTGAGTATATGGTTTTAATTTCAACTGGATACCTCCACGCGCTCCCGAGATTTATTTATTTCTTTCTTTTTTTATTATTCAGAAAGCTTACAGACTAAGATCTATATTAAACAATGTATAATGGGCGCTGTCATTTGCCATTTAAAAGCGTCCACATATAAGTTATTTTCTATTTACCTAATTTTAACGAAGAAAAATAAATAAATAAATTTATATTTAAACTATTCATTTTCATTAAAACTAACAAATACTTTCTTTACATGCGAACATAATCAGAAAAAAAAATTAAAACAAAACAATTCTTTCTTAGACCAAGACAAAATACATCCTAGTTAAAAATAAAACAAAATGAGACAAAATTGTGATTACGGGTGTGCTATTACGATCTCTACCAAAGTATTCTTTATTTATTGCATGTCTTAATGTGCTAGGGCTGGTTCTAAATAAATCGACATTTAAATTAGTGGAAATATTATTAAAAATTGCTGCGCTTCGTAAGAAGAAGGCATTCCGTCTGTAGTTGGTTGACGCAAATGGAACGTGAAGTAGTGGCCGCTGTCTAAAGCCTACGTGTTGGGTTCGGAGTGATATGTGTGAAAGAAGTTCGGAACAATCAATGGAGCTATTGGCAATGTTAAGAAAGAATAAAGGGAAGAAAGATAAAGGGTCTCGACAGACAGACAGACAGACGGACGAAAAAGTGATCCTATAAGGATGCCGTTTTTTCCTTTTGAGGTACGGAACGAACCCTAAAAAACGTAAAAGATGTTTAATAATCTCATTCTTAGCTCCCCTTACAGCGAAGTGTGCCAAAGAGTAATGGAGCGCAGCATTTTGGGTGTAAAAAGAACAGATAAAATACGAAATACTACGCTGCGCTCCAAAACAGGGATTATAGACGTGAGCAAAATGGCTGCCCGGCTCAAATAGGATTTGGAGGGTCACGTCAGCCGAACGCACTGTGACCGCTGGGCAAATGTCTCCACGCAATGGGTGCCTGAAGATGGTCGGCGTCGCCGAGGACGGCCCAGGAAGAGGTGGCAAGATGATCTAGACGCGTACCGCGAGGGCTGGGTCGAGGCGGCGAAAGAAAAGATGCCTCCCCTGAGTCTTTCCAGGTATGGAAAGACTCGGGAAAGGCCTTTACCCAGTAGTGTGACACAACGAGCTGCTGAAAAAAAAAATCTCATTGTTTGCTTTTAACAGTGTTGATATGAAATAAAGTAGAAGCTATTGGATACTAGTTTAACAGTGATTTAACAGTAACTCGTCATAATTTCCATACAAACGCTCGTACTTGATTATAGCGCCATAACAAAATGTTCTTCCAGATATTTCGAACACACAGGTATGTTGTGGTTTATAATTTAAAAAGATTAGAATTTAAGAAGATATAAAAAGATTTAGACCAAAATCAAATACCTTATCAGCAACTATAGATCTTACTACTAAAATAAAAAATGCAATAGACAACAGACAATATGCCCTAGGTATATTTATTGACCTAAAAAAGGCATTTGACACAATTAGTCATGATTTGCTTTTAATGAAGTTAACTGACGCAGGAATATCGGGATCCGCACACAGAATACTTAAGTAGTATCTAGAAAATCGGACACAAATTGTAAAAATTGATAATTATGAAAGTCTACCTTGTAAATTAACCTACGGAATCTCACAAGGATCAATTCTCGGACCGTTATTATTTTTGATTTACATCAATAACATCAGCAGTGTTACACTTGCTTGTTCTACTTTGGTCACAATCTTACTGATATATTGAAAGAAGCTCAAGAAGATTTAAATATCCTAAATACATGGTTCCTGTCTAATTTGCTAACTATAAACACAAAGAAAACCTCATACATGATATTTGCTGCAAAAAATAAGAAAATTCTTAACCAAATACAACTAACAATAAACAGTGAAAATATTGCTAAATCAAGCAGTGAAAGATACCTGGGCCTCATTTTAGATACTAAGTTAACTTGGAAACCCCACATTGATAGCATTAAGTCCAAACTATCTTCTCTGGTAGGAGCATTGCGTCGAATGTCTGCATGCATTCCTAAAAAAGCTCGCGCAATGATATACAATTCTCTTGTTAGACCCCACATAGAATATCTCATTGAGATATGGGGAACTGCAGCAAAATCAGTAATCCAGGATATACAAATACTACAAAATAAAGCAATAAAAACACTCTACAACTACCACTACCTTACATCAACTACTAAAATCTACAATGATACCAAAATACTTAAAATTAATCAACTCTATACACTTAAAACATGCATCTTAATACATAAAATCATAACACAAGGCACACACTCGCAACTTAACTTTAAAAAGAAAACTTACACATATTAGAATTAAGAAGACCTAGAACCAACTATGGCAGGAAAAATATTACTATATGAGGGAGCAAAACTTTACAATGAAATACCAGAAGATGTGTTTGATAGTAACAGTTGGTTTAAATGTAAAAAAACACTAGAAGAATACGTTAGAAAGAAGTACTAACACCGAATTGTCACCTAGTATATCGTTTAATTCTGTTCCTTTGTGTAACCGTGTGTGGTCACAGAGACTATACCTAACTACTTTTATTATTTACTTTGCATTTCTCAATATGTAAGTGAACCGTAATGTTCTTTTTTGAGAAATAAATGTCTTTAAACCGAATTAAGGACTTCTGAAAATCAGTTCTGTTGCACAAGTTGTATCTGAACTTTGGCCATCACAATGTAGGGGAGAGGTGTGTCAATAGTAACAAAAAAAAATTCAATCCTTCATAATATTATAATTAACAATCGCAGCGCCATCATTTTTGGTCACAATATGTTTCAGTTATCTTATTATAAAATCAAATAAAGATAATAACAAAAAAGTCTGTAAAATTCTAGAAAATGGCACTTAATGGGATCAGGTCATAGTGTTACAATTGCTGCACTAAGAGGGTCAATTGTAACAGCATTATGAATCAATTATAACATACAAAAATCGACAACAATAAAAAAAAAACTAACAAATAAAATCTCGTCAGCAGTTCACTTAAACGCATTAAACAATAAAATTAATCAACGTTTATTCTGACGAACGGTTTTAACCCACAAAACATGGATAGTTTTTGGCACACCTGGAGTGTGCCCATCTATGGTCTCTCTGGATTGCAACCAGTCTTTTCTACTTATTTAATTATGTTCAAAACAGACAATACAATAATTATCGTCTTCGTCTGCATCTTCTATGCCTTTGTCTTTAATTGTAACATGTTACAATTGCACCGCTTTGTTTTGTTACTTTTGCACCACTGCCGCTTTTTGGCATTGTAGATTTATTTAACAAAAATCTATGGTAAATTTGATCAACTCACATACCTTACCGTATCTATTGGATGTTAACTTCTTCTAATATCACCACTAAGCTATTGTTAAACTGTTTAATTTAATAATAATAACAAAAACTGTGCCGAACAATATTTTTTCACAACTCGCCAGAACTCAAACTTTCATCTACTGACAGCGCATGCGCAAACTGTTTTACGTATAAATTCAGTCGGTAAAACAGCATCAGGGAGAGCATCGATTGCCACCAAAACCTTCCACTACTCGTCGATAGATGTCGAGAAATAATTGATGTTACAATTGCCTCCCTGTAACAATTGACACACCTATCCCCTACTCATACATTGAAAAAGTAAAGAAAACATCGTCATAGAAACCGTGCTCATTTAATGGAGATTTTGAAATACAATTTTTTTTATCAAAATCTTTAAAATAACCCTTTTTGAAAAACACGTATTTATAATTTTCTTGCGATATTCTCATGTTCTCTTGTTTATCACTCACTAGTTTGTTTTGAACGAGTGAGTTGGAACAAACAATTTTTTTTTTATTTTGCTCGCGTTCACGATAGACGAACGGGAAAGGGCCTTCTTAATTTGTAATTTTCACCAGCACTAACTTGTTTTGCGAACCTAAACAAATGATCTAATGAATATTCCCGCGATTATTAAAATTCCTCTGTATTCTAAATTAAATAAAGTTTGCAACTCTAGCCGCTCTAAGCTGGATTGTCGTCGCCTCAAATTGAATACTTTAAATAAAGAAAAAAAAAGTTCGTGGGTAATACTTTCCACGATGCAAATTCTTTGAAGGAGGGTCGGTACTTTGAAAGTGAATCCCCGCTTATTGAGACGTTTGCCCCCAGAGAGTTTCAAAAGCGGCTACAATTTACTTTGGGATTAACGCATTCGGACTAAGAAACGTTATGATTAAAACGAAGGTGATTCTGTCGTGAAGTGAGTGATATTCAGTGGTTATTAAAAGGTATAGGTGTTGGAGGCACCCTTTCTTTGTATAAAGACTTCAATGAGTTTTTAAATGTGGAACAATGATGACACTAAAATGATGGTTTGTATTTCAGCTTCCCCGTAAAAATGTTTTGTTCGACTCCTTATTATTTCGATGTTAACTTTTACAAAATGCGTGGTGGATCTATAGACCGGAAGTGTATATATTTAAAAAACTGGCCAAGTGCGAGTCGGACTCGCGCACGAAGGGTTCCGTACCATTATCTATACAACACTAGACATCGAGCAATACAACGGCAAAAAATCACGTTTGTTAAATTGTATGGGAGCCTCCTTAAATATTTATGTTATTCTGTGTTTAGTATTTGCTGATATAGCGGTAACAGAAATACAATATCTGTGAAAATGTCAACTGTCTAGCTGTCACGGTTCATGAGATACAGCTTGGTGACAGACTGCCAGACAGAGAGACCGACGGACAGTGGAGTCTTAGTAACAGGGTCCCGTTTTTTGGGTAAGTAACCCTAAAAACGAATCAATAAAAAGCCGACAGCCAAAGGTCTCTAAAACTACGTCATTTTAGTAAAGCTGAAACTTTAAGAATAAATAGAGGATTAATAATAATAATATATCATTTATTTCAGGTAACAAAGACTGATAACACATATATGTACCTTATAGACTAACATTATACATAACTATATTACAGTAAGTGTTAGTATAGGAATAATGTAGGTAGATACTATGAAGGTATGCGTTCTCGTTACATTCAGTACTGGGCCCTCTTTCAGGTATCAAATAAAAAAGGTACCGTAATCACACGTTCTAGTTTAAAGTCTGGTTTTATATAAAATTTTTTTCAAGATATCATGACAATTATTTTGAAAAATGCTAGAATGTCGTACATTATACGACCAAGGAGTATTTTTAAGAATATTACCAGAACCAACATCCGATGCAGCAAAGTTTATTGTAGAAATTATGGTTGAGTCATTAATTACTTTTTCCCTAATCGAAATTATTAGTGTTTATAAATATTTTAGTTAAAGGCTGTTATTTCAGTTTAGGTAACGTTGGGGCCATAGACACAAATATATATACAAATAATAAAAAGAAACTCTTCAGAATTGTAACATAGTTCTCTTAAAGACAATTGAATATCATACAAATAACTTATGGATAACTACACTCTGTCCACTGGTTTAATCGTTTTTTGACAGCTGCAACTAGTGAACAATATTTATGTTTTTTGTAAAAACTGATACGCATACCTGTATTTTAATGACTGTAAGAGGTCATAAATAAGATAATCCAACAAGATAAGGCTGTTTATATATTTATTTTATAACACATTTTAAAGTTAACTTAAGGTAATCGGGAATAATTACATTATAAGGCAGCTGTCAAAAAACCAATAACCCAATGGACAGGGTATAGCTACCAGTAACATTTCTGTAGCTGATTTGGCGAGCATCTCATTCAGCGTTAGACTATCAATTGTTTCAATTGTGAGCCGAGTGCTCTCAATTGATTTCGAGCGTCTCTCGATCGTCTGTTAGTAGAGGCAATGACCGCGTTTGAATACTACGCTAATATTAGCTGTAGGACCCTACTGAGATCATGCCAGGAATAGATTTTTGAGGATCCATTGAGTGTAACCAATTATCTTGGTTATACTAAAGTTGAGTAATATCAATGGGGCTTGTTTAATTGTAAAATGGTTTAAGTTTTAATTTTAGGCAGAACGTTACTAAGTAAATGTTCATTCATATTTATTGGTTTTCATCTACTGGATAGAGAGGGACATGAACGCTAAATAAAAGATAGATGGATTGTGTGAAGAATGATATTAAACGTTTTGAGCGACCACAAGTAACATGTTACATGGGCAGGAATAAGATGATGATTTTGATTTACTGAGGCTGAAATTAATTCAAATGTCTGTAGTTTATTGATCTTTGTATTGGTATCACACAAACGGGTGATATACAAGACTTTCATTACTGCTACACACTATTAGGAAACTTATGCATTTAAAAACTCATTCCAGTACACTCAATTGTTTGCAGTGTACTGAGACTGAATATAGATACTCCATTAATTTAGGTAGTAAATAAAGGTAAACAAACTTGGGATGTCTCTAAATTTGGTTTGCATTTGTTATATACGAGTACGTACCTACAAGCAATAACATACTGCATGTTTGAGAATTTTAACATGCAGATATCAATAAAAAGACATATTATCATGATTGTAAACCTTTATTTAACTACCTACGTAAATCAACGAAGTATATATTATTCCGTATAGGTACATTATTTATAATAGTCTAAGTTATTAATAACCCCGTCTATTTGCATAGCCTTTATGTATATTTACATAGTACAAAGTTCATTATATATTCAATTGAACCAACAAACTAACGTACCGGTAATTGTTCGAAAAATACTCTGCAACGAACTATTGTGCCCTACCAGTTAAATATTCACCGCACTACTGCTATTACGTGTTCACATAGCGATGGACATTGATCGATGATGATTGGAGTTTCTTTTACATTTGAAAATGGGCAACTAGCTTCAACTTTTGTGATGAACTTTTTGTTTTAATCAAAGTGCTGGTACTACATGATTTAATTGAAATTAATGCCTTGACTTTGATCAAGTTCATTTCAAAGTTACGAAGACAGCCCATAAAATGATAACGTTTTTCTGAATACTATTGCAGCAGGTGTAAAAAAGAAGTAAAAAACAAATAATAGAAAACAAACAAACAAACTATAGTGGAAATGGGTGCAGATATTCGAATATTATCATTAGAAGTCGCTTTTTAAATGATCACTATGATCTGTAAAAGTTCTTCGTTGCGTCAAAAGGGGGGAGGGGACTTAAGAGCGCGCATCCCGTCATATTTCCAATACAAACGCTCGTACGCAATTACGGCGTTATAACAAATTATTTTCCAAATATTTTTAACACACAGGTATCTTGTGGTTTAAATCTAGGCTTGTATGAAGCCAAAAATAAACTTATTTGAGAAACAAATTCAGTAAACACGTCCGAAAATCAGCGTTTTTGCACAATTTTAACTGAACTTTGGCCGTTTATAATGCACTCATACATTGAAAAAGTAAAAAAACAGCTTCATAGGAACCTTGCACATGTTATGGAGATTCTAAATTACAAACATTTTTACCAAAAACTTGTAAGGCTTTTTCAAAAACACGTATGACTTAGAACAAGTTTTATGAAATTTCCGCGCGCCAATTTTCCTGTGATGTTATCGCGTTCTCGCTCACTCGTTAGTTTTTGAGCTTAGCGTTGGTTGAAACAAAAAAAAATCAATCAAGCTCGCGCTGAAGTTCGTTCGATGGGGATGGGCGCTCTTAAAGGACTTTATAATAGTCTAGTCATAATATGTGTTAATAAATAATTATACTCGAAGAAATTTCGTTGATAGAATATAGGCACTTATAGGTAAGCATCTAGGCCCATTGTAAAGGTCGCTGCATACGTAACGTGTACGGGACGGTTTTAGAACGTGGACGGGACGAGGACGGAATGTAGTTAGTAAACATTGAAGGGGATTTTAATGCACACGGACCGTGACCAAGCTGGATGTGGTCGCATGTAAAACTCAATTTATCGTCGCCCTCATTACTTTGCTCTCCGGGGCTTTGCATACGCAGCGGAATCACGGACGGGACGGGAGACGCGCGGGGCGGGACGTTCTGAACATCGTCGCTGACGATATATTTCCCTCTCCGCGCGTGGTACGTTCCCGTCCCGTCCGTCACGTATACTCTCTCGTTTACATTTTCTATGAAACAATATTTCCAAACCTTCACGTCCCGTTCCGTCCAGAGAAAAACACATTACGTATGCAGCGACCTTTAGTCAGTCGTCTTGTCATAACCTTTGGTTTCCTGTCTTTCTGATTTTGAGTTACGCATCATTTTAAAATTAGATAGAAAACCACTACCTACAAACCTAGATATGAATACCCTACTACTATGACTAGAATACTTTTGTATAGAGCACGTTGTCGGTACAGTCCTGTTAACATTGACTGTAAACTATAATAGTCAGAAATCCACTTATACATGCACGATTAACAAAATTTATGATGTCAGAGGAACGCATGAGGTGCGGGGATGTCTTTTCAAACAAGTCATAAGGGTGGAGCTGCGCAGTAAGCGACTTGGTTGTTCAAGTTATTTGCCAGCTATTAACCCATTCATTAACATTACCACCACATTGTTTTGTACAGACATCACAACAATAGCATTCAATACAATAGCCCAGTCTCTATTGTGACATGTAAAACAAACAGTAGGCCTAGAACAAGCGCGCGGAATAAACGTAACGTTAATTCAATCGATTTATTGAACTTTTTTTAATAATGATAAGAATATTATCATATATTTCTGAGTAAATGGTACATCAAGATCTTAATATTACTACCGGTGCCGGTGTAGAAATAATAAAATTAAAGTTAAACAGTTAAACGAATGTCCCCAATAAACTTATAAATTAGTTGAAATCAAAACAGTAAATTTTTATACAATGTTAAGTTTTATAAATACTTTATTTTATATTTGTATTCTACTGAAATGTCAAAATTTACTAACTATAATTAAAATGTCAAAGCTTGAGAAAAAGAAAAAAGTCAATATACACGCACACAAAGTATTGATATAATCTAATGTCAACTGTTTTTCCCCCAAGTCCCTTCAGGTACGTTTTTCACGAGCCTCCTTGAACTAGTCTTCATGGTACACGCTAAGCACATAGTATTTATTTAGTTTGATGGCTTTATTCATATCAATAACCATCTGCCAGCCTTTTCCCAACTATGTTGAGTTCGGTGGCCAATCTTACTGAATGCAGCGGAATATCAGGGTTTTATATGGAATCACTACCTATCTGACCTCCACAACCCAGTTACTGGGTAACACGATACGACTTGGTAAGACTGGTTGTCAGGATTTCTGGCGCCTGACAACCCATAACGACAGTCGAGAAAGTATTTACGTGGTTTCCGAGGCACTATTATAAGGAGTCTCGGTATTCATTGGATTGTCAACCATTCACGGACAGATGGTATAATAGGTAATGCCCTGTAATGTAATGTGGCCTGGAATATTATGAAAGAATGAAACAGTGCAGATTTGAGCTTAAAATCCAAGCTTGGTTTGTTATATTTCAGGCGAATACTCATCACCCGAGGAGGTAGACCGTGGAGTATGTTCGAGCGAAGACCATCCGCACCTTAAGGGTTGAGAAGTTGGAGTCGCGCCACAACAGGGATTTCAAGTCGTTCGTGGTGGGAGTTCCGACTCATTATATTGCAATCCGTAGTCCGTATGATGTCGGACGTAAAGAATAGCACCATCCCATATCTTCCCGTGGGTGTCGTAAGAGGCGACTAAGGGACTCACCAGAGAATGGGCAGCAGCGTTCTCTGTACCTGTGTAACAACCATACTGCAATCGCCAACCCGCCTGCCAAGCGTGGCGATTATGGCAAAACCCCCCATTTCTTGGGGGAGGCCTATGTCCAGCAGTGGACGTCTTTCAGCTGAAATGATGATATTGCAATCTTCCTCAGGTCAGAGTTTTGGCCGAAGGGTGTCGTGTATCGCCGATTCTGCGGAAGGCTACGCGATACCACGCAGCGCAATACGACGCCCTCACTTCGTGTATAATTGATATTTTTGTGGTTTTTATAAATAAGTATGTATGATAGTCTGTAAGGTATGTATGTTACCCATAACATACATACCTTACTTATATATTCTTATAATTATCTTTATTTTCGCAAAAATTATACAGTCCATATACTGACTTATAATTAGACACAAGTAAATGTATTGTGCTTTAGGTACTGGCACTGTCTCCCAAACTAAGCAAATACTTGTATCTTGGGTGGCAGTGTTCAGACGTGAATGTGACTCTATATTAAAATTTTTGTACGTGCAAGTGAACGTTGTCGCTGTATACAAGGGGTAAATGATTATTTATTATAGTTATTGCGTAAATGGACCATATATTGTTGAGTGGGTATGTGTATACGTGAGTGTGTGTGTGTATGTATGGGTGTTTGTGTAAAGGTGTGCGTGTCATTTTGTATGTTCTCGTATTTGTGCTATGTGCCTGTAGATTGTGGAGTTTGTGTGTGTATATTATTATAAATTATAATGTAATGCTCGAAATCGAATCTTAAATTGCTACATAACAGGCGAATGCTCCCGATGAGAGAGCATCTTAAAATCATATCAAAATGCTTTATGGTAGTCGTATTTCCAATCCGGAAATCGAATCGAATACTTTTAGGTTAGCACTTGTGGTAGCCCCTCAGCGCTTTCCAATACGTGACCGTTTGACGTCAAGCCATGTGCACTGATTCGTTGGTACCACAGCTAGCTATATGTAGGAACAGTTCTGGTAAATTATTATCAATTCTATACATAAATGTGGGACCGTTGATGGGCTGTGGTAATTCGCAATATTGACTATGTGACGGTAATGATTTCGGTCTGAATATTTTGTGTCACTGCATACCACGCTTGCTGTTTATTTTCGCTTTTCGCAAGTATAAAACGTAAACACCATTTATTTTATTCGTTTCACCTCGAAGCATGATGGATAGCATTGGAGGTTAAAGACCTAAGAATAAGCCGATAGAAAACTGAATATATGCACTGCAGTTTCTCTGAAAGAGAAACAAGTCAAAGTCAAATCATTTATTTACAGACCGTTAAAGGCACTTTTGAACGTCATATTCTAAAATTTGAATCTAGTTGCCCATTCTAAATGGTAGTTACGTATGGAGAAGAATGGGCAAGAAACTACCATACATACTCTTTAAAAAAAAATGTTTACAATTTGCATTTACAAGAATTATAATATGTTACGTGAATACGATGTACCTTGTATAAAAATCATATTTATTATGGTATGTACAAAGTATTAAGTTAAGAAATGACAGCTAAATTATGTACAGACACATAGTGTTCACATATTTACAATTAATAATACAGTAGACGACCACTCCTTCTATTCCAACAAACAATGAATAGTTTGTGAGACACACACATACATCAGTACACATACATCCATTCGCCACCCATAACCGACGGAAACCCCTTGCTCTTTGATCAACGAATTCGAATATCTCAGACCCGTGGTCAACACTAAAAAGAATACTGAAAGTGATATTCAAAGAATAAAAACATAATGGAGACCTCTTACCCTCCTCCGTCCTCTTACCGTCCTCTGTGACGCAAAAATTCCAATTAAAACTGCAAAAATGCGTTAGGTATAATGCAAGTCACCAAGGGAGGGTTCTGGTGCGGTCATTTGAGAAGGAACGGCACCCCTCTCCACATGCTGATGTGATTGACAACTGGGATGGTTTTATTGAGGGAACAATCCCATACTCCCTGGTCTTATCCCCAAAGACCAAGCGCCTTTTGAAGGATTGCACGTTACCACATATAATGATTTTTTATTACACCAAAAAAAAATATTTTGCCCAACATTACATAGTTTTACGGGCAATAAAGTCTAAATCAAAGTCAAATCTTTTATTTCAATTAGACCATTAAAAGGCACTTTTGGACGTCGTACAAGAAAAATTGAATCTAGTCCAAAAGGTTTTTCGTATGGAGAAGAATGGGCAAGAAACTCCATATTCTTTTTAAATGATTGATCACAATATTTTGTATAATTACAGTTATTATACATATAATTATACGTGAATACGATGACCTTGCATAAGAACCACTATATTTATTTAATTACGTACTTAGAGACAGCAGTGTAATAATAAGTACACATAGGTTAGAACTTAATAATAGAGGTAACAAATACACTACCCACAACGTTATCCACGTATTAGGGTAGGTATAAAGTGTTGCAAGCTAAGAAATAACAGCTGTGTTATGTTTATATGTACAGTTACGAGCATAACATACGAGCATAGCTGTACATTTCGCGGCTTCATTACACCACGAAGATTGAGGAAGTCGTGGAGTATTTGGGGGTGAAGACCGACTGGACTCTGAGGGTTGAAGCGTTGGAATCGCGACACAACATCAAATTTAAGTCGTTCGTGGTTCGAGTTCCAAACCAACATGTACAGACCTTTTTGAAGGAGGACTTTTGGCCGAAAGGTGTCGTATATCGACGTTTCCGAGGACGGTTACGCGACACCCCGCAGCGAAACACGACGCCGACAACGTAGAGTGTATACCTACGTTTAGTTGATAAGGTTTTATATTTATATGTATTAGTTTATGGTTGTTTAAGATTAAGTATTTGTGTATTTTTTCTACGGGCCTCAGTTGCCTGACAATAAAATTTATTATTATTATTATTATAAATATGTATACAGATTGCGAAACTCAAAAGCAATTTTCTCGTGAAATAACTATTTCAACTTATAGATAACACCTATTGTATTGTAGTTTGGGATCAAAAATACCCTATTCGTAACCCCCATTTCAATCAATAGTTTAGGAGAAAATCAGTTTAGAATGAGACCAAATGTTTAAATGTTTTTGCTCGTGACTGTACATAAGTATGGAGTTTCTTGCCCATTGTTCTCCATACAAAACTACCTTTTGGAATGGGCAACTAGAATAAAAAAAAATCTCATTTGACGTTCAAAAGTGCCTTATTATGGTCCAATTGAAATAAATTATTTGACTTTGACTTTTGACATACAAGTAGTATTCACAATTTATAAATATTGAAACTGTAGACGACCGCTCCTTATATTTCCAACAAACAATAAAGTAGGTGTAGTGTAGTTAATAACAGCTACGTGATGTGTTTTACACCCCATATTAAAGCCACATCTAAACCCTACTCTATGATCGCTAAGATCAACTGCACCGCCACTTTTTACGACAGTGCAATATCCGTTCTGCGCCAATTACGCGCTGCTTTGCCGCAATGAAAGCGCGTTGCAGCGCTCACTCAGGATATTGAAACGTTTGACGTGTGACAAATGAACGATATTCACCCTGCTTGGTGCGACTTTTGTGGAACACTTTCGAAATTGCAAAACATTAATAATATTAATGAAATCGGTCTTAAGGGGAATATCTCACTGTATGCAGACGATACTAGTCTGTTTTACTTTGGTAGTAGTATTGATGGAATTATAAAAGAAGCACAAAATGATCTTGATAGACTGGCTATCTGGTTTCAATGCAATTACTATAAATGCCAGTAAAACCAAATACATTACATTTTGTGCTTAAAATAAAAAACTTAATACACACGATGAATTAACTATTAATGGTCAAACTTTATTAAAAACAAATACAGAGAAATATTTAGGTCTTACGTTAAATGAAAAACTTACAATGAAACCCCACATTGAGAAAATAAGAAAGAAGATAACATCCCTTACAGTGCACTTAGAGGAATTGTCCGATGTCTACCTTTAGAGGTCAGATATATTATTTATAACTCCATGATTAAACCACATCTCGATTATTTAATCGAAATATGGGGAAGTGCTGCTAAAACTAACCTTAAAAAACTACAAACATCTCAGAATAAGATCGTTAAAGTTTTATTTCATTACAATTTTTTGACACCCTCTCAAAGGGTTTTCAAAAAAAAACAATGAATATTGAACAAACGTATAAATATAACACTTGCGTACTTATGCGTAGAATAATAAATAGACACATACATTCATAAATAACATTTACAAAAAGAATACAAGTTCAAAAGCGCATAACTAGACAGGCTAACCATATAATTTTAAGAGCACCGAGAACAAATTATGGCAGAAAGACTGTTGTGTATGAGGGAGCACAGCTCTATAATCAATTACCTAAAGTGATCAAGGAATCAAAATCTCTTCCAACTTTTAAAAGGCTATTAAAGCACCATGTCTTGCAAATGTTACCATAAGTTTTTATTATTGTGTTTTTCTTTTCCTCATAGAAGTGAATATGTATTATTCTTTTTGAGTGAAATAAAGTATCTTAAACCGTAAATTAGAACACTTATGGCACAGTATAAATATTAGTACTACCGTACAGTAGCGACACGCTCCACCTCCCTCCGAAACACTATTCCTCACCTCTTCCCGCGTCGAACGTGCTCTCGAAACTGCTTTTAGTTCTCGCGGCGCGTAGACACGCACACACACGCACGTATTTTTTGCATTTTGTTATTTTGGTAGTAGTGTAGGTAGTTAAATCGTTTCGTTTGTATGGAGTGTCGTAGGTGTGCTTGTGATGGTTTTGCAAGTAACTTCTTTTGTACTACTGTAAAAGTGTTTTTTCTATTTTCCATGATTTGTCATTTTAGCATTGCGAGAATTTTGAGAAAAGACAGAGGAATAATATGCAGTTAAAAATACACATATTATTATTACGAGTATAATGGAAAAAAAACACCTTTTACTTCGCACTTATTTAAAACCCTACACGCGACTACGCCGTAGAAGTTTCGTAGGCTCGTAGCAGACTTCGTAGCCAGCGTAGCAAAACACATCTACTTCTTAAGATTCAAAAAAAACTATGCGTAAAATAATGACAAAAACGAAAATGAAGTATTAAATGTTCTTTGTTATAGTTCTATCTTATCTATCTAGTCACCATCTTACCATAAAAACAATTATATGCAGAAATTATCCTTATTCTCGGAGTTTGGATGAACCATCTCCGACCAACGCTCATCTACATTTAAATTATGCATTTAAATAAAACCGCCAGTAAAAAACGACGGCTGGATAAAGAAGTGGTCAAGATGAGTGTGACGAGGATAAAAAGGGTTCCGCAAGATAGATTAATTGATAAAAGTAATGTGAAGGTTGACGCCTGATATTATGAAAATATGAATGAAAATAGAATATTTTTTTATCTGATTCTTTGATGTTTCATCATCATTCGGAAGACATCCTCTGTGCACTGCGTGTTTATTCATACTTCCATACTAATATTATAAATGCGAAAGTAACTTTGTCTGTTACGCTTTCACGATGAAACGGCTGAACCGATTTTGATGAGATTGGGTATGAAGATAGCTTGAACCCTGGTGAAGGACATAGGCTACTTTTCTATATGTACGCCATAACTGACATTCACGCGGACGAAGTCGCGAGCAAAAGCTAGTAGGCCATAAAAGTGAATGAAATATGTGGATAATTTATCCTATCCTATCCTACTAATCTATACTATACTAATATTATAAAGAGGAAAACTTTGTTTGTTTGATTGTAATGAATAGGCTCAAAAACTACTGGACCGATTTTAAAAATTCTATGACCATTCGAAAGCTACGTTATCCACGAGTAATATAGGCTATATTTTATTTTGGAGAAAAATAGGGTTCCGTAAGATATTTGAGTTTTTTGGCCACAAAGTGTAAAAAATCAACCAGAAAAGTTACTTATTTTGCGTACGCTGCCTAAACTATAAAAGATAGAACCATAAAATGTTCTAATTAATTGTTGATCTTATAAATATCTACAAAAAAGTCCGCGACACACTATATCTATCTATGTCAAGTGAGGCACAACAACCATTTTTTTATTTAAAAATCTTGATTTTTTTTTGGACTACATTTAAACGCATTTATTTTAGTCATGCTATTAATCCTTATCAAAATAATTTTAGCTGTTGGACAACACAAAATTACCGTGACTGGTCGGATAAGCATTACAAAGCAACAAACACAACAAAGCCACCGCCACCGACTTCCGAAACTAAAGTAGGTAATGTGTTCTGTGCTAAAGTTATTTATCACTTTTTAGTTTTTAAAGGAAGTTTTCTTATTTTTTTACTTTTTCTGTTATATGTAGTTACAATAGTTCTTGCAGTAACGAAACGGCCGAGCCACATTTACATATTTTGACTCAGGTGTAGAGTTTGCGAAGTTAGGGCGTGTAGAGTTGCTAGCTTGTTTCTACATGAGATCTGTGAGGAAATTACCTTACAGAGGGCCTAGTGCGAGTTCGAATAAAAACTCACACTAGGCCCTCAGAGGGCCAAGTGTGACTTTTTATTCGAACTCGATCGCGTTAACGTAAACTATCGCTAATGTCAATTTGTATGGAATAATTGTGGTTCCTATTGTTGCCACTAGACTGCGCTGTTCCAGTTTCAATACAAATTCTAGTTTACGTTAACGCGATCGAGTGCGAATAAAAACTCACACTAGGCCCTCCGAATGCCACTTCTTACGTCATCTCATACTTTATCTTTCAAAATCTCCCTATCAATTTAGTTCAACTCGCTGACACGCTCGCAAGGGTGGCGCTAGTGTAAAAACGAGTTTTTACAATGCCAATCAAGAAACTCACAGCGCATTCAGATTCGAAGTTTAGAATGAGTTCTTACTGAATCGCACCCCTGATAACTTTTGACAGTGCGAGCCATATGATCACGTCTTGGCAACATTTTACATGAAAATGTTTTCGGTGGGATAATTAATAATCAGTTTTGTCGCTTGGGACAGCCCTGGCGAACATGTCGCTCAAAGAGCGCCGCTTACGCATGGGTGAGCTGTCTGAGTCGGGACACCGCAATATCTTCATGACTTGTGTGTTGCAAATTTTAATTAAATTTATTATTATTTTAATTTAATTTAATTGGTAAAGATGTTTTTTTACGGTGAGGATATGAACAGTGGCAGATGATTTTTATTCGAAGGAATGACGGAATGTTTAAGAAACAAAGTGCAAAAGTTTTTTCGACACCTCGGCACTGACACATGGACAGCAAAAAACGTCAATTTACACTTCGAATTTCTAAATCATTAGTTAAAAGAAATACGGAGAGATTAAAAAACCGAGATAAAATTTAAACTCTTGACTATGAGCTAAAATACTGAAAACATCGTATTATTTTGTGTCTTTATAAGAAAAATTGTGTTAATAGTTAAGTAATCTAGTTTTGTTGCTGACAATACTATTCGCGAGTTTTCGTTTTTCTTTTGTTTGCCATTGAAATGATTACGTAAAACAAAAGTAGAAAGAGTACCTAATCCCCGATTTGTCGAACAAAGCCATTGTTTGCTATTTACCAAACTTGCTTTAGATTAGATCCTCCAAAGTGTATTTCACATTGTTAACAAGAATAATGTAACCAGATTTTTCTAAAAACTTGATTGAAAAGAGTATCCGTGGAGTTTCTTGCTCGTTCTTCTTCATCGAGACCTACCTACGTTTTGGGAAGACCTATACTAGCTTCAACTTTCTGATTAAGTAACTGACTCCTTGACAGTTCTTAAATCTGCTCTCTCTGTAAATAGGGTATTACACCCATTTTTAAAAAGTGTCTTAATGAAATTCTGTAGTGCTAATATGCCACCAAAAAAAAACACAAAATTTTTATTCAATCGATAAGTGCCGTATAAATGCATCTAAATTTTCAATTTTCAAATTTCGCATGTAGTTTGACGAAGACGCCTCTTACTGGACGCCATATTGCTCGGCGTAAATGACGTCAGTTCGTTTTGTATCACATGAGCTCATATTAAATATGATAACTGTATATCATTTAAAAATAATTAAAAGCATATTGGAACGAAGTTCCTTATCGCGCGTTGTGAAAGTGGGCTAGACGGAAAAAATTCTTACGAAAAGTTGTCACGACACTTTTGTATATTTGATTTAAGAGCCATCTATTAACGTTATTGGCGCAACTATGCTCTTCGAGATCGCATTACGAACGGCCAATAGATGGCGCAGAAATAATTTATTGGTCTTTCTATCTAAATAACTACGCATTGTACTAACATGTTAGAAAATGTAAATCTTTAAAATTACTTACTTACAATGTAAGCAGCCATAATAACTTTTCATTCCTCGCTTTTTTTTTGCCCTGGCTTAAAGCCACTTAAATTCACTTTAACGCATCACATTAATTAGTGAAGGAATTGTAATAAAATTGTATTAAAATTCCTTCACTAATTAATCGAAAGGAACTTCGTTCCATCCGGGTGTCCCTTGACACCTCTCAAGTATTTTTTGTAATAGGTGTATTAATGAAAAAATTACGTTGGTTACGAAAATAATAAAAGTACAAAGCCTATATTACGCCAATCGGTTGACTGACAGTGGACAATTTTTTGTTTACACAGCCGTACGGCGTACTATCATGGCCGCTACTATTTCACGGTGTTTTATAACAGATTAAAATTTTCATCGCTAAGTACAGTTTATGTAGATAATATTTGGTCTTTGAATGATTAAAATTGAACGTTTGGTTTTGAAGTTATGGCGAAATTAAAATATTACGATTTCTGCACGGCGCGTTGCGAAGTGGGCGTCACCAAGGCGGGGGTGCGCGTGCGGGAGGGGAGTTTAGATCTATAAGTAAGGTATCCGCGCGGCTCAGTCGTAATGAATAAACTCAAAAACTACCGGTCCAATTTCAAAAATTCTTTCACCAATCGAAAGCTACATTATAGCTGAGTAACATAGGCTATATTGTAACGCGGACGAAGTCGCGGGGAAAGTGCTAGTAATATTATAAATGTGAAAGTTTGTGAAGATGTTTGGATGTTTGTTACTCAATCACGCGTAAACCGTTGAACAGATTTGCATGAAAATTGGCACATAGGTAGACCATTTTCTGGATTAACACATAGGATACTTTATATCCCGGTAATGTGTTCCGATGGGATTATAGTTATTTTTACGCGGGCGAAGCCGCGGGCAGAAGCTAGTTTAGTTATAATGGAGGAGGAGATTACATAAAAACCCTCTTGGAAGGGAAGACAACGAATTTATGATGCTTTTCGTGGTTGTACGTTGTTTCATAGCTAATAGTTTTATAGAATTTCGTTTCAAATATTTTTTTTCTAATAATATCGTTTCATAGAATAATCAATAAGCAGAATACTTACTTTCAAGATTTTCAAATCATTGATTTTTGTTTCACATAAAGTTTATTGTTAGAATTATCATATCATAGAATAACGAATCAAATATTCTTTATCCTTATATTTTTTATTTAATATAAAATTTATTCCCAAGAATGGGACTCTCAGTTCTAACCAAACTACTAAAAAAGCAAGCACGCAGCGTACAAGCAAGTATGAAGCATGCAAGCAAGCATGCAGCGTGCAAGCAAGCATGCAGCGTGCAAGCAAGCATGCAGCGTGCAAGCAAGCATGCAGCGTGCAAGCAAGCATGCATCGTACAAGCAAGCATGTAGCGTGCAAGCAAGCATGCAGCGTGTAAGAAAGCATGCAGCACGTAAGCAAGCGTGCATCATGCAACCGAGCATGCAACATGCAGCAGACATATTTTCTGTCACGGCTCCGGCGTTGCGGGGCTCCGGCGGTCCCACGCGAGCTTATCGTCGCAGATGGTATTCACGCTCACCACCGCAGCTTCGGCTTACTGGCCTCAGCCGCAGCGGCGGGCGTTAAAACCACCTGCTCCTCAGCTCGCGGGTCGCCTCGCCCCTCCACGCCTACTCAGATTTAAATTACACTCTAGGGCTGACAAGACTACGTGAAGTCGGTTTCGCAGCGATTCGTTTCTGTCATTAACTTTGGTAGCACAACATATTGACGTTTTAAGATAACATTTTTGTTTTTGTCTATTAATATCTATACATTTTCGTTGAAATAAATTCCATGGAAAAATACAACAAACAAACCATATTCGTTAAAAAATAATTCTACTTTTTGATAAGTTTGTTAAACAAAAAAATGTGATTAAAAATTCATTGAATTGTGTTTCTGTGAAATATTTGTCATTGAAGTAAATAGTCTTTAAAACAATATAGTCGAAATAAAAATACGAGAACCAAATATTATGTTAAACATTTTCTGGGAAACGAAATTCTATGAAATTTCTGTCTGCGAAACAAGGGGACACCGCTTTTCGTATTGCAAATGTTTGTAAGCGGCAAAGACAACTTATCATTAGATGGGACGTCGGCTTGATTCTCTAAACTCCACTGTCCCACTACTGGGCAATTATTTATCTATGGTATAAAAACTCTGGTCCTTTGCCCCGCGGATCCCTAAACAGTGTGTATAAAGTAAGCGGGGAATGCTCCAATCCTGTTTATGGCGCACTAACCGGGATCTCACGTGGTCCTTATGTACGTAATTATTTAAACGAATACTTTATCTATTGTTTATGTCAGCTTATCCTTATGTATTGCCGATTGGAATGGAGTATTTACACTGTTATGTTCGTTCCAAATGGGTATTTGTTTAATGTCTATTTATTGTGAGATTTGAGAAGGAGATTTGTGTTGTTATTGGCAGATTTCGATTGAAAAGTAATCAGTTAACATATTATTTATTTTTGTAAAAAAGTTACGTACTTAAGTAAATCTTGAACAATTTTATGAGTTATTTATCCAAATAGTTTAGAACTTAACTAAAATATTATTACGTAGTTCATCATCTGCCTAGCCTTTTTCCAACTATATTGGGGTCGTTTACTAGTCTTGCTGGATACAGCTGAATACCAGTGCTTTACATAGAGCGCCTGTCAGACACGATACACCATGGTAAGACTGGTTGCCAGACTTTTTGGCTTCTGACTATACCGATTGTCAAAGCAAATGAAAACCTCGAACAACAGCTTTACGTGCTTTCCGAGGCACGGAGGGGTCACAAATCACGACATGAAATGGATGGTCACCCATCCACAAACCGACCGCGGCAAGCGTAGCTTAACCATGACTGTTCGAGCCGTACGGTAATATTATTACGTACATATGTGTTGAATATTTATTTCTGTATATTTCTTTTTCTTTTTGCTTTTTTATTTTTCTACTAGCTGACACGACAGACTGTGACCCGTCAATTATTTTTAAATTTTTCTTACTGGTTAAACCTTCCCTGAACCTCCACAAATATTTCAAGACCAAAATTAGCCAAATCGGTCTTGCCGTGCTCGAGTTTTAATGAGACTAACAAACAACGATTCATTTTTATTATATAGATTTTATTAGATGTCAAACATCTGGCGTACCAGAGACATACCTACGGTTACTTCTCCAGAGAGATAAAACTATAAAACGATTTATAAACCTGTTATTACACCATTCATTATTAACAAAAAAATCACTCATACACACAATTTTCCCTTATATTCGTGACTAGATACATAGGGCCAGTCTAATATATAAGATTAACGTAGAGATTAGAACATAATAGATGTAGTTTAATTAGCTTCAGACAAGCTCCTACATCCATTGTCATGACCCGCTATCATCACAATCTATTCTGCGGATTCGCTTTCTTTTAACACGGATATATGTTAGCAAGAAGTCGTACGCATTAAAATAGCTTAGGGGGTCAGCAGTTGATGACGTTGCCTGTACGTGAGGCTTGGGAAAATCGTAAAATAGGTTTTAAGGTCAGTTGTTTTCTTTTGCACAATAAAGATTTCACTACCTACGTGAATATGAAAATTCATTACAAGAATACTAACAACATTGGTTGCACATTACTACACATGTAAGGCTTAATTTCAGAAAAACTTAACTCATAATAAGTAGCTAATACTAGGTTAACTTACAAATATTATGTCATACTTATAGGTCTCGTGTTGCTGATTAAAGTTTAGATAACGGGTCTACTTAAAACATCTCAGGCATCTAAGGCATTAAGTCCGCCTTTGTACCTTTGTGCATGAAGTATAAATAAATAAATATAGTTATTATACAACAGGATTCACGTAGAAGTACAACATGAGAGAGTTTGAACTCACGCATACTCGTTCGCCAGTAAACACTGAAACCGTTAGACTCTTGCCACTCTTACTCGGGGTCAAAACCCTTAAATTCACTCATCGAGCTTATTTCTAGCAGTGCTATTCTGTAAAAAATATTAGTAAAAAAAACATTTTTTTAACAAGTTTTAATAAGCCAAACACGATTTGGCCGCTGTAAGCTTTCGAGGAGTTGAGTGGTCTGCAGGTGACCCTGGTAGCAGCATCAGATCCAGTTTATCGTAATATTGCAATGTCATCAGGTTTACGCATGAGCACCAAATTTCAGCCTCTTTAGACTACGAGAACTGCTTCAAAATCCAGTTGCAAATTTTGTGCGAAACAAAAATAAAAGCTTGTAAAAGTACCCTTTTGGTGGATTTAGTTATAATGAGAGTGAGATAAGCTGTCATACCTTCGTATGCGCAAGGTTTGCTGTTAATCTCTAGCATCTGCAGGGATGTCAGCTCATTTCATCTAATTGAATTTAGGTGAAATGAGCTGCTCATTTCACCTAAATTCAACGAGGGAGATTTTTCACATAATAGACCGACTACACATACACCATTCAATGAAGTACCTAAAAACACCACGCAATCTTGTCTCATCCATAAAACTATTTTCCTCTCACCTACATCCGTGTACAATCGTCCATACAATACGCAATTCAATAGAACAGATCGCGAGGCCATAAATAAAGCGATGGACACATCCAATTTTACCGCGAGGACGCTTGCCCACTCGTCTTGTGGAATGGCGCCGGCTAAAATACAGCCTTATTGCTGGCCCTTTCTGTCCGCTATTCAATAGAATACTATTGTTTGTTTTTGAAGATTTTCAGAGATTTTTTTCTCTTTTTATTTGGATTGGAGAGATTTATTTGTTAAAGGTAGGTAAGTAATGGTCTTTTTTTAAGGTGTTAGATAATGGCGATGATTATTATTTTAAAGGGTAACTAGCAAACTTGTTGGAAAACTATATCCATTTTAAACTTTTCTATTTAGCGCTGATTTATTGCCGTTTCGTAAGTTTCATAATGCAAAAGTTATCATCAAAAGTACACTTTTATAGTCAATTATTATGAAAAAGTGTAATCTATACATATAATAAAACAGTAACAAAACTGTGTCTGTACATTGAATATATTAAAAACATAATAATTGAGGGGGGTTTAGGAACAGTAATAGAGCACGAATTCAAAAAGAAATTCTGTCTGTTTGTCTGTTTGTTTGTACACGCTAATCTTCGGAACTACTGGGCGAATTTGAATGATTTTTCTTTTGTTGTATAGGTATAAGATCTGGGCAACATATAGGCTATAATTTATTTTGGAAACTTGAACACCTGATGCAGAACCGCAACATACCAGCTAAACTATAAGAGGTACAAAAATGGTACCATAGCAAAAATTGTTCCACGTGATGAGCATTTTCTGCTAAGAGAATAAATTTAAAGATCTGGAACACCTGATGTGGAACTCCAAGAGCCCAGCTACACCATGACACATATAGGAATGACGTCTTAGCAAAAGTTGTTCGGTCTGATGGGCATTTCCTGTTGACTTATAAAAATCGAAGATCAGAAACATCTGATGTGAAAATCAAAGCTATCACTAATTTCACTGTATCTTATAAAATAACATAAGCTGGGAGTACCTCCACGCGGTGAAGACGGTAACAGTTTAGGACTGATTTTTGATGACGACGGTATATCATTGAAAATTTGACTCTACTGGCCAATTTTCTCATTTATTTTTTTATTTTATCGAATAAATATACCTTCGGGCTTATGTTATTTGGATGTTTAATTTTCTTTTCCATTTATCTTCGTGACACGGTAGCCTACCCGGTGACGCAGGGGAGCAGTCACTTAGATTTTAATTGATCAGGTATCTTCTTTACAATAAAACTATAACCATGCCTAGAAAGACGTCAAATCTTTCCCAATGTTCCAAAGGAGCTAAAAGATTGAGGATCATAAGATCCCAAGAATCTACCGAAGAGTGTCAGGAGAGACTTGATGCTGTTCGAGAACATCAGGCTGCAACTCGCTCCGTGGAAACCTCTTCAGATCGCGAAGCACGCCTGCGTTCTCAGCGTATTTACGCATCTACATCCAGGTCTCTAGAGACCAGTGAAGAGTATGATGCGCGATCGTGAACGTCATACATTGTCTCGCGAGTCGGAGACGTTCACGGATAGAGAATTGCGCTTGAGTTCTCAGCGTATCTACGCATCTTCTTCGGAACGTGATGCGCGACTGTCCGCTGATCGTGAGCAACATGCATTGTCTCGCGAATCGGAAACGTTTACCGATACAGAATCACGCTTGAGTTCTCAGCGTATTCGCACATCTACTAACAGGTCTTTTGAACCGAATGATGAACGTGATGCACGACTAACTGCTGATCGAGATTATCATACACTAGCGACCCGACCCAGCTTCGCATTGGCCTATAGCCTTCCTCGGTCAATGGACTATCCAACACAAAAAGATTTGTTTAATTCGAACCAGCAGATCCTGAGATTAGCGCGTTCAACCAAACAAACAAACAAACTTCAGCTTTATAATATTATAGTATAGATTGTCCCGAACACGCACACAACAAAATATTCATAATCAGTTAGAAAGTGAGAGAAAAAGAATTGCTGGAGTTCGGCATGAAGAGACAGAAGAAGAGCGCAACAAACGTTTGAATTCTGATCAACTTCGTCATTCTCTGAACAGAATGTCGATATCATCTGAAGAATCGGATGTGTCTCAAGATATAGCCGTAGGTCATGGCGACCTTCCTTGGGTTGGTAAGGAACGGAGTTCATTTACGTATACTCCTATGATTGACTACGCCACGTATTCCGCCATCGGAGGTATGATTCAAAATTGTACTTTTTGAACGTCTCGAATCATCTCGCGCATCCCGTTGTTTTCCCGTCCCTGGGCTCTTAGAATTCGACATCAGACGTTTCAGATCTTCGATTTTGCCGACCCCGTTGTAGCTGGCATAGGCAACAGGATCCGCGTACGAAGTCGCGGGCAGAAGCTAGTTATGATATAAGACGTACCTACTTTCACTATAATATATCACATTTAAAAATGACGTGGAAACGACTTAGGTATGAGTTTGATTGATACATTTAGAAGTTAGGTCTATCACCATAATATATGATGTATATGTCTCTATCTTCAAACTAACTAGAAATTGATTTTGATGACACAAAGGCCAAACGTGCGTACATTTATAGGAACTACAAAAACAAAATGTTTCATTGTACAATTTGCACGGATTTGCTTTGAACAGAAATAGTTATATGTATTTGAACGAAAAAAGGTTTTATTTAGTCCGTACCTATGTTCAGTTTCTATATAAAGAGTAGCTATAAGAGCAAATCCTCTAATCAGTTCGACGGAATCACCTCCGAGTTGATCACAGGCATTGATTAAGTAATGTTAGATTTTTCCGAACAAAGAATGTTAAATATCCTAATTGATTCACTTCTAAAAGTGATGTAAATTGTATATTATTAAATTAAACGATTTGCCATATAAATAAATAAAAAATACCTTACGACCTTTCAGAGCTAACAATATACTTACACACTCAGATCTATACTAATATTATAAAGTTGAAGAGTTAGTTTGTTTGTTTGGTTGAACGCGCTAATCTCAGGATCTACTGGTTCGAATTGAAAAATTCTTTTTGTGTTGGATAGTCCATTTATCGAGGAAGGCTATAGGCCCATGCGAAGCCGGGTGGGGTCGCTGGTTATGAAATAAAAGGCAGATAGTCTGTGCGGAACACTGAGAGTGAACCCACCAAAGGAAATACAAATTCAAAAACGATTACCTACAATTCGCTTCGCACTGTACTCACACGAGTTAGTACAGCACGAAGCGAATCATTAAAAAAAAAACAAATACTAATAGAAATAAAAATTTAAAAGCGAATACAATCACGAGATTGTAGGTATTCGTTATTGAATTTGTATTTGCTTTTGTGGCTTCACTCGCATTGTTCCGCATGGTCTATCTGCCTTTTGTTCGATAATCTGAGCTTACAAAAAAAAAAAAATCGGTCAAGCCGTTTCGAAAGAGTTCGATAACAAATGTTTTAATGATAATATTAGATGTGTGTTTTATGTTCAAAATGAACATTTCAAATAGATCATTAAATAAAAGACTTTTGTTCGCACAATTACACCTAGTTGCCCCTTCCAAAAAGTATTTCCGTATGGAAAACAGGTTATTAATTAAACAATTTTATGAATGTAAAGAGTTAAAGACCGACCTAAAGTAAAAACAATGACAGCTAAATTAATTTTGTTAATACCACAAAATGTCGTAGAATATTTTAATTTATAACAAAAGAAGACATTTTCTCTGTAGAAGCTCAATCTGTCAACTGTCAATCGATCATGACATCATTTACCCAAAAAAAAGAACTTTGACCTCCTTACAAGTCTCGAATTCTTTTTTGTAACAAAAAAAAATGTAATCTGTTCCTTTCGACAGCAGTTGTTTCAATCCCGTCTGCCTGCTCGAGGTGGAATACGATTTACATTGAAATGCGGGCTCCTGGCCAATGCTCTCGTAAAATTTGCTCCACCCTAAGAAATCGAGGCGGAGACGTTTTGAGGGCTTTTTCAATCAGAATTCAAAGTTCAATGTAATAATATAGAGGATTTTGAGAGATTTTCAATATGAACACTGGTCTTTTGGTACGGAATTAAGTAAATCTGGGAGGATGAGAAGGATAAGGTTTGAATTGAAAAAGTTGTTGGTGTTTATTTATTTATTTTTAAAGTTTGAAAGTTAAGTTAAAAGGTCCAGCCGCATTAGGGCGTCAGTGCACGGCTACAGTAGGAGGGCCCGAATATGAAAAGCAGAAAGTAAAAATAATTACACTTGTCATTCATGATTTAACATCTGCTACTACTTTTAACTGTTGTTTTAGTCAAAAGTAATATTTTCGAAAGCATACGGTTAAAATTACTTTTGGCTGATTTTGCTAGTTAAAACTACTTTTGACTGGTTAAGAGTTTTGACTGCAACATATTACTGGTATGTATCTATTTCGGTCCCTGGAACAGAGGGGAAATAATTTCATATTTTATTATTTTTGATATCAGGATAATCATAAAGGAAACAGGCAACAAAGAAATATACGGCGTCCTTGCACCAGAGTAATTCAGATGCAGATGCAGCCAATAAAAAAAGTAGTTTAGACTGCCTCGGTGGTCCAGTGGTCGTAGTATGCGACTGCTAAATACGAGGTTGTGCGTTTGATCTCCACATAGAATAACAATTTGCGGATCACACAAAGTGTTGCCCGGATCTGTGTGTATTTTGTGTCCGTTAATTTCATGTTTCGATTCCTGGTACGGAGTGGCTAAATGTTATGCGGAGGTTCTGGATTCGGAATTCCATTTACAGTATTTTGTTTATTTAATACTTGTTTCTGCAGGTACCAAATCTACATAAACAGTGCACTTAGCTACATATATTGGTTTGCAGTACCTGCAGTACACCCGCGGTTCTGACATCAGAATGGCGGGTGTTCCTAATTTTCTAAATATCATTGTACGGGTGCTGGTACACAGATTTTCAAGAGAGGTACGTGAAGGTACATAGAAGGTACCAAATAACTGCAATAAATTTAGGCAAATCTGAAGAATACACTCGCGATTCTGACGTACGTCTGGCTTTTGGCTTATATAACTTAAATTATTTTCACCAATACGGTTAGCTCAAATATTGTATTTTATATGTAATTACGATTGTTACTAAAATTCTTTACGCACTCATGGTTTTATGAAGTAGGTCTGATATATCCTGGCCGACTATACTTGTCAGATGGAATGATTATATGGCCGCAAGCACAAAAACTATATTCAAAAATAACTAAATTCGAAAGGAAGGTTACTTTGAAAGCAAGTTGATGGAGACGACAGCAGGTGCAGACAGGACGGGCAAAAAGGTGAGGACAGGCGCGCAGTCAGCTCCAAGATCGGGAACAGAGGTCCCAGGCGGATCTTATAGTGGGATCCCCTGGGAAGAGTAGGCGCACGCGTCAATTTTATTTTAGCTAATTCTATGAAAACGAAACGTATCTAGATCGATTCGCTAAAAACCAATAAAAAAGGATGTTAAATCATGAATGACAAGTATAAGTATAGCATTATACTATAGCAACCAGACTAGAAAGATGGACGACCACGACGAAGATTAGGTTATCATTTCTTAAACATTCAGTGGAATTCGGATAGACCGACCCTCAAGCGACCAGCGACATTATATTGTAGGTACGGTCAGCAACAAAAGTCGATTAACACTGTTACATGTACAGTCGCGGTATGAAAAGGTTCGTCACCTTAAAGTCGATTTTTGCTTGCACGAGTGAAGAAACAGTACTGCCAACATTTTAATAAACGTTTCGTTTTGCGTCGTTTACTATCGAATAAAGATTTGCTTACTGTTTTACCGACTTAATCCTGTCAATTTTACACAAATGACAACTACCCAAATCAAATAATTTTAATATATTGTTAATATACGTTATTATTGTTTTATTTTTTTCGGAATGGCATCTCGCAGGTCAACCAAGAAGGTTGTCGGCTTCTTAACTGGACTTTACTATGGTGCCTTAAAAGTGAATTAAAGGCCTCCAGTCAAGGTAGAAACTTACAAACTAAGCTAGATACTGCACGGTTTTTGCCCCACAACCAAGTTTCATTGACAAAAATAATATTGTCGGGCCAACCACATTGATGATAGGACTGACCTTATTCTTGACAGAAAATGCAAGAATAGTACGAATAATAAAATTATATTATTTTATTAAATAACAATTATAACCACCGTTAACATCAATCACACATTGTAACCTATTTCTCATGGAACCCATAAGGCGAAAGCAGTCCGTCTCTCTTTTATGATATGGCAATGGTCTTCTATAGCCTTCTTGTTCTTTCGTTTCTATTTTCCCAGTCTTCCAGAAGAGATTAAACTGGATTGCATTAATTGCCCTTGAAGGAAGAAGAACGTGGTCGCCCACCCCATTCGCTGAGATCCACCCACATATATTGGTAGAGATTCGTTCAGAACCCATTGAGTGTAATGCGTTTCTTATTACTCTAGGACAAACTTCACACATCATAAAGCCGTTTTCTACATATTGCCGTCCCATGTCGACTTATTGTGCAGCATTAAGGATAGGACGGCGACCAGAATTGTTGACCATGTCTCCTGATGCAAAATATTACACTATTCCTGGTTATATTAACACGTACGCGATATCTCACTGATATTGTAGCCAGCTTCATGTTCGGCAATTATTGCTGCTCTTTCTTCTACACTTATAAAACACGAAATGTGAAACAAGAAAACTGAAATGTTGACAATGACAGACACTGAGATTAGCAACAGTTTTATTTAACAGAAACAAAGAGGATATAAGCACTACGCTTACCATAAATATTAAACCAATAAAAAGGTTTTACATTTCTAAATAATCTTCTTAAAGAAAATAAAAAGTCAAACCACTTTGATCTAAGTAATTTTAAACCTTATTGCCAAACAGATAAACACAATTTTCTGTGGAACAATCACTTCTGAGACTCAGTTTGAAATGGTAAAAAGTGCTCGTGGAACGTTAAATGAATCAATTTGAAAACTGACGAACATTTTCATACCACTACTGTACACATACCGTCAAATGACACAAAATAATACGATGTAATACTTTTCAGTATTTCAGGTCATAGTCAAAAGTTTATTTTATATAGATTTTCCATGATTTCCGTGTTTCATTTAATATTCTGCTCAATAAATATGATTTAAAAATCCGAAGTGTTAATCGACTTTTGTTACTGATCATACGTAGACCTACTAATCGGACGACGCATAAAATGACTGGAAATTTAAGCTTGTGTTTTTTTTTAATTTTTGTACATTATTATATTATTATTATTATTATATTGTACTACTTATGTGTTTTCTTGTTGTTTTTTTTTTTATTGCACATGCACAATAAAAAATGTATACCTACAATTAATGAAATTTTCGTGTGTCCTAATATATGAAAAGCACTATCATTGATGTAAGCGAGGCAATTAAACGAACAATGGGTGCCTCTTCAGAGAGCGAGGATACATCCTACTAGCTATGTAGCACTGAGCGTGACTGCAATGCACCTCAATACACTATTTTGAGGTAACTGCCTCAACGCACAGCAAAGCACAGATAGTGTACTGCCGTGACGTGACTTTCGTGTGACATCTACCATATAAAATCATTTAATAATGTTTAACGTTGCTTGCTGCACCGCACAGTACTGCTCTTACGCGGTCGGACCTTTAAAACCCAATCTCTGCCTAACCTTACGGCGAATAAAGTTATTATAGTAGACACATTACACTTTCAAGAACACCTTAAAACGTACTACTAACACCAACACCTATTACCAAAGCCATGTTGCCACCTATAGGTAACGTAATTATTCAGTGATTGTTTCCAAAACTAATTAAAGCTGAACTTTGGTTCAATTAAGTCGGACACCGGGAGGGCCGGTCGCACGGTATCGGTCCGGTGTTTGCGGACGATCTGCCTCAATGAGTCACTTCCATTTATTAAGGGTGCAGGCTAGCCTGGTTTTCAAGTTATGTTTTGGTTAGATTAGACCGGTATCTATCTATCGTATACATGTAAAACAGTTGTTCTAATGGCCGAGCATATTTACGAGTATTTCAGTCTATCACTACAAAATTATCATACAACGTCTCCGCCGTCGTCGTGTTCGCGATAAACTCAAAAACTACAACGTATTGTCGTGCAGTTTTGTGCCATCAGCATCAGCCAGAAGACGTCCACTGTTGAACAAAGGCCTCCCCCGTAGGGGGGGTGCCATAATCCCCACGCTTGGCAGGCGTCTTGGGGATCGCATTGAAGTTGTTAATTACACGGAAGCCGCTTCTGCCCAACTTCGGGATTTTCCCTTGGTTTTACGACACCTTCGGGATGAATTGGGTGCTATTCTAGCCTAGACACCACGGGCATTGGTTTTGTGTAAATTGGTTGAAATATGACGATAATACACGTGGGAAGCCGGGCGGGTCGCTAATATTATATTACAAAAAAACATTAAACGATTAGCTATGCATCAGCAGCTATTATAAATGTCTTCCTTCCTTAGCCGTGTGGTGCCGGTCGCGAATAGCACCACGCCATTTCTACCCGTGGGTGTCGTAGAAGGTGACAGAGGGATATTGACCAGAGGATGGGCAGCAGCGTCCTTCTGAGTACCATAACACCTACTGCGATCGCCAACATGCATCAGCTAAGCATGGCCATTATGGCTGAACCCCCCTTGGGGGAGACATAGGTCTCCCCCACTGCTGGACATATGCCCAGAAAATGAACTTCTTTATGGCAACCTTTAGACGCCCACTGCGTCTAAAGGGTGACATAAAGAAGTTCATTTTCTACATCACTGATATCGATGAAGAAAAAAAATTGTGAGGAAATCTAGACTAATAAACCTATACTAATATTATAAAGCTAAAGTTTGTTTAAACGCGTCAATCTCCGGATCTTCTGGTCCGATTGTGAAAATTCTAATAATTCAGATTCTAGAATTCGAAAAGGGCTGGTCAAAGAGGCCGTTGATCAGCCCTTTTCGAATCCTATACTCATCTCGGCATAACCACTGCACCGAT
The DNA here is from genome assembly GCA_947361185.1 of Charanyca ferruginea. Taxonomy (NCBI): domain Eukaryota; kingdom Metazoa; phylum Arthropoda; class Insecta; order Lepidoptera; family Noctuidae; genus Charanyca; species Charanyca ferruginea. Next base: position 21,904,910 of record OX376075.1, on the reverse strand, counting down.
TTTATTACACATCGTTATGTTAGACATAAAGAAAGCGTGGGATCTGGATAAATGCATAGGGGCTACTTTTTAATCCGCTAATTATTCGTCTACGTACGCGGGAACCGACATTCGCATGAATGTAGTCGCAGGCTTTAATAATTATAATTACTTTATTTTATTGTTTTTAGAAACATTTTCTTTTTTTTTCAACAAATGTAGAGGAGGCCAATGTTAGCCAGAAGCTTAGTAACTAACCTTTTTTGTCTAGATTTACTATTTAAGGGGCATCTGACGGAAGAATTTTTCATAAATCTCTACGTCAGAGTAGTATTGCTCTTAAAAAAATGTTATTAAAGTCTTCAAGAATTTATGGAAGATAAAATGGTAAAATAGTTCACAAATACATTCTAAGTGCACTAGTCTATTATATATCTGTGTGTTAATTAGAATATATATAATTATATATCCTTTCATGTATAAAGTTAGATTTAAATTAAAAGTATATACAATCTTAATTGTCAAGCTTCCTAATCTATGTGATATTAACTAGGTAATAGATACTCACTACAACATTATTAGTTTTAAGTCATCTTGCTGCGCCCTAACAAGGTCATGTACTCACTAGCTTTAAGCCTAGCGTGTAAACTATGGTTGTGTACGTCGTGCATTAAATAAATTTAAGAGGGGACATTTCACACATTGCCACCTGACCCCAAACTAGGGAGACCCTGTACTATGGGTGTCAGAAAATAAATATAAATTAAAGTGCACATTTATTCTAAAAAATGTTCCTCAAAAAATAGACAGCTTTTGTAGTTTCACATTCAAGTTTAGTAATTGTTATACAGATCAATGTGTTGGAAAACAATAAATTAACCATCTTGAAATCCATTATTACCTGTACAGTAGGTAATAATGGTGTCGTTTAACAAAAACGAACAACAACAGTGTTCTAGAACTAGAAAATAAAACGTTATTGTTTTCAAAACATTGTTTTCTTTTGCGACTGTAAAATGAAACTGTAACGGAGCAAAACATACAAGTTTATTTAAGGTTGGGAACACATACGAGCGTGTTACTGTTAATAAAAGTGTAGCAATTTGGAACTCCTATTGGTCGCTATGGCTGCAGTTTACTGTTAATTTTGTTGTATATTGGTGCACGTACAAACATACGGTGTACCTACGTATTGAGATCAATCGATTCAGTCATGGTAAAGCTACGCTGTGAATGGGTGACCATGTATTTCAATTCGAGATCCCTCTGTGCCTCGGAAAGCACGTAAAGCTGTTGGTCCCGGCTGTTATTCGTAGATCTACAACAGTAGTTATGGATAGTAAGAAACCAGATAGTCTGACTACCAGTCTTACCAGAAGTGTCGTGTGTGGCCTCTAGCCACAATGTAAAGTTCAACTCTTTTGTGGTGAGAGTACTGTAACGTTTATGCTACACTTGCACCTTTACGAACTATTGTAGGACTACGCTACGTTAAATGAAAGGTACGAATAACTTGTAGAAGATTATATTAATAAGATTAACGAGAGGTAAGATTTACACGACCTTCGCTCTTAGTCGAGCCGTCGGTCTCCCTGACATAACATGTCATAGTATGAAAGCTATATTCTACATAATTCAAATAATACCTTCTAAAGCATCCAGTAGGTTCTAACCATAGATTAAATAGTTATGGCTTCATTACATAAAGCCTCGTTGGCGGGCAAGTCTCTACATCAGCTACGCCCCCTTCATGAATAAAAGGGACTAGTAGCTTTTATTCATGTACTGAACATTCTGGACACCAACACTAGTCTACTACTCAACAAAAATAATTGTCTAAATAACCTAATTCCTACCTAATCCTATCGGAAGGTCCCTACTCTAAAGAGGGAAATTACAATGAGGACGTCTCTGTAGAGATGGTTTAATCCATGACGCATGGGGTAATCAACTAAAAGAATTAACGAACAACAAATACGCTCATGCCATCATGTCCAAACCCCACTCTACCAAAACCCTCTCGAAAAGGTTAGAGTGCATCCCGCTAAACAAAATGATATGGTCAAATCCATATCCTCCTTTCTTGGTGACCTATATTTCTTCCTATACGAGGTTTACAATTAAATGAGAAAAAACTAAACTCGAAACAAACTTTGCTCACTTAATAAACCGTGCGTGTCATCGACAGCTTACGCAGAGATTATACTCAGTTAGCGTAATTGGCTACGTCAGTGAACGAGGCCTGTAGGAGTCCTACACTAACTACATCAAACAATCTACTAAGTAAAAAAAAGAATAAGATACACGTTTTTGTACTTCAAGAAATGTGGGCACCATTCACCCATCAGTCTTCAGCTCGTAGTAAATATGAAAATACAAAAAAGCACGCATTATTATCAAGTCGAAATATTTCTAATCACATACATAACAATACACCTAGCATCAACTGTCCATCATGACAGACCTAAATAACCATGGCAACTATGCTGTATAACAACCAATAATTAATAAAATGACAAATAATACACTACCTAGAAATATTATTGACAAAAAGTTTATATTTAATTATATTTGGCGTAACCTACATATGTCAAGAATTATTATAAACAAGAAGTTTCAATTCAATCAAATCCGTAAAAACTATTATGATACAAAACTGTTTAGAGCTAGGCATAAAAATAAAAAATAAAATCATCTTTCAAAAATTGACAATAATAAAATTTACCTAAAGGAGAGTTCATACTATCGAATATTTTCTTCATCAAAGCTAGTCGTAATAAATTATTTTTAACCGACTTCGATGGAATGAGGTTCCCAGTTCGACCTATATATTTATTAATATATTTTATTTTTATTTTCCTATGCTTCGAAATTAATAAGGATTTAAAACTCATACGTGTTATACATTTATTTACTACAGCGGGTTGCGGAACCATATTATATAACTTCACATCACGCGTGACCTTACTATTCGCTTTATCAAAACTTTGGCTGTCCGAACCACCATTATACACAATATCTCGCGAGGACTCGACAACAATATTCTCTGGTAACACAATTTGGTTAACCGGAGCACCATCATAATCCATTCGCGACAACTCGACGAAAACATTTTCTTCCACCTCAACGAATGCCTCAACATTCGTCTTGCATTCTACCATCACCAAGTTCTCTTCCTGAACGTCAGTGACAACACTATCTTGTACCTGCTGGTACAAAACATTAACTACTTCCTCTTCTTTCGGCACCTCGACATCAGGTTGCTCTGAAAGATTTCTACTTAATAAAATAATCGGACCGGACTGACCCGATTCATCCTTCTCTTCCTCGTGTTCTAGAGGGGACGAGACCAACTCCTGTGCCTCATTTTCATCTAGGCTGCTCTCTGGACAGCTAGACACAGCAACCACATCTTTTTCAACACTGCCTGCTTGGCAGCCATCTTTTTCATTTCTCTGGGAAAATGAACCATTAATATCCATAGACTTAACTTCTTTCGCCGATTCCACTACTGGAATTACGGCTTGCTGCTGTAAGAGTTGCCGCTTCCTTCTAGCGGGCCAATCATTAGCGAATTCTTCCCTTAACTTATCGCAAGTCTCCTCGAAAGACATGCCATCCTTGAAGAAAAGTCGGTAGTATGCGTTTGCAGTACTCTTCACAAAACAACCCAGAAGTACTGGATAACCGGCTTCCTCCCATTCCTTGCGCTGTGCAACCACTTTAAACTGTTCGAGGAAATCATCGAACTCCAAACCCTGAATACCATAATAATAGGGCATATCTTCCCCAGGGAAATAATCACGATCATGACGATACATCGTGGTTTATAATAACACTTAATAAATTGATACAGATACTTCTCTGTTCTTCTTTTAGGCGATGCAAGAAAAATCGCTCGTCTGCAGTGCCCTTAATGGCATCCGACGCTTATGCGTTAAATTCTTCGCTGCTATACCAGCGTAATCATCAATCTGGCCCTATTAATAGGCCTTCCAGCTACTCCTGCTGGAATATTAAATGCTCTGGGGGCGAGCACTCGCTTTGCGCATCTGAAAAAATACTTCTAACCGGCGCCTCTCGCCAATTTGTAACGTTTATGCTACACTTGCACCTTTACGAACTATTGTAGGACTACGCTACGTTAAATGAAAGGTACGAATAACTTGTAGAAGATTATATTAATAAGATTAACGAGAGGTAAGATTTACACGACCTTCGCTCTTAGTCGAGCCGTCGGTCTCCCTGACATAACATGTCATAGTATGAAAGCTATATTCTACATAATTCAAATAATACCTTCTAAAGCATCCAGTAGGTTCTAACCATAGATTAAATAGTTATGGCTTCATTACATAAAGCCTCGTTGGCGGGCAAGTCTCTACAGTACCGACTGAACATCTGTCGACCTTCACGGAGGAGGAATTTTGGCCGAAAGGTGTTGTGTCACAGATTAACTAATAGTTCCTTTGGTTGTGTTCCGGCGCGGCGCTTCCGAGGCCGGCTACCGGCTGACATGGCGCGACACTTAACGCCATCTTAACGTGTAAAATAGGATATTATGTGATAGTTGATAAGGTTTTACTAGTTTGTTATTGTTTAAGATTATTTTGTGTATTTTATCTATGGGCCACAGTTGCCTGATAATCATATTATTGTTATTATTATTAAAAACCTGAAGTAATGTGATATGCACCATTCATTTCGTGAAACAATAAGCGACAAAAGCCCAACAGTTTAAGTAAACGCTATTAAGGTGAATAATAAACCTAATCTATATTTGTACTAGTGTTTGCCCGCGACGTTGTCCGTGAGAATGTCAGTTATCGCGGTTTCAAACAAAGTTCCGGATTAAAAAGTATTCCACGTCCAAATTTTGATGCAATTCTACAACTTAGGGTTTCGCTTTGGGGCTGTGATGAGAAACAGATAGAAAGATAGACACAATTGATTTCGCATTTATAATTTAGTAGACATCTAATCTCTCAATATGTAGCTGGTTTCTGTAGCCATAAACATACCATTAACATAATATCCATAATAATTATAACGTAAAAAGTCGCTGATTTGTCTTATGCCTTAGTTCTCCGCGTCGCGTTCCTCAGTCTCGTAATATTGTCAACTAATTTGAAAATTAAGTCGGGTCTCCACTGTTAATATTGTCTCCTACTTTCCTATATTAACTTGGTACGACTTCAAGAAGGCACTCATTAAAATAAACATTTTGGTGTTTTTTTTCTTTAGTGTTGTCGGCCTTTAGGTTACTTCTGCCTACCCTTCGCCTACGCCTATATCTATACTAATATTATCAAATCTCAAATAAAAAAATAAAAAAATAAAAGAAACAATTACGGACCTTGCCGGGCACAGCAAATTTTAAAATAAATAGAGAGAGGAAAAACGCTTTATAAATTTTCCTTGTAAATCAGTCTGAATTATGTTATATCCTAATGAGTATTTTATATTTCAATTCATTTACTAAAAAAATATATTAAGAAGTAAAGCACGTAAGTTTTGATGTAGGAGGTAATCTCCGAAACTGCTCATCCGATTTCAAAAACTATTTCACTGAACGAATATTACCGAATGTCATAGGACATAATTTATAGTACTTAACTTACAAGCGGGCGAAGTAGCGGGCAGAAAAGATATATATAGAAGGTCCCAAGTCAGAGTGAATAATGATGATATTAAACTTATAATGCAATTAAGTACGAAATACAAATGCGTCAAAAAATATAAGTTATTATCTGAATATGTAGGTAAAGTTCTATTTTTATTATAGATGAGTACTTAAACAACATTATTTATTATGATATTGTGAAGATTGCAATTTTAAAACGGAATTCGCAACAAAATGAAGCAAATGAATATAAACGCCGCCAGTTAAATTAATGCCATACCGTGCTATAGTTACTAAGCTTATGAAAAACTTTACATGCTACGAAGGAAAAGTGTGTTTAATGTAGTCATTCCACGAAAGAAACCAGTAAACTGTTGTGGAAATATAATGACAGTTTTAAAGTAAAAGTAACTCTGTCTGTTACGCTTTCACGATTAAACGGCTGAACCGATTTTGATGAAATTTGGTATGGAGATAGGTTGAACCCTGGAGAAAGACATAGGCAAGATATACTTTTTAATCCGTGATAACCGACATTCAGGTGCAGAAGATAGTTTAAATATATTTTCATTATAGAACTACGTAACTAATGTTACAATTTTTCCCGTTCATTGTTATTATTCATCAATGTTTGTTTCATAGAAATAGCAGATTGTATGACAAGGGAGCAAAATAATATTTTTACGGCGAGGGTGCTATTTTGAATCCAGATCGAAGCGAAGGATTCTAGAATAGAATCCCGAGCATAGCGAGGGATTCTAAAATAGAATCCTGAGCGTAGCGAGGGATTCAAAGTACATCGCCTGACGGAAAAAAATTTTTGCTCTCGAGTCATATACTCTACTTTTCATCTCCTTCTATGAGAAAATATTTCTCCCGGGATTTCTTAGGTATTAAGTTTTGTATAACGTTATTAGCTTCTATATAAATAGTTTCAAAAGTTAATGCACTATTACTTTCAGAACTCGACGTACAACGTACCCATTACAAGAACAGGGAAGTAAATCGCGCAATTTTTAAGTTACCGTGCCTCCCCGCCCCGTACAGCCAACATTACAGCCAATAATTTATACAATTTGCGTTCGATTTCAATGAACGATTCATGTTCCAAATTCAAACCTCATTACTGCCCGCTAAAAAGTCTAGTGGAGAAAAGAGCTACTTTGCTCCCGCTTAAAGAGGAACAAAACGACATTTTTCGAATAGAAGGGATGAAAAGAAAATGGTGTACCTAGGTCTGACGGTCTTAGTAGGTAATCTCAGGTTTCTAACATATTACTAGGGTATTTTACCAAAAAAAAATCTAATTAGTCCGTCCGATAGATTTCCAGAAGATATTGAACACGTGTTTATTCTTTTTTCACGTAAACAAAAAATGAAGACGATACAGTGCGTCGAAACCCCGACTCATGATCTTTGATGCGTTTTATCTTCGTCAGTTTTTATTGATTCGATAAAACAAAAAATACGTATCCATTTTTCAATAGATAATCTAACTGACGGACTAATTAGATTTTTTTGGTAAAATACCCTATAATTTATTAATACATTAATTTAACATAGTAGTTTTAAGATCTATTAGTCTTATCTGTGTCTATACCAAAGAGAATTAGTCTTTGGTCTATACACACAGACTACTCTGATAATTTATGCCATTTAAATAAAAAGCACAGGCAAAATCATTACGAAAAAACGTCTGTTACCTTTTAAATGTTTCATTAAGAATGTAATTAAAAGTCAAAATGGACCAGCGTCCTTTTAATTTAGCACTGAAGGAACAATAGGCAAAGGAAACAAACAATTTTCTCATAAAAAATATACATTTTCTTTTTAACTTTTTTTTCTACAATTGTGATTTTGTTTTTTTGGGCAGAACTTTTGATATAGACGTTTTGAAGTTAATTTTAGTAATTCTCATTATAAATCTTTGTTTGAGGGGCGTATATCAAATCGTTTTTTATAAATTGCTTTTTATTTTATTGCTTTTTTAGTGATAGGTAGGTAATAATTAAATTCTTAATTGCCTTTTGTACGCGTCCCTTTTATTTGTTGGCATTGATTTAATTCTCTTCCTTGTTTTGTTACATGCAATGATGGCTTCTTCCTAGTCATAATTGCCAAGGGCGTCGCCAGGGGGGGGCAGGTAGGGGCAGCTGCCCCCCCCTAGACACTCAAAAAAAAGTTTAAAAAAAAGTTAAATTGATCAAAAAGAAGGATCTCGCTTGAATTCTTCAATATTAAAATCTTGCACCTAATTAAAAATTAAATTGCTTCCTAATTCTTTTGATCCCCTTATTCTATTATCCTATATTTTTTCGAAAATTATTTTTATGGTAATAAATACAATAATTTTCGTTACAATTTTTATTTATTGTACACAGTGGCGTAGCTATCGGAAAACTAGGCGGTGCGAAGCATCGGGGCCCCCAGGCTCAGGGGGCCTCCAGCCCCTGGCCAGCAAACCCCGAATTGACCTAACAAAAAATTCTTCCACCTTCAGAATATAAATACGAATTATTTCTGTTGTGTTGTGTAGGTTTTTGTGTCTAGCCACTTCAACCAATCAGCTGTTATACAACCGATTTATGAATTTGTCAAGTCACTTTCTGATCTCTACGTTCTGATTTCTGAGAGTTTGCTCAAACCTCATCTTCTCTCTACAACCTACCTTCTTCCCGGTTTCGTTCTTATCCGTAATGATACAACTGGAAAGGGAGGAGATGATGTTGCTATTTGATTTGTCTTCGTAGCGATTTTCCTTTAAAAATCTTTGCTTCTTCTCCTTCACTTTACAGATGTGCCTCTGCTGAGTAGGTACCTCTTTCTGGAGATCCATATCAAATGTGTTAAAACCCTACTTGGTGTTGTCTATTGTCAGAGCATGCACATTGCGTCAATATGCCCCTTGTTCCCGCAAACTCCTACATATCATATGTTCTTCCTCTGCAACCTACTTACTCATTTCAATATCTCAGGAGATGACATGTGGCTCGACTTAGTACTCCTCTGGTCAGGGTGGGGAGTGAGGTGTTAGACGCCCCTCCGGACGTCTAAGAGGGGCGCGCGTGGAACACTACGCGCCGCCATCTCTGGTCCTGATGTATGTTGGGGGCGAAAGACGTCCCGCCCGTGGACCCATTTAGGGGGGCCAGAAGAGGGCGTTGTCCGCTCTCCGCCGGTGCCTCCGGCAGGCGGGGTGGTAGGTTGCAATCTCCCTCTCCCTTTCCGCAGTCTCCTTCTGCGACATGTCGTTTTCGCAGAAGGAAACCACCACGTCCCCGCTCTACGCTGCCGACCGTCGACTCGACCACGGCCGAAACTACTACTTCTGAGACGAGGGCACGGCGCGGCTCCTCCCAAGCGGCACACTCTGCCAACATATACCGCGCTCCCGGCAGTCGACGCAGTGTTGACACCGGGCTCTCTGTTCATGCGGCACAGGTACTTCCCGAAGCAACCATGCCCCGAGAGCACCTGCGTCACCCAAAACGACAGGGAGCCTTGCCTCCTCCCGAGCCAGCGCTCGACCACTGGCCGGACCGCCTCGATGATGGCGAGGCCGGCGGTAGGGCGCGAAAGCCTGGCCCGCCATTCCGCAACCAGGACCTTGCGAAGCTGAGACCGACGCAGCTCCATGTGTCACTGAAACTGTCGCTAGCCACGCGCCCGCGCTTCCTCGCGCCACCGAAATAGTGACTCGAGTACCTTCGCCAGGAAATATGACCCTGTGTCCTGTGTGCTACAGGTCCGACCTAAAATAGTTGCCCATTTGCCAAAATAGTTTGCGTGCGTTGACAACGCTTTCCTCCTTGCTCCACTGTCTCTCCCCTCCATCAGTCTTATCTTGCTTTGCCCTTTTCATATTTCTGATTTTGTTCATTCCTCCTTTTATGTCCAGTCCATTCCTTTCGGGAATGTGCTTCCTCTCTGTATCAGAACGGCCTCCACTGACTGGAGGCCGTCCTATGCATTGAAGCGGAAGATGTAAATTTATTTTAGCACAAATAAGCCAAGACGTCTTATAAACCTCCTTTCTTTTCTTTTGTATTTACACTTTTACTAGATAAAATGAAACGTAACCGGTTTTGATAGAATCCCAATTTTTTTTTCGCACCGGGGCCCCTTGTCACGGGACAAGGGGCCCCGGTGCGAAAAAAAAATTGATTATAAAATTCAGGGGCGTAGCTACGGAGCTACGCCCCTGAATTTTATAATCAAGAGCTTGTGTAGCTTTACACATTAATAATAATATATATAATATGTGGGGGACATTTTCACACACGGCCATCTGACCCCAAACTAGGAAGACCCTGTACTATGGGTGTCAGACAGCTGATATACATACACAAATACATTTTTTTTTGTAAATACATACATATATAGATAAACAACACCCAGACACAAGGCAAACACAAGAATCGAACCCGCAACACGCTGCGCAGCAGTCGATCGCTCAGCCACTGCGTCAACCGTGTCATTGGACTTTATACCGTTCTTAGAGCCCCTTCACACTAGCGATTGTCTAACCTACGCTGGACAACCGCTACGCATACGTTCGATACGTTCATCGAACGCCTACGCGTTGGAGAACGTATACGCAGCGCACCGTAGATACGCCGGCACGCGACGCACCGAGACCTCACACAATTTCGTTGTCGTTTCAGTATACTATAATATAATACCGCAGACACCTGCGCCGCGCTAGCGCAGCGTTTTATTATCTGCAGAAGAAACGCCGATGCCGCGGCGTCTGCGCTACACATATGATCATCGAACGCCTACGCTGGACAAATGCTAATGTGAAGGGGCCCTTAGTACAAACGCTTAGTAAAACTTCATGTGCTTTTGACTGTATTTAAAATTCATGCTATTCCCATCCTGCATATATATCAACTTGCCCCCCCCTGGGCCATCGGCTGGCGACGCCCTTGATAATTGCAATGGTGTATATGGTGGTGGTGTTTCTAGAAACACTGCGTTGTTTTAGGTAGTACTTCCTACTCCAAAACAACTTAAGAACTACGTGTCATAGATGACCGTATTTCTTGATTGTGTAGACTTAGAAGCTACTACTTCCTACTCCAAAACAACTTAAGAACTACGTGTCATAGATGACCGTATTTCTTGATTGTGTAGACTTAGAAGCTTGAATATTTCACCCGTTTTACTATCTCAGATTTAAATAATTAATATTAATTTCAACTTCATGTCCCTGAGAATAAGGGTCTTCACAGACGGGCACCAAATAGATCATGTAATGTGCTGTATTTTTTTTAATTTTTGGATATGGAATTTATAAAAAATAGTTGATTTTTGGGAGTCCCTACATAGTCTTAAATATAATTATAGCCTAAATGCATGTCAGGTTCATATAATGCCCCACAATACTAAATACAATATGTCCGTAACCTTTTATATGTGCACTTCGTGGGACAAAATAGCAGACTTAAAACATATAGTTGTTTTATTCCGAAAGACACGCGACGCATAATGCTTAGCATAGATATGGTTCTGTCCCAAAAGTTTTTAGCAAAGTAAATATTACTTTTCCTTGAATATTTTAACTTTTATAGGTACTTTGAAAGGTGCAAAATATCATATATTCGAATAATGTACCGTAAGTAAATAACGCATGAAACATTTCCTGAAGGCCTAGTAGGTACTACAGGTGCACGGAGTAAACTAAACTTCGATCGATTTTTAAATTGGAAATACCCGTTTCGCACATAATACTTATTTAGTTCGAAGGATCTGTTCGTATCAATGGATGATTGAATCGTATTTGTCGCATATTATTATTATTAAATTTTGGCCCACAATATTTGGTAGTATTGTAGGTCCTACTAATCTATGTTGTGCAGTCGCCTAAGGAGATAAGTAATCAGGGTCGTCGGATATGCTTGATGTTTATTCAGAAACCGATGGATGTTAACGGATGAATAAAGGCCTCCTCCCATTTCTTCCATCAGTCTCGCCAATTTTAAGGAAGCCGTTCAAGTCGTCTCGCTATCTCTATCGTGGTCTACCGCGACCCCGTCTCGCTATTTCGGGGCAGTAATTTTGGGATTTACGGGACCATAGGTTGTTCGGCATACGACAGACAGGTCCAGCCCAGTCTCATTTAAGCTGAGCAGTCTTTTGAGCGACATCAACGATCTGTGTTTTGGAATGTAGTATGGTGTTTCCAACACATTAATTTAACACATTGCATGTTGGATAATAATAAACAATAATACCATCATTTTTTCATGTTTCAGAGTTGTCAAAGCAAAAGTTGAGCATGTTCACGACTACAAACACATATTCATACATTCATTATTTTATCTGCTGTATTGTACATAAATTTAATAGATTATCTTACTTTCTTATCTTATATACTTATGAACCGGTCTCGACAAATCATTATAAAACTTAAAATCTTTCTAGAACTTTTAACAATTTTCATACTAACTTATTGAAAAGCACCGTAGGTTTGCAACTCACGATATTAAACATTAATTGCACCCTTGAAAAGAATAACTAATTGCCGTCCGGACAAAGGGGTGAACTCGTTAAAAGTTCCGTAAATTCGCCCCCCGCCCTCAGCCCTCAACCCTCCGTATAGGGCTGCCTCAAGGCAATTTCAAATTTAATTTTTCCATACCTATGTTATATGTCATAATATAATTTTAGGGGCAGCTAAAAAGTTTCGGCAGTAAAAAAAATTAAGCTCGTTTTTTTTCTTGGCTTGATTTCACTTTTTGTTTTTCAATAATTTGGGAGTTTAAGTAGTGCGCGGTTGCCATAACATTATTGCATTCGGGCAATTTACCAATGATATTCGTATGTTTCCATATTTTCAGAGTGAAACAGCTCTATTTTATTTTCCAACTTGTCTTTAAAAAAATGTCACACATTGGATGCTAACTAGGCTATAATGATGATAATGCTATAATTATTAGTTTTTAGTTTCACCGTTTTGTATAAAATTATTATGTAACAACTAACAGAAATAAAAAATAATGCATCTCTAACCCGTAGACCCCAAAATCAGCGCAAACCATTTAAATTACACCTTCCATTAGGAATGTAAAATTCATTTGTTGCCTCGCAAAAGGAAAAAAACAAAAATATAGAAACAGTTTAATCACCACTAAATTATGAAATATCTGACATAAGTCGACTTTTTCCGAGTTCCCAAAATTATACAAAACACCAGACTTGTCAAAATAAATCCTGATAGATGGCAACCCTAACGTCGCCTGTCTTACGTGGTAAAATACAGCGTCTCAAGGACCCCTTAAAAGTAAGCAAGACAGAGATACAAGTTATGCAAGCGTTGGAGAAAGACAGAAGATCGTTTTGTTAATTTCAATGTGTCAACATTAAGTTAAATTATCACTTAGAGGTGTTAAACATCTCGTAAGGTGACTAGTATTATTTTAATTAACAGTCTTCTTGGAATTTTATGATAATGATTTGGAAACTCAATGACATTTGTTCCAGTTAGTTTTTGTTACTACAATAATATATATTTACCGAGCACCTACAGTTGGCGAAGTACCTTATAGTGCAACCTATTGGTGTCAAGATTGTAAACTATATAAGATTCTTGTTTTATTGCAGACGGATAAAATAAGAACAATTTAGAATTATTTCGTTCGTTAGGTACACGCGGCTACACTTCAAGCTATATATTTCCAGTATAAGCTGATCTCGCCTTGTATAGAATTCCCTTACAATGAGAGTTCAGCTTAAACTGGAAATGTATACCTTGATGTGTTGCTGTGCGAACCTGCTACGCAGCAAAAGAAACCTTCAGAAATTAATTATCTAAAGACAGATGCCTCAAAACCTTATCAAACAATTGATCAATTCCCATTTCAGCATCTCACCTCAAAAACGCAGATGTTTCCAAACCAATGGTTCAATACTAATTGAATACTAACGAAAATCAGCATTAATTCGCAATTCTGTCAGAAGTTGGCCCATAAAACTGCGGGAGGGTAATCTTGGGGTTGTTTCTACCCATTCTACCCCAATACAATATAGATATACAGAAGGTTGGCTTCACCCACATCCAGCGAAAATCGATTCGCGCACATATAGACGCGGGCGTAGTTAGGTAAGAATAATAAGAATAAGACACAAACGCAACTTAATTTATTTTGTATGTGTATGAGTAGTTGGTGGTTTCACATAATATCATTATGTTCTGTCTAAGCGTGTCTATATTGCTTGTGCCGCTCTCATTGTGATTCGGGTTATCGCGATAATCGTTTCGCGAATACCTTGGCGCTTTTGGCAAAGTTCGATCGCTTGCTCAACAAGCGCACACTTTAGTCGAGTAGAGGAGGTGCTGGAGTAGATCAACACTTAACATAATTATTGTAGTTCTCGATTTATGAATTGTTATCAGCTACAGTCGCCTTTAGCTACCACTGCGTCCATTTTGAATTTTATCGTTTACTGTCGCGATAAACTACGCAAGTCGACTGTCTCGATAAACTTTACCGAAACGTGATCATACACATTCGCCGTAGGCTGAAGGCGAAGTTTTAATCACAGAACATTATCGCGGTGTATGTGTTTTTCCTCATTGTATGAAATCAACCTTCTGCAGCTACTTATTCGGTACCAGTGGGGTCGCTTGTACCCCAGTGCGGGGTGGCTAATTATAATTGGATGGAATGTTAATTCTGCTAATTAATGTCGTCTTACGGTTGATGGATGCGATAACTTGGCAAATTTGCTCGAATGTCACAATTGGTGAAGATCTCGTGATTTGTGGCAGCAATTTGCTTGTTTGGACATTGTTCGCTCAGTGGTCGTTAGGGTGGTTGGAAATGGCGAGGCCTTTTCTCAGCGTTTATTTATTTATTTAACTTCATATAATAAAAGTACAAAGGCAGACTTAATGCCCTAGGGATTCATTCCAGATTCCAGTCAACCAAAGGTGGTGAAGAGATAAACTCGTAAGTGCAATTTATCATGCGAGCGTAAAACGTCAAATAAGAAATTGAATAACAAAATAAATACTAGTAAAGTGAAATGTATACAAGTCCATCATAATAGTATTGTTATAATAATAATAAGGTTATTCAAGAATAAATATACAAATCGAAGTTTCTCCTGAAAATTACATAAAAACATCTATCGATACAAATTCTCTCCAAATTAAACTACTAAGGTTCACTTGCGCCATAAACTTCACTCAGAGGTAGTTACTATCACGAAACAAACCAACAACTGCCTGGTCTTTTCCCAAATATGTTGAAATCGGCTTCCAGTTTTACCGAATGCAGCTGAATACCAATGTTCTACTTGAAGCGACTGCCTATCTGACCTCCACAGTTTCTGGGTAACATGATACGGTTAAAAAATTACAAAATGACATACACAATAGACCCGTGCACTTAGCTGCTATCATCATCATCTTGTCAACCTTTAGACGCCCACTGCTGGGCATAGGTCTCCCCCAAATCCTCTATTGATTTTAAAAGAGTGTTAATGGAGTTTCTTGCTCGTTCTTCTCCATAGAAACCTACTGTTGTGCGTGTTATGTTGTTGGTGAGATAAATAAAGAATCCGACTCCGAGGAAACAAATTGTCTTTAATTCAAGTTCCACAATACTTCGTTATAGCTAACTACGTACAATGTATGCGACGAGGCAGGGCGGTGGTATGTAGGCGACTGGCGAGCCGATTGCCCGCTGCCACGTACTTCGTCAATAATGCAACTCAGCATATTCCGATTACTAAGCCGCCACATCACACCCCCCCTTTCCCAAAATTTTACACAATAAAATTTTATTCTTAACGTAAAGTACATGCTTACATCACTATTATCGTGCTAAGAAGTCTCCTAAGTTACATTGTTGCTTACGATAACATTCTATCCTGTCAGCATTCCAACAGTTGAATGCTGCCTATTGTTTTATTCCTATCGCTAAATATAGCTTCTATGAACCTTATTTTCTAAAAAAAATTGCGGTCTCGTCCTCGCCTGGGCTCTGAGCCGACTTGACATTATACATATTAATATACAATAATTATTAAGGGTAGTTACCATGACCTCCGCTCTGCAATAATTAACTAACACCTCGCGGGTCGGCAGCTTTGGTCATGGTAACGCCGTTCACAAAATAAACTATAATATAAATATGAGAAACAACTTATTCTTACTCACTATCGTTTTCTTGCACATTTCACAACATCGATTAACTATACGTATCCCGTGGCGGTGGCCGTCGGTGCCGGGTTTCCCCCTGTACCGGGTTGTCTCGCCAGTATTCCCGGCACTTCTTTTCTTAACCATTCCCTCGCTTGGCCCGCGCAACCTCTCTTGATAGCGTAACATAGTAATATGCCCATTATAGCGGCGATAATGATTAACATTATTCCGAAATAGTTTAGTTTGTTCTCTAACTGCTGTCCTGCTACTACTTGGGCCTGCGCTATGGCTACGTTTTCTTTATTTTGGAAATTTCCCATTTTAGAATTCTAACTGTTTTTAATTGGTACTACAAGTAGGTATACTTGGTCAAATAACGAAAGTGAAATGTACATAAAATTCTTGTCAGCCTTCGGTGTACCTACATTCTTGTCATGTGAGCAAAAATCGCACCGGTTGCTTAATTACTCGACCACAGCGCGTGGTTTTAACCATGGGCGGTAGCGATTTCTGCTCGCTTGGTTCTACACTTGGTTTACATTCGTTTTCGGTACGTTTGTTTTCTGGCGGTTTTTCCTCGTCGTACGTATACGCTGGTTTTAATCTGTCTATGGAAATGGTTGCTTGACGGTCGCCTATTTGTATCTTAAAGGTTTTCTTATCCCTACTGATTACTTTGTGTGGGCCGTTATATGATGGGGTTAGTGGGCTCTTTACCATATCGTTCCTTATAAAAACATGAGAGCACGTATTTAAGTCTTTATGAATAAATATTTTCCGCGAATCGCTACTCTCCCTTGCCTGTGGCCGCATACTGCTTATTATGCTTCGGAGTTTGCTGCCTGGCGTACAACGTCCGTTGGTAATTTTGCGAGCACCATTTCGTACTTCTGGGTGTCGCTTTGCTTCTGTGGTGCCATCATTGCCTCGAACTGGATGAACCATGATCTTGGTATTTCTCTCCAAAATTCCGGAACTCTCATCTGCACTGTTACTATTGATACGTCCCCCACGGCAGCTGCCCCGGGGTGGCTGATTAACGCTTGCGGGTTCATCTTGAAAACGGCACACGCGTCGCTTTACTTTGCTAAAGCACGTTACGTTTCACTTTGCACCACGCGGTCTAAACGCCTCTGCCTCGTAAGCTGTTTTGAGTCGCCTACCCTGTTGCTATCTGAATAACAACGCGGAATCCTAAAATCGTCGTAAGGTCACCAGTGTTGTGCGTGTTATGTTGTTGGTGAGATAAATAAAGAATCCGACTCCGAGGAAACAAATTGTCTTTAATTCAAGTTCCACAATACTTCGTTATAGCTAACTACGTACAATGTATGCGACGAGGCAGGGCGGTGGTATGTAGGCGACTGGCGAGCCGATTGCCCGCTGCCACGTACTTCGTCAATAATGCAACTCAGCATATTCCGATTACTAAGCCGCCACACTACTGTTTGGAACGAGCAAAAATCCTCAACTTTCTGACTGACTGACTCCTTGACAATTCAAAAGCACCTGTAAATGGTTTATTCGAAATAAATGATGAGTTCGAGTTTGAGCCTAAGAACCTCAACGTTATTACCAAATTGCCACTATAATCGAACTGCTACTCAATACATAATTAACTCGAAGTTAATCAGCAATGCATTCAATGAGAAAATTAACCTAATCATGCTATCTAACAATAATACCTACCTATACCTACTTGTGTTGCTCAAGAGACGTCCTTCAATGGCTTTGATAAATAGATACATTAACACACAAGTATTTACCTAACTAAGTACACAATATAACATCACACCTGTATTTTGAATGGGTAAGCAGAAGTGTATGGAACACCCATATTTTGTCAGATTTAGTATTTATAAGCCCAATGAAAAAGAGGGCGAAGCGGGAAATCCAGAATCTCATCATCATCATCATCATCATTTCAGCCGAAAGACGTCTACTGCTGGACATAGGCCTCCCCCAAGTGTCGCCATATTGACTGGTCCCGTGCGACTCGCATCCAGCGGATCCCCGCAACCTTTACCTGGTCATCGATCCACCTAGTGGGAGAGGCCTTCCAACGAAACGTCTTCCGGTTCGCGGTCGCCACTCCAGAACATTTCGGCGCCATCGGCCATCCGTTCTGCGAGCAATGTGCCCTGCCCACAGAATCCCAAAGAATCTAGGCTATTGATAAACTCGTAATCGGAAAACCCAGTAGCACTTTCTCGAACTGGAATTCAAACCGTTTCTTGCGACTCACGACTCACGAGGCAGTTAAAGACTTAAGCGAGCTCACGCACTACGCGGCCACGACAGCCTAAGTCAAAGTCAGATAATTTATTTACTTTTTTAGTTTAATTTAAATGCATAGTTGTGCTTCATCACAAAAAAAAGCGGCCAAGTGCGAGCCGGACTCGCCTATGAAGGGTTCCGTAGCAGCAAGTTACATAATAATATAAAAGTTTTTTTCATTTTTATATTTGAGTTGATTGAATGAAAGGTAAATTGCGGTTTACGATTTATGACGTATTCAAGAATAACTACATACTAGATCTCGTTCAAACCAATTTTCGGTGGAAGTTTACATGGTAATGTACATCATATATTTTTTTTAGTTTCATCATTCTCTTATTTTAGAAGTTACAGGGGGGGGGACACATTTTATCACTTTGGAACTGTCTCGCGCGCAAACTATTCAGTTTAGAAAAAAATTATATTAGAAACCTCAACATCATTTTTAAATACTTACGTCAGTTTCAACAGTATAGTTCTTATAGTTTCGGAAAAAAGTGGCTGTGAAATACGGACGGACAGACAGACAGACATGACGAATCTATAAGGGTTCCGTTTTTTGCCATTTGGCTACGGAATCCTAACTAGTTGTCTGCAGAGCCATCTGACTATCAGCAGTCAAACTTTCTTCTTGACCGCAGCTCCTACGGTCGGCCGCTACCAGGTTAGGTACTCTGTGGGGATGCGCTAGGGCAGCCCGTGAAATTCAATTTGTCTTATGTTTTGTGCAACTTGCAGCTCAGGATCAGGTAGTATATTTGAATTTCGCGGGTTGCCCTGGCACTGTCATGTTCAAGAAAAGGAAGGAGGAGGAAGTCAAAATTAAAACCAAACTAATTAATACTGACTGCGTGGAAATCTTTTAATATTAGTTAATTTTAGATCATAATAACGACTGGCATCAAAGGAAAAACGCGTTAGCAATGAGAGCCAGCTCTGAGATATATGTCATAAGTGGCGCTGGAAGGGACTTGTAGATAATATTGTAATTTAAAACGTAAAACATTATTTTTAGCTCTTCTAGAATTGTAAGTTTAGACGATATCTTAAATAACTCGACTTAGTGATGGGTGAACGAATCATGAAAGGCAATACATACAAATCTAAGTTTCTCCTGAAAATTACATTAAAACATCCATCGATATACATTCTCTTTAGATTAATTTTATTTTATTGGTAATTTTAGATTGAAATTCAGTCCGGAGAATACTATTAAATATTAAGTCACTACTAGCCAATAAACATCTACGTTCACGTTTGCCGCAAAACTTTTCTAATAACAATGTGGAGGCCGTGAAACTTCGCTTACGTCCTGTCTTGTCTTAATCAACGATTATTATAGTTTAAACCACGGTTAAACCGAGAAAATCTACGGTTTATGTACATGAGAACTTTTAACTCAGAATAGCTTTTATTATTGTTGTAACGAAACAAAGATCTGCATGCTTGGAATATATATATTTTTACGTTTTGATTTTTTCTTGTATTACTATGTTTATTTGATTTTCACAGGAGTTTCTAGAGAAGCTATCGGATACATGTACTTTCGTTTCGATTGCTAAGGAGTGTAGGGATTCGAAGCGATTTTAGCTCAAGGACAATAAGAAGGAAACTACAAAAAAATACTTAAAACATTGTGTGTGACTGTTATTACAATATTATTCATATTAATTATATTTAGCCTGTACTGTCCCACTGCAGGGCAAAGGCCTCTCTCCATTCCTTCCATCGGTCTTGACTCAAAGTCAAAGTCAAAGTCGCTATGTCTTGCTTGCCAATACTTAAGAGGAAATACCACGGGCTAGAGAATTGAAAATTAGGTATTTGTAAAATCTATTGCTGTCGCGCGATGCCCGAACACGAACCGCAGAGCGCGATAGAGACAACTGCAGCTTTGACCGAAAATATCTATTAAAAGTACACAAAATCAATGATTCGTAGTCCCCTGATTTCTTCTCCAAAACTTAACCGATTTAACTGCTTTTTTTATTAAAAAATAAAGAAAGGCTTTTGCCGTGTTCCTATGTTTTCTATTTTTTATATAATCAAGTCAAATTTGTTTTCTGAATGTTTGAACACAGCGGAAAATCATGCCAATTTTTGAGGTTTTTGAATATTCATATCTCTTTTAATAATAAATTTATGAGAAAAAGGAAAACATAGAGACATGCCAATAGTAGCCATGGATATTAAAAAAAAAAATTGATCTACTGGCATTATCCAGGGAGGAAACAGGGGACTAAGTTTGTATGGAAAAACGGCCCTTGTGTTTCCTCTTAAGGAAGTCGTAAAAGTCGTCCCTCCAAAGGGAGGGACGACTTTTTCGAGGTCTATCACGGCTCCGTCTCACCATTTCGGAGCACCAATTTAAGGATTTACGGGCCCATAGGTCGTTAGGCATGCAGCAGAGGTGTCCAGCCCAGTCCAGTCCCATTTAAGCTAGGCACCCTTTTGAGTCACGTCAGCCAACTGTTTTGGAGCGCAGTGTAGTGTTTCAAACGCGGTCGGTTTATTTAACACCAAGTTCCCAAGTAGCACAGAACTGCATTATAAATGTTCACATAAGGCCCACAGCGTTAATCTAAGCATTTAAAACGACTTATTAGAGTTCACCCGGGTTGTAACAGCTGTTTAAAAAATTGAGGCTCACTATACCTAATGCTCTTTTCTGTACTATGATTCTATTAATCACCACAAACACGCCACAGATGTCACTGTTATTCAGCGTTTAACAGTGCAGTACCCTATAAGCTGCAACAGAGCATGTTTGTGAACACAAATAATGTAGTTTTCTGAAAAAAGGCCCACATGTGTACTATAAAACTGCTGCTTATTAAGAGAGAACATGTGAACTACTATAACGTAAGCAGTTACTTTGTGAAGTTCTTTAACAAAAATGTAATGCTTTGTACTGCACATAGATAAACTTTTACCCTATTAGTCAGGTGTTACCATATACTCGAATAACAGCATTTATCGAGACCAAGATTGTACTTAAAGTGAACTTTTATGCAGTTACATAGCAGAAAACCTGTCAGCCATTTTGTCTTAGGCTGAATAAATGAACTTGCGTAGGCATTTAATCTGCCATATTGCCAAAACGAACGAAGACATTTTGACGTGGGTTGCTACGTCAAAATGTTTCCTATTTTTTGCCGAAATTGTAAAGAATTAAGATATCTTACTTTGATTAATTTACAAATTTATTTTAAGCACTTATATCTAAAGTTTTGGGACGTACATCAATTGCTGGGTAGTAATTAAACACATTTGACATATTGAAGTAACTTGACATAATTAAAAAAAATATGAAGTGATTGTTAGTTGACTCGTTCTGCCAGAAGCTCATTGAAGGACCGATAAAAGTAGCTACACGCTTTCTAAATTAACGCAGAACTGTCCACACATATACATGTAACCAAACTCGTTAACCCAACTACTTACAGCCGTTATATTTTATTCCTGAACCCTAAAGTTTAAACCAGTACACACATTAAACGAGCCCAACACACAAGCTGACATACATTATTTTTATGTGCTATTTAAATGAGACGACCGGTTAAAATTCAAGTGGTGTCATTACACCCTTTATGTTTTCCATCGCGTAAGTTTACAGAATTAACCGTTTTTTATTACTATAAGTTTACGGTAGCTGCAGCATTTTAGAATGATAACAGCCAGCGGTCATTGCCCTTTCCCATACTGCTAAACCGTGGAATTTACTTAAACAGCGTTGTTGCTATTATTAAGTAATGTGTCTAATTGCACAGATAAGCTAATATCAATTCGATGGAACCTGGACATAATACCATTTATCGGTTTTCATTACTGAAATATGTTGACGGATATGAAAGACTAGCGACCCGACCCGACTTCGCATGGGCCTATAGCCTTCCTCGGTAAATGGACTATCCAACACAAAAAGATTTTTTCAATTCGAACCAGTAGATCCTGAGATTAGCGCGTTCAACCATACAAACAAACAAACAAACTCTTCAGCTTTATAATATTAGTATAGATATCTATGCAGGACGTTAACTATTATTGTTTCCATTTTTTTTAATGAATAATGGTAAAAATTGCAGGACGGGGGTCAATGATTGCTATTGCCAGGCTAAAACACTGCAACTTTAGTTACTAATTTTATTATTTTCGTTCAATAGAACTGTAAGTAAAATACCGGTTAAGTACTTGGTGTTTTTACCTATATTTATTGTTTGATAACTTTCAATTTGATGCTCAGTGAACAAGGTAGAAAATTATTTTTGAAAATATGTTTATATATTACTTAGAAAGCTTACAATCTAAGATCTATACAGTGAATAGCTTGTAATAAGCACTAACATTTGCCATTTATAAGCTTTCACAAATTAGCCTTAAAATATTAGGTACATTGGTAACATTTCGTTTCATTAAAGTTGATTCGCTGCTACTTGCGTTTGCACTTACACTTAACGACTGTCTACAGCCCGTATAAACTGTCTCTGATTTAAATGTTAATAAAGATAAAGATAAAGATAAAGATAATTTTATTTTGCAAATATGGGTAACAGCAATAGATGATAAAATAAAAGAGTTCAGCCATATTTTACCATGCAGGCATGCAAAAGTATTTAAACACATTATACTTATAACTAAATAATTAATAACAACAATTACAATTAAAAAAAATGATTCAATTATTACACTACCTAACATAACAATTTCTCAATTAGAAACTCCTTATTACTATAATATGCCTTCGCCACTAAAAAGCTTCGAAGTCTCTTTTTAAATAATGGAAGCGGAAGCTCTTTCCATGTCTTTGGTAATTTGTTGTATATGACTGGCGCCATGCAGTAGACACTTTTGCGCATAAGTGCTGTCTTGGCTGGCTCCAGACATAGCACACTATTATCGCGTCTATTACGGGGTACTACATCTGATAGACGTCTAAAGCGACTCGGATTTGTCTTTACAAACACAGCTACTTCTAATATGTACAGACAAGGTAATGTTAATATTTTGTTATATTTAAAGTACGGTTCACAGCTGTCAGTGGGCTTAAGTTTAACCGCTCTGAAGCTTTTGCCGCCCAAAAAACGTTGAACCCTACCATTGAAATTTGACCCTTAACGCTCAGCGCGGCCGCCCTCATTAAAACTTTGTTTAAAACCGAACCAAGTGGCCTAGCGTAAGCGTGTTTACTGTTCTGTGTTGACAATTAGATAAAGAACAAAATAACGTATTTTGTTTTGACTGAAATTATGTGTAGAATATTTTATACGAGACTAAAGTCAAGGTCGAGCATATTTTGCCGGTTTCAGTCGAATAACGTTGAATTGTGAAAAAAATACGGCTCTAAGTATATAGTTTCCATCATTTTTAAATACTAGAATAGTTATTTGTACTATTTAATAAGAAACAGTAATAATTGGGTAGATAATCTACATAAAAATAATAATCGAATCTACACGCACCACGCGGAACACCACCGCATTCACCAATAAAACTAGACGGACAATCATAGCCGATTTACACAAAAACTACACAACCTAGAACAAAAATATAGCTATGTTTAGAAAGGTCACTTCATTAGCTCTAATAGTAATATAAAAAGTTTCCCATAAGTCTATAAACTGCTTAGATAATGGACAGAAAACACAAAGGAAGATTTTTTATAAAACAAAAGCATAGCGACTTCAAACTAAAATTACGATGACACTATGCTCTCAACTAACCTGTTTCATTCATGTGACGAATAGATCAAATCCTATAGTTTATATTTATGGTATAAAACTACCACAGTTAATTACATTTTTAATAAAATAACAACAAATACTTACAACGACTTTCTGTCTAAAAACACACGCAACGACACGCAACGACCTTGAATGAACCCCAAGTCTCGCAAGATGGCGGCTGTAGAAGCTAGGGTTGCATCTGACCAAGTAATTTGTTTTAAATATCGGGTTCGAATAAAACTTCAAATAAAAAATGTAAAATAAATATTTTAATAAAATAACGTATATAATACATAATAAACATAAAAAAAAATAAAAAAAAAAAAAATATTAATATTTAAAATATGTAATTTATCCCGTTATTTTTTTTTAAATCTTATTAATTATTATTTTTTTTTACAAAGGGTTAGAAATAATTACCTTTATTTCCTAAATCACATTATTTTTATTTTTTAATATTCGTAAATACGTAAAAAAAATATTTGTAAATAAGTCATTATTTAATAAGATTAAAAAAATATGTATATTATGAAAAAAAGTAAAGTAAAAAAAAATAAAACAATAATAAAAAAATTATAATACATGTATGTATATATTTTAAATAATCCCAAATTATTTTTTTTTCCTTATCCATACTAATATTATAAATGCGAAAGTAACTATGTCTGTCTGTTACGTTTTCACGACGCAACGGCTAAACCGATTTTGATGAAATTTGGTATGTTTTTTTTTTTAATAATATAAATAAAAAAATCACAACCAAGACATAAACCAACACTACAAATATACGCATATTGTGCATCACAATCAAACGAATACCAAACGTGAAAAAAAGCCGCAACCCTGAAAGTGAACCGTGTCTAGCTGGAAACTAGCGAGACCAAAACAAAAAAAAACAAAAAAAATCGTTACAAAGTACTCACTTGGCGCCAAAATTCATGTAATCCAGCACATCTTCAAGATATTATGGAACTTTTTACGTTTTGTGGTTAGAATTATGTCTAAACTTTATCATGTCACACATAGTTTCCCGCGATTTCATGTAATTAAGTTAAATTACCACTTTGTAATACGTAAAAACACAACGACAACAAACACGCGTTCGACTATTTCGATTTTAGCACATTTCACTTATAGTATCAGTAAATAAAACGTTGATTTATCACAGAACAGGTTTTCTAGATTAATTTAGAACCATCACATTAGTAAAAACCAATAAATTACAATACTTTAAGGCATTTTGCTTTCGAGCACAAATCAACACGACCACAGCAAATTACAAAATAATACAAAATGGCTTCGTCAAACTTTGGATGTCGATTGAAAATAAAAATTGGTTCCGTGATGTTGCAAACTTGCGTCTAAACGATAGATAATCTAATTCTCAATAGTTTTAACACGTTTGGTAGGACTCTAATACCCTTAGAATAGAGTTTAGAGCCGATTAACAGAAAAAAAAAAAATTGCACGCGCGTTTCCAAAAGCATGGCCGAGTTTTGCAAATCGATCAATTGCGTTTCGCTAAACATGACAGAGGTTAAACATCGCTCGAATGCATCGTTTTTGTACCTTGAAGGCAGACTCTCTTTCAGTGGAGTTTCCCCAAAATATGATTCCATACCGTAAATGTGATTCTACTATCCCGTAATACGCAGTAAGAAGAGCATCCGTGTTTATTATAGATGATAATGAGTATAGAGCGTATGCAGACTTACTTATTTTCTTACATAATATATCAACGTGTGATTTCTTATATTTTTTTATTTTTTTTATTACACAAACACATAGTACCGAATGTCATATATCTGAAATACTTTGTTGGAGATCCTAAATAAATAAATGACAGTAAGACACATCCATACATAGGTATAAATTGAAATTACTCTTTTAATCCCAAATTAGTGAGTCATCATCATCGTCATCATCAGCCGGAAGACGTCCACTGCTGAACAAAGGCCTCCCCCATAGAACTCCACAACGAGCGGAAACCTGCCGCTTGCATCCACCGGTTACCCGCGACCTTAACGATGTCGTCGGTCCATCTGGTGGGAGGTCTACCAACGCTGCGTCTTCCGCTTCGTGGTCGCCACTCGAGAACCTTCCTTCCCCATCGGAGTGAGTAACCGTAAACAACTAGTAAAGTAGAATAACCAATTAACGTTTGTTTATATTCAAACTCTGACATCGCTTTATGATTTCATATAAATCTTAACAAGTGATTGGGAAAACAATGTCATAAAATGAGAAAGACTGAAATAATATTTTTCAGTCAAATCAAACCAGCAATAAAACATCCTATAAGTCGCGGCGACCGCAGTATCATACGGGCATTGCCCGTAAAGCTACACTAGTAGCAAATTGCCCTACTATTGCCTTTATCACACCTTGGACTATATAATAGACGGCCATTCACATTACGAGAGGTATAGAGGTATTTTGGTACTCACTTTCAGTGTATGGTTTTTAACAATTTATTATTTATTCTTTACTAGTTGACCTGACTGACATAGCCGTGCCCAAGTTCTTGAGTATACACTTAAATCTTATAGAAAAAAGGACGTTTAGTTTTCCCAGATTTTTACATTTTTTCCGGGCAACATTTCCAAAGACAAAAGGTCTCTCCTTGTTCATTATTTATTGACACATTGTATAACCTATTATTCAATAGAAAAGTAGGAGAAGAATTCTAATATTGCGATTGTTATGTCGAATAATCGACCCTAAAACCCACAATTTTCCACAACAAAACATAAACAAGCAAACAACAGTTACTGTGAGTTCATAACATGCAGGAGGTCGCAAACCACAATGGAAACAAATTGCCCAACTATTGACCGCATTAGTCCCCCACACACCTCTGCGCTCCTGGTACAAAAATATCGTGAAATATTGAGGAAAACCTGATAAGGGACAATAACTTTGTTGTCGATGTGTGTCACTGAGAAATATTTATTGCGGACACTGTTTGCTCTGTTGGTATTTTTCAGTTTGTATTTGAATTGAAACCTTGTGAGAAATAAATCTCGATTAGACGGCTTTTTGTTAGTTAGTAGATAGATTTAGTTTATTGTTTGGAGACTATAGTTATATCAATGTTCAGCGCGCTGTATTCAAACATAATCTAGTCATAATGCCTATAAATAATTAGACTGCTGACATTTTGTAGATACGATAAGAGCACTAATATCCAGGCTTGTGAGTGGTCTCTTTCCCGTGGTATCAAATAGCTTAATATCAAAATTTTACGTTTTATATTCAATACGAGATTAAAAAATCATAATTGATCCTACTACTCAAAGGGTAACATAATATTGCTATTACTTATGGCATAAGTGTAACATATTTTTATTTTTTGACGTGCACGATTTCGTAGCAACCGTCATAAGATAAGATGATGTAGTGATAGTTCAAATAACGCATCAATACAGACAAATATACCTACCAGAATCCTATTTCTTGAAGACAAAAAGGGTCTTCCAGAAATAGGATTCTGGTATGTATTTTTTGTTAATTACAACTAAATTCTGTTTAGTTCTCCACAACCAACTCAATCGATGCGGGCTCGAGTGGCCAGGTGTTGCCAGGTGTATACAAACAAACTCCGTTAAATGACCTTTTAATAATGTGAGAGCAGTCAAAAACTTGTGCCGTCCTAAACAAATGACATTAAACGAGGATCTGCCAACTGCTGGATGAGACAATGAGCAGCAAGAATTTACATTTTCCTAACGTATCTACTATTCTTCATATGCTTAAGCCGCATCTGCGTGTATCGTCACAAAGCTTCGCGTCATGACACGATACACGCAGATGTGACCGGCCCTCATCGGCTATCGTCGCGAGTATTCGGGCTGTGTGTGTGACTGTTATCAAATCAAATCAAATCAAATTATTTATTGCTGAACATAAGTGTATATAAATACATTTGATGATGTTGAGTAAATGCGCTGTCCATTATGTTCTACCTGCCTACCTTTGATAAAAAGGTACATCAAAGGGTTTTAGCGCGCTAACATATCGCGTTGCGTGGTCAGACTAGCGTTGTTCATTTCGGCCGTTGTTTTCGATCAGTTTAGACGTGTACGGGTGACTGTGTAAAAATGGAGTGGAGCGATGAAATGGTACTGGAATTCCTCCACAATTATTAAGCTGAGGTACTTACCCTTCTAGCACCACGCCGCCGCCCACCGCAAACATTTCACTAGCACTTATCACTAAACACTTCACTATTTATTTTTGGTTCATCAACGCGGACGCTATAACGAATTCTATAAAACAGTTAATAATCATGATCGACCGTACACTTTCCCCTACTAGTCCCGGAGAAACGATTCCACTGTTTTGGATCCCGTAAGACTGCGTTACTAACGTATCATCAAATCATAAAAAAAACTATTCACACCGACTTTTAATCAATAATATACCGTAATCTATTCTATTTAGTTTACCGTCATTTTTTAGAAGAATCTAGTTAAGCAAGTTTTGTCATCTCGTGCATTTTTTTTTGAATCATCGAATTATTTTGATTGTCGTTTCTTATGTCATTTCTCACAACTATAGCTCGTTGGCTCCTAACTAACTAATCGTATCCCAACCCCGACCGCCACTAAGCCGGTTCATTGTTTACCTTATACAACACTGCGACGAATTTCTCGACTAATAAGTAGTTTTCGTTTGTTTTGCACGAGCAAGATGGGTCGGATTACCGACGTAATGCCTTGATTGTTGTTGTAACTGTCTGTTTATCCTTCAATTTTGGTGGTGAGTTTAAGTATTTCTAAAGTTAGAGAAATGAACGTTAAAATTAATTCGTTATTCTCTTAATATCAACCACTGCACAACACAGATTCACGTTATCACTATATACAGATCGGTGTCCATTATAGAATAATTATTAAAAAACTAGTACCAAATATGTCAATATTTCAACAAAATTATTATATAATAACATGCGTTACTTTACGAAAACTTAAGACGAACAAAATGGACGCCTATAAAAATTTAAAATTGGAACATTAAAATTACTTATTTAATAAAAAAATAAATATGAGTGGCTTGTATTCTTTACATGGAAGTACACGACTGCAATAGCCATGGAAATAATAAGTACTATATTAAGTAATAGGCATTTTAATTATTTTTTGTCATTGTCACGGCTGCAGACATAATTTGCAATTCCAGTAGCTTAGCAGATGCGTACCATCCCTGAAACTAAGTTGAATGTCTCATGTTCCTGTTAATATCATGATAAAAATTACATCCATAATTTACTTGATACATTAATTACATATTCCGAGGTACCGTTTAAGGAAATAAGGGATTAAGCTTTTATTACAGCGACCTGAAGAGGAGCGGTCTTACACAGATCTATGAAACAAAAATAAAGTTTCTGAAGAGAAGTATTTACCACAATATTCCAATATTTGAACCTGTCTTAAGTAGTTTTTTTAAAGTAATGTTCTGAAGTTTATTTTAAAAAATGCGACTGTAAGACCATACTTGGTATTTTATGATATTAAGGGCCTGCTTCAACATTTTAAAATACTTGACATTGTTAATTTCATACAAATTATTTCCCTTTTTTTAATATAATATGGTGAATGGTATCTAATCAGAGGTAGTGAAACGGGCTTAAAGTGATGTACACACTGTCTTTTGTTATCTGTAATGCATTAAAGTACTGTTCAGACAGAGGCACACACTGATCTAACATTATCTGTAATGCATTAAAGTACTGTTCAGACAGAGGCACACACTGATCTAACATAATTATGTCAGATAGTAGTACAATTATGTTGACTCGCCTCTGCTTAAACACTGCCCCTCTGCATAACAACTTAGAAGTGTTCATAACAGATTTGGCTATCTATTTCATATATCTATTTTCATCTCTCTAGGTCAGCGTGCTGTGCTGGTGCTGCGGCAGCGGCTGCAGAAGACCTCAAACGGCGAAAGTATAGTAACCTTGGTGTGAACATTATTTTCGAGCCGTTTGGGGTTGAAACCCTCGGCTCGTGGGGTCCGAGTGCTCATCTTCTTTTTAAGGAAATGTCCAAAAGGTTGGTTGACACTTCCCGTGATCCAAGAGCTGGTTTTTACCTTGGTCAGAGATTAAGCATTGCTATCCAACGTGGCAATGCCGCCAGTCTCTTGGGTACATTTCCAGATGACGGCGATGTGGACGAATTCTATGATGCCTTATTGTGTTCGTTTTTTTTTTTAGTATAATATTATAGGTTTTCTTTTTTATTATTCTTGTAAATATTATTGATATTTTTAAGAAGAGATTGAAAGTTAACTACTCCAAAGTTTTTTTTATTTGGCTGAAAGGTTAACATATTACAAAATACACATTCTATAATATTATTAAAATAAAGTAAAATTAATGTACACAATTGCAAGAAAATTAATAATAATATTTAAATAACCACATGGTTATTTTGGCTTTTAATTTGTGATTTTGATTTTTCACAGAGTAAATTGCACCGCGCACTGCTAGGGGTGGGTCGAGGCGACGCAAGAAAAGAAACCTGGAAAGACTCAGTGAAGGCCTTTGCCCAGCAGTGGGACACAACAGGCTATAAAAAAAAGAAAAATAAAATTGCACTTATCATGTTTTCTCTTCACCACATTTAGCTGACTGGTACAGAATGCCCAAGGCATTTAGTCCATCTTTGTACTTTTTGTTTTGTTTAGCAAAGTTTAAAAATATTAAACAAAAAATAAGTGGAAGGCTATGTGGGAGAGTTTTGCCCAGCTGTGTGTTGCGTAAAATAAATGAACATCTTGTTTCCTGTGAGCACATCTCTTTTTCTACGATCCAGGCCAACTCGTGCCTCCATTAAATTAACTACCACCATTGTTTACGACCTCCTTCAGTAATCTTTTCAATTATTTTTGTCGTTATTAGACTTCTAATTACTAGAGCTTTCGTTTTTACACATTTGAAAGAAGATAGTGCTTTTTGTACTCTACATCTGGTCTTCTTCTTCTTCTTGCCCTTATCCCATGTTACTTGGGGTCGGCGCAACATGTTTTCTTCTTCCATTCCGTCCTGTCCAACGTCATGCTTTCACTGACTCCCTTTTCATTCATATCATTCTTCACACAATCCACCCATCTTTTCTTTGGCCTTCCTCT
The DNA here is from genome assembly GCA_947361185.1 of Charanyca ferruginea. Classification (NCBI taxonomy): domain Eukaryota; kingdom Metazoa; phylum Arthropoda; class Insecta; order Lepidoptera; family Noctuidae; genus Charanyca; species Charanyca ferruginea. The sequence continues at coordinate 21,874,015 of OX376075.1, read as the reverse complement.
CCCTCTCCATCCATCCAAATTAATATTCATAGCTCTTTTGGTCACATGAGTTTCGTACTTTATATCTGGTAAGATAAAAAAAGCCTCATCTATCTTTAAATTAATTCTAGAATAATTCGGAGAGTTTGGAAGAAACATTTAGTAAAATTGTTTTCGACCAAGTTGCATTACGCATACATCACAATACTTACTTAAATTCATCTGTTTCTGAATAAGTAGGTCAAGGAATTTAACAATAAATACCTACACCCAAAATACGATTTCCCTCTTATCTTTTGAACACATAACAACATCATCTTTACAAAATTCGCCAACGGAGAACCAATTTCTTGAAATAATTCAATTTCTTCTCCTTGTTCCCCAACGATCGTTCATTGTTGTTGTTATTAACGATATCAAATGACAGACGACGACAAAGCTTTTAAAAAGTTTATTTTTTCTTAAAAATATCCATTGTGGAGATATAAGAAGATTAAAAATGTATGTCATGTTTTAAAATACTGACATAATTACAATATGTACCAGTGCCACGTCACTGGTCTTATACTCCATATGTATAAGCATGTTAGGCAAAAAGCGACCAAATAACTATAGTTCTTAGCTTATATTGTTCAAATGACTGCATTTTAGTGAAATCTTTTTAATGTAAATAGCATGGCATTGTGTTGTATTTATCGTAAAATAACAAAGCTTATAACATGCTAGCATTGGAATACAGCAGTGGCATATTAAAGGCGGGGAGTCCGTGACCCGCATGTAGGTTGAGATTTTTTTTACAATACATTATAATCATCTACTCATATTTTTTCATATTTATTGCACCTACGATTCGGACCGATTCGGCACTTATTCTGTGACTTATTCTGTGTAAGCTATTTCGATTAACAAAACAGAGATTATTAAAAGACAGGCGTTTTAATAAACGTACTGATACCTAATAAAAAAAAACTGTCATCATCAGCACCAACTATCACCACAATCTTCGTCCATCTTCTTTAATCATTTTATTTTTTTGAGTGCGTTCTTTAGGACCAAAGTATTATTTTAATCTTTTAGATTGAAATACAGGGTGAAAGGATACATCGTGAGGAAACCTGGACTTATAATTAATATAAGCCTGAAATCGCAAATCCTTGAGCGCACGTGGTGATCAATGCTCGTGTCTTCTCTGTATGAGAAGAGACCTTTACCCTGTAGTGGGACAATAAAATTTTAAATTGAAATACCTTAATAATTGGGCGCTGTTTTCCATCGTCTTAGCCACGGGGGCCTGAAATCCACGGTATGCCACTGAAAGTACGCTAAGGTAGCACATGTTTTATAATGGGCCCAGTCTATGTACATAGACCACCAAAGGAGATAAGTATCCATGTCGCCGGAAACAGTTGAAGTTTACTTAGAAACCGATAGGTTTTTATGAATAAAATAAAATACAATTTATAGAGAATAAACAGTTTAATGATTTCATAAAATTTCATTTGAAAGCCCCCATTGGTTTCTAAGAAATCTTCAACTATTCCCGACGACATGGATACTTATCTCTTTTGCGTACTGTACACCACTTCAAAAAAAAGAGGAAAATCCGTAAAATTTGGGAAAATCCAGATAATTTGATTGAAATGTAAACAGTTGTGGTAGCAAATTGATATTTAACAATTAGTTTTATTGATTTTTAACATGGCGTCACTCAGATTTAGCTACTTTATAAACCATAGATCGACCATTAATCATAGAAAGAGAACTGTCAGCTGTCAGTGTCACAACAGGGTCACTTCAGTCACTTTCGTCTCGTTTTGTTTCTAGTTTCTGGAGTACTTTTTAACACAGGTTGTTACTTTTTAACAACCTGCCTTTCGTATTTATTTGAAATTTAACACCGTTTTTTTCATCTGTTTACCTGGTTATCCACAAATCCACGCAGAAAATCAGAATTATACCTAAATGTCTAACGTCATAATTCATTCGAAATGGCAGCTTACCGCCAAGACTATTTTTTTGTTGTGTGTAGCAATTTCAAATGCAATTTCTTGTGTTTTACCTGCTCACAAAGCTATTTTAAAGTAATTAGACAGTTGAGAACTATTTAAAATATGTTTCCCTATTATTGAGTAATGGTGTACAAGGACTGGGCTCAGGCTCCAAACATTTTGAAACAACTCCTTTATCTAATGTAATAATGAATGAATAGAGTAAGTACAAATACATTGGAATTGGTTCAATAGCATTAACATTTTGTGGACGTATCGAGTGTGACGAAAGCTGGTAATCGAAGATTATTACTCTTACCTATGTCTAGTTATATTACCATAATTCTGATACAGTTGGCTCGAACACACGCAACAATTTTCATTTATCAAAACGCATATTGAAAATACCGATGTGAAAAACGAACGAACGAACGAACGTTTATTTGTGCAACTGTTTCAAAATATTTGCTACGTGTGTTATGTTTATTGTGTACCTAGTGAATTTCCCTGGGGTACCTCTGTACCCCGAGTTACAATGTTTAAACTCACCTCAGGGCTATTTTGGTAGGAACTCTTAATATGGAATGTTATGGTATGTCCGAAATTTTTACTGGTAATTTGATTGCAAATTGCTTGTAACCCACCAAAGGCCCGCTTGCGCCAACCAGGGTAACTTTTAACTCCGAGTTTAGCAACTCGGAGTTACACAACACGGGCCCATTATATTTGACATTTTGTTATCTCATCTCGTGCTAGCAACTAACTCAGAGTTAAATTTCTGGCACAAGTGGGCCTACAAAACTAGCGATTCGCCCACGCTTCGCAAGGGTGCACCATGAATTCTAATTGATTGGCAATCTGTCAAAACATCGAGATTTCTGTGCTCTATCAGAGTTAAATATCAATTTAGTGTACACGTAGGTCTTCGAGAATAAATTCTCTAAATGATAGTGAAAACCCTATAAAAATCAATTGGGCAGTTTTAAAGAACCAAAGACTAAACGAAAGCGACTTCGTTATTTTTTTTTTGTAGATTTTAAAGAATACTAGCTTTGAGCATGAATATCGGTTATCGCGGAAGCAGACGAAGTCGGAATTTAAAAAGTAGCCTATGTCCTATGGGTTCAAGCTATTTTCATACCAAGTTCCATCATAATTGGTTCAGCTGATTCATCGTGAAAGCGTAACAGACAGAGTTACTCTCGCATTTATAATATTACGTAGTATGGATTTACATAGTAAGTATAAAACAAAGTCACTCCCACTATCAGTAGGTAGGTACGCTTAGATCTTTTAAAATACGCAACGGATTTTAATACAGTTTTCAGCAATAAAAAGAGTGATTCAAGAGGTAGGTTTGTACGTATAGTTTGATCTACATTGCACCCGTGCGAAACCGGAACGGGTCGCTAGTTATAGATAAATAGAAGTGGTTCAATATAGACAATACTCGCCCCGACTGTTGTTTACCCCCTGTAGCTTTCGTCCCTAAGTAGTCAAGATCCGATCCAGCCTGTCTCCTTGTTGTCCGCCCCCAGTGACGCCGAAGTTGAAGCCTGTATCCCTTGGCGTGTTGTTCCCTAGTTTAAAAGTTACGTACCCTGCCTGGAAGTTTTACATTTTTAAGGGTGGACACATATGTGACGAAAAGATAATAATACAACATAACAACAATAACCCAACCTTACACTCATAACCGATGATGCGTTAGTACGTCCAGTGTACTTAATTACGATAGGCCTGAGGCATCTTCCGTTAGATGTGTATCTATCCATAGGGCATCACAGGAAAGTCCGCTTAAACAGTCGAATACCTTCTAGGTCGATCTGTGTGTGTAATTTAGCAGCAATATTTCAATTTTTGTGAATGTAAATACCATGGAGCAATTTTTAAAGTAAATGATATTTATGTGTTTGACATATATGAACATGGCGGTTGAGAGCATTGTCATGCTCACTCAATTATCTCGCTGATGGTGGCGCGTGTGCTGAATGGTGCTGAACGGGCGCTGTCAGTAGAGATTGGTCAACTCTTAACTGCCATGGCTTTTTTTCTTCTTTAAATCTTGAGTCGTTTTTTTCTAATGCATTGTATTGGTCTTTAGCTGCATTGTTTTCACATATAGAAGCAACGTGAATAATGTAATCAGTATTTTGTAAAAACTTGTTTTAAAAGAGTGTCCGTGGAGTTTCTTGCTCGTTCTACTCCATAGAGACCTACGCTACGTTTTGGAACGAGCAACTAGCTTCATTTTTCTGACTAACTGACTCTTTGACAATTCAAAAGTGCCTGTAAATGGTTTAATTGAAATAAATGCTTTGACTTTGACTTTGCCAATTCGTAAAAAAAAGATATGCTATTGTTGTAAGACATTGACGTTGTTTGTTAGACGGACAGACGGTAGATGGAGCAGATACGCTTTAGAGTGGAGACCGCGATTGGGCAAGCGTAGTGTAGGACGCCTTGCAGCACGATAGACGATTTGAAGACGGTGGTTGGCAGCGGATGGATGCGAGCCGCTTAAGACTGGGTTGGTCAGATCTCTGGGGGAGGCCTACGTTCAGCAGTGGATGGCACATTGTCACCGATGATCTAAGTGATAACGAGGACATTGAACGTGAACGCAGAGCGCTGGCGGTCCGGGGTAATATTATGTTGGCTCGCAGGTTTGCTCGTTGCTCAGCTGAAGTCAAGGTAGCGTTCTTCAAAGCATATTGCCAATCCACACGAGCAGCCTGTGGGTCAATTATACTCAAAAGGCATACAGCGCTCTGCGAGTACAATACAATAACGTCTTCAGGATGTTGTTGCGGTTGCCGAGGTTCTGCAGTGCGTCCGCGATGTTTGCCGAACTGCGAACGGGTGATTTTTACGCAATAAGACGCAAGCGTGTGTCGTTGCTGCTGGGCAGAGTACGCGGCAGCAGCAACGACATTCTGAAGATAGTTTTCAGTAAATACCAGTGTCCGATGCACTCGCTCTGGATTAGTATTGTGGTTGGGTCGGTGAAATAAATGAATGTATTAATGGTTATTTATAATTTTAATTCTGTTACGATTTTAAATCTGTTATAATTTTATTTCTGTTCCCTACTAACATAGTTTATAAGTTCCTATTGTTACTAACCAATATGGATTACGCAATTTGAATTTTAAATAAATTATTATTACTATATATAATAGTTTAGGCTATAATAGGTTGATCTGACGATGATGATTGTTTTTCAACCGACTTCAAAAAAGGAGGAGGTTATCAATTCGTCTGTACTCTTTTTTTTATGTTTGTTACCTGATTTCTTTGGACTGGGTGGACTGATTATGATGATTCTTTTTTTATTTGAAAGCTAGTGCTTCTCGTGTGGTCCCATTTTAATTTGGTCCAGTTCTGACAATGGCATCTATGAGATAACCGTATAAGCCTTAAATTTGCAGTAAGTATGTGCGCGATTTGTTACGCGATTTCTCCGGCAAACGTAAACCGATTTTGAAAATTCTTTTTTTTATGGGTAGGGTATGCTTCAGAGGTGGTCCCATGTAAATTTTATCGAAATTCGAAAAATCAACAAATACCTAAAAAATTTTACATAGACGACGTTTTAGTTTCGTCAATCTTTGTAGTAGTTAACTTTCAATCTCTTCTTAATAGATTTGGATGAGAAGGAGGTACTAAAAAGCGAAAAATAAAAAGCTTTTTACAAAAAAGACAACCGCCTTCAAAAACTAAAAAGTGAAAAATAACTTTAGCACAGAACACACATTGACTTTAGTTTCAGAAGTCGGTGGCAATACAAAACAACAAACAGAACAAAGCCACTGAATTTCGAAACTAAAGTCAATGTGTGTTCTGTGCTAAAGTTATTTTTCACTTTTTAGTTTTTGAAGGCGGTTGTCTTTTTTGTAAAAAGCTTTTTAATTCAATGTATTAAAGTAAGGCGTATCGGTTGATCAAATTATGTAATAGGTAAAAGGAAACTGTACCTAATCCGTTTACCATTGTTGTTGGTAATGTACAAGTTAGAAGTAACCTTTACACTACTGCTACCGCACATACATTTCTATTTTGACGTTTAAACCTCTGGAAAAAACATTGTTATTTCCAATCGAATATAGTAGGTACAGTAACGCTAAACATTCTATGTCTACTTTTTTTAAACGATGCACGGGCAAAATAGATTTTAGTTTTCCGTTCGTTTGGTGTCGGTCAACCGTGGGTGTCGATAGTGTGAAAATTGCTAAAAAACGCGGGAAAAAATCTTTTTGGGTTTCAATCAACAAACCTTTTACATTTTGATGATTTGACACAGCGACATCGCTCGACCATAGATTAACTGTTTTTATTTTTTGTTTTGCATAAGTACTATAAAAACGTATTTAAAAAAATAAGCATAGACAAAACATCAATTTCATATTTTTTATTAATTATTTGTTAACAGTAATAACAAGATTGTAGCTATAATAATAACATAATTATGTATGACTTAAAATCCTTAATTTGTCGAGAAAAAGAATCATGGCGAGATATATTCATTTGTATGGAAAAAATAAAATCGTTTAGAGGGTTTAAAATGCTTTGCAATGTGGAGAATACATTACCAGAAGTAGATTGATATACTTACCATATTTTTAAACCCCCGCATAATTGAATGAAAATAATTATTTATAATGAAAATAATAATTTTTCGTTTCATATCGTCGCCATCATATCGTGACATTAAAAGTACCGTGAAAAAAAACAATAATTATCATTAATTGTTTTTTTTTCACGGTACTTTTGATGTGTGACCTTGGCGGGACGTACAGCAAGAAGGATGGTGCGTAAGGCGTTTAACGGATCTATCAAATTGGCAGACAACTGATGTGAATCGTTATTATATAATGGCGAGTTAAAAAAAGCACATTGATTAATAATTATTTGTGACATATTATTTCCCATAAAACGGCTGTCAGTGTGTGAAATGCCTGAAGATACTCTTTAGGTTCCCAAGAGTATAAGAATTAGAATTTCAACTTCTCTAAACATCTTTATTTTTTTTTTACAAATCCTGCCGAGATTCTTTACGTAGACTAAACAAACCAATTGCAATTCCCCTGTTTTCTATAATTAGGTATTTAGTAGTAGGTAAACAGATCAGACATTGGGGCGAATGACCCCAAAATGGCATCCAGTAGTTAAGATTAAATCTTTAGTTGACACAAACAAAATTTATAGCAGTCAAAGGAGGTTGTACATTTTTGGGTAGAAAAATAATAATTTTAGAACATGAATTTTCTGCCATGAAGACAAAAATTTATTATCATATTATTCTTGAAACGCTTGCCATCATAGGTCACTTGGCAATAGCTTTCCGTCAGTGAAACATTTTTGTAATCATCCAGACATTTCCTCTTAAAAACAAAATTAAACAAATTTTGACCTCTTTGCTCTATTACTATAGATGTAGGAACGTTAAACTTACTTCGTGTGTAGGAACAGATAACTCATTAAATTATAATGCTGATTAAACACTTGATCTATTAAAGCTCAAATTGGTATAAATACGAACTACTCGAACAATGCCTTAGGATTTTTCGCCTCTATGGTCGCCAGCCTCATGTCTATGAATCCATCGGCCACTCGAGCCTTTGTCTTTGTATGGGAGAAGTTCGCGTATATCCGGCCTCTGGTGAATGGGAATCCTTTGGGAATTACCGATGGGTTGATCGTCATGTTCACTAGATTGTATGGACCCTAAAAACGATTAAACAAAAAATTAAGACTTGCCCACAAACCTGTGAACGCCGGTGATTTGCTGCCATTCATTAAACAGGTTTTTAAGGAGGTTAAAATGAGCTCTTTCACCCCTGAAAGAAGAAATGTGAATTAAAAGTCAGTGCTTCTGTAGAGTATTTCTACCTCGTTGGTGTCACGACAGAGGAATATTGGATATACAGAGTACGGGCAGCAGCGTCCTTCTGAGTACCATAACACCTACTGCGATCACCAACATGAATCGGCTAAGCATGACGATCGTGGCTGAACCCCCCCTGAACTATGCCCAGCAGTGGGCATCTAAAGGTTGACATCGAGTTCAGATTTCGGTTTTATCAGATTTTCACCTCGGGAGAATACAATATAATATTTTCAATGTTGTCCCTTTCTCCTTTCTTGTGTAATAATATGATTGTACCCTTGGTCCATTGGGATGGTACAGATTCTGTTTTTAGGACAGTGTTGAATAGGTTTGTAAGTTTTCTGAGGTTTTGAGGTTCGATTATTGACATTTTTATCATCTCATTTGTTATCTGATCTGGCCCAGGAGCCTTTTCGTTTTTCTGGCTTTGTACAGCTTTTTCTACTTCTGATTGTAGAAAATCTGGTATGTCTTCAGCTTCTTCGTCTTCCAGATTTATAGTTAAATCCTGGGTGCTAGGTTCTGCTGAATAGAGGGTTTTATAAAAGTCGATGTGGCGGTTAAGTGTGTTTGCTCTTCTCTTAGTTCTATCCTTTTTAATACTATTACTTATTTTTTTACTTCTGCGATGGCTCTAAGATTTTGTTTGTCTTTTTTAATGTTTAAAAGCTTCCTTTTTTCTTCTATTAGGCTTTTAGTTTCGTTTTCCGTATAACTTGTCTTAGGTTTCAACAATTTGTTGTGTAGTTGTCCGTATATTTCGTTTATTTCTTTATCATAGTTTTCTTCTATTTTGTTTTATACCACAGTTTGACGTTTGTTATTGTTCGTTGCTACCTTAAATTTATTTCTACTTTTTCTCGGTTCAATTCTGTTTATAATTGCTCTGACCATTCGGTGGTTGGTGTTAAAATTCAGCTGATTAACAATGCTTACATCTTGAAAACCTTTTCTGTTGTTAGTTGCTATAAAATCTATTTCATTTCGGTATGATCCATCTGGAGATAGCCATGTCCATTTATGCTTGGTATTTTTTTTGTAGAAACTATTCATAAATGCAAGATTGTTTTCCAAAGCCATATTAATCATCCTTTTGCCATTTTTGCTTCTTCTGCCAAAACCGAAATTGCCTATCACATTTTGTTCACCAGTACGTTGGGAGCCTATTCTACCATTGAAATCTCCTATTACCATTATGTTTTTGTGTGCTGTTTGTAAAGTTGATGACAGTTGTTCATAGAAGAGGTCTTTAGCCGATTCATCGTGCTGTTCCGTGGGAGCATAAACTTGGATAATCGACCATTTATTTTTGTGCGCTGGCAGATGTATATTAAGTACGGCTATTCTCTCTGATATGCCCTTGAATTCCTCTATATTTTTTTCTAGATGTTTTTTAACCATAAAGCCAACTCCATGGCTTCCTTTTGTTTCACCTTTATAATATAAAATATAATGCTTGCGGTCTTCGATACTTTCTCCTAATCTTCTTACTTCACTTAGGCCTAATATATCCCATTTTATATCTGAGAGTGCTAGCTCTAATTCCGCAAGTCTCTCTGGCGTTCTCAATGTAAGGCAGTTTAAAGTAGCAATATAGAGTTTGTTTGTTTTCTGTTTTGTTTTCATCATTTGGGTGTTCGTGTTGTTGTTACTGTTCATAATGTTCTTATTACTGTTATTTTCTGTTGTTTGAGCTGGAAGGGAATATAATATATATATAGGTACCTAATTATTTTATGATCTTTGGCACAAAATAATAATTCTGTAGTTTTCTTCGAACCTCGAACTAAAAGTTCATCGTTTTTAAAGTAAGGTTTTTTTTAATGGAACATGCTCGTCACACTATTATCGAACCACTGCCACTCCTAAAAGCTAGAATCAACAGTGGCGACTAGAAAACCGTTGAGGCAATGCTGCTCGACGAGTCCCGGAGAAACATTAGAATTGTCTTGGATCCCGCAACGAAATTAATCAGAAAAGAACAGCGGAGGAGTAAGAAAAACAAATTTTCCACTACCCTTTTGACTTTTGACGTCGGTCATTGATAATATTGCCCAAAGAGCACATATTTACCGGTTTGTGAGGACAGGGTTTGTTTAACCCGCCTGCCCTCATGGCGGCACCAAAGAACATGTCCTTTTCGGTCAGGTAGCACCAGTTGAAGTGCATCTCGATAAAGCTGCGTTTGTACTGGTTCGTCAGCAGCTCGAAGAAGTAAATATCTACCTGTGGGTGGACGTTCAATTAATAAACAAAACAGTAAAACAGCCTATAATTGTCCCACTGCAGGGCAAAGGCCTCTTCTCATACAGAGAAGGTGATCAATGCTCATGCATTGATCACCACGCTTGATCAAGGCGAATTGGCGATTTCAGACTTATATTAATTACTAAGTATACACGCGGCTCCGCTCACGAAACATGTCATTTTTTTTTATGTTTCCCGTGGGGTCTCTGGGCCCGAATAGCACCCACCGATTTCCTCCCGAGAGTGTCGTAGAATGCGACTAAGGGTAAATCCGAAAGTCGGGCAGTAGCGGCTTCCGTGTACTTTACAATCTCACTGCGATCCCCAAAACGCTTGCCAAGCGTGGAGATTGTGATATCCCCAGCCCCCTATGGGGCCTGATGATGACTATGTCACAATCCTCAAAGACTAAAAAAATAAGAATGTAAGTTTTCAATGTTAGAACTAAGACCCCATCGTTTTAGGCTGGCGCAAAACCTACATCATTATTTTACCTTGGCTGAGAATAGAAGAATAGATGAAGGAATATTATGCGGCTGGCGGCCTCCCACACCTCACTCCAGCACTGAATACGGTCGACGACGTGCGCGCATAGTTGTTGTATTGAAGCTTAATCCCAAAATTGTATTGTCCTTTAGAACCTGATTATAAGTGTTACAGTCACTCTTTACTTTCATTTACAACTTTTACTCAGGTCATCACTTATTAGGTCCTTTTTCAGATATCAGACACAAATGGTACCTTACCCACTAAGACTTACGCTCAAGGGCACGTATTCGATTTAGCACAACTCAAAATCTAAACGATTACTAGAACGGCGTAGCAGCATTGACACACATTAGTACAATACAATGGTCTGATTGTGTGCATCAGAAAAAATGTGAGCCGTCACGGGACGCCTGGCAGATGTGAAACATCGACATTATTTTGTAAAAGTAATATGCAGAAAAGAACAGATTGTGATAGGAACTAAATAAGTCATAATGATAAAATAAAATATTACGATTTTTTTCCCAGATAACGATGACTATTTATTGAATAAACATTTATTTTCATTAAATACAAAAATTAACGAATTTATTTCAAATCGTGACTACTTAATTCGTTTAATCAGTGACTTCGGTAATCGCACAGTCGATTGCGCATGACGACGCGTCGCCACACCGTACACACTACTGCATATAGACTGTATATATACCATCATATAGCGTGGCGACGCGTCGCCACGGCTTGCGTCGCCACGGCTGAAATCGGTTTTAGGTGCGGCTATAGATGTTTCACATCAAAAAAAATACGCACGAAATAAGCACGAATCATTGAAATTGATCGGCAAACGACTACGCGCGATGTTTTACAGTGCTTTTAAAATTGTCGATGTTTTCGTCACGAATCAAATACACGCTCTTATGTATGGTGTCTGGTTTTAATAGTAAGCTTTATTGGAAATTGTTCAAAATAAACTTATCGTAGGCGACTGCGACTTTAGTCAGATGCTATAAAGTTCTGATCTTTACGGCGTCTGGCTGAAATTACTCATGATATGAGATCTTTCAAGATCTGAGAGAAACCGTGTGATGCCGGCCGCGAATAGCACCACCCCATTACTACCCGTGGGCACAGAATACTTAATAGTACTACGTACAGAAGGGACACTCCCTTCCCCGCGCTACATCAGATACCGCACCCTCACCCCGCGCTAGGAGGGGCTAACCGTCGACTCTTTAGCCAGGGCGCTCAAAATCGTAAGAACTGCAGCGCTGTAGGTACTGCTGACACAAACACACAATTTCGCGATTTATTTTGTTTTAAGTTTTATTAGTTTTAATCTCGATGATTAATTTATTTTCCAAGTTTTCGTCGTTTTATAATAATACAATTAAAACTTCCGTAATAATAACATACCAACATTACCAGCTATTAATATTGCTCTCTCTCTTTATTGTCTTAGTTATGTACTTATGTCCCTTTCTTTCACGTTCTATTCATTCTTGGAATTGAAAAGTACCCTACGCACTAACCTTGTCGCGTCGCCCCATTGTAATTATTATTATTGTAATATTTTAATTAATTCTTAATTTTTATTTTTAATACTTTTGAACTTAACATGTATGGACATGGACTGGTTCCGAAATAAATGAAAAAAAAAAAAAAATTGCGTTGCCGCGTAATGGTACGGGGCGATCGTGAATTCCATATTTTGTAATTAGGTAGGTAGGTACCTTAATTTACCATTATTGATGAATAAATAAACCTCTTTACATTATAAATATTATAATATTACTTTTAACTCATTACAATTCCGAGTATTCAAAATCAAATATCATTTATTTTATTTCTTTATGAAATAAATAATTGAACGCTCGGACAAGATCACTTCATAATAATGCTCGAAACGTTCGGGTAGTTCCGTCGTCGTTCGGTTCACCCGACGCAAAGCGCTGTCGCGCCATTTTGTACGCCACGACATCCAACCATGGACTTAATAATATTTATTAAGTCCATGCATCCAACTGATTCAACCCTACTAAAATTCACGCACACATTTGCACGTGTACAGACGTCATTTGGTTTTGTAGTAGTAATAGGTAATTATTTTCCAAGTTTTGTATGAAGTGTCCGAGGTGTGCCGTGGGTGTCGTGCAAAGTGACAGAGGAATATTGACCAGAGATTAGGCAGCAGCGTCCTTCTGAGTACCATCACACCTACTGCGATCGCCAATTTGCATCGGCCAAGCATGGTGATTACGGCTGAACCCCCCCCCCCCCCTTGGGGGAGACCCATGCCCAGCAGTGGGAGTCTAAAGGTTAACATGATGATGTTGATGATAATGAGATCTTCATTCTTTGCACTTACATAAATAGTAGCATCGAAGGGAACAACAGGCTCGAAATGAAGTCCAACGTAGTAGATAGGGTTGGCGCGGCCATACCTCACTGATGTAAGGTTTGCGTATGCCAGGAACTTAGGATTGTAGTACGTCACTCTGGGGTGCTCCACGCTTAAGTATGTTACCTGACACAAAAAAAACATAAACGCAAAAATAAAAACACAATGGTGAATGAAAAATATATACTATGTTACTCCATGACTTTTTATGTTCAATACTTCGGAATATCACACGACAAAAAAGTCTTTATCTTTAAAGTTTTGAAAAGCCACATGTGGAGGGCCACATGTGGCTTTAGAAACTACATTTCTGGCTTGTTACGTGCAAGGTGGGTATGACGATACGACAAAAAATTAAAATACTGGTAATACTAGTTCATTGGAATATTTTGAAACTATCAAATAAACCCTATCACCAAAATTTATAAAAAAAAAACAAACATACTAAAGAACATTATAATGTAACCAAAATGGAACACCATTTGAAATATTGGTTTACTAACTTGTGAGAAGAGCGGCAACTTGTGGCGCCATAATCCATACTAATATTATAAATGCGAAAGTGACTCTGTCTGTTACGCTTTCACGATGAAACGGCTGAACCGATTTTGATGAAATTTGGAATGAATATAGCTTGAACCCCAGGGAAGGACATAGGGTACTTTATGTTTGCGACTTCGGCTGCATGCGCTATAACCGACATTCACGCGGACGAAGTCGCGGGCAAAAGCTAGTGCTTAATAAAAACAATTACACCAAATTACCAAATCCTGCCATGATTATTTTTTGTGCTATTGTCAACGCCACCCTGTATAAATGTTTTATGACGATTCAGTAGCTAGATTCATCATCATCATCTGCCTAGCCTAACTAAACAAATAAATTAAAAATGCCTTTATTTACCACCACAAATGTAAAATACAAATTTATACAACGTGCCGACAATTTAAGGGTGGATTGGAGCCTAAACTAGGGAAACCCTGTATTTCAGGACTCCAGGTCACTCGCCTACGGAAAGATATGAAATCTTTGTAAGGGGTGGACGGGGATCATGTTTGTAGGTGTGTGTGTGTGTGTGTGTGTGTGAGTGTTTTTGTGGGGGTGTGTGTATGTGCACGTGTGTGTGTGTATTTGCGTGTTTAAGCGTTGGTGTGATGAAGTGCTTACTTAACAATGCTGGGGTCGGCTACCAGTCCAACCAGATGCCAGATGCCATGACCAGTGTTGTACGACTGCCTGTCTGATCTCCTGAGCCTTAACAACTCAGTTATTACTTTATTAGGTAGCAGGATACTCTTTGATAAATAGTTGAAATCATCATCATCATCATTTCAGTCGAAAGACGTCCACTGCTGCACATAGGCCTCCCCCAAGTCTCGCCACATTGACCGGTCCCGTGCGATTCGCATCCGGCGGAACCCCACAACCTTTACCTGGTCATCAGTCCACCTAGTGGGAGGCCTTCCAACGCAACGTCTTCCGGTTCGCGGTCACCACTCCAGAACTTTTCGGCCCCATCGGCCAACCGTAGTAGTTGAAATATTGAATATTGTTACGTGTCAATAAACTTACCTTTTCAGAAACGCAGCTGAAGTAAAACAAAGATAACATAAAACAATGAAGGAGACCAATCTGTTCAGCCAAAGACGCAGTCGCCATAGTGTAATGAACCGCACACTTCAATAGAATTTATCAAAATATTTAACGCAAACATTATTCAGTTTTTATATAACAATCTAGTATTGTTTGTTTATTGAAAATATATTTTATGGTTGGTAAGCACTCTAATTCATCTGTAATTGCGAACTAAATTGCGGTCAATGTTTAGGTGTACGGTTAAAGAACTATGAGGGGGGGAGGAGATGCGCAAGAGTCGAGAAAAGTAAAGGGTAAAGTGAGAAAGAAAAAAAGGTATTGATATTGCCATTTATTATCAAAGTACACACTCGCACATGTCCATGCACACTTACACACAAATGATACACATCCATGTTTGCCATCGACACGCTAAGAAGAAGAAAGTGATACACAAACACATACTCACATACACACACAAACTCCTTTCTTGCTAGTTCTTTTCCATAGAGTCGTACCTACGTTTTGGGAACGAGCAACTGGCTTCAACTTTTTTGATTCCTTAACAACTCAGGAGTGCCTGTTAATGGTTTAATTGAAATAAATGCTTTGACTTGCTTTGACTTTGACTTGACTCACGCTTTTTTCCATAATAGAAATTAAACTTCATCATTCCGTATGGTGTCGGACGTAAAGAATAGCACCATCCCATATCTTCCAGTGGGTGTCGTAAGAGGCGACTAAGGGACTAACCAGAGAATGGGCAGCAGCGTTCTCTGTGCCTTTGTAACAACCATACTGCGATCGCCAACCCGCCTGCCAAGCGTGGCGATTATGCCAAAACCGCCCCCTTTGGGGGAGGCCTATGTCCTATGCATTTGTATACAGGACGTCCCACGGATATGCCACATGGAGGGAAAGTACCTTGAATATTGTAGATGGAACATTTTACTCAAAGAAGACTTTATTTGAATTTAAAATAACAATTTAAACTGCATTCATAGATATTTAAATAATTACATGGTTGAACCAGGAATTGAACCCGTTACACAAGAAAAATAATCACCTGTAGTTTTATCATACCGATCGAAAGGCTTTATCATAAGGATTATTTTTTGCTAAATAACAGAATGTCAGAAATAAAAGGAAGATCAAATACCAAGTTTCATCAAAATCGGTTCAGCCGTTTCATTGTGAAAACGTAACACATAGAGTTACTTTCGCATAATATTAGTTCTAGAACTTGTTGTGACCGTTATGTAAATTGTAACTGTTATTCATGTATTTTCTAATCTTGTGAGGAGGAATAAACAAATTATTATTATTATTAGTATGGATGGAAGTATGTATTATGTAGCGAATTGAAAACATGCAAGATTTTCTGAATCATTATTATCATTTGTCACGTTGGTCTTCTGGTCACAAGCGCGACTGCTGACTTAGGATCCTGGGTTTTTTTTTCTTTTTCCATTAGGGATATTTATCAGTAGCAGCCTGAAGATAGGAAGCTACTGGTGTGACCGATTCAAACCCGCACCACGCTGCGCAGCAGTCAATCGCTTAACCATTGCGCCAACCGTGTCATCAAGGCTTAATCCAGAACTGGGTACCTATAAACCTAAAATACCTAAAAAAACCCATAGATGTTTCGAGAACCACATACAGGAAATAGCATAATTAAAGTTATTTGTGAAAATTGCCACCGGAAATTGTTTATGGTATCATAGAAACTGATTATTTTGATCGTTATCATTTAAAATCATGATAATCGTTTTTAGCAAGGGCTTATTATAGCTATGCCTTTTAGTTAATTTTGTGCCTGAAAGAGTAGCAATCATCCATCCATCTCATCTATCCTGTCGTTGTCCGTGTTAATTATAGTAGGTAGTAGGATTATCCAGACTCACTTCAAACAATCGTCTGCCAGCTACCTCTGTCTAAACAACGCTTTACTTTCCTTTACTTGAAAGACTAAGGGCGGGTTACTTCAACTTTACATTACTGACCAGTAATAGTCCAACATGGCGCTATATAAAGTCATATAAAAAAAATGGGTTGTTTCACAAAATCGTACGTCAAAAACGTCAGTCAAATTACTTTTGGTTTCGGAGCGTGAGAAACCTTACTTTATACTTAAATAAGTAGGTACTCAGGATTTTTACTGAGGATAAAAATGAGAACACGTAGTGCCGATTTGGAGGCGACTTTTATTCTAATTCAAAATGCATACAGGGCTCGTCCGGTGGACATAGACCGCTGACAGAGTCTAGACATAATAGATATATGTGCATACTTAATCTAGAGCGAGAGAGTAATAAAACTAAAAATTACAAATCCTAAAGTGACGTAGGTATCCTAAAATTTCACTGAAGTTATAGTTCTTGTTTTCATTCAATACACTTTCTATCACTTCACTATGCTTTAACGAAAACGCCAAATATTTAACTTCGTCCAAACTGATTCCTTTCATATTAACTACACTCGATTCGGAGACAGTGGCATTCAAGTTTAGCTGTAATAACATGACAATTGGAATCCTTTCCACAACTTCCAATTCCACAAAAATATGACGGCTAAGGTGAATACCATAGATTTGGAGGACGAAGGGCTCATCAATTGTCACCAGATAAGTGCCGAACACAAATTGCCTAGTGATCTCTTCACCGCATTGCTTCGTCAGTGTTGTTCTCAATCTTGTATCTATAGAGAAGCCAGCTAGCTGCGTTTACTTGCTAGACCCTGACCTTCTCAATTTCTATTTCACGTTGTTTACAGGGACTATGGTCATATTCGAATTTCATCAACTATTCTACATAGGTAAGTTCATAGCATAAGGCTTGATTATCCGCAGTACCTACATACAAATTGATCTCCAGCAGAGACCGGTCGACATGGTTTTATTAGTGGTAAGTATTTCATTCCTTTCGCCATAAGGTTATTTGGGAATAATGGCTAGGGTTTTATTTTCTGATTCATAAAAGATTGGTAAGGAATATTTCCTAAAATTATTATACGATGAGTTATCCGTAAGTGGAATTTCCATTATAAATGTAATCTGATTATTTTTAATAAATGATTTTACACAAATGGTCTCCTCTATTTTTAATAGATTTGTTTCTATTGGAGGATACATTAAGTTTCCTGAGTTAGAAATTTGTTTCAAATGATACAATAACTCCGAACAATTCACAATAGATTGATGTAGGTAGTATCGATAAATTACTTAACGCTAATGCTGTTTCAAGTTCACTTAGCCTAACAAAGATAGTACGGAAACTACTCGTGAATACAGAAAATAATCCCGTAAGATAAGTTAAGAAAATCCAGTTGTTTTGTTTAGCAGATAAATCTTTTAGAAGCAGTTCAATCTTTGTCATGCGATTATGAAAGTATGCAGTATTCTGATTTATTGTTACAATTACATTAATGAAACTCTGAAACATCTTGGAGACAATTGTTAATTTTTTTGAAGTAATTGTTGGATTATGATTTAATTTGGAAATAAGTTCTTCGTATCTAACGGCGTCATCGTGATCTAGGTTACATATACAAGGAACACAGGTACAGTTTTTAATAACACTTTACGATTGTCCAGATTTATATTTGTTATAGTTTCCACAACTGTTGTATCACTCGTTTCAGTAACTGTAGACGAAGTCGGTTAAGACGGCCCACTGACCGGTTGTTCGCCTTCGGTTGTTTCTTTTATGTTGTAGTGTAATAAGCGATGATGATTCTTGCCACAACTTTCACACGCGGTAGAAGTACAAGTGTCATTCCTGTGTCGTGCCACAGATATTACGGCGATTCACATACGTCCATCTATATTTCTCGACCTGAGACGCATTAGGTCTGATATGGAATTTCACAAGTTTAGAGGAGAGCCAAAAGAAAAATATTGACAAAATCGTGACTTTTGATTATTATCGAATAGGCTAACAAAAATTGTATAATGTTTTAGATAAGTTGTGTACCTTTGTATCAGTACAGTAATAAAACCAGTCACAGTGAAATAATTATATTTTCTGAATCAAAAACTACTTTTTTGGTGACATCCAACCTTATGCTTGTACAGAGTTATTAAACGATGAATCCTTTTAATTCTATTTACTGATCCAACTTTATGCCTGCAATTTTTTGGTAAATTTTATGAGTATTGTAAGCTTTTTCAAAACATGTAACATTATGTTTAACCAAAAATATTTTAGTTATGTCGGATCTTGTTATGTATCTATTTATGAGGTATTTAAAATTAATTATTATTAAGTGCATAAGGTCGGAGTTCATAAAATGAAATTTTAAAAAATAATAAAAACTTTAACGTTATGACTTTCAAACTCTTTATTTAAACTAAAAAAGAATGGAAACATTATTAAAATTAATTATTATTAAATATAATCAATTTCATTAAAATCTGCCAGACTCTCGGAATGTTTTAAATGTTTATGGAATTCCTGTGGAATCCATTGTAAAAGACTCATTAAATCATTGTATTTTGCCGTTGATATGGTCTTTTCAGTTTGACTTACACTAGGTAAATGGTCAGGGAACCGAATTCACTTAAAAGCATTTCGGTTGAAAAATATTTCGGTAAAATCTTCTACTTATAATGTATTTTTATAAAATAATTTTCCGGGCGGGTCTTGTTTTATGTGAAGTCAAACACATTCTAATATTTTAAAATCTTTACTATCTTTATTCTTCTTTCTGGAAACAAAAGGACCATTTTTCTTATACAACGGAGTAACGTCTTCTTTTCGGTTCTCTGGCTCACACTGCAGAAGAGAAAGCAAACCTATTCGCTTCTCTATTTGTGGAATCTTCGCATCCTGATGCAGTAGACGCGAATCCCTCAACTTTACCTGGCAGCACGACATCAATGTCTGGTACTCGCATTCGCTAAAAGGAGATTCGTGAAAAGTTACGTAATCTTGATGTAAACAAGACCAATGAACCAGATTGTATTCCAGCTATAGTTCTGAGGACCTGTGCACCTAAATTGTCTCCTGTACTGACACGCCTCTTTCAGCTCTCTCTCGAGACTGGATTAGTTCCAAAGTCGTGGAAGCTCGCCAACGTTCACCCTGTTCCCAAAAAAGTCATGCCGATCCTACCAACTGTAATGGAACGTGTCCACAATAACAGGCTCCTGGCCTATCCGATCGTCAATACGGCTTTCGCCATAATCGGTCCACTGGGGATCTTCTCCCGTATGCCTCTCACATCTGGAGTGAGGCCATCGAGCAATATGAGGAAGCACTTGCCGTCTCCCTGGGCATTTCGAAGGCCTTTGATAGGGTATGGCATGATGACCTAATTAGTAAGCTTCCTGAGTGATTTCGAGGGTCAATTCGAGTAGTCATCGATGGCTGATCGTACGATCGAATAGGGCTCAGTACCCACTGCAACCATTTTTTTGCTACATATCAACGATCTGCTGAAACCCGGTACCTTTGGGTACGCAGATGACAGCACGATTGTAGAGGGTGACACATCCAGCGCACATGCCAGTGCGGCTGAAGTCCGGTCTTTCAGAGAGTCCATGGTCGAGCGCTTGAACTTATGCTTCAATGCAGTCTCCGATCGAGGCGATGCCGTTCTGGTCAGGTTCAATGCAGCTAAGACCCAGGCGTGTCTTTTCTCTGTCTAGAAGAGGCCATTCCATCTAGCCCCTTCTTTCCGACATGTACGGTCACCAAAGGAGATAAGTATCCATGTCGCCGGAAACAGTTGATGTTTACTTAGAAACCGATAAGTTTTTATAAATAAAATAAAATACAATTTATAGAGAATAAACAGTTCAATGATTTAATAAAATTTCATTTGAAAGCCCCCATTGGTTTCTAAGAAATCTTCAACTATTTCCGACGACATGGATACTTATCTCTTTTGCGTACTGTACATCCGGTCCGATCACTGACCATCTTGAGCTTCTTGGCTTACTCTGACGTCGAATCTTAACTTTGAGTCATTCATTTAATCCAAGGCCCAACTAGCTGCCAAAAAGCTGGGAGACTACGCAAAGTTGCGAAAGTACTTCACGTCGGAACAACTGCTCAACTAATACCAAGCACAAGTTCGATCGTACATGGAGTACTGTTCGCACCTTTGGGATGGATCAGCTAAATACCAACTGAAGGTGTTGGCGACTCCCTGGCCTAGCCTACCGGTCTTTTATCTATCTATCTATCTATCTTTCCGAAATGGGTACATTTCGGAGAGTGTGCTTTGGAATTGCACAATTTAATTCCATCATGCCCATTCCATCATCGGACGAGCAGAAGAGATACGGCCAAGCGTCACCGCTATAATAATATGGTTGAGGTTCCTCGAACCAAGAGCTTTGATTCCACATTTATTGTGCGAACTGCCAGACTGTAGAATTCACTGCCCGCCTCTCTGTTTCCTGACAAGTATAATCTAGGTATCTTCAAGGCACGAGTGAACCGGTTCATCCTAGGCAAGCGTGTTCCACATTAGGCCGCATCGTCACTTAAGATCAGGTGAATTGCGGTGAAATGCAAGCCTATTTGAATATAAAAAGAAAAAAAAAGTACTTAAAAAGTCCTTCAATAATCACCACTAGTTCACCCACAAGCAATTAAATAAATCTTAAGTAATTAAAAATCTAAAAAATCACTAATAATTCGGCTCAAATAACGACTCGCGTGCTGATAGGTCAAGCCACCGTGGTGCCGTAAACGGCCGAGTGACCGGCGATAATGTCCGATGTCATTCTATCCCATCGGTTTGCGGTCACAAAGTTAATGGAATAGTGTTTCTTCTTCGCATAAGCATTTCTGTACAACGATAAAGCAGCACTTTTTAAAGGCATAAGGGCTATTATGTTTGTAAACCTTAACCAAAGAAATATAGTTTTCGAGGCATAACATTATATCTCAAGGTACGACATCTGATTATTTAATTTCAAGAGGCATAAAGTTCTATCTGACAATACGTATTATATTTACCAACAATCCTTGTAGGATAAAGTCGAATGACAAAATAGTCCCTTCCTTACGCGTAAAATAATTTAAAAGCATAAAAGCTGAAGTCAATGTTCGACCTTCTAATTAAACCAAAATTTCAAGCATACATACTGTAGTTGCTATCAAGCCTTATTCCACGATATAAATTAAAAAAATCGACAGATTCGACCTTATGCATTTGTATAATATCACAACAAAAAGAGATAGAATTATGATTCTTATATGCTTAGAAAGAGCGCGAGATACTGGTTTCAGCTAACTATTAAAGTCATTTTGCTCTGATCTCGAAATTCGACCTTATGCGTCTCAGGTCGAGATTTACGTAGTGCTTTTTTTAAATTTCGTACACTCTGGTAATGTATGTTTTGATTGATGACAAAACCCACATTTATCACTGTTGTTTTTATGTTCAGTTTCTTCGGTGTTCACTAATACTGTTTGAGATTTTCGACAGCTTATATTTAGTTTGAGATTTAGATTTGTTGTGACCACTGTTATGTTGTTGTGAAGTAAACAGATTTACACTACACTGTGTTATTTTCAGTGCTTCTAAACTCAAAAAGTCAGATAATACGACGAGACTTGGCTTCGTATTTTGTTCTAGTAATGGGTAACTATAATCAGTCCATTTAAAAATCAATACTGTAGGTAATTTTGATAACATAGTTGGCATGAGGGCCATGCCCTTCAGGTAATCTTCACAGCCCATAGCTGTCACCGCTGCGACACAGTTCTTCACTTTAACTGAGAAGGGAACAATTTATCTTTGATAATCCTGTGATATTGGTCGTAGCTTGTTAATGTCTTGTAATATTCTTGTTATTGTTACATCGGAATTTCCGAATTGCAGCTGCAGTGTAGTCATTACAACGGCAGAAGTAGCGCCGATCAGTAGTGCCATAACAGCTTCTTTAGCAGAATTTTTTGAATCCGCCATAGGTTCTCCCTATCACTGAAGTTGCAGTCTGCGGACGATTCTTCATATGCCTGTTTGTAGAGTAGCCACTCCAACGGGTCACCATTGAATACTGGTAATTCTTTAGGCATACACTGACGGTTATACATATTTGCGTTGGTTTCATTGGTTCCGTTAGTGGCGGCAGCGGCTAGGTTCTTGAGTGCACTCGCCAGCATGTGCATGGTGTCATCAGTACCGCCGAACGCGGGCGCGGCGGTCATGCGTTCTGGCCGGAGTACGGGTTCAGTAGCAGAAGGTATTGGGCCGGCGGCCTTCATCAGTTCCTGCTAACTCTTCCACATTACGGTGATGAAACTCACTGGGTTTCTTTTCAGATCTTGAGCTCTCGAGCTCCGCTAGGTCCACAGCGAGCTTTTTATCAATTAGTTCCAATTGTATTTGCGCTTTTTCTTTCGCGGCATCTAGTAGCAACTGCGCTCTCCTTGCCTTCGCAGAAAATGTGCTCGATTTCTTTGTAATTTTCGAGGTCTGACTGGCAGGTGGAGACTATTTTACGTCTTGTTTCGTAACTTGAGTAGCTTCGCTTTTGCTCGCCATATTTTGCTGTTCGCGTTCGCGCCGTACTGTGCTCCGCGTGCCCACCATTTTGTTTAGCGTGCGGAACATGCGTTCTCGAACGAATTCTTCGTGTTTTTCTTTTCGAGTGCTAATTCTCTTGATCCGGTTAGAAGGACCAGTAGATGTAGACGACGGGAACTGTATAGGTAATAAAACTAGCGAAATAACAGAAAGAATTTGCGAGCGTGCGGAAGCAGTGTGCGCACATGCATTCGGTGCTGTTGCTAAGCCGAACTGTTCGCCTGTTCCGCGTTCGTCTTTCCACGTGACTCGGGACCCCTCCCCGCGCGCTCACTCGTCGCACCCTGCTGCCGCCACGCTCTTTGGTATCATTTATTTATTTAAAAATAATGTTTTATAAAATTCATGCGTATCGTTAACAATAAAATGAAAAATAAAATAAAATGAACTATTAATACCCAATAAATATAATATAAAAAATACCCAATAAAATGAAAAATAAAATTCGTACAACTTCTACTATAAAAATGTAAATTTAGAAAAAAAATTGTTTTACCTTAAGAGTCACTTTATTTTACAATTGTTAATTGAATTTACAGTTAATACGGTTTGTTTTATTCAATTCAATCAATCTAGATTTGAACTTTAAAGTTAATGCTAAAAATATGAACTCTCTAACATTGACACTACTCTATGTTTTATGTTCTAAGAATTGAATAGAGATAAGGCCACATCATTTCATACAGAGTTATCAGCTAAAGACTAAACAATAATCTGTCTGTTATAATGAGTAAGTTTTGATCTCGAAAATAACAATTAAAACTTATGAAAAATATGGGAGGATTAGGGAACCATAGGATTGGCGAAAAGATTTACTGACCAACCGCCCGTGACTATCATACTCGATGATTTCTGCACTCACGCGATTTAAAAGAATATGTATTCGGTTCGAAGGATTTTCTCTGCTTTCGTAGATTTTACGCTTAATGTTTTCTAGTCGAATTTGGACGTCCGGAAAAACGCGAAACTACAGATTTCTACGAGAAAATTCTACCGACTGCGTCACTTTTGGTTTCGTGAGAAACCTTACTTTATATTAAACTTAAATGAGTAGGATTTTAACTGAGGATAAAAATGAGAACACGTAGTGCCGATTTGGAGGCGACTTTTATTCTAATTCAAAATGCATACAGGGCTCATCCGATGGACATAGACCGCTGAGCTTGCGAACGACAGAATCTAGACATAATAGATATAGGTACATACTTAATCTAGAGCGGACGGGTGAGGTGTGTCTATAACTACGTACCTAATTTTGTGTTGCCAAACAGCTACTTCAAACAACAAAATATTATGGAATCTCTTTTTGAATAACTTTAACTGACGGATTTTTATGTCATGAAACAACCCGTTACATTTAACGTAGGTACGTTAAACATCTCACGTCATAGTAACTTGTAACCGTCCGTATGTAACGTTAACCGACTGTTAGAAACAACCCACCCTTAGTAGACTCCATTATACTTAAGGATTGCAAAAACTTAACACCAAGATGACACGAAACTCCAAACTTCTCCTTTTGTTCTGCAAAAAAATGTTGAATTCAGCATTGTTAAAAACAAAAACGTATAAAAAGTAACTTAATAGTCATATAAATAAGGTTTATTGCATTCTTTATTAATTTACAGCGCAAAGGTGACTGTTTATTGTTGTCGTTGAATGCGAAAAACATCTTTTGAGAGAGCTAGAGTTGATGGAAGAGAAGATTATTTTTGAGCGTGGTCTGTCACTCACTTAAGAGCAGGACTCACGCTAACAATTATCGACCAATACATCTTAATTATCGACAGAACCTTTTTCCCAATTAGGTTGAAATATTCCAGTCAAACTACAGGGATCTGAATATCAATATTTCACTTGGCACTGCCATCAGACATCAATACCCAATTACTGGGCAATAACCGAGAAGGGCAAGGTCAGTGCTGAATGGGTTAGGTCCTACCACCATCTTTTACAAAACAATCTTATTTCAAGAGAGTTTTTAGGTAGGTACTCATATTCGTACCATGACCTTCATCGTTAAATATTTTTGTATCAGTCAAAGTCAAAGTCAAAGCATTTATTTCAATTAAACCATTTACAGGCACTTTTGAATTGTCAAGGAGTCGGTCAGTTAGACAGAAAGTTGAAGCTAGTTGCTCGTTCCAAAACGTAGGTAGGTCTCTATGGAGAAGAACGAGCAAGAAACTCCACGGACACTCTTTTAAAATCAGGTTTTTACAAAATACTGCTTACATTATTCTTGTTGCTTCTATATGTGAAAACAATGAAGGTAATCTAGAAATACAAAATATAAAAAATAATCAAGATAAAAACCATGGCAGTTAAGAGTTGACCAATCTCTACTGACAGCGCCCGTTCACGAACATGACGCGTGAATCAGCACCATTCAGCTCAACCATTTTAGAGGGAGCCGAATGACCCAACACACGCGCCACCACCAGCGAGACATTTGAGTGAGCATGACAATTCTCTCAACCGCCATGCTCATTTAAGTCACACACATAATAATTTACTTAAAATATGGCTCCATGGTACTCACATTTACAAAATTGAAATAATGCTGCTAAATTATACAAAACTAAGGTTTCCAATGTTTCTAAAATGTCGAAAAAGTAATTAAAATATATATTTGTGTATAATAATAACGATACTCGTTACTCATGTCAATAAAAAAAAGGGGTAGGAAACAACATTCCTCCAATTAGGAAATTCCCTAAACTGCCTGTGGAGCAGGACCAGCATTTAGCCAAGCATTTTTATCATTGATGTAGTCTTCTAATTTATAATATGCTTGTCTACACAGTGTGCGTTTAATACATGTTTTAAATTGTCTTTCATTTAGTTGAAGAATATCAAGAGGTATTTTATTATAAAATTTTACACAGTACCCCATAAAAGAAGTATGAACTTTTGACAATCTGAATCTTGGCTGATCTAATTTGTTCCTATTTCTAGTATAAACACAATGTCTGTCACTTATTTTATTAAAAAGATGAAGGTTTTTTCGAACATGCATAATGTTTTCATATATGTATTGACAAGGTACCGTCAAGATGTTAATCTGTTTAAACAATTCTCTTAGAGACTCGCGACTGCTGAGATTATAGATGGCTCTGACAGCCCGCTTTTGCAGAATAAAAATAGAATCAATATCTGCAGCCCGCCCCCAAAGCAAGATACCGTAGGACATGATGCTATGAAAATAACTAAAATATACTAGCCTAGCGGTATCCACGTCTGTCAAATGCCGGATTTTTCTGACAGCGTAAGCGGCCGAACTCAACCGCCCTGCAAGAGATGTTAAGTGAGGACCCCATTGCAGCTTTGAGTCAAGCGTAATCCCTAGGAAAACAGTCTTTTCGACGAATTCAAGTATATCCTTATTCAATACAACGTTACATTCACTACTGTTAACATTCGGTAAAGCGAATCTTATGCATTTAGTTTTCTTCTCATTTAATACTAAATTATTTACAGTAAACCAATTATGAACCTTAAGCATAGCGTCATTTACGTCGTCATGGTGCTGTGCCCGTCTATTAACTCTAAATATCAAGGAAGTATCATCAGCAAATAACACCATTTGTGGTTGATTTTTCAACAAATAAGGTAAATCGTTTATATAAACTAAAAAGAGGAACGGACCCAATATTGAGCCCTGCGGTACCCCCATTTTTACTTTTAAGCCCGATGAATTTACACCGTTTACTTGAACTTGTTGCAGTCTATCAGTCAAATATGATTTTACTAAGCTAAGCGCTAGTTTACCCAGTCCGTAATGCTCAAGCTTTAAGAGTAGTGTTTCGTGATTCACGCAATCAAATGCTTTGGAGAGGTCGCAAAAGATACCAATAGCATCTTGAGAATCCTCCCAAGCCTTAAATATATGCTTGATTAAGGTGACACCGGCGTCAGTAGTGCAACGTCCTTTGGTGAAACCATACTGCTGATCATGTAAAATTTTGTGACAGTTAAAATGACTGAGCATTTGATCAAGCATTACTTTTTCAAACACTTTGCTAAAAACCGGCAAAACCGAAACGGGTCTGTAATTATTAGAGTCTTTGCAGTCGCCGGATTTAAAAAGTGGTATAACTTTGCTGAACTTCATTAGATCCGGGAAAACCCCTTGGTCTACACACAAATTAAAAATGAAAGCTAAATAGGGCGCCACTGTCTCAATAATTGATTTACAAACATTAGTAGACATCCCCCATAAATCTTCAGTACCCTTAATCTTGAGTTGTTTAAAAGCTTTAATAACGATTGCAGGGTTTATATGTTTAAATTTAAATTCCGTGGGACATGCTGAAACATTCGAACTTAGTAAGTTTAAAGCAAGTGAGGGCGAAGAATCTAAAGTTTCAGTAGTTTTAATAGGAATATCGGTAAAGAATGTTGCAAATTCCTGAGCAACTTCTTTATTAGTACTTAAGAGACCACGGGAAGTCTCCAGAGTGTAATCAGTATTATGTTTTTTGTTCCTGTTTGTTTCATTATTAATTATTTTCCAAACAGTCTTAATTTTATCATCAGCTGATTTAACTTTATTGCTAATGTATAAGGCTTTAGCTGCTTTACAAGCAATTTTAAAAGTTTTAGAATAAGTCGAAACATACTTATTAAATGTTTCGGTGTTAATATAAGGCTTAAGGCCATACAACTCAAAAAGCCTTTCTCTACTTTTTCTGATACCTTTAGTTGCCCAGTCACTAAATAAAAACTTAGGGCAAATAGTTTTAATTTTTTTCTTAAAAATATTATCAAACTCTGTTTGCACAACTGAAAAAAAATCTTTATACAAAATATTACCATTATTCATATTAAGTTCCTGAACGGGTAACTTACTAATTAAAGTCTTATTAAATTTATCTAAATTACTAGATGTTATTGGTCTTGACTGTATCTGTATTTTTTGCAAGGGTGTGTTGGACTCAAAAGCAATGGTTTGACCGCTGTGATCTGAAGGGAGATAATTTACAATAGCTTTATCTAAATAGTCGCAGCTACAAAAAACATTATCAATACAAGTAGCAGTGGTTGCAGTTATTCGTGTTGGTTCTAAGAACACATTTGACAAATTAAACGATTTAAAGAGGCTTAATAATCTACTGCTATTTGCGTTATTTTCTAAAATATTAATATTAAAGTCTCCACAAATTATTATTGATTTATTACCAGTTGCAAGTTTAGTTAGAACATCCTCCATTATAGACTCAAATATAGAATATGTTTGATAATTCGGGGGTCTGTAAACGCACACTATGACATGCCTATCTAGCTCAACACAGGACAGTTCAATAATATGTTCAACCGAGAGTTCAACTATGTCTTTGCGAGACTTAGATTTAATATTACTTTTTAATATAATTAGTGAACCACCACGCAGCATCGATTTCCGATTGAAACAACTGCTCACAGTATAATTTTCATAATTAATTAACATTTCATATGATTTCAACCAATGTTCAGTTATACAAATAATGTCGAACATTGTCTTCTCTAAAAACAATTCAATTTCCAATTGCTTGGAAGAAAATCCTTGAATATTTTGATGGTATTCTTGCTTAGGTGTGGGAAAGAACAAACAATTTGTAAGATTAATCTATAGCCTGCTATAATAAAAAAAGAAACAACGCTACATGAACTGTAGGTACAGCGCTGTCCCTTACACGTCGCACACTGGGGCAGGCTATATGAGGTCGATACTAAAACTCAGTTTTTAATTAAATTAAAGTAGTTCTAACACTCTGTACTGTTATTGTATTAGAGATATACACACACTCTGTACTATTATTGTATTATCTCTAATACAATAATAGTACAGAGTGTTAGAACTACTTTAATTTAAAAACTCACTGGAAAAAAAAATAAAAATAACCTTTCAAATTATTCGATTCACCTGGTAGTTGTGTATCCACCAGAATTATTAAGGCCTATTCATACCAAAGCGGTATTCGCTACCGTCTGCGGCAGAGAAAACTCAGTGGGTATGCGGTAATATTACTGTTCAGACCTAAGCGGTATTGAGTTGTGAGGGGCGGGATGCATGCCGCTGCTCCCGCGCGGGATGTACCTCTACCCACAGCGGCAGCGAATATCGCTCAGGTCGCTCTAGCCGCGGTACTTGATACTAAATACCTGAGCGAAACCCGCGCGGTATGTACCTCTACCCACAGCGGCAGCGAATATCGCTCAGGTTTGAATAGGCCTTTACCGAGAACTAAAGCGATACTTATTGCATCAAATAATTCCAGCAGTCTAAATATTATAGATACTACAAACCGTTTCCAAACAATTCGATTACCAAAAAAAAATAAGTTTAAAAACTAAAACCCGACTACAACAAAAAGTGATCTAAAAAGTACGAAACAAGAAAATATTTCACACAGAAATCAAGACATAGGTACAAAATGGTCAAGGTAAGCCGTGGTTGCATGCCTGTGTCCCATATGAGTGCGATGAACATGAATTATAATGGCATGCAACCACGGCTTACCTTGACCATTTTGTACCTATGTCTTGATTTCTGTGTGAAATATTTTCTTGTTTCGTACTTTTTAGATCACTTTTTGTTGTAGTCGGGTTTTAGTTTTTAAACTTATTTTTTTTATTTAAACCATTTTGGAGTCACAGCTAAGTATTATATATTTAAAAGGTACTAGTGAACCCCTTTCCAATGATACCAAACACGGTATGCTTGTCTTGATTATTTTTTAAATCTTTTTTTTTATGTCCGCCAGAGGGCGCCACATTGGATTCGGTGACACTTCATATAGCCTATAACCAGCGGACGATCAAGACGCTTCTAACGATACCTCATTGAGCGAACAGATGAACATACGTACATACATACATACATACATACATACATACATACATACATAGCCTGTCAAAATCATAACCCTCCTTTGGCTTTGCCGTAGTCGGGTAAAAAGGCGTATGCACTATCGAATTTCAATTAATTCAATCGAAGTTTCGAATAAAGAAAATGTTTTATTTCGCAAAATTGAGTGAATCCATCGGTCTTGAATTTATGCTACAGGGTCTCCCCTGTAGCATTAATTCATGACAGTGACTCCTTCAAAAAGGTTATCAGTTAGCTAAGAAACATCTGCTTAGTTATTGTTTTACTGCCTTTTACATTTGCATCATATTTTATCGAGTTCATTGATAATTATTATCTGTATTACTATTGAAGTTATTTCAATTCTAAAACAAGTTGGGTGGAAACCAAGGTTAGTAGTTATTTAAATTATATAACATTTGAACTGTTTTTCTGAATGACTTAGAATTTTCTTGTTATTATTTTTATATTATATATTTGTCGGATCAGTCAGGATGTAGTCCGTTAGATTCAGTCATCATGTGGGCAGAATATGGTTTCGTGCAATGAAAACACACTGGGTATAGGATACAGTACACGGCGTTTATTAAAACCACAATTAATTTAAAATAAACTCAGACACTATAATTAACATAGACATAGGTTCACTTAAACATAGACACTTCACTTCAACAACGAATCGTAAGTACAGTTTCGGGACGTATTAGCTCCGTTGCGATCAGACACTGGATTCTGAATATTGTCTTCCTCGCTGTCGGCTGAAAACATCACGACTCTGTAGAAGCGCGCCAAAATGGTGGTGGTTGATCACGTGTTCTCAATAATGGCGCGCTTGCGATCCGTTGTTTCACCATAGACTATTTATTGTCTTTGCGTTTCACGTTCATACTATTGACCGGATACGACATATTGAATTATATATTAAAACACTAATTCAATTAATAAGTTTTTAAAGAAAGAGCCATTTTTCTGTAA
The DNA here is from genome assembly GCA_947361185.1 of Charanyca ferruginea. NCBI lineage: Eukaryota > Metazoa > Arthropoda > Insecta > Lepidoptera > Noctuidae > Charanyca > Charanyca ferruginea. The sequence continues at coordinate 21,843,077 of OX376075.1, read as the reverse complement.
TGTTTTTAAAGATAATGCGAAACAATATATGATCACTCAGTGATTAGTATTTTGTTATAATACTTGCAGCCGAAGAGTCAATCCGGTTTCCAGGTGGCAGCTACAGATTCTCTGGGAATTTTTCAATTCTAACAAATCCATCGCTACTGCCCAATCGCTCTCTGCAAGCCAAGGAGTACTCACGAAGAAAGTGGAAAGAAATAACGGAAATTATGAACGCGCAACAAGGTAATGGTGCTCACACCAAGGTCGTCGCCAAGCTTCATGTACCTTTGACTGTATTTAAAATTCGTACTTTTCCTATCCACCATATCAACTTGACCCCCCCCCCCCCCCTCTAGGCCATCAGCTGGCGAGTCCAATTTGAATTATGTTTATAAATAAAAAATATTCTTACGTTTTTTGCTGCAGCTCAGTATCCGGTTGCATGGTAATAAAGATCTTAGACGCCTAGTAACGACTATGTAATTAGGCAATTTCATAAATTAAAATCATCAAAATACAAATGTCAAAGTTTACATAATCCGTAAATGTCCCTCCCTATTTAATGAAAACATGACTTATACGGATTACTCAAACTAACTATTTGAATTTCACAGCCAACTCTTGCGCTTTCACGCGATGTACTCTTCACTATCATCTCTGCATAATTATTATTAACTAGCAGCCCGCCCCGGCTACGCACGGGTATTAAACAAACATTTCAAAAGTTCAAAGTTCTCATACACACACTCTCCCATACATTCTTTCTCGTTTTTGCGTGGGGTCATTAAAAAAGAGTAAAATGAAGAAAATTTGAATATGAAATTATATTTTTTTTGTATTTTTTTTTTTTTTTGTGTTATTATTCTTTTTTTAAAATTATATTTTTTATTATTGTAAAAAGGCCTTTACTATATACTTTACTTTATCAGCTCCTAAAAATCAATGTATTGAGTCAGAGCTTCCCTGAAAACGATATTTGATGTTAATTTATTTTGTGGCAGCAAAATAAATTGATTTTCAGGACCTCCGACCCGCGATAGACCAACATACAGTTGGCCATGAGTAAAACATTATTTTCGTAGGTCAATCCCTACTAATTCGAAAGTTTGGATAATTATTATTATGGTGTCGTCTAACCGAGCGGCGTGAGCGGCGAACATGCGACATTTTTCAAATAATTCACATTTTTAAACTTGTGATCTTTCGAATGGAATGTCCAAATGGCAATGGCATATTATGTAATTGTAAATATTATTTTGATACATTAGTTATTGTTGTTTCGTATTTGTGATTCGTATTATATTGTGTTTTGTGCATGTAATTGTAAATATTATTTTGATACATTAGTTATTGTTGTTTCGTATTTGTGATTCGTATTATATTGTGTTTAGTGCATATTATGTAATTGTAAATATTATTTTGGTACATTAGTTATTGTTGTTTCGTATTTGTGATTCGTATTATATTGTGTTTAGTGCATATTATGTAATTGTAAATATTATTTTGATACATTAGTTATTGTTGTTTCGTATTTGTGATTCGTATTATATTGTGTTTTGTGCATATTATGTAATTGTAAATATTATTTTGGTACATTAGTTATTGTTGTTTCGTATTTGTGATTCGTATTATATTGTGTTTTGTGCATGTAATTGTAAATATTATTTTGATACATTAGTTATTGTTGTTTCGTATTTGTGATTCGTATTATATTGTGTTTTGTGCATATTATGTAATTGTAAATATTATTTTGATACATTAGTTATTGTTGTTTCGTATTTGTGATTCGTATTATATTGTGTTTTGTGCATGTAATTGTAAATATTATTTTGGTACATTAGTTATTGTTGTTTCGTATTTGTGATTCGTATTATATTGTGTTTTGTGCATGTAATTGTAAATATTATTTTGATACATTAGTTATTGTTGTTTCGTATTTGTGATTCGTATTATATTGTGTTTAGTGCATATTATGTAATTGTAAATATTATTTTGGTACATTAGTTATTGTTGTTTCGTATTTGTGATTCGTATTATATTGTGTTTTGTGCATGTAATTGTAAATATTATTTTGATACATTAGTTATTGTTGTTTCGTATTTGTGATTCGTATTATAAAGTGTTTTGTGCATATTATGTAATTGTAAATATTATTTTGATACATTAGTTATTGTTGTTTCGTATTTGTGATTCGTATTATATTGTGTTTTGTGCATGTAATTGTAAATATTATTTTGATACATTAATTATTGTTGTTTCGTATTTGTGATTCGTATTATATTGTGTTTTGTGCATATTATGTAATTGTAAATATTATTTTGATACATTAGTTATTGTTGTTTCGTATTTGAGGTTCGTATTATATTGTGTTTAGTGCATATTATGTAATTGTAAATAATATTTTGATACATTAGTTATTGTTGTTTCGTATTTGAGATTCGTATTATATTGTGTTTTGTGCATATTATGTAATTGTAAATATTATTTTGATACATTAGTTATTGTTGTTTCGTATTTGAGATTCGTATTATATTGTGTTTAGTGCATATTATGTAATTGTAAATATTATTTTGATACATTAGTTATTGTTGTTTCGTATTTGTGATTCGTATTATATTGTGTTTCGTGCATATTATGTAATTGTAAATATTATTTTAATACATTAGTTATTGTTGTTTCGTATTTGTGATTCGTATTATATTGTGTTTAGTGCATATTATGTAATTGTAAATATTATTTTGATACATTAGTTATTGTTGTTTCGTATTTGTGATTCGTTTTATATTGTGTTTTGTGCATGTAATTGTAAATATTATTTTGAAACATTAATTATTGTTGTTTCATATTTGTGATTCGTATTATATTGTGTATTGTGCATATTATGTAATTGTAATTATGTAATTGTAAGAAAATACAACATGTATGTTCATATTCAATATAATATGTCTTATTTAAACTAATATAGTTTATTATTCTAGCAAAAAAAGAACAACTTTGTACGATTTCGTACAAAAAATATGTTATCCCACTAAACGTCTTATTTTACTTGTGTTCTAACTTCTTGCATCTTTTTTATTTTATCACAGGGCTAAATTTTTAGAAACTCCTTTGAACAAGTGCCTTCTTTAGCTTTACTCCTTTGTTTATCAAACGGCCATAAATTAAGTTTGCCGACCGCTATTCGTCGAGCACGGCACTTGATATTTTTTTTGGCACGTAGTCATTATGTTTCTGGGTAACGTAAACAACCGGGTGGATAACTATAAAATCTTACTATCTAGAATAATTTGTAAATAAAATGTGAAATACTGATTTGTTTTAATTCATTTTCAATGTACCCGAAGGTCGTGAGAGGCACGAGATCTGTGGATTTTTTCACACCTTGGGTTACATTATTGGAGTTTTAGTATGGATCCCTAACTTTTTTGAAAATGTAATATAGCATAAGTTCACCGGAGATAGTGTAGCTTCCCAACAGTGAAATATTTTTTTTAAATCGGTCTAGAAGTTTCGGAGCCATCAAATCTTTCCTCTTTATAATATTAACTAGTGTAGATTAAAAAGTTTGTCTTCGTTCGGGCTATCTTCGCGGACGAAGTTGCAGGTAAAAGCTATTATTTTATTATAAAATAAAATAAACTTCTTCAGTCAGCCGAATCGATAGCCAGACAGCACCTCTGTCCTCTTCTGGTGGGATTATTACAGTTAAACTTGAACGATATATTTTTGTTTTTTTTTTTTTTGTTAGTTTTAAGTTTTTTTTAGGGATGCCCGCCCGATCTGAATCGATCTTCCAGAAGATCGATTCATGGCCATACGATCTACCGATTTTTTTAATCGATTCAAAGGGATGCGATTTTCACCCAGATCGATTCGTATGCCTCTAGGATCCGCCTTTGTACCTTTGTGCATGAAGTATAAATAAATATATAAATAAAAAAATATAAAAATCGTGTCAACTAAAACCTAAACGTCAACCTAAAACGTATAGTATGAACTACAACAAAGTAAGATTACTTGGCTACATATTGATTGAGATTAGTTTCCAGTTAAGTACATCAATCAAATAATAAAAGCGGTACCTAATGTATAAAATATGAAAGTAGGTGATATAGTGATATATTTTTATTTCATTGTTGGGTTTCGTAAACTTGTTGCAATATCGGTCCCCTGAACTGTTTTCTCTAGCTGGAAATATTTTGACTTTGAATGTGGAATCTGTAATGTAAAACATGTTTTATTCTTTCCAAAAATAGGAATTTAGATAAACTCACTGAATAACCTATGACGGCTTTCTGTGAAAGCATTTGTTTTAGTTTCTGAGTATTTGAGGGATTTGATGCCACGTCTGTGGTATACTTTGAATTAGATGTAATATATTATGGTAAAACCCGTAAAACCAACAATTTTACATGCATACTGTGCTTTCCATTATTTTTATAAAATTACCATACGATCTTTCGAGATCGAATGAGATCAATTCAATGCAATACGATTAAAATCGTGAATCGATTCAAGAAGTAATGATCCACTACGATCCAAAAGATCGATTCAAAGCAAAAAATCGGGCATCCCTAGTTTTTATATAATTTACAATAGCTACCGCAAAGTTATTGCGGAACGCTATTCCAAAAATTAACAAAGGAAGGCCTTTGTAGTAGGTTAGGTAGGTTTAACCCAGGTAGGTGTTACCTATTTTAGGTAGGTTAGGTAGGTAACATAAATTTATCACGCGGGAGTCTTATACTCGCCACGGTAACGAAACCATAGCGACTTCTAATTCGACGCCAACGCCATCTAGTTAGCACATGGGAACTAAATTTGAACGTACTTTTTTGCATTATAATATTTTTACCTGATTTGTATGCTGACCAAATTAAAATTTTATAATATGTTCGTAAAAAAATCCAAAACAAAAAAATAGAGCAGGGATAATGAAGAAGTTTTTCAATGTAATTAAACATTGCGTGGATAAAACATTAAACTGCGTGTCGTATTCGATAAAATCGTTTCTTCAAGATGCGGTCAAAGTTTCAAAAGGGGTAGACGGGTAAAAATATGTCTAAAACCGTGTTAGAGACATATTTTTGACACACAGTGGCGCTTATGTTCATGTTGTATCGTTCACACGAAGAAACTTGTCTCTGGTATTTGAGATTTACCAGGACACGTCAAAAACCGAATGGAAATGGTCATAGTGACGACTTCTATGCCATTTTAACGAAAACCGCATCCTTAATAAGCAGAATGAGGGCTAGCATCAACGGCATTTTGAAAACCCTAGCCGAGCAACATACTGCACCAATATTAAAACACTGTCCGGTTGCTCGTGCGGCAGGGATGAATGGTAATGTTGTCCGATTATTATTAAATGTGAACTGTTGTTGTAAGATAAATAAAATAAATTATTATTATTATAGCACTCGTAGTGTGAACGACTGTCTCGTATATGGTGAAACCGTCAACAAATCGAATCGAATAATCGCCGTGTAAACGTAGTCTTAGTACTCATTCAACTGTCACAGGAATTTGTAGTTATGACAACTGCAAGTTAATGTCCTCTTCGTAGCACGGATGAGTTGGTGCGTGAAAAATGGTCAATCCCCACCTGCTCTCACCCCATAGGTATTAACCTATTAGGGGTCGACGCAACACGTTTTCTTCTTCCATCCCGTTTTATCAATAAGTCAAGTCATAGCATTTATTTCAATTAAACCATTTACAGCCACTTTTGAATTGTCAAGGTGTCAGTTAGTTAGTCAAAAACTTGAAGATAGCTGCTAAGGGCGGGTTGCTTCATCTAACCATTACTGACCGGTAATAGTCAAAAATGGCGCTAACTATCGTCAAATAAAAAAATGGGTTGTTTCACAAAATCATACGTCACAAAGTTACTATTACCATAACTAACCAGTCATCGTAATTTTGTGTTGTCAAACAGCTACTTCAAACATCAAAATATTATGGAATCTCTTTTTGAATAACTTTAACTGACGGATTTTTATGTCATGAAACAACCCGTTACATTTAACGTACGTTAAAGATCGCACCGCACGTCATAGTAACTTTTTAACCGTCCGTATGTAACGTTAACAGACTGTTTGAAACAACCCGCCCTTAGTAGTTGCTCGTTCCAAAACGTGGGGTAAGTCTCTATGGAGAAGAACGAGCAAGAAACTCCACGGACACTCTTTTAAATCAATGGGACATGGGTGCCCACAATCAATAAATTACCTACCAAAATGTTTCGTACGGATAGGTGACATGTCTACAATGTAGCTGAAGCGTCTTGTTGTCTGATGATGGAACAGGCTTTAAGGAATCCGATTGTGCAACTCCAGTGTAACGTTATCTCCCTGCCTTTTTAGTCAAAGTCAATATTTAAGTACCCTCTCTCTCCCATCCCCCATCCCCCCATTGGTCTCCCTCTCCCTTTCTTCCTTCTTCTCTTAGGTAGAGTGGGATTGGAAGATTTATTCTTTTTTAATTATTTAAAGTCAGAAAGTTGAAGCTAGTTGCTCGTTCCAAAACGTACCTAGGTATAGAGACCTTCTATGGAGAAAAACGAGCAAAACACTCCACTTTACAACAACCGAATGATACCGCTGACTTCTCTTCTAAATAAATATCATTCTTCACACAATCCGTCCCGACTACCGATCAATGAGCTGTTATTTAGCCACAAATCTCCCCTCCAATAAATTAATTAGGTAAATGTCGTAGCTAATGACCGAACAAACAGTAACAATGTTTTAAATCCGTGTGTAGTATAGACAAGATATTATAATAAAATAACAAAGAAAATAAAATTCTCTTAACTTGATTCCATTCTCTTCCAGTAAAGTTTCGTAGAGAGGTTCAAATAAATATCATTATCATGACTGTTACGACCGCTGAGACGGCGCGTTGAAGACATTTTGTTTTTTCTTTTAAAGAAACCCTTTAGTTTAAAATAAGATTTTGTAAAATAAATACAGTCGAACTAGCCGTTTGGTATACAGGCAAAAATATATCATTTTTCTTATACACTGGCAATATTAATAATTGTTATTGTGTACAGTACGCAAAGGAGATAAGTATCCATGTCGCCGGAAACAGTTGAAGTTTACTTAGGAACCGATAGGTTTTTATGAATAAAATAAAATACAATTTATAGAGAATAAACAGTTCAATGATTTAATAAAATTTCATTTGAAAGCCCGCATTGGTTTCTAAGAAATCTTCAACTATTCCCGACGACATGGATACTTATCTCCTTTGCGTACTGTACGTATTCACGGTTTTTTTTGGCATACCTACGTAACATTTAAGAGACCTGCTGCATGTTTGTTCCTAATTTTGACCGGTCTCTGCATTTACTTTTTCCTTGCATTAGTTTAAGTACTTTCGTCTCTGTCTTCCCCCTTCAACCTTTACTTCTACTTTCCTTTATATTAAGAGCTCAATAAATCTGATTAGTGATAAGTAACCTGTAAGTTATTAATTAGGGTGTCGCGGAGACCTTTCCAATTTTGTGGTTACAATGCTTTCTAAAATCAGGACCATGTCGTACAATATTATTCGTGTAATAGGTACCTAATCAAGGTCTTACAAGGTATACCAAAATTGATATGCACCCCACTGAGCAAAGCAGCACGGATACAAATAAGATATATTCATATCCCTGTAATCCCTCCATTTAACGGGTCTTATCTCAATTTCACTGAATTGTCGGTTAATGTAAATCTATTGTTTGGGAATAGTTTAGGTAATCTGCAGCATTAAAGTTCAGGGTTGCTGTGTGAAATATTGCTGTTAAACATACCATCTACTGAGCATTAGGCCTCTTTAGATCAGAAGGCCAATTCTCGTAGATAAATAAAATGTAGTTACTTTCCCCATCTCAACTCATCAACAATAAATGTCAAAAATATATGAAAATTAGAGATGTTTTTGACAGATTGTCATTCAGACCAATAAAAAAGTACATTGTCACAGATCGGAATGCGATTGTTCTTGAAAATTGTCCCTCTGAAATCTGCTAATATGTAGATACTATAATAGCACTATATTAACGACATTTTTTGTAATCATGGAGTCGCCTTGAAGTGTTACAATAAAATTATAAAACGAACTTAATACTTACCTTATAAGTAGTGCCTGCAACAAAATATTTTCTATGGCTTGATTATATTTTACATAAAATTGAACACCGTTTAGTTGATCTGAATATTACAAATAATATGTAAGTACCTATCTACCTACCTATTACTCATGTTACGGACTGTTTCAGGCAACCTACTTATAATAATACATTTCGGAAATAAGTTGTTACACCTAGTTCGGTTTTTGCAGGTGGTATTTGTTTTATCTTGCAATCAATGTGTTACCTAAATTCATCGGCTTTTTTATAATACGGAAACGTTCCACACTAAATGCTCTGTTCATTAAATGAACATGGATGGCATGAAATTGTGAATACTTAGGTACTTATTTTAGTGATTTGGATGGTTGAAAGATGGTTATTCCGTATTTTTTTAAGGTTTCCGAAATAATGCAAAACGGAGCCCTGTTACTAAGACTCCGATGTCTGTTAGTCTGTCACAGGGCCGTATATTTTGAAACGTATTAGGTAGACACTTGATATTTTTGTAGAGTGTACTTTTTATGTGTGTGCACTACGGACGTACATATAACAACATTATCTGCCTAGCCTTTTCCCAACTATATTGGGGTCGACTTCCAGTCTAACCGGATGCAGCTGAATAGGTACCAGTGTTTTACATGGAGCGACTGCCTATCTGACCTTCACAACCCAGTTACTGAGTAACTCGATACCCCTCCCGTTTTATTTTTTTATTTAATTTGGGACAAGCCCGCCACACTTTTCCCAAACCACTGTAACTCCTGTAAGCCAGAATCAACAGTGGCGACCACCAGAAAAGCGCCAGAGCAATGAAGCTCGACGAGTCCCAGAGAAAGGATTCAACGGTCTTGGATCCCGCAACGAAATGAATCAGAAAAGAACAGCGGAGGAGTAAGAAAAACATATTTTTTACTTCCCCCCGAATCAAGCAGGAGACAGAATAGAACTAGGCCAATAGGCACAAAGGGACGTTTACAACTGGGAGAAGCCTGCTAAGCACTACGGATTATAATTGACATAATTAATGGGCCCTAAAAAGTGAGCTGTTACATTAAATTTTGATTCCAATAATAGGTATGGCAAAATCGCTTGAACACACGGATATTAGTTCTAGTTTCCACAAGGTTGGCATAATAAACTGTTCCGGATGTAGCCTACATAATATTGCGTTCATTCTGCCAAAGAATACACTCCCATCTTCTTCTTCTTCGTATCGCTGGCACGACAGTCTTTTATATTTGTTTGGCCCAAAATTTAGCCACTTCCACGGCGTTGTCGGTAGCAGCGCAGAATCCACCCCGATCGCATGCTTTGGGGCACAAAGGACATGACATGAGGTGGGGCATGGTTTGCAACTCACCCTGCTGCTGCTCTGTCGAGGTAGCCCCATTTTGCGAGATTGGCGTTACACCTTCCTACTTGGGTCCTTAAACGGTTCAGGGACTTCCAGATGGATATTGAGTGGGTGGGGGAAAAGTACCGACTTTAGGAAGCTGTTTCTGCTTTTTAAACGCTGCGTTGGTAGTTGTGCACCGAATAGAGGGTGCCTTGTGTCACGCTCCTGTTTCAGTTTCTCAACTGTACTCGCAACTTCCCTTCGAACGTGTGGAGGTGCTATCCCGGCTGTGGGGTATAGTAGTCTGACCGGGGTCGGTTTGAGGCAGCCGGTGATATATATTAGATATTCTCATTTTAGATAGTCTCATTTAGAGCTACATCTACTTCCTTGGCGTGGATGGAACGGTGCCACACTGGACACGCATATTCACCTGCAGAGAAGCAGAGAGCTAAGCCAGTAGTCCGGAGTACGTGAGGTGAAGCCCCCCCATAAGATATGATGTGCAGATTGTTCGTATTCACTGTACGGTTACTGGTACTAACCAGAAGTCAGACTTTCTGGCTTCTGATTACCCATAACGACTGATCTACGACAGCCGGTACCAACGACTTTACGTGTTTTTCGAGGGAATCTTTAACCAGGTTTAAAAAAGGTTGTTTTTTCCAATTTCTTATTAGTACCTGTAGTAATAAGTAGTAGCTATTAATGAATAAATTGAAAAACTTGTAAACATTTAATTAATAAGAAATTGGAAAAAACAACCTGGGCCTCAAGTTTTATTACAATAGTGTCAGAATGGTCTATCATTGATTTAATAATTATTGATTTTGTCATGTGGTAATCTACTAATATAATGGCGTCATTATGACTTTCCATTGGTCAACCACTGACACGCCATTGAAAGAAATGATATAGAATGGTAATCTGCAAAAATGTTGACAGTTCCTTTGATCAGTACCTACCTACCATTATAACGTCATTGTGCAATCATTGCTTTTAATTCGACCGACCAATGATCGACCATTATGAATTTAGCAGATTACGAACTTTTAGCAAAATGACAATGGGATCGTGTCGGAATGACGAAATTATAAAAATAGCAGACTTGGCCCCCTGTTGGATATTATGTGGCCAGACTAATTGGGCTTGTCGAAGGACCATAATATGCGGGATTGTAGCTTGCTGGAGCGAATGTCGACACTGGTTTTAAAAAGGAGGGAGCAATGGACTTTACTTGGAAGTTTCTGGAAGCGATGTAGGTTCAGACACGTGTTCCGGTAGTTCTTCCTGCACTTAGTTCCACTTCTCTACTCGTGCCGGCCGGCATTCACTTCACTTTATAGTTTAGTTTATCGCGGACGGTGCAATCCTCAAGAATTTAGAGAATTGCGTATATAAAGAAGCTAAGCGGGTGACGAGATGGATCTCAGTAATTTAGAGATGTGCGGTTGTAAAGACGATGTTACACGCGGCAGATTTGACTTAGCAGTTTGTTATATGAGCGGTACACACCTCAAAAAGTTAGAGGCGCACGTGTATAAAGATATTACACGGGTGAAGTTGTGACTAGAAGTCTTTGTAAGGATGCGCGGTACACATCTCAGTAACTTTGCGATGCGCGTGAAGCCCTTATTACACTTGGCTAAATTAAGGCGACTAAGGGCGGGTTGTTTCAAACAGTCGGTTAACGTTACATACGGACGGTTAAAAAGTTACTATTACGTGCGATGTTTAACGTACGTTAAATGTTACGGGTTGTTTCAAGACATAAAAATCCGTCAGTTAAAGTTATTCAAAAAGAGATTCCATAATATTTTGATGTTTGAAGTAGCTGTTTGACAACACAAAATTACGATGACTGGTCGGTTATGGTAATAGTAACTTTTTGACGTATGCTTTTGTGAAACAACCCATTTTATTGATTTGACGATAGTTAGCGCCATTTTTGACTATTACCGGTCAGTAATGGTTAGTAGTAGTAAGTAGTAGTAAGTAGTAACTGAATTCAGTAGCGACTGAATTTAGTCGACTTAAATTAGTCAAGTGTAATAGGGCTTTATAGAAAGTCTGACTAGTAGTGTGGTTTCATCATGGCATCGTTCCTGTCCACACAGTTCTGCCAACCTCGTGGAATCGGAGGGGAGGAGACTCAGACTAGTCTGAGGGAGGAGATGAACAAAACTAGTGTGCCAACATGAAATATATAGCGTACAAAAGTGTATTAGAAAATGTGCCACGTTCAGAAATCTTACGAAACTTGCGTAAGAACAACCAAAGACACCAATATATACACGGAGAACAACCTTTTTTAAAACTTGGCTGCGGCATTTTGTGAAATCGACATTATGGGAAAGAGACATTTTGCGACTAACGCCATGAGTTTCTACGGTCACTACAACAACAAATAATAAAAATTAAACAAACTACAAATCCCAAGGGTCCCTTTAATATAAACTTGTTTTTAGTATGTAGTGTTAAATATTGTACGGTAGGTAGTTCAGGAAGGAACCCTGCTTTTGCGATTTCGACTCTCACTTGCCGGTATTTTATTTTATAGAATTATAGCACTTTGCCCTCGACTTCGTCCCTCTGAAAGAACGATGCGTTAAAACGTCCCCTCAATTCTTACATCGACCAACAGATTTGAAATGTATCTCAGTCCAAAAACCTTAGTAAGGTGAACTTTACGGGTTCCTATTTGATAAATATGATAGATGATAATATGATAAGAAGCACGCATGTATGGTGGCTACACATGAATAACATAGATGAAATAATGTTTAAAATCAATTAAGTATTTTTGAAGTTTATCAATTACAAACAAACAAAAAAAAAATTAAATCTTTTCCCTTTATTTTATTAGTTTAGGAAACATACCTACTGGCTACTGCTTAGTATAAACATTTGCATCAGAACTGTGCCAGGTACCCAGGTATTGTGAAAAAGCGATGTTTTTAATGCTGTGTACCAGGGCTCGGAAACGTTATTTAAAATAACGTTTTTAAAACGTTTAACCGTCCTTTGTACAACATTTTGTTCGGAACGAAAACGAAATGACAAATAATGAGAATGTTTTTTTAAAAAACCGGTTTATTCCGCAGGACACAGCCGCACATAGTGTGCGGCGACAAGCATGAACTTTGTTAACTTAGGTAGGGTATGTTTTCATTTCAAAATATATTCGTTTAAAAACTAATAAACGTTTAAAAACGTTTTAATAATCCAGAACAATTTAAATTTTGTTATTTTTCAAAAACGTTTTAATTAACGTTCCGTTCGAACGTAACCGAAACGAACTGTTTCTTAGGTATTTAAGACGAAACCGTTTCGAAAAATATACCGGTATCCAAGCCCTGGTGTACACGTAGTAGATTCTTCGTAATAATAAAACTTTTCCGACTTCAAAAACTACAAATAGGTAATCTTAAAACTAAAAATAATCCCCTGGTGGGCATACTTACAACATTGGCGATCTACAATAATAATATTAAAACTGTAGGACGAAGGATCGACTCGCTAGCAGAAAAAAAAATAGAGATATTTATAGTAAAAAAAAAAATGCTTTCGCAGATTCGCACAAATGCGTCGACCCAAACAAAGCAGTTAACTACTGGGCGATATTTTGAGATTTGGATATTTTTCTTGGCATAAAAGAGACTAACATTTGGTACCTACCTATTGCTCTGGCATAGAGATGTATGTCTGAAATGATCTGTATCATCTCGTATTCAAGAGATGGCAAGTCCATGTCAAAGGTATTCGATATTTCAGAAGCAGTTATTTCAACATCCTGACAAGACAACAGATAAACAATAAATTCTCGTCTATTTTCGTAATTCAGAAAAACGTCTTTCTAACTCGCTGAGAATATTTACAACAGCTACATTTCTAAAACTATGCTCGCGATCGACTCTAAAACCGCTTGCGATCGACCGGTCGACCGCGATCGACTGTTTGCCCACCCCTGCCCTATATCATAAAATAATGAACAGAATAGAATAGAATTTATATTTATTTGATAGAAACTAGAAACCTACTTATCAATATTATCAGTACAGTTCCACAATTTATTAAACAACTGATATCCATCGGAAACTAATTTGTTATAATGACACATTATACAAAAGCCACGTAATTATTTATTTATTTATAAAAATAAAGGTAATTGCAGTATTTATATTTTTCAAAATAACAGTAGGTAGGTATTGAAGCATTTTTATCTTGCCTGCCTACGGAAGTTGACGTTTTTAATATGAATTTGTATTTGAAAAAGATGTGTTTGTTTTTGTATCTTTTTTGCCAATTGGAAACGTATATCACCGAGCAAGTGAGTTAGTTATAGTTTTGTTGAACGAATTTGTCATTACTAAGACAATGCTGAATGCTGCCAAACATGCTTATCTTCTTCACTTCTCTTCTCTTCAATGATGTCTTTGCAGTACCAAGACCGTGGGCACAATCGGCGACGAGAGACGCCGAGTATGGCGATGTTCATGGGCGCCGGCAATAGGATGCAAGGGGGTGCACTTACACCCACCTGACGTGAAAGAAAATACACAGAAAAAGAGTAGATTTAATTTTTTTAAGTCACTTATTGACTAAGGCGAAATCTCTTTAAGGTTCTGTTTATCTTCTGCCATAGCAAAAACATAGGATTTGTCTAATTTTGACATATTTTCTGAGAGCAGCGGCATATTAAGCGGAAATGCTTTTTGTGTGTTAAAAAATGCAGGGATGGGATCCCGCACCCCCGGCTTATAGCATGTATACTCTAGATAAGACTCCCGGGCATAGGCAGAGGTGGAACACCGCGTTGGTTTTAGTTCGTTAGGGTCCGGCATGCCCCTCCGTTACCCCGACGATGGGGGAAGTCCATAAGGATTTCCAACATGCACCAAAAAAAAGGGGTGCACCTCCCTGAAAGTCTTTCTGGCGGCTCCCATGGCAATGTTTCACATTGACTTTAACACATTATGCAATAAATGTCGTTGAACAGCTCAAGGCTACACAAAACGGAGAACATTTTTAGTTAGGTACTCTTTAGTTAAAACATTTTTTTTTGTCAATCTGCATCAGCACCATCGAAAACCACGGAAATGATACCCATGACAAGTATTCCCTAGTTTTCCCCCATCTTGGCTTTTAATGTAAAGATGAAACACGCCAACAAAATTATCAAATCACGTCGATTCAATAGTCCCGGGCGGGACTAATGTACATAAAAAATAAAATTTAAAATTTAAAAAAACCCCCAACGCAAATCAAAAGCGATTATGTAAAAAGTCAAAAATAATACCTTTTGCTGAGCCATCAAATGTTTGTTCGTTGAAATGGCGCTATAATGTCGCGGCGGGGTACCGCTTCAGTAAGTCAGTCTCTTAATTTCATTCACTGTCTATTAATTTACCAGCATTTTCCGACCAATTTGCTTCAATATTACCAATTTTTTGTTGCTAATCTAGTTGTAAATCTTGTTGCAAATCTAGTTACCATCAGTTCGCTATTTTAGCTATTTAGTTATTGCTTTAAACTTAGCGATACCCCGCCGCGACATTATAGCGCCATTTCAACGAACAAACATTTGATGGCTCAACAAAAGGTATTATTTTTGACTTTTTACATAATCGCTTTTGATTTGCGTTGGGGGTTTTTTAAAATTTTTAATTTTATTTTTATTTTAAATTTTTTAAACGTAACTTAGTTTGGTTTTGTACCTATAAGAGTTTAAAAAAATAATTTACAAGTTTTTAGTTTTCATTTCGTTACTTATTCCTCATTCCCTTGCAATATAGTATACATTATTCTACTAGTCAAGGCCTTTCATTTGATACCCATTTAATGAGGGAGTTGTGAAAATAGAATGTAATTCACCATTTTGTGGTTGCGGCCATCTTGGATTTAAAATGTGTCATAGTGTATAGTATTCTATTAGTCAAGCCCTTTCATTTGATACCCATATTGAGGGAGTTGTGAAAAAATATGTGATCCGCCATTTTTTGGCGGCGGCCATCTTGAACCGCTTTTCATCAAACATAGCTAAGAACATTTCCGACTAATTTACCTTTCAAATAAAAAAATCAAAATCGATTCATCCATTCGGGAGCTACGACGCCACAGACAGACACACACACACACACACACACACACACACACACACACACACAGATACGTCAAACTTAAAACACCCCATCGTTTTTGCGTCGGGGGTTAATAAAATACTGATTAAAACGAATCCAAATACGATATATCTGCTACTAGGTACTAGTGTGCTGTATAATCTGGCTGCAGCATAAGACCAAGAATTCTATAATCTTGCATAGTTTTATAGCAAACATGGGTGTTTCAATGGGTGGTCAGTGTGGTCACCTATAATAATATGTTTGAAAGCAAAGTAAACATCCGGTATGCGTCTAAGATCCCTACCGCAGCTAACAAAAGAGCTGATAACTTTAAAACGGCTCAACCGATTTCGATGAAACATGTCTAAGAACCATCGCTAGAGAACCTGCTTTCAAATAAAAAAAACCGCATTCAAATCGGTTCACCCGTTAAAGACCTACAGTGCCACAGACAGACACACAGACACGTCAAACTTATAACACCCCTCTTTTTCGTCGGGAGTTAAAAAAATTATCATTGTTCGTTAGTCTCGCTAAAACTCGAGAACGGCTGGACCGATTTGGCTAATTTTAGTCTTGAAATATTTGTGGAAGTCCAGGGAAGACCTAAGCGGTAAGAAAATTGAAAAATCAATCAGGACAACGTCTGTCGGGTCAGCTAGTCTAGAATAATTATATATAAGTAAAAGCTTTTTACAAAAAAGACAACCGCCTTCAAAAAGTGAAAAATAACTTTAGCACAGAACACACATTGACTTTAGTTTCGAAATTCAGTGGCTTTGTTCTGTTTGTTGTTTTGTATTGCCACCGACTTCCGAAACTAAAGTCAATGTGTGTTCTGTGCTAAAGTTATTTTTCACTTTTTGAAGGCGGTTGTCATTTTTGTAAAAAGCTTTTTATTTTCCGCTTTTTAGTACCTCCTTCTCATCCAAATCTATTAAGAAGAGATTGAAATTAAATAATGCAAAGATTGATGAAACTAAAACGTCGTCTATGTAAAAAATTTGGGTATTTGTTGATTTTTCAAAAAGTGCTGAATCAATTTCGATAAAATTTATATGGGACCACCCCTGTAGCATACCCTAGATAGAATTTTCAAAATCGGTTTACGTTTGCCGGAGAAATCGCGTAACAAATCGCGCACATACTTAATGCAAATTTAAGACTTATACGGTTTTCTCATGGATGCCTTTGTCAGAACTGGACCAAATTAAAATGGGACCACACAGGAAGCACTAGCTTTCAAATAAAAAGAAGAGAGAGAAGAATCATCAAAATCGGTTCACCCAGTCCCAAGAAATCAGGTAACAAATATAAAAAAAAAAAAAAATACAGACGAATTGATAACCTCCTCCTTTTTTGAAGTCGGTTGAAAAAATAACCGAGGTTTTTATTAGTTGCAATTAATATTGTTTAGTGCCGATCACCGATATTTGTTAACATGACATATTCACCGTATTGTGTGGCCCTGAGTATTCAGCTTTAATTGCTTAGGTAGGGTGTACTAACGACTTGTGAAGCGTTGTCTACATATTCAACTATTCTTATTGCTGGCTGTAATATTTTGACCTTTTTGAAGACGACGAGATGTAACAGGCTCATTTTGATTTAGCTCATTAGGATTTTGCATCTTTTGTAAATCAAAATCTAGTGATGTGTCGTTGATTGCGTGTAAATTAAAAATCATTATGTACACCTACTAATGTTCAAGCTTGCTTCCGTCACAGTGTAAACACTGTAAATTATATCGACGCTGTTTCATATTTTGCAGATAAGTTACATAGTAACCGAGCGTCCAAAGGTAGTATATTTCAACAAGCAATACTTGGAAAACTTTACGGTGACCAGTCGACGGTACAGTCGCGATGATCTTATATATTACATTAATATTTACATAGAATTACTTGCGCCCTTCGGAAATAACCTTTCGGTAAGAATTTTGAGCTTTTTTGGTAGTCAAAGTCAAAATCAAAGCATTTATTTCAATTACAGGCACTTTTGAATTGTCAAAGAGTCGGTTAGTTTTTCAAAAAGTTGAAGCTAGTTGTTCGTTCCAAAACGTAGGGTAGGTCTTTATTTAGAAGAACGAGCATGAAACTCCAGGGACACTCTTTTAAATCAAGTTTTCACAAAATACTGGTTACATTATTCATGTTGCTTCTTTAGGTGAAAACAATGCAGGCAAAGAGCAATACAAAACATTAAAAAATAAGAATCAAGTTTCTTAACTTGATTCTTATTTTTTAATGTTAACTACTTTACTACTTTACTACTACTACTACTACTACTACTTTACTACTTTTTTACTGTTAACTGCCATGGCTTCTTAGCCATGGCAGTTAAGAGTTGACCAATCTCTACTGACAGCGCCCGTTCACGAACATGACGCGTTGATCAGCACCATTCAGCTCAACCATTTTGAAGGGAGCCGAATGATCCAACACACGCGCCACCATCAGCGAGATATTTGAGTGAGCATGACAATGCTCTCAACCGTCATGTTCATTAATGTCAAACATATACATAAAATTTACTTTATAAATGGCTCCGTATTCAAATTCACAAAATTGAAATAATGTTGCTAAATTATATAAAACTGAGGTTTCCAATGCACAATACGTTCGACCTATCTTGGCGGTCCTGGCCCCTTATTCATAATCATTCGATTCGATTCCGTACCGAATCGAAAGTCAAAAGATATCGAAGATGTCCTTCAAACGCAATTCACAAATCCGAAACCAAATAATGTTGACAGTTCAACGAACATACGAAGACTGAAGTCGGAAATGACATTGTCGAATACGGTTCCTTACCGACACGGAAACTATCGAATGGTTGTGAATAAGTTAGCCGATTAGCTGCGCAGTAGACAATTTCGTTCCAAAAATTTCCATTGCGCAGCCAAACAGCTATAACTTCAGGACCGCCAAGATACGTTGACCGTAGTGTACCCATCTATATGTTAGAGGAAAAATGTTGAAAAAAAAATTATAATCATAATAATCGTTAATATGATTATAATTTTTTTTTATACTCGTTACTCATGTCAATAAAAAAGGGGTAGGGAACATCATCTTCATACAATTAGGAAATTCCTTAAACTGGCTGTGGAGCAGGACCAGTATTATAGATCCCCTCAGGACATGGGTGCCCCCAATCAATGAATTACCAAAATGTGTCATGCGGATGGGTGGCATGTCTACCATGTAGTTGAAGCGTCTTGTTGTCTGATGATGGAACAGGCTTTGAGGAATACGATTGTGCAACTCCAGTGTAACGTCATCTCCCTGAGGTTTTAGTCAGTCAAAATTTAAAGTATCTCTCACAACTTAACGATATTTTCATTGGCCTCCCTCTCCCTTTCTTCCTTCTTCTTCTTCTTCTCTAAGTCTAGAGTGGGATTGGATGGTTTATTTATGTTTCAGGTAGACATATCTTTCTACGAATATAAAACCAATAGATACTATCGGACCTACGTAGAGCTGCATTTCAAGTTATGTGATTTCACAGAGCGTAGCACTTTCTTCGGAAACACACTGAAAAAAGCGATGTCACATTATTCCTGTCCTTTTCTACCTGTGAGCACTACAATTACATAATTAAGTATTTATAATATTGTGAATGTCGTAAAATTCATTGGTCAAAGACCGTTTAATGTTAAAGTTAAAATAAATAAATAATATCTACATATATTACATAGTAGTTCTACACATTTCAGGGACCATACAATTTTCCGAACTTAACCATACCGATCAAGTCAATACCCACAAGTTTTCCATACCGGCAAGGACGCCTGATCTGCTTCACCTCGTTCACACATAATGGTACTACCGTAAAAGTGGCAGAAGCTACAATTGACGTGGAAGTAAAAGTCGCAAGTGGTAATAAATTCAAAAATAAAGAGCGTAATTGAAAAATATCGGTTTTATTTGTCTCTGAAAACAGCTTTGGCTCTGGTTTGGGTGTTGGTCCCGGGTCCCCTGACCGACGCGACGTCTTGTGTCTCGAAGTTCCGAGACTTAATTTTAATGGTCTGGAGTCTCGGGACTTTTGGTTCAAGATTAAGACGCTTGTGCAAAATTTTATTTTCAAATAGTTACATTTTTAGGGTTCCGTAACCAAATGGCAAAAAACGGAACCCTTATGGATTCGTCATGTCTGTCTGTCTGTCCGTATGTCACAGCCACTTTTTTCCGAAACTATGAGAACTATACTGTTGAAACTTGGTAAGTAGATGACTGTGTTCTGTGAACCGCATTAAGATTTTCACACAAAAATTGAAAAAAAAAAACAACAAATTTTGGGGGTAAATTGCTTCAAAGTCAACGTTTGGCTTTAATATTTTTATGTAAAGCATATAGGACCGTTAGTACTGAAGCCCTTCCGGTTCTAGCAGGCGTGCTTCCAGTCGATCTTGAGGTGCAACGACGTGCTGCAATATACTATTCCGCGCGAAAGACCATGGACGCAAACTTTTTAACTTAACGTGACCGCGCTAAGATCTCTAGATTATTTAAACCACAGACTGACGTCTGGGAGGAACTTTTATCCGAGTGGCAGTGTAGGTGGGATGATTCTAGCAAGGGCCGTCACCTTCATCAGTTCTTTCAATCCGTTCGTGAGCGGCTGGCCAGGACATGGCTGGAGGTGGACCACTGTGTTGCCCAATTTCTAACAGGACATGGCAACTTTAAAAGTAAATTATTTTCTTTCAAGCTTGTTGCTTCGCCTTTGTGTCAATGTTCTACATCTGACTGTGAATACGAACAATCTGCACATCATATCTTATGGGAGTGTACTCTTTGGCAGAAAGAACGCAATATTATGTTGGATAGTGTACAGGCTACATCCGGAGCAGTTTATTATGCGGACCTTGTGGAAACTAGAACTAATTTCCGTGCGTTCAAACGATTTTGCCATACCTATTATTGGAATCAAATTTAATGTAACAGCACACTTTTTAGGACCCATTATTTATGTCAATTATAATCCGTGGTGCTTAGCAACTGGGTTTCTCCCAGTTGTAAACGTCCCTTTGTGCCTATTGGTTCTGTTCTGTCTCCTGCTTGATTTGGAGGGAAGTGGAAAATATGGTTTTCTTACTCCTCCGCTGTTCTTTTCTGATTAATTTCGTTGCGGGATCCAAGACAGTTATATCGTTTCTCTGGGACTCGTCGAGCTTCATTGCTCTGGCGCTTTTCTGGTGGTCGCCACTGTTGATTCTGGCTTACAGGAGTTACAGTGGTTAGGGAATAGTGTGGCAGGCTTGTCCCAACAAAAAAGGTACTTAGAACTGAAACTCAAAATTTTTTTTTTCATCAAACCCATGCGTGTGCGGTGTCTATGGATAGGTCTTCAAAAATTATATTGAAATTTCTAACATATTTTTTTTCTAAACTGAATAGTTTGCGCGAGATACACTTCCAAAGTGGTAAAATGTGTGTCCCCTCGCCCCTGTAACTTCTAAAATAAGAGAATGATAAAACTAAAAAAAATGTATGATGCATTACCATTTAAACTTTCACCGAAAATTTGTTTGAACGAGATCTAGTAAGTAGTTTTTTTTTAGTACGTCATAAATCGTAAACCGCAGTTTAAAAAAATACACTACTAATAAAACATCGATCAAAGTTACAACGAACTACAAGAAGTTTTATATTATGTTACTTGCTGCTACGGAACCCTTCATGGGCGAGTCCGACTCGCACTTGGCCTTTTTTTTATTAGTTTCATGCACTGTCACTGAGAGTGCCATCTGTTAGCACAACGAGAATTACTTGATACTAAATCGTAGCAAGCAGAGTGAGTATACAACAAAAACGTTCACCGTCAAATTGTTATTTTTAACCTTTTTTTAAACAACACTACGGCTAAAAGCTTGTCTATTTTGCAGAGTTGTTGTAAGTGTAACTTTAATAAAAGTGATGAACTTCTTGGACTTCACCAGTAATTTTACTATTTTACAGTGAGTAGCTAGCAACACCAACAAAATGACAACGTCAACTTTCGCCTTCTGTCATCTTTTGTTTGTGATGTGATGTTTATTTTATTTACTTTATGTTGAAATGGGAAATGGGTGGACACTTGGATAAAAGTTGTTGTGAAAAACAAAAATGTTTTAATTTATTTAATCGATGATTAAGTATAATATTGAGAAAATGCGGTGGAGTGAAGCAGTAACACTAGAATTTGTTAAAATATATATAAAGCATGAATGCCTTTGGAATCCTTCACATCCAGGTTACAAACTCAGGTATCAGAGAGAACAGGCCTATTCCGATATAAGTGTGGAATTCAAAGGTTCAACAATGAAATCCTTGACTGTTCCCGAAGTAAAAATGAAGATAAAGAATCTTAGAACTACTTATGTACAACAGGTGAACAAAATATTACAGAAATCGAGCCCTGACTCGATATACGAACCGTCTCTAGTATGGTTCCATGAAATGGATCGCTGTTTGAAACATGTACCCAGTAATCGACATTCAAGCTCGTATAACACTGTAAGTACTGAGGGTTTCATCAGAATATTTAAAACATCAAGTAGATATTCACTGCTTACCTATTAGTGTGCTCTTCATAATTTTTTAGATTACATTCTCAGTAAGTTGCAGTACTTAGCCTAAATAATATTTCGTTCAGTAACCAAATAAAAATATTTCAGTCGCAAGAAACTCTAGATGTGGATTCATCTTGTCAAATCTGGGTCGACCAAGAGTTGCAGAGTGGCAACATGGACGAAACAAACCCTGACCCACTTGTCCCACAAACAGATGATGATTACGATTCTACAAAACTTGATGAACAGCCTTCAAAAGTAAAGATAGAAAGAAGGTCTTCCCCAGTCTACTACAAAAAAATTAAAAAGAAAAAACTTAAGCGTCGGGTCACAGCTAAAAATTATTCTACCAATTCAGGTTCACAATGTACTAAGGAGGATGAATTTGATATCTATGGTAAATATATAGCTTCACAACTGAGGAAAATGGACCTCCATAAAGCATTGAGGCTTCAGTTGGAAATACAGAACCTTGTCAGTGAAGCAAGGATCTCAGATATTGTTTCTAGTGATTGAAATAATAGATAATAATGTAGGTATAGAAATGTGATTTAATTGGTCATCTGTGCAACTACCTGGTGGGTGGATTATTTTGTATAATAACTATCCTTTGTCAATAATGTTGTGATAGCGTATATTTTAGCCACCACATATTTTATTTATCTAATAGTATTAAGAAAATATTTTTAAACAAATACTTTTTATTTGTAAGTTTGTTATAGTGTTTTCTTTTATTAATAATTTTATTGTGCAATTTCATAATAAGTAATATGTTAACTAACATCCAAAGTGCAAAATATAAACCAAAGATTACAGTAATAAGAGTAATTGTGGTGTAATAAATATAACAATAATAATTATAAAATCTATGAGAGAGTTTTATTTATATTATTAATAGCTGCCCACCCCGGCCTCGCACGGGTGGTGTGGTGTGGCGACCCAATGATCCCGACCTATCGAAATTTTTCTTTTATACAAACCTTGTCCTGACAAAAAAAAGGATTATCCAATTTGATGCGCTAGTTATGCGCTTACATATATTTCGGCGATTCATTATTATTATTATAAAAAATGGTGATATTGTATATTAATAGAGAACTTTTCTTACAATCTGTGATTACAACATACAACTTTTGGCGTGATAACGTCTTAAAAATTGATGAACACCGGCTGCCTGCACGCACGAAAAAGTGTCACGTTCCATAAGCTCCGCCCACCATAAGTTCTCGACTCGACGGAAGCCATTACAAAAATTTGCATAAGTTAGCCATTATGTTTCTTAAATGACGATACCACGTAAAACTATCGTCCGTAAACCGACTTTACAGACAACCAATTTTTTTTTTGTTTATAACAATGGCAACAAAAGCAACTAAGCAAGCAGCCGAGTTCCGCATGCGTTTATCAAAAAGCGGAAGCGGAATCCCTGAAGCGCTTACCACACGCACAAGCTTCACCACAGTTTGGCCTGCGCAGGCTTCTCGCACGAAAAAACTGAACGCTTCGTATGCTTACCACTACCAGTACCACACGACACAGTTAAGTACGCGCAAGCCGCAGTCTTGTCGAAATTCTTGGCGTGGAAACAATGTTTCCCAATGAAGAAACATTTCTTATGCTATTATTTTTCAAGTTAAAAGACAATGCAAAAGTTAAAACGTAAGCAATAAAAGTGGAAAGAAATGGCTTTTGAATAGAAAAAATCATACACATAAATCTACGTAAGGTTTGAAGAGATTTCCATGATTACATTATACTAGCTTCCGCGACTTCGTCCGCGTGAATGTCGGTTATCGAGGATGCAGGCGAAGTCGCGAATTAAAAAGTAGGCATGAGATATACCTGCAAAATTCTATACCCGGCCTCAAAGGTATGGCCATATACCCAGTACTAAAACCCAGTATCAAAATACCTATGGGTATGTTCCGAGACCTTTAGCTCAGCCCAAGCTTTAGCGGTCGCCTTTTGGAGACTCAATTTTATTGAACGACCATTGGAACATTTAGATGATTTTTTTTGAATGAACGTGAACCTTCCGAAGTTTATATATTTTATTTTATTTTATACTAGCTGACCCGACAGACGTTGTCCTGTCCCGATCTACCGGGGGATGAAAAAGGGATGAAAAATAGATGTTGGCCTATTCTCAGACCTACCCAATATGCACAAAAAATTTCATCAGAATCGGTCAAGCCGTTTCGGAGGAGTACGGGAACGAAAACTGTGACACGAGAATTTTAAATATTATACTAGCTGACCCGACAGACGTTGTCCTGTCCCGATCGACCTAATGGGGGATGAAAAAGGGGTGAAAAAAGGGGATGAAAATAGATGTTGGCCTATTCTCAGACCTACCCAATATGCACAAAAAATTTCATCAGAATCGGTCAAGCCGTTTCGGAGCAGTTCGGGAACGAAAACTGTGACACGAGAATTTTATATATTAGAAGACTAGATATACAGAAAATCAAAATCCATAAAAATATTTTCTTAAACACTAAAATCACCTCTATCTTTATTATATAGCGTAAAGAACCATTTTTCTGGAAAAAAGTAATTCAAATCAAAATAATATGCCTAAAATCTTACGTTTCAATTCAAACTTTCAATACGGGCATGATCGGGAGTATTCGAGAGGCGCGCCGTAACCATTCGGGTAACTTCGCGGCGGGCGGTCGAGCGCGATCGTTAGAGTCCGTCCAACGAAAGGAGTTCCGCAGACGCGGCGCTAGTTTCTATGCGACTGTATGCTATCCTCTAACAAATCTTGTTAGTTCCATATATTTCCGCAGGACTTTTTTTGTTGGACGGACTCTATGAACTACTGGGCCGCCGCACCCGCCGTACTGGGTATGACGTCATACCCGTTACTGAGTGGTGTAGATAATAATAAGTACGTGGTACCGCGTACCGTCATACGATTATGTTCGGCGCGTTGCGACATTGTACCTATCGAGTACGGACCGGGTCTCTGCTGTTCATACCCGGTCTGCGTACTGGTAAACGCATACTGGGTATTTATACCTGTACCACTATATACGCACCATCCCTATTAAAAAGTACTCTATTTTCAAGTTATTTTCATACCAAATTTCATTAAAATCGGTTCAGCCGTTTCATCGTGAAAGCATACCAGACAGAGTTACTTTGAGTTACCTCGACTGTGGCTTGAACACTGTACGCACAGGCAAGTATGCGCAGGCCGGGCTTGCGCAGGCAAAATTTCAAGCAAGTCGAAAACTGCGCAAGCCACGCTGTGGGGTTGGCGCGCGGTACAGTTTCACCAACCACACGTGACACACGCTCCGGGTTCCGTGTACAAGCCGGCCTGCGCAGGCAAAACTGTGGTGAAGCTTGTGCGTGTGGTAGGCCCATAACAAGCGAAATGTACCAGGATGAGGAAAATTTTCATAATACCTACCTATTATTATTTAAAAGTTTGCTAATATTTAATTCGGGGAAAGCTCATGGTACAAATACAAAACCTGTCAGGTTAACATGCTGAGTTGAATTGCCCTGCACTTGGCAAATATTTTGAAAGTATACCTATGGTAAGCCCCCTGTTTATCACTTTTCAAATGGTACCTATATCGTTACAATAAAAAGAAATGGTGTTTCATTTAGGTACGAAATTACTCTTTGATTTGTGATAAAAAAAGTGACAGGTGTCAATTATTTTGTTCTATTGTTTGTTTGTTGTCATTGTCAAATTAATTTCTGATGTTGTGTTGTGTGTGTCTGTGTGGGGAACAGGAAAATCAATCTTTCTTGTTTTGGTTGTGTAACTTGGTAAATAGGTTACCGTAACAAAAATGAGGTGGAGTGAAAACGAAACATATCAATTCGTAAGATTATATTTAAGTCATGAACATTTATGGAACCCAGAGAACACATCTTACAGGCTTAAAAGTAAAAGGCTGAAATCATACAGAGAAATCATTGCTGAACTAAACGAAACCACGGGCATATTACTCAATGAAACTGAACTCAAGATAAAAATTAAGAATCTCAGATCGACGTATATGCAAGAAATCGCCAAAATAAAGCAACGGTCAGGTCCCGAATGGTCGTACAAACCTAACATGAAATGGTTTGCAGAGTGGCATAAACGTTTCGGTGGGCTCAAGAAAACTGGTGAAGATCCTTCTACATTTGACGTAAGTTGCTTCAGTATTACCATGCAAAGGGCTTAGGACTCTACATTTTGGAAATACTATAGTGCTTGAGGAAGACTGATTTACTAACACTAGACTAGACTAGAAATTATTTTTCACAAACCTCTCAATAAATTGTGCTCACGGCTGGCCTGAAACTTTAGCACAAGGTCCAGACTGTTACTGATAAAGATTCTGCATTTATTTCACCTCTGTTTTAGAAGTCCTAGCCATAGCATGATGTTTTGTGTATCTATACTAATATAAAGCTGAAGAATTTGATGTTTGTTTAAATGAGCATATCTCTGGATCTACTGGTCCAATATTTCAAAAAATCTTTTGTTAATAGGAAGGTAAGTTATCCCCGAGTGTTATAGGCCATGTTTTATTGTCAGGGGATCCATAAGGAAATTATACAGACAACAAATAATACATGTAACTAAATCTTGACTACTTGTTTACAGATACAAGATTCCATAGATGATGCAAATCAGAAAATATGGCTATCAACCGAAGACAACATGGAAGAACAGATCTTAGACCCATTTCCAGAAGATGAGGAATACACTTTAATATTGAAAACAGAGCCCCGAGAAATGCCTCATATCAATGAAAGCAGATATCAGAATAAAAAGAAAAAAATCAAATGCAGACGACCTAGTACTGATTGCTCTGATAGGACTTATATTGAGAGCATAGACTCAAGTACAGAAAATGCCTCAAAAGAGGATGAATTTGATATCTATGGAATGTATATTGCATCACAGCTGAGGAAGATGGACTTGCAGAAAGCTTTGAGGGTTCAACTTGAGATACAAAGCCTCATAAGTGAAGCCAGGCTATCAGGATTAAATGGAAATCATTAGGAGTACATTTTTTATTATAATTCTACTAAGTATTAATCTAAGTCTGCCCTGTCAATAATAGGGTATAATTACCGGCACGTAAGTTGGCAAGAGATTTTGTAGTGGGGGAAGATCGCGCTCGACAATTTCATACATTTTTAGAAGCGCGAACTTTCCCCACTATATAATATCTTGCCAACTTACGTGTCGGTAACTGTAGATGACACCACCAATCAATTGACATACTTTTTATGAGCTGTCAAAACAATTTTTCATGACAATACATACATAAGACGTCACTTATTTGCTTACTCAACTGACTTAACTATTTATTGATTTAAAAGCAACTACAAATCTTTATTTACATTAAATTGATCAAGTGTTCAGGGCTAAAATCTAGTGTTTACTTAGAAGAGTTGGATTTGGAATTATTGGTTAGTGGTAGATAGTAATCTACCCAATTTACTATGTACTTTAAGTTAGAGCTGTAAATCTAGTCATCCCTTTTAATTTAGGGGACATATAATTTTATTTATCTCAGACTGAAAATATTATTATTTGATTTCATAGAAAATAAATTGTAGAGAATGGAAATAGTAAGTTGTAAATATTCACTCTGAAATACAGCTCTGCAAGCAGATGCTGTATTTAGAGTCGCTGCACACAGGCCACAGGCCACAACCACAAAATGCCGACACCGGCGTTATTTCCTGTAGTTGTCATACCTTTTTAATGTACTCGCCGCACACTGTGGACGCCGGTGGCCGCCAAAGGCTACAAATCGTCGCTGCTCGCTTTTTGTGGCCAGCACCGGCCATTAAACGCCGACACAAAATGCCCTCATAC
Organism: Charanyca ferruginea; assembly: GCA_947361185.1. Lineage (NCBI taxonomy): Eukaryota > Metazoa > Arthropoda > Insecta > Lepidoptera > Noctuidae > Charanyca > Charanyca ferruginea. The sequence goes on along the minus strand of OX376075.1, from coordinate 21,815,105 downwards.
GCCACTCGCGCGATTTCTCACCTCTCTCTCTCCTTTACCTTCCTCGTCAGAGTCCATTATGATACTGCGCGAAAAAAAAAAGAAGCAGCCACCGACCGCAAGTGTCGACCACCGGCCACAAGGGGCTGTCGCGCGCTTCAGCTGCCTCTGTGGCCATGTCTAGCTTCTGGTGGCGGTGTTTGTGGCTGTCGCGTGTGGCCCGTGTGCGGCGACACTTAGGTATGGCACTCATTCAGTCTTGTGTCAATTAACAGACCTAGAATATTCAAAAGAAATCCAGAGGTTGCTCTGATAGTCTTGCTAAGATTATCTGTGAAATCTCTGGATTTCTTTATTAAATTAATTATTATGAATTATCTTAGGATACGAGGTTTTTTTTTTCAAAACAGTATTGTGCATTCATTAATGGGAACATTATGTGAAAATAAACCTAACCAACAAATTTCTTGTTTCTCTGTACCAGTATTTAATAATGACCACAGATAATATTATTGACACACAATCTACATAGATAATGTTAAGAGTTGTATCCTTTTTTTCTTTCTCCCTACTAGCTGTAGCCTATGCCACAGCTTTTATTTGCAGCTGCGAGTGCCAACATTCGCTTGCGAAAATTATTATCACCATGTCTTACCTTATCAGCAAGTATTTACCCATTGGGCAAGGGACACATTATAGTTCGCATTTTAAACGGTCACTATGGTAACTGTTCCCATGCCAATTTGTGGCGAAATGTCTCTGCGCTACAATAATGTACCTAACATCTTTTTTAACCGCATTTAAGCAAATAAATGTTTTGACTTTGACACAAAATGTATTCAAAATCAAAATATGTCTAGTGGTACACACTGGAATCTTTAGATTTAATTGATACTAGCTTTTGCTTTCTTCGTGCGCGTAAATTTCGGTTATCGCGAATGCAGACGAAGTCGCTGACTAAAAAGTAGCCTATAGCCTAACTTGGGGTTCAAGCTTAACCGGTACCAAATTTTATCAAAATCAGTCCGGTGGTTTAGCCTTGAAAACGTAGAAACAAACAAACTTAGTTTCACATTTATAATATTAGTATGGGTTGCACCCATTCGTGTTGTCTACCAGTGTAGTTAAGCTGCTGAAACAGAAATTATGAAGGCACCAGAAATAGGACAAAAAAAACAAAATTGCAAGTCTGATTTTTTATTGCTGTTCCAGCATCTGTTTATAATACAAACAAACATTATCACTTACATTTCACTAGTGAAAATTCAGATCGTTCCATTGTACGTTTGTTCCTACGATAGCGCCCTCGCATTGATCCGGTTTCATGAAAAAATATACATCGGTATCTGTGCTGCAGACAGATTACATATTCGAAAAAAAATCACATCAAAGTCTAAGTCTAAAATTAAGTACTTTTCACAATTATTTTACGCGGTTCCAAACTAGAAAGGAAGTCAAACTTCGTGGGCAGTGCACAGTCCGTCATTAAAAAAACTAAATGCTTAAAACTTAGATTAACAAATAACTAAAAGTCGATTCAGACATGCCCGCGACTGTCCGGGACTGTAATCTCACTCGTAAACAACAAATTGCATATGTCGCATTGTAGTTCCATCATGTATTCTTCGAAAATACACCACATCTTGCTGATGACAAGTGTAATCAATGATATTACAAGTAAAAAAGTACCTATGTGAAAAAATATGGTTGATACATACGTATACAAGATTCGAACTTCAAAAATGGCACACTAACGCACACATAGCTAACGTAATATTGTAATTATGCTGACACTTCACTTGGCGTATTTGTGCAACTATTGGCCTTATTTGGATAATACAAAATCGACTTAATTTCAATAAGCATAAGGTACCTAAATGTTATATTAAACAAGTAACGCAATTATTGCTTGTATACATACCTACGCCAAGTGAAGTACCACCATTCAATGTCATAGATTTCTAGATTGTCAGGAAACAGCATTTTCCGTTGTATTGTAGTATTTATTCTGACACTCAAAACACAACATACTTCTGTCGACGCGGCTCTGAGCTCAAGTGAGCTAATTAGCAAAGCTCCAACGTACCACTCGCGGAGCGTTTACAACTTAGGTACTAGGTACACCTTTTTATTTGTACTATCTTTCGAGTGTAGTGAAGCTGCTGATATTAAATACAAATGACTAGTGACGAAGTGTCTGCTGAACAATGCGGAATCGACCTTTATTAAGACTAGAGTGAACGCTGTTACAAAATCTCAAAAATAATACAGAAATGTTCACATTACATTTTGATATAATATCCAATGTGCGTTTCATCGCGTGTCACTGTGATGTATGCACGCTCTTTAAATAATCCCTGTATACTTATTTGAGAGACGTGGTTCTACAATAATTTTGTTCAATTTAGTTAATTTATTAATCTTCATGTAACAAAAGGTACATAGGCTGACTTAATGCTTTGGCATTTTCTACCAACAACCTAAGGTTAGGTTTGGTGGTTCTTCTAGACCAATAATTATTATTATAGTGTGCTAAAAATTACGTAACCAATGTGAATGTGCATAAACCAATCACATCACGGTGCCCAATGTGGGGTGATGACTTGTATTCGAATTTTTGGTTCTGAGAGACATCAGTTAGCTTATTATATTTTTCTTTACCTTTTTGGACTACTGATGAAACAAATTGCGCCCTTTTGTATAGGTCCTACGAATAGTAAGTGTCGCTATACACGTATTTAGTATTGCTAGACGTCCGGAAAGCCGGACACAGTCAGGCACACTGTCTAGTTTGGCCGGACACGCAACCAAAAAGCGTGTACGGTCAAATTAGACTGTTCGGCCCGTCCGGCTTATGTTAGGCTTAAATTTGTCCATTTTTTTCAACATTTGTCATGTTTTGGTTTTCGCCACAGTTTGTATCGCAAGCGCAAGCGAGCGAATGCACTGTCCTGCAGGTTCTGTAATTTTAATCAAATATCCCGCTAAACTGGCTAGTCTGTTCGGCTTTTTAGTTTTAAGACTTGGAAACCCTACACGTGTTCGGATCGGCACGACCCGACTATATGTATAGCGTTTGGAACGAGCAACTAGCTTCAACTTTCTGACTCTGACAATCAAAAGTACCTAAATGGTTTATTTGAAATAAATAAATAAATATGTGGGGACATTTTCACACACGGCCATCTGACCCCAAACTAGGGAGACCCTGTACTATGGGTGTCAGACAGCTGATGTACATACACAAATACATTTTTTTTTGTAAATACATTCATATATAGATAAACAACACCCAGACACAAGGCAAACACAAGTGCTCCTCACACAAATGTTTACCCTGGGCGGGAATCGAACCCGCAACACGCTGCGCAGCAGTCGATCGCTTAGCCACTGCGCCAACCGTGTCGTCGCGGTGGTTTTGAGTTTGAGTTTGAGCTGCCCTAAGTGTGGAGTTCTGGTTCTACCACAATGTCCTACATCAATGCTATTTTAACATTACTGTACACGGTTCCACGGTTGGATTTTCTACTCTCGGCACTGAGCCTATAGAGTATTGAAAATCCAACAGAACACATGTACTAACCATGAAAGTGTTTTAAAAAGATGTTGGCAAGTCCCCAGTACCGTTACTACTGAGTCATAACTGTTGCATTATTAAATGTCTGTCTATCAAATAAGTATACAAAGCAGAGCTAATGTACTTATTACACTATACAATTTGTAGGATATCAATTTAGGAAATCGGCAGGTCTAATCGCAGTTAGAACAGATTGGATCCGATTTAGTGCAAAATGGGAGGTTTACTAAATTGAATTCTAAATTGGTCCAGTTTAGAATTCAATTTAGTGTAGTGTGAGAGTGAGATTAACAGCTTAGGCACCTAAATTGATTTCCTACAAATTGTATAGTGTAATAAGTACTTAAAGAGGATAGAATAGATTGGTACCCAAAAACATTTCAATGGACCGTACCAACATTAAAACCACCAAAAAATAACCGCATTTCACAATCAGTAACATTATCCTACGCACGATACTAATCCTTCATGTTAACATCCTACATTATCTTACAGCTCCGGCGCTTAGTACATGGCGGTTTCATTTTAGTATATAACATTAATAAAATTGTACTGTGTTTAGATAAAAGTGTGAATTATGGAAGTCAGATTATGTTGGAAGAACGTAATTTCCGTTCATACTAGACAGTACAGATGGAGTTATAATATGGAGATGGTTTGTTGAATAATATCTCATTGTATATATACAACATTGAATAAGAGTACAACTAATCAAAATGCATTTGTTTTTCCTCGGCTAAACCAAGATAACGATCAACTCGGACAGAGAAGCAAATTCTCGAGTGCTTTTCAATAATGATATGAATGAACGTGAAGCACAGAATATAAAGGGAACAGAAGGACCGCTCCCGCCATCTTCAAAAATAATTACGTAAACTTGCCAGACTCACTAGGGCTGCTACTGTATTGACTCTGTAGGTTTTTGTGATTCTACGAAATTTTATTGACACTGGTTGGAACTCTTTGCAATTTTTTTAGAACAAAATTTTCTTGTTCATCGTGAAACGTCAATTACATCACTTATTCATTTTGACAACACTTGACAGTAGAGACTGAAGTCTGCTTGAAACTACTAGAGAATGCCTATAAACGTAATGTCAATGTGTGCGTGCTAAAAATGGCAGTTTGTTCTGAGTGGTCTCTCTGCTCGGGCGCGACGCAGCCTTACGTACTTTGTGCGTGAAGACTTGTAATTGGCTTTCAGATCATCATACTATTTATCATCATTGTATTTAGCTGTAAATCTTCCAGAGTCCTTAAATAAATAAATGAAAACTGCTTACGAATATTGCTGCTGTTTGCACGAACTCTAAGGCGGAGAGAGATATGGGATATATTCAAAACGCAGCTTTCGAATAACTAGGTGAATTACTAGAATACTTCTATTACTAGACAGATACTTTAATTTTGTTGTAGTAACAATGAGATATTTTTCACAAACTGATTACAAATATTATGATAATTTCTTGCATGTACTAACGCGCCATTCGAATAAAAAATGTGTGTCCCAACCTTTCAAAATTAATATTTGAACAGTTTAGGTGCCTGCACCATAATTGGTGGAACACATAGTTGTTCCATTCCACGAGCACGCGTCAGTCATTACAAAATGAAACCTTATGTCAATAACATAAGTTGCAAATGAGCGCTCATGATTTGCAACAACTATTTCCTTTTCTCGTCACAGCGCGTAGTACTTAACATTGTTGTCGATTATACAGACATTGAAATCATACAAGGTTAAATATTTAGCGCAACTGTAAAATATACAAGAAAACATCTGTGGATTTCACTCTGCTACATATTTTCGAAAAACCTGCACCCTTCTTCAAGGCTCTGATTGAACCCGTCATATTAAAAAAAAAAACAATTTCATAGTGTCTAAGAAATTGGATTTTTAAATGACACAAAAACATCCATGGGGTTCCATAGTTGAAAGTTGTTCAATATAAAAAGTAGAAGTACCCCTTGAAGGTTGCAGTAGGTAACTAAACCAGCAGCCTATACATAGAAATTAATGTAACGTGCTGTTTTAGCGTGTTATGTGCTGATTTCATCCAAATCCGTTTAGCTGTTTATCCATGGATCAGTGATAAACATTTTCATATACTTTCACATTTATAACATTTGTTGATGATAGTGTTGAGTGGCGTCTTTGACTGGCAACCCAATGTGGAAAAAATACTGAAAAGGGTCAGTTGTCATGTTGGGGCTACACTAAGGTTTAATGTCGTTTTTGAGTAAAATAACGTGATAATTGACGGCATTAAATCTAAGTCAAAACACTAAGCGACATCTCGCGGCGAAGTTAAGGTATTGGCAACCGAATGAAAGTAAGAAATCCTTAGCACCATTTCGTCTTTAGTACACCGACGCGTTCGTATGCGGCAGCGAAACAACGAAAAAACTGTCAGTAGTATGGCAGAATTTCGCATACGCTATGTCTCACTCTAGCACTAGCTACATGAAATAGTTGCGTCCTTGTCGGTATTGTTTCGCAAGGAACTGCGGAAATCGTCGTTACACAGACGCAGACGTTTCGCTAGTGGTGTTTCGCATCGCAAGGCACGTGTTTTGTCGGTGAGGACAGAATTTCGCACCATGGAAGCCGAACATATTGAAATATTTTTGAATACAATTACATATTATCCTGAATTATATGCAGTTGGTCACGCAGATTATAAAAATGCGTACAATAATGAGGTGGCATGGAGGAAAGTTCAAGAAAAGACGGGAAAATTACAATGACATTTCTTTGCGAAAAAACTGCAGTGTACTAACATTCCTCAGATATTTCGTTACGCAGTAATTCCGCAGTGACTCGCTGCCGCGTAGAACGCGTCGGTGTACTAAAGGCGTTTATGTGGAACTAATTTGACATTTCTAGATAATATTTCCCATTGCTTATGCCAATGTCATAATGATGAACCTTGAGGGGCAAATTTTTAATGTGCTAATGGCTATGTGTGTTAAACAATCAAATGAAAATTTAACGAAGGGGTGTGTTTAGTAATGTATTTACTGATTTTCATGTAATTCACAATAAAGCAAGCAAATGATCCACAGATATTTTCTACTTTTACAGATTAATTAAAAATGCGAATCTTAATTAATTAGGGAAGAATACTTCGGTTAGACGGTTCCTTATGTATAACTTTATGTAAAGACTGAATTTTATGGATGTATGTTGGTTTTTTTTTAATACTGGCCTTGGTTTTGTCGGCTTGACTTAAAAGTATTATTTGAAAATATTTTAGGAGAAATTAGAAAAAAGGTTTTTAAGTACGTTTTTATAAAGTCCGCAATAACCATAGACATCCATAAAATCCAGAAACAGGAGCAGTACCGCAGTAACTATCAAACCGGAACATCTGTCAAAATCACAACTGTCATGGTTCCATCACAACGTCGAATGCTGTCACACGTCAAACAATTTCTCAACTCTCAAACGTTCAACAAGAAAATGTAAGCGCCACGCCGATAGTTCCCAAACTTATCGCCAGGCGGCGCCACACGTAAATACAGACAAATTTGGACTAAAAACGTCGAATAAAACTACAAATTTAATATACAAGGAAGAAGACTCGATCTCAGATCTTAATTTGTACAATTTATCACATAAAATTCGAAAAGAACACGTATTTATTAGACTGCAGCAGCGAATCACACAGAGGACCGTCGTGTCTACACAGATTATGCTCGAAGAGATCATTGTACGGCCACCATTTTTGAAGAAATGCCGAAAAATGCAATGACTGTTGTTTCATTGAAAAATGCATCTATGATAAGAAACATTTTTCAATGAAACGCCATTTACAGTCACATAGTTTGTATGAAATTATATTCGCTATTTTGAACGCAGTTACAGGCTAACATATGACTGTAATTGTGCGCACAATAAAGCGAACGTCTTGTCATATTGTAGCCATTTACAAGAATTCTGTACTCCGGGGCTATGAAAGACCAAGATACAGTCACTTACCACGAATTGCGTGAAATTCAAATATTTCAATATTATGAAAAAATAAACGCTCTGTCTTCACATATGTACGTACACTGTTACAAAACTAACACACTTGTTTACTTTTATTTTAAGTATATCCAGTTTATTTTTAATTCTACCGATATTTGTATGGACATTTGCAGGCGATCACACTTGACCAAAAGCTAAGACACCATTTTTAGTTTGAACAAAAACAAAAAAAAACATAAAAACGGTTATTACAGTTTCGAAACGAAATAAAAATACACTGCAATTTTATCACTCACAAAAACACAGTACTTTTTCCAAAATCAGATTCAACAAAAGAAAAAAATAACAGACAAGTGGATCGCCGGCTTTCGACTTACAAAAAAAATCACTTTCAAAAATTTAACTAACACAATAAATTAACGAAAACATCTTGTCAGCTTGTATTATCAATTAGAAAACAAAAAAAAAACAAATTGAGATCAGAAAACGCCCATACAAAGACCAGTATGGCTTGGGTAGGGATCGAAGCTCGGTGTTTTGGGACCTAAGAAAGAACGCGTTAGATCTTAAATATATCTAGCTTTCATTTATCAAGTATTGTCTAAATTATTTCATTTCAAAAACGGGCCAATCGTTAATTTTCATAGGTATGCCAGGCTATAAATTCCGGTGAAAATTTCAGCTCAAAATGTCCATTTTCAATGCCACGTTTCCGGGTTCTTGCACACATAAGCAGTCCTATTTGTGACATATTATCTGGCAACACTATTTACACAGCCTGCAGTGATTTGTAACATTGACCGAAAATTCCTTTTTTAAAATCTCACAAACCACAAACAATTACACAATTTTATCTGACTTTAGTAACACACCTTTTTTATTGTTCATCACACTCTTCGGAATATTTCCATTCAATCTTGTTCACTGAAATGTTTATTTGTTATGGGGCTGTATTATGAAGTATTAATGATGCCACCATTGTTCTCCATCCTGCTCATATATATCTCCTTCTCTCTCTCGCACTGAAGAAACTATGACACTAACCCTTTATAATACGGCCCCTGAGATAAGTTAGACAATACTTGCGTGACCGCGTTCGATTTCTCGTGTTCAGGCGTCGGAGCATTGCGCCAATTGTTTAGGGGTATAGACAGAGGCGTTGGGATCGAGCGGTGACCCGTCCGAGAGTCGAAGCTTGGACACCGCGCCGCTCGACGGCGCTACGAACTCTGTCGGCATCACTGCCAGCATTTGAGCTTTCAGTTCCTCTATTTCTTTGTCTTGTCTTGATATTAAGCCTGTGGATTAAGTTAATATATGTTAGGAGAATATTTGTTGCAGGAACACTCGAACCACAAAATTACGGACTAGAAAAACAACGTGTCATGTGTCATACATTTGTTTAAAATGAAATTTTATTTGTATGTATGTACACCGATTACGCAGAGATTTATGATCCGATTTACATGATTCTTCTATAGTTTGATGCAGAATAGTTGCCATTTGGTCCCATAAAAATTTAACATAGTTTGGCCCAGTAATTTTTCAGTGCACGCATAACTTTTTTAGTGTAGTCCGACTTCGATGATTCTTTTTTTAATTGATAGTGTATACCTCAAATTTGGTCCCTTGTAAAATATTCCACCCCTAACCCCACCACCACCCTAACTATTTTAATAAGTGTGTGATTAATCGGTTTGTGGAATAATTAAATCAATATTTATTTTATACATATATTTGATTATTTTAGCTTGTGGCCAAGTGTAAGCCGTACGGATAAAGCCGTTAATAATAGTATAATAGCCGTTAAGCTACGTTACCGCAGCCGGTCCGTGGCAATTTCATACTTAGGGGTATCGTGTAACCCAGTTACTGGGTTGTGGAGGTCAGATAGCCAGACGCTCCATATAAAACACTGCAAGCGTGCCGTCGAAGCTGTATGAGTACAACACTCACCCTCCTGTATGTGCAGCTTGCGCTTGGCCTCGCCGAGCGCGGACAGCAGGTCGAGCTTGACGCGCGTCTCCGCGGACAGCGAGTGCTCGAGGTGCTGCAGACGCGACTGCGTGCTGTCGAAGCTGTATGAGTACAACACTCACCCTCCTGTATGTGCAGCTTGCGCTTGGCCTCGCCGAGCGCGGACAGCAGGTCGAGCTTGACGCGCGTCTCCGCGGACAGCGAGTGCTCGAGGTGCTGCAGACGCGACTGCGTGCTGTCGAAGCTGTATGAGTACAACACTCACCCTCCTGTATGTGCAGCTTGCGCTTGGCCTCGCCGAGCGCGGACAGCAGGTCGAGCTTGACGCGCGTCTCCGCGGACAGCGAGTGCTCGAGGTGCTGCAGACGCGACTGCGTGCTGTCGAAGCTGTATGAGTACAACACTCACCCTCCTGTATGTGCAGCTTGCGCTTGGCCTCGCCGAGCGCGGACAGCAGGTCGAGCTTGACGCGCGTCTCCGCGGACAGCGAGTGCTCGAGGTGCTGCAGACGCGACTGCGTGCTGTCGAAGCTGTATGAGTACAACACTCACCCTCCTGTATGTGCAGCTTGCGCTTGGCCTCGCCGAGCGCGGACAGCAGGTCGAGCTTGACGCGCGTCTCCGCGGACAGCGAGTGCTCGAGGTGCTGCAGACGCGACTGCGTGCTGTCGAAGCTGTATGAGTACAACACTCACCCTCCTGTATGTGCAGCTTGCGCTTGGCCTCGCCGAGCGCGGACAGCAGGTCGAGCTTGACGCGCGTCTCCGCGGACAGCGAGTGCTCGAGGTGCTGCAGACGCGACTGCGTGCTGTCGAAGCTGTATGAGTACAACACTCACCCTCCTGTATGTGCAGCTTGCGCTTGGCCTCGCCGAGCGCGGACAGCAGGTCGAGCTTGACGCGCGTCTCCGCGGACAGCGAGTGCTCGAGGTGCTGCAGACGCGACTGCGTGCTGTCGAAGCTGTATGAGTACAACACTCACCCTCCTGTATGTGCAGCTTGCGCTTGGCCTCGCCGAGCGCGGACAGCAGGTCGAGCTTGACGCGCGTCTCCGCGGACAGCGAGTGCTCGAGGTGCTGCAGACGCGACTGCGTGCTGTCGAAGCTGTATGAGTACAACACTCACCCTCCTGTATGTGCAGCTTGCGCTTGGCCTCGCCGAGCGCGGACAGCAGGTCGAGCTTGACGCGCGTCTCCGCGGACAGCGAGTGCTCGAGGTGCTGCAGACGCGACTGCGTGCTGTCGAAGCTGTATGAGTACAACACTCACCCTCCTGTATGTGCAGCTTGCGCTTGGCCTCGCCGAGCGCGGACAGCAGGTCGAGCTTGACGCGCGTCTCCGCGGACAGCGAGTGCTCGAGGTGCTGCAGACGCGACTGCGTGCTGTCGAAGCTGTATGAGTACAACACTCACCCTCCTGTATGTGCAGCTTGCGCTTGGCCTCGCCGAGCGCGGACAGCAGGTCGAGCTTGACGCGCGTCTCCGCGGACAGCGAGTGCTCGAGGTGCTGCAGACGCGACTGCGTGCTGTCGAAGCTGTATGAGTACAACACTCACCCTCCTGTATGTGCAGCTTGCGCTTGGCCTCGCCGAGCGCGGACAGCAGGTCGAGCTTGACGCGCGTCTCCGCGGACAGCGAGTGCTCGAGGTGCTGCAGACGCGACTGCGTGCTGTCGAAGCTGTATGAGTACAACACTCACCCTCCTGTATGTGCAGCTTGCGCTTGGCCTCGCCGAGCGCGGACAGCAGGTCGAGCTTGACGCGCGTCTCCGCGGACAGCGAGTGCTCGAGGTGCTGCAGACGCGACTGCGTGCTGTCGAAGCTGTATGAGTACAACACTCACCCTCCTGTATGTGCAGCTTGCGCTTGGCCTCGCCGAGCGCGGACAGCAGGTCGAGCTTGACGCGCGTCTCCGCGGACAGCGAGTGCTCGAGGTGCTGCAGACGCGACTGCGTGCTGTCGAAGCTGTATGAGTACAACACTCACCCTCCTGTATGTGCAGCTTGCGCTTGGCCTCGCCGAGCGCGGACAGCAGGTCGAGCTTGACGCGCGTCTCCGCGGACAGCGAGTGCTCGAGGTGCTGCAGACGCGACTGCGTGCTGTCGAAGCTGTATGAGTACAACACTCACCCTCCTGTATGTGCAGCTTGCGCTTGGCCTCGCCGAGCGCGGACAGCAGGTCGAGCTTGACGCGCGTCTCCGCGGACAGCGAGTGCTCGAGGTGCTGCAGACGCGACTGCGTGCTGTCGAAGCTGTATGAGTACAACACTCACCCTCCTGTATGTGCAGCTTGCGCTTGGCCTCGCCGAGCGCGGACAGCAGGTCGAGCTTGACGCGCGTCTCCGCGGACAGCGAGTGCTCGAGGTGCTGCAGACGCGACTGCGTGCTGTCGAAGCTGTATGAGTACAACACTCACCCTCCTGTATGTGCAGCTTGCGCTTGGCCTCGCCGAGCGCGGACAGCAGGTCGAGCTTGACGCGCGTCTCCGCGGACAGCGAGTGCTCGAGGTGCTGCAGACGCGACTGCGTGCTGTCGAAGCTGCCGGAGGGCGCAGCGCCCGCCGCGCGCTCCTGCCGCGCCTCCAGGGAGCGCACCTGACAGAGATACGAGACGTGACACAGAGGTACAGTTCCAGTCAAACTTAATGGCTTCTATGAAGTGCGCTACAGACTGCGTAGTACCCCACCCTTCACTCCCGTTGACAAGTGAAATTGTTATAGTGCGTGCCACGAAAGATGAGACTTGACACAGAATTGATTTGACTTGCGCAGTACTCGATTTAAAAGTAAATTTCTTTAAATCATCATAGAGTAATTATAGAAGAGTGAGGCTTACTAGCAAAGGTATTTCTTATAAGTACTTAAAAGGAGACCCCTATGTAAGATATATTGTAGAAGTTGTACAGGTTACTGAAATAAAATTTATTATTATTATTACATGGGCCTCTCCGGGTAGGCAGCAGTGTCGTGACGTCATGCAGAGGAGGCCGCGGTGTGCGCCCGCGACCCCGGCTGTCTACCCCCTTCTCTATGAGTGACGAACGTGTCCTATGTGTAGCAAGGGCGTCGCCTGGGGGGGGCAGGTAGGGGCAGCTGCCCCCCCCTAGAGATCCAAAAAAATGTTTTTTTTTAACAGTCTCCAAAAAAAAAGAAGGAAGTTTTTAATCAATAAGAGCTCTTGACTGTACAATTAATAAAATACTACTACCAGTGTAAAGTTTTATGTGCTTTTAACTGTATTTAAAATCATACTCTTCCCATCTATATAAATAAAAGGAGAAACTGACTGACTGACTGTCTGACTGATGTATCAGCGCACAGCCGAACCTACTGGAACTGGGAATGTGAAATTTTGCACACGCGTTCTTATATCATGTAGGCTAGCACTAAGAAGGAATTTCGGGATTCAACCCCTAAGGGTGTATAATAGGAAATAAAATATGTATGAAACTCGGTCATTTTTGTAGTTCAAGACATGAAACCTAAGGTGGTTGAAAAAAAAAAACTTATTTCAGCTTTTTTGGAAATTCCTTTGGCACAAAGACGGTCGACGTCCGGTCGACGGAGCCGCTGTGCGGGGCTCCTATTCCTGTCTGCGGGCTTTAAAGCAGGGATGCATAGACCGAGGCCCGCGGGCCGCATGCGGCCCCCCAGCAATATTCTAGTGGCCCGCCAGCAAAAATATTCCCTCGTACATTTGAAGGAAAAATACATATACATACTGAGGTTAACAATAAGTAGTTTAAACATATTCTGAGTTTCAAAAAGTTAAACCTCTATTGAACATATTTAGCAATACTTTCACCGTTTCAGCTGAAATTGCACCAGAGTCAATGCAGTTCGAATTAAACGATATTCAAAACGATCAAGATTTTCGCAACAAATTCAATGAAGGGGACTTTCTGAACTTATACCGCTGCATTGATAAAACCATGTACAAAGAGTTTCGCACAAATGCCCTGAAATGCGCCAGCTTATTTGGTTCTACTTATATGTGAAGGAACTTTTTCTTATTAAATAATAATAAAAAAAAAACGAAACCGCCTTGCAAATGAAAGTTTGGAAGCAATTTTACGTGTAGCGTTTTACAAGCAAATTTGAGCCAATTGAAGCACGATTCAGTGCCACGCTATTTTAATTAAATTTACGGAAGTTTATGTTTTTAAATTGTGCTGGTGGCCCGCCATTAGTTTATCATTTGCCCAAGTGGCCCATGGTGTCAATAAGTCTGTGCATCCCTGCTTTAAAGGAACCTGACCAACCGATCTTCGGCGTGTCGCTGTCGACCTATAATCTACTTAAGATTTTCTGTCCAAAAAGTTTGTTTGACGCAAGACACAAATTATGTCATTTCTTTTTCTACGTTCCGTTTTATCAATTTTGCACGATACTTTACACCATAAACAATATATAGGGTGAGTGGTAATTAGTGTACGATACTTAAACACGTGATTGTGTTCATGATAACAAACAACTTTCCCGAAGAAAATTTTTTTTTGTACTGTTTCATTTTAGGTCAAAGGCGTGCGCGCGCGTGAAATTCATACGGCTGTTGTGTTATTGTGATAAAAGTGAACCAGTACAAAAAACATTTTTTCTTCGGTAAAGTTGTTTGTTATCATGAACACAATCACGTCTTTAAGTATCGTACACTAATTACCAGTCACCCTATATTTTGACAGATTTGGTTGACAATCGCTCATTTGAGCGTTCCGTTCAAGTCTAAATAAGACAATTCAGTGAGAAATAATACGTACCTACCTACTTGGTACGTATTTTTCATTTTTTTTTCACTGAATTGTTAAGATTTTCCATACAATAATATTTCACCCTATTCACCCTATTCCTTAGGGAATATCCAAAAAAACATGTATTTTGTATATTTAGCTGTAACGCTGAATACTAATCGTCATGTTTCTCTCATAAAAAAATACATTTTCATCCCCTATTTTACACCCTTATAGGTGAAGTTTCCAAAATTCTAATACATATTTTTATGTCTTACCCGCAAATCCAAATAGTAATTTTCATGTTTCTAACATTAAAAATAACGGATTTCCCATATAAACTTTCATCCCCCATTTTACCACCCTAGGGGTATAATTTCCAGGAAAGCTGAAACTACTATTTTTGTTTTAGTTTAACCAAAGACCTATACTTATATCAATTTTCATGTCTCGGTTAGACACAATAAACAAGTGTACTTATCAGCATGTATGGAAAATATTGAAAAATAGGGAAAAAAAAATATTGAAAAATATTGGAAAATAGGGAACGAAAATTTAAATGGGTTATCCAATTTTTTAAAGTTAGAAATATGACAATTGTTATTCAGCTTTACGGTTACCTATACATACAAAATATATGTATCAGTCTTTTTTGGATATTGCCTTAAGGGGTGGAAAGGGTGGAACACTGTTGTATGGAAATTGGAAACCGTTAATGAAACAGATAAGCTACATTGCTTTTTTATACAACACTGATGAAATTTTTTCAAATTACATATGTTTAAGAATAAGATTATTCGTACGATTCCCCTTTGGGGTTGAATTTGCAAAATACTTCAACATTTTTGCAAATTCTACACCAATTTTTTTTTAAACTAATCAACTAGAAACTTGGCAAAAAATGCCAATGTTAATAGTATTTTTTATTTTACTTAAGTACCCAACAGGGGCTTAGCGGGGTGTTGTGTTTGTGGGAAGTACGAAATCTACGCGAAGTCGCGGGAAAAGTGCTAGTCCTCCACATATCAACTTGCCCCCCCCTGGCCCACCGCCTGGCGACGCCCTTGATGTGTAGTACATACCTACGTGTTGGTTTTAATATAAAGACTATTTCATTCCTAACAGTATGTTAGTATTAGTACATCCTATTGCACGATAATTAAAAAATTATCAAAATTAATCTATGATCAGCTACTCTTGCAATATTATTCAATTTTTTACAATTTTAATTCATTGATATTTTAAATTATTGTTAGTTTAATTTATTCCATTGTTAATTTATTGTAATTAATAATAATAATAATAATATGTGGGGACATTTTCACACACGGCCATCTGACCCCAAACTAGGGAGACCCTGTACTATGGGTGTCAGACAGCTGATATACATACACAAATACTTTTTTTTTGTAAATACATACTTATATAGATAAACATACACACATATACACACATACATACACACAGACACATATACATATAACATACATATATAGATTGTAATTTATTTGTAATTTAATTTAATTTTAATTTTAATATAAATCTATTTAATTTTATTTCATAATTGATTTTATATTGTATCTAATTTTTTATTTTTAATGAATTGTTTACCTTTTAATAAGAATGTTGTGCATGCCTATAAGTGATGTATTTACACAGTTTTGAAAATTTGTGATTACTTGTTGTTGTGTTTGTAAATATGTCGTTGGTGTGCCTTGCATAAACAAATAAAAAAAAAATAAGTAAAACGTATCCACAGCAGTAAGAAGACAATGCAGTAGTAGCTAGAGCCTGACCTGGTCGCCGGCGAGCGCGAGGTCGCGGCCGAGCTGTGCGGCGCGCTCGCGGGCGCGCGTCAGCTCGCGCCGCAGCGCCGCGCCCTCCGCCTCGGCCGCCGCGCGACGCGAGCGACACGACTCGCTCTCACACTCGCCGCTACACAAACAAAACACCTTACATAAACTGGCTCATTTGTAACCACAGATATTGTTGGCGACAGTGTAACGGCCCGCTCGTCGACTGCCTAACGATAGTGCTAAATACTATTTATTTATCTTAAATTGTTTAGTTAAAAGTATACTTACCTTTTTATTACTAATGTACAGTACGCAAAAGAGATAAGTATACATGTCGTCGGGAATAGTTGAAGATTTCTTAGAAACCAATGGGGGCTTTCAAATGAAATTTTACTTAATCATTGAACTGTTTATTCTCTATAAATTGTATTTTATTTTATTCATAATAACCTATCGGTTTCTAAGTAAACTTCAACTGTTTCCGGCGACATGGATACTTATCTCCTTTGGTGACCGTACCTATATACAACCTGTTTATTTAATAAAAAATAGTACAATCGAAGTCTATTTGCATTGCCGCAACCTTTAAATAATTCTAGAAAAGAGGGCCGTCAGATTTGTCCGGAGAAAAAACAGTTGTGATCGAAGTGAGTTCGGCAGGGCTCCAAGCGTGCGCCCCTTCTATTGTACTATTCAGTTTCGAGTAAATTCCTAGTTTTATTTTAGCAGCCCATCCGTTACAGATATAGATAGACCTAGATAACGCAAGTATCACGATCTGTATGAAAACCAAGCGTGTCATTTTTTCGACGTCACAATGTAATACGAATGTTTTGTTTTTCCTAAAGAACAATGGTAGCCACCCATACATTGTTTTAGTTGAGATTAAATTCCTACGTCTTTAAATGAAAAATATCTTATTAAATTCAGCATCACCTTCTGAATTAGTTTGTGCAAGATTTTTTGTTCAAGAAGGCCGAGAATAATAGATATTCAGTCATAAACTTTTGTAGGTTATGTCTATGGTAACTTTTATATTCCAAATTGAGGAAGTAAAAAGGCAATATCGCATTAGTATTTTCTTTACCTAGTTAATTCAGAATGAAATGTCTTGTAAAAATATTGTTTAAGGTTGGTAATCCCAGTGGTTATAAATACTCTTCGGCCTTACCTTATGTATACAATAGGTATATATTACATGTAGATATCGATCATATCGTTTTTACTCTGTGCACAGATCTGATTATGACTCTGTGTCAATTACCAAGCAATTATTTTTAGATTTGGGCTACTAGTCTTTTTGCTAGTAATTAATCGAAACTAATTGTTTTATTTTTATACTTCAGTATTTTTACATTCCTGCAAGAAACCTACACTTGGAAATAAACTGTATTCATTTACTTACTCCGTTTAATTGTAATAACAAACTAAAACTGATTACAATACTTTAAATGCTTTTAAGTACTTATTACTGTCACTTGACAGAATAAATGTAAGATGGCAACACTAAACGTTAATGAAAAGTCAAATAAGTTTTCATTTAACATAATTTTTTTATCCGGCCCTAACAGGTTGTGATACTTTGGAAAATCGTAGAAAAATAATGTAATTTCTTTCGTATGTAAGTCACTTTTAGACGCTCAAATTTAAGTCAACTACGTTTTCGCCATTGTTCTTTGGTATTACCAGGTATTACTGAGGGTATTAGATTAAAAAATAATTGTTTTTTAAATTAATTACGCATAATATTAATCTCAAAATGACTTACCGATGGAAGGAAACGTTTACTTTATTTTTTTACTTACGATATTTTATCGTAAGTTAGGCACGCGAAGTAGTTGCTCTTGCGTTATCTAGGTCTATCTATATCTGTGTTTGTAACACACTATCAACCTCGCAGGACTGTATTACTAACATACATACCATAATATAGTGATTTTTATACAAGGTACAGAGGCCAGCACATCGAGCCACACCAATTCGTCATCTTTATGTGATAGTTTTTCAACTTTATGATATAAGTACTATAAGGTTCAAATTCATTTGGGGAAGTTTGACAGTTTGGGATAGCTTAATGTGCTGGTGTCTGTACATCGTATTCACATAACATAATCATTCTTGTAAATGAAAATATTGTAAACACCCTTTTTTGAAAACAGTATGTATGGAGTTTCTTGCCCATTCTTCTCCATACGAAACTACCATTTGGAATGGGCAACTAGATTCAAATTTTACAATATGACGTTCAAAAGTGCCTTTTAATGGTCTAATTGAAATAAATGATTTGACTTTGACTTTGAACATCATAAACAACAATTTTGTTCTACCAAAACTTTATGACTTCTATGTAAGAGTTCTATGAAAATTTTTATGACGTTAATTAAAAATCAAATGTATTAATTTATTAGATATTCTTAATATAAATAGTTACTTGGTTATGAATTATTTTTATTATGTCTTGTTCTAACATACTTTTCGACACAATGTATCATTGTCAAGAAATAAATGACTTATGACATTATTTTGTCGAGTTATGCGGACATATGGATGGATGCAGGCAGCCCAAGATCGGGTTGGGGTGCGATCTCCGGAGGTCTACGTTCAGCAGTTGACGGCAATAGGCTGATATGATGATGGTGTATACAAGGTGTAACGTCAAATACGCAAAACCTAAAAATAGTTTGATTAGAATAACGAGCAGAATCTATTGAACCACTTTTTAATATAGGTCACATTTAAAAAAAAAATCTTCATTAAACATGTTGCCCTGTCTATTTATTAAAAGGTCAAGCCATCACGTACGCAAACCTGCCAAAATAGGTAAACAAACACAAATGGTTGTCGTCCAATTTAAATTTTCTCATACGCGTGATAACAATAGTTCTTATTTCAATGCAAATACGAGTCTTAGTAAAACTAAAACAGCCCATAAAACCTTATATTTTTTTTAATGTTTTTTTTTTCTCAGTATTAGGTTAATTGAACTAAAAATCATTTGGGGTGTCTGTGGTTTTGCGTGTTTAATGTTACACCTTGTATAAATGGATGGATTTTATATTTGTGTTTACAACGGTAGTAAAACAAAATTTATTGTTTATGATGTTAATAATATAGTCTTGCGAACTAATTAGCATTTTAAAAATCACCCCGCATACAGGGGTAAATTCAATTAGTTGGTGAAACTATATAGACGGGATTAAATTCGATACAAAAAGATGACAGAACAAAAAAAAAATATTTCTGAAATTCATTATTTCTTAAAGTTCGTGCGTTCTGCGGCAGTTGACCTTATCTGGCTGAAGTCATTTTAAATTATCAGTTTCAAAATTATCCGTCTATGTTTTAATATCACGTCACGTCTATGAAGTTTTGCTAACTGATAAAATTTGACACTATAATCATTTTATGTTCATATTTCTATAATAGGGAAGATGACACCACCAATGAATTGCCATTCTTTTAATGAGTTGCCACCATTCCCCAACAGATTTTGTATGCCAAAAGTAAAATGTGATCTCACTTATTTAACAATGCAATTGACCAACTGTTTATTGATTTCAAAGCAACCAAAAATCTTACATTTACAGTTAATTGGAAATTAATCGGGTTTTCAACCGACTTCAAAAAAAGAAGGAGTTTCTCAATTGGACACGTATTTTTTTTATGTTTGACCACGCATAGCTTTTTTCAGGGTGATCCGATTTCGATGATTCTTTTTTTAATTGATAATGTATACATCAAAGTTGAAATATGAAAATATTCCACCCCTAAGGGTGGAAAATTAAGGAATGACTGATTTTTTTTTGGTGTCACCGTTTCGAAATTAATTTGCATAATAAAAAGTACGCACTAAAAAGCGTAAAAAAATCGGATTTCGGCGGCTCTGGCTTTGTTTGTTGTTTTGTATTGCCACCGACTTACGGATTTGTTATTTATTACTTTATAGTTTTTGAAGGCGGTTGTCTTTTTTGTAAAAATAAGTTGTTCACGGCTAAAATCAAATGTTCTTTTAAAGTCTTCTTTTAGTGTTTTGGAATTATTGGTTAATGGTGTCATCTAGCCAATTTTTAATCTATGATCTGCAGTGCTATTCTGTTACAATCTCCCACGGTGAACACCTAGGTGAAGTGAGCTGTTACCACATTGTAGTGCTTTGTAAATCCAACACTTTATTTCAAAGATAAGTTAAGACAATTTTATGTTTATTTGTTTTAACATAACTTTGATAAATAGATCTAAGATAGTACTAAAATATGGACGAATAATATTATAAACAAAATAAAAGCCTTGTAACATTTTATTTTTGATAGAATTATAGTGAAACGAATAACGTTCCCGGTATTGTTCATCCCTGCTTCTTTTACGTTGGACACTCATTTTAAATTGGAATCAAAATTATACAACTAAATGAAAGCCAAATAATTTCATAACATAAATTATTATAATCGTTACAATTAAGTGCGACAGCTGCTGTAAAAATAGATTGTAATACATTCTGCGTCTCTCGTAACTGCTAACATATTTAGTGTACTTTTGTTACAAAGTGTCCATTAAAAAGAACCTTTTTTAACTTCTATCTAATGCTATTGTAAATGGAGTATAAGTGACACGTACAATGGTCCATTTTTAAAGGACTAAGTGCGGAAACCAAACTCCCCTAACATAGAACACCTAAGTGAAGTGAGCTGTCATCCCATTGTAGTGCTTTGTAAATTCCTAGCGTCAAAACGGATGATAGATCACTTCACCTAGGTGTTCACCGAGGGAGATTGTAACAAAATGGACCACAGATATAGATAAACCTAGATAACGAAAGAGCAACTACTTCGCGTGCCTAACTTACGATAATAAATCCTAAGTAAAAAAAAATAAAGTAAATGTTTCCTTTCATCGGTAAGTCATTTTGTGATTGATATAATAATATGCGTAATTCATTTAAAAAACAATTATCTTTAATCTAATACCCTCAGTAATACCTGGTAATACCAAATTTAAGAAAAACAAAACGTTGTGACGTCATAATAGGTAGTTAAAAAATGGCACGCTTGGTTTTCATACAGATCGTGATACTTGCGTTATCTAGGGTCTATCTATATCTGTGGGGGTAACAGAACACAACAACAGACATACAGCGCTACTATTGGGCCAGTCGCCCCTGCGTTACCTGGGCGGTCGCGTGGCGTGTCGAGCCCGCAGCAGCTGCGCCTCGGCGGCGGAGCGCGCGCGTCTCTCGTCGCCCAGACGTCGCTCCAGCGCCGCGCGCTCGCCCGTACGCCACGCCGTCACTCTGCGGCAGGAGGGCACGGTCATAATGGCTCATTTATTTATTTATTAAACTATGTAAAATAGTAGAGTGTATGACAAGGGAGCAAAATAATATTTATAAGGCGAGGGCGAATAGAATCCCGAGCATAGCGAAGGATTCTAAAATAGAATCATAAGCGTAGCGAGGGATTCAAAGTACATCGCCTGAGGGAAAAATATTTATGCTCTCGAGTCATATACTCTACTTTTCATCTCCTATGAGAAAATAAATAAGAGACACTTAATTATAAATAATTAATGAATAAGTTCAATTAAAAATAATTACATGAATGTATTAAGGTCAATTACAAAAATAGATTTATATTTGATACACTGGCGCAATGTTGTTTTTTTTTGCAGAATACAATAAAGTCCGTACCGATTACAAGAACAGTGGGCTAATTCACGTAACTAAAGAAGTGCTGTTGCAGTGCAGTTGCAGTTCAGTTTCGATCAAAACAACGCTTTTCGTATTCTCTACCGCTGTCGACACGCACAGCGTCAAGTTCGCGTCACGCGAGCGCAACAACGGCATTCTACTGTTGCGCATCTTTGGTACGATCTTCGGAACGCAACATGATCGGTATTCTACTATTCGTTTGACGTCTCGAAATGACAGTTAAAAAGCACTAAAATCTATACTGGGATATTATTTTCATATTATAATAACGTCATATTCATTAAAATGTAATCGAATTAGTGAGTAATATTTTTTCATTCATGGGGCTACACCATATAGTTATAAGCTTGGTGGTCGAACAGTTGACGTGCAGTTCCCGAGCAGCTTACGCGCTCAAAAATTACAAGAATACCGTTTATCACTCAAACTTAACTGCAACTGCACTACAACTTCATCGGCGCGTCATAATATTACGTGAATTAGCCCTCAGGGAAGTAAATCGCGCGCTTTTGTTTTTTTCTTTTAGTTACCGCGCCACCCCGCACCGTACATCCAACACTTACAGCCAGTAATTTATACAATTTGCGTTCGATTTCAATGAACGATTCATGTTCCAAATTCAAATCTCATTACTGCCCGATAAAAAGACTAGTGGAGAAAAGAGCTACTTTGCTCCCGCTTATAGAGGAACAAAACGACACTTTTCGAATAGAAGGGACGAAAAAAACATTGTACAAAGGCGGACTTAATGCCTTGGGCATTTTCTACCAGTCTACTTTAGGGTGATGCAGAGACAAAACAGGGTAAGTGCAAAGATACTTAAAATTTACTATGATGAAATAAAAATGAAATAATAAACACATATATACATGCATACATACAAACAAAATAAACAAATAAGAGAGCTAAATAAAATTTTAATACAACAAATTAATTGTGTGACGAGTCAGCCAACTTCTTATGAAAGTGTTCGCGAGCTTTCACTTTGAAAGTAAACCGACTGATGGCCATCCTGATATTCTGAGGATGCGCATTCCAAAGGAAAACCGCCTGGACAGGAAAAGAAGATTTAAGAAAACCAGAGCGGTGAGAAGGACATCGTAGAAGACACTTATTGGAAGAAAGAAGGTTCTTGCTGTGCGCAAAGCAAATAAATACTGAAAGTGAGAAGACAAGTAGAAAGGAGAAATGGGTTTGTCTAGAAGAGAAAACAAGGTTGTCAAAGCCCTTAACGCTCTGCGCTGTCTGATGGGTAACCATTTTAAGAGCGACCGATGTGCGCATACTTACGGAGATTAAATACGAGTCGAATGCAGTCATTTGTACCTCGACTGTCACATTTTTTTTTTTTTTTTGCGCGGTGGAAATCCTCATGGACTTCCTCCATCATGCCGGACTCCTACCGGCCAAAACCACCGCGGTGCTCCACCTCTGCCCATGGCCGGGGGTGCGGGATTCGCATTAGCATTCACCGCTCCCACCTCGACTGTCACCTTAGGAAACGAAATTAGTCTTTCCCAAAGCAGCGTAGACGCTTGGCTACGACTTCATCAATGTAGAAGTCAAGTATACCATAAAATAAGCAAATAAAATTAATAAAATATATGCTACTAGCTTTTACCCGCAACTTCGTCCGCGTGAACGACGGTTATCGAAGTCGTGGAGCCTATGTCCTTCCCCAGGGTTCAAGCTATTTTCATACCAAACTTTATCTAAATCGGATCAGCCGTTTCATCGTGAAAGTGTAACAGACAGAGTTACTTTCGCATTTATGTAAATAAGTAATAAGTAAATAAGTACTAGCTTTTGCCCGCGACTTCGTCCGCGTGAAAGTCGGTTATCGCGGATGCAGACGAAGTCGTGGATTAAAAAGTAGCATCTGTCCTTTCCCAGGATTTCAGTTACTTTTGATACCAAATTTTATTAAATTCGATTCAGCCGTTTTCATCGTAAAAGTGTTACACACAGATTCACTTTCGCATTTATAATATACTAGCTGACCCGACAGACGTTGTCCTGTCCCAATCTACCTACTTACCTACCCTACACCAACCTTACACTTACCCTACACCTACCCTACCCTACACCTACACTACACCTACTAAAAAAGAAAAAAAAAAGTGTCCGTCTCCTGGTTCTAAGCTACCTCCCCACCAATTTTCATCCAAATCGGTTCAGCCGTTCTTGAGTTATAAATAGTGTAACACTAACACGACTTTCTTTTATATATATAGACTAGCTTTTGCCCGCGACTTCGTCCGCGTGAATGTCGGTTATCGCGGATGCAGACGGTGTCGTCGAAAAAAGTAGCCTATGTCCTTCCCCAGGGTTCAAGCTATTTCCATAACAAAATTTCATTAAAATCGGTTCAGCCGTTTCATCGTGAAAGCGTAACAAACAGAGTTACTTTCGCATTTATAATATTAGTATGGAAGTATGAATTAAGTATGGTTGACGACACGGTTGGCGCAGTAGCTGAGTGATCGACT
Organism: Charanyca ferruginea; assembly: GCA_947361185.1. Lineage (NCBI taxonomy): Eukaryota > Metazoa > Arthropoda > Insecta > Lepidoptera > Noctuidae > Charanyca > Charanyca ferruginea. The sequence goes on along the minus strand of OX376075.1, from coordinate 21,790,890 downwards.
GCTGCGCAGCGTGTTGCGGGTTCGATTCCATCCCAGGGTAAATATTTGTGTGATGAGCACTTGTGTTTGCCTTGTGTCTGGGTGTTGTTTTTTATTATGGGACAAGCCCGCCACACTATTCCCTAACCACTGTAACTCCTGTAAGCCAGAATCAACAGTGGCGACCACCAGAAAAGCGCCAGAGCAATGAAGCTCAACGAGTCCCAGAGAAACGATTCAACTGTCTTGGATCCCGCAACGAAATTAATCAGAAAAGAACAGCGGAGGAGTAAGAAAAACATATTTTTCCACTTCCCTCCAAATCAAGCAGGAGACAGAGCAGAACTAGGCCAATAGGCACAAAGGGACGTTTACAACTGGGAGAAACCCAGTTGCTAAGCACCACGGATTATAATTGACATAATTAATGGGCCCTAAAAAGTGAGCTGTTACATTAAATTTGATTCCAATAATAGGTATGGCAAAAACGCTTGAACGCACGGAAATTAGTTCTAGTTTCCACAAGGTCCGCATAATAAACTGCACCGGATGTAGCCTGTACACTATCCAACATAATATTGCGTTCTTTCTGCCAAAGAGTACACTCCCATAAGATATGATGTGCAGATTGTTCATATTCACAGTCAGATGTAGAACATTGACACAAAGGCGAAGCAACGAGCTTGAAAGAAAATAATTTACTTTTAAAGTTGCCATGACCTGTAAGAAATTGGGCAACACAGTGGTCCACCTCCAGCCATGTCCTGGCCAGCCGTTCACGATCGGATGGAAAGAACTGATGAAGGTGACGGCCCTTGCTGGAATCATCCCACCTACACTGCCACTCGGATAAAAGTTCCTCCCAGACGTCAGTCTGTGGTTTAAATAATCTAGAGATCTTAGCGCGGTCACGTTGAGTTAAAAAGTTTGCGTCCATGGTCTCTCGCGCGGAATAGTACATTGCAGCACGTCGTTGCACCTCAAGATCGACTGGAAGCACGTCTGCTAGAACCGGAAGGGCTTCAGTACTAACGGTCCTATATGCTTTACATAAAAATATTAAAGCCAAACGTTGACTTTGAAGCAATTTACGTCGTACCGCCCCTATGGTGGCCCTATCAACCCAAACAGGTGCCCCGTAGCACATACATCCCAAATAGGTAGCCCCATAAATAGTTTTTAAAGTTAAAAATGATAGACCCCAAGTGGCTTTAGATATACTCGTCAAGGCATAAAAGTTCTTTTTAGCTTTTTCACCAACTGTTTTTATGTGGTCAATAAATGAAAAGTTTTTCTCTAAGACCAGACCAAGGTAGCACACTGATTGTTTTCTTTTAACGGGAACGTTATTAAATTTAATACTAGGCCATGATTTAAGATTACCTTTTAAAATAAGTTGATAGGTTTTGTGAGGTGCAAAGGTTAGACGGTTTCGGTCGCCCCACTGAGATATTAAGCGAAGGCAAGTGTCAGCCAAATTCTCAAGGTCAGCCCGGGTACTTGCCTGAATAAGCAGAAGGCCATCGTCCGCGTAACCAGTTAATGAACAACCGCAAGGAAGTGGAATCGCAAGCAAATCATCAAAACCTACATTCCATAAATATGGACTGATAACTGAACCTTGAGGACATCCCATGGTTAGAGCCTTCGACATAGAATGATGTCCAAGTTTGAGCTTCGCGGAGCCGTTTAAAAAGTACGAGTAAACCAGAGTATAGATGTTTCTGTAACAACCACGGGTTCTCATCTTAAGTAGTAGCATAGGCCACCATGCATTATCGAAAGCCCCTGAGATATCCAGAAAGATCCCAATGACGTATTTATGTTCGGACGAATTAACAATTTTCCTAACAGATAGTGCCGCGTCGACGGTAGGTTTCCCTTTGGTGAAACCGAATTGATTATTATGAAATTTTGGTCCATCCGGTAGCAAACGTGGAACGATAAGGCGCTCCAGGAGTTTTCCCAAAGATGGTAGTAGTGTTATGGGCCGGTACGACTTCGGGTCATCCGGGGGCTTGTCGCCACTTCTTGGGATAATCCGTATAAAGCCACGTCGCCATATACGAGGAAAAATACCTTCCGCAATGCACCGGTTATAAACAGTTAAGATCGCGTCACCCGCTGTTTTACACGCTTCTATAATCATTCTATTAGATATTTTATCTTCACCTGATGATTTGTTGACTGGTAGTCTCGTGACAACGTTTATGAACTCGTCATGTGGATGGTAGATCTGACGCTGGCGATTCAGGTGGCACCGAAGCCCACGCTCTGATCTGTTGGTGGTATTCGTTGTCGTTCATAGGTGAATCATCGGGTATCAGAGTATTAAGTAGAACTTCCGTTGTTTCTTCGATACCGGTGGTATGTTTATTATTTACTTTAATGTTTTGGACATACGCAAGGTCTACTGATCTATTAGCCTTAAACTCGTGATATAAAGGGGACCACGGACCTTCTTTATCTAGTTTTACAACAATTTTACTCAGTAAATTACCCTTAGATTTTTCCACCGACGCTTTGTAGCGTGACTTGGCAACTCTAAACGTATTTAATGCAAAAGTCAGCAGGTCCCCGGTAACCTTACGTTTTTTAAGCTTATTAAGCTGTCTACGCGCTCTGCGATAAATTTTACGCTGTTCAACTAAATAGTCACTCCACCAATCACATCTCCGAACGTTGGTCATAGATACGCGACCAATGGCGATGTCAGCACAGTAAGTAAAGGTGTCTGACATAATTTCAGCACTCTCTTCAGCTCTCTCTTCAGCTGACAATCCGATGTAAGTGAAGTCTTTGGCGTGGCACGCAAAAAGCGAGCTAAAGAAGTCCCAATTCGCGCCTTTACATTTATATCTAAAATTACCACTAATATGTGACGGACCTTGAGTAAACATCGGAACAAATTCGTACACGATCAGGCGATGGTCGCTACAAGACGCGTCCGGAAGGACACGCCACCTATCCAAGCGTACGTCTGCACTAGAAAGTGTGACGTCAATACAAGATTCGCCCATTGGGCTGCAAAAAGTAGATGGTGCGTCAGGGGTGTTATGGATCGATAGGTTCATTTCAGCAATGAAATCCTCGACAGCGCAGCGTCGTTCGGAATCCGTGGACCGAACCTTGCCATACCACAGGGACGATGACGCGTTAACATCCGCGCCAATGATGACTTTGTGGCCCGCAAGCGACCGCAAGACGTGACGGAGATTATGTATATGAGGAGCAACAGGATCAGAATATTGAAAGTAACAGCTCACAACGTGGACTTTAAAGGAAGCTGAAGAAATCTCTGCAACGGCACAGTGACGAGTCATAAGGTTACGTAAAGATGTTACTGTAAAGTTAGAAGATCGTGAAACGTAAATTCCGGCTCGTGCTTTGCAATCCAGCTGTACCACTTTGTGACGTAAGCGCGCGTTTTGATATTGCTCTTAAACAAGCACTACGTCTAACTTGTAATCGATAATTAATCTATCCAACTCGGATGTCGCCACTCTATCATTGTAAAGATTTAATTGACCTATGCTTAAACTATCCATCTTATTAGTAGTTAGTGTTTAGGATATGCTGTTCGAGTTTGAGTTTAAAGGTCGCACAATCTTCAGACCCGCACCGGTGGTCAAACGGTTTTTTGAAACGCTTACACGCCACGCAAGTTGATTTAAAATTTAAATTGTCTTTATGAGGGCAATTTCTGTGTTTCATGTGCTTCCGAGCAATCAGCACACGCAGGTGATTTATTATTGCAGTATTTCTTAACGTGACCGAATTGTTGACAATATAAACAACGAACTACCTCAATATCATCTACAAAACGGCAAGTGGCCCAGTCAATAAATAACTTATCCTTCGTAGATACTAAGTGTTTACGTAAGGCAGATTTTTCTAGCAGGTTCTATGCCAATCCATTTACGACCATTATAAGCAGAACGCCTACGAATTATTTTGGTAGATTTTATAAATTCATCCTCTTTGATAGGCAGCTCGTCTTTAATGTTTTGACGGTACAAAGCGAGCATAAAAGCGCTGTCTTCCATTGAAGATGGAATATCTTTAACTAATATGCGTGGCATGCGGCCTTTTGGTTTTTCTAAACGTAAGCCAGCGGACCTGATGGCATGCAGGCGAGTTTCGTTAGCGACACGCAGTACAACGCCTGACTTGGCGGTTTTTTTAACTCCTACGATTTGAAAACCGTCATCACTTGGTTTAATCGCTTTCATAAGGGCTTGTTTAGTCGCGGATGATGACGCATAATCAGCTAAGCGTTCCGCCGTGGGATAAGCAACGACACACGGCAGCGGCGACTCTAAGACTGGAGCCACTTTAGGCAAGCGAAGTTTTAACGAGGCCGCGTAGGACACCTTTTTGTTTTCGGTATTGACATAATTATTATTAACAGTATTTATTGATAGCGGGATTCAATTTAATTTTGTCCAATTCACGTTCCGTATTTGCTAACTTCGTTTCGTTGCACGATGATTTTAATGCTAACATAGAAACGATGGCCGTTACTCGCTGAGTCATATCTATGATAGCAGATTTATTTGCAACATTAATGCATAATGGACCCTTGATCGTTGACAAGGTCGTTTATTTTTGACAGATACGCAGACGCTTCGGAAACTAAATAACAATAGTCGGTATTGTTCGCATTGCTGGCGTTGCTCGCATTACTTACATTTAATATTGGCGAGGACTTTTCGAAAGATTCGGACGTTTGAAGCCGTTTGGACCTATCATCGGGCGAAACGTAGGATGGAGACATTTCGCTAAACAAACGTTTACTATTAGCGGAGGTTGACGCGGGCGCGGCGGCCCTTGGTGTTATTGCATTTCTACCGAATATTTCCCCGCCACGATCAGGCGGGTCATCATTATTGGATAACATCAACAATTTAGAGCAAACAAACCAGTAGAACGTGAAAATTAACGTACAAATAAATTATTTCGCGATACCCTCACACTAAAGAAAAATAAATGTACTCACCGATAGCTGACAAAATTAACTAATTACCAGTAATTACGAAAGCAAACACGTATAAAAACTTACGATACCAGCACTTAGCACAATAGCACACAACCAGAAACAACTCACGAGCCAAAAATCGATCACGGAACACGATAATCGTAATTATAATCAGCAGCGTAAACAAATCACATCTGCATTGATTGCGCGCGGGGAGGGAAGCCGCACGACGTGGCATTATAAATTCTTAGTAAAGCTTATCGTACTTGATGCTGCTAAACTAAACATAGAAGTTGTAACAAATAATGACCTGTTCAGACTAGCTGTGATGTACGTACGATTAATTATCGGCAGTAATCCTTTACATTTTATTTCGTTTTTTTGTTTGTTTATACGAATATATTGCTGTTATAATCTGTTTATAGCTCGATTAGTTTTCATTTATTAATTGATCATGAACTAAAATTAATGAGAAATAGAGTTGGAAATTTTGAAATACATCAGAAATAGAATTGGAAATTTTGAAATACATCATAAATAGAGTAGAACATTTTGAAATATGTACATCAGTAATAGAGTTGACAATTTTGAAATACATCACAAATAGAGTACCTAATACGCAATTACGTAATTTAGCAAAACAACTAAAATCCCACCACACTGTAGCACAGCTTAGGTTTTGATCGTGTTTAGACACTTTCGTAATAAACGAAGCTTGCCGGCCGGCCGGACGCGGCATGTTGAGTCTGAAAGTGCCTTAATGATCGTAGCGTTATAAACCAACACTTTGCGACACACACACTCACTGTTCGTTTGCGCTCAGTGGCCGCAAACCGCAACCGCGATTGGAGTTGTAGAACCTATAGGATTGTACAAGTAATTTTGACGTTTAAATACTGACAATATTTTTCAAGTACATAAATTCAAGAAGAATAAACAGGAATATAAAACAGTGCTATGAATACATCACCAGAGAAAAAGAAGTCCGGTACATCGGAAGGACAGCTTTCTGAACTTGTCAAGGCATGTGCATGCGCAATCATGAACCAACAAATACCTGACTTCTGGCCCGACTACCCTCGAGAATGGTTCATAAAGTTCGAGGCGTTCATGTCCCTTCAAAACCAAAACGACGACGATAGATACAAATACGACATCGTCCTTACCAAGTTGAAAGCTGAAGCTATTCAAGCAATAGAAGATATTATAATGGGTTGTCCTGGGAATTACGAAATTTTGAAGATCAGACTTTTAACCGTTTTCAACGATTATAAAAAGCGTAAGTCGGAGTGGTAATCACCCAATTTTAGGGAGAATTTTTGGTGAGCAGAATGAATAATGGGTTTAATTCTGCCAAAACGTTTTTGTTCTTACTTATTTTTATTCTTTTATATTTTGACTAATATTAAATAAGGTTCTGTATTCTAATGTGTTTTTTTTTACCTATTTAGCCTTTTTTATAATTAATGAAAATATTGTTTTCTAAAAGTAACATTACTTGCAAGGACAAGCAAATAGAAATATAGAATATTTTTCATAGTAGAATTTTATTATACTTGTGTCATGTTGGGCATTAAATGTAAATTAACCGTTGAATATCTCTGAGTAAAATGAATAAAATAAAAATTAATAACAATAATAAAAAAAAAATTGAATTTTACATGATCCGAAGTCGTGATGATTTCAATAAACCTTTTCGTTAGTACCTAAATAAGTTATTTTGATTTTAGTCAACACATTTATGTGTAATTTATTTTTTTTATTTTCTTTTTGTTTTTATTTAAAACATAACAAATACAAATATCACTTACACAAATATATCACACAAACCATCGCGGGTTTAGCCGTGATATATTAGGCACATCAAGCTCGGCGCACTTCTTACATATTATTATTAGTACCTCTACCCACATATTCAAATTCTCAATTAACTTATAACTTCATGAAATGTTTTTTTAATACAAATTTACAATTATTTTTGTTTAATACATTTAAGGTTTCGATAGGTAGGCCATTCAAAATTGATGGCAGCATGTATTCCCACGTCCGTTGTCCGTAAACATTAATAGATGGGGGTATCTTAAAGGTAGGTAGGTATGTATGACAAACAACGCAACGACTTCGGCCTTGCATTTTTTTCTAAACTTAGTACATTATCGTAATTTTCGCTCAAAACGCACATGCTAATCCTGTCGAAAACGTTTACAATCTGACAGTGTTTAAACATACCCGTGTCATCATCCTGGAATTGTGATTTTATTGATTTTGGTACAATTGATTTTAATATTCTTAACTGCAAGTTGTAAACATCCATTACCCGTTGACCAAAAATAAAGTTTATGAGTAAATATAAACTAAAACCAACATTTACGATTCTACAGGGATAAAACGACGGTGACAATGCGATGTTGTAAGTTATTCTTAAAATTTTCAAATTAGTGTCAAAGCTTACAACATACTGTTGCTGAAAATAGGGACAAAACTAAAATTCATATCCCAACCAGCCGTTCATGTTTTGTTCATGTCATGGGTCATGTTTTGTTCTTAAAAGTGCTGGTGCCATAAAAATATAGGAATTAAATGATAACAAATCATTTTTATCATGAACTAGCTACCCGACCCGGCTTCGCATGGGCTTATAGCCTTCCTCGATAAATGGTCTATCCAACACAAAAATAATCAATTCGAACCAGTAGATCCTGAGATTAGCGCGTTCAACCAAACAAACAAACAAACTCTTCAGCTTTATAATATTAGTATAGATTCACCTAGCAACTGGTTGACTCACTGCAGTACAAACCCATCAGTCTTTTAAAACAGTATTATTTTGTAATTTCCAGTTATATTTTCAACGTTCTACTCAGTGCCTAGACTTGAAAATCCATCAGCAAAAATATTTTTTTTCTTTCGTCTTTGTATAGTGCCGTCTTAAGCTCTATCCACACATATCAGGGCCGTGCCCGGCACGGGGACGGTCCGTGTCCGTGAAAGAATATAGTTGTGGACATTTTATATGAACTCGTTCACACACGTCCGTGTCCGGCCCGGCGACGGAGCTTCAGTGCCCGGGCCGACGCCGTGACGTTCCCGTGCAAGTTTCATTTACATTAATTTTCAACTAATGCAAAATTTCCGTGGTTTTCGAGGTGCTGATAGTGTAAATGTGGTCCAAATGAAATTATGAGTTATGTTCTCCATGTTCTTTCTTATATTTTACTAGATATTTGCCACGACGCGTGAATTTTTACACGGGTCCTAATTTTTTTGGTTATAATATTTATCTAAAACCTTAGGAATACTGAACGGAAATTCCACCGCCGATCATCCGCGGCGGAACGCCTATACATGTTATTGCATATAAATTAATAATAACGGGCACATTAAGCAGAAGATCGGTCGCTCCGTCGCGGACCGCTTTATGTAACATGTACAGGCGTTCCGCCGCGGATCATCCGTGGCGGAATCTTCGTTCAGTGTGCCTAAGGTCTATAGCATTCGGAGATAACGTAGCTTCCTATTAGCGAATGAATTTACAGAATCGGACTAGTCATCATTTCGACTTTAATTTATAATACAGTAAGTTTAAATCATTAATAGATTAAAAAAAAATATATCAGTTTAAAAAAAATAAGCATCAAAAATATTCAAAAATGTAGTGTTTCTTTTACGTATCCGAACTTTTTTCATTTTGGTTGGGAATATTTTTATTTAACATTTATGAAAACGTAGTGTTACCGGTTAAAAGGAACGCCTTTCGTTAATTAACATACTGTATGTAGTGATACAGCGTGATACAGCGTTCTTCTGAGTACCATAACACTTACTTGCGATCGTCAACATGCATCGGCCAAGCATGGCGATTACGGCTGAACCCTGGCAGGAGACCTATGCCCAGCAGTGGGCGTCTAAAGGTGGAAATGATGATGTAGTGATATAGAGATAGTCATGAAGTGAAGAATCGTCTCATGTCTTGAATGATTGTAAATGTGTTGTTAAATGGCGCAGGGCAGCACGAGCCAACGCGAGCCGCGCCATCCGTGTAGGTGCGGCTCGGCTAAATCCGAACGCAAGCCTACTCGTATTCACAACTACGCGAGCAATAGCTCAAACGACACACAAACGAACGAACAAACTAAGGCGCGGTTCTGAACCGCGCCGTAGTTTGTTGAGATAGTTTAGGCTAAAAAAGTTGGAAAATGTAAGTTATAGTTCATGAAAAAATCAAAATATATTTTTTAATTCAATTCAAAGGTTACAGTTTTTTTAATCTGTTTTATAACACCATGAAATAGTAGCCGCCATGTTATTACGCCGTACGGCTGTGTTACAAACAAAAATTGACAACTGTCAGTCAACCGATTGGCGTATAATATTAGGTCCTTACATATGAAATTGCCGATACTTAATACTGGCAACTTTGAAATCAAATATTTTATGTTTGATTAGGAATTCCAAATTCAAAATTATTTCAAAATAAAGACTAAAGAATATTGTTTTAAAATCCGTGTTTCATTTGTTTTCACGTCATTTGTTTGGGCTTGAAAATTGCTATAGCAACAACAATGGAGAAATTAAAAATTCGCGGTATTTACGAATATGAGTTCCACCGTGGCACCAGTGCAGCAGAAACGGCTCGAAGGATTAACGACGTGTACGGGCCAAGCACCGCTAACGAACGAACGGTGCGTTTTTGGTTTCAACGTTTCCGTTCTGGAAATTTTGATTTACAAAATGAGCCTCGTGGACGACCAGATACTCAAGTGAATAATGAAGAATTAAAGGCGATAGTGGAAGCGGATCCATCTCAAAACACTTCTGAATTAGCAGCAGCCTTTGGAGTAAGTGACAAAACAATCATTATCCATTTGCGTCAAATTGGAAAAGTAAAAAAGCTCGAAAAGTGGGTACCGTACGAATTGACTGAAGCACACCAACAAACACGCGTCGGTTGCTGCGCTTCTTTGCTCAATCGTCACAATAATGAGGGAATTTTAAATCGTATTGTCACTTGTGATGAGAAGTGGATCGTGTACGATAATCGCAAGCGATCATCACAATGGCTTAACCCTGGAGAACCGGCAAAACCTTGCCCCAAGCGAAAACTGACCAAAAAGAAGATTCTAGTTAAGTGTTTGGTGGTTCTGTGCTGGTGTCATCCACTACAACTTCTTGAGATCAGGTCAGACGATTACTGCAGACATGTATTGCCAACAGTTGCAAACAATGATGGAAAAGCTCACCATTAAACAACCGAGACTGGTCAATTGCTCTAGCCCATTGCTCCTTCAGGATAACGCTCGACCACATACTGCACATCAGACGGTCGCCAAGTTAGAGGAGCTGCGACTGGAAACTCTGCGTCACCCACCATACTCTCCAGATCTTGCCCCAACCGATTACCACTTATTCCGAAATTTGGACAACTTTTTACAAGGAAAAAAATCAATTCTGATGAGGCAGTTAAAACAGCCTTCAAGCAGTTCATCGATTCTCGCTCCTAGGTTTTTTTTTACCAAAGGGATCAATGAGCTCTCGATAAAATGGCGGAAGTGTATCGATAACAATGGTGCATAATTCGATTGACTAAATATATAATTTGTTTTAAAAAAAGTTATTTTTAATTTTTTGATACCGAGCGGCAATTTCATATGTAAAGACCTAATATTATAGTAGGACTAGCTGACCCGACAGACGTTGTCCTGTCCCGATCTACCTACTTACCTGCCTATTTACCTACACCTACCCTACCCTAACCCTTAACATTTAGGGGGATGAAAAATTGATGTTGGCAGATTCTCAGACCTACCCAATATGTACACAAAAGAACATCGGCCAGATGTGACCTGACAAAAATATGAAACGACCACTAATGATTGATACGTCAAAAAATAGTGACTTAAGTATATATTAAATTACGGGGTCCAGCTTATTTTATTGGGGCCGGGAAAATAATTTAGCTTTGTAATAAAAACCTCATTTCCTTACTACTTTTTATAGGTTTTGAACGCATCTAAACCCGTCCCGTTTTTATCTGTGGTACACCTTTCATAACACGAAAGCAACACTACCATTGTGTTTACTTTTTTAAATACCTATTTGATTGTATTGTAGATTGTTTACTTGTTTTTGTAGTGTAATGATCAATAACATCATTTTTAGATAGGGATATGGATTAAGTATTCCGAAACGAGTTGCAAATTATAGGTTGACATTTGTACTAATACGTAGAACGGAACGTAGTATGACATGAGAGCTGTCAGCTGTCAAAGCGACATTCCGCGTAGTCCTTCGAATTTCCGATCGTTGCTCTTGCGTAGTTGTATACTGGGCGATTTCTTGTGGTTTTAGTGTGTTATTTGTGACTTGGCTACTATTTCAACTCCTGGCGACCCTCTAATACTGATACCTGGACACCAATGACGCTTATACCTGGCGACCCTCTGCTATTGATCCTAGGACACCGATTGCGCTTTATGAATTGGTTCAGAGTGCCGAGTAACGTCTCGGAATACCACAATGAACCCGAATAATCGAGCAACTCGTCGACATTTACAGTGCATTCATTGCAATATATACACCAGAGTCATATCGTTAATCAGCAATTGGATTGCCCCAATACTTGTAAGTACGTACTTTTCTCATTATTATATAGTTTAATAAGTTATGGCAGTATTACAATATTAATCAAATGTTTTTATTCAGTAGAGTTTTTTTATGCTCAATGATGGTTTAGTATAACGTGGATACTGAGTAGATTGATTGATCTGCGAGGTAAAGCTGCATTTGTCGCAGACAGTGGATGGGTTACAGTTTCATTACTCATTGAGACTCCCTGTGCCTTGCAAGCATGTTAAGCTGTTGGTCCCGTTTTCCATACATTTACCATCTTTGATAATCATTATATGTTTTACTTTAGTCTTATGTTGTTGTTCCAAAATAAACTTTAATTTTATTTTTTTTTATTTTTTTTATTATATCCAGTAAAAAGCTTACAAAATCTGTCCATGTAAGAGTATCAGAATATCCCATTGATTGGGCTGTGGAGGTCTGATGGTAGTTGCTCCATGTAAAATACTGATATTTAGCTTTACTAGGTTGTACTAGAAACCAACCCCCACATAGCATAAAGAAAGGCAGATATCCATTTAAGTTTCATAATAGTAATATTTTATGTCTTCTTTTTCAGATAACTGAAGATGATTACACACACACAGAGCAAATAAAAGTAGGAGCAAATAGTAGCGGGTGGTGGAGGTGGTTGAAGGATATTTTAAAAGAGATTTTAAATTATTATGGCAAGACTATTTTAATAAAACTGTGCCGCATATGATGCTACATTTTCAAATAGCGGCCAGTCTTCTGAACAGGTTTGGTGTTCGCCTGAAAAATAGAGATGATGCAGGGGAAATGTTAAATATTATCAGAGAAAGGATTTATTTAGCAAATAATTTGTCCCTATTGGTTGATAGTACAAATATGAACAGACGATCTTCTAACTTTGTTAGTATTACAGCTGATAGGGATAACCTAATCACATTTCCTAGAATGGAAATGAACGAATCAATTATTTTTTGCCTTAGGAACTTATCAGATACAACAAGCACGGTCATATTGAACGGTGGGAATTGGTGGGTACAGAATAGAAATAACAAGTGACAGCATAGATACTTCAGAGTACAATTTGAGAGGAAGTGGCAACAATACTCTGATACGGGGGAAAGTCAAGTCTAAACATATATCAAGAAAGCAATACTATGTTTATATTTTAATAGAAAATGGTATATCAGGGAGAGAAGGTATAGCAGAGTATTGTTGCAACTGTTTGGTAGGGCGACACACAGTTGGATGTTGTGCTCATGTCATGACGATTGTGTGGTACCTTGGAGGGGCTCGATACCAGTCAAATACTTCTGCACCTGTTGAATATTTAGATTCGGTTGTTGTAAGGGAAGACATACAATAAATGAATACTTAAAACCATGCTGGTGTTTTATTCAACATGCGCCTTTATTATCTTTATTTTACCGACCTATGAGATACCTACGTACGACTGAGATATTATTAGGTTATATTTTTAGTATAAGTACAGTACGGTCAACGTAACTTGGCGCGTCTGAAGTTAGCCGATTAGCTGCGCAGTAGACAATTTCGTTCCTAAAAGTTCCATTGCGCAGCCAAACAGCTAACTTCAGACGCGCCAAGTTACGTTGACCGTATTGTATAGCAAGGAATCATTTTTTTTTTTTCAATTTAAAACAGTTACTAAAAATCAGTATAGTTTGGCTGTTGTATAATCAAACTCTAATTCATGCACATTGCCCTGCACCTGTCTTAGATACCTACTTAACAGTAAAAAGATTAGAAAGGTTATTGATTCATTTTAGTGGTTTTAGCCATTGACTTAAGTAGGTATATAGTTATAATAATTAGATAGTATTAAGTACTGCATAGTTTTTATATCAATGGATTTAGGTGAGGTTGTAGTCATGGCTGCAGACTTATTACATCATAACCTCAAAAGTGACGAAATACATAAGTGTATCGTTCTATGATCCTCGGCTTTTAAATAATATATTTTCAATTTAGGATTGATGCTTGTGCCTAGAGGAACGGATTAATCCATACACTAGTCATGTTCGCGATATTTTATAGTCAGGTCACAGCATGTATGGGCGGTGACCGATGTTCTTTCATCAGAATCGGTCAAGCCGTTTCGGAGGAGTACGGGAACGAACATTGTGACACGAGAATTTTACATATAAGACTAGCTGACCCGACAGACGTTGTCCTGTCCCGATCTACCTACTTACCTGCCTATTTACCTACACCTACCCTACACCTACCCTACCCCTACCCTACACCTACCCTACACCTACCCTACCCTAACCCTTAACATTTGGATGGGGGATGAAAAAGGGGTGAAAAAAGGGGATGAAAAATAGATGTTGGCCTATTCTCAGACCTACCCAATATGCACAAAAAATTTCATCAGAATCGGTCAAGCCGTTTCGGAGGAGTACGGGAACGAACATTGTGACACGAGAATTTTACATATAAGACTAGCTGACCCGACAGACGTTGTCCTGTCCCGATCTACCTACTTACCTGCCTATTTACCTACACCTACCCTACACCTACCCTACACCTACCCTACCCCTACCCTACCCTAACCCTTAACATTTGGATGGGGGATGAAAAAGGGGTGAAAAAAGGGGATGAAAAATTGATGTTGGCCTATTCTCAGACCTACCCCCAATATGCACAAAAAATTTCATCAGAATCGGTCAAGCCGTTTCGGAGGAGTACGGGAACGAACATTGTGACACGAGAATTTTACATATAAGCACACCTCGGACACTTCATACAAAACTTGCAAAATAATTACCTATTACTACTACAAAACCAAATGACGTCTGTACACGTGCAAATGTGTGCGTGAATTTTGGTAGGGTTGAATCAGTTGGATGTCGTGGCGTACAAAATGGCGCGAAAAGTGCAGCGCTTTGCGTCGGGCGAACCGAACGACGACGGAACTACCCGAACGTTTCGAGCATTATTATGAAGTGATCTTGTCCGAGCGGTCAATTATTTATTTCTAATAAATAAAATAATGATATTTGATTATGAATACTCGGATTTGTAATGACATAAAAGTAATATTATAATATTTATTATGTAAAGAGGTTTATTTATTCATCAATAATGGTAAATTAAGTTACCTAATTACAAAATATGGAATTCACGATCGCCCCGTACCATTACGCGGCAACGCAATGGGGCGACGCGACAAAGTTAGTGCGTAGGGTACTACTTTTCAATTCCGAGAATTAATAGAACGTGAAAGAAAGGGACATAAGTACATAACTAAGACAATAAAGAGAGAGAGCAATATTAATAGCTGGTAATGTTGGTATGTTATTATTACGGAACGACGAACACTTGGAAAATAAATGAATCATCGAGATTAAAACTAATAAATAAAACTTAAAACAAAATAAATCGCAAAATTGTGTGTTTGTGTCAGCAGTACCTACAGCGCTGCAGTTCTTACGATTTTGAGCGCCCTGGCTAAAGAGTCGGCGGTTAGCCCCTGTAAGTGCGGGGTGAGGGTGCGGTATCTGATATAGCGCGGGGAAGGGAGTGTCCCTTCTGTACGTAGTACTATTAAGTATTCTGTGATATAAGATAGTAGGATTACACGGTGAATTACATTACACGTTACACCTGTCTGGACCCGGCTCTAGGACAACGGGTGAGGCTACATACTTGTGCTGCAACGCGGCGTGTTGCTGCTTGAGCTGCGCGTGGTCTGCCCTCCTCTGCCGCTCGGCCGCCGCCTGCGCCGCCAGCGCGCGCCGCGCCTCCGCCTCCCCCGCGCGCGCCGCCTCCTCCCCCGCCCGCGCCGCCGCCAGCTCCACCCGAGCGCGGCGCAGCTCCTCCGCGCATGACCGGGCTTCACGCTGCACACGGACATTCAAGGTCAAACCTCATAACAGAACAGCTCCGACACAGCAAACCATTTGCCAGTCAAGTAAGGGCTTTAAATCGTGTGCATTAGAATATTTTTAATGACAGTGACAATGAAGTTGACGGCTCGCTGACAGATTTATGAATTTAAGGAAGTTCCGCCCGCGACGCAGTTCTGCACAAGGACATTCAAGATCAAACTTCCAGAACGGCTGCGACATGGCATGTGCCTGGCCGGTATCGCTTTAAAAAATCCAACCGTTAGCTTTCAGCGGGACAGCCGCAAGCCGTCAACTTTTTTAGCTTGTCATTTAAAATAATATGTTTACATACACACTTGCCTAAACATTTATTTTTTTCTGCCTACCCTGTCTAAAAACTCTGTGCACGCCACTGGGGGGTAGGGGGATATAAGCGAAATAATTTTCCAAATCGGATCAATAGTTACAAAGATTTACGCGTTTAAACAAACTCGAAATCTTCACCTTTATAACTTTAATATAGATTTCGTTGAGAGTAATGACTTTTTGACCAAAACATGGAGGAAGAATACTGTCCTCTTACCTGTTCGCGTTCCCGCTCCCTCTCACGTTCTTTCTCGCGTTCTCTCGTTTCTTTTTCTCGCTCCCTTTCCCTTTCCTTGTCTTTCTCCTTAACTTCTTTATTACTGCTTTCTTTAATTTTTACACTATCTTTTGTACCATCTACTTCCTTATCTTTAACTAATTGTTCTTTTGCTGAAAGACAAGTTACAAGAATTATGTAAAAAATCTCATCAACAAAAACTTGGGAACATTGTTGACTACAACTTTATTTTACTCTAAATGAGAAAAAAACTATAAATATATTATTGAGATACTTTAGGCAAAAAGCAGTCGGAAAATGTTAATTTTAGTTCATAAAATAACAAAATGATTTTTTAAATTCAATTCAGTTTGCAGGTTTTTTAATCTGTTTTATAACACCCTGAAATAGTTGCCGCCATGTAATTACTCCATACGGCTGTGTAAACAAAAAAATGGCAACTGTCAGTCAACCAATTGGAGTATAATAGGCTTTGTATTTTTATAATTTTCGTCACCAACGTATTTTTTTAATTATTACACCTATTACAAAATATTATTTTAATTATTTATAAATTATATTCATCCTATAAAATATCAGCGCATTTGATACACCACGAACTGACGTCATTTCCGCAGAGCAATATGGTGTCCACTGCGAGGCGTTTTCGTCAAACTACGCGCGCACTAAAAATTTTGAGTTTTTTTTTGGCATTAGCACTTAAGAATTTTATTGAGACACTTTTCAAAAATGGGTGTAATATCCTATTTAAAAAGACTGGACTCTAGTGACAGAGTCGAAGTCGAGGGATGGATTAGGATAGCAATAGGGCTCCGCCTGGACCATTTGGTTACGGCCCCATGGGCGTCGCTAGAGGGGTGAGGGGGTGTAGGGACGGTCTGTTGAACCCCCCCCCCCCCCTATACCTTTAATATTAAACGACATATAAAGAAATAGATGTGAAAGATTTAGGTGGTTATTCAGGTGTTAATGGGTTTACAACATTAACCAATAATTCCAAATATAACTTTTCTAAAAAGACACCTCATTTTACCCCTGAAAACTCGATACATTTATAATTAACTGCAAAATTAGATTTTTTTATTGCTTTGAAAACAATAAATAGATACTGAATTGAGTAGGAAAATAAATGACGTCACAGTTTTCTATCGCCATACAAAATCTATGGGAGAAACGAGCTTTGACAAAAGAGCGTCAATTGACTGGTAATATTCACTAATTCATTAATGTACTTACAATGTTCTGTACTCTTACGACTATCATTGCTTTCCTTATCCTTATCTCTGTTTTTATTCTTTCTCTTTTCCTCTTTTAACGTACTAGCTTCTTTTTTTTCTCTTTCTGACTTAGAAGACTTTGCACCACCTTGAACAAAATAGATAATTTAATTTGATATAAGTTTAACAACAGTTCCGCTGTCAAGTGTTTTACACGTGCAGCCTGTGAACCAACTATACTCAGCGGTAACGGTATTGTACTGGTACAATACCGTTATTGTACTGGAGCCGTAAGGCGCTCCCGAAGGCGATCCTGGACCCGTGTCCAGGATGTTGATTTGGCTGCCCTGTTTCTGCAGTGCATCAGTATGTTTGCACAAGAACGCGTCGATGGCTTCCACGCCATTATCGGACAGAAATCTGCCTCTTCGCTTTGCTGAATGCGGGACAGCTCTAACTCCATCCTAAAGACTATAGCGGGAAGATACGATTCTCCTTTGTTAGGTGATGTTTTTTTTTTTCATTTTTTATTATCAAATAGGCTTGCATTTGACCGCAATTCACCTGATCTTAAGTGATAATGCGGCCTAAGTTGGAACACGCTTGCCTAGGATGAACCGGTTCACTCGTGCCTTGAAGATACCCAGATTATACTTATAAGGGAACAGAGAGGCGGGCAGCGAATTCCACAGTCTGGCAGTTCGCACAATAAATGTGGAGTCAAAGCGCTTGGTTCGAGACCGTGGAACTTCAACCATATAGCGGTGACGCGTATCTCTACTCGTCCGATGATGGAATGGGGATGGGGGGATTAAATTGTGCAATTCCAGAGCACACTCTCCGAAATGTACCCGATAAAAGACCGATAGGCTAGCACCGGTGCGGCGATGTTCAAGGCTCTGGAGCTTAGCCCTGACCAGGGAGTCGTTGTTAATGAGCCTCTTGGCACGTCTATCAATGACTTCCAACGCCTTCAGTTGGTATTTTGCTTATCCATCCCAAAGGTGCGAACAGTACTCCATGCACGAACGAACTTGTGCTTGGTATAAGTTGAGCAGCTGTTCCGACGTGAAGTACTTTCGCACCTTTGCGAGGACTCCCAGCTTTTTGGCAGCTAGTTGGGCCTTGGATTCAATGAATGACCCAAAGTTAAGATTCGACGTCAAAGTAACGCCAAGAAGCTCAAGCTGGTCAGTGAACGGAACGGATACATGTCGGAAAGTAGGGGTCATATGGAAAGGCCTCTTCTTGGCAGAGAAAAGACACGCCTGGGTCTTAGCTGCAATGAACCTGACCAGATTGGCATCACCCCAATCGGAGACTGCTTTGAGGGACAAGTTCAAGCGCTCGACCATGGACTCTCTAGAAGACTGGATTTCAGCCGCACTGGCACGTGCGCTGGATGTGTAACTCTCTACAACCGTGCTGTCATCTGCGTACCCAAAGGTACCGGGTTTCAGCAGATCGTTGATATGCAGCAAAAAAAAAAGGGTCGATGACTACGCGAATTGACCTATCACTCAGGAAATCCGATATCCATGCACAGAAACCAGCGGGCAAGCCATATGCTGGAAGCTTGCTAATAAGGCCATCATGCCATACCCTATCAAAGGCCTTCGAGATGTCCAGGGAGACGGCAAGTGCTTCCCCATATTTCTCGATGGCCTCACTCCAGATATGAGAGGCGTACGCGAGAAGATCCCCAGTGGACCGATTTCCGCGAAAGCCATATCGACGATCACTGAGGAGGTCATTAGCTTCAAGGTACGCCAGGAGCCTGTTATTGAGGAAACGTTCCATTGTCTTGCTAAACAAGAACAAACACTACTCACACTTACACATACACACACACATGCAACACTTCTGTGTTTGCTATCGACACGCTAAGAAGATTGTCTTGCAGATAATGGACGTGACCGAGATGGGCCTGTAGTTGGTAGGATCGGCATGACTACATACCTTTTTTGGGCACGGGCTGCACGTTGGCAAGCTTCCATGACTTCGGGACTAATCCAGTCTCGAGAGAGAGCCGAAAGAGGCGTGTCAGTACAGGAGACAATTCAGGTGGAATACCGTCTGGTCCATTGGCCTTGGTTACATTAAGATTGCGTAACGCTTGACGAACCTCCTTTTGGCGAATGCGAGTGTCAGACATTGAAGTCGTGTTGCCAGGTAAAGTCGGGGGAGTCGCGTCTCCTGCATGAAGATGCGAAGATTCTGTAAATAGAGAAGCAAATAGGTTTGCTTTCTCTTCTGCAGTGTGACCCAGAGAACCATCAGGTTTCAGCAATGGAGGCAGTGAGGGGCGACAGAAGTTTGACTCGGCCGAGGCAGCCAGCTAGCAGTTAGCTAGGGACCAAAAAGCTTTATTACTCGCAGGGTACGAGGCAGGTTTGTTCCCTATTCGACTAATGTGGTCATGACGAGCCCTCTGTAGAACCTTCTTGCAGGACTTGGCAGCTCTATTAAAGGCTGTCATCTTCTGGCGTAAATCCCTTGCTTTACGGTGACCAGCGTCAACCCAGGCTAGGTAAGCCTCATGCTTCTGCGCGTCTGCATTGAGTACTAAACCAGGGGCGAGCTTTGCCGGACAGAGGTACGTCGTTATATGGGATAAAAACTCCATAGCTTGACGCAACACTTCCGTCACGGCATTCGCGCAGGTAGAGGGACCACCAGAAGAAAAACAGACTGGCTGCCAAGGGTACGACGCGAAAAAACAGCGCATGTCATCCCAGTCTGCTGACTTGTACCGCCACATCCGCCGGTAGTCACTTGGACTAGGAATGAACGGAGAGTAGACGGGTACAGATTTCACCAGACAGTGGTCGGAGCTGCCCAGAGGTGCAGAAACAGACACTGAGTAAAGGTCTGGATCAGTAGTGAGCAGAAGGTCCAAGCAATAGGCTGTGTGCGACTCAACATCAGGTACCCTAGTAGCCCCTTGGATCAGTTGCGTGAGATTTAACGCTAAAGCAAGCTTTTGCGTCTCTCTCCCAGCATGGTCAGTGTCCCGGTTTGGGAATAACCACTCCTTGTGGTGGGCATTGAAATCCCCCAGTAACACTAATTGGGCAGTAGGGTACTTCTGCTGAGCCGCATCAGCCGCCTCACTGAGGTATTCTGTGAGTCTGGTTGTCTCCTGGTCTCCGCTGTGCGAACGGTACACACAGGCATAAAGGATTTTCTCCATACCAGTGTCCACCAGAACCCAAAGAACAGAAAACCTACGATCTTCCAGGTTACGTAAGCGACGATAACAGATGTCGTCGCGGGCGTACAGGCATACTCCGGCTCGGGCCTTAAAATTGTTGTTGTTTGAAGATGCATTTCAAACAACAGTAAATAGATTATAAGCTTACTAACGTAAGAATAAGTTATCCTTTTGTTTACTGACCTCTAAGGATGTTGCTTATCCAAAATTAAGATTATTTTATTTTAAGTATCAAACAAATCTCATTGAAAATCAAAAGAAACTTATCAATTGTGTAACTTATTGCTTTAGGGATATTAAAACAAACCTTTACTGTGGTCGTGTTTGTCTTCGTCGTCAAGCGCTGCATGATACGCGTTCCCATTGCTGAGCGCGTGCGAGCCACCCGAGCTCTGTGAGCCACCCGAGCTCTGTGAGCCACCCGAGCTATGTGAGCTACCCGAGCTACCCGAGCTAGTCGAGCTAGCGTTCGACGCTTGTGCCGACGACTTCTCACGGAGCGCCGTTTGTTGCTCTAAATGCTTCTCTAATTTGTCTAACTGAAAATAGATGAATAAAAAAAGATTTTTTGAATGTTGGCGAACTAGCTTTTTCCCCGTTTTTGTCCGCGTGTATGACGGTTATCGCGGATGCAGACGAAGTCGAAGATATAAAAAGAAGCTAATAACAAGGAAGTATATATCCTTTCTTGTTATTTAATATGCATTAAATTTTATTATTGGTTAATGGTCCACCTACCCATGTGGGTAGGTGGACCATCCACCATTTTTCGTTATTATGTAATAACGAAAAACATTTTATTATAATTACACCACGGCACTTAGTAATGTCAGCATCACAGATATAGATAGACTTAGATAACGCAAGAGCAACTACTTCGCGTGCCTATTTTCGTGCCTAACTTACGATAAAAAATCGTAAGTAAAAAAAAAAAGTAAACGTTTCCTTCCATCGGTAAGTCATTTTTTGATTATTATTATGCGTAATTAATTTAAAAAACAATTATTTTAAATCTAATACCCTCAGTAATACCTGGGAATACCAAATTTAGGAAAAACAAAACATTCGTATTACATTGTGACATCCAAAAAATGGCACGCTTGGTTTTCATACAGATCGTGATACTTACGTTATCTAGTTCCATCTATATCTGTGGCCAGCATCAAAACTCAAAATGGCCGCCATAAAAAAATATAAAGTTGATCATGAACGTACTATCGCGGACTTTCCCGCCTGCTTAGTAAAAAAAAAATCCCTTGGCGCCTGCGAAGTCAACGGGGCGGGGTAGAGAGCGCTTCCATCTTTTGAGTGCAAGCAAAAATGAACTTAGTGGTGGTCAGGCGGGTGTGTCCACGATAGTACCTTAGCTTGTAGCTGCAGATGCTCCTGCGGACAGTGTCCGTTGTGGTCCGCCGTCTTGAAGCGACAGCGCCGCACGGAGCCGTTCATGTGGCGGCTGTCGGACTGTGTCTGTGTCTGCGGACAGTCCGCGCCACCGTTCGCGACACTGACGGACTCTTTGCTCGGCGCTTGCTGCGCTTGTTGTTGGTGAGGTTGTTGTGTCTGGAAATATTATATGCGTTTCTATAATCGATACTGGATCTATACTGGTAGGCCTCCCACCAGATGAACCGACGACTTCGTAAAAGTCGCGGGTAACCGGTGGATGCAAGCGGCGGCTTACCGCGAGATTAGGCGTTCTATGGGAGAGGCCTTTGTTCAACAGTGAGCGTTTTCCGGCTGATGATGATGATACTGAATTAGTGGCGTTTATAGCTGAGTAATGCTTTATAGTAGATCAGTTTAGGGTGACAATATGACCATTTTCGATGAATTAAGCAAAGGCAGTGGAGAGAAAGGAAAAGTCTACGGGAAGACCTTTGCCCACATTGGAACAGTATACAATGATACAATGCCAGATCCTGCCCCACCCATGTACAGAAAAAGTAACCCATGTACAGAAAAGTAAATTAATGAAAATAATTGTAATGAATATAGAACCTTTCTATAGTAATTTGCTTTTCTTTAGAACTTGCGGATTACGAAATACCTACCCACAAAATACAAACTCATTTTACCTAAAATACAATTTAACCTATAATCAATGTCATTATTGTTTTTAGATTTAAACGGAAACCGCAAGTTCTGCAGTCACTAAGACTAATGTTTAGTTATCAGCAATAAATAAACAGTCAGATGCTACATATTGCACATGACTTTTATTGAGTGGGGCAAAGTTCTGTAGAGTTTCTGGCATTGTCCTTTGATAGATGAGCTACAACAATCTATCAAAGGACAATGCCAGAAACTCTAAGTGTTGTGATGTGATGTGCTGGCCTCTGTACATTTTGGAAGGTGTTACCTGGTCTAACGCGCTCTCAGGTATCGCATCCTGCATGAGTTGGAAGTAGAACTCATTCATGGCGCGCACGTGCCTCTGCCTGCGCTGTCGCAACCGGTGCGCGATCAGGGCCTTCGCCCCGAAGCCCAGCGTCACCACCGGGTAGCCCACGCAGTGCGCGGCCAGGGGCCGGCACAGCTCCCCCGCCCCCGCGCGGGACCCGCGCCAGAGACCCTCCACGTACACCAGCAAGCAGCATATCGCTACTGTTGGCACGCAGATGCCTTTGTCTGCGACTGTATACAAAAATTATTGCCTTTTGAATCATCATCTGCCTAGCGTTTTCCCAAGTATATTGGGGTCGGCTTCCAGTCTAACCAGTGTTTTACATAGAGCGACTGCCTATCGGACCTCCACAACCCAGTTACTGGGTAACATGATACCCCTTGGTAAGACTGGTTGTCATGACTATACCCATAACGACTGCCAAAGATCTACAAATGACAGCCGGGACCAACGGCTTTACGTGCTTTCTGAGGCACGGAGGGAACTCGGTATGAAAGGGACAGTCACCCATCTACAGACCGACCTCGGTTAGCGTAGCTTAACCTTTGACCGATCGATCTGTACGGCTTAAACTTAGCCACGAGCTCCCTTGTTAAATTATTGTCTTTTGAATATGTAGCAAAATTAAGCTAAGTAATGTATGGAAAGTTTGTTCATACATAGTAAGTATCAATTAAGCTTTTGACCGCCAGTCACGCCAGTCATATAAGATGACAAACCAAAATGTGCCGAGCACGCTTCGGTCACGACTGCATGACAGACTTCCATACGTAATTCCATAAAGTAGTACAGTAGAACCTCGATTATCTGAACCCTCAATTATCCGAACACTGAGTTAGATTATCCGAAAGTGCAATTATCCGAACCGAAACTAAAAAAATGTTTCATCGAACGTTGTTAGTCCGCTTACGGAGATTCCGCGCGCAATTTTAATGTAAGCATGTACCTAGATTTCTTACAGCGCGCAGATAGAAACATGTTTTATGTAAAAAGGTGTGGTTTTCTTTGATCTTGTCCCAAAAATCCCACATTCCAATTATCCAAACTTTTGATTATCCGAACTAGTGTCGGTCCCAATTAGTTCGGATAATCGAGGTTCTACTGTAAACCGTAGATTGGCGCTGAGAGAACGTTTATGATTTTTTGACGTGGCGGTCTTTAAATTTATCAAGAAAATTGGTTTTACATATTTAAATTGTGTTGAATAGAAGCTCCCAGATTTCCTTTGTCAGATAAATAGTTCACATTATATTGTAAGTAAAAGTGTGTTATGTTTATAACATCACGACTGTGTCCGTCGAAGAGGAATGGGAGAGCCACATTTCGCTAATTATATTATCATGACTCGTGTGATAAATGCAAGCCGGAACAAAAACAACGCGAAAATAATATCGTAATCCTTACTTAATATCGCGGTAAAACATGTTACAGTGTTGTGTAAATATAGGAAACTTGTGTCCAAGCCAAACTCTATTTCTGGAACACTCATAAAATAATTGGAGTGCAAGTGAACTGTTAGTAATTGTTGCACTAATCACTATTTTTGGTAACAAACGGACGAAACAAAATGATCCCACGAACATAAGAACACATTTGAAAGTTCTAATTATACTATAAAGTTTTAATTATTAGGATACCTAAAAACAGTTCGACAGGAAATAGCTCAAAACAGCCTGAAATACCAGGAGAAACTGACCGTCCATGTAAACAAACTGGCACACGCTCTGAGCGGAGAAGGCGCTCTTCAGTATACCCGGCTAAAAAGAAGTGACATACCAAGCCTACATAAAAGATTTACCACTTGACATCAAGAGAGTCGTGTGAAAAGTTTCATACAAGCATGGCTCTTGAGGAAAACATAAACTGAGAAATCAAACAAAGAAGTGGCTTATTGTTGGAAAACAGATTGCCATGACGCTGAAACATCAAAAAAAAAAAAAAAATTAGGATACAGTCTTTGCAATGTTGCTACTGTTATGAATAGATACATATTAGATTGTAACTCGCGAAATTTAAATTTTCTTTACGTTTCTTGCAATTTTTAGCTCAGTGTCAAGTCTATTTGCATCAGGCAATTAGATGCGCCCGCAACAAATATATATTTGCAAAATAATAGTTATCGTTTGAATCATTTCATTCTATAAGTTAGAATTGGTCACATGACAATTTAGGTGTCGTCGAAGGCGACTAAGGGAAAATCCGGAGGTCGGGCAGCAGCGGCTTCCGGGTACTAAACAACTTCACTGCGATCCCCAATACGCCTGCCAAGCGTGGGGATTATGGCACCCCCCCCCCCCCCCCTACAGGGAGGCCTTCGTTCAACAGTGGACGTCTTCCGACTGATGACAATGATGGCTATTGGTGGTTTTAATGATTATTAATTACTAAATGCGTATGAATTTAGTTGCGTTACGGGGGTATCTATTTTACTTATTGTATATAGGGCGACTGGTAATTAGTGTACGATACTTAAACACGTGATTGTGTTCATGATAACAAACAACTTTCCCAAAAAAAAAAGGTTTTTGTACTGGTTCACTTTAGATCACAGGTGTGTGGGCGCGCGTGAATTTCATACGGCTGTTGTGTTATTGTGATAAAAGTGAACCAGTATAAAAAACTTCTTTTCTTTGGGAAAGTTGTTTGTTACCATGAACACAATCACGTGTTTAAGTATCGTACACTAATTACCAGTCACCCTATATACTTACAACCTGTTACTGGGCTACAAATTACAAAAAACTATAGAAAAAAAAATTGAATTTTGCGTTAACATACACCATTGGCACAGCACAATTAACTGTGATCAGCAATAATCGTTGATAATGGCACGATAGTCACTTTTGTAACTTTTTTTGCCATCACACCCCAATGCATACAGCTACAAATTAGTCATCCAATTAAGAAAACCGTCATAACACATTTATGGTTAAACTAATAAAGGACAGAATTATACTCACATGTATACCAGACATATTGTACCCACACATAGGTACTTGCAGCGAAGAATATGTACTGTAGAGGTATGAAGAAGAAACATATCATGTCTGACGTAAGAGCTATGCAGATGAAGAATACTGAGAATGCCTGGGAACAAAACAAAATAAAAGCTTAGTTAGGGAAGTAAAAGTTAAAAGTCTACTATCTTTTAATTATAGTAAAGTAGCTTTTGTCCGCGACTTCGTCCGCGTGAACGTCGGTAATCGCGGAAGACGACGACGTCACGGATTAAAAAATAGGGCTCATGTCATCTTCATACCAAATTTCACCAAAATCGGTTCAGCCATTTCGTCGTGACAACTCACGACGAACCGACAGACACAAAGTTAATTTTTTTTTTATTACTTTTACTTAAGTTACTTTTACATTTATAATATTAGTATGAATCTACAAAAGTAGAACATGAGAATCCAATTCAATATAAATAAGTTTGGAAGATATGATTACAAAGGAGTAGGTAGATTAACATTAAGATTGCAGTTATAATTGTGTCAGAGTACTTTCTCTAATTAAGATTTTTGTCTTTAGAATTGAGGATTTAAACAATGGTCTACACTAGCCTTAGGTTAAAATAACTAGAAGTCTTAGTGTGGAGGCTTTTGGCCGGCAGTGGGATGTTGCAAGCTCACAGTTACAGTCTTTTTTTCTATGTATGAAAGATTTTTTGAAATTGGATGTGTGATTTCAGAGTATAGGACGGATTCTCTGTAACTTACATACAAACTTCACCTCCTTATAATATTACTATGGGTACTATGGGTATCAGACAGCTGATATACATACACAAATACATTTTCTTTTGTAAATACATGTATATATAGATAAACAACACCCAGACACAAGGCAAACACAAGTGCTCATCACACAAATGTTTACCCAGGGCGGGAATCGAACCCGCAACACGCTGCGCAGCAGTCGATCGCTCAGCCACTGCGCCAGCCGTGTCGTCCAAAAGAAAAACCAGAAGTCCATGTATAGGTAAACTAGTGAGAGATCAAGTTAAGTATCTTAAAAAAAAAATACTAATTTTTCTGTTATTTAAAGTATCAATTGCAAAACTTTATGCAATAAATATAAAAGAAAACAAATCTGGTACTCACAAGTCCTTGATATTTGAATGAATCATAGACTGATCTTAGCATCATCCAGAAGGGCCAGAGGAACTCAAACCTGAACTCCAGCATATAGTCGGCCATGACAACTGTCGCCCAAATCATCACAAATTTGAGGTACAGCATTGAACTGAAAATTGAAAATATTTTGATTTATTACAGTTATTTGTGTGTGAGCTTTTAAAAAAAGCCTTTTTTAGACTTAAACATCAATGTGGGTATAACATTATTACATTAGGCCTATCTATTGTTAACATCACCGGTTGTTGTGATTGGTGATCTGAAATACTAGCAGCCAATCATAAGGAGTCCAAGGCATCCTAGCAGAAATCTCGTTGGATATAGGTAGGCAGGGTTGAGTTGGAATATAATTTTTTTTTTTTAGGTCTCATTTGGAGGCGTAACTAATAGGGTTAGCATCTCAAATTAACAAATGTAGTGTAATTCTATTGCATTTTACAGAATGCCACAACATGTAAAAGTTAGTCTCTGTAGCTGAAACTATTATTTATTTATTTTTAGCCTGTGTTGTCCCACACAGGGCAAAAGGAGACCTTTACCCTGCAGTTTCTCATTTCCAACCCTCTTTATCATGAGCTATTGAGGCCCAATCCTTTCTGAAGTTATTGAAATGTACAAAATATTACTATGTAGATAATAAAATATCTAGTTCACATTATCAGCAAATCAATAGGCATTGGCTATAATATATTGAATAACTAACAGATATATAAAATTGCATTAGGATATCTATTCATTGTCTAATATCTAAATAATCTCCAGCATTTAGTAGTCTATCATAATACCTGTGATATGGTTCAAATTGTGGTGTCTTCCACAAAACCCATGTGACTATATTATGGATGCATTTTGGATATCAGTGTTATTATAGTCAGTCAGACCAGAATATCATTTTATACCTTATTGTAACTGCAGCTGTTGCTGGTTGATGCTGGATCACTTTTTGCAAACCACTTCACTATCTTATTGATTCTTTGGTTCTTACTGCATGTTTTAATGTTTTAAATAAATACTTACATAGTTATAAAACTATTTTAATTACCCATGTAGTTGAAATACATGTTATATATTGAAAGTTAGTCTAGCCAACAATATAAACTTGAGATTTGTCCGTCTGCAAATAGTAATTTAATGAACTCTTTTCACAAACAGACATGTTATGTAGAAAATAAAAGCATTTTGTTAAGAATAAACATATATAAACTAGTTGTTAATATAAACTTTTATAATTTTTACATTACCATGTATAAATGTGAAGGTATTGTCATAATTGCAGTATGAATGTAAAACAAAGGATTTTGCTACAAATACAGTGTTCTGTTATGTTATTAAAGTATTGAATTATTTATTTAAAAAAGATTTGACGATCTTGTAAATTATGATGACAAAGTTCTATGTTTACAAAATAAGGGGTATGTGAAAAAAAATCTTCAAACTTCATGTTTGATATTCCTACAAGTTGCAAATGCAATGTATGCGAGTTTATATAGCTATGTTTACCTAAGCTTGATTTGTATATTTTTAGCAAAATGATGGTCCCTTCATATTGTTCTAACAGGCATTATGATATGCATGAGTAATACAACAGTTGTCATGCAGTCTACACATGTTGCACATTTGCACGCATTTTATAACAAAAAACGTGTATTTTCATTTCTTTTTGTATTCGCACCACATAGGTGGGCTGTGATCGCCAGATGTTACTTTTTACCCACACAGACGATGTATTCCGTAATATTTATGTAAACTTTATCACAGTATCAGATGCCGCATGATACGGATATCTATTTCCTGATATTCAATTATCAACATAAACACTATCCACTCACTTTCCGTACATTCCTTCGGTGATTTTTGTGCGCTTCAAGGGGCGCCGCAACTTCCCAGTTTCGGCATTTCGCCGCTTCATATTTTTTCATCCACGGTGTAAATCACGAATACAGGCGCTCGTTTCACAACACTTATTTACAAAGAAACATTTAAAACAACAATAATCCTCAAAATAGTGCCTTTTGTTGTCAATCAGCCTATGTCCAAAATTTACGAGGGAGATGGATGAAATATCGGCAAGCTTTTTTTTGCGTTCACTCACACACTAAGTGTTGCCTGATTATAACAGTAAATTACCCACTATAACCTATAAGTCCTAACCAAGAAGCTTGTCTCGTAGCAAAGCTTATTTTTTCAAATTATTTTCACGTCATAACATTGCAGCGATATACAGTTTCAAAATCATGGCCCCATAGTTAAATCAAAATACAAACACACAGGTAAAATCAGTCTGCAGATATTTACCTAGAGCAAATCCTAAGTCTAAATTAAATAATGCTGACTGACTACAATAAGTGACAATAATTGCTGACTGGCTAATTAAAAAGGCCAAAATATGTACTAAATTAGTCAACCACATCACATCATCATTATTAACCGACTTAAAAAAAAAGGAGTATGTATGTATATATATGTATGTATGTTTGTTTGTTCGTGATTATCTCCCGTTTGGCTGAACCGATTTTGATGAGGTTTTCAGAAAAGTGTTTGTTACATTCTGGAGAAGGTTTTAGTATACAACAAGCGGAAATTTATTCAGTGCTTTTTGAAAACACAACAAAAACCAAGAAGACGTTTTCGTTTCTTCCATCTTTCCTCCTTTGGAGGATTTCAATCTCTGTTTTAACTGTGTCACCGTTTCTTAATGGATTTGGGTGATAAGGCGGCACTAAATTAAAATCGGTGGATTTGTTCTGTTTGTTGTTTTGTATTGCCACAGACTTCCGAAACTAAAGCCATGTGTGTTCTGTGCTAAAGTTATTTATCACTTTTTAGTTTTTTGTGAAGGCGGTTCTCTTTTTTTCAAAAAAGTTTTTTACCCTTTGCAGTTCACTGCTGAACGTCAACCGCATAATTAGTTTTATTTGCACATTTTTTATTTATAGTTTTCTAAGGGCAACATTTAAATTTTTGCTTGTAGTACCAGTTAAAACATATTTGTGGGATAAATTAATTTATTGTAGATTGTTTTTTAGATTAGTAGTAAATTATATTTTTTAGAGCTTTCTGAAACTTTTCCTATTCAACTTTTCGCTTGGGGCCATCAGACGAGTGAGAAACGCAAAAGTCAATGCACAAGATTGAGTGTCACTGTCGATTTCTGAATGTCAGTTGACTGACAGATGTCACATTGATTGAAGTTATTGACGTTACAGACAGTTGTTGGTGTTGGTTGTTGATAAATAGAGGGAAATAGTGGGAATAAGAAACTATGATAACGACAACGATAACGATTAGTTGTGTAAGTTTTATTGGACTAAGCAATACTATATTTGGAGAAATTGTTACGACATCTCCACGAATCAAAGCTACAGTTGATGTGATTTTTTTCACTAACCTCCAGTGGTGAAATAAGACGAAGGCTGGCTTATTGTAGGCCTCTCTCAGTTTGGAATTTTGGATATTATTATGTTGAATAACAACGTCAAAGTAGTGCAACATGTCTTCTGCAGCCCTTATGAATACAGTGCGGCAGTATCTAGCGTCACATCACATGTATGTGGTCGACGATTGGCTGTCTGGGTAAGCAAGCATTTGTAAATAAATTCATATTCAGTTTTCACTCACAAAATCAACTTGTTAACCACATCACGACGCTTGTATATTCTGAAAGGGAAGATAAAGATGTACAGCACACCCTTTCCAAGTAATATAATTGTAGTCCTCATGTAGAGGATAGCCTATTGGTATTAACCAGGCTGAGTTTCCGACCCTGTCTAAACAGTTCTAAATAGAAAAATCCACCCTGAGGAGCAAACTTAGCAGTCACACTTGCAACAACTAATGGTGTGGTTCAGGGCTGTAGCTAGAGTCGATTTTGAGGTAGGGCAGCATTGGTTACAGGTTGGGCAGAAGTAAAAAACTTAAGATAATTGATCGGCCCTATTTAATTATAATAATTTATCTTAGCTTTTGGTATTTTTAAGGTAGGGCATTGTGACTTCAAGGTAGGGCATTGCCCCACAATGCCCCCCCCTAGCTACGGCCCTGGTGTGGTTGTATAATAATTTATATTTAATACTATATATACCAATATCTTCAAGTATGCACACAAAACAAGAAACATGCTACAGTTTTATTTTTAATATTTTATTAATAAAAATATTATTTATTTATATTTTAGATGTGTAGAGTACCTGTCAGAAGACAGTGAGAACAATTACAGTGAGGCAGAAATTAAGGACTTGGCTAAAGAACAATGGTTGCTGAATGACTTGAAAGAAATATGCCCTGGCTCTCTACCTGCCAACCTGAAGGGGCAGATGAAGACTGTTCTTAATGGAAAGTTTGTGCTACAAATCAATGCTGTGATTGATATAGGTAATCATAAATGAATATAAAATGAAATGATGAACTTAAGATATTTTGCCTGACAGTGGTACATCATAAGAAAATCACTATCACTGTATTATGATAAAATTACGGCGTGCCGCTCACTGGTAAGTCGAGGCGACGTCGCTGAATGGGCAAGGATAGGTCTCTACGTGGTGTTGAGGCGCAGGAGGCTATGCTTCCTTCACATTTTATGTAATTCATGCACCATGTCATAGTCAGAAGACGAAGACATACTTGCACTGATACAAGTTCTTAATTTAAATAGAAGAAGATTTTGGGTGCATCCATATATTTTGAGCCAGTGTGATAAATTATTGCACACACATTACATTACATTATATATTTTGAGCATTCAGAGAGTTGTTCATTCAGAGTTTCACGTTGGTTTCAAAATCGTCATGCATATTAAAAATGTCTAAACGCAGCTATGCACGAAACCAAATGAAAACACTTGAGTGCCCCTCCTGCACCTGCACTTCGCCTCCGCCCCGCCTTCACCTCGCCTATTATTCAGCACAATATTAAAGGAAATGCGGAAAGTATTAAAGATCAACTAAAATAAACTCTTGGCAATGACCTATACTAAAAAGTATTAAATCGTTTTATTTTCAACCGACTTCAAAAAAGGAGGAGGTTATCAATTCATCTGTTTTTTTTTTATGTTTGTTACCTCAGAACTTTCGACTGGGTGAAGCGATTTTGATGATTCTTTTTTTTATTTGAAAGCTACTGCTTCCCGTGTGGTCCCATATATACCCCCCCGCCTTTTACAAAAAATTCAACAAAACCCAAAAAAAAACATAGACGACGGTATACTTTTCTCAATCTTGAGTACTTTCAAACTCGGTTTTAACTCTGTTATCGTTTCAAAAGCGGAAAATAAAAAGCTATATTACAAAAAAAAAAAAACAACGGCCTTCAAAAACTAAAAAGTGAAAATTTTACTTTAGCACAGATCAGACATGACTTTAGTTTCGGAAGTCGGTGGCAATACAAAATAACAAACGGAACAAAGCTGGTTAGTTTTTGAAGGCGGTTGCTTTTTTTCTTAAGTTTTTATTTTTTTATCTTATTGAAAATTTAACAGTGTAATCTACACAAGTTGCTGACCGTACTAGTAGTTCATCCTCTTTGTTTGTCTCTGCTGCATGTATTATAAATAGCTATTAAGTGTAAGTCCCTAATTGCCTGTAATATAAAACCAAACAATATTCTGAGTGGTAGTCTACTTGTCACAGTTACTTAATGTTTTGGATGTCCTCCGCCCTGGGGCGGGCGGAGGGGTCTGTCAGACTCTTACTGACTAAAAACCACCCCAGTGTTCCATCTCACACCTACGTCGGGGGTCGCGGGAACTGGAGATACTTTCGCAACTCCCGACTGGTGCCGGCCCGCCAGTGCGGGCTACTTCTCTGGTCAAGGGGGGGAGTGGGGTGTTAGACTCCCGTCCGGACGTCTTAAAGGGGCGCGCGAGGAACACTACACGCCGCCACCTCGGGTCCTGATGTATGTGGGGGGCGACAGACGTCCCCTAGTCCCGCCCCTGAACCCATTTAGTGGGGCCGGAAGAGGGCGTTGTCCGCCCTCCGCCGACGGCCGGTGCGCCTGCTGCGGGCAGGGTAAGAGGTTGTGATATCCCTCTCCCTTTCCGCAGCCTCCTTCTGCGACATGACATTTACGCAGAAGAAAACCACCGCGTCCCAGGACTCTGCACTGTCGATCATCGACACTATCCTGTGCCTATTCTATGTTAACGACACGGTAGGCACAGTGACTGAGCAATTGGCTGTGAATGTGAGTTTATTATGTTTGTAAACGCACTCACGATACAAGAGAAATTCCTGAAATGAAAAATAAAAATTATGCACATATTTTTGTAACAATATACAATTTATTCTAAACATTTACAGGCACTCCAGCTTATCAACAGTACTTGAAGTTGCAGAAGGTCAACATGGAGAATGTTGAAGCAACAACTAATTATGAAGATAAGGTGTCTAGTCACAGGTACATTCACTTTCCTTATTAATTGTTTTATACTTTCCCAGTGCTTCTTTAAAGTTCTTCAAGCTACTCTTTAAAATTATTACAATTTAAAAATTGACACTAGTGTACACTCGTACTCACTTCCACTCTGCAAAAATTATGGCAAACCTAAAAACTAAACATTTACAAGAGAATTAATAAAATCACTCGAAGAATTGGAAGGGACAACTAGGTAGATTTGAAGAATGTCTTTGGCCACCAGTGGGAAATCTCATTACCATAACTTAAGGCTAGGTATAAGGTATATTAAACTAGCTATTGCCCGCGACTTCGTCCGCGTGAATGTCGGTTATCGTGGATGCAGACGAAGTAGTGGATTAAAAAGTAGCCTACGTCCTTCCCCAGGACTCAAGGTATCTTCATGCAATATTTAATTAAAATCTGTTCAGCCGTTTAATCGTGAAAGCATAACAGACAGAGTTACTTTTGCATTTATAATATTAGTATGGATTAATTTATTTCCAGAATGCTTAAGCTGTACTTAACAGATGGTGTGCAAGAGATTTCTGCTTTAGAATACACACCTATGAGGAACTTGAGCTGTGATATTACACCGGGATGCAAAATTCTTATAAAAGGTATACCTTCAACTAATTATAGTACCCTAAAACTTGAAAGAAATTCCATACAATTTACATTAAGTTGATACAATCACAAAACCAACCTATTATTGTCCAACTGCAGGGCAAATGAACGCATCTCATACAGAAACGGCATGGACAATATTTGATCACCATGAGCAAGCTCAAGGTGAAGCAATGTCTTTATATCCATATAAATAAAAAATATTGTCCGTATGTTTATCCTCCATGCGTTCTTAAACGTTGTTCTGCGTACGACCACAATGGTTCTTGGCCCAGAAAAAGAAATAAATAAACAAAACCAGGCCGTTACCGCGATACGACCGTGATAGCGACACTGCTTCATTTTTTAGGGTTCCGTACCTCAAAAGAAAAACACGGAACCCTTATAGGATCACTTTGTTGTCCGTCTGTCTGTCTGTCAAAGACTCTTTATCTCGAGAACGCGTAGAGGTATCGAGTAGAAATTAAAACCATATACTTAGACCCACGGTCCCATGAAGCTGTGAAAAAATCAAACTTCTAAGTTAAGAGCGCCCATCCCGTCATATTTCCCATACAAAGGCTCGTACGCGATTACGGCGTTATAACAAATTATTTCCCAAATATTTTTTACACACAGGTATCTTGTGGTTTAAATCTAGGTTTGTATGAAGCCAAAAATAAACTTTTTTGAGAAACGAATTCAGTAAACACGTCCGAAAATTAGTTTTTTTTTTTGCACAATTTTATCTGAACTTTGGCTGTTCATAATGCACTCATATATTGAAAAAGTAAAAAAAACAGCTTCATACAGACCTTGCACATGTAATGGTGATTCTAAATTACAAACATTTTTACCAAAAACTTGTAAGGCTTTTTCAAAAACACGTATGTCCTGGAACAAGTTTTGTGAAATTTCCGCGCGCCAATTTTCCCGTGATGTTAACGTGTTCTCACTCACTCGTTTGTTTTCGAGCTTTGCGTTGGTTGAAACAAAAAAAAATTCAATCACTCTCGCGTTGAAGTTCGTTCGATGGGGATGGGCGCTCTTAACGTGAAAAAAGATACAGCCGTTTATGTCGCGAAAAACGTACAATTCGACACTCTGATAATGATAACTATACATTTGTAATTAAATCATTAAAAATATATTCTTTATTTATAACGACCTTTTGTCCGCGATTTGGTCCGTGTGAATGTTGGTTATCGTGGATGCAGACGAAGTCCCGGATTAAAAATTATGTGCTTTCCCAGGGTTCAAGCTATTTTCACACTAAATTTCATCAAAATCGGTTCAGCCGTTTCATCGTGAAAGAGAAACAGACAGAGTTACTTTCTCATTTATAATATTAGTATGGAAGTTATGGATATGTATTATGTACCTACAAATTTGTACGGAACCCTCGGTGAGCGAGTCCGACTCGCACTTGTCCAGTTTTTTATGTATGGTTTTGAAATATTAGAATACATTAGTAGAAAGGCGTCAACGACTTTTATTGTTGCGCACATGATATTGATCTACTTTTAACAAGTAGGAAAATTATCAGGATTGGCATAATTTTGAAAACTACCTACTCAGAAAAAGTCGCGGGCAGTAGCTAGTAATTTATAATGTACCTAACTTGATCAACAAGTCTTATTCAACAGGTCCAGTAGTTTGTAGAAGAGGCCAGCTGCTGTTGACAGAAAGCGCCATAGAACTGCTGGGAGGGGAAGTTCAGGAGATAGCTGTCTCCAACTCCCTGGCGGGACAACTGTCCACCAGGTTAGGATTACCTATGACTCGAGGTAAGAATATGAAGCTCTGTATTACGCATCCTGAGCCTATAACCTGTTGGATTTTGAAAAAATAAACCAGAATACACTAATAGATTTTTGGAAGCAGCAAAATTATAATGATTTTTGGCAGATGTAACCCGAGCAAGTTCGTTATACCTATTAAACCAACAGTATTCCTTAAAAGAGGCGCGATTTTGTTGCAAAACTGTACTTGAACAGTCTCATTACAACACAAGTTCTAACTCAAAGCCTTGAGCTAGTTATTGTATTTTGAATTTTATTCCGACAAAAATATAATCCTATAAATAAAAACTAACTTTAGAGCCGAATCTAAATTGTTAATTTTGTAATAAGAGTTGTATATCCGCCGGAATAAAGTTAAAAATATAATAACTGGCTCTGAATTGTTGAACTCTTCATAAGACGGGAAATGTCTGGCAAAAAAACAACTCTAAAAACCACACAGACATTGCTCGATGTTGCAAGCGACGTTACACTACGGGATATTTGTCTTCTATTAAATGTGAAATTTCGGACATTTCCTTTACATCATCATTGCATTTTTCAGAACCAGACCTCAATACAACAGTCAGTGTGCCACGAAACACAAACATCCCGACACCACACGCGCAAATGCCGTCAGCATATGTCGCAACTGTACAAACATTTGATCAACCCCACCAACTCGCAAATAACGTGGACCAACCCACAAATTTCGCAGACGACGAAATAGATATCGACCAAATTGCGGCCATAGAAGAACAATTAGTCGACAATCCTGGGAAAAGACCACTTATAACGGACAATACAAATCCGGAAAAGAAATTAAAAACTGATACAATCAACCATGAAGACTATCCAGATGATAACGACCTATTTCTAGCAGAAGACGAAGATTACTTAAGAGAACTAGAATCACAAATAGACGCAGGCAATAATGATCTTAGTACTACACAAAATACAGGTCCAAATACCGTGTCCTCTGAACCGTTTGTGTATATAAAACAGATTAAAGATATGAATGAAACTGATAAGTTTGGGAAAGTTTTCAAAGTTAAAGGTCAGGTAATGAGTTTGTTATCGAAATTATCTGTTAGTAAGGATGGGTGGAGTTTGAAGTGTACTTTAGTGGATGGTACTGGAAGTCTAGATGTTGAGTTTACGAGTGATGTACTCTCTAAATTGGTCGGGTATACTCCTCAAGAGATGAATGCGATCAAAAAGCAGATGGCCACGCAACCGGAGTTGAAACAAAAAGCTATTACAGTAAGTGGATTTTATTGTCCTCTAGTTTTTGTCCGGGACTTCATCCCATAGTAGCCCATGTCAAGAACATTGCCAAGGGGGGGCAGCGAGAGCCAGTTCCCCCCCCCCCCCCCCATAGATATTCCAAAAGCTCCTTTGACTGTATTTAAAATTCATACTTTTCCTCCATATATACGACACGGTTGGCGCAGTGGCTGAGCGATCGACTGCTGCGCAGCGTGTTGCGGGTTCGATTCCCGCCCAGGGTAAATATTTGTGTGATGAGCACTTGTGTTTGCCTTGTGTCTGGGTGTTGTTTATCTATACATGTATGTATTTAAAATGTATTTGTGTATGTATATCAGCTGTCTGACATCCATAGTACAGGGTATCCCTAGTTTGGGGTCCGATGGCCGTGTGTGAAATGTCCCGACATATTATTATTATTATTATATATCAACTTGCCCCCCTCCTAGGCCATCAGCTGACGACGCTCTTGGCCCGTCTTTATCCAATCCTAAGCTACCCCTTTCTTCCCTTCCCCCCATTCATTACGATCGGTTCACTCGTTTGCTGTAATGAGATAACAAACTGACAGACAGAATTACTTTCGCATTCTTTTCTCAATAATGTCAGTTGATGTAGAGTTCGCCCAGGACTTATCTATGAATTTAGCGCCATCAATTCCTTCAAGTAATTCCTTGAGCGTACAGGGATCAGACATGATAACAGGTGTCCTATTGTTTGATATTGGAGGAAAACTTTGAATAAAACCATGAATCCAATTAGATTACAGATAGTGACATCCACGAAGACGCGTGCCATTATTTTTTCTATTCGCTTACAGTGCCAGAGTGCATCCGTTCGCTAGTGTTGTAGTGCTGTCGATATGTAGGAATTACTTGAGTGCGGACGCACACTGCGTAGATATATATTATACGCTCAGATCAAACTACCCACATTGAGTGGTTTGACCACGGGGAACTATCCATAGTCAAATTTCCTTGTAGTCAATTGTCAAAATCAGTTGACAAAATAGTTTGGCTACGGGGAAGGACCCCACACCGCGGTCCCTTCGACCAAAAAAATATGGGTCGCGTCTTCGTGGATGGCACTATCTGTAGCAGGAATTTCAATATTGTAAGCAAAGCAACCCTACGATTATGGAAGGAAGAGATAAGGAGCACTATCTCATATGGGGGGCAAGTTAAAAAAGTGTCCAGCTTTATCTAGCAAGTAAACAGTTCCAAAACCCGCCAAAATGGCGCTAGCGTAGGCACAGGGTATGGTATGAATGTAGCCACAGATCTGTGAATGTAGCAGTTCTTGACGGATTGAAGTATGCCCGGTCGCGATTGTTGCGCCAGCCTTAGGTATGTGGTACATTTTAACGGACATTTTCACACACAGAGATCGTGCGTGTACAGTTTTGACGGTAACGAATCATAGAGTTAAAACCGGCCAAGTACGAGTTGGACGCCAGTCCGCCACCGCCGCGCGTGCGTGTCTTTTGCTCCATCTTTAGGAACCCCTTCATGATGCTAATCATTGGTAAAGATGGAGCAAAAAAACCCCAAAAAAGTCATGTCTCTTGTATAGATCCCCTTTAATTTTATATTTATTTTATTTTTATTATTTGTTGTCTATTACGGTTAAAAAGATACGAATCGCTGACAGACCGACGGATGGACAGCGAAGGCTTAGTAATAGGGTTCCGTTGGGCCACGGGTTAGAAAGATAAATGAAAGTGTCCACGTAGCTAAACCGTGCGTCCTGCCTTCGTCAGTTGTAATAAATCTTAATTTTGTATACAATGCAATGAGAGTACGGAACCCTAAAAACTGACGCATTAAGCTGCGTTCACATTTCTTCATATGACTTACTTTTTGCATTCAATCTTTATTTAGATTGGAGCACAATCCCATCTACATCTATAGCACGACCGCTATTTCTAGTCGAATGTCGTGCTGTTGTTTCAGCCGGGTTTAATTCATGTTGTTTAGTGTTTTAACTGAGACGGTTCCTGAGGTAGCTGTGCGGTGCGGGAAGGGTGACAGGTGTCACAAGTTGACGTATCAGTGAGCTCTCGCGTCACGTCTCCACACCCCTCCCGCACCGCGCAGCTACCTCACGAACGGTCTTAGTTAGGCGGTCGAGCAATAAATAAAGATACAATACACAAAGTATTGTTTATTGTTTCAGGCGTTACAGAAAGCAAAGGACAGTCTACAAGTGTTATATTGTATAATAGAGCTGACATTATTAGACACGCCCAAAATAACAAACCTCATACCATTTGAAGCCACACACATTGACCAGCTCAACAGAAGAACACTGATCAGCTGATGTTGACACCCTTGAGAGAGAGAGTGATGATAAGCCTTTGTAGATTTATAGAACAAATATTATATTTTTTTACTTTATTAAATTTAGTTTTTTATTTAGTGTTCATCCACTTTTCCCTATTTGTGTCTTGTCTATGGATTCTCCATAGACTCAGAGCATGATCAGCAGTGCAATTCTGTAAGGAATCACCCACGAATTCAAATCCTATCTCATTTCCGATTTCACTTACCTGAAGTGAAATGTATTTGGTATTCGCTAAAATATTTACTTAAAAATAGTTCGCTTCACCTATTTCCTCACTTAGTTTTCATCAAGTTACCGAATACTTAATACAGTTCTTACCGAATAGCATTGCTGGGGCATAAGTAGTTTAACAGTTCAGGTTATTAAATCCTTACTTCAAGGATTTGAGAGGCCTGTCTAGCAGTAGGGCGTATTACATGAAATACGAAATGCACAGACCACGCACGACCATGAATGGATAAAATTAGTTCTTAACTATTACCTGAAATACTGAACGCAGTGTAATAATGTAACAGTAGGTATCTATTATTGACTTTTGTCACTTACAGGGGCATATGAGCCAATTGGCATTGACCGCCACGTCAAAACCAAAGCCGTGCCCACAGCGCCATGCTACGAATTACTACTGTATGGAAGTAGGTTTCTAAACGTAATACTATAGTCATTCGTCTGTCATGTAGTCGTGACGTAGCTTATAGATAAAAGTGAAACCAACTGTGGGCAGACGCTCTCTTTCTGAATGCATGCATAAGAACGAGACTGATATGTGTTTTCTTTATCTTATGTATGCATTCAGAAAGAGAGCGTCTGCCCACAGTTGGTTTCACTTAGGTGTTCAGTGTTGCCGCCACAGATATAGATAGACCTAGATAACGCGAGAGCAACTACTTCGCGTGCCTAGCTTACGTACAAAAATCGTAAGTAAAAAAATAAAGTAAACGTTTCCTACCACCGGTAAGTCATAATGTGATTAATATTATGCGTAATGAATTTAAAAAACAATTATTTTGAATCGAATACCCTCAGTAATACCAAATTTAAGAAAAACAAAACGTTGTGACGTCATAATAGGTAGTTAAACAATGGCACGCTTGGTTTTCATACAGATCATGATACTTGCGTTATCTAGGGTCTATCTATATGTGGTTGCCTCCACTTTTACCTATAAGCTTCTTGGTCGTGACCGTGAGCGTGTTGTGCACATTTTGGTTTGTCATTTAAACATGGCGGTAAGGTTTAACAATGACAACATAACTCCAAGAGTCATGTCAACAGAACTGTTTGGTGAATGACTGAATTTTGCCTGCTGAATGTACATCCTGGTTGTTCTCTGAATCTCTAGTTATTATGTATTCCACCACCACCGCCACCACATCAAGCTATCCCAAACCGACCAATTTTCCTTATTATTTTGTAATAAAGTTGAAAAACGATCAAATGCATTTGCCCACGACTTTTTCCGCGTAGAAGTCCTATAACATATCCTTTATCACGCATCAACACTGAAGCTTTCTTTCAGTGAAAACAAAAAATAAAATAAAATCGGCTCAATACTTTCAGAGATGACAAACAAACTTTACCCGTTTGTATTTCAATAAGGATAAAAAGGAGGAGGACCAATAAAACATCAAATAGACATTTTACAACTATATTTTAATACACTTTTCGTAACTCAATTATGTGAATTCAATATTATACAAAAAAAATATCAAATAATAACACAAGCTATCTAACAATAATAGACTAACATAATGTTGTCAAATGCAATAGTAATAAAAAATCGTCTATAACAACTTGAACACTACTTACAAAGCTAACATTTGAGATGAAAATACTTCAGCAGCTAAAGAATAGCTTTTTTTGAATGTATACATATATACAATTATATAAAGGTGCGTTCTCACCGCGAGTACTTGAAACCGCACGTTCACGAGGTGAGTGCTACAGTTGAGAACGAATAAATAATGCTCACGGTGAAATTTCACCTTAAATATTTGTATCAGTCCTAAAGTAGATAAGTTTTTGTACATATGAGAGGATACCCCATTTCTACCCGTGGGTGTCGTAGAAGGCGACAGAGGGATATTTTGACCAGAGGATGCACCTACTGCGATCGCCAACATGCATCGGCCAAGCAGTGCGATTACGGCCGAACCCCCCCTTGGGGGAGATTGTGCCCATCAGTGGGCGTCTAAAGGTTGAAATGATGATGATGATGATGATGATGAGAGGGTACGCAACTCGCACAAACGAAATAAGAAAATCTTGAAAATAATGTTGTTGATACATGGAGGACGGGAAAAGTATGAATTTTAAATACAATCAAAAGCACAATTTTACGCTGGTAGTAAGAGTCTTACCCATTAGGCGATTATAATGAGAACAGTACAAAGTTCAATGTGTTTTTTTTTTCATGTAGTTTTTTTTTAATCTAGGAGGGGGCATTATCCTACTTTGGTCCCCTTGGCGACGTCCTTGATCGGAAAAATATATTTAATCTACTCTCGATATTTTAGATTTTGGTCCATCTTTAATATTTTCATCTCAAAGGCGAATGAAACGTGTAACAAGTCCTTAAAACATAATTAGTTGCACACGGTAAAAGCAACAACTAAATTGAGCACTCAATGTTACATAATGCTTGTTTTAAAACTTAATATGCGATTAAAATTATAATAGGTGTACGGGAACCGACTAGTCGTGCGACTCGGTCGTTACCGCGAAGGTAGCCTAGACTTTTATAAAAAAGTGTATGTACAACCTACATGATAAATGACATTATGATATGAATAATATAGAAATAGTTCTCCCAAATTTAATCAAATGATTTACCTCATTTATTGAAATTATAAGAATCAATTCAAAG
Source organism: Charanyca ferruginea (assembly GCA_947361185.1). Classification (NCBI taxonomy): domain Eukaryota; kingdom Metazoa; phylum Arthropoda; class Insecta; order Lepidoptera; family Noctuidae; genus Charanyca; species Charanyca ferruginea. Next base: position 21,748,655 of record OX376075.1, on the reverse strand, counting down.
ATTATTCAACTCATTGAAATTTTTATAATCACTTTTAAAATAAGCGACTTTTCAGGTATTCCAAATGATATTAAAAACGCGTCATGTTGGATGACGTTTCTATTTTTTTTACAAAATGGCACCAAGTTAATGTAATAAATAGAGGTTAAAATATTCCAACATCACGAGATCACACAGGAGATCTAATATTGCTAATTGTTATTCTCCCATTATATACAAATGTACCGACGATCACAATGTCGACAAGTATTTTCCCTTGAACTGAAATACCTTGTCGAATTTGATGCCAATTATTTCTTTAAACAGCCCATAAATATCCTATCAACCATATTAGTCAGTACATTTTAATCATATAAAATGTTTGCTTGAAAAACATCAATAAATAGAATCGTGGAGTTAAAATATACATTTTGAGAGATTATTCATTATGTTACTGAATTTCATTGAAAAAGAAAATCATTTTAAAACTAGGGGTGACATGACATAGTCCAAAAATTGACGTAATCGACGACACATACTTTAATAAATAACTTATATACTTCGTTAAAAGCTGGTAGCGAATGCGATGAAATCGTTCAAGAGTTGTAATGTAAGCTTACATTTCTCTTGCCACCTCTCAATGGAAGACTTTCCCCATTGAAGTCTGGGATGCACTACTGACTGAGTACCAGGCCAGGACACCGGTTGGTCAACAACAACAACTCCCCAGAATACAAACATAATTAACACGTAGTAATAAATACAACACGAACATAATCGATACGTACATACGGGTGAAACATTTAATCTTAATGAGATGAATTTAAATATTCGCTTTGCATCGACGTAACATAATTTTTTTATCAATCAATATTGAGTTACGCACGACTCCGGTGAATAATGTCGTTAGTGCACCGGCATCGTATTGCATTTACGACGTTATTCTTCGGCAGTGAATTTATGATAGTATAAATAATATCTATGTGCAAGAAATCGATCCATGAAGAATTACAAAATGTTCCGTCATAAGGGCTTGCGACACAGATTATCTTTGCCATTGTAAAACACTGTTCAAACATAATTTATAAAGAGCACAGATAACATAACTGTGAAATGTTATGTGACTAATAGTATTCTTCAAGTTCGTTATATAAAACTAACAATATAACAAGCTTAGGATGAGTATCTGTAACGCTGGTTGTAAAATATGTAATGTTCATCGAGTATACTGTGTTTAGCACCCATGGTAACGAGATTAAAAGAGTAACAACGCGCTATCTAAGCAAACATGCTGGAGGACACCCGGGACACCTTACAACCAGCGCTGCACATTACTTAATATTATACATAAACAATTCATTAATAAAAATAAACTAATCACATGAGCGCGCCGGCAGCGCATCAAACATTATAATTAAAACGAAAAAGCCAGTAAATAATAAACTTCCAAAGCTATTTACAGCGCGTTTAGAAACGTAACATCATGCAGCTTGCCTATGTATCGATCCTACCAGTCTTCCACTTAAATGCCAATCCAATCTTTAGGCCGACGACCGCCGGACGAGTCGCTTATAAGATCCTCTCGTAGAAGAGAAGGTAGGCCTGCGCCCTTAGTACTTTGTCCTCGCTCACTTCGGAGACCATGCTGTCTGATACGTAGTACCACTTGCCGGACGGCGGCTCCACGGCTGACGCGGGGCCTTCGCCTGACTCGTAGCCCGACAGTTCGGACTCAGAGTCCGCGTCACCGTCTCCGCTACCGGCGACAGGAGGACTAATATTCCCGCTTTTAGGCAAGAACCACCAGCGAGGATCCCCTGCCTTCACCGGCCCACGAACCTTCACATACGCCACATAATGTCCGCCGTGCATACCGCCCGAATGCTCCACGACACCGTATAGAGAATACAGCAACTCATTCTGTCCCTTAGTTACGTTTGGAAGCTTCCTAACTTTGTCCATCGCACAGAAGGGCGCTAAATCCAAAATAATGGGAAAATCGACGTGTTTGGACATCTTTCTGAACATGCACCGCAGTCCGATCTGGAACCTCTTCAGGTGGAGGATCAGGATAGCGGGCGGACTCGATACTAAGAACCGTTTGGTAGCGTTTGTGTAGACAGTCTTTCCGTCTTTGCCGTTAATTCGTTCGGTGCATGTCTCGCATCCGACTTTGTTGTTGCCCGTCAGCAGTTCCAGCGCGGTGAACTGGCTGAGGCACGACTGGATGCTGCACTCGTCCTCGTCACACACATAGCGTGGTGATAGCGGACTCTGTCGTGAGTACGGCAGGAAATCTCTTTGATTCTTTTCGGCTTCTATGTTGTTCACTTTAGGCTTCGGCGCGGGCGGGGGAGGCTCCACAGGCGCCTCGACGGTGACGGGGGACGGTAACGCGGGCTTTTTGGTCTTAGAATCTTCCAAATTATACAGTTTAAGTTTGTCCAAATGATTGTTTAAGTCAGTGAAGTTCTTGCTCTCTGGTAGGGATTCGTAACTGCTCTCCCCGCTGTGTTCGAGCACACTCCGGCACCCTTGGACGCTGATGCCTCGCGAAACGACCTCGTTTGAGTATTCAGGGACGAAGGATATTCGTGAGACTGGTCTTTCGAACTCCGTTTTAACAGGGGACAGTTTATGTTGCGGACTCGACAAATCCAGGTTGATTTCGCTAGATAGGGAGCTATGACTGCCGAGTTCTTTGCCATTAGTCGGGGAGTCGACATTATCGACAGTTTCCGTCGAGTTATGTTTAGTTGCGTCTGGACTCGCGACGCCCGAATCTGGATTAGAGTGATTTTCTAAAGATATGAGAGGTTTATATTCAAGCGGTATCGCGGTGGTTGAAGTCGAGTGGTCAGCGAACTCGACCTTGTCCTTATCGGTATGTTCTGGCGTGTTATCCGTCTTTTCTTTATCCATATCGACGGGGCTGGTGCGGATGGAGTCGGAGCTGATAACTTTTTCGGAGTTATACCCTGACTCCATGTGGTAAGCGGCGAAGTTCGCGGCTGTATGGGCAATGGCTTGTGTCCCTACTGACACCGTATGTGTGTCGAGCTGCCGAGGAACATCCTCCAAGTTATCTTCCACGTCAGCATCAGATTGCTCGGAGGATGACTTACCATCGGTCTTGGCTGTGCCGTTAGCGTCCACAGACTGGTCATCTTTGGATGTAGAGTTACCTGAAAAGACGTATTTGAAATAAGACTTTTATTTATCAAGAGACGGCAATAAAAATTTGATGAAAAATGGTGACTGACAAATAAAGTATTGAATTGCTGGCGTGACAATGATTTGTTTCTAAACGACACAATATGATGTATGGTTCGATATTAATGTGACTATTAGTACGAAAGCTTAATCCATGTATTGCCGCGAGAATCATTTTTTCAATTTTTTTCTGACATTATTTTTGATATCACACAAAAGCAGTACTTATATGTAAAAATGTAGAAGCAGAATATATACAGTATTATCCCCCATATGGGTTATATGAAGCTTGAAGCCGGACTACCAAATCAACCCACCGTGCATTTAGATAATGGCCTAAAACATTAAGATAATAATATGTTGAGTCAAAAAAGTTTTTAAGCTCTTTTGAACCCGACATACTGGCCACCGCTGTTCCACTTTAAGAAAATGATAAAGTAGACTTAAAAATAAAAACGAGAGCAGTTCGATTTAGAAGTCCGGCAGTATTTTCATTTATATAAAATGCCAGCCAGCCAACAATATGGTGATACATCAAAATGTTGGTATTGTAGTACCACCTTTGTTCTTTCTGGCGGCTTTGCGAGCAGCCATCCGCTCCTTCTTCAACTGATGTTTGGAAGGTTTCTCCTCGTGCGTATTGTAAATATTCTCTTCTGAAAATATGTTCTCTTGTCATTACATGCCTTAGTTACTACACATTGATTCGCGTTATACACTCGTCAGGCTGGCTTTGCACCACTTCTTTGTTCACGCGCGGAAGAGAGATGGAGCTGTACAGGGGTGTAAAGCGCAGGACATTTACCTTAATACAAGACACAGCGTAACTACTTACAATGGTTTATCGTTATCGATGTGGTATGGGGGTAAGTGGGCTGAGCTTATTTCTCATACTTCAACTTCAAACGGATACTTACGAGAGTTTTCTAATGAGAACGGATAGTTCAGAAAGTTGTTGTACACTATCTACAAGATGATATATATGATTGATGATTTATATGATTTCTCGAGTGGTTGATGGAAATAGTATGTTGTTTACAAATGGTGCAAAACTGGTTATGACAAGTGTAAAAGCAAAGCATGCGAAAAATGTTACGACATAGTGTTTTAGTGGAAAGCGCTGTTCGAAATATTGATTGCATTCTGTATTTGGAAACACAACTAAATATAAGGGATTTTTATGAACGAACGAAAACACAGGTGTAATAGAATTGCCGTCTTTGTAGCAAAGAAATTATTCCCACAATACTACAAAAGTTCAAACTCGATATTTCAAAATCTACTTGGACATAGGTCCGTAATCTAAAACAATGCCCAAGCATGGATTTCTATTTTAAATCAAAGGAAACTGACAGATTTCATGAACATACATTAAAGGTTATTGAGAATTTCGAACCGAAGTTTAAATTAGGGCCGCCATACACAAGTGTGTCGATACTTAGTGGCTAGCGAACCTTACATTTAAACACATCATCAACATCGATTACGGCCAAAGATCGTCCACAGGTGAATATAGCCAAAATTATACGTGCCCGTAAGTTTTACAAAAGTAAGCAAGTAGCTTGCATGCTATTATGCTAAGTTACGCCTTTTTTACACAATGAAATGTCGCGCCTGTAGCATACATTGAAATTGAAGCAACCAATTACTTGAATCGTCTAAACACTGTTCAGACGGCGCAACTTTCATTATTGCTTCAACTAATTGCATTGAACAGGCAACTGAATTGCACCGTGTAAGGGGGGCTTTATAATTGATGAATGATAAATGTCACAATGGTACGCAAGCAAATGATGATGCAAATAGGGTATTACACCTTTTTTTGAAAAGTGTCTCAATAAAATTCTGTAGTGCTAATATGACACCAAAAAAAACTCAAATTTTTTATTCAACCGTTAATTGCCATAAAAATGCATCAAAATTTTTAATTTTCAAATTTCGCGCGTTGTTTGACGAAAACGTCTCTTACTGGACGCCATATTGCTCAGCGGGATTGACGTCAATTCATTTTGTATCAAATGCGCTCTTATTAAATATGATAATTGTATATAATTTAAAAAGAATTAAAAGCATATTTTGTAATAGGTGTAATAATTAAAAAATTACGTTGGTTACGAAAATAATAAAAGTACAAAGCCTATAAATACGCCAATCGGTCGACTGACAGTTGACAATTTTTTGTTTTCACAGTCGTACGGCGTAATAACATTGCCGCTACTATTTCATGGTGTTTTATAACAGATTAAAAATACTGAAATCTTTGAATTTAATTTAAAAAATTGTTTTGTTATTTTATGAACTGAAACTTACATTTTCCGAATTCTTTATGCCTAAACTGTCTCAATAACATATTTATAGATTTTTTCTCGTATAGAGTAAAATACCCTATTGATGAATGATAAATGTCACGATGGTACGCAAGCTACATATTTTGATGCAAATTAATGATGCGTGTAGGATTGATTGCCACTACGACCGGGTCTGCAAATAATTTGGTTTAGTTATGCCGAAACGAACAAGCCCTGCCCCCTTATTCACAACCATTCGATACGTTTCCGTGTCGGTAAGGAACCGTATTCGACAATGTCATTTCCGACTTCAGTCTTCGTATGTTCGTTGAACTGTCAAAATTATTCGGTTTCGGATTTGTGAATTGCGTTTGAAGGACATCTTCGATATCTTTTGACTTTCGATTCGGTACGGAATCGAATCGAATGATTGTGAATAAGGGGCCAGGTCTAAATATCTGCCATTTTTCAAATTAATTGTGTCAAAGTAAATAAATTTGTATATTTAAGAGCGCCCTTTCCGGTCCGTCTGTCGTTATAATTAATACTTGGACGGCCAACTTCAGAAAATCATTGTATATAAAATCTGATTTTCTTATGGTCTTTACCGACTTCGTTTTCAAAAAAGATATTTTTCTTACATAGAAATCTAGATTTAAACCAGATCAAGATACCTGTGTTCGAAATATCTGGAGGAAGTTTTGTTATAACGCCGTAATCACGTACGAGCGTTTGTATGGTAATTATTGGGTAGGCCGCTCTTAAAGCTGATTAATTTAAAATCTATTTTAAGCTGTGTATGATTGCTGTTTATTCGACATTTGTAATTTATTATGATTAAATTGAATAGGGTACTACACCTATTTTTGAAAAGTGTCTCAATGAAATTCTGTAGTGCTAGTATGCCACCAAAAAAAACACAAAATTTTTATTCAATCGATAACTGCCATAAAAATGCATCTAAATTTTGGATTTTCAAATTTCGCGCGTAGTTTGACGAAAACGCCTCTTATTGGACGCCATATTGCTCGGCGTAAATGACGTCAGTTCGTTTTGTATCAAATGAGCTCATATTAAATATGATAATTGTATATCATTTAAAAATAATTAAAAGCATATTTTGTAATAGGTGTAATAATGAAAAAAATACGTTGGTTACGAAAATAATAAAAGTGCAAGCAAAGACTATATTACGCCAATCGGTTGACTGACAGTTGTCAATTTTTTGTTTACACAGCCGTACTACGTAATAATATAGCCGCTACTATTTCATGGTGTTTTATAACAGATTAAAAATACTGAAAACTTTGAATTGAATTTAAAAATTTGTTATATTATTTTATGAACCAAAACTTACATTTTCCGACTGCTTTATGCCTAAACTGTCTCAATAACTTATTTATAGATTTTTTCTCGTATAGAGTAAAATACCCTATTATGTACGTGATGTTAATCATCATCTGCCTTGCCTTTTCCCAAGTATATTGGGGTCGGCTTCCAGTCTAACCGGATGCAGCTGAATACCAGTGTTCTACATGGAGCGACTGCCTATCGGACCTCCACAACCCATGTACGTGATCTTAATGATAAATTTAATTTTAATAATAATATGTTAATAACGGAAATATAGTAATAATAATTTTGAATGGAAATAATTCAAGTATGCTTGAATGCAGGAGTATGTCAAGGATATTTTTATTTATTTTATTTTGCATTGTAATTTCCTAATTATATTATTATCATGACAGTCGCCGGTCGTTCTATGGGGGAGGCCTATGTTCAACAGTGGACGTCATTTGGCAGATGATGATGATAACCATGAAGGTTGACAGGACGGAATAGGAGAAGAAGACGTGTTATGCCGACTCCAAGTAACATGACACAAGAGCAGAAAAATTATGATAATTATAATTTCCTTTGTACTATGGGTTCATACCTCAAATAAATGAAGCATAAGCTTTGGATGTATATGAATCTGTTTAGGAGTATAGGTGAATGTAACATGCTTATCATATTTAATTAGATGAATTAATGAGAAGTTACGGGCAGTGGCGGGACCTTTATAGAAGCCGAAAAGCCGGGCTTGCACTAATCAACATAACATGAGCTAATCAATAACTGAGCAACTTGCTGTTTTTTTCTTAATCGTAAAATGTCTATCGAGGTTGCCCTAACCTGGACTCCTAGGCAAGGCACTGGTTACGGGTTAGTTTGTTTTGTCAGAGCCAATCTTAATTCACCTTAAGGACCATCCATAAAGTACGTCACACGTTTAGGGGGGGGGGGGGGGGGTTGACTAGACGTGCCAGAGAAATTCTTTGTTTGGATGAACAAGATTTCGACACATCGAATGTTACTGACATTAAAACTAATCTCGGAATCACTGTTTTTATTTAATAATTTCTAGATGTAAAATTGCAAAATATGTGACGTCACACAAGGGAGGGGGTTTCAGAAGTGTGACCAATTGTGACAAGGACGGGGTAGGGGTCAAAAAATCAGAAAATTAGTGTGACGTACTTTATGAATGACCCTTTATTGTTGGTCTACTTTTAGAGGTCATTTAAAAAAAAAATATTGAAATCTAGTTTTGAATTCGAGATTAACGCTTGAACATTCTAGAAAACGAGGCCTCGACTACTGAACACATAAACACACATACTAACAATAATCACTACAAATTCCAACATACCATTTGGCGTTTTCCTGCGTACGACTGCGGGCGGCTGCGGACGACTAGCGGCGACAGGTAGCGACAGGTCCAAGAAGTATTCGGCCCTGTCAGACTGGTTGAGGCACTCTTGACATTCCAGGGTCGACACTAGGAAACCGCGGAAGACCTGGAACGAGGATAATGGTCACAGGTTTATTTCTAAAGTAGGACTTAGAAGTGTCACTCACATGTCTATGTAAAAAGTTATCGACTAAAAAGTCTTACGTATGTGAAACAACCAACTTCAACCAGTTAAATTTTGTCAAGTCAAGGTCAAATTATTTAATTCAATTAGGGACATATACAAGGTACATTTTGATGACATTTACAAGAAAAAGAAATTGTTACCATTTCCAAAAGGTAGTTTAGTATGAAGAAGAATGGTCAAGAAACTTAACTAACTCTACATATTATAAATTAAAGTTCCCCCTGAATTTAAGTTTGTTGGGTTTTTTTTCGAAAATGTACGAATTTTCACATAGTATTCACCAATAGAAAGGGAAATTATCTAGGAAGGTTATATGCTATAATTTATTAGTACTATCCGTGGGAAGCAGGGGCGGTAGGCTAGTTTAAAATGAATGTCTGTCTCGTCATAAGCGTCTTTGTGAAAACATACTTTTCTATTAAACTCTGAACACACATGCACAAACACCTAAGACCCAGAATAACTAACTACTGTCTCTTTTATCTACTGTCCAAACAAATACTGCTTTCATGCGTACATAATTATAAATTAAAGTTGAGTTGACACCCTTGCGCCAACTCATCTTCCTAGCACGTCGTGTTGTGCTGGGGCGGCTGCTGCAGGTGCCGAAAACCTCAAACGGCGTAAATATAATAACCTTCTCGGAAGTTATATGTTTGAGCCGTTTGGGGTTGAAACACTGGGGCCTTTTAGGGACATAGCTAAGCGGCTGGTCGACTCTTCACGTGACCCGAGGGCTGGCCTTTTCTTGGGTCAAAGAATTAGCATTGCAATTCAACGTGGTAATGCTGATAGCCTTTTGGGCACTTTTTCCATTGAGAGTGGTGCGGATGAGTTTTTTGATGCCCCGTGAACCCTCCATTGTACATAATTTATTTTATATTTTATTTTTAAGCTTTCTACCGCCTGTGTTTAAATTGAAATAAATTCCCACATCACCAGTTTAAGTTGAGTTTGTGTCGGCCTCATTTCAGGAACTATTCGCCTGATTCTGTAAATTATTTCACTGATTCTTTCTTTCTTTTATTAAAAAATTAGGGATGCCTAAAAAAAATCACGCGTGCGTAGTCGCGTGCATTTGCACTGCAAATGTTAGTATCGAATAAATAAAAATGCAACCCATTCTCCAATTTAGAGACCTGCCTCAAACTAGAGTTTTGGCCGATCGGTGTCATGTATCGACGATTTCGTGAAAGACTTTTTACTACGTACCGTAACTTTTTGTACAGAAATTTGTATGCGCCGCCTAGTGGCAACATTAAAAAACACAATAATTCCATATGAATTGACATAATCGAACGTTTACGTTAACGCGATCGAATAGGTTAAAAAACTCACACTAGACCCTCAGTAGTTTTATTTAGTACTAGCTGACCCGACAGACGTTGTCCTGTCAATTGATTTTTCAATTTTCTCATCGTATAAACCCTTCCTGGACTTCCACGAATATTTCAAGACATTATTATTATCAGCCAAATCGGTCCAGCCGTTCTCGGGTTTAGCGAGACTAACGAACGATTCATTTTTATTATATAGATTTAAGCAATTTTTTTTGTTTAAACGTATTGTTTTTATTTAGGTACATATTCTTTTTTATGGGCCCTTATTGCCTGAATTAAAAAGTATTTAAACAACAAACGCAAAGCCTAAAAACCAACGAGTGAGTGAGAACGCGATAACATCACAGGAAAATTGGCGCGCGGAATTTTCACGAAACTTGTTCCAGGACATACGTGTTTTTTAAAAAGTCTTACAAGATTTGGGTAAAAATGTTTTAGTTAATCTCCATTACATGTGCAAGGTTTCTATGAAGCTGTTTTTTTACTTTTTTAATGTATGAGTGCATTATGAACGGCTAAAGTTCAGATAAAATTGTGCCGAAAAAACTGACTTTCGGACGTGTTTACTGAATTTGTTTCTCAAAAAAGTTTATTTTTGGCTTCATACAAACCTAGATTTTAACCACAAGATACCAGTGTGTTAAAAATATTTGGATTTTTTTTTGTTATAACGCCGTAATCGCGTACGAGCGTTTGTATGGGAAATATGACGGGTTGTGCGCTCTTAATAACCCCATAATATATAAAAGTTAGAGGGAGAACACTATTGTCACACACACAAATTTTCACTTTCGTCGTTAAGAAGTCATGTTATATTAGTTTTTATTCTAAGGGAGTAAAACAAGAAACTCAACTTTGTATATGAAAACATATTTACAAGGAGAACAAGGAGGATTATTATTGCACTCAACGGTTGTTATCGAACTAGTCTTAGATGGGCTATAAATCATTTCTCGGACATCTTGTTGTTAAAGTTAAAAATACGTCACAACTAATACACACAACAATAATACTACCAAGTATTATCATCACATCTATCATGAATCCAGTTTTTTTATCGTTTATTTTCCAAGATATCTTTTTTATATTTTTGTTGAACGTAAGTTGAAAATTTACCTGCCGTCTGCATAATACCTGCGACATTAAGGGCCTTATCACACTAGCGGTTTGCGAGCGGCTGAAGGGCGGGGCGGGCGCGCAGCGAATGCGACGCGAACACGCCGCGGCTGCACAGCGAAGACGTCGCGGACGCGTGGCAAATTAGCAACGTTTTCGTCGCGTGTTTGTAGCAAGTTAACGATGTACGATACGCTGCTATTTGCGGCGATCAATTCGCTGCGCATGCGCCGCGTGTTCGTTGGGCGCCCGCTCCGCTTTGAGGACGCTCGCAATTCGCTATGACAAGGACCTAAGTCCAACATTTATTAGCAGGTTTGCGGATAGTTTATTAAAAATACATTTAAAACTGCACTTATTCTGGCTATATTTTACACCAAGCGATGCACAACTTCATTCGATCCAATAAAGTTTGTCCCTTGTTGTCGTCCCCTAACGACTCCGCGAGATCCTGCCTAATTTATTAAGGTACAATACGCGCCACGAAAGATGAGACAGATATGACTTGCGCAGTACTCGATTTAAAGGTCTCTTACCTTTAAATCGAATACTGCGCAAGTCAAATCAAGTCTGTGTCAAGTCTCATCTTTCATGGCGCGCAGTATACCACAGAAAAGTCCAGATACGCAGCCGACAACGTCAAAGGTTAACATGAAAGATGACATTTCGCAAAAATCCTACTTAACACAATAAATGTGAAAGTTTGTGGGGATGAATGGATGTTTGTTACTCTTTCTCGCTTAAACGTCTGAACAGAATTAGATGAAATTGGGCACACATATAGATACTGATCTAACTAAACACATTAACATTCTTATCCCGCATATGTCTTCCCTTGGTATGATTTAGGTTTAGGAATTTTGCTTAGTTCTAAAAATGTATACGCAGACGAAATCGCGGTCAAAAAAGCAAGTAATGCCACAAACGATTTATAGCCCAAAATACTCAACAAGCTTAAAATCGCTTTAAAAAAAGAAACCACGCCAAACCAAAAAAGTTCACATCTTCTCCAATAGAAAAAAGTACTCCCGGACCTATTGTATACCTTAATTACCTGTTCAGGTCTTAGCATTGTATCTGATGCCTGTTGTCCGTAGAACTTGACCTTCTGCTTGACCTCACCGTCGACCTTCGCGGGGTCAACCTTGGAGTTCATGCCTAAGCTGCTCAGTATCACCGACTGATATCGTCGAAGATCCTCTGACCTGGGAACAGAATGCTTTTGTTGATACTTGATATACCAACACGTGTATGGAGTATTGTTCTAGATATTCGAGATAGTATTTGTGGAAAGACAATAGTAGCGTTTGTAAATGTTTGAGTAGATTACCGGGATTGTATTTGGTTTTGTATTCATTTTAGAATATTTGTATCTGAGAAATTAAAAGTAGAAAAAGTCTAATTTTCTATCAGTGAGAGAATTTTTGTTTTTGGACCAGCATTTGCAGAGAAAAAGACAAAAAGAAGAGAAATATTCGCCTTATTTCGATGATAATACAAAATTTACCCTACACTTATTGAAATAAAGTCGATTTTGCACAAATACGCCATGTGAAATGCTAGCATTAGAGACAAAAACCACAAAACTTTACCTCTAAAACATTGTCCTGACTAGTAATTTCTCCCGTGTCGTTGGTGCGTTTACAAACATATAACCTAACATGAACACACACGTGTTATTTAGAAAATGTAATAATTAGAGAGAGCCCTGGTACCCATAACACAAGTTTAATCGTATTTTGGGTACTAGAGGTCACAAACCAGTAGTATTTAAACAATTTAAAAAAAAAGTCAGATGTGCGGCGCTCATGTAAAATTGAAAAATTGGAAATAAAGTATTTATTATTATTACTATAAACAACCAAACCTGTAGACCATACTAATATTTGATGCGGGAATCAACCCCCCAAACACGCAGTCAATCGCTCAACTACTGTGCTACCCTAATGTCTTAGCTATAAATATCATATATACCTCACAGCTTCCAACAAATGCCTGAGAAGCTCATGAGCGTCATGCTGGTCGCCACCTCCAAACTGCGGCAGCTTGTTCACTAGCGCAGATAATAGCTTCCGAGGAGTATACACTCCGCCTTCACCTGGAAAATAAAACGTAACGTGTTATAATTACAATTCAATATTCAACATACATAATTCATTAGGCTTATCAAGAAGAGCTCGTGAACCGGCCGACAGAGGTTCGAAACAGCTAGGCCCAGTTACGGGCACGTGTGACAAGAATGGCTTCGTGAAAGTGGAAAGGAAGAATAGGAAGAAGCCTCCTAGTCGGAATGATTGCAAGACCGCGCTGGCAGGACCCAATATGCTGCGTCCGGCAACACCTACGACGCAGCTCTTTGTGTCCCGGCTACATCACACCATGAAGGTTGAGGAGATCGTGGAGTATTTTCGACCGAAGGCCAGCTGGACCTTAACGGAACGTGAACTTCCAAGTCGTTCGTGGTGCGAGTTCAGACTCATTATATTGAGACCTTCCTCAAGGAAAACTTTTGGCCGAAGGGTGTCGTATTATGGCGATTCCGCTACGAAGGCTACGCGACACCACGCAGCGCAACATGAGGCCGTCACTTCGTGTACAATAGTAATATAATGTTTTATTTTTTGTTATTATAAATAATAACAAAAAAAGTCTGTAAGGTACATTATTTGTTACGGGTCTTTGATACCCGAAATAAATGATTTATTACTATAGCCCAGCATCAAAGCTATCGGGACGACGCATTCACTTCTCGCCAACTCGCCTCCAGTTTCACGCTAATCGTTGGCAGTAGAACAGGTGCCTTTACTTTACGTACTTGGTAAAATATTTGATCAAAGCAAGCGCACAATTACGCACGTAGTATGATTATGAGTATTTATGCAATCGGTAAGGAAAACGTGTAACTCAGGGTTATGCGCGCATGAGAATTTTTAAGTTAAGGTAAGGTATTGCGGTGAGTTATGAGACATTTGTGTGCATTATGCGCTTGCGACGATTGCGTACCCGGAAAAAAGGAATAAACGCTAAATCGGTAGGATTTTGTCAAAACCTGTTTTTTTGATCGTTTGGTTTTTATCACATTTAGAAGCAACATGAATAATGTAAGCAGGATTTTGTAAAAATTTAATTGCAACAAAAGAGTATCTATGGAGTTTTTTGCCCATTATTCTCCATAGAGGACCTACCTACGTTTTGGAATGAGAAACTAGCTCCAACTGACCAACTCCTTGACAATTCCAAACGAGGAGTTTCCAGGAGTACTATATGAGGCTTCATTGGTTTTTCTTTATAACCTTTTATGCCAATAAAGAATCATTACTACACATTCTGCTATAAAGAAAAACCTCTAGTAGCAGTGAGTAGATGCTAAAGGAGACCAGTCTCTGGAAAGGTAAGGAGTAGGTTCGTAAAGATGAAAGATTTGTGTCGCTTCCTCTTCCACTAAGGTTTATAACGCGTGAGTTTGTGTATACCTATCATCATTCATGTAACCACTTTCACTGTCGTGTTAAGAGCAAGAAACAATTGCCTTTGTGAATCGCAATAAATAATAACAATTAACGGGACACAATCAGTCGTTGTCATTTGAAACGGACGTAAACGTACCACAAACCAGGCTGGTCTAGAATTCTTGATGTTGAATGGGTTTAGACCTTAATTGGCGTACTTTTTATGACCTGTCTAAACTCAATTCCCCAAAGGATTTTATCCATTTATTATATACAAAATCTTTTCCCTTCTTTGAATTCTCTTTAAAAATGTAGCTTACCTCTCTCTATTCCTATTTCTTCTTTTTATATATCTTAAATAAGTATGCCAATAGGTTACTGTGAATCTGTTACGTCACTGTGCAAACTCAAATGAACTATTAATTGATTTACGGGCCGAAAACTCGATACGAATTGACTGATTTTGACGATGCGACATCGCGTCGACGTTTTCGTTCTAGGGTTGAAGCAACCTTAAATGGCTAATTAATTTAGCATGGCTAATAAAATTGAAAACTACCAATATTATTACTGTGCGTAGTATTTTTACAAGACAATTTTCTCTTATGAATACGGAAGTTCGGTTGGAAGGAGGCGTGGAAAAGAAACTACTATATCATATGCTAAACTATATATATAATTATATCTAAGCTTAAATAAATGGCCTTTAGTAGCCCAGCAGAGACATGACCTGAGAATATTTTTTTTTTTAAATATAGCGAAGGTATACGCGTATTTCTTATACTCCGCAACTTCGTTCGCGTAACTTTATGATAATAAAATATAGCCCAAGACAATCAGTGATATAACGTAAGTAACTTCCAATTGGAATCAGATCTAAAGATTTTTTAGAGAATCGGACCAGTAGGAAAGTTTATGCGTATAGTTTGATATACATTGCACCCTTAGGAAACAGGGGCAGGTCGCTAGTATTAGTGTAGAATATATAATAACAAAAAATAAAGGGTGGTGATGTGAAAGAAAATGGAGTTGGTGATAGCATGACGGCTGACAAGACGGAAAGGAAGAAGAAAACGTGTTTGCTTTGACTCCAAGTAACATAACACACCAACAACACACACAAGGGTAAGAAGAAGAACAAATACTATTACTATTAAAAAGTAAAGAAAAATAGGTATATTACTTTCTACTCTAAACGTGATACTAGTAAAAAAGCAATGTCCAAAGGAAAAGTACCTATCATTACCATGAATACATTATGTATATGAGGTGTACAATATGTAACGTCCAATGACTATTGGCCATGGCGAATTTACATACATATCAGTAAAGAACTGTTGTTAAGGAATTGTATATAAAATGAATTTTCAATTAACTTTTACTAGGAGCAATTTTACCTTTTAAAAAGTAGCCTATATTTCTTTATCCAGATTCCTGGCGGGCACACGTCCTGCTATGCCACGCCAGGAATAATTTTGGCGCTGCGTACCAGGAACTTCAATTCAAAGGCGTAGGTAGATGCACACTATTTAATGTACAGCTTTGGGTACACAAACTGTTGAAACAATACAGTATCTTATTTTTACCAGCTGTTTATTAGCTTCTCCTGTATGTTTGTTTGTAACCGACTTCTTTGGGCGCGATTTTGACCCACTTTAAACGGCCAGATTTCGTTCAAACTTTGTAGATTTATCGAGGACCGATGACAATACACTAATTTGATAAAATTATTAAAAAAAAGAAAAAACATAAGTCGTTCTAAATTAGTTGCCGAAAAAACAGCTATTATATACTAGGAAGGTACTGCACAAGCGCCCCTGGTAGAATAAATGTACATAATATTTATAGATATGGATATAACCAAACTAAAAAGTAAAAAATAAATAATAGTTTAAAAAAACTAAAAACACGCTTTTTATAGAAAACCAAACAAAAAAATAGAAAATAAATTTTAATAAATTATTTTATTTTATATTTTTTAGTTTGGTTTTCTATAAAAAAGCGTGTTTTTAGTTTTTTTAAACTATTATTTTTATTTATAAACTTTATATTAATATTAGCGAGAGGAAAAAATACGTGACCGTGCAAGTTAGCTGTGAGTTGGCTAAGGGAAGAGGAAGTGTGGCAGCGTTGCCACTACAAAAAATATTACAACATTGTTGCCAAATAATGATACATAAATTTTACAAAAATTACTTTTATGTTGTTTCCAACAATTCCAAGCTACCTCTTTGACAAATTTCAATCGGATCAGTTCAGTGGTTTCGCCGTAATGAGCTTACAAACAGACAGAGAGACAGACAGAAGTGATTTTTTTTTAATTACACTAACTAGGCTGACTTGGATATCTTCCTTAAGAATTGGCAAGAAATGGCTAAAAGTCGAGACCGATGGAAGGAATGGAGGGAGGCCTTTGCCCTGCAGTGGGACAGTACAGGCTAAATGTTAATGTAACTAGGCAGAAAAGATACTAATATTGAATAAGTACCACTGGCTTCTGAATCCATACCATATTAAACAGACTTAAAAAAAAAAGAGGGTATTAATGTAATTGGATGGATAGGCTTGTAGCTATTTTTATTATGGTTCAGCCCTTATACAACTGTTTACAATACATTTGAAATCAGATTTACGTAACTATAACTTCAATTGACTTTCTACTATCTGTTTTTGCTGTATCTTTGTGATATATTCAGGAAATTCATGGTTTAAGAACTTTATTTTTCACATAAGAATTAGCAATAATTCACGTACTGAGAAACTCAACTTCTCAACCTCTAACATAATATGTATAGTGACAACTGCTACCTATAATATTATTCATTGTTCAACAAAGTTTTAATGCGAGAATCGAACCCCTACAACGCGCCAAAATTAGATAAGCAAGTGGTCATCGTCATCTTTAAATAAAGAACCAATATCAAGATTATTTCATTGCATAAGTTTAAGTTGTTGATCCAAGTTAAAGATAAGAACATACTTATTATCTAATTTACGTACGTAATATTTATGTATTATCTCATTTATATCAGAATACGTCATTTATATGATTACATACTAATGATATTTGTCTATTTGTAGTGTATTTGTAGTTGCAGAGAAAATACTTACTCACTCACAAAACACACATTTCCCAGTAACATATACACGGTCACAACACACAACAAAACACACAGTTTCAGTCACACACACTGAAACAACTACAAAGTCATTTTACTTAATATTATTTTTTTAATTATTTGTTGTCTTTTTATCTTTAATCTTTCTTATTGTTTAATATCAGCCTACCAACTCTTCATTTATAAGGGTTTATAGTGTCCAAATAGCAGTAAAACACTGACTCCTAAGAAACAGGTATTCCTAGTATAAGAGGAGGGTTACATTTCTTATACACCTTTAATCAACCATAGATGGAAGCATATTGTAAATCATTATTCAAATAAGCTAACAGTAAAAAAAAACAAATTTCAAAACAGTGCTTGAAACCAAATTAAAGGTTTACAACATGTTGAAGGGCATTCTCATAACAAAGTTCAGAAACAAAATAGCTTGGTACTTTTTAACTATTTCTTAATGTCTGCATTGTCAGTCTTACATTTTGGTGTAAAACATGATACAAAATATTTTTAAAACATGTCCAGACTGTTGGGTTGGGCAGTGGAAGCGTGAAATCAGGTCACATTCTAAATATAGGTAACCTATGATGTGGGTTGGCTCCAAAGTATACCTAGGAGACATGTTGACAATATAATATGGCATGTTTAATTTATACAAAGCTTTATGAGCCTATAATAGCCTGTTTACTATGGGAAACTGGACTAAGACTTATTGGCTCTTGCAAGATAACATCATTAAAACCTTCATATTTTTTATTTACAAAAATGGAAGTCAAAGATCTCCATTCTATATTGATCAAGCATGGTGATCACTGTTTGAGCCTTCTCTGTATATACAGAGACCACTACAGGAAAAAATCCACACAATATTTTTTAAATACATCTAGTAATAAGCCAGCGAGGTAATTGCTTAAACTATGGTGTGGTAAATAAAGGTGAATTCTCCTTTAGTATAGAAGTTTATCTAAAGAGCAAGTAGAAGAATAAAATCTTAAATACTGCATATTTTAACAAAGAAATAAAAACTAAAAATAAATATATTTGACACAGTCCCTAGCACTGAAAACAAGATATATATCATTATTGTGCTGTACTCAAACAAAGCATTTGTTTACAACAAAGTATGACACATACTAAGCTCTACATTAAGGACAAAGGAACTCATTAAATGGTAATCATTAATTCATAGCTCAACCAGATGTTTAATATGAAAATATACATAATATAAAAGCTAAAGGTCACTAAATCAATCAGTTACTTGCAGAATAAACATGAAATCTACAAAAGTACATGATCTATAAAGCTGAAATTAAACTGGCAGTTAAGTGGTTTATAGCTATGAATTCATAGCATGGGCAATGATCAGTTTTAGGGGGCTTTTATGAATTCATAGCATATACAGTGATCAGTATAAGGTGTCTTATATGAATTCATAGCATGAGCAATGATCAGTTTAAGGGGTCTTTGGCTTCTATGTGGACAAAGTAACAAGCAAAAGATAGAAGATATTATGTGTAGATACATACAAAGATGTACATATAAAGAAAGGATGAAAGCTGTTACTTAAAACACTTAGGGTAACAAGATATGCCAACACTAATAGTGTAAAAAGAGTATGCAGGCATACTGCACTGTTCAGACAATGCAATCATACTTGTTTGGCAATTATTGCAACCATAACTGCAGTTTCTTACATCGAAAGTATGCAACCTTGAATTTATTTCACTAAAAAACTGCTTACTGATATGTTGTCGATCTAATATTTAACTTTAGTGGTTTTAAATTACTTTGGTGCAGAAAGTCATTTGAACAAATATTTAAATAATATTATTATGTAGCTTGATGTAACTAAATGTCATTGTTTTGATAAAGACTGGCAACAAAGTAAAGATTAAATGTAGAACTCAGGTTTATGTGGCTAATTTAGGTAAGCTATCTGCATTCAATAAACATTCTTAGTGCAGTCACTATAACATTTAAAATCTATTCGACACAAAAATAATAGGTACCTGATAAAACGGTTTATTTCATTGCTTGTATGTCAAGGTTTTAAAAGGAAAATTGACTATAAATCAAGTAAGTACATACCTGCTTGCAATTCACTCAGAGTTTCTGACAATGTGCGAGTCAAGGAGCCCCACTCTGCCAGCTGTCCTGTGATTGGAGGTAGTTCCACCTCCTTGCTATCATCACCATCCAGTTTCAGCTTTAACTTCCCACCAGGCAATGTAAACCTCTCACCAGGATTAGCCATCTCTTGAAGAACTTGCAACAAATATGGTGTTTGCACCAGACATTGCATGACTGAATTGAAAAAGCAAGTGTTCCCTAGATTTGTAAGCCCTCTAACCCTCGGTAGACTAAATATGGCTTTGTCCTTTCCTTTTGATATTGGGTCAATTTTAATAATAGTTTCTATAGTTGGTATGTCATTTTTTAAGTCCTGGTTATAAGGCAATTCAATTGGAGGGAGTGATTTAGTAGTTCCACTACCAACAGCTTGCTTCTTAAGGTATTCAACACACTCATGGAGCTTCTTAGCACTGGAAGCGGTAATTTCATTGTTGCAGTTGTAGCAATAAACATCCCAGGTTGTGGTGTTGGCTGTGAGAGCATGGCAGTCAGAGCGAGGGGTTTTGAAGTGGTTCAGTGCGTGTTTGTTGCGCGTCCTGCCACAGAGCTGCGAGCCACAGCGCAAGCACATCCACAAAGAGAGGTCTTCTTCATAATCAGGGTCAGAGACCTCGTTCTTGGACGATTTCTTGCACTCTGAGCATTCGTTCTGGAAGCCGCCCGTTTTGAGCGCCTTCTTTAGCTGGGTCAGGTCTACGGCTTTAGCTACATGAGGACATGCGGACTTGACGTTCTCGTCGCAAGACTCCGTAGATTCGTCGCCATTCTCACCAGGATCGCTCTGTCTCTTTTTCTTAACCATTGTCACGTCTCAATGTAACCGCCTGCAATACGTAACAAGATACATGTGGTAAGAATAACCGCACTAGCACAAAAAGAATAAAATGTCAAATCTGTGTCGATAGCCTTTGCACGCGTGACAACGCACATTCATCGCGTATGGCGCTCAGGAAATGTGCAAACATGCCAAAGGACTTTATATAAAATTATCGCCTACTTACAGTTACATACGACGTCGAAAAACTACGTTTAGAACAACGAGAATAACAAAAAGATTAAGTTTTCCAAAATTTTGTCAGAAAAGTGTACCACCGTCAACCATCTTTCTTAACAATGTTACCAAACTAACAATAAAAAAAAAGAATTTTAAGAACCCCTTTCCACGAAATGTCTAGTGATTCATTATGAAAAACTTCACAAAATCGACTAAGTGTAAATGGTTTTCGCTTCTGTCATCGAGTTAGTTATTATTGTGTAAAGTTCATCCCTCATCCATATCACCTCTAGTCTTTCTATGCCACGCCATCTAGTGATAAATAGGAACAACTAAAATTCTGAAACGTCAACATGATCGTGATGGAATCTGCTAATCAAATTGTGAATTTTCATTGATTTTTGTTAAATTTACGCCGTAATTTACTAATATTGTGATACAGTTAAATAATTTGAAGTGTGACACTGCATGCCATGTGATATAAATATGTGGTTTATCGGTAATTGCTCAAATAAATAAAGTGGAAGAAGTTGTTGATGGTGATCAGTTTTATATTGTTAAAAATTAGCAAAATGTCACTGCCTGGAAATGGAATCTTCGTGGTGCAGGGCGAGATGGCAATGCTCGTCACTGCTATGCGCCGAAGTACGCGGTGGGGCTCCCACTCGTTCCCTAACGAAGAGTATGATGTGTTGATGAGAACCTTCCAAGATCTCAAGACTATCTTGAACCAAGTGGATGATTTGCGTCTGTTGGACCCCGCGACATACCTGAGCCCCTTCCTAGAAGTTATCAGAAGCAAGGAGACCACCGGTCCTGTCACTAGTCTGGCTCTATCTGCCATACACAAGTTTTTATCGTATGGTCTTATAGGTAAGTGTAATGTAATGTAATAGTAGTCATAAATAACTTTTTTAATGTTATGCATTGATGTTAGGTTTTTAAGTATTTAATTTATGTAATACAAAAGTTATTTACTATAATTTACACATAGAAGTACCTACCCTACAATATTTTTATCATATCAGTAAATGAGTAGCATAACAACACTTGCAGTATTGTATTCCATATAAACTTCCATATCCCTCTTTCTTTATGTCATTCCCTTGAATAATGTTGTTATCAACATAAACACTAATAAAAAAATAGTAAGTGTGTCAGTACTAGTATAACAGATACTAGACATTGATTTTAATAAGAGACATCCCAATTATTATCTTAGTTCAATAAATAATAAGTTAAATTCTTTGTTATTAAATATGATATTATAATGATTGTAATGGATAAACATTTGCATACCTGTTTACGCCTGTGTTAATCCAAAGGATGTTTCAGTGTTGTGTCGTGTTGCTAATATAAAACGGCCAGGCGCCAAAGGATTTTTTACATGTACCGTCACAAATTAATTATTTTTTAGTCTACATTTTACCACCATCAAAATTGTACGCTCCGCATCTTATCATTGTGAAAGGTATATTTAAATCGAATTATACAACCACTACCTAAATACGGGAGTTTCATTGAAGTTCGCTGAAGCCCCAATATCTGGCGACCGTAGACGAGAACCAGAATCTCGGAAATTGCGACCACGCGCTGCCGGTGTAACCATTGCGATTGCGCCGCAGTCACCTTATATCAAAACCAAATCATACCTGGTGTTCCTGGAGGTGCACCAGCCATTGCAGCCACCGCCGGATAGCGATCAGCAATCAGCATCGTACCGCAGCATCGGCCAATGCAGCTAAGTGCCCATTTTCCTTGAATTTCCTGTTACCTACTCACTCTTACCTTTTCTTATTTTATACCCATACCTATACCCACAGATCGTTTAAAAAACCGTAATACTCTTAGTAAATCTATCTACAATCTTCTTAAAATATCAAAGCATATATTTCACCCACATCGCCGAACATTCCAGGCCGATATCTGCGTCGACCGTGTCTTCGGGCCGCCTGCCGTGTCACCGTGACCGGAGCGGAGCCCTACCCACAGCTGCGCCGTTCGGCCGGCCTCAGGTGACGTTAGGCGAGGAGCGTGAGCTAAGTTTTTAGTTATTTTTCATTATTATAACCTAGTTTGTGTCTGTATATTTCCATAATCAAACCTACTTGGAATCAATTACTTTATTCAATCCAATTAATCATTTAATATTGGCAAGATTTTAAGTCCACAATGGGTAAAGATTATGGAGGTGAATCTAGCACAAACAATCCTCAAGAATTACAGGATCTTTTAGTGAAACGTAGTTCCATAAAAGGTCAAATAACTAAATTTAGAAACTTTTTATCAAATGTTACCTCTAAGGAAATGCTTACTCAGATTGAGTTAGCAGAGTTAACGTTAAAACTCAACAAATTTGAATCCATCTATAGCCGTTTTGATGACTTGCAAAATCAGATAGAAGTATTAAATTCTGATAATTTACCCAATGAGATTGATGAACGTGATACTATCGAACAACTATTTATATCCAATATTGCAATTGCTCAAAGTATTACACAAAAACATAACTCGAACCGTCATGATGAAAGTAATTACAAGGATTTAAATTCAAGTCAGATAACTACAGGTCCATGTAATCACGATCATTTTGATATAGGTTTTAAATTACCTCAAATTCAAGTTACTAAGTTCGACGGGTCTTGCTTTCGTTGGCTTGAGTTTCGTGACACATTCTTATCTATAGTACACAATAATGACCGCATCGCACCCATTCATAAATTCCATTATCTTATTTCGTACCTGACCGGCGATGCAGCGCGTATTATTGCAAATTTAGAGGTTTCCAGCGCTAATTATGCGTGTGCTTGGAAATTATTATGTGACAGATATGACAATACACGACAATTAATAACTCATCATATAAATTCATTATTATATATAAAACCAATCACAAGCGAGTCTGATAAATCGTTACGATTCCTTGTGGATCAAGTTAATAAAAACTTACGTGCTTTAACTAGTCTCGGTCAAAGTTCACGTGACTGGGATATTTTACTCATTCATATAATGAGCCCCAAACTTGATAGCCATACCAAAGCCAAGTGGGAAGAATACCGGGGCACTTTAGATACTAACATACCTAACTTGCAACAGTTCTTCAAGTTTCTTATTGATCGCGCTGATGTACTTGAGTCGATAAATAGTAGCCACCCCCAATCTAAACCTAAGATTCAAACCACTTCAAGGCCTATAGATTCTAACAATAAAATAAAATCACATCAGTCATACATCACAAATAGTGAAGACAGTAATATTTCCGATATATCATGCGACGTTTGTAACGGTAATCATCGCCTTTATGATTGTCCCACCTTTTTGACTATGAGTGTGGATGACCGTATCAGTGAAGTAAGTAGATTGAAACTTTGTCACAACTGCTTAAGGTCTGGTCATTCTGCACGCAATTGTCGCATGCATCCGTGTCGCATGTGCAATGCAAGGCACAATAGGCTCTTGCACAAACAATCTAGTAATAAAAATATTTCCAGTGTTGTCACCATTTCACCCGACGTCACTGACGACACTATCGTAAATTTTTCTAATCAAAACAATCACCAAGTTTTGCTGTCAACTGCATATATTGAGGTAACTAACCCTACTACCAAAAAAACACATAAGGTTCGTGCTCTTTTGGATTGCGGTAGTCAGTCATCGTTTATTACTCAATCTCTTAAAACAAAATTGCTTTTAGAGCCGACCACCACTTTGCATGTCAATATAATTGGCATTGGCAACAAAACCACCACACAAGCTACAGAAACCTGCGTGATTCAGTTGAAATCTTTGATGAAGCATTTCACCATCACTTCTTCTTTCCTAGTGTTGCCAGTGTTGACCGGTAACATACCTCGAATACCCGTTGACCTTAAAAAACTTAATATTTCGAGTGATTACTTTTTAGCGGACCCTCACTTCCACCAACCAGCACCTGTCGATGTTGTCATCGGTGCCGACATTTTCTGGGACATTATTGGCCGCGATCAAGTCTCTCTCGGTCTCAATTTACCTGTATTGAGAAGTTCTAATTTCGGTTGGCTGGTTTCAGGTCCTTTGTATTTTAATTTTTCCACAAACAATAAGATAAATGAAATTGTCAACAATATAGATTCAAATCATTCAGTTGTTTCATATGTGTCGTCTGTTGACAAAATACATCAAGAGTTATCAAAATTTTGGGACTTAGAAAATGTTCCCCAAACTAAATCGATTATGTTGAGTCATAGCGAGAAGGCATGCGAAACACATTTTTTATCGCATACCCTTCGTTTAGAAACTGGTAGATTCTCAGTTAGTCTACCCTTAAAGGATACACCCGATTGTCTTGGTGAATCATATTCACTAGCTAAAAAACGCTTGTTTAATTTAGAAAGGCGATTTCGCAAGCAACCTCATGTGAAATCCCAATACGTCAATTTTATGCGTGAGTACGCAGACTTAGGTCACCTTTCTGAGTCCGCTGTACCTATACCTTCTACATCTTATTTCCTCTGCCATCACGCTGTCTTCAAAGACAGCAGTGAGTCCACAAAAATTAGAGTCGTATTCGACGGCTCGGCTCCTACTTCATCAGGTCAGTCTGTCAATGATATCCTCATGGTCGGGCCTAATATGCAGGACTCGCTTTTTTCTATTTTAATAAGAGCTCGACACCATAAGTTTCTCCTCACTGGTGACGTCGAGAAGATGTACCGTCAAGTCCGTGTCCGTGAGGAGGATCGCAATCTTCAACTTATTTTATGGAGAGAGGATGAGTCTTTGCCCATCAAAACGCTTCAGCTAGGTACTGTGACTTACGGAATGGCAAGTTCCAGCTACTTGAGCACTCGGTGTCTATGGCAGATTGGTGAAGAATCTTCTGATCCTATGGTTAAGGATATAATTCAACATGATTTCTTCGTCGACGATCTCATCACCGGTTCTGACAGTGAGGATACCCTCCGTTACATTTACCAATCTGTAACTGAAGAATTAAAGAAAGGTTGCTTTAATCTTCGTAAGTTTAAGACAAATTTACCATCATTGTTTGATTCACATACGCAGTCTGATGATAATCTTTTAGTAAGTGAGTCTACTAGTACACTAGGCATGGGATGGAACCCATCAACCGACCAGTTACATTTCCCCATCAAATGTCCATCTTCTTGTAACAATAATTTAACCAAAAGATCTTTTCTATCATCTCTTTTTAAAATCTTTGACCCTTTAGGACTTATTAGTCCATGTGTAATAAAAATGAAAATTTTATTACAGCAACTATGGCTGCTTAATTTAACTTGGGACTCTCCAGTCCCACATGAAGTTCAAAGAGACTGGAACCATTTTATGCAGTATTTACCATGTCTGTTAGCTCTAGAAGTACCACGGCGTGTGCTCTGCAATGAACCCACATCGGTAGAATTACATTCTTTTAGTGACTCATCCCAACATGCATATGGTGCTTGCATTTATTTACGTTCGGTAAATGCTGCGAACGAGGTCACAGTCAATCTACTTTGTTCTAAATCCAAAGTAGCTCCGATTAAAGGTACGACTATCCCTCGTCTAGAATTGTGCGCTGCCTTACTAGCAGCAAGGCTATGCAAGGTTGTCAGGAAGTCACTGCGATATGAAGTTCAGCATCAAGTACATTGGTGTGATTCGTCAGTAGTGCTAGCCTGGCTCCACACCAGTTTTATAAATTTAAAAACATTCGTTGCCAATAGGATTTCGGAGATCTGTGAGCTAACAAATGCCTCCTCGTGGCGCTACGTGCCCACATCTGCCAATCCTGCAGACCTCATATCAAGAGGAATTAGTCCAGATAAGCTTGGCAGTACCAATCTATGGTGGTCAGGGCCTGCATTCCTCACGGAGCCTGAAAGTAATTGGCCTATCTTAAAACCTAATAAATTGAATACTAATGACTTACCGGAAACTAAACCTAATTGTACTATAAATCATGTCATTACTCAGAGCGAACCTCTAATTAATTATAAAAACTTTTCCAGTTTAACTAAAATAAAACGATCTTTCGCTTATGTGCTAAGATTTATTAATAATTTAAAACCTGGCAAGGATAAACTTTTCGGAACTCTTACCGTTGATGAATTAAATAATTCCTTTCTTTATTTGTGTCGTCTCGCACAGCAAGAATCCTTCTTCTGTGAATATAATTTACTAATTAACAACAAGGCTTTAAGTTCTAAATCAAATATTTTATCATTGACTCCATTTTTAAGTGACGACAAGGTTATTCGCGTTGGTGGCCGACTAGGTTCATCTGATTATAATTTTAATAAAAAACACCCTGTTCTCCTGCATGCTTCGCATCATTTTACCAAGTTGATCTTCGAGTACGAACATAAACGCGGACTACATGCTGGACCACAATTATTGTTGGCTATTGTTAGGGAATACGTTTGGCCGATTAACGGTAGAAATTTGGCTAGACGCATTTTTCATAACTGCTCCAGGTGCAGACGCTTGCAGGGCAAGACTATTGCACCAATAATGGGACATTTGCCCTCACAACGAGTCATGCCAAATTTCCCCTTTCACACAGTGGGAATTGATTTCGCTGGACCATTCCTTATTGTAAACAGAAAGGGACGTGGTGCTTCGTTGGTCAAGTGCTATCTTTGTTTTTTCATATGCCTTCGTTATAAAATTTCTCACCTCGAAGCCGTGAGCGATCTATCAAAGGACGCTTTCGTTATGACATTTAGAAGGTTTGTGTCACGAAGAGGCAGGCCAGCGGAGGTATTCTGCGACAACGGACGCAACTTTGTCGCAGGATCTAAAGAGCTTAATGACTTTTTTAAGATTCATCAAAATGAGCTATCTGATTTTGCATGTTCGGAAGGCATTCAGTTTTACTTTTCACCCGCTTACGCTCCTCATTTTGGCGGTATTTTTGAGGCCGGTATCCGATCAGCAAAATTTCATATTAGGCGAGTAATGGGTAATTCTCATTTAAGTTTTGAAGAACTCCAAACTCTTTTCGCTCAGGTAGAAGCGGTTTTAAATAGTAGACCTCTCTGTCCCTTATCCGCCTCTCCTGACGATTTCCATTGCCTTACCCCTGGGCACTTTCTCATTGGTCGGGCTCTTACCGCACTGCCTGAACCAGCTCTGGAGGACTGCCCCTCAACCAACTTGCAGCGTTATGCCAGGCTGCAGCAAATATATCAACATTTTTGGCAGCGCTGGCAACGCGAGTATATCGCCGAATTGCAGCTTCGCCGTAAATGGAAGACCAACACCGACGCAGTCAAAATTGGGGACATGGTCCTTTTGAAAGAAGATGGCGTCGCACCCCTATGTTGGAGGCTTGGACGCATTGTACGGCTATTCCCAGGACCAGATGGGATCTCAAGAGTAGCCGACATAAACACGAAGAGAGGAACTATACGGCGTCCCCTGGTCCGCATCTGCCCTTTACCAACCGAAGAGGAACTACTTACGGGTTGAAACTCTGGAGTTTCAACGGGGGGAGGATGTTTACGCCTGTGTTAATCCAAAGGATGTTTCAGTGTTGTGTCGTGTTGCTAATATAAAACGGCCAGGCGCCAAAGGATTTTTTACATGTACCGTCACAAATTAATTATTTTTTAGTCTACATTTTACCACCATCAAAATTGTACGCTCCGCATCTTATCATTGTGAAAGGTATATTTAAATCGAATTATACAACCACTACCTAAATACGGGAGTTTCATTGAAGTTCGCTGAAGCCCCAACAATACCCATTTTTGCAGAACGGAGTATTTTTAATAAATATGTAGACACCTATGTCCCTAACTTATCCATGTTTGATTTGATACTTGCAATGCCAGAAATCAGTAGTGACTCAAGACAAAATTCGACAATGTGAGAAATCTTCTTACTGCCTGCACTTTATGGAACATATTCAAATTCTTTATTTGCTTTAAGCATGGTATATAAAGATCTTACAATTTAAACAGGAGTACAAACATGTTTAGCTATTGGAATAATATGCAAAATCGAGTCTTAACATAAGTCATAATTTTCATGTTTGAAGGGAGTAGAAGTTATGAGCATTCAGCCATTCCAATAATTTATTTTTAAATAGTCTATTGAAGTTTTTAAGTTCTCTAGTTATTTTATTATAAATTCTTACACACACAGACAACTTTTGCTGTATTTGGTCAATCTAGGAGTGTCATAAAAACAAATCTATTTTGGTATCTCTGATTTCTAGAGCTTACGTCAGATATTTTTACAAAATATTCTTTATATTTTCATACAAACATGCATATTATATTCCATAAAATGCAGTCATTACAAGCTAATATGTGACCCACAATTGTCTACCAAAGTTTGTATGTGCTATTTTAAAAAATGTTTGTCTTGTGCCACTATTGAATTGAGTCAACAGTGTTTTGCATTGTTACATACATTAAATATTATTGATAAAAGATTGTTATGTAAATACTTAAATTGAATTCCTTTATTGCCAAAATGATTACCAATTAAAAAGGTCCTAGAAACTGTTGAATCTAATCCTATCCTTACATAAAATATAATATCTTTTTGTATGTGCATCTATGACACAAAAATAACAAACATTTTTTTATAAGTAAATTATATTCTCAGAACTAAACAGCAAACATATTATTCTTTATTATTCTGTTAAATTATTTATGTGGTAAGCTGTAAAGTTACCTAGAATAAATAAATAAATGTGTTCTCTGACTAGTTGTAGTAGAAGGCACTTATACAATTTAATAACACAATGTCGCCGTAACTGCAGACATAGCCATGTATGTTTATTGCACTTTGAATTCATATATATGAGCAAAAAAAAACTATTGTGTGGGTTTTTTTCCTTCATTACTTTTCTGTTATTGTAGAAAATATATTTCCAGTGCAAGTTGGTTTCAGATGATACAGCTGGGCAAATTTTAAAACTGTCATTTTTTGAAAAAAATGAATATTTAAAACATACAAGTGCGGAACAAAGTCTTTGTCCTAAATACAATGTTCAGACTAGACAGTAGTGTCAATTCTGTTCTCCACGCTAAACTTATTTTAAGCTATTTAAATCTCTTTCTCTCCAATAAAACAAGAAATAGACAGATATTAAAAAGAGCTGTCAATTTAAGTTGATCTAAAATGTTCATACAATTTATAGTTGTAATTTCAGAACATATTGATTAAAACACGGCGAAGTTCAAGAAAAAAAATATATTTGACATTTCTAACTTAGTTCTTATCTGTTGCCGTCCTTTTCTTCAGCTGCCTGGCAGTAAGAGATGCCAATTGTCTAATTTTTAGTTTGTGAACAAGGGAATCGGCACCATTATCTCCGCTTTAGAAGACTGTCAACAGATTGTAGGCGATATAAACTTGTGCTTATTGCTATATTTAAAAGTTTTGCTCTTGCGTTGCAGTTGAAACAGGAGCATAGTTAAATAAATGACAGTAAATAGTATACCTATTTTCAGTATCTTAAGGTCAGTTAGCGACGCTACGCGCAATTTTGCATAAAGCAACACAATATTATGCTTATATACTACACGATAAGATATACGCGCTGCGCGCAATCTTGTTAAACTTCGACACGCTTTCGGGCGTATATCTTTTCGTGTATACTTAATTAATTTCAAAATGTGCAGAGAGTAGCGTTGCGTCACGTCTCAGTGTGAACTGACCCTTAAAATAAACGACTCGCGAATGCGCTCCCGATTCCAAAGAACCGTTTGATATTTGAGTTAATGCTAATGCTATGTTCCATAAATTGTATTTATTATTCAATATCATAAGATAATTTTCTGCTCTGTGCTCCACTTTCATCTATTAAACAGATATTTATTTACAAGAAGTGTCGAAAAAAAAAACATATTTAAGTACAATACATATACAAAAAAGAAAAACAATAAAAGAAATTAAATGAGATGAAAATAAATAAACTTAAGAGCGCCCATCCCGTCATATTTCCCATACAAACGTACGCTCGTACGCGATTACGGCGTTATAACAAATTATTTTCCAAATTTTTTTAACACACAGGTATCTTGTGGTTTAAATCTAGGTTTGTATGAATCCAAAAATTTTGGTTTGTATCAATCTCGCTCGCGTTGAAGTTCGTTCGATGGGGATGGGCGCTCCGTCGATAATCTTACAAAATATGGTATATATAATATTATAGTGCTTGTCTTTTGTCATAGATCCGACCCACCCCAGCGTCCCGGCGACGGTAGAAGATATAGCTGACGCCGTCACTCATGCTCGCTTTGTCGGCACCGATCACTCTTCAGATGGGGTGGTACTCATGAAGATTTTGCAGGTACCTAAGTCTAGTTATCTGCCTCAATGTTTGGCCAGCCAGCCAAATACCAGCTTCTAACTGTCCCACTACAGGGCAAAGGTCTCTTCTTATACTGGGTGGCGCAAAAGTAAAGACCCTATTTGGTTCAGCTATAACATTTTTTCTAAATTAGAAAACTAGATTTAGATTTTTTTAAATGTATATTTGTGCCATTAAATTTCGTACCATTAGGATTTAAAGATGATGTCTTTTAAATGGTGACCTCCAGAGTTGATACACATTTGAACCCTATTTATGACATTTTGCATAACTTGCCGTAACACTTCCTGCGATATGTTCGTTATTTCTTGACGAATGTTTTCTTTTAGAGCTGCGAGAGTCTGTGGCTTGTTCACATACACCCGAGATTTCAAAAAACCCCAAAGAAAGAAGTCTGGACTGGTCAGATCGGGTGATCTTGCAGGCCAAGGCAAATCGCCAAAACGAGAGATAACTCGGCCTGGAAAAGCGTCCCTCACTAAGTCCATAGTGTCGCGCGCTGTGTGTGCCGTAGCGCCGTCTTGTTGAAACCAGATGTGCTCCAGCCCCAATTCGTCCAAACTGGGTATCAAAAACTCACGTAACATGGTTCTGTAGCGTTCTCCAGTGACAGTAATCGCATTGCCTCCAGCGTCTTCGAAAAAATAGGGTCCGATCACTCTGTCAACACAGATGCCACACCATACAGTAACTTTTAGTGGGTGTAGAGGTGTTTCTTGAATAATGCGCGGATTATCAGTGCCCCAGAACCGAGTATTCTGCTTATTGACATGCCCTGAGAGATGGAAATGCGCTTCGTCACTCATAACCAATTTTGAAGGAAAATCATCCTCTTCAAGGTTGAGGTTTATGACGCGCTGGCAGTAATCTAGACGAGCTCGGTGGTCAGCAGGCAGCAGCTGATGAGTCATTTGAGTTTTATACGGGAACATCTTTAAGTCTTTCACCAAAATACGCTGCAGGGTCCGTCTGGAAATGCCCAATTGCGTGGCACGTCGCCTCGTTGATGTTTCTGGACACTCTTCCACATCTTCGCGCACAGCATCGATATTTTCAGCTGAACGGCCTGTTCTTGGTCTCCCAGACTTAGGTCTATCCAATGTTGAGCCGAAAGCGTCGAATTGTGCGACCAATCGGTGCCGGACGGTGGGGAAATCGTCGACGAAATTCACGTTGTGTTCTTATCACTGATGAATTATTCCGTAAGAACATTGACACAATTATTCCACGTTCTTGGGGAGTAAAACGGTCCATGTTTATTTTCAGTGTATTTTACATTTGTTCACTACACAATTTTCAACAACAGAATGACAGAAAATGTCATATAAAAAAAAAAAAAGTATTTTCTTTAGTGCCAGTACTTTTGCGCCACCCGTTACAAGGTGTAACGTCAAATACGCAAAACCTGAAAATAGTTTGATTAGAATAACGAGCAGAATCAATTGAACCACTTTTTAATATAGGTCACATTATTCAAAAAATCTTCATTAAACATGTTGCCCTGTCTATTTATTAAAAGGTCAAGCCATCACGTGCGCAAACCTGCCAAAATAGGTAAACAAACACAAATGGTTGTCGTCCAATTTAAATTTTCTCATACGCGTGATAATAATAGTTCTTATTACAATGCAAATACGAGTCTTAGTAAAACTAAAATAGCACATAAAACCTTTAATAATTTTTTTTCTCAGAATTAGGTTAATTGAATTAAAAATCATTTGG
Source organism: Charanyca ferruginea (assembly GCA_947361185.1). Taxonomy (NCBI): domain Eukaryota; kingdom Metazoa; phylum Arthropoda; class Insecta; order Lepidoptera; family Noctuidae; genus Charanyca; species Charanyca ferruginea. The sequence continues at coordinate 21,716,072 of OX376075.1, read as the reverse complement.
GGTGTCTGAGGTTTTGCGTGTTTAACGTTACTTTGTATAGAGAAGGTACGAGCATTGATCACCACGCTGGCTCATTTCAATTGGCGATTTCAGACTTATATACTACTCAAAACAAAATAAGGGCCACAAGGTATTTTGTCTGTACCATGAAAATAATAAAACCAATATATATTTTTTGTCTCCATAACGAAAACTAATGTTGTTTTTACCATGTAGACCAATAAATTTATTCAAATAATAATGATTAAAAAGTTTATTTGTTTTTGAAAGAAAAAACACATTTTAGGTTAAAAATAAAAACAACGTAAAGTTACTGAAAACAAAAGAAAATACTCCATGCTCATCTTTTAGTAACGGGTATGCCCCCCTCGTTTAGCTACGCACTCTTGAAGCCTGGAGTGCATGCTCTCAATCAAATGCCTGACATTTTCCATTGGAATCTCTTCTCAGGTCCTTTTCACAGCGTTGATGAGTTGCTGTTGGTTGTGGATTTCCTGATCACCGTCTCTAATTCTTCGTTTCAACTGATCCCACATGTGCTCTATTGCATTTAAGTTCGGACTGTTCGCCGGCCACGGCAAGACTTGAATTTGAGAGTCTTCCAGTACAAACCGAGTCGCTTGAGCCGTGTGTGCACGAGCATTGTCTTGCATCAAGATGAATCCAGGACCCGCTCGCTGTGCAAATGGGATCACATGTGGTCTGACAACTTCCTCAATATACCGCTGAGCAGTAACAGTACCCTCATTTAAAATAGCGAGCTCAGTTTTGCCGTGTAAGCTTAACCCGCCCCAAATCATTACATTTGGACAACCAAAACGATCGACTTCATGGATGCAAGCTTCTGAAAATCTCTCGCCGCGTCTTCTCCATACTCTAATACGCCGATCGTCGTTAAAAAATTTAACTTTGCATTCGTCTGTGAAGAGCACCATGCCCCATTGGTTTATGTCCCAGTCCAAATGTTGACGGGAAAATCTTAAACGATTTGCACGATGATTTCTGGTTAATGGAACACGGACAACTCGCCTTCTTGATGCCTGCTGGTCTTCATGCAATCGATTGCGAATAGTTTGGTCACTGACACGAGTACCCGTTGTCAGCCGTAAACGATTTAGCAGCTTGCGGGCCGTCGTTGTGCGATCTCGGCGCGCACTTAATCGAATGTAACGATCCTCTTGAGCTGTTGTAATGCGAACTCTGCCCGAACCAGGTCTTCTTCTAACACTGCCGGTCTCTTGGAAACGATTCCATAGATTTTGAATAGCTCTTCGAGAAAATCCCAATTGCAAACCCACAGATCGCTGCGAATGACCTTCTTCAATCATCGTAACGGCTCTGGTTGCTGTCAGCGAGTCCATATGACGCCTGCGTGCTTGTGGCATATTGCAAAAGATGTTTCTGACTCGAGATATCAATGAACTCTGATAATTTCTAATAAACCAAGAAGCTAAGGAAAGCAAAACGTCAAAGAAAATGGAATCAAAATTTTCAAAAAGGATTTTAAATCAAATTTTATTTAAAATTGTTGCCAGCATTACATGAATACTACAATATTAAAAAGTTTAGGTATCAAAGAGTTTGTATACTCAATATTTTACTACTTTCAATATGTAAATGTTTAATAAATTACACCAAAATGAAAAAATACCTCGTGGCCCTTATTTTGTTTTGAGTAGTATATTATAAAGTCCAGGTTTTCTCACGATGTCTTTTTCGGCCAGTATTTCAGCAAAAAAAATAAAATAGATTACGTACTTACCACCGCCGCGCCGCTGCCGCTGACTATGTTACGACGTCGCCCGCGTGGAAGTCAAACTCAATCTAAACCCGTTCTAAGCTGACGTCTACAAACTACCTACCTGGCAAATTTTAGCTTCATGGGTATACTTGTTTTCGAGATTTCATGTTCGGTATTTTTCTGAATAGACTTTCGCTTTTATATATTTAGATGTATACGATTCTAAGTCATCATTCACCATGGTAATGTACACGTGTCGTGATTTTATGATAACATCGTTGTGTATAAAAGCATTGTAACACATCTATCGTGACGGAAACGCGTGGGAGATGAGACGCAGTTATTGAAAATAATATCTGCTAGTTCAGGATGAGGAAAATCGTATTGTGTGGGCTATAATGTTTCGCTATAAGAATCCCTGTCGGGCGCCAATTACCAGTAATAAGAAGGAAAATTATTATAGAAAACATAAATCTTTTACAAAAGCCTTTCAATCAACCTGTTTTTAAACAATACGATCCGCGTGTGTTTATAATTAAGTCCACATACACATTGTTATCGTAGCCTCAATCATTAGTCCCTGTTGGGCGCCAATACGATCAAAAATTATGAACATGGCTTTCGGCTTTGAAAGTCATGCATGACTATTGTTTTTTGTCGAATGTTGCGGGTTTGATTCCCGCACGGAACAAATATTTGTATGCCCAGGTAGTGGGCGCTTCTGCGTCTGGTTGTTTGTGTATGTGAGTTTATATGTTTATAACAGCACCTACGTTGCGTACAAATTCCCTAGTGTAGGGCAACGATTTTTTATAAATAAATAAAATGTGAGTTGACCCGAACATCTTAGTCTGCTATCTGTTGGATGGCCATCTTAGGGTCCCCAAGTTAGGGTGAGTGCACGTAAAAAGCTGGTAGGCAGCGCCGATTTGCTAGCGTGTGGGTGGGCAGCGCTAGTCTTTTTTTTTAATATTTTGTCGAACCGGTAAGAAAACCGAACCAAGTACTAATGTAAATTGATGAACAAATTACCGGCCTGCTTTCTACGTGAATGCACCTTAAGGCTGCCTGTATAGACGCGGAGCGAGGGAGTTGCAGACTGTGTCTGTCCACTGATGGGAAGCGAGGTAGTGCGGAGCGAAGTTGTGGACTGTGCGGAGTTTCCCCGGTTCGCTTCCCGGTTTTGTATGAATTTATAAACTAGTTCCCAAATCCCTGTCCACTGAACCGGAGCAGAGATTTTATGCAATTCCGCAATGGTTTATATTAGCATAGCTCCGCTGAGAGAAGAGCAGCTGTTTTCTACCCTTCGTTTCTGTGGACAGTCAGCCTTAAGGCTAGCGCAGCAGGCCGGCAACATACTGGAACAGTATTAATTTATTAAGAACTAAAACGATCACAAATAAAGTTGAAAATTGTGTGAGATATAATTCCGACCGCCATTTATTACCTTACACGAAATTGCCCAATTTTCAACTATATTTCTGTTGCGTTTTAGTTTCTTATCATCATCATCAGCCGAAAGACGTCCACTATTGAACATAGGCCTCCCCCATAGAACGCCACAACGAGCGGCAGCCTGCCGTTTGCATCCACCGGTTACCCACGACCTTGACGATGTCGTCGGTCCATCTGGTGGGAGGCCTAGCAACGCTGCGTCTTCCGGTTCCTTATCAATCATAATATATTTCAGGTCCTTCGCACATTAATGCTGAGTCCCGAAGGTGCCATGTTGACCGATGAGAGCGTCTGCGAAATTATGCTCAGCTGTTTCCGCATATGTTTTGAAACTAGGCTCACAGGTATGTTGCGTTGTAATTTCAGCTTTGTTTTGATTTCGCCATATAATAATATTTTGATCTTGATGCATGAGACTTTTTGGGTACGACTTTTGGTCATTCTCTTTTAATGAGGTTGTTCTTACTTCCTATTAGATTACTCGCGGAACGTATTATTTTAGGAGTTAGTTATAAAAAAGAAGAAGACAGTTTATGTTATTGCTAAAGAAACTCAGGCCCGTTTGGTTGCTTGTTACAATTTAGCGTTAATCATAATTTCTAGGTACTGCAGAGCCTCTGACTGGTTAAGCCATATTCAACCTTATTGGGGAAAGACTTCACAGTTCGTGTGGGCGGACAAGACGATTTAGCAGTAAAATAGAATATGTATAATATAATTAGACCAATGCACGATTTGAAATTGTTATTCAAATTGTGTATCAATTTGTTGTAGATTAAACCGTCTCGGTACATTGTATGTAGTAGGTACCTACTTACTTCATGTTATTTTTAGTCACTTCAGCCGTATTATTAAGCCGAGATGTTTGGGGATCATAAACTCTGCTTGTATTTGGTCAAATGTGTGATATTCTGGTTTGAATCAGCACTTGCAATCAGCAGTTTTGTCCAAATGAACGCCGTTTTATTTTAAATGAATACCTACGGGATTGTTAAATGGTCTAATGTTAAAAGAACCTGCATATTATTAAATATGACTTTGAGAACCTTATTGATTTGATTGTTTATAATTATGTGTTGATATTTTCTTTTACCGGATTCTTTTATAATTTCCGTTAATCAATACTTGATTATATTTGGCACAAACCATAATGAGGACGAGATAGAGGAAAACGCAACTTCTAAACACACACAAAGAAAATGCATTTTCCGACTAGACCCGAACTTACACGAACACATTATCGCTGAGAACATTCTCGAACATCGGAAGCTCTCTGGCGCCCTCTGTTTCCGCCTGTACTCGATAAAGCCTGTTGCGCTCTCTATCTATCATCAATGCATCCGGCTTGTAACTGTTCATAAATCAATATTTCGCCTGCAAGTACTTTAGGCATACAGGTAGAAGTACTAAGTGTATTCGAAATAGGGGCTGGTCCAGACGGTCATTGACCGTTATTGCGCAGCGGGGGTTGCGATCTCAGTACTTCAGTGTACCGAGAGCTTTCGTCGAGGCTCAACACATAGTCGCGATCAGATACAGAACGCTTTGAGGAAAATCAAAGTGATTGATTCATCCCGTTCTATCGCGTATTGAAGGGTTGTAATTAAGAAATTATAGTGATTGAAATTCAGGTAAGCCACGTAAATTGTCTGGTTCCTAAATTTCGAATCGTTCTTGGTTCAACGTTGTCATAAGATGGAGCGGCCATTTTTAGGTTTTAGTTACCACCGTTTGTAAAAGAATCTGAGCTTCTTGTTTGCCTGATTTCCGTATTTTATCGATCGTTAAAAAAAAGATGGCGGGGATTTGCAAAAAATGGTGTTGAAGTATTTGTCTGATTCCCAATAGATACCGGTCGGTTATCGATTAACGTGACGACTGGTCCAGAATTTCATCACTGATTACATCTTTATTTTTTATCCTTATTTGATAATCTTTTCATTATTCGTTTTTTTTTTATCTTTTTATGGAGATTTAATTTTTGCTCCTTTTGGAGCAAAGAACGTGGCCAATAAGTATCTCGGTACAAAGATAGTGTTCGTGGGTTGTGAAACGGAGTTTCCTACCCTCCAAACGAACTTTCTTTTGTATGTATTTTTAGACTGGCAACAACGGGGCGTTGCTGGGAAAGCTAGCAACGCAGACGGTTCGATCGATCCCCACCTACGACTTCGGTCAATCTTTTGCGTCTCCGCGCAGATTCGTGCGCAGCTTTTATTAAATTTTCTCATCGATTTGCGAATTGTGGGACCTCAGAACCTTATTGGGCGTCGGTTAGGACAGACGTGACTACACGAACACCTTTCAATAATCTTTCCATTTTAGAATTGCTACGTCGAAACGCGGAACAATGTCTCCGGGATATGACTCAGTTGATCTTCATGCGGCTGCCACAGTTCCCGGCAGAAGATACAGCCTCTGCCAGCATTTCCACCGTTGGCCTGTCCCTTAAAAAGAGAGAGAAGACTAGCAAGAAGAAGAGTTTTACTAGTGTGAACAGTAAGTACTTTCTCTATAATTGCGATTTTTTCAGATTTTTCTGGACTGTTCTGCTTGAGACAAAAGGTTCGACTCCTACGTCTAACAAAGACTAACTGGTTTTGTCCACTCGACAAGGCCTGGAATTGGACTCGGGCTAACAAAACGGCGTCCGTATCTCAGTCTCCAAGACAATGGTGGCGTGGTTTCACTCCTAAACAAAATGGCGGCGGAATGACAACGTGGTGACTCCCCGCCCTCCCACCCCTCGCTTGTCTCTTTTGACTTGGGCCGGTGCGCGGTGTAACAAAGGGAAATCTTGGACCTGGGTACCTTCTGGTACAATTTTCCGTATCGCTTTGAAGATTTAATATTTTATTTTCCTCATCAATTGGAACGTAATATGGAGAGGTGAAATCTCGTGTTCGAGATAAAAATAGTAGGTACTTTTTCCTCATTCTACATTTCTCTCCGCGTGTACGATTTTGTGTTCGATACTAAGGGTTTCTGAAAATATACTGAGCGTTATAGTTATTCTATCCCGAAAATTTTCGTAGCGCCTTTGTTCTTAGATAGAACAAAGAAGACATGTTTGTTCTTAAAAAAATAGAGCTAGCTCGTTTTAATTCCAAACATAATTAATCAATTCGCATTAATTTTCTCATGTGAGGACGCGCAGAAATCTATTAATAGGTACCTATAGGCAGCCATCAATAGGGCGTAGCCGGGACACCAAATTTGTGTAGCGGCCATGTTGCAATTTGCGGAGGGGTGAGAGGGTGCATCGCCGGACGCGCGTCGTAATCCCCCTCTTCCCTCCCTTCTCCCCGCTAGGACTACGCCCGTGGATTTTACTGATGAGATATACCTAGATATCGGAAATTAATTACGTGCGCGTTTAGGATTTCCTGCGCAACTGCATATAATGGAGGCGAATCGTCGGTTTTCTTTTTCAATTTTGTTTTGCCTTTCCGCGTATCTACAGTGAACGATAAGGATTTCAAGGTAGATCACGGCGAGTATTATTAATCAAATGAATGATATTAATTATGCAGTTTAGCAGATAATCTTACTGATATTTCTTATCAATCACTACAATTTGGTATTATTTTAATCACATTTCTGTATACGCGGGTGATAGTGAACGACCTTTACCGACTTGCACAAACACTTGATGATAAACAAATAGAATTATTACCAAATGTGTATAAAAACTTACAATACAAACAAATGGGTCAAAAACAAAATCTTCTCTCTTCTTCTTTTAAGTCGGTTAATAAGTTATAGATTGTAAGTTATAAGTAGGGATCTGAATATTGTCGGATGCATATTTACTTAAACGTCAGGTCCATACTTTTCTAGCGAAAAATATATTTTAAGTACAGCCATACAAATTAATTAAATAAGGGCTGGTTTTTCAATAGTCAGATAAGTTTTAACGGTGAAATAAATATGATGTTAAGACAGTTTTTGAATGAAATGGAACATTATGTGATGCCAACATAATAGGTTGGGGAAAAAGTCTTTTCGCGTTATGGTATGTATGAACTTGTAATAAAATCTCTTTGGCTATACTATTTGTATCTGGCTGGTTTTGGTATCATTGAAAGTTTAAATTTTAAAGAACATAATTTCAAATTAAAATTAGGGAATTGTGTAATTTGTATTTGTTTTTCGTATTGTCAAGATGAGTGAATCTAATGAAGAAATTCGATACATTTTAAAATTTTACTACTAAAAAGGTAAAAATGCAACGCAAGCCGCGAAAAAAATTTGCGATGTTTATGGACCTAGTGCAGTGTCTGTGAGAGTAGCACAAATTTGGTTTAAGCGTTTTCAATCCGGAAATGTTGATGTCAAAGAGGCACGTCGCTCTGGTCGCCCTATTACGGATAAAATGGATGCCATTTTTGAAAAGCAAGATCGGCATATCAGTCGTTACGACGTACCTGAAGAACTGGGAATTGACCACAAAACAGTTTTGGCGCATTTGAAAAAAACTGGGTAAGTACACAAAAAAGCTCGACATTTGGGTACCTCACGAGCTCACTGAAAGAAACCTAATGAACCGTGTACTCATTTGTGATTCTTTATTACGACGTAATGAAACCGAACCATTTTTAAAGAAGCTGATAACTGGTCATGAAAAGTGGATCACGTACGACAAGAACGTGCGAAAACGGTCGTGGTCAAAGGTCGGTCAGGCTTCACAGACTGTGGCGAAACCCGGGTTAACTCGTAACAAGGTGATGCTGTGTGTGTGGTGGGATTGGAAGGGCATTATTCATTATGAGCTGTTACCACCAGGCAGGACCATCGATTCTGACTGCGAACAACTGATGAGATTAAAGATTAAAGCAAGAAGTTGCCGGAATGAATCAACAGAAGGGGTGTGGTTTTTCATCATGATAACGCTACACCTCACACATCTTTAGCCACTCAGCAAAAATTAAGAGAGTTTGGCTGGGAGGTGTTAATGCATCCGCCGTATAGTCCTGACCTTGCACCTTCCAATTTCCACCTGTTTCGGTCTCTTCAGAATTCTTTAGGCAGTGCCAGGTTAACATCACGAGAGGACTGCCAAAACCACTTGTCGCGGTATTTTGATCAGAAGTCCCAAAATTTCTATAGCAATGGGATCATGTCCTACACCTACAAGATGGCAAAAAGTTATCGAACAAAATGGTACCTACATACTTTAGTTAAATGTAAATAAACTATATTAAAAAAATGTCCTCAACCAAATATTATTTTTTTGGGTAAAGGACCGTTTTTATTACTTTACCTTCCCTTACAAATAATAATAATACGTGTTAAAGTTTAAGAAAATTCGCGCTTTTCTTCTTTTAAATTTCACAAATACGTTTACTTACCAATCGCCTCGATAGATGGCGTTGCTGGTCCAGGTCAGTAGTACTGAATCTAAGGTATTCTGTAGAGGAGACGCCGGTATTATGGGTACCAACGGCCTCTCTGATGCAAAAATTATGTGTTGGGTATGTCTTGATAGCCATACCCCACGCACCTTTCGGCGCATGTGTCATATAAGTGACAAACACCCTTTTTAATCTCGCGTACATACCGCCGTCACTTATAGTTCGGCGTGTAACGAAACCATAGCGCGATTCAGCCGTACCTAACAACGCCATCTATCGAGACAGGTGGTAAACTTTTGTGTTTCGATTTCGACTTTCATTTTTATTATCTTGTTTCATTTTGTTCTTTATTGTTATTATTTTATTTTTTGTTTTTTATTTGTAAAGAATTTCAATTAAATTATAATTTATAGTGCACGACATGCGTTGATATTTAATATCTGTATATATAAAGAAAGTCGTTAGAACATTACACTATTTAAAACTCAAGAACGGCTGAACCGATTTAGATGAAAATTGGTGGGGAGTTAGCTTAGAACTAGGAGAAGGACATAGGATACTTTTTTTTTTATTTTTTTTTTTTTAATATGTGTAGGTTAGGTGTAGGGTAGGTGTAGGTAGGGTAGGTGTAGGGTAGGTGTAGGGTAGGTGTAGGGTAAGTGAATGGTAGGTGTAGGGTAGGTGTAGGGTAGGTATAGGATAGTTGTAGAGTAGGTGTAGGGTAGGTGTAGGGTAGGTGTAGGGTAGGTGTAGGGTAGGTGTAGGGTAGGTGTAGGGTAGGTGTAGGATAGGTGTAGGGTAGGTGTAGGGTAGATGTAGGGTAGGTAAATAGGCAGGTAAGTAGGTAGATAGGGACAGGACAACGTCTGTCGGGTCAGCTAGTTTAATCTAAAAGAAACAATACCAATAACATTAAGCAAATTTTAATATTAATAAAATAATAAAGAGGAAATGTTAGTTAATTGAAAAGCGTAAAAATCTCAAGAATTTGATCATTTTCACATGACTCTAAAACAATCAATATGGGTGTTACTACACCAATCGATCGATGCCATCGGTCTACATCGATTGACGTTGATTGATTGGTGTGGTAGCTTTGGTTGATCGATGGATACCGTTCGACTAACTAATCGATCGATTGCCAGTCGATGGTATCGGTCGACGTTAATCGATTAACTCTTGCTATAATCCATCACTAATATAATCAAGCATCTCGATCGACGTCGAGTAATCCATTCTACCATCGATCGACAATCGATCGATTGGTCTGGTAGAAATTATCGATCGACGTCGACTAATCCATTCTACCATCGATCGATGCCGTCGATCGACGATCGATCTATTGGTCTGGTAATACCCTAAGAAGTAATCACTTGTAAAATATACTTACTTACATTTTTTTGTTTAAAAATTAAATATCGGTAAATAATAGACTGGTATTAATATTTTCATTATTTCCTTTTTCTTTTACATTAATTCGTACAAAAATAATATAAAAACATTTTAAAATATTAATTTTATGAAATACTTAATTTATTTTTTTGTTTTTTAATTTTATTGTTTTTTCCTTTATTGTCTTTTAGCTCATATAGTTGTATTTTTCAAGAAATAGTAGCCCACCAATATTGGGAACAGGGTTCAAGCTACCGGTGGTCAGGGCTCCTGAGTGGGGGAATCTTCGAACTATACATGTGTCCAGGAGCACCGCTTTCTGAACCAACCCCTTGATCCAACTACCCAATGTGGGGTCCTCAGGTGTTAAAATAATATTTTTTTATTTTAATTATATTTCATCCACAAAGGTAAAGGCAAAGTTAATGCCTTAGGCATTCTCTACCAGTCAACCAAGGGTGGCGAACAGATAACATGGCATGGATTCTTAATATTATATATTATATTGCTACAGGTACAAATTCTTTGGAAAGAAAATCATCGATCAGCGAACAACCTAGCACAACTACTACTGACGTTGACACAGAAAGTGACGCCAGCAAGACTGATATCCGACATAAGTAATTATACTTCTTCTGATTATTACTTTTAAGGTTGATTTTTAATCGCCAGATAGCAGACAGATGGTAGATGGAGCAGATACGTTTAAGAGTAGAGAGCGCGTTTGGGCAAGCGTAGTGTGGGACGCCCTGCGGCACGATGGACCGACGATTTGAAGGTGGCTGGCAGCGGATGATATTTATTGTCTTACTAGCTGCCCTGGGTTTGCGCGGGTGGTGTAATAAAAAAAAAATAGACATAATCTGCATACATACACCATCCGACCTTACTCACCCTACCTATTTATTGCCTCGGTGTTTTTTAGTCGCCACTTAATTCTTAATTCTGACTCACAGGAGTTGCACAGATTTGGGAATAGTGTGGTGAGCTAGTCCCATACATATTTAGTTCAAGAATTACCTTTAAAAAAAATGAAAATACAAAAATATTTTTAAAAACAATCTTTTAACCTTAAAAAAATTCAAAATAACACGAACTAAAAAGAAAAAAAGAAAAGCTTGAGGCACTGATGTACTGTTGTTTAAGGTTAAAAGCTTGTTTTTAAAAATATATTTTTTTATTTTCATTTTATTTTTTACTTTTTCAGTCTAAATATGTAATATCAGATCTAACATAACCTAAGAACTTTTTTGTTTGGGGAATTTATTACAATATTGAGTATTGGACATTGTATTGTCACCAGAACTAAAGGTGCTTGCAAAATTTCAGCTCAATTGGATACCTAGAAACGATCGAAAAATGGTTTGCAAATTTTGAAGCGACTACTTACATACGAACAGTGCAAGTTAAATAAAAGCTTGTAATAATAAATTTTATTTATTTATCCTTCATGCACAAAGATTTAAAGGCATTCTCTACTAGTGAACAAAGGGTCGTGAAGAAATAACATGGCAGATGCATAAAAAAAAAAATAGATAAACTGACTGACATCTTTCTTTTAATTTCCCCATTTTTCCCGATTCTTCTCCAGCCAAGACAAACACCTAATAAATGAAGCTGAAATAACAATCGAGCCGGTGGACTCCGTCAAGAGTCCAGTAAAAAAACATGGCCGACATTCATCCATGGACCTGGCCGCCAGTGCAAACACCTCCATCACACAGCTGCTGGAGAAGTGCGTCAGTGCTGACAGTGCCGATGAGATTGTGGAACCGAGTGAAGAGAAGACTGACGATGTACAGGATCCGGAGAAGGAAGGTGGGTGATTCTTTTTTATTTGAAACTGGTTTTCACTATCACTACATATTATAAACTAGCTGACCCGACAGACGTTGTCCTGTCCTTATCTGTCTACCCTACCTACCCTACCAAACTACCTACTTACCCCACCAAACTACCTACCCTACCTACCCTACCAAACTACCTACCCTACCTACCCTACCTACCCTACCTACCCTACCTACCCTACCTACCCTACCTACCCTACCTACCCTACCTACCCTACCTACCCTACCTACCCTACCTACCCTACCTACCCTACCTACCCTACCTACCCTACCTACCCTACCTACCCTACCTACCCTACCTACCCTACCTACCCTACCTACCCTACCTACCTACCTACCTACCTACCTACCCTACCCTACCCTACCTACCCTACCTACCCTACCTATCCTACCTACCCTACCTACCCTACCTACCCTACCTATCCTACCTACCCTACCTACCCTACCTACCCTACCTACCCTACCTACCCTACCTACCCTACCTACCTACCTACCTACCTACCTACCCTACCCTACCCTACCTTACCTACCTACCTACCTACCCTACCTACCCCACCTTACCTACCTACCTACCCTACCTTCCTAAAATTTTCGTTAAGAAAACCTGGACTTATACTGGATCTTAGACTGAAATCGCCATTCCTCCTTGAGCGCACGTGGTGATCAAAGCTCGTGCCTTCTCTGTATGAGAAGAGACCTTTACCCTGCAGGGGGACAATTATAGGAGGTCCGATAGGCAGTCGCTCCATGTTAAAGACTGGTATTCAGCGGCATCCGGTTAGACTGGAAGCCGACCCCAGTATAGTTGGGAAAAGGCTAGGCAGATGATGATTATTTTCGGGTATGATTTTATCAATAACTTAATAAATGCATTTTCAATCACCTATTAAATCGTTTTTATTCCTAAAATAGTAGATCTATCACCTAAATTGAATCACTAAATAAATTATTAGGTAGATTATGTAGCTAACCTACCTAAAAATTAATTAAGAATTACTTACCGGTCTTTTTTTACCGATTTGATATTCTAAATATTTTGTGTGTCTACCTAGCCTTTTAGGTCGGCTTCCAGTCTAACCGGGTGCAGTTGAATACTGGCAGTTTACATGGAGCGACTGACTGACTGTTGGCTGACTTCCACAACTTGATTACTGCGACTTTCTGGCTTACCCGTAATGACTGTCAAAGATTTAAAAATGACAGCCGGAACTAACACGAATCGCTGAATTTGTTGCTAAGCGCATAACTTGCGAACGGCTGGACCAAATTGGATAATTCTTTTTTTATTGTGTTTGTTATTGCCTGGAGAAGGGTTTTAGGTAGGTAGGGTAGGGTAGGTGTAGGGTAGGTAGATAGTGTCTCGAGTTGGACATAAATGAAACCCTCGAATGTCTTTTAAACTTGTATTTCAATATATGTTGAGTTTTTACAACATTAAAAACGGAGCGAGCTATATTTGTGCAAATTTTATGAGAATATAATAAAAAAGTGATGTGGGGTACTTCAAAAATAATAGAAGAAAAATAAAACTCCTAAGTGTTTAAAATAGTCGCGCGATCGTACGCTACTGATTGCTATCCTTTTAGCAGTAGGCGCCAACAGATAGTTTGGTAAATAGATAGGGACAGGACAACGTCTGTCGGGTCAGCAAGTATAATTCAAAATTTTACACAGAAGAAACAGTCCCCGAACCGGACGGCATCGAAACCATAGAGCCGATCACTCCCGAAGCACCAATAGACGACAGCGGCGAGAAACCGGCAGAGTATGTGAATCACCGCGGTATCAGGTTCACTCCCCAAGAAGACGCCAACCTTCAGCCGTACGGACTGGTCTGCGTCAGAGAACTGTTCAGGTCAGAGCTTGTCATAAAGCTATCAAATCTATACAAATTGTGTGAAATAGCAGCTTTTTACTAAATGCATTTGAACGTTTTCACGGTACTACATAAACCTAAAATAAAAGATTATATTTTTATCGTATTTTTAGAACAGCAAAGTTAAGTTTGTCTTTCAATCCGACTTATTTTTCCCGTGCTTTCATAGTATATTAATATTGAATTTGAGTGATGTTAACTATTTTAGTTATATTTGCTGTACAATTACCTAAATGCGTACACTGTTATACTTAAGTTGTTATTACGAGTATAATTAAGTAAATTAATTTTATTATCTTTGTTATTTTGTGTGTAAAGTTAAATATTGTACGGCGGAACAGAGCAAACCGGTTTTTTTTTTATATATAGGTATTTATTTTTAACTAGCTTTTGACCGCTACTAAGTCCGTGTCAATGTCGGTTACCTCGGATACAGACGGCACAAAATATAAAGGTTACAGAAGGACCGCTCCCGCCATCTTCAAAAATTTGCCAGGCTCACTAGGGCTGCTACTGTATTGACTGTAGGTTTTATTTGTGATAATATGAAATTTTATTTACACTGAAACTCTTTGCATTTTTTTATAACAAAATTTTCCTGTTCGTCATGAAATGTCAATGTCTCTCATTTATTCATTTAGACAAAACGTGACAGTCGAGACTGAAGTCTGCTTGAAACTGCTTGAGATGGCCTATAAACGTAATGTCAATGTATGCATGCGTAACATGGCGGTTTGTTCTGAGTGGTCTCTCTGTTCGGGCGCGGCGCAGCCTTACGTACTTTGTGCAGACGGAGTCGAAAAGTAACCTATGACCTTACTTAGGCTTCAAGCTTAGTGTGTGCCCAAATTTCATAAAAATCAGTTCTGGAGTTTATCCGTAAATGCGTACCGAATGACACGAACTCACGCATTTATAATATTAGTAAGCAATGATATAATACACTTAGATGCGTTACCCGCGCTCAATAATGGCAATATTAAAGCAGGGCAATTGCCGGGATTTCACTTAGTCATGTACCATCCAGTGTCGCGGCTATACGTCAGTATCGCTCGTAATTCACACATAACTGACGTAACAAAATTTGTATGTTTATCTTTTTCTAACAGGTGTACGCTGTATGCTTATGTCCTTTTCTTTGCACTGTATAATTGTATGTGCCTACTGGTGTGTACATATAAAATTTTGCGCCGTTTTAAAGTGCACTTATGTTCGTGTATGACGCGTCTATTTATAATACGTCATTGTTAGTAAGTAGTATTATTGCAAGTTCAATGTGTGTTGGCGATGTTTGCGCGAGTCGAAGAAATAGGAGGAAAACAACGAGCGCTTCGTGCTCTGAGATGTCAAACAAGAACGCCTACTTTCGCAGATACGCGCTTTTGTTTGACCTCTCAGAGCGCGCGAGCACGATCATCATGGCGGGGACTCAACATTGGCGGGAATTCAAGAATGGTGGAATAATTTATACATTTGTAATTATTGCAAGTTCAATGTGTGTTGGCGATGTTTGAGCGAGTCGAAGAAAATTCAAGAAAGCTACGAACGCTTCGTGCTCTGAGATGTCAAACAAGAACGCCTACTTTCGCAGATACGCGCTTTTGTTTGACCTCTCAGAGCGCGCGAGCACGATCATCATGGCGGGGACTCAACAATAGCGAATTAATTCAATATTAAATCCTTAAAAAGGAACAACGAAACTTTATCTGTTTATAATGTGAATAAGTGAATAAGTTTTAATATTTAATGCTGGTTTTACAAAGTTAAAAGAGTGTGTTATATTGAAATCTAAGATTGAAATTAAGTTTATATTGTTACGTAATCACAACATCTATTTGATTTGTTTTTTTTTGACGTGATGACGTCTTATAAATCGATGAACACCGGCTGCACGCACGAAACCAAGCCGACCGTTCCGCCTGAGTGTACAAGCGAGGGCGCGGAACAAGCGATAGAGAGGCACGATCGGCCCAAGCGTCTACAATAAGCTCCGCCCACCTCGACGGAAGCCATTATTTGCTTATGTTATATATTTTAGCCATGTTTCTTTATGACGTTATCACGTAAAACTATCGTCCGTAAACCGTCTTTACAGACAACTATACCCTGTTCACAATAAGATTAGACATTTACTCAAACCTTTTTTACAGTCCCGTTCAACCGATTTTGACTTCTATTGCGTTGGTAGCATGACAAATGACAACTGCAGTAAACAGTTGTCTTGTAACCACTTTTTTTGCCTTTAAGCCTACGGAATAATATGTGGGAATAATATGTGGGAACATTTTCACATACGGCCATCTGACCCCAAACTAGGGAGACCCTGTACTATGGGTGTCAGACAGCTGATATATACATACACAAATACTTTTTTTTTTTTTTTGTAAATACATACATATATAGATAAACAACACCCAGACACAAGGCAAACACAAGTGCTCATCACACAAATGTTTACCCTGGGCGGGAATCGAACCCGCAACACGCTGCGCAGCAGTCGATCGCTCAGCCACTGCGCCAACCGTGTCGTCAAATCAATCAGTCAATAGAAGTCAAAATCGGTTGAAGGGACTGTAAAAAAGGTTTGTGTTTATGTCTAATCTTATTGTGAACAGGGAATAGTTTTGTTTTTAAAACTGGTATTATAATTTGCTATTGATGGTTAATACATTGGTAATTATTGTCAGTTTAATGTGTGTTGGCGATGTTTGTGTGAATAGAAGAAATAGTAGGACAGCAACGAACGCTTCATGCTAGCTCAACCATCATGGCGGGGACTCAACAATGGCGGAATAGTTTTGTTTTAAAATCCAAGAATATTTTTTATGTGAAATATTATTTTTTTATAAGTTTTGTATATATTTAATTCTGGTTTTAAAGTTTTCAAAATTGCACAAAAAAATATTATTTAAGTATGTATAATTTTAAAGATAAATGTACTATAAAATATGTACTAAATATAGGTACCTTTAGACTTTAATATTTATAGTTGGAATAGTGATATAGATTACTTTTGATCACATTCAAATGCACAGTACCTTTGGCAGTCCAGGGAAGTAAAGCAGCGGGCCTAACATGAAACTAAAGTTCCATAACCTGGAGTAACATCGTCCCTCTTCTTCCAGGTTCCTGATATCACTATGCAACCCCTTAGACAGTCAGAACACGTCCGGAATGGTGCACCTTGGCCTGTCCCTGGTAGGAACAGCTCTTGAGGTGTCCGCAGACCAGCTGGCCAAGTACCCATCCCTTCTGTACCTGGTCAAGGACCCACTTTGCAGGAATCTGTTGAGTGTAAGTTATTATATCTACCTAGCACTTTGCCCGCTACTTCGTCGTCGTAAATTTTCATAAGAATCCCTATTTTTTTAATAATGCAATGTATCCTATTATACTTAAGGTTAATGTAGCTTTTGATTGGTGAAAGAATTTATGAAACCGGACCAGGAGTTTTTAGTTAAATCGTAATAAACAAACAAACAAACTATATATATCTATACTCTTTATAATATTAGTTTAGATAAGTCTTTCCTAGTTGATAATAATTTTCTAGTTGATGTGCCATTAGAACAGATCTAATCAGAAAACTGCCTTGCGGCAGAAATAGGTAGGTATAGTTGTAATACTTCCCCAGTCGAAAGTGTTCTACTATTTAAGGCTTAGAACTGTTACTCACGAAGCGAATTCCACCCGCGTCCGCCGCGGTTGCCGGCCCGCAGCTTCTGTAGAATGCAGATATATTCAAGTTGTAACGTCAAATACCCTAAACCTGAATATAGTTTGATTAGAATAACGAGCAGAATCAATTGAACCACTTTTTAATATAGGTCACATTTTTCAAAAAATCTTCGTTATACATGTTGCCCTGTCTATTTATTAATAAGTCAAGCCATCACGTGCGCAAACCTGCCAAAATAGGTAAACAAACACAAAAGGTGGTCGTCCAATTTCAATTTTCTCATACGCGTGATAAGAATAGTTCTTATTTCAATGCAAATACGAGTCTTGGTAAAACTAAAACAGCACATAAAATCTTTAAATATTTTTTATGATTTTTTTCTCTCAGAATTAGGTTAATTGAATTAAAAATCATTTGGGCTGTCTGAGGTTTTGCGTGTTTAACGTTACACCTTGTATTTGTAAACATTTTAAGAATATTTTACAACGCGTTTAACGCCCGCGGCGTGCGCGGTTGTTTGCGCCTCCCGCTGCACTGACGGACAATTAGTAGAATCGCAGAAGCGCAAGAAAGGCCAGTTCTATGGTATAAGAGCTGGGGGCCAAGTCTGCTATTTTTATAATTTCGACATTCCAACACGATCCCATTGTCATTTTGCTAAAAGTTCGTAATCTGCTAAATCCATAATGGTCGATCATTGATCGGTCAGTGGTCTCGTAATAGAATTGTGTTATAATGACATTGTCAACAAATTTGAACATTTATTCATGCCAGATTTCATTTATATATATTTTTACATATTATTTATAAGTGTTATAAGCAATCTGAAGTAGTAAGAAGTTCGTAAACTAAGTCTGTCATTATGTACGAGATTACTATTCTATATCATTTCTTTCAATGGAGTGTCATTGGTTGACCATTGGAAAGTCATAATGACGCCATTATATTAGTAGATTACCAAACTTGTCAAAATCAACAATTATGAAATCAATGACAGACCATTCTGACACTATTGTAAGACTTGAGGCCCTGATCGCTTGCAACCGCCCGTCTTGTGATAATGCCCCACCAAGTTTGCGAGCGATAATCGCAACCGCGACGACTGGGTAACCGCACAGAATTCCGGTCTCGTGAGTTTGGGCTGTTCCTCCACCACAGCACTTCGTGAGTTCTAAGCCCTAATGCTATCTAATCTCAATGTGTATTATAAAGGACAACGCAGACAGTTTCGATGTATCATGTCACCTTCAGCAAATACTTCGAAGAGTGTGGATGTCAGGTTCCCATCCCTCACATGATGTAACTGTGTATGTGAAGTCAGCCGCGTTATGTGAGGGGTGAAGCCCTGCTCATCTACTCGCACCTGCTGGGGACTGCAGCTACCATCGTGTTTATTTGATTTTGTACTTAACTGGTTAAGGAATAGTGTGTATAATGTATGTAAAGACGGCAATGGCGCCGATTCCCTTGCGCACAAACTGAAGGCTGGCAAAAGGACAGATAAGAACTAAGTTAGAGGTGTCAAATTAGTTTGTTCTTGAACTTCGCCGTCTGAAATAGTATGAGCATTTTAGATCAACTTAAATTGACAGCTCTTATTAATATCTGTCTCTTTCTTGTTTCATTGGAGAGAAAGAGACCGGAATAGCTTAAAATAAGTTTAACTCGTGTAGAACAGAATTAGCACCAATGAAAGTCTATTAACACTGAGTATTAGGGAACGGATAATAGAATTCATATTTACCTAAAGTTTGCAATGAAAGTATGGATACGACCTCTAAAAATTTACGACTAACTCAAAATCGCAAAATTTTTCGACACAAGTCTATTCCATACTAAGCCAATATTTGAAACTTAGGTAAATATGCATCCATTTATCCGTTTCCTGCTGATTACAGAATAATTTTAAATGATTTTAATTTTTTTTTTTACTTAAAATTGCCCTATTGCGTCTGTTGTTATTATTACTGTTTCTAAAACATGGTTGTTGATCTTTTATTTTGCCATTTATTTAGATTTAACCACTGTTAAACCAAACCAATGACAGTATAATAATAGCTTACAGTGAACAATCTGTTATGAGATCTTCTCACAATACTCCAAATATTGACACAAGATCATCAGCTCCATCTATTCACAAACACATCACATCATTATCCATGAATCGGATCGATAAATAAGTTGTAAATTCAATATGTTTTATTGTTCACAGTTGCTGAGCACAGAAAGAATATCAATATTCGCGCTCGATCTCCAAGTGTCCTTCCTCTTATTCGAAGCTCTCCGCACACACCTCAAGTTCCAAATGGAAGCGTTCTACAAAAAAATCATAGAAATCATATCAGCTGACACAACGAAAGCCATTTACGAGTTAAAAGAAATACACCATTTAGCCCTCGAAAGCCTTTCCCAAATGTTCAGAATACCTGGTCTATGTGCTGAAATATATCTGAACTACGACTGTGATATTTACTGTATGAACGTGTTTGAGGAATTAACCAAATTATTGTCCATAAATGTCGTCTCATCAACAGCTTATAATATTCACACGCTGTCTCTAGAAGCACTGATGACCATAATAGAAGCCATCGAAATGGTTTGTAATCAGAATAAAGAGATTAAGACAGAGATAGAGATACCCAATGGGGAGGAGGAAAAAGAAAGCGATGGGAGAGGTGGGCATGTGTCTTTGGAGTTGGGGGGGATGGACGACGCGTCTGTGGTCAGTGACCTTGTGACGCATGATATAAGTCAGTACTTCAGTAGTGGGAGGACGGGCAGACATAAGCCATCGTCGGATCTGCCCACGGAGGCGGAGTTAGATAATATCAAGAATATGAAGAAGGTTAGTTATCGTCCTAGTTTATATTAGGCCGTGTAGATTAATCGGATCGCAAATTCGATTCTCAAATTGAAGATACCGGTTTCGCGTGTAATCTTTTTTTAGTTTAAAGGCTTTGTGATTGTAGTATAAATTAAATCAAAATTGTTTATGATAGTATATCCAGTTCGAAAATCGACTCGAGTCGAATAGACGAGCGAACTCGTGCTAAGTATACAGTCTGCAAATATAGTAAGTTATTACTACCCACAGATTCAGACGAAATTGTTAATTGAAGAGAAAAGGGTAAAACTGTTATTGTCAAAAGCGACAACAGACTCTTTTTTGTGACATTAGGTGACCATAGATGTTGTCTGACTTTACTCAGCGTGTCTATGGTCAAAAGAAATCACTTTTAAAAGTGTTAGAAGTTGTAAGGGCCTATGTATTTGTTTGAGAATTACCAATGAGAACTATATTAAAATTATTTACTACAAAATATAAACTTGTACGGTGAATTAATGAATAGATGAATGAATTTATTGTATAATGCACACTCAATAGTTACAGGTTACCACACCTTACACATAATCGAGTACATATGTTCTAAATACATGACTCAGTTAAAAAATACATTAATAAAAATTACAAGTCATTATCATTAGTTACCTACTAATAAGACACGACCTGCCTACTAAGTGGAACTTTGGGATATACGGGCCCATTGGTCGTTCGACATGCGGTATACATGTCCAGACCAGATCTAAGCTGGGCAGCCTTTTCAGCCACGTCGATTAGTCTTTTGGTGCGCAGTATGGTGTTTCGAACGCGGTCAATCAAAAGGTTTATAGTAAGTGTAAGTGTACCTACTGTGTACGTGTTTATTGGGTGTTGTGAGTCATGTAAATAAAACAACTGTTGTCAGCGAGCGCTAGTACATAACTAAATATGAATTATGATTTATTTCTCTATTATAATATTTGACCTAGGTACATACAAAAGGTTTATTGATGACTTGACAATACACCACATAAGTAAAAATCTGTATATTTTCTTCCAGTGGGTGACCCAAGGCACGGAACTGTTTAATCAAAAACCGGAGCGAGGCATCGAGTTCTTGCAGGAACACGGAGTACTGACCACCCCCTTAGACCCCCACGAAGTCGCCATGTTCCTGAGAGAAAACCCCGACTTGGATAAGAAAATGATTGGTATGATATTTGATATTTTATTACCGTTATAATGTCCACCGGTCACCGACATAGCGCTCAGAATATGCAAGTTGAAGTGGCAATGGGCAGGCCACATCGCTCGAAGAACCGATAACTGATGGGGAAGAAAGGTTTTCGAGTGGCGACCACCATCCGGTAGACGCAGCGTTGGTAGGCCTCCCACCAGATGGACCGACGTCATCGTCAAGGCCACGGGTGACCGGTAGATGCAAGCGGCAGGTTGCAAGAATTGTGGCGTTCGATGGAGGAAGTCTTTGTTGAACAGTGGACGTCTTCCAGCTGATTATGGTATCCATAATGTTGTCCAGACGGTTGACGCAATGGCTGAGCGATAGACTTCTGCATTGCGTCCTGCGGGTTTGATTCCTGCATGGAACAAACTATTCGTATAGCCTACAATTAGTTGTTTCGGGTCTGGCTGTTTGTATATGTCGCACCATCGGTAAGACAAGGACATATTTGTGAAAATTCATAAAAATGATTTAAATTTTCCAAACTGCATTACAAACACCCTTTTGTCTAGAGGGAAAAAGACGCGTATTAACTTGAGTACATTATCGAGTTGTTGTTAATTTAGAGGGAAACAGTGTCTTTGTCATAATAGTGCATTTTGACGCGGCAAATCTCAACGGTCTGTTGCGCCGTATTGTGATGTGATGTATTGATTTGGTATACTGCGGGGGTGACCCCGCAGTATACCAAAACAATACATTTTTAATGTAAAAAAAAATCTTAGAACCGCCCGACTTCACATCAGTGGTCGTGCCCCCCAGCGCCCGGTACAGTGAATAATGTTAGTAATTCATCTAACTTCGGACCTTATTTTTAGGACTTCTAATTAAAAGACTAAAGTGAGTTAAATTGTAAATAATTACTTAATTAACTAGTTACCTAATGTAAACATCTTGATAGAATACAGCGTAATTTAATTTAAAAAATCAGACTTAACGAGCTGTGGTATTTGGTCGGAAATATACGACGCTGGCGTAATGAACACACAAATATTTGTCGGATTAATCTGACGGAAGCGGTTAAAGGGTTAATTAAACGACGCTCTTGTAAAATCACAAAAGTGCAGTTATGCCCTTGTGTTACCGAAGGTGCGATGCGACTTTATATATTTGTAAAGGCACCCACGGGAGAGATTCCTAGCAAACATTCAACATCTTTCTCAGGTGACTTCATCTGCAAGCGTTCCTCTCGAGGTGAAGACGAGGACGGAGGACCATCAGTCCTGGGAGCGTTCGCCGACAGCTTCGACTACGCAGGCCTGAGGATCGACCAGGCCTTAAGACTGTATCTAGAGACCTTCCGACTGCCTGGTGAAGCTCCACTCATCTTTCTGGTCATGGAGCGCTTTGCTGAACGGTGGCATGTAAGTCAAAATCTAAACATTTATTCCAATTAAACATACACTTTTGAATTGTCAAGGAGTTGGTCACTTTCCCGTTGTCCTAGGTCGACTAACGCGATAATGCGACGTGACGCGTAAATGTCAAATTGTCGTTGTATGTACTTGTGGCCTACGTAGTCGCTGTACGGGACAACTATAAATGATAAATTGTGATAGAGTTTGTAATGCTAACTTTATTGATATAATGCTATAGCTAATTGATACAGTGATCACTTATGATAGACTGATGATTTTAGTATATCGAACTGCTACGATATTAGGATAGTGAGTACACGCGGCGAGGACCGAACGCGAAGTAAGGTAAATTGCGCACGCGGTACAAAACTGCTTATTTAACATAAAAAGATATGTATTGTACGGGTGGACCGTACAGTCGCCATAATCAATGTGCGACCAAATGCGACAAGTGCGGATTTGTTTTTTGCGCGACGAGACGCGACACAATAGTTTATTAATAATTAAATCTTTACTATTATAAGTACCAGTGTTTTTTCTTACCTTAAAGTAAAGTCAATAATAACCTCTCCTCCATAGAATTGGGTTTTTGAAAATTGGATATTGATAGTTAGATAATAGTTTTAAAAGCTGCAATAATGTAATCGAAAGTGCTTGGTAATAAGTCGAATACTCTTTAAATAAACGTGGATTTAGTTTCGGATATAAATGATGAAACCCTCCAAACTTATTTCTTTGTAAATAAGTACAATGACTACCTACAACGTAGGACACACGTCGCGTGAAGTATTGGTCGCATTACATCGCATCGCGTCGCGTCGTGTCGCGTTCGGTCGCTCACCTAGGACAACGCCTTAGTCAGAAAAGTTGAAGCTAGTTTTCCGTTCCAAAATATTTACTACTAGGGTTGCTCACGATTTGGTCCGCGTGAATGTCGTGCATCGCGGATGTAGACGAAAATTCGGATAACAAAGTCATTTATATCCTTTCTGGGGGGTCAAGCTTATTCTGTAGTTCGTGAACGTATTTTAAACAGTTCCACGTGAATTTGTCTGCCTGCGCATACATTAGCCGGCCGCAAAGTAACGTGTCCCCAATAGAACCAAGCGCTTTGACTCCACATTTATTGTGCGAACTGCCAGACTGTGGAATTCCCTGCCCTCTGTTCCCTGATAAGTATAATCTGGGTATCTTTAAGGCACGAGTGAACCGGTTCATCTTAGGCAAGCGTGTTCCAACTTAGGCCGCATTATCACTTACGATCAGGTGAATTGCGGTCAAACGCAAGCCTATTTAATAGTAAAAAAAAAGAAAAAAAATAGGGTATTTTACTCTATACGAGAAAAAATCTATAAAATATGTTATTGATACAGGTTAGTAATAAAGCATTCGGAAAATGTAAGTTTTAGTTCATAAAATAACAAAATATTTTTTTAAATTCAATTCAAAGTTTCCAGTATTTTTAATCTGTTATAAAACACCATGACATTTTAGTGGCCATGTTATTACGCCGTACGGCTGTGTAAACAAAAAAATTACAACTGTCAGGCAACCGATTGGCGTATAAAGGTTTTGTACTTTTACTATTTTCGTAACCAACGTATTTTTTTAATTATTACTCCTATTACAAAATGTGCTTTTATATATTTTTTAGTTATATACAATTATCATATTTAATATGAGCGCATTTAATACAAAACGAACTGACGTCATTTCCGCTAAGCAATATGGCGTCCAGTAAGAGGCGTTTTCGTCAAACTACGCGCGAAATTTGAAAATTTAAAATTTAGATGCATTTTTATGGCACTTATCGATTGAATAAAAATTTTGAGTTTTTTTTTGATGGCATATTAGCACTACAGAATTTTATTGAGACACTTTTCAAAAATGGGTGTAATACCCTATTGCTGCCGTCTGTGCCGATCGCTCCCAAATAGGATTGAAAGGCTTTTAAAGTCGTCAACGTAAATAGGATACAATGCTTGTGAATATAACTTTCACTTTAACTGGTTTTGATAATCAGGACTCTAAGTCTGTTCTGAAAGTTAAGTTTGGAAGTTCTATGAATAATTACGTACTCGTCGGCAAACGGTTTTGCGTTTTGACTGAAGTTTTGATTGTATTGTTTATTAATTATCAATTAATCATTGAAAACTGCATCTGAAGCTTATGACTGCTTCATCTGCACTGACACTTGTTACAGGAAAAACAACTTTAACCTTTTTAACAATAACATTTAAACTCCAACAGAGTACAAACGGCGAGCCATTCGCGAATACCGACGCAGCGTTCCGTCTCGCGTACGCCGTGATAATGTTGAACATGGACCAACACAACCACACGGCGAAGAAACTCAACGTCCCTATGAACGCAGAGGATTTTGTCAAGAACTTGAGAGGGTGTAATGGGTCGGGAGACTTCGATTCAGCTATGTTGGAAGCTGTTTATCATTCTATTAAGTAAGGATTTTTTTAAATTAGTTCAAGGCCTTAGATTGAAAAATAAAAATTGTGCATGACCTGGCTCAGGTAAGCAAAAAATTTAGATTAGTATTTGTGGTGCCACGCGAAGACATATCAATAATAATCTAAGTTCAAGGCGGTTTCCTGTCTGTCTGCCTATTAAAATGATTCCTTACTATAATATTCTGTCAGCTTAATACCTACATAATTTATGAAATGAAAATGTAAAAGGGTGTCCTGAAACACAGGCCACAAGTCTAGCTAATGCCAGCTACACACGTAATGATCTATCGCAACGATTAAACCGATTTGTGCAGTTTTATCGATATGCGTGTATGATAAATCGTTGCAGATTATCGCAACGATTTATCATACACACGATCGATAAAACTGCGCAAATTGGTTTGCACAGTTTAATCGTTGCGATGGATTGTAGCTGGCATTAGGCACCAGTCTCCCACAATATATTCGTACTTACCAGAATTGTGTATCATTATCGAATCTGACCAATTTAAAACAACTAATGTACTATCGTGGTCACACCCGCCTGACCACCACTAAGTTCATTTTTGCTTGCACTCAAAAGATGGAAGCGCTCTCTACCCCGCCTAGTTGACTTCGCAGGCGCCAAGCGATTTTTTTTTTAATTGAGCAGGCGGGAAGGACCGCGATAGTACATTGTGGTGATAAAGTTGATTGATTGACTAACGTCAATTTTCGATAGTGACTTATTCTGGCTAATGTCCGAAACGGTTGACCCGTTGTTGACTGGACTTCACTATC
Source organism: Charanyca ferruginea (assembly GCA_947361185.1). NCBI lineage: Eukaryota > Metazoa > Arthropoda > Insecta > Lepidoptera > Noctuidae > Charanyca > Charanyca ferruginea. The sequence goes on along the minus strand of OX376075.1, from coordinate 21,690,058 downwards.
GAATAGCATATTCTGTTATTGTCTCACTGCGGGGCAAATGTCTCTTTTCAAACACAAAAGGCACTGACTGACAGGCATTGATCACTATACTCCATTTATAATAGCATTAGAAAAAAGAGGCTCATAGAAGCAGGAATGAAAAACATTTTATTTCAAAGATAAGTTAAAACAATTTTAATTAAACTTATTTTAACAACATTTTTATAAAAACGATCTCAGATAGTACTAAATATAGACGTATAATAATATAAACAAAACTAAAGTCTTTTAAAGAACTTCTCGGTCTCTTGTTTTTTACATTTTAAATTTGGTAGAATTACAGTGAAACGTTCCGGGTATTTTTTTAACTTACCCATATTACCCATATTTGCAAAATAAAAGTCTATTCTATTCTATGTCTAATGCTATTGTAAATGGAGTATAGAGGCTTGCTCAAGGCGGAGTGGCGATTTCAGACTTTTCATTTTAAGTCCAGGTTTCCTCACGTTTTCTTTCATCGATGTCAGTGATGTCCAAGAAAAACATAGAAAGTACATACGAAATTGAAAAAGTGAAATCGGTACTGCGAACCCGCCATACTAATGGCCATACCCCTGGTGGTATGGTGGGTCTAAAACTAAGCCACTCACCTTTTTTTTCTGTTCCGGGGCTCTCCTAACATAACCCAAATGATTCACTAACAATAGAGGGGATCTGGCGCTTGGCGGCCGCTCCCGCGGCACCACTCGATTCACTCACTAGCCTTGGCGCTTTAATGGGCACAGTTCTAACCTAACCGATTTTCTCAGTGGTATAGTAAACCAACTAACCTAAAAGAGTGTTACTTTCTTAATCGGACTTTCCTGTGGTGCCTTAAATTTAATTTAAGGTGGTACAGATGTCCTGCTTCTCGATGAAGCTCGGAAGCTCCGGAACGTAGCGTGGAACACTTCTTGCCTTATCCACCGTTTATGGCAATTTTCGTAGAACTTATACGCCATGTATAAGAAAACAATCAGACCCATAACAGCCAAAATAGACAGAATCAGGCTATTTACTCCCAGATGCTAGCCAAGGTCTTGCTGCGCCTTCCCATTATTAACTCCAGCTGCATTTTGTTTAAGAAAAACCTCTTCTTTATTTTGCGTTGACTGACACATTTTTCTCTAAGAGTCGTCCGTTTCAAATAAGTCCGTAATTAGAAGTAAAGTCTTTAGCACACATTGTCACTATTATTGTTTTAAAATTCCGAATAAATCGCCGTAGGTGGTCGCGTTTGATCCAGCGCCAGTTACAGGCAGGTCGCCATGTACTGTTTGGTGTTATTGGGGTCAAAGAGGCGTCTTGCTTAAAGTTAGAACCTTTAACACACCTTTAACTTTTACGTCCAGGAGCTCGACATTCAGACATTCGACATTTATGTATGTATTTACTATTAGCTGCTGCCCGCGACTTCGTTTCCGGTCCCGGTTCCAGGACAGCCTTAATCCGGCCCTGTCACAAAAGCCTTTCTTTGCGGACGTCTACTAACTATAAACTACCTTCCTGCCAAATTTCATCTTTAAACGCCAAGCGGTTTTCGATATTTCGTGATGAGTGAATGAGTGACCTTTCGCTTTTATATATTTAGAAGATGACATTTTTGTATAGGAACGAAGAAATGGTAATGCCAGCGGAGCGAACAGGCGCGGTACGTGAGGCGTATCTGTGGCGCGTGCTGCAGAGACGAGGTGCGGGGGCGGGGGCCACCTACCGCGCCGTGCCCACCCACCACCATCACCACACACGACTGTTCACCGTCGCCTGCCCGCCCACGGTCAGTACTGTAACATACTGTAACATACCGCGCCGTGCCCACCCACCACCACCACCACACACGACTGTTCACCGTCGCCTGCCCGCCCACGGTCAGTACTGTAACATACTGTAACATACCGCGCCGTGCCCACCCACCACCACCACCACACACGACTGTTCACCGTCGCCTGCCCGCCCACGGTCAGTACTGTAACATACTGTAACATACCGCGCCGTGCCCACCCACCACCACCACCACACACGACTGTTCACCGTCGCCTGCCCGCCCACGGTCAGTACTGTAACATACTGTAACATACCGCGCCGTGCCCACCCACCACCATCACCACACACGACTGTTCACCGTCGCCTGCCCGCCCACGGTCAGTACTGTAACATACTGTAACATACCGCGCCGTGCCCACCCACCACCACCACCACACACGACTGTTCACCGTCGCCTGCCCGCCCACGGTCAGTACTGTAACATACTGTAACATACCGCGCCGTGCCCACCCACCACCACCACCACACACGACTGTTCACCGTCGCCTGCCCGCCCACGGTCAGTACTGTAACATACTGTAACATACCGCGCCGTGCCCACCCACCACCACCACCACACACGACTGTTCACCGTCGCCTGCCCGCCCACGGTCAGTACTGTAACATACTGTAACATACCGCGCCGTGCCCACCCACCACCACCACCACACACGACTGTTCACCGTCGCCTGCCCGCCCACGGTCAGTACTGTAACATACTGTAACATACCGCGCCGTGCCCACCCACCACCACCACCACACACGACTGTTCACCGTCGCCTGCCCGCCCACGGTCAGTACTGTAACATACTGTAACATACCGCGCCGTGCCCACCCACCACCACCACCACACACGACTGTTCACCGTCGCCTGCCCGCCCACGGTCTGTACTGTAACATACTGTAACATACCGCGCCGTGCCCACCCACCACCACCACCACACACGACTGTTCACCGTCGCCTGCCCGCCCACGGTCAGTACTGTAACATACTGTAACATACCGCGCCGTGCCCACCCACCACCACCACCACACACGACTGTTCACCGTCGCCTGCCCGCCCACGGTCAGTACTGTAACATACTGTAACATACCGCGCCGTGCCCACCCACCACCACCACCACACACGACTGTTCACCGTCGCCTGCCCGCCCACGGTCTGTAATTTAACTGTTCTTGAAATGCCACGATATCGCGTACCTGACTAATCTGGTATGACTGTTTATCAATACTGCACAATGGACTTCCATACTTGCGTGAAGAAAATCCTCAACTGAAAGGTTTTAAAGGCCCTTCAGAGCTCCGGAGCGTCAATGAGGTCCAAATAAGCAAAATGACAATGCCAGATCCTGCCCTACCCATGTACAGAAAAAGTAAATTAATGAAAATAATAGTAATGAATATAGAACCTTTTTATAGTAAATTGTTTTTCTTTAGAACTTGCGGATTACGAAATACCTACTCACAAAATACAAAGTCATTTTACTTAAAATATAATTTAGGGATTATAATTTAAAAAATAAAAGATGTATTTATTTCAGTAAATCTTTACAAGTTGCCGGGGCTTCCTAGAAAGTAACCAAATGATACTTGTGTTGGGAAAGCCTCGCTCTTCCGATGTGAACATAAATTTAAACTTACTAGACTAACAATATGAATAACGTTTAAAGTTAGTAACTCTGTATTTCTGTTGTTTGTGCTCGCCCCTTACTTTTTTTTTTACTGTGTTTTTTATTGTTTTCCCTTTCTTTTGTGTTCTACAGTCACTAGGACTAAGTTTAGTTATGAGCAATAAATAAGCAGTAAGATGCTACATATTGCATGCGTGTACAGTACGCAAAGGAGATAAGTATCCATGTCGTCGGGAATAGTTGAGGATTTCTTAGAAACCAATGGGGGCTTTCAAATGAAATTTTATTAAAACATTGAACTGTTTATTCTCTATAAATTGTATTTTATTTTATTCATAAAAACCTATCGGTTTCTAAGTAAGCTTCAACTGTTTCCGGCGACATGGATACTTATCTCCTTTGCGTACTGTACATGAATTTTATTGAGTGGGGCAAAGTTCTATAGAGTTTCTGGCATTGACCTTTATTTCAGAAACCACAAAATTTTAACAAAGTTGAGAAACAGCAGTATTTCAAGCCTATATCATCGTAGATGTCAGGTCCCCATCCCTCGCATGATGTAACTGTGTATGTGAAGTCAGCCGCGTCATGCGAGGGGTGAAGCCCTGCAGATCTACTCGCACCCTGTAGCGGTGGACTGCGGATCATCTGACAATGAACGTCCAGGTATATACTCCGAGGGCAAAATAGTCCGCAATTCTGCGGTCTGCGCTTTAGACTTTGACGACATGGTTGGGGCAGTGGACCAGTGGTTTCATTCCCACGCACTTAACAAATATTTGTATGGCCTATAAAGTATTTTTAAATACGTCATGTTAATAAACCATTATTGATTGCTATTATATTTCTTATTGATTATAATTATAATGTAAACCTCTTAATTAATCATTGCCTTTATTTCCTAGCCGTAAGGACGATGTTTCATCCCAAATTAAAAATTATCATAAAAAAAAAAGAAAAAATTCTACCTTCATTTTTTCTCTTTATAGGTAACAGCACTTTCAGCAGCTTTCGAGCGCTCGACACCTCCGACTGTTGAAGAGATGGAAAGCAAGAGGATTCGTGACAACAGTGCCTTACTAGCGCTGGATGGATTAGAGCGTTGTGCAGCGCTTATCGCTAGATTACCGCCCGATAGCATCACGTTGGACACGTTACTACTGACCTTGTGCAAGTTCACTGGCTTGTTAGCACCGCAACATGCTAATTATATAGCAATCGGTAAGAGCATTTGAAATTAAAATTTCTTTAGCCGCTTTGAGTGATTTTTGGTAGGGGCTAGGGACCGAAATGTTATGATTTAATTACGGAAATATCAATCTTATGTTTAGCGAAATATGGCTATAAATTGAATGCATTCATTATAGAGCCATCTAGCAGTGGGTAGCGGAACTTCCGCATTAAACTGTTCCTAGAGGAAAACGAATAGCAATGATAAAAAAAAAACATTTCTGTCGGCAGTCCCCATGACTGCTTTTTTCCGACATTTTGTCTAACTACTGAGCAAAGATCTTTTTCTCATCATCTTGTCAAGTCATCACCCCAGCATTTCCTAGGCCTCCATCGGCGACAACGCCCGCCTTCTGGAACCCACTGTTTGCTACTCTGGCCCATTTGTCATGAGGCATTCTGCTTATATAACCCGCCCAATCCCACTTCAGCCTTGTATATATTACAGTCAAAACATGTTTGAGCAAATAAAGGAATCTGAATCTGAATCTGAAAAACTCAAAACAAGTCAAAAGTAGTTTTGACTGTGACATACACAAAACAGGCGAGCTAAGTTTGCTTTCCTGTGTAATGCTCTCCTCTTTCTTCCCCGCTCACCTTCCCGCGTTCACCCTGTCGCGTGAAAACCGTAGCTGAACGTCCAATGACGTCATCGACGCCAGGCGCATACCTAATTCGACAGAACCCTGTCGAATTAGGTATGCGCCTGGCAGGCCTTGCAGATGTATGCGGTAAGTATAACCTACTTACCGCATACATCTGCAATTCCTGTTTTGAAGCGTGGTTTTGGTGGCTAGGTTAATAATAATAATGTAATAATAACACTTTAATTCGGACAACAAGGATCCATAGAGTGTTAGTAACATAGAAAAACTTATCATCTAGTGTTAGTATAAATCAACCTCCGCACAAACTGCTGTACAATTGGAGAGCCGAAGCTTTCTGTAACTGTTTTCAGGATGCTGTTTTGACTGTAATACCCAATACGGTACTAAAAAGTGACGTCACATTTTACTGCTGCCATATAATAATCCGTTCAGCAGTGGACGGCAATAGGCTGATATGATGATGACTATATAAAATTTATGAGGAATCGCGTTTTGACAGCTCATTAAAAGTACGTCAATTGATTAAGTACCCCTTTGTAACATTTTCGATTTCCTTGCAGGAGTGACCCTGGGCCAGTCGACCAAAGCGCAGGCGGCGCTGCGTCGCGCATGCGCGGTGGCGGCGCGCCACGCCGACTGCGTGCGCGACTCGTGGCGACATCTGCTGGAGATTGTCAAGACGCTGTATATTGGACGGTTGCTACCTAAGGTAAACATAAACAAAGCGCAAGCGGCGCGCCACGCCGACTGCGTGCGCGACTCGTGGCGACATCTGTTGGAGATTGTCAAGACGCTGTATATTGGACGGTTGCTACCTAAGGTAAACATAAACAAAGCGCAAGCGGCGCGCCACGCCGACTGCGTGCGCGACTCGTGGCGACATCTGTTGGAGATTGTCAAGACGCTGTATATTGGACGGTTGCTACCTAAGGTAAACATAAACAAAGCGCAGGCGGCGCGCCACGCCGACTGCGTGCGCGACTCGTGGCGACATCTGTTGGAGATTGTCAAGACGCTGTATATTGGACGGTTGCTACCTAAGGTAAACATAAACAAAGCGCAAGCGGCGCGCCACGCCGACTGCGTGCGCGACTCGTGGCGACATCTGTTGGAGATTGTCAAGACGCTGTATATTGGACGGTTGCTACCTAAGGTAAACATAAACAAAGCGCAGGCGGCGCGCCACGCCGACTGCGTGCGCGACTCGTGGCGACATCTGTTGGAGATTGTCAAGACGCTGTATATTGGACGGTTGCTACCTAAGGTAAACATAAACAAAGCGCAAGCGGCGCGCCACGCCGACTGCGTGCGCGACTCGTGGCGACATCTGTTGGAGATTGTCAAGACGCTGTATATTGGACGGTTGCTACCTAAGGTAAACATAAACAAAGCGCAGGCGGCGCGCCACGCCGACTGCGTGCGCGACTCGTGGCGACATCTGTTGGAGATTGTCAAGACGCTGTATATTGGACGGTTGCTACCTAAGGTAAACATAAACAAAGCGCAAGCGGCGCGCCACGCCGACTGCGTGCGCGACTCGTGGCGACATCTGTTGGAGATTGTCAAGACGCTGTATATTGGACGGTTGCTACCTAAGGTAAACATAAACAAAGCGCAGGCGGCGCGCCACGCCGACTGCGTGCGCGACTCGTGGCGACATCTGTTGGAGATTGTCAAGACGCTGTATATTGGACGGTTGCTACCTAAGGTAAACATAAACAAAGCGCAAGCGGCGCGCCACGCCGACTGCGTGCGCGACTCGTGGCGACATCTGTTGGAGATTGTCAAGACGCTGTATATTGGACGGTTGCTACCTAAGGTAAACATAAACAAAGCGCAGGCGGCGCGCCACGCCGACTGCGTGCGCGACTCGTGGCGACATCTGTTGGAGATTGTCAAGACGCTGTATATTGGACGGTTGCTACCTAAGGTAAACATAAACAAAGCGCAAGCGGCGCGCCACGCCGACTGCGTGCGCGACTCGTGGCGACATCTGTTGGAGATTGTCAAGACGCTGTATATTGGACGGTTGCTACCTAAGGTAAACATAAACAAAGCGCAGGCGGCGCGCCACGCCGACTGCGTGCGCGACTCGTGGCGACATCTGTTGGAGATTGTCAAGACGCTGTATATTGGACGGTTGCTACCTAAGGTAAACATAAACAAAGCGCAAGCGGCGCGCCACGCCGACTGCGTGCGCGACTCGTGGCGACATCTGTTGGAGATTGTCAAGACGCTGTATATTGGACGGTTGCTACCTAAGGTAAACATAAACAAAGCGCAGGCGGCGCGCCACGCCGACTGCGTGCGCGACTCGTGGCGACATCTGTTGGAGATTGTCAAGACGCTGTATATTGGACGGTTGCTACCTAAGGTAAACATAAACAAAGCGCAAGCGGCGCGCCACGCCGACTGCGTGCGCGACTCGTGGCGACATCTGTTGGAGATTGTCAAGACGCTGTATATTGGACGGTTGCTACCTAAGGTAAACATAAACAAAGCGCAGGCGGCGCGCCACGCCGACTGCGTGCGCGACTCGTGGCGACATCTGTTGGAGATTGTCAAGACGCTGTATATTGGACGGTTGCTACCTAAGGTAAACATAAACAAAGCGCAAGCGGCGCGCCACGCCGACTGCGTGCGCGACTCGTGGCGACATCTGTTGGAGATTGTCAAGACGCTGTATATTGGACGGTTGCTACCTAAGGTAAACATAAACAAAGCGCAAGCGGCGCGCCACGCCGACTGCGTGCGCGACTCGTGGCGACATCTGTTGGAGATTGTCAAGACGCTGTATATTGGACGGTTGCTACCTAAGGTAAACATAAACAAAGCGCAGGCGGCGCGCCACGCCGACTGCGTGCGCGACTCGTGGCGACATCTGTTGGAGATTGTCAAGACGCTGTATATTGGACGGTTGCTACCTAAGGTAAACATAAACAAAGCGCAAGCGGCGCGCCACGCCGACTGCGTGCGCGACTCGTGGCGACATCTGTTGGAGATTGTCAAGACGCTGTATATTGGACGGTTGCTACCTAAGGTAAACATACATATATTTAACACTGTCTCTTAAGGGGGAAAGTAGAAAAAATATCCAGCTCTATGCAGCAAGTAAACAGTTCCAAAACCCGCCATAATGACGCTAGCGTAAGCACAGGGTATGGTATGAATGTAGCCATAGATCCGTGAATGTAGTAGTTGTTCCCGTATTTGTGGTAACATAAATATTATGCAACATAGCTTCCTATTTTGAAAGCTAAAGAACTTTATAGATTTAAACTTTAAGTTAAAAATTATTACTATTTTATTTGGACTTAGTTTGACGGGTAAATGCTTATATCTTCGATTCAGTTTTGTAATTTGAACTTTATTCCATATAAAATACCTACACAGTAAAGTTTGTAATACGAAATGTGGCTTTAAAACTAAGTCTCAGTTGTTTTTGTGATAAGATGTTTACCTTAGTCAGAATAATGTTTAAAATAAACAAATTAAAAATACTCGTAGGTTGAAACTTAAACTCTTTTGTAATCAAACGGTAAAAGTCTTAAGCTAAGTACTTGTTTTCATTTCACAGTGCCTCATAGAAGCCGAAGACTACTTAGCGCCGAACGGCACAGTATCCCTCATCAGGGAAGCAGCCCGGGGCTCCGAGGCAGGCCTGCTGTCCAGTATATACTCATACATCGCACTTGGAGAGACAGGTAACTTACATACATACATAGTGCCTAGTGTGAGTTTTTATATGTACTATATTGCGTTAACGTCAATTACAATATACTTTACTCGATCAGCGCCGTCTAGTGACAACAATGAAAAACACGATTATTCCATAGAAATTGACATTAGTGAACGTTTACGCGATTGAATATGTTTTTTTGTTTTATTGAAAACTGAAAGTTACGTTTCTTTCTTTTTTTTATCTCAAACGGAAAAAACGGAACCCTTATATTGTCACTTTGTTGTCCGTCTATCTGTTTGTCTGTCTGTATGTCTGTCAAGACCCTTTATTTCGGGAACGCGTGGAGGTATCAAGTTGAATTTAAAACCATATACTCAAGTCTACGGTCCCTTGAAGCTGTATAAAAAACAACCTTCTATGTTAACGTGGAAAAATAGATACAGCAGTTTATGTCGCAAAAAATGTAACGAAATCGCGGATTAAAAAATGTCTTTCCCCAGGGTCGCACTTGTTCGGTTTTTTTTTATTTACATATTTCGTTGCGGGATCTAAGGCAGTTGTAACGTCTCTCCGAGACTTGTCGAGCTTCATTGACTTGACGCTTTTCTGGTGGACGCACGGTTGACTCTGTGACTTTCAGGAGATGTAGTGGTTTGAAATAGTGGAGCGGGCATGTCCGAATTACAAAAAAATATCAGTCGATTACTGGGTATGAATCAGGAAATACAAAATATCACATTCGTTGACTTCACACGGACGATTTTATATTTAGACACTTTTTTTTTTACCGCGCATTGGATTCGCAACTCTTGGACGTTGAGCATAGCGTTAAAAATCGCGATAAAAAAGATTAATATTTCATTATAACCAGGCTTGCGCGCTCCGACGCCACATGAGAAGACATTGATCGACGCCGCAATGGACTGCGTGGCCAAGTGCAACCTACCCGGCTTGCTCATCACTGAAACTAAGTTCCTACACCTCGATAGTTTGCAGGTAAACTTATAAATAAATAACATATACTTTTCGTAAAGATCTAATTCAGATCTTCAGAGATAGACAATGGTGCCAATTCTGTTGTGCACGAACTGAATTAATTTTAAGCTATTTATATCTCTTTCCCTCCAATAAAACAAGAAAGAGACATATTTTGTATTAAGAGCGCCCAACCCGTCATATTTCCCATACAAACCCGTACGCGATTACGGCGTTATAACAAATTATATTCCAAATATTTTTAACACACAGGTATCTTGTGGTTTAAATCTGGGTTTGTATGAAGCTAAAAATAAACTTTTTTGAGAAACAAATTCAGTAAACACCTCCGAAAATCTGTTTTTTTTGCACAATTTAATCTGAACTTTGGCCTTTCATAATGCACTCATACATTGAAAAAGTAAAAAAAACAGCTTCATAGAAACCTTGCACATGTAATGGCAATTCTAAATTACAAACATTTTTACCAAAAACTTGTAAGACTTTTTTAAAAACACGTATGTCCTGGAACAAGTTTTGATGTTATCGCGTTCTCCCTCACTCGTTTGTTTTCGAGCTTTGCGTTGGTTGAAACAAAAAAAAAACAATCACGCTCGTGTTGAAGTTCGTTCGATGGGGAAGGGCGCTCTTAATAAAAGCTGTCAATTTAAGTTGATCTAAAATGTCCATACACTTACAGTTGTCATTTCAGAACGTATTGATTTAAAACACTGCGAAGTTTAAGGGAAAAATAATTTGACATCTCTAACTTAGTCCGTGTTTGTCGCCGTCCTTTTCTTCAGCTGCCTGGTAGTAAGAGATGCCAAATGCCTTATTTTAATTTTGTGTGTGAACAAGGGAATCGTCACCAATGGCACTCCTCAATAACGGACATTACACAACAGTACACGTTTTGTGTTTTGGTTATTGTACTGAATACTAAAGATATTTGCTTGTTAAGTACTTATCCCTGGTTAACTAGGTATACCATGTAAATTCTCATCGACACAGTACATATACAGGACATCAAGCCGAATATGGAGTAATTCTTATATACTTAAAACTTCTTTCTATGTGCGCAGGAGTTGGTCCGTGCGATGGTAACAGTGGGCACTCCGCCTGATAACGACAGTCTCCAACTGAACCCTCAACTAGAAGACATCACTATATTCTTCTTAGAGCTGCTCGGACAGACCTTAATACAGAACAGGTATTTACTCACGTCTGTAAAGTCTCATTATTCAACGAAATATTTGTGTAATAAATAAATATGAAAGTGTAAATACTGAGTTTGTCTCGTTATGGAGATGAATGAAGTCTTCTTCAACAGTAATAAGGCATATAATCAGTTATTATATTTAAAAAAAAAAATATTATGATTTCACAAGAATTAAAGCGATTCGAGTATTGCGTCTTTCCGAGCAAGACCAACGGGTCTTGGTGGTTACTCGTAGATTTTTGACAGTCGTAATGGACAGTCTGTCAAAAGCTGATAACCAGTTTTACCACGGAGTATAGTGTTATCTAGTAAGTGGGTTGTGGAGATCAAAGAGCCTTGTGTAAGTTTTTATTCGAACTCGTTCGTCTTAACGTAAACGATCGCTTATGTCAATTTGTATGGAATAATTGTGTTTCATTGTTGCCACTAGACTGCGTTGTTCCAGTTTCAATACAAATTGAAGTTTACGTTAACGCGATCGAGTTCGAATAAAAACTCACACTAGGCCCTCTGGTGTCACTCTGTTTGTATGTGAGTTGACTAGGCCTTCAGACAGGCACTGGCTCTATGTAAAACACTGATCACTAACTGCATGTCGAGCTACCCTCCGCACCTTTCTCTAGTAGTGGGCTCGAACATGATGACGATGCGTGGACACTTATCATTTACGCAAATAGTTAGTGTACATAAAGGCGGAGCCACATATGATCATTTGTCCGATTTGATCTCCTTTGTCCGATTTGATCACTGTATTCGTATCGACGACGCATAACATGCTCACTTATCTGAACGGGTGATGATACGCGATCCCGATACGCAGTCTTGATACGCCGCTCTGATACAAAACGTGATACGGCCCGTTCCATTTCGAGCCGGTTGTTGTTATATTGTAATCTTGATAAGGCACGGTTTCGCGACTTGTTTGATCGAGAGCCGACACAAAAAAATGTTGGCATATTCTGGGGCAATTCTGAGGACGATACGGAGTAAAATAAAGTCGTCCATAATTAGATATGGAGTTTGATACAGTACGAGGAATGATACGGATACGGCGATCGGATCAGGTAAATGATACGTATGTGGACCCGCCTTAAGATTCAAATTGAAATGTCATGTATCAGTATGTGATCGTACTTGGCAACAGGGTTGCTTATGCAAAGCTAATCTCAGAGGGCGCCACCGAACTGTAACGTGAACACTAATACTCTATGGTAAACACTATAATAATTTAATCGTAATTTGGCTACGGAACCCTAAAACATAGAGATGCCCAATCTCATGTTAGAATGGTAGTGTCCCTTATTGTTGGAACGCTCATTTCGACATATGCCCAAAACTAGACTAACAAATCGTACCAAGATGCGTTACTAAGCTACGAATAACACAAGACTATGCTGTTTTTGGTTGTATTTGAATTCAATAAAATTTCACAAACATTTGCGATTAGTGTCATAAGAGCGAAAACAAACGAGCGAGTGAGAACGCGATAACATCACAGGAAAATTGGCGCGCGGAAATTTCACAAAACTTGTTCCAGGACATACGTGTTTTTGAAAAACCTTACAAGTTTTTGGTAAATTCGTTTGTAATTTAGAATCTCCATCACATGTACAAGATTTCTATGAAGCTGTTTTTTTACTTTTTTAATGTATGAGTGCATTATGACCGGCCAAAGTTCAGATAAAATTGTGCAAAAAAGGTGATTTTCGTTATAACACCGTAATCGCGTACGAGTGTTGTATGGGAAATATGACAGGTTGGGAGCTCTTAACACTAATTAACAGCAATATTCGACCAATCACACTGCTCTGTTGCTTAAAATTGTAAACCTTAGCAGAGCGGGTTTACAATTTTCTATCAAAAAAATCTCTCGAATTTTGGTACAGCGTTTGGGCAAGCGTAGTGTGGAACGCCCTGCGACTAGGACATACAGAAATTATTATTCAGAAGCTGAAATTCACAAGTTGCAGTATGAGTGTTTTTTTGTAATATATTATTAATGTTATTATCAAAAATGCTCAACACTTAGGCATAATAAATAATATTTACAATTTTTACCCGACTGCGCCAGAAGGTATGTTATATTCTCAATATAAAAAGAATTGAATTTTGATGCACAGATAAAAATTATTATCATGTCAATGTCACTTTGTTTGTTTACGTTATATTTCGGTGGCGTCTCTAGCGGAATAGTTTGGCAGTGATACTCCTAATTCAATTTAAATGTTAATATCTGGGCGACCGAGATTTGCTCAGTATTTTTTCGTGATTTTTAAAAATGGAACCTAGCTAGATCGATTTATCGCCTCCGAAACCCCCTACATACTAAATTTTATGAAAATCGTTGGAGCCGTTGCCGAGATTCAGATTATATATAATATACATATATACAAGAATTGCTCTTTTAAAGCGTGTATTCCCGTTGTCTTTTTTCCCCTTACGTACATTGGCAACGAGTATAGTTAAGATTTCAAGTTATCGCTCGGCATGCCCGAAATTAAAATGAAAGATATTATGTATATATGATAGATTTTAACAGTTTAGGTTATGTATTTTTTAATTTTATATAATAACTAGCTGACCCGACAGACGTTGTCCTGTCCTTATCTCCCTACTTACCTGCCTATTTACCTACACCTACCCTACACCTACCCTACACCTACCCTACACCTACCCTACACCTACCCTACACCTACCCTACACCTACCCTACACCTACCCTACACCTACCCTACACCTACCCAACACATACCCTACACCTACCCTACACCTACCCTACACCTACCCTACACCTACCCTACACCTACCCTACACCTACCCTACACCTACCCTACACCTACCCTACACCTACCCTACACCTACCCTACACCTACCCTACACCTACCCTACACCTACCCTACACCTACCCTACACCTACCCTACACCTACCCTACACCTACCCTACACCTACCCTACACCTACCCTACACCTACCCTACACCTACCCTACACCTACCCTACACCTACCCTACACCTACCCTACACCTACCCTACACCTACCCTACACCTACCCTACACCTACCCTACACCTACCCTACACCTACCCTACACCTACCCTACACCTACCCTACACCTACCCTACACCTACCCTACACCTACCCTACACCTACCCTACACCTACCCTACACCTACCCTACACCTACCCTACACCTACCCTACACCTACCCTACACCTACCCTACACCTACCCTACACCTACCCTACACCTACCCTACACCTACCCTACACCTACCCTACACCTACCCTACACCTACCCTACACCTACCCTACACCTACCCTACACCTACCCTACACCTACCCTACACCTACCCTACACCTACCCTACACCTACCCTACACCTACCCTACACCTACCCTACACCTACCCTACACCTACCCTACACCTACCCTACACCTACCCTACACCTACCCTACACCTACCCTACACCTACCCTACACCTACCCTACACCTACCCTACACCTACCCTACACCTACCCTACACCTACCCTACACCTACCCTACACCTACCCTACACCTACCCTACACCTACCCTACACCTACCCTACACCTACCCTACACCTACCCTACACCTACCCTACACCTACCCTACACCTACCCTACACCTACCCTACACCTACCCTACACCTACCCTACACCTACCCTACACCTACCCTACACCTACCCTACACCTACCCTACACCTGCCCTATCTTTCAAGTTGGATCAAACTGCACACGGTGTACAAATTTCATTAAAATCGCTTCAGTAGTTTAGGAGTCCATCGCGGACAAACGTGACAGGAGATTTATATATATTAGACTAGCTGACCCGACAGACGTTGTCCTGTCTTTATATACCTACTTACCTGCCTATTTACCTACACCTACCCTACACCTACCCTACACTACACCTACCCTACACCTACCCTACACCTACCCTACACCTACCCTACACCTACCCTACACCTACACTACACCTACCCTACACCTACCCTACACCTACCCTACACCTACCCTACACCTACCCTACACCTACCCTACACCTACCCTACCCTACACCTACCCTACACCTACCCTACACCTACCCTACACCTACCCTACACCTACCCTACACCTACCCTACACCTACCCTACACCTACCCTATCTTTCAAGTTGGATCAAACTGCACACGGTGTACAAATTTCATTAAAATCGCTTCAGTAGTTTAGGAGTCCATCGCGGACAAACATCGTGACAGGAGATTTATATATATTAGATAATAATAATAATAATATATGTGGGGACATTTCACACACGGCCATCTGACCCATATGTAGGCAGGCAACAAGTTTAACGCAACGGGGACAACGGGAAGTAACTATAAATTTTTTTATTCAATTCCCTTTGTCCCCTTTAACGGGGCCCCGTCGCACATAGGAGTATTGTGATGTAAAATCCGGTCAAAATTATTTCATGGCTTATTTTATAATAAAACATAGGAATGCGATACAATATAATCTTTAATGATAATAAAAAGGTATTACAAAAGTAAGATCCAAAATAATTTTTTTTCATTGGGTAGTTGGTTAATTCAACTAATTAAGTTATCAAAAACTCTAAGTTTTCTTCAATTGTCTGTCCTTTATAGTCACCCATGATGTCTCTGGTAAAATTAATGATCTCTTCTGGTAAAATTAACAGTTTACTGAACTACATTATCTGAAATATAGAAAAATAAAACAACATATAGTTAAATATAACTACATTTTATGTTAACATCTTTAAATAACCTAAAATAAAAATGGCGCGCGTTGGCGTGGCAATTTTTTATTGTAATTACTAATACATATCCTAGACATCATATCAATCGTAAAATAAAGTCTTGACAAGCCTTGACAAATAAACAAAAAGACGATTCAATAAATATTTTATGCATTTTTTGTTTCAAATTTTCGGTTTATCTTTCGGATTTTTTTTAAACACTGAAATAAAACATTAATTAACTAATTGTTATGTTAAAATAATCAACATACCTTGTACTTCTACATTCACAATGTTTTTTATTCACAAAGTGTCACACCAAAGTACAATTCAGACTCCAAATCAGTGAAAAAGCAAACGCCGAGAACAAAGAATTGCGGTTGAAACAACGAGTGGGTTCCGACTGCTCGTACGGGGTGAGGTGACTACTTGAGTTACAAATGTTTTTCTTATTCGATGGACCGGTTATTAAGCTGCAAAGATGTATGGCTAATAGGTTTTTATTTAACTTCAAATTTCGACTTTTGACTGGATTTTACATGAAAATACTCCTGTGTGCGTCGGCCATGTTAGATTATCATGTGAATATCACTTTGTTTGTCTTTTATATTTCGGTGTTGCCTCTAGCAAAAAAGTTTAGCAGTAACATTCCTAATTGGTCTTAAAACTGTATTTCGATCAGGGACCGCTTGCTGCCTGTGTGGGACACAGCGGCACCCTTCGTGTCGGGTTCCGTGTTGTGGGCGGCGCGACGCGGCGCGGGCCCGCTGCGGCGCGGCGTGACGGCACTGCTGCGCGGCGGCGCGCGACTGATGCGCTGCGACGCCGCCGCGCCGCGCGTGCTGCAGCACCTCACCGTGCTGTTCCAGCTGCCCTACAAGCTGTTCTACCAGCAAGCTGACGTGGTGAGTCAACTTACTTCACACTATTTGCCAGCTCTCTCGGTTCTCAATTCGACACGACTCTGAAACCGTTCCTCACCTCTCCTCGCGTCGAACGACTGCTCTGGGAACTGCGTTTTTATTCGAGCGGCGTGTAGACACGCACACACACGCACGTGTTTGTACAGTCTTGGTATTTTGGTAGTAGTGTAGGCAATTATACCGTTTCGTTTCTATGGAGTGTCGTGGGTGTGTGTCTACCCTCCATATTGGAAATGGATCTTTTCACACGTGTATATTTTCCGTGCAGATATCGTGCGGCATGTACGAGATAGTGAAGACGTCGGCACAGAACGTGCACAGCGCGCACGAGTGGGACATCGTGTTCGCTCTGCTGTGCGCAGCCGGCGCCGGCGCCTGGCCCAGCGACGCACATCCTACCAGTGAGTAACGGAACATCCATATCATGCTCACTCAAATATCTCGCTGATGGTGGCGCGTATGTTGGATCATTCGGCTCCCTTGAAAATGGTGGAGTTGAATGGTGCTGATACACGCGTCATGTTCGTGAACGGGCGCTATCACTAAAGATTGGTCAACTCTTAATTGCCATGGCTTTGATGGCTTTTATCTTCATTATTTTTGTTATGTTTTGTATTGTTCTTTACCCGCATTGTGTTCACATATAAAAGCAACAAGAGTAATATAACCAGTATTTTGTAAAAACTTGATTTAAAAGAGTGTCCGTGCAGTTTCTTGTTCGTTCTTCTCCATAGAGACCTACCTACATTTTGGAACGAGCTTCAACTTTCTGACTAACTGACCGACTCCTTGACCATTCAAAAGTGCCTGTAAATGATTTAATTGAAATAAATGCTTTGATTTTGACATATACATATATTATATACTAACTTTTGCCTTCGACTTGCCCGCGTAAATGTCGGTTATCGCGGATGCAGATGAAGTCGCGTATTTAAAAATTGCGTATGTCCTTTCTTGGGAACTTAGTCTGTACCAAATTTCATTAAAAGCTTTTCCGTGAACGAAAATCACAATCATTTCTAATATTACTTATCGTCACGACTTCATCTGCGTAAATGTAGAGAATTAAGAGCGCCAATCCCGTCATATTTTCCAAACAAACGCTCGTACGTCGTTATAACAAATTATTCTCTAAATATTTTTAACACACAGGTTTTTTTTTATTCTAATTTTATTTAGGGGCTTGTAGTCAAATAAGACCATGCCAGCCCCATCGTAACCTAAACATGTACGTACTTATTCTAAACTATTCAAAACTATTCCAAACTATTCCAAATATTTTTAACACACAGGTATCTTGTGGTTTAAATCTAGGTTTGTTTGAAGCGAAAAATAAACTTTTTTGAGGAACAAATTCAGTAACCACGTCTGAAAATCAGCTTTTTTGTACAGTTTTTATCTGAACTTTGGCCGGTCATAATGCACTCACACATTGAAAAATTAAAAAAAAAACAGGTCCATAGAAACCTTGTACATGTAATGGAGATTCTAAATTACAAACCTTAATATTACCAAAAACTTGTAAGGCTTTTTCAAAAACACGTATTTCCTGGAACAAGTTTTGTGAAATCTCCGCTCGCCAATTTTGCGATGTTATCGCGTTCTCACTTACTCGTTTGTTTTCGAGCTTTGCGTTGGTTGAAACAAAAAAAAAAATCAATCACGCTCGCATCGAAGCTTGCTGGATAGGGATGGGCGCTCTTAAGCAAAAGTTCTAAATTGTCCTACAGGAACACAAAGACGGTAAACCAATTATTAAAATAATGATCTTTTGTGTTAATTTACTTCAAAGTGTTATTCTTCAATATCAAAATTTTTGCTAATTCCGTTCAACCGGGAAACATCAGCAACATCCATCCATCCTCATAGACTTTCACTTTTATAATAGTAAAATAATTATAGTAGTAGGAGTATGAATGGATAGATCGTATATCTATCTCCTATTTCACAAATACATTTTGTTTCGATCAGGTCCTGCCGCATCAAGCCGGTCGGAAGGTTCAGAGGACGAGAGTGAACGGCGTCCTACCAGCGCTTCTTCCGAAAGTGAACTGTCACACTCACCACAAACACAGGGATGGATACTGGTGAGTGTGTTCATATTCAGATTTCAGTCTTGTATATCTATGTGTTTAATGTAACTGTCTGAATAAATTTTGTGTATATATTTTAATTAATAGGTTAAATTGTAAATCCGAGTCCGACACCCGTGACTCTAGACCCTGACACTCGTAACTCTGGACTCTGACACTCGTGTCTCTGGACTCTGACTCTCGTGTCTCTGGACTCTGACACTCGTGACTCTGGAGTCTGACAATCGTAACTATGGACACTGACACTCGTGACTCTAGACTCTGATACGGGAACCGATCACTTTTCCGAATTATTTTTGTCCGAATTTCACTTTACCGAAAACTATTGACCGACATCTTTTTTGCTACATGCATTATTTGACATATTTTTAGATCATCGAAGTATGATGTGCCATAGGTATTATTTTACCGAACTATGTTTCTCCGATTTACAAAATAACTTTTTCCTATTGACCGAAGTCTCTTTTGAACTATTTTCATTTGCCAAATGATTTATTTGCCATATTTTCAACAACATTTTACGGAATATTATTTGATCACAAATATATAGCCGGTTACTTGGTAGCATTTTCAACATTAAATTAAAATAGTGTCATAAAAAGTCAATATGTTACAAAATGTAGTGACAGAAACGAATCGCTGCAAAACCGACTTCACGCAGTCTTGTCTGCCCTACTGCTAGAGTGTAATTTAAGAACGCGTAGGCGCGGAGGGGTGGGGTGGCCCGCGAGCTGAGGAGCAGGCGGTTTGAAGGCTCGCCGCCGCGGCTGAGGAGCCGGCCAGCAAGCCGAAGCTGCGGTGGTGAGCGTTAAAACCATCTGCGACGATAAGCTCGCGTGGGGCCGCCCAGACCCCGCAGCGCCGGAGCCGTGACAGAAACAATGCTTGTGCATGTTGCATGCCTGCTTGCATGTTTCATGCTTGTTTGCACGCTGCATGCTTGCTTGCATGCTGTATGCTTGTTTGCATGCTGCATGCCTGCTTGCATGCTGCATGCCTGCTTGCATGCTGCATGCTTGAAGCAAGAATCTTTGTTTGCAAGCTTCTTACTGGGACCACCTGTTTTATTAAGTGCCATTACATTTAAATAATTTATGAAACAAAATAGTAGGAAACTAATCTGAAATTAGCTCTCTATAACGCCAGTGTAATAAATACATTAGTTTTGAAAGCTCTTTCAAATATTTAATTTCACTCAAATTGTCTTAAATTTTCAAAAGTTTTGATTTTTCGTTTTTTTAACGACATATTTTTTTTTGCTGGTGGAGTACCGGTTATCTTTGACTCAATATCAGACTTATTTACTTCTAGGCGTTTGGTAAAATAGGGTAATTAAAACAGTGGTATAACGAATGTTCGAACAAATGTTATTTCGGCTAAGTGTAACTTCGGTAAAAAGTTTTTCGACCAAATGAAACGTCGGCGCAACGAAAAAAAGCGAATTGATAATAGGTCAACTGATACAGTGGCAGCCGTGACTTCGATGAAGTAAAAAAATACGAAACGTGAAAAGTTGAAAAGTTTTAGGTGAAATGAAATTCGGTCAAATATTTTTCGACCTTATGATAGGTAACCCTCTGATACTCGTGACTCTGGACTCTGACACTTGTAACTTTGGACTCTGACACTCCTGACTCTCGAGTCTGACACTCGTGACTCTCGAGTCTGACACTCGTGACTCCCGAGTCTGACACTCGTGACTCTCGATTCTGACACTCGTGACTCTCGAGTCTGACACTCGTGACTGTCGAGTCTGACACTCGTAACCCTGAACTCTGGACTCTGACACTTGTAACTCTGGACTCTGACACTCGTGACTCTCGAGTCTGACACTCGTGGCTCTCGAGTCTGACACTCGTGACTCTCGAGTCTGACACTCGTAACCCTGAACTCTGGACTCTGACACTTGTAACTCTGGACTCTGACACTCGTGACTCTCGAGTCTGACACTTGTGAGTCTCGCGTCTGACACTCGTGACTCTCGAGTTTGACACTCGTGACTCTGCAGTCTGACACCTGTAACTCTGGACTCTGACACTCGTGACTCTGGACACTGACACTCGTGACTTGGGACTCTGACACTCGTGACTCTGGACTCTGACACTCCTGACTCTGGAGTCTGACATTAGTAACTATGGGCACTCACAGCCGTGACTCTGGAATCTGACGCTCGTAACTCTGGACTCTGATACTCGTGACTCTCGAGTCTGACACTCGTAACTCTGGACTCTGACACTCGTGACTCTCGAGTCTGGCACTCATGACTCTGGAGTCTAACACTCGTAACTCTGGACTCTAACACTCGTGGCTCTGGACTCTGACACTCCTGACTCTGGAGTCTGACATTCGTAACCATGGACACTCATACTCGTGACTCTGGACTCTGACGTTCGTAACTCTGGACTCTGACACTCGTGACTCTCGAGTCTGGCACTCATGACTCTGGAGTCTAACACTCGTAACTCTGGACTCTGACACTCGTGACTCTGGACCCTGACACTCGTGACTCTGAACTCTGTAACTCGTAACTCTAGACTCTCACACTCGTGACTCTGGATTCTGATACTTGTGACTCGATTCTAACACACATGACTCTAGAGTCTAACACTTGTGACTCTGGACTCTGACACTCGCAACTCTGGACTCAGATACTCGTGACTCTAGAGTCTGACAATCGTGACTCTCGAATCTGACACTCATGACTCTTGTGAACTTTCCACTTTGTTCCTCATACCGGTAAAACCCGTATTTTTTTTTACCCTAATACACACATCATGTCCTCGGCATCCCGATCCAGGTGAAGAACGAGTCGGAGACCCCTGCAGGCGGTGACGTGGAGGGCCTGCCCCCTCTGCGCGCGCACCGCACCTCCGCCCTGGCGCGCTGCTGCGAGGCGCTGTCGCTGGTGGTGCGCGACGTGGCGCACGTCACGCCCTACAACTGCCGCGCCGCCGTGCGAGCCGTCAGGCTGTTCGCACGAGCCACGCTACACGATGGTATGGACCTACTGACATCTTTACACCGTGACATTTTAGTCGTCTTACAAAGATTGTCCACTTAATGTATCCGACATAAAATACTTCTAATCGTGATTATTTATTTTTGTGACTTTACATAATTGGAAACATATTTCTGGCGTTCCTAAAAGCCACGCTACACAATGATGTGGAGCTAGTGACATCTATACGTACACCGCGGCATTTCAGCGGTCTTACAAAATTGGTCCGCTCTTTGTATCTGACATAAAATACCTAAAGACGTAATTAAGATATGGATAACATTTATTGAAAAATATTTCTTACAATCCGAAACCCGTAAAAGTATGAAGGAAAAATTAGAAGTAAGTGACTTTTAAATATTTACAAACTGCTGTATACTCAGCACATTGAGATTGTATACGTGTCCCAAAATTCTATATAAGCGTTACCAAGGAGTGGACAAATTAATGGTCACCCCCAGGGAAATACGAAAAAAAGAATAACTCTTTTTGCTTATAAGCAGGCCTGTATTATCTAAAACATGTTTCCTCCAGGCAAAAAATCCGGCAAGTCACGGTCCGGTCGCAAATCTCGGCCGAGCTCCGGCAGAAAACGTTACGATGACTCCAGCGATGAAGAAGTGGACACGCTCGACCAGTACCATATGGTCAGCATACAGGTAAGATATCTCAAAGAGACAAAATCAGGATAGGTAGTATTTGCAATATTCACTAAATATCATTTTGTTTAAATTTTAATTGGATAAGTTAAAAGCGGCCTTGACGAACAGAACTGTTAGTTTTAGAATACATAAACGTTTCTCGGTATTTTATTTTAAACTAGCTATTGCTCGCGTTAATGTCGGTTATCGCGAATGCAGAAAAAGTTGTGGATTAAAAAACAGCCTTTCTCCTTTCCCAGGGATGAAGCTATATTCATCAAATGTCATCAATATCGAACACAATCCGTCCATATTTATTACCGCAACCTAAGTTTAAAAAAATCAGTGAATAAGATAAAAAAAAAAATATTTGTAGATACTATAAATGGTTTATTGTAGTCCCTTTTATAGTCTTATAATATTTATGAAAAAAGGTCTTCTCTTCTCGTCAAGATTTAGTGACGAAAGAAAGACGAAAATTTTTCTTTCGTCACTAAATCCTTCTTTCAAATCGCACGTCATACCAAGCGTACGTCTATAGCATACGATATCTATGTCTCTCACATCAAGCTTTCATCAACATTCTATTCCTACATAAATGTTATTTTGTTGCCAGCTCCTGGACCTGATGCACACGTTACACAGTCGCACCGCGCAGATATTCAAGTGGTGGAGAGACGAGGCCGACCAGGGACAGAGTAAGTGCACATTATTTTAATATAAAATTGTTTTGTTGTACCCGGCCGGAGGGCGCCAACGCCAACGTAAAAGCCGTACAATATATTTGAAAAAAGTTGACATACAATTTGACAGAATCAAGTGAAGGAGAAAAAGGTCTTTGTCCAACTGTGGTGCACAAATTAGGCTAAAATTCAAGCTAATTAGTAAACGGTTTTGTCCTCTCGCCATGCTAAGAAATCGTCCAATATAATGTTGTTTTGTTTTCAGGTGCCGAAGAATATGACTTATGGGAAGTTGCATGGAAACCCTTACTTCAAGGTATCGCACAATTCTGCACAGATAGACGGAAACAGGTCAGTTTAAAATCTAATGTAAGATTTTTTATAATTTTGATCACTCGCTAGCATAACATAACTTTAAATGGGCGATCAAGAATAGCCCACCCAGCCATTTATTGCCAAAGTCATCTTGTATGAAATTGAAGCAATTCGCGACAATTCGAGGGTATTGTATGAGAGCTATAAACAATAATTTGTGTACATAGTATGTGTTTAATATGTATGTATGACATCGTCTTGGAATAGTCTTTAAGATGTTGTACTTATTGTCATTAATAAATAAACCTAACCAAACCGTTATTATGACAGTCAGAAACATTTTTCTAAATAATGTTAACAATTTTTTAATCGTGTCTTGAGGTATTTTACATCGAATATATTGACTGGACCACGTTTGTAAGACGACTAAAATATCACGGTTTATACAGGGAAATTGAAAAAATACCCAAAACTTCTTAATCTGGACTTCGTATCATCACCCTGAATAACATTTGTTCTACGACTTTGACCTCAACTAAATAACGTAGCCAAAAACAATTTATTTGAAGTCTGTAAAATAATAATAATAATATGTGGGGATAATTCACACACGGCCATCCGACCCCAAACTAGGGAGACCCTGTGGTGTCAGACAGCTGTCAAAATGTACGTATACTAGGCGCGCGCGCACCTATATGATAGCGAATATGATCCCCAACAGCATCTTGAGCACTATAGCGGACAGGTGGGACAGTCCCATACTGGGGCATTGGATACGCCTACATGCCACTGTGGCGTATACTTAATAATAGTTTTAATGGTTTTATTTTCCTGGTAGATGTAATTAGTGCTAACACTAGTTTCTAAGTTATGTATTGTCCTAACCAAACGGACATTCGTCTGAAATAAAAGAGTTATTATTATTCTCATTTATTTATTTTATTTACATATTGTATTATATTTTTAAATATTAGTAAAAAAAAAACATAAAAACATTTAAAAATATAAAAAATAGTAGCCCACCGGTATCGGGAATAGGGTCCAAGCTACCGGTGGTCAGGGCTCCTGAGAGAGGAATCTCCTAACAATACGCGCCGTGTCCAGGAGTACCGCTTTCTGTATCAAGCCCTTGATCCAGCTGCCCAACGAGAGCCTCCTTAGGTGTTGGTCGAGGCTCTTGGAAATGAGTCCATTGGCCGTAACGACTATCGGCACAATGACTGCTGTATTCACATCCCACATGTCGACAACCTCGCGAGCCAAGTCAAGATACTTAATTTGTTTATCTTTCTCGGTTTTCACGAGGTTCTCGTCATGCGGAACCGCTATATCAACAATCATTGCGCGACGCTCTAATCGATCTATCACCACTATGTCAGGCTTATTGGCAACAATAGTCCTGTCAGTGATGATAGATCGATCCCAATACAATGTGATGATGCCATTTTCGAGAACTGGGTCGGGCACATACCTGTAGTACGGTACTTCCGATTCCACAAGCCTGTATTTTAGAGCAAGTTGCTGGTGGATAATCCTAGCTACAAGGTTGTGTCTATGCAAGTAGTCTCCGTTAGCTAGACGAGAGCACCCAGAGATAATGTGTCGGATTGATTCTCCCGGTCGGTGGCATGCCCGACAAATGTCAACCGTGCCGTCCTTCACAATATACTTCCGGTAGTTGTTCGTCATCATAACTTCGTCCATAATCGCACAGACAAAACCTTCGGTTTCCCCAAAGAGGTCACCGAATCGCAGCCAGGATACGGACGCCAAGAAGTCTACATCAGGCCCATATAGAGCCCGGTAGAAGCGCCCGTGAAGCTCCTTGCTCTGCCATACCTTTTTACGGTCATTAGTATCTAGTACTACAGGTTTGCGCCAGTTCTCGTTCGCTAAGGAGAGCGGGGTGAGGCCCTTGTCCACTGAGACCACATCTCGATGCATCCCCACGTCGGCTTTAAAGAAGTACTCCCTGAGACTGCATACCTCACGGTTGTGCAGGGACTTAGCATTAAGAAAGCCTCGACCTCCGCACTTCCGTGGGATATACAGTCTCATTACCGATGACCGTGGGTGATGCATCCGATTTGCGGTCAGCAATGTACGGACCCTCCTATCCAGGGCGTCAAGTTCCGTCTGAGTCCACTTGAGTATGCCGAAAGAGTACATCAAAACCGGCATGACCCATCCGTTGAAGGCGCGCACCTTGTTTCCGCCTGATAAAAGACTATTCAACACTTTATTCAGGCGGCCAAAGAAGCGCTCCTTCAGCGATTGTTTCATGTCGGTAGCATTGATGCCTAACGCTTCCGACATACCCAAGTATTTGTAGGTTTCGGCTGAAGAGAGGGATCTAAGGTGCATGGAATCCGAGAGTTGTGTGCCCACGGATTCCACAATCTCCCCTCGTTTCACATGCATGACTGCACATTTGTCCACACCAAATTCCATCCTGATGGCGCTACTGAACGTTTCTGTTACTTTCAGTAGCTCCATCAGTCGCAAATTGTTGGGGGCAAAGAGTTTCAGATCATCCATGTAAAGGAGGTGAGATATAACCTGACCTCCTCTTCTCAGCCGATAGCCCAGACCTGAACCCTCCAGCAACGCGCTTAGAGGGTTCAAGGCTAAACAAAACCACAGTGGACTCAGACTATCGCCCTGAAATATACCTCGCTCGATCCTTATCGGTTCGCTATTCTCCCGGATCTGCCGACATCCTGGATAGCGAAGGACCGTCTTCCATTGCCCCATACATGACATCAAGAAGGTGCGCAGAGTTGTATCAATTTTATACAACTCTAACACCCTCATGAGCCATGTATGTGGCACAGAATCATAGGCCTTCTTATAGTCTATCCAGCATGTCGACAGATCCCTTCGGGAACGACGAACCTGCTGGTTAGTGGCCATATCAATGAGGAGGAGCTCCTTAGTACCACGAGACCCGTTCCTACATCCATTTTGAGAGGCAGACATGATAGAATTTTTGTCAATATGTTCGTTAATTTTCACTCTCAAAATGGATGTAAGAACTTTATAGACCGTTGGTAGACAAGTAATCGGTCTATAATTTTTGGGTTCCGTAGTACCACCGGATTTATGGAGCAGGTGGGTTATTCCAGTTGTTAAGAATTGGGGCAACGATCCTGACTCTAAGGCTGACTGGAACTGAGACGCCAAGCGAGTGTGCGATCTTTTAAACCATTTTATCCAAAAGTTGTGCAGCCCGTCCGGCCCTGGAGATTTCCAGTTAGGTAACGGACGGACTGCACGAGCTACATCGTGGGGGCTGATGGTAATTGCCCCCATTTCTTGTATTGGATCACACGCTCGCTCAACCTCGCGAGTCCAATCGCCCTCAGTGTGACTGACAGGCACTGACCAGATGCTGCGCCAAAATGAACACATGGCATCATCATCCGGCAGGCGCGCATCAGCCACACCTTGGTCCGGTCGTTCCCAAGTCCTGTACACCCACCTCTCATCACTCTGGAATATGCGATTCTGAGTGTACCGCTCCACCCGCCGCTTGTACCGTCGAATACGGTTTGCCCATGCACAGATCTTCTGCTTCAGGAAGTCGATACGCTCTGTGATGCAGGATAAATAATCTCGAGGACTAATATCAGTCCCCGAGAATGCCCGCCTCACAAAGCGCATCACTCTAGGGCGAGTATTGCCCTCCCTGAAGCAGATTAGTTTGCCGATGAGTGCTCTAGCCTCACCAATACGACGCTCAATCCTGCACTGCCATGCTGGTACAGCTGGCTTTGGTCGTGCAGCTCTGTCACAGTTCTATACTTAATAATAGTTTTAATGGTTTTATTTTCCTGGTAGATGTAATTAGTGCTAACACTAGTTTCTAAGTTATGTATTGTCATAACCAAACGGACATTCGTCTGAAATAAAAGAGTTATTATTATTATTATTGTTATATTTTTTGTATGGTAAAAAAATGTTTCGAATTTTGAAAAGTCGTAGAACAAATGTTGTTCAGGGTGATGATACGAAGTGAGGATTAAGTGGTTTTGGGTATTTTTTCAATTACCCTGTATATAACAAAAAAACTAAATAGTGTCTGTCTTCCCCAGGTTTCCAACAGCGCAATAGCCTACCTACAACGCGCTTTACTAGTTCCCGGTCTTTCTGCGATGGGAGGCAGTGGATGGGAGGCGTGCTTCCAAAGCGTTTTGTTCCCTCTGCTGGAACAGCTACCGAGAAGAGCCGACGTCACGGCGCGGGCTAACACTATCATGTGCAAGGTAAAGTATCTCATGTAATACAATCAGCTACAAGAAATGGTTAACACCGGGTTTATTATGAATGTGAAAATATCCAAGTATGGATAATAATTCTTCCGATCGAATTTCGGTCACAGTGGCCTTTATGATTATTATAGGTAATAATTTTTAAGTGTTTTCCACTTGCAAATGCAGTGTATTTTACTGCCACACTCAGAAACGTCACTTAATAATAATGAATCATTAACTTTAATTGACCAACATAACTTAGCACATGTTAACAACAATATTTTTGATTGACAGCGTTCCAAGTTATGTTGGTCAATTAAAGTTAATGATTCATTATTATTAAGCGACATCTCTGAGTGTGGCAGTTAGACTTTAAAGACTAAACATTCCGAGTTGAAACGACTATTGTTGTATATATATTATTACTAACGTTAAATAACTTTGAAATTTTCTTAGAAACCGCTGTATATGTATGCATATATAACTTTGATTGTAATGTAATTTAATGAATAAACTCTTTATTTTTGATTAATTAAACGGGTTATTTTAAAAATATTCATCGGTTTTTAACAAACATCGAAGCTGTGTGACCGTGGTTAATTATTTTATTTTCTTGAAACAGAACAGTTATATGTCTCAATTCTGGTATTTATTTGACTACGATTTATCATTCGCTTTGTCAAAAATAAAAAAGTCTACACTTCCAAAATGCTCTAGGCTTAATTATAATGCCAACACTTCGTTCAAATCAAACAGCTGACTTTGTGTTATTTTGAATTTGTTCCTTTTGTTGTGGTTTTTAATACAAGACATAGCTATGAAGAACATCACACCATAGACTCCACAGATGTCAGGTCCCCATCCCTCGCATGATGTAACTGTGTATGTGAAGTCAGCCGCGTCATGCGAGGGGTGATGCCCTGCACATCTGGTGGCGGCGGCGCGGGTCTTGGATCGCGGGTCGCGGGTCACACACACTAGAAGCACGCACAACTCAACGTGGGACATGTTTAAAGCTAAATTCGAGTGTTTTTACTTAAAGGATGCTCAAACTACCATCATGGAAGCGGATGGTACATAAGAATAGAATGACCTACTGAATCCATGGGGAAAGGTCGTCTGTCAATATCCTTCCAGCCTCAAGAATAGACTGGCCTGGGATTATCTTTTAAATAAAAATCTTCTGTGCGTGTGTATGAAAGTGAACTCCTCCTTAACGGCTGTACCGATTTTGATGAATTTTTTTGTGCGTGTTCCAGTGGATTCGAGAATGGTTTAGATTCACAATTGGACCCGGTAGGTGGCGCTGCAGGCGAGTTGTAGAACTTTTTATTTTAAGGGCAGGACAACGTCTGCCAGGCCCGCTAGTATCTTTGTAGGTTTTATTGTTAATAAAAACAAAATCAAAGTCAAATCATTTATTTCAATAAGACCATTAAAAGGAACTTTTGACCGTCATAAAAAAATTTAATCTAGTCGACCCTTCCAAAAGGTAGGGAGAAGAATGGGCAAGAAACTCCATACTTATACGTGATCATGCGAAAGCGATGCGCGTCCTTGGTCCGTAGGGTGCGGGCTAGTGCCACTAGCATCCTGACTATGATAGCGAGCACTTGCAGGCTAGACTACGCTTTTGTGAACCGCTGCTGCAAGGTATCAGCTGGGCCTGTAACCTTGCCGTAGTGGTATGACTATTCCTTTTTGTAATTACATATATATATATTTTATTAGTCCGTTTTGTAATTAAATAATTAATTTTACTAAAGTAGCTTGTAAGTAGGTAATTTACATTCTGTCAAGAACGTACCGGGAATGAATCACTTAATAATCTCATTTAAAGGGATTGTCTAAATTCTTTGTGACGCTAAGTTGGGCACAACTGTCCTCTTTACTCACGCGGAGTTCGATCGTCACTGGTCATTCTGTTTGTTCACAGTGCGCCATTTTGTCAGTTCATGTCAACTATGTTTTGCGATTTTTACTAGAGTTCAAAATATCGAACAAATAATTCGGGCTTTCAGTGAATAGACTTTATCAAAAACACGTGCGTATGAGTGGTATACTTAATGCATTTAAATGTGGTCGAGATGTGGTGTAAGCTTTGCCTCGTTCTGGTCGGCCATCAACGTCTTTTACTGAATAATAAACATTCATAATTCATTTTCATCGCTATAATAAAAGAAATGGTGACTGAAAATCGTCGTTTTAGTCTGGGAGAGATCGCAACTGAAATTTCTGTATCTTATGAATCAATGCGTACCGTTTTAAACGATTGTTTTGGCATGAAATGCGTTGCTGCTCGACTAATACCGAAAGATTTAAATCGTCTGCAAAATCTCAATCGCGTAAACGTTGCTGAAGACGTGTTAGAAAGAGTTCATAAAACGCATTGTTACTGGTGACGAGACATGGGCTTACGAGTTTGACATGCAAACCAGTCAACGAGAATCGGAATGGCGCCTTCTAACTGAAAAAATAATGACGTATACGCGGCAACTACTGAAGTCGATTCCAAAAAAACACGTCTAAAAAATGTTTTGTTATTCCTTGGCGTTAGTGTATTATTACGGAAACATCTAAATTTATTGTATCGCCTTCAAAGTAGGTCCACTTTGAAGGCGATACAATAAATTTAGATGTTTAATACATATTTTGTTTTTTATTGAATAATTCCCGGTACTTTCTTGACACAGTAGTATTACTCTTGGAACTTGAATTAAATGATTTTGTTGTTTAATTTTAAATGTGCCTATTTCAGCAAGTGATCTGTGAAATTAATGGTGGCGCCTTTCGTCAGCAAATTTAAAAGTTCAAACAAATGAGGACTTTATGTCTATTGCAAAATAATTAGTTCCAAAAACGGCCATTTCACAAACATAATTTTAAAAACTTTTTTTAATAGGGTATTACACCCATTTTTGAAAAGTGTCTCAATGAAATTCTGTAGTGCTAATATGCCACCAAAAAACAACACAAGATTTTTATTCAATCGATAAGTGCCATAAAAATGCATTTAAATTTTAAATTTTCAAATTTCGCGCGTTGTTTGACGGAAACGCCTCTTACTGGACGCCATATTACTCAGCGTAAATGACGTCAATTCGTTTTGTATCAAATGAGCTCATATTAAATATAATAATTGTATATTATTTAAAAGTATATTTATGTAGCAGCAGTGGGAAAATCCAGGCTGAAATATAATATAAAAGCATATTTTGTAATAGGTGTAATAATTAAAAAATTACGTTGGTTACGAAAATAATAAAAGTACAAAGCCTTTATTACGCCAATCGGTTGACTGACAGTTGACAATTTTTTGTTTACACAGCCGTACGACGTAATAACATGGCCGCTACTGTTTCACGGTGTTTTATAACAGATTAAAAATACTGAAAACTTTGAATTGAATTAAAAAAATTGTTTTGTTATTTTATAAACTAAAATTTACATTTTCCGACTGCTTTATGCCTAAACTGTCTCAATAACATATTTATAGATTTTTTCTCGTATAGAGTAAAATACCCTATTAACCACGTTTGTATGTTTTCTGTTGCAACCCTTAGGTATTCCTGCAGCATCTATCAGCATTATCCCCTCGCCCCACGTTCTTAGCGCTGTGGGCGCGCGTGGTGGACGTGGCGCGCGCGCTGGTGTCGGCGTCCCCCGACGACCCGCTCACTGAGGCGGCGCTGGAGTCGCTCAAGAACATGATACTGGTCATGGATTCTGTCAGGGTAACTTCTTTTTTCTCTTTTTTAGATTATGCCACCGAAAAGTTATGGTAACGAGGCTGAATTAGTCATTTACTCAGGTCACTTTAGTTAGTAGCCAAACACAAATAAAACAAACTAAATACTTTATTTTCTAACCATTTAAGGCCAAATACTAAAACGCTACTCAATTTTAAGATTCTTCTAGATGACAATTCTCGTGCTGTCTCTATCACTTGATTTCAAAGTGACTGTTAACGACATCTTAAAATTGATTAAGTGTTTGAGTATTAGGCCAATAACATACCTACAATAAAGCACACTTACACCATGGATCACTAAATACGTTTAACGCTGTCTATATCTAACCTATTTAGAAAACCATTGCATCCTTATCAGATTGTTTGAACTTGACAGAGATAGAATGATTTTTAGCGTCATTAGCAGTGCAAGTAGGCCTCAGAATGGTTTAAAATTAAACTAACTCAATTAGTACTGAAATGTTTTGTAATTCGGTCAGCTCAGTTGCCAGATGCATGTTTGAAATGTTACATTATTAACCATAAGCCTCTAATAGATGCCGTTCCCGCCATCAATAATAATTATCTAAACTTGCCAGACTCACTAGGGCTGCTACTGAATCGACTCTGTAGGTTTTATTTGTGACAATATGTAATTTTATTGACACTGGTTGGAACTCTTTGCAATTGTTTATAACAAAATGTTCTTGTATGTCGTGAAATGTCAATGTCTCTCATTTATTCATTTAGACAACACGTGACAGTCGAGTCTGAAGTCTGCTTGAAACTGCTTGAGAATGCCTATAAACGTAATGTCAATGTGTGCGCGGTAAAAATGTCGGTTTGTTCTGAGCGGCCTCTCTGCTCGGACGCGACGCAGCCTTACGTAAATTGTGTCCATACGTTCTCTTTTAAAATAAATGTTTTACAATATTTTGTATACATCAATATATTGTGTATTTTTGTTTGTTTGTAAAGGTCTGATGACAAACATTCTTTCGCAGATAGGTAGCTACATTATTGTCTATTTGTGCAGGATCAGGTTTGTTTCCAGGATAATAAATCGACGATATTGATTTGTAATACGTTTTTATAATCAGAATTTTTACAAAGTTTTGTAGGTTATTCGTGTCGTTAACATAAAGGAAGAAGAATCGAATGGAATCAACAAAATGAACGAACGTATATGCACTTATGACGTAAACTTGACAGAGGGCGCGCGCGCGGCGTTGCTTCCGTGCTAATTTAATAGGTTATTCGCTAATAGATGTCGCGCGTGAACACTATTGTTTATGGTATAGGTATTCAATGCGGACGAAGTCACGGGTTAACGCTAGTCAGTCATATGTTTGCACGAGATTTTTCTTCAATTACAGATATTCAGCAATGGAGATGGTTACAATGACCTCTGGTACATCACTTGGGACAAGATCAATGAATTCCTGCCTAACTTGAAAGAAGAGCTGTTCCCTCAAGGTATGAATTACTACGATTAGATTGTAATTAATGTTTATATAGAAAAGATAGGGGTAATTGTAGTTATGAATACGATCAACTTTCATTATGAGATCAATCCTGAAATATTAATTAAATGGTTCAGTACATTTTGATCGTGTAGACATCACTACACTGTAGATCATCATCTGCCTAACCCTTTCCCAACTATGCTGGGGTCAGCGTGCAACTGATTACCAGTGTTTTACATGGCGCGACTGCCTATCTGACCTCCATAACCCACTTTCTGGGTAACACGATAGCCTTAGGTAACACGGGTTGTCAGTTTTAGACTTCTGACTTTACATGCTTTCCAAGACACGGAGGAGTCCCGGTATGAAATGGACGGTCACCCATCCACGAACCGACCGCGGCAAGCGTTGTTTAACCATGACCAATTGATCTGTACGACTTACTTCACATTTTGATCGTGTAGATATTGAACTTCATTATGAAACAGCTGATTTCTTTCATAATTCATATTTATATTTAAAAAAAAAAAATGGATGAATTTGGTACGAAATAAGCAGTGGAAGGGAGTGTAATTTCAAAATAAACCGTCTATACTTATTTGTGCAAATATTCACCTTTTTTGGATAAGTAATACAAAATCGGCTTTATTTCAATAAGTGAGTACCTAAGTAAGTGACGAGACGCTTAAACTTAATTTTGTAATGTACAAATTATATTGTAACTTAGTGTAATCATCGTTGAAAAGCCTAAAATTAATAAAATAAAAATTTAAGCGTAGGGTACATTTTATATTATCCAAATAAGGCGAATATTTGCACAAATACGCCATGTGAAGTGCCAGCATTACATGTAAAACTTTTTGTTCCAGTAAAAGACAACGCCAAGCCCCCAGCGAGCCTGCCAAGCCACATGCAGCCACCCCTGTCGTCCCTCCCGACGCTCGTCCCGCCCGACCCCGCCAGTACGCCCACCTTAGTACCCATCCCATCTCCCACCCTCCCACTGTCCCCCACACAAGTACAGATACCATCACCAGTACTATCACAAACGTTGGCGAATTCGCCCGTGAATATTGCGCAGACGCCGCCGTTGGTCGCCAATGCGCCAACGTTGGTGGCGCCTACGCCGATTAGTGGTATGGTACCGATTAGGAATCCTTTATACGATCAGGCGGGGTTGACATCTTCGGTGCTGCTGCAGCCTTTAAATGAGGTTTGTGCAGTTTTAAATTATTGACTCTTTTGAGTTTCTGAGACATTAATACTTGAAGAACTTTTAAGAGAGATTGTATCGACAGCAGACTCCATTCAACATTAGTATGGAATGACAAACAATATTTATATTTTCGTCGTCAATAAATAATTCAGTTTAGTAACAATTTGAAGGTTGGATAAGATCACTTATATCTGGGGAGTCAGTTTCTCGCCATAATAACTTAATTCCAAAATGATGGATTTCAAATCTTTTACTAGATTTTGGATTCTATATCGAAAATGGCACCGATTACCTTGTTCATAAACTAAACTAAAATAAGGCAATTGGCATCTCTTACTGCCAGGCAGCTGAAGAAAAGGAGGGCGACAGAAGAAATTACTATTCTATCTACAAAATATTTTTGATTTTATTATTCACTAGCGACCCGCCCCGACTTCGCACGGGTTTATCGGCATTTATCAACCAATTTAAACATAACCTTAACAAATTATACAATTAAATATTCTACTATTCCGTCTATTGGGGAAACCCGCGTGAAAATCTGATCATTAATTTCAGATGCGGCGGGGGACTTTGTTTTATGTTGGCACTTCACATGGCGTATTTGTACAAATATTCGCCTTATTTGGATAATACAAAATATACCCTATAACTATTGTAATAAAGTTCATCTTGTAATATCCAAATAAGGCGAATATTTGGACAAATACGCCATGTGTAGTACCGGCATTACAATATGTAGTGTTTGTCCAAAATATGACTTGACCACTATTACAAGAAGTTTGCTTTCGATACAGTCTCCTCAAAATTTTGACAAGTATAGCATATCATTTTGTGACTTGTGACTAAATCGATATTCGAAAGTTTCCCCATTAATGTTCTTATTTAAATAAATGCTTTGACGGTGACTTGGTATTATTTCTTAGACAGACTTGTACCATGAATCACTAATACATTTAGTGCTAAATGCTATGAGAACATCATTGCATCTATGTCAAATAGTATGAAGTTGACTAAGACAGAATGATCTTGTAAATAGGTAGAACCAGCGCTAAATGTGTTTGGTGATATGGTGCAAGCGTGCATTAAAGACACAATTACAAACGTTTTTCTTTATAACTCACCTGTATTTTATTAAACCTCTCTTGAACCACATACTTACACTAGGATTCTCTCTTCCAGATGATTTCGACCCCTATTGGTATGGCGATACAGTCACAAATGCCGATGCTGTACCCACAGAACGTTGAACACCCACAGCCGATCAGGCCGGACCTACTCCGTATGGACCAGAATCGACCGGACATAGCCCACCCGACTGCAATACTGCCACCAACCAATCCATACAGGACCTTAGACCCGAACCAGCCGGACATTACACGGTCAGACACCAGTCAAAATCTCATTAACGTACAATATAATGATAATATTATAGTACCGGATTATAAGAGTGAATTATACGCCGATTATCTCACGAACCCATACAACGAAATCAAAGAAGTAACGACTAAGGAAGCTACTCTGTACGACCCTGAAGACCCAAAACCACCAAAAGAGGACCTACAAAACCCATTGCTTTCTGTCCTTGATAAAAAATCCTACAGTGCAAATGCAACCCCAATGCATAGCACGAATAAGGCTCAGTTTGGTTCAAGCGATAATGTGAGACAAGAATCTGGGATGTTCAATTTTTCGAGCTATTTCGGGTCTGTGAGCGAAGCTATTGGACCAGGGTCTGAGGTGTTCGACACGTTGATGTCCACGCAAGAAGGATAGCTAGACCGCGATGTAGGGACGTGGTTGTAAATTAAAAAAATTAAGTGGGTAGTTAGACCAGAATTATAAGATAGAATTAGGTATTTTTAAAGATGTCGTAGAGTGACGCCTAGGCAACTGAACACGCGACAGGTCCTCTGCAATGTGGGCTGATGACCTAGACAGTTTCAGGGATTCGCTGGACGACACAGGATCGGGTCGTTTGAAAAACATTGGGAAAGCCAGCCCAGCAGTGGGCTTCCGTTTGATGTTATTGTATGATGCCTTGCTTGGGATTGGTTACCTAATTTGGAATCGCGAATAAACTATTAGATAGGTATTTAATGACTTTTGCAATCGATGGTAAATTATTGTTTGTATTTTGTTTTATCTTGGATTAAATGGAACAATATAATTGATCCATAAATACTTGTATAAACTACCCTTTTTTTCTTAGCATAGACTGTCAATTTGTTAGTTCAATAATATATCAAAAAGTTTCTGGTCTAACTATACAGCCTAGTTAGAAAAATTACATTTATCTTTGTTAAAAATAATATACATTATACAGTTTCATGAAGTATAAAATGTCTTCACTTTCACGGGATTATGAGCCCTGACACTTTTTTATAAAGTCCATTTTAACTATTAGGACTACCACAATCTATCCGTCAATGTATTTAAATCGTTTTGGTTTCAATAAGGGTGTTACTACACCAATCAATCGATGTCATCGATCGACTTTGATCGATCGGTGTGGTAGCTTTGGCTGATGGACGGATACCGTTCGACTAAGTAATCGATCGATTGCCAGTCGATGGCATCGGTCGACGTTGATCGATTAACTCCGGCTATAATCCATCACTAATAATAATCAGCAGCTCGATCGACGTCCACTAATCCATTAAACCATCGATCCAACGTCGATCGACAATCGATCGATTTGTCTGGTAGAAACTATCAATCAACGTCGACTACTCCATTCTCCCATCGATCGATGCCGTCGATCGACGATCGATCGATTGGTCTGGTAGCACCCTAAGGTAGATGACACGACCGGTCAATTGACATAATTTTTATGAGCTGTCAAAACGCGATGCTGTCATAGATTTTTATGAGCTGTCAAACCGCGATGCTGTCATAGATTTTTATGAGCTGTCAAACCGCGATGCTGTCATAGATTTTTATGAGCTGTCAAACCGCGATGCTGTCATAGATTTTGTATGACAATAGTAAAATGTGACGTCACTTTTTTTGCAAACTTTTATTGATTTTAAAGGAACTAAGAATCTAATATTACAGTAACTTGAAAATTTATCGGGTTTCCAGGTCTAAAATCAAGTGTTTTTTATATGAGTTCTACCTTGGAATTAATGGTTAATAATATGTGGTGACATTTCACACATTGCCATCTGACCCCAAACAAGGGAGACCCTGTACTATGGGCTGATACATACACAAATACATTTCAAGAAAGAAAGAAAAAGCATTTATTAGCCCTCAGGACAAAATACTCAAAAATAACGTGGTTAAATTGTATATGGTTAAAATACTTACATAGACAAACATCAACCAGACACAAGGCAAACACAAGTGCTCGTCACACAAATGTTTACCCTGGGCGGGATTCGAACCCACAACACGCTGCGCAGCAGTCAATCGCTCGCTAGTGATGTCATCTACCTAATAATTTATTTAAATTGAATTAAAAATGGCGCTTGTAAGTGATAATGTTTTTATCGGCCTAAACAAATAGCAAAGTGGGTTCTTTTATTTATTTTAGAATTTTTAACCCCCGACAAAAACAGAGGAGTGACAAGTTTGACGTGTGTATCTGTTTGTCTGTCTGTGGTCATAGCGCCTAAACGACTGAACCGATTTTGATTTAGATTGTTTTGTTTGAAAGGTGATTATACTAGAAAGGTTTAGTTAGTTTAATAAAGGTAGTAATCTAATTTAGGTATAATCTTAATATGTCTTTTTATTATAATGTGCTTGTTAAAATTCTGATATTTCTTGCAAACGTAGGTACTTCATTTATTTGCGTTTGTAATTTACAAGCAATACATACTACGTATTTGAGAATTTTAACATGCATATTTCCATAACAATAATAAGACATATCAATATACCTTTACCTTTATTTAATTACCTAAACCTTTCTAGTATAGGTCGAGAGTATTCTTAGCTATGATTCAAGAAAATCTACTCAGCCGTTTGAAGATTATCAGGTCTTTTCTGGTTGACGGATGGATTTGAGCATCTTCCACAGGTCCGATGAAGTCGAAATTTGGTATTCTGTTACTTCAATGATTTTAGAAGATCTATAGTTACCTTGAACTCAGAGGTTTTTGTTTGAGTCGGGGGTTGTTTTTTGAATTTAATTAATTTTTGTTTTATGTTTTACAATATATACATTCCAGGCCAATATATTTTTTATTTATTTATTTTAAACTGTATAATCGTTAGGCGACAGATTGTTCTTAAAAACACCAATCTAAAATAGCACTTATGTGTTAGGACGTATGATATTATTTTAAAGTGTGTCGATGGCTCAAGAATT
Source organism: Charanyca ferruginea (assembly GCA_947361185.1). NCBI lineage: Eukaryota > Metazoa > Arthropoda > Insecta > Lepidoptera > Noctuidae > Charanyca > Charanyca ferruginea. The sequence goes on along the minus strand of OX376075.1, from coordinate 21,651,502 downwards.
GTTTTATCTATGGCATTCATAAAGCAGGCATTGTTATGTACGTGTAAAACTAAATATGCGTTTTTCGAATGGGAAAGTGAAAATAAATAAAAATGCAATTAAAATAAACAATGCGGACCTACCATATCACTAGCGTGTGTTTAAAACTATACCACTCACCTACCTACCCAAATAATTCACCAACAATAGAGGGTATCTGGCGCTCGGCGGCCGCTACCGCGGCACCTAATCTAACCTAACCCAAACGATTTTGTCAGTGGTATAAGTTTTAGATCCGCCATACCACCATGGGCATGCCCAGTGCCATGGTATGGTGGGTCCGCACACAAAATAAAAAGCTATTATTATCTCATAATACTACTTTAAGATCAGCAGATAGCGCAACTTTAGTTGACCAAAGTCAACTTTTTTAAAGTTTTCGTCAACAGTTGCCATTGGTAGCAACTCTTGGTTTCGACTACGGAGCGCCTGACTCTAAAACGTGATATTTATATCTACTTTGAGCCTCTAAAAGTTACCAATAACCCAAGCTTCTTGTCGCCTAGCGAATATCTCGCAGCTTATAAATTAAGATTATATTTCTTAAGTTATTTTGTTCCTTCCATAATATTTTTATTCATAGTTCTAAATACAGCGGTACCCGATCGTAAATATTGACTGGCCATAATCGCAGTCGGGTAGTAATGTAGACGAAATAAGGCTGAGATATTGATTCATTACTTAGTACGTACTTTGGCTTACTTATGTCTTATGACAAAAATCATTTATTTCAATTAGGCAATTTTGAATCTTACAATTCAAAACTTCGTTAAAAATATTATTATGGAAGACTATTTTAAAAATGGGATAAAATAAAAACATGTTTTGGTACCAACAATTTGAGTACATAAAGGTACTAGATAGTACCAATTTGATTTAAACCAGAGGTTCTCAACGTGTGGGTCGGGACCCGCGAGGCAGCAATAATTCTTAGTCGAAGCCACGTGCTTAGTAACGTGTATATATCTCGGCCAAAATGCATCAACGTGATTAAAGTTTCGGACTTGAGGGAACATGTATTGTAAATTGTGTAATTATCTACATTTTGTTTTGTATAGAGAGTCATATATACTAACTAAAATATCACTGTAATATAATGTTTAACAATTTATTAATAAAACGTGTTTAACATAAGACAAAGGTTTTTTTTTCTGTATCATTGTTTAGATATTTGCCAGGCAGTAAAGCCACCTCCTAAGTGACACCTATAGGTAAAGCCTAATTATTATTACTTATATTCAACTATCGGCGCAGCGCCGAGAGTTGAAAATACCATTCGCCTTTCACTACGCACAGTACATTAACTGAACAAAATTGCTGAAACTGAAGTGTTTATGCACTATATGTCAGGTATATCATAATTATTATTAGGCTACGTATTTGATTGGTACTTGACCTGGGACTCGAACCCAAAATCTATCTATAAACACATCTTCGCCCCTCACTTCTTATCATGGAAATTACAATAAAACAAGTGAATGATATAAAAAACAACAGTATATTAATAAAATTTACATTATTTACACATTTGTACAATACAAAATCGAGAGCGCCTTCACAGAAGGCATATTCAGGCACTTTACTTATACAACTTAAATACTGAGTCGATACACTATAGCACATCATACACGCGACACGTGTAGCGGTCTCTTGTAGTAGGGGTGGTGGGAGCGGAGGAGTGGGGGGGCACAGCAGGGCGCCTTGCGAGGGGGGCACAGCGCTCGTCGCCACACTGCGGCAGACTTTCTAGACCATGCCCACGCCCCCGCAGCGATCCCACACGATAACCCCAAACACACTGACAACCCACTCGATCCAGCACCTTCCTCAACCTTCCCAGCGTCTAACGCCACAAGCAAGGCTAGGCCACTTCGACTCTCCCTCATTCGAGCTTCTAAAACTCTCGTCCCGGTGCTCAAAGCAGCCAATATGAAGTATAGCAGACCAGCCGCCGCTGCGCGCGCCGCTAGTCTCCCCACCCTCTTTGCTCCTCGCGAGTCTAAGGCACGTCGCACCCTCATAATGCCAGGGCACGCTCCAATCGCAAGGGCCACTGATGTTACCAGCAGAGCGCCTCTAGGCACGCCAACCAACGCTGCTGCCGCCGCGTCAGATATTCCACAGGTTCCGGTCAACTCGTCGGCGGTTACTCGTCTTAGCGCTAAAGCGGCGGCTGTCCATGCGCCTGCCCAGCCCCATGAAACAGCGTGGAGATACGCTGCTGCCCTTTCTAAGGCTTCCGTAGACCATTCGCTGGCTGCAGTCAAATACCACGCTACGCAAGCGTTTGCGAACCATGCATCTGCCGCTAGCGTGAAGTAGTAAGTGAGAGAGAAGAACGCGACGCAGGTCGGTGATGCCAAGCCATCCACAGCTAACGTGGAACCTGAACAGGACACCGTCTTGGCCCCCAGCCAGCTCCGGGTGACGTGCGCTAAAGCGACAATCGCATGACACGCTGCCATCCAGACTACTGGCCGCTCTGGATACCTGTAGCGCGATGGTTCCGCGCAAAATGTGAGCAGCGCGAATAAGGTTGTTATCAGAGAGAACCATGCTAATGTGTTCATCCAGATTTCTGCTTTTCTTTTATCTCCCTGGCTGTATCTGGCGTGTTGTCCACACGCTGGCCAGCACTCTCCAGTTGGCGCTCTGGTGTGTGCAGGAGGACATCCATGTTCCCTTATGTCGTGGTCATGGAACGGCCAGCGAGACGCCGGGGGTGGTTCAGGTTCCGACTCGCTGGTGTTTGTTGGTCGCATGCACAGCCTTCTGTCAGCTCGAAGGGGAAAGGCCGAGCAGTCAAGCACGATGGTCGGCAGCATTTGCTTCAGTTGCACCTTACAGTCGCCGACGACGGTCTCGCACAGCGCTCTACAGGCGCTGACAGAGCCGGACACCTCCTCGGAGCAGAGTGGAGCGAAGGCTGAGCAGAGCAGGAACCGAGCGTGGACTGAACAACCGCTCGACAGAATGCCGGTGAACGACACCATCTGAAATAACAAAACAGAAAACAATATAAGATAATGTATTAAGATTATATTTAGGGTGGAGTTAATTTTACACGACGGGTTTTTCATTTCCAAGTAATAAAACAAACTATACTCCGTTTACAATAAGATTAGACATATTCACAAACCTTTTTAACAGTCCGTTTAACCGATTTTGACTTATATTGCGTTGGAGGCATGACAAATGGCAGCTGCAGCAAACAGTTGTTATTGTAACCACTTTTTTGGCTCTAATGTCATCCTTAAGCCAACGGAATAGAAGTCAAAATCGAATTGAACGGACTGTAAAAAAGGTTTGTGACTATGTCTAATCTTATTTATTGTAAACGGAGTATAGTTACTTAGTCTATCATTATGCCCTTTCATTGAAATGTAATTTGACATTCGTGAAAGCTTCTACAGTCTTTAAGTGTTATTTTATTTAACTGTAGTAAAATGCTCACAAAGGGCAGTTTTCTGCCTGAGGGCTTGAATCGTGGAGCAAAAAGGCAGCAAATGACAGGTTGAGAGACAATAGCAAGGTCGTGCGAGAGACTCGTTTTTGTTGAAACCAGAACGGATGTCACGCAATCAAATCAAAAGGCCGAAGGCTTGAAAAGGGTTCGTCGACGAAAATTAAGATAAACAGCGAAGTATTTTTAGATTTAGTTGAGAAAGTTAAGTTTACCAATGAAGTCTTATGTAGGTCTATAATGTTTGAATAACTGAACATATCAATTATGAATGATTAGTAAACTGTTGTTATAAAAGAGCGGATCTCAAAATTTATTCTAGCCGACATTTTTGCATTCCCAGGTCACATTTATTGCTGTAACATAACACTGACGGCTCCTGCCCACCTCACACGGTACTTACCTAGCTACCTAACTACTACTTATCTATTAAAATTCCTTGTACCTTAGTAACGGATACAAAGTGTCTAGTTCTTCTCGGCTCAAGTTTAATATTTCCTGTTAAACACAATGTATTATGACGTGATTATGACTATGTGGATACAATGTAATATGTAACAATTTAACTGACATTAATATGTCAGTTATCTTAATAGATAGGTAAGTATATAACAATTTAAAAAGCCACCAAAAGGCTTTCTGGTACTTTCTGGTATTTTCTGTAATATTAATATCAGATTTCGGTACATCATGCATGGCTAAATTAATTTCAATGTTTGTCTATCATGTTTAAATATAGAAAAACATTTAACCTACTTAGGTAATCGTCTAGCTAGCGTAACTATTTTTTGATACAAGATTATCTTTTATCTAGGTAGATGTCTACTTGGTAAGTAATCATTTATTAGTTATTACCTATAAGATAGGTATGTTTAACTAATCTCTACTTAACATTTACCATCTTTAAATGAAACTCCCGATATTCTCTTCAAAACATTCGTCCATCTCGGTCGGTTGCGCATTTCCAAAGGCTTTTTTCAATGGAAGTCTGTCGCATTGTTGTAGGATAATTGCCTTGGTGGCCTGCTCAGCGCAAAAAACGTTTATTTCTCAAACAACCGACCTTGGGACGGATTACATGAGGCTCCGACACTAATTTCGTTTCGAATGATTTGAAATAACGTTTTTTAGTGAAGGCGGTTTTGATTGTGAATTTAATGTGCTATAATGAGCTCAAATTAGGTAGATGGGAGGTTAAAGGAAGTAAGCTTCCTTGTTTTTATGAAATTATAGTTTTTATCCGAGCTTATTCAAGGTTTTTTAACATTACTAATGTCCTTATATTCGCATCAACAGAGTGCAAAGTTAAAATAACGATCGCTCTAATTCTTACCCTAAGTAAATTTTGGTATAACTCGCGCCGTTATAGCAAAAAAAAGTAAAATAGGCAAACAATTGAAGTTATCATTCCATTCCACTCACACAATAAAGGGAGCCAGTGAGAGGATACAATAAACGCCGGTTTTTTTAAGTCCTTTCTTTAGTGTCACTAAGCAAGAATGTCGAAACTTGCTGTTTTACAACATTTAGAGACAATTCAATTACGTTAAGTTTTAAGTACCTATCTACAACTACTTAAGTGTTGCCATAAGTAGATGTAGGTCGGCATAAAGGTCCAACTGGTCATCCCAACCTTCGTACTAAACGTCCGATGTCAGAGGACAGGTACCATTCACATTTGATTCTTCCATTTATTCCCTTTACATCTGAGACGGGAACATAAAAGTACTTAAACGTCTTTACTCATTACTCCGGGCCCCTGATACATCGTTTACAATCGAGTTAAAAGCCAATTTATACCGATTCCGGCTATCGAGTAATGATTGAATCGGTAATCGGAATCGATTCCACTGGACATTTGACCACAATTTGACGCCGGCAGTTTCCAGTAAAATCTATTAGGCTACTGGCAATGTTACGTAGGTTTTAACACTTAATTAAATTACTTTGGAGTGAACTGGGTAATGCAGTGATAATAGTGGTAATCTAGTGAAAAAGTTTCCCTCTATAATTCAAACGAGGGATTTTTGGAACGAAGTATCGGTAGTGCGAATTAGTAGAAATCGTCACGTAACGAAATGCGTGTGTGTATGTTTGCGTGTATCGAGCCGCTGCTGCGCACTCGCCTTCATCATCATCAGCCAGAAGACGTCCACGGCTGAACAAAGGCCTCCCCCATAGAACTCCACAACGAGCGGAAACCTGCCGCTGCATCCACCGGTTACCCGCGACCTTGTCGTCGGTCCAACTGGTGGGAGGCCTACCAAAGCTGCGTGTTCCGGTTCGTGGTCACCACTCGAGAACCTTTCTTCCCCATCGGTTATCGGTTCTTCGAGCGATGTGGCCTGCCCATTGCCTTCTTGCAAATCTTGAGAGCTATGTCGGTGACGCACTCGCCTGCTCGTGATATATTATTATTTATTTTTTATTTTTTTTTGAAGGAACTTCCGTCCTTTTTTTACAGAATCGAGTGAAACGACCAGTTTTCAAGTTTCAGCGATATTTAAATAATGCGAAACAAGAGGATAGGATAATAAGCACCCCATTATACTAAATTTACGATGACAGTAAATACTTCCTTTAAGTAGATAGCCTTTTCCTAACTATGTTAGGGTCGGCTTCCAGTCTAGCCTGAATACCAGTGATTTACATGGAGAGACCGCCTGTCTGATCTCCATAACCCAGTAACTGGGTAATGCAATACCCCTTGATAAGACTAGTTGTCAGACTTTCTGGCTTCTGACTACCCATGACTGTCAAAGTTCGCACAAAGTGGGTATCGACCGAAGTGTCTACGGAAGTATAAACCCATAGCGCCTCACAAATTCGAATATAATTACTGAAACCACTTCCAATCATATTGTCATCGCACTTCAAGATAATGGGTGATTTATAAATAAATGTGAAAATAATGTTATAACACAAAGGTCATCGCACCTCAACATTGTAATCTTCGATAAGGTAATCCTTATAACATGACACTTATTAATTCGCTTGTTCTACTTGCCTTGAACCAAATTGTGTTAAAACAGTTTTGTTTTCCTTAATTATCTATAATTTCAGTTTGAAGTACGTTTTGGTAGAAAAATGGCAGTCTACATTCAAAATTGTAATGGCAGATTTCAATAAGAATCATAGGTTTACATGCATTTGTTTACGTCATGCCAACTATTAGAAAAAAAATAAAGGTGCGAATTTGAAAGAAGAAGAGTCAGTTTTTGGAACAACTGCCGTGTGATGTGTGTCAAGATTGTATATGTGCACTATGCGCCAGATAACTCTCTTATCTTCGTAGTAATAAGCAAGCAGTTGTCTAAAGCAATAGGAGAAAATTGTGTTGTGTATTTGATGTAATGTAAGTAGGTACCTATACCTGAACCTACACACATACACAGATGTTCTAAAATTAAATTAGCTATGTATTTTTTCTTTATATTGTGATAGAGTAATTTTATTTTCTTCTGGGCAAAATATTATTTCAGTGTTTGAATGAAGCGTATTCCAAACATTCCCGCTGAATACCCATAAATGGCGACCCTGCCAGTTTGCAGCAAGGCATTTTTTTACGAGAATTTAAAGGGTATGTTATTGATGGCATTGTTTAGTAGACAACACAAGAGTATTATATCCTCACTGACATTAATCCGTTTAATAACAGCAAACATGTCTTATCAAACCACTTAAAAAAACATTTCAACTTTTTTGCTGCGCTCGCTCTTTTTACGCCAAAATCCATCGTCACGGATTACTGTAAAGAACCAAACAGTATTTATTACCTGCGTCTACGCATATCCTATTAGAACGGTAGATTGCACTCAAAACGAAGTGTATTTTACTGTTTTTTTCTTCGGACAAACGTTTCGTTCTAAGCCAACAATTGTGAGCAAACATGCTTGTTTGCTTTCGGAAAAGGTTTAAGGCGGCACCACTTAAGATATTTCAGTTAAGGCCATGTTGATTTAACGTTACTTACTTTTTATTATTTTGTCGTTTAAAGTATTTGACACGGATAAGTGAACTTTAAGAAATTACTCGAGAAGTTAAAAAAAATTGGTGGTCTGTAAAGTCGGTTTACGGACGATAGTTTTAAGTGATCACGTCATAAAGAAACATAATAGTGCCAAGGCTATCATATATAACCAACATAAGCAAATAATGGCTTCCGTTGAGGTGGGCGGAGCTTATTGCTTGGGCCGATCGCGCCTCTCTATCGCTTGTTCCGCACTCTCACTTGCACGGTCAGACTCAGTCGGAACGTGACACTTTTTCGTGCGTGCAACCGGTGTTCATCGATTTATAAGACGTTATCACGCGAAAAATACTTACACGTACTTACTACTTAATTACACTGTAAATACTGCGATCTTAAAAACAGAACTCATCAATATGTTCTTCCTTCATACATAAAGAAGTACCTATCTCGTGGATAAATTAACTTTAAACATAATACAATAAGGGTTTAATTACAATAACATACGATAAATTAGGTAGGTACCTACGCGATTTTAAAATATAAAATGGTGGATTAATGAGACTTGACGAGCTTTATTTCAATAAAGAACTGGTTCATTACTGATTGCAATTAAAAGCGCAACCTTTATTATGAAAAGTATACTGCGCTCATTATCCCTGTATAATAATAAAGTCCTGTTTATATTTTTTGAGAACCATGGATTTATAGAACCAGATTGTACCAGCGATAACGTCCGTGCGGATTTTTATCATACTTTTAACACCTTTTAACCCTTTTGGGGGTGATTTTATAAACAAAAAGTTAGCTATATCTCTCCGCAGGGCTGCAGCTATCTCTATACCAAGTTTTAACAAAATCAGTTCCATGGTTCAGCTGATAAAACGCAACATACATACCTACTTACAAACTTACTTGATGATTATTATAGGTACCTGGATCTTGAGTGGTGTGTTAACGTCTCCTTAACAAACATTTGCCCACATGAGTGGCATCGGATGTTTTTGGATCACATACAAGGGTTTCCATTGATATAAATACCAAGATTAATATAACAACAACACACATTTAAAACCCAACCATACTCAAACTCCATAAAGTCGAGATTCGAATCTTTTTTCGGATTCAATTGTTTACTTTAGCTGATCCATTGAGTTATTTAGTTCTCGGAGTCGTATTATTTATTTGCTTGGGTAAACATACGATAGTGGCGGTGGATTGAGTGATGACGTCATGAAAGGTGTACTTATTGTACCGAACAATGGAAAGAGCTTTTATTTAGGGAACTGTTATAGGAATATGTTTATCAATGGAGGTTTGTTTTTGATGGCTTGCAGCGTTTGGGTTGAATCAAATATGGTTGTTTTTCAACAAAGCGATGAGATGATTTTTAAGTGCCATTTTGATATTTTTATAAATAATTCCTTGGCCGCGTTGTGCCACCGGTCGCGAATAGCGCCACCCCATTCCTACCCGTGAGTGTCGTAGAAGGCGACAGAGGGATATTGACCAAACGATGGGCAGCAGCGTCCTTCTGAGTACCATAACACCTACTGCAATCGCCAACATGCATCGGTCAAGCATGGCGATTACGGCTGAACCCACCCTTGGGGGAGACCTATGCCCAGCAGTGTGATGATGACCGAGCGATTTCTTTTACCGACCGAGCGACTAACCAAATGCGCAAAAGGTATTACAGTGCACAAGTGTGTGCTGAAATACAGGTGCACTCCCTCTTCCCCCTCCCTCTTTTCCGTCTTCCCTCACTCTCATAGTTCGGTGGGATGGCAATCCGTCACGACCGGAGAGAGATCAAGCGCAGAACCAACAGTTTTCCGAGGTACGGGGGTGTTGCTCCGCCGACTTCCAAACTTCGGGCTCCTACTCTGAGAAATTCCTAATGGAAGAGATAACCTGGTAGGTTGGCGATCTCTGGGGGAGGCCTAGCGGAGCAGAGCTAGCCTAGAGGACCTGCTCCTCCAGGCTAGCTCCGCTTAACTAGGCCTGGCCTGAGAATCAAACGTCCTGGGTTTGATCCAACGCTCAGCAGTGTCGCTTCATTTCAACCTTTAGGGACTAACCACACTTATTCAGCTCAATCCAGCTTTAGTCCATAGAAAACACCAGAATAGTCTGGAGATGCGTACGCGTTCGTTCAGCTATAGACAAAAGCTGAATTGAGCTGAATAAGTGTGGTTAGTCCCTTAGACGCCCACTGCTAGGCATAGGTCTCAAACAGTGCAACTGCAGCTGTGTTGCAGTGTAGCTTACGACATCGAAACCAACGATGCAGTCAACAAAGCACGACAAAGGAACACTAGACAGCAAAATATTTTCGTCTGTCTCACAAACTTCTCACAAAACCTATCCTATTATTTAGAACGCAAAAGAATTTCGTCCACCAACAACAAAGGAGCGGGCACGACAAAAAATTAATTACCGACATGTTCCTAAAATAGCCGTGTGCGCCCGACTGCGTATGCGCATGCTTTGATGTTTTCACGGGACAGTTGCTGTACCGACCGCATTTGATGGCCCGTGCAGCCCGTGCTAGGATCCTTTATAATGTAGTAGTTACTGGAAGTAAGGTTTGAAATACGACAACACGGTTGCGCTGCGTGTCGCGGGTTCGATTCCCGCATGGAACAATTATTTGTATGGCCTACAGGAGTACAGGTAGTTGTTCCGGGTCTGGCTGTTTGTGTGAATGTGACTTTATGTGTTTGTAAACGCACCCACGACACAAGAGAAATTTGCAGTGTGGGACAATGTTTAAAAAAAAAATTGAGTCTAGAACTTCTAGCTATGTATTTCAGGACTTCAGAAAAACTGAACTGCAAAAATAATAACACCGCTAAATAAACTTCAAAGTACAAATCTTCAAACCGAAACGTTAATAATCTTAAAATAAACACATTTTTCCACGTATTTCCTCTATTAATATATCTAGAGCTATTTGTTCTGTACACATCTCAATACGGCACATCAAAGCGGCGCGGGCGCACACGAACATGCCTTCGTTGCGACGATCAAAGAGCCCGTGGACACGGTGATCCATTTACTTTGAACAAGCACGTTAGAATATAGCTGTGTCCGTCCGTTTACATATAGTTTTTAGGTATAGGCAAGATTTTATGGTAATGTTGAATGTCTCATGACATGATGCAATGTAATGGGATCTTCTTGAAATCCGACACATTGCAATTCTAATTAACAGCAATTAAGGTTGCCAACTAATTTTCCTGACTTTAAAACTGTCGATTCAAAAGTACCTTTTCGTTTGTAATGGGGGAAAATCTTCAAACGGTGGTCTATGGGAATCAGACCAGGGAGTGTGGGATTCTTACCACCACACAAAGCCTATGACAGAAAGCTTAACCAAGTCCTAGCACTCAGTAGGAACAACTTGTGCATTGTGGCTAGAGCAGGACATTACTGCTTAAACAAGCACATGTTCTACCTAGGGCTAGAAGTTATACGCGAACCTGCAGACGCTGTAAGGAAGCTGATGAAACGCCACTTCATTTTCTAGGGAAATGCGGAGCACTAGTTCACAAGTGCAACAATCATCTGGGCAAACATCTGTTAAGCCCGGATGAAATATTGGAAATTGCCCCAAAGCAGATCCTGCAGTTCGTCACAGCTGCAGGGTCTGGTGGCAATCTCCAACCAAAAAGATAATAACAAAAATACCTCACTTAAACCATCTCAATGAAGTGTTCAATATCAGTATATGGATTGTTCCGTTTCCTCTTAAGAGATCGCATCAGAACCCTCCCAAAAAGTTTCTGATAGGGCAAGTCTCTGACAAGACTGTAAAGGGGTCTTCCCTAATCCTCGCTGTTCACGGTAGCACGTAACTACTGTTCTACAGCCTTTTCTAAGGTCAGTTTGATGGGCTTCTAGGGGATTTTAGGCTTCAAAGACACAACTGCCATGAAAAAGGCAGGTGGGGATTTAAAGGCACCAACCTACATGATTGCAGCGCACTTCTAGATGCATCTTTGAATCGTGAACGATGTAGCTAAATAAAAGCCGTACGGCGGCATATCAATCAGTCATGGATTAAGTTATGCGCGGTCTGCCCGTGGATGGATGATCCATTTCATTTCAAGACCCCTCCGTGCCGAAAAAAACCCGTAATCTGTTGGTTGGTTGCTTGGTCGTAGGTCTTTGACAGTCGTTAGAAGCCAGAAAGTCTGGCAACCAGTCTAACCATGGGGTATCTTTTTAGTAACTGTGTTGTGGAGGTGAGATAGGCAGTCGCTCCATTTACTCCTAGTTTTTAGTTTTTTTTAATTCAGTTGCATCTGATTAGACTGGAATCCGACTTTAACATATGTACCTTAACAGTTGGGTAAAGGCTAGGTAGATGATGATGGACAAAAAGGTGAAGACATCTTGGTGCCTATTTCAGTAACACTTTTTTAACTTTGAAAATCTTGAAAGTTAAATAAATTATGAATGTCGTTTCCTTTGGAATGTCCACTGTTCACTGTTCACTGTTTAGTTCAGAAAACAATGAGATAGTGCTGATAATACACAGTATCATTGACAATGTTTTGACAACAGTGTGTCGGACAAAAGATTAGGAGTAATCATGGAGTTAATACACGTGCCTCTGGAATACGATAAAGTATATTTTTCAATAAATTCTTTATTAGATAAACAATAAACATGAATGTACGTCGTGTGGTGCCGACCGCGAATACCACCACCTCATTTCTACCTGTGGGTGTCATAGAAGGTGACAGAGGGATATTGACCAGAGGATGGGCAGCAGCATCCTTCTGAGTACCATAGCACCTACAACGATCGCCAACATGCATCGGTCAAGCATGGCCGAATACGGAGACCTGTACGCAACAGTAGGCGTTTGAAGGTAGACATGATAGCGCCGGAGCCATGACAGAAACCATGCCTGCTGCATGTTGCATGCTGTATGCTTGCTTGCAAGCTGCCTGCTTGCTGCATGCTTGCATGCATGTTGCATGCTTGCTGCATGGTTCCTTGCTGATGAAACATGAAGTCTAGTAGAAGTATTTTGCTAAAAGCAACTTAACAATTTATATATTTCTTTTACTTTATTTTTTTATTTTTAAATCTTTACATAGTAATTAGTACCTGTATACGAGTAACAGTCGCTCCCGCTGTTTGTACACTTAGATCGACTTCTTCTGGTTCTTTTAAAAAATTCGTTGCGTAGTTTAAAACTAGGCAACGAATTTTAATTTGGTTTTCATCAATGGATAGAGTGATTCAAGGTTTATACGTACTTTTTATCTACATTGCACCGTAGTGGCAACAGGCTAAAGCTACAGGTCTGGTCTCCAAATATGTATAGAATCCTTCTAAGCTAACATTGCGAGCAGTGTCCCGAAGTACCCCTTTATGTATCAAACCCTTGATCCAAGTCCTTCTCCTTTGATCGACGGTCTTCCTATATTTCAGTTATCGTACCGTATAAAACCATCCAACAAAACCACTATCAGTAACTATTGTCCCTAATAGCTATGTTTGATTGAGTGCGCTCCTCCGCCGGTAGCAGGGGTGTTCCGATATATAGCAGTTATTTATCTATTTATACAGTGTAATGGTTCCACTGCTATTTATCACTTCATTAGCTTTGTCGGCCCTTTGATCTAGCGGGGCATGGATAAAACCCTTCGCAGGGCTGTCGCGTCGTTTAAGGTTTGTGGGAGTCATTTTATTAGGGTTTACCGGAGTCTATGGTTTAATACTTTGACAGGTTTAAAGTTTAGAGGTTTTTTTGATGAAGTGATTTTTTGCATGTTAGTTTGTTACTGTTAAATTAAAAAAATACTTAACCGATTTTAAACATTCTTTAACCAATTGGAAGCTGCTCTACGTGATCCCTGAGTGATATAAGCTACTTAAGTACATTTTATTATCAAAAAATTAAGAATCCATAAAAATATCCACGCGGTTGAAAGCGCGAGCAAAATGATCATGTAAATTACTTTAAGTGCATGGATAAGCTTTATTTTTTAAATATTTATTATTGAAATGACTGACAATCAATATGGCGATATCCAAAATTTGCAAAATATCGGGAATTATTTATCAAAAAGTTGTACAGTACAAATTAACTCATAACACGACTCCCACGCCCTGTGTAGGCGCAGCCCTACTGCGTAAACATCAAAGCGTTTGCCGACGCGTAAACACGCGAGCGTCGAGTGACGCGGCGTCATAAAAACAACGCTAGTAAACGTTTATTTTGATTGTACGCTACCAGCGCACGCGCACCGCGCGAATACAACCAGCCTTTGTAATCAATCGTTTTTTATATGCCGACCGTATTTCCTAGGGTTTGGTTAGGAGAAATATTGTTTATAATTTTACAGTACGTTCGTTCAGCGAAATAGGTCTGCTAGCAACATCAAACGAAATACTAATTTCTTCGAAGCGTGCTGAAAATATTGTTTTGACTTTATACTCTAGAATCTGTTTTCCCAAATGCTTACAGTTAGGGAGCATTCTTTTTATCAAAATCCAATGTTTTGTAGACTAATTTAGTCATGCAAAGAAAATCTCCACTTTGTTGGTTTGTAAATTAAGCATCAAAGCGGCGCGGCTGTTGACTATTCTTAGATAAAACTAGGATTTTACCGTATGCCATAACGGACAGACAAGAGGTTTTTGCATACGTAATGAACAGTCCCATCTTACACACATGCTTAGAGCATACAGGGGTCCAAGTCTGCTATTTTTATAATTTCGTCATTCCAACACGATCCCATTGTCGTTTTGCTAAAACTTCGTAATCTGCTAAATTCATAATGGTCGATCATGTGCCGGTCGAAATAAAAGCAATGACGTTCTAATGGTAGGTCACTGATCAAAGGAACTGTCAAAATTTTAGCAGATTACCGCCAAGTCAGTCATTCAGTTGTCATTTTGTACGAGATTACCATTCTATATCATTTCTTTCAATGGCGTGTCAGTGGTTGACCATTGGTAAGTCATAATGACGCCATTATATTAGCAGATTACCAAACTGGTCAAAATCAACAATTATGAAATCAATGATAGACCATTCTGACACTATTGTAATAGCAGACTTGAGGCCCTGGTCGTATACTCTCTGCCTATATCCAGCCACCCGGATGAACCGATCACAGAGGTTACTACCGCCATTATATTGACCTTAATTGGTAAACTTTAATTGATTTCTTTAGTACATTATGTCAGTTTTTGTAGACCGGTAGTCTGGATATAAACAACATTGATTAATGAGTAAAGATGTGCCAATTAAAGCTCTATCTCTGAGATCAATTAGCAAAAAAATACGCCAATTAATGTTGATTCCACGCTGATTTAAGAAGAGATGGACGGAGTGCTTAGTTTCCCACGCCAAGATAATGGTAGATAGAAGGATGAGTCTTCGAACAGGTGTCATTGAGTTACCAGCAGAGATTGCCAATTACAAAACAACGTTAGAGAGCATGATTAAATAGTAAATATCTCGGATTTTTTCTGGTCTTGATAAATTGCCTTTACCATCTCTGAATAGACACTATTCACCAGATAGTTATAACTATTATAAAATGGAACATAATTTAAATAAAATGATCAAACAAATAATTTAATCAGAACTTATTTAGTTTCCCACGCCAAGATAATGGTAGATAGAAGGATGAGTCTTCGAACAGGTGTCATTGAGTTACCAGCAGAGATTGCCAATTACAAAACAACGTTAGAGAGCATGATTAAATAGTAAATATCTCGGATTTTTTCTGGTCTTGCCTTCACCATCTCTGAATAGATACTATTCACCAGATAGTTATAACTATTATAAAATGGAACATAATTTGAATAAAATGATCAAACAAATAATTTAATCAGAACTTATTTAAAGGTGGTGATTTACCCCTGATGTCCATTCGATACCACAGAGTTGACAGAGTATTCGTTTAATGGAAGCAAAAGCATAGCCAGAAAAAAAAATGTTTTCAACCTCCCCGTCGATACTGTAAAGGGAAGAACCCTTTAGGTAAATAGGTAAAATAAGGTGAATGGAGCTGGTTTCTACTCTGCCCGCATCTTAGAGAGAGAGACATTGGGGATAACTCAAGAATATGACTCATGGGTATCAGGAGACTAGTATAGGCTAAGATGAAGAACCGTAAATGATAGGTAACACAAAAATATAAATTATGAGTATTATGAATGATATCTTGGCTGAACGAAGAACCGCAAATAATAACTCGAGAGTAATGATTTATGAATATCAGGAGAAAGGTATAGGCACAGAATACATTATAGTATTAGAACCACGAATGACAGCATAAGAATATGATTTATGAATATCAGGAAAATGGGATAAGTTTAAATAAAGAACCGCAAATGATAAAAGCAAGACCATACAATCAATATGAAGCGATGACTACGCGAGCCTGGCCCATAGTGTAAAGGCATACCACACCAATCATCCAGCACCTACAACTATGTTATTCCACGATCCCACTGTCCCACTTTCCACAGCTGAGTTACTTCAAGCCACACTTCCGGCTGGCGGCTGATGTATTCGAGGCACAGACACCGTAAAGCTATGGGATTGAATCATGTGAAAGCGCCCACTGTTCCCCATCATGGATTAATTGGCGGTTAACGGCCAAACCACGCAATAGGTAGGGGCAGAAGGTTCAGGTACTGTTTCACAATTACTGGATTACACTCAAATGCGAAACGGCAATTTTTTACATTATTACACAGATGAATGAAGAGGAAATGGAAAGCCAAAGAAAAATTGGATGGATTGTGTGACAGAAATGGGAGTCGGAGATAGCATGCCCGTTGATAGGATGGAATTAATAGAGAAAACGCGCTGTGCCAAGCCCTAGTAAGATTAGACAAGGGCAGTAAAAATCGACAGATAGTCCATCCAGTGCGTTAGAAAATCTTAAGAATATCTTACGGGGATTTCAATCTGGGCCTCAAGTCTGCTATTACAATAGTGTCAGAATGGTCTATCATTGATTTCATAATTGTTGATTTTGACAAATTTGGTAATCTACTAATATAATGGCGTCATTATGACTTTCCAATGGTCAACCACTGACACGCCATTGAAAGAAATGATATAGAATGGTAATCTCGTACAAAATGACAACAGAATTGCTATAATTTTGACAGTAACGTCATTGTGCAGTCATTGCTTTTAATTCGACCGACCAACGATCGACCATTATCAATTTAGCAGATTACGAACTATTAGCAATATGACAATGGGATCGTGTTGGAATGACGAAATTATAAAATAGCAGACTTGGCCCCCAGGGCAGACGCCGAAATATGCTCCCATGCATTAAAAAAAAGTACAGAAATGTGTACCAAACATGGTTTCTTGCACAAATTGAGACAACTCCCAATAAGTTAACAATGTATCACTCAACTACGTTATATTTTTTTTTTGTGGGGCTGTTTAGGTCTCATACACACTTCGATAAAGTCCGGTTGCGAGGTCAAATGGGTGTCAAATGTACTGGCTGCAAGAAAATGGCAACACAGCTAACGTTTTAACTAGTCTTTGACTGTGTTACTGACTCTCTAGATAACTCTATAATAATCGATTAGTTAGAGTGACTATAGAATTTGTGTAGTATCGCGGCATGCATGATAATTATTTTGATTATTTTATCTTAATACAAATTTATCGTTAAATTGTAATTATGATCAATATCAGTAGATGTTAATCAACTACTAAACAGTGATAAATGATATCTTACAAATGTTTAGCTACTGTTTTTTGAGTAAAACCAACGATGTAAACAACTAAAGTCGCTTCATTGATGATTTAATTTAGTTTTTACTGACATTATACAAATATGTACTACATATTTAGATAAATATTTGTATTAAACTCACTAATCTAAATACTAATTCTTTTTCCATTTCGAACTCTATAATGATTTTTCTGCTGTGATTTTTTAGTGTACGGTCGGCGCAGGCGCAGGGAGGCGTGCGCACGAGTCGATTTACGAGCGACGTTCGTACTTTTATTGTTTCGGTTTTCAACTAATCAAGCCAAGAACGGTTGATAAACTATTGTTTCGGTTAATCAGTGTTTTGTCTCTGATATATGGAGAGGTCAGTGCCTCCAGTGATTGTTCTAACTTGTGATTTATTTCATTTAGACCATTTTGTTCTTAAGATTAAGCAAGTGTGTTTGGATGGATAGTTCTGCTAGCGTTTTCATGAAGATCTTAACTATAGTAAAACTTCAAGCTTGACTTTTTTGAATACTACTTTTTGTAATGCACCTGCCATATTATCTCTTCACCACCCTTGGTTGTCTGGTAGAGAATGCCTAAGGCATTAAGTCCGCCTTTGTACCTTTGTGCATGAAGTATAAATAAATAAATAAATAAATAAAAAATAAATTAGTAGCAACCAACGGCAGCCTACCTACTTTATCTTATGACAGAATCTTTCTTTTTCCTTTCAATAATTTTCATAGATTTAGCTCAGATTATGAAACAAAAGGCAGATAGACCGTGGAACACTGAGAGTGAAGCCAAAAAAGCAAATACAAATTCAAAAGCGAACACCTATAAAATCGTGATTGTATTCGCTTTTTAATTTGTATTTGTATTTTTCTTGGCCGATGCATGTTGGCGATTGGTCGATTGCAGTAGGTGTTATGGTACTCAGAAGGACGCTGCTGCCCATCCTCTGGTCAATATCCCTCGGTCGCCTTCTACAGGTAGAAATGGGGTAGTGCTATTCGAGACCGGCACCACACGGCAAATGGTACATTACATACCATAATATATACCTATAAGTATTTAAAATGTATAACCTACGTCGATATTTACCCTCTGGGAGTAGCCTTGCCATTACCTATGCATTCACAAACAATTCGCTACAGTGTGTTCTACTGTAAAAGGCATTCGTTTTGCACACTATAAGCCTAACCAAGTTTCATGCAAATTTTACACGTGGGGTCTCCAAAGGCAGCTTCCTAAAGGCTAGAATAGGGTATTACACCCATTTTTGAAAAGTGTCTCAATGAAATTCTGTAGTGCTAATATGCCACCAAAAAAAACACAAAATTTTTATTCAATCGATAAGTGCCATAAAAATGCATAAAAATTTTAAATTTTCAAATTTCGCGCGTAGTTTGACGGAAACGAAGAGGCGTTTTCGTGGACTCGTTACTGGACGCCATATTGCTCAGCGTAAATGACGTCAGTTCGTTTTGTATCAAATGAGCTCATATTAAATATGATAATTGTATATCATTTAAAAATAATTAAAAGCATATTTTGTAGTAGGTGTAATAATTATGTAAATAATAATGAAAAAATTACGTTGGTTACGAAAATAATAAAAGTACAAAGCCTTTATTACGCCAATCGGTTGACTGACAGTTGACAATTGTTTGTTTACACAGCCTTATGGCGTAATAACATGGCCGCTACTATTTCACGATGTTTTAGAACAGATTAAAAATACTGAAAACTTTGAATTGAATTTAAAAATTTGTTTTGTTATTTTATTAACTAAAACTTACATTTTCCGACTGCTTTATGCCTAAACTGTCTCAATAACATATTTATTGTTTTTTTCTCGTTTAGAGTAAAATACCCTATTGGAGAAATTCTTGGTAGTGTAGGCTACACGAGTGGATGAATGATGCAACAGTGGTAGGTATATAAGCGAAACTTGAAATTGAAAGTCATTCCTGTAAAGAAAAACGTATAAAATCTACTTAGTCGCAATTTCGGTACCTAGTGGAAATGTCGAATCGAATGTACCGACCCGCTGATGTGTATAGCGACTTTTATGGACTGTATAGGTAGTGTAGTTCTAACTGACTACACTTTCAAGATAATGTCAAAGTGTAGAATGACGACAGTTGATAAAGCGACACCTGGCGGGTCTAACAGGAAACATTAGTGGAATGCCGACGGATCAAGACGTGTGAAACACTTACCACGGTAACTGACACCTGTATATTAACAACTATAAAAGATAATAGTTACTATAAAATACCTCTTTTTACAGCGTTCATTAAACTTATTTAACCAGCTTGAAACTCTATAAAAGCTCTATTAGAGCTGAATAATTGTTTTGGGTAACGCGAAATTTAAACATAGCTGGGCTTGTAGACAAAATCCCTTTTCTGTTAGCGTTAACGCCAAAGGAAAATGAAATAGTATGGAGTTGACATTTGCTTACGCGATGTCACGTGACGCAAATATGTCAACTGCATACGATTTGATTTTTCCGTTGGCGTTAACGCTAACAGAACACGGATTTTGTCTACTGGCCCTGATCTACAGACACAGAATAGGTACTTAATAGTACTACGTACTACAGATTATTATTGACATATTTTGGCAAGATCAATTAATGGAAGGAACAAAAAAACTGTAAAACCTAAAAAAAAAGCTTTAAACAGTAAGTTGGAAGTTGTCGCAGTGTAGTTCGAGCCAATACCAGTATTACTACTTCTGTTGTTTTCAAAAACCCCGCGTACGCTGCGCCCGCGCCGGTCGGTGTTCAGTTCCCCACTGAAGCGTAGCTAATTCATAATAATCGTAAGCTGGTCGTGACTATCTCCGATGGTATCCATTAACCATGGTTTATCACATCCCATATCGACTTTAACACAGCTTAATAAAGCTCAAATTCGTTTGTTACAGCTTGCCATAAAGTTGTTGTCCATCAACTCTTTTTGCGGTTGCCGTGCACCTTGTTTCTGAAGCACTAAAGGTAAAAATTGCTTACCTAAAGTGTGGTAAGGTTGTAGATGGCCTGATTCGTTGCGGCGGCTTCTCCAGAGAAGACAATTGTACCGTGATTGCGGTCGCTCTCTGATGCGTGTTAATTCATGAAGATATTAAAGGAATTTCTGTAAGGATTGATGACCCCATCATGACGCTAATAATACATTTTAGAGTTTTATGTGATGTCCAAGAATGTTGGCTTTTTGAGGAAGCCGACAGCTTCACAAAGGTTTATAGTTAACTTATTATCTTTTATCCAACACTTGCAGGTCCTGTTACTTAATTA
Organism: Charanyca ferruginea; assembly: GCA_947361185.1. NCBI lineage: Eukaryota > Metazoa > Arthropoda > Insecta > Lepidoptera > Noctuidae > Charanyca > Charanyca ferruginea. The sequence continues at coordinate 21,630,986 of OX376075.1, read as the reverse complement.
AGTACAAGGCAAAAGCCTCTTCATACAGAGATGAAACAAGTATTTATCACTTTGGTCGTATGCGTACTATCATACTTAACCATTTTCAGGCCAACCATAGCTGCCCCGCACACAGTTCAAAATTGCTTGAAACTTCAAATGACACTCAACTTTTTGATACATTTTGACAAATATTGACCTGGGGGCCAAGTCTGCTATTTTTATAATTTCGTAATTCCAACACGATCCCATTGTCATTTTGCTAATAGTACGTAATCTGCTAAATTCATAATGGTCGATCATTGCTAAGTCGAATTAAAAGCAATTACTGCACAATGGTAGGTCTAATGGTAGGTCACTGATCAAAGGAACTGTCAAAATTTTAGCAGATTACCGCTCAGGTATTCATTCAGTTGTCATTTTGCAAGTCAGTCATTCAGTTGTCATTTTGTACGAGATTACCATTCTATAACATTTCTTTCAATGGCGTGTCAATGGTTGACCATTGGAAAGTCATAATGACGCCATTATATTAGTAGATTACCAAACTTGTCAAAATCAACAATTATGAAATCAATGATAGACCATTCTGACACTATTGTAATAGCAGACTTGAGGCGTTTATAGTGTATGGTAGAGGTTTTCCGCGTGATATGTTTCTGACCCATTAATTGAGTCTTTTTTTTTTCTTTATTTGTTTATAGGGGCTTTTACGCGTAGCGCATGTCAGTCCCATCGTATCCTAAACAATTGTACTTTCACAAAACGTGAGCCATGAATTTAAACAAACTTTTCGCATCGTCAATTTAGTCTTGTACCTAAATGTTCATTGCTCGTGATCTCATGATCACAAGCTTTTATATATAAGCCGCCACTACACCTACACACAGTTCATAAGAATGATGAGATATTAATCGAGATTTAATTACTTCGTAATCGATTATTTCCTTCTCGATATAATTGTTCAATCAAGCTTAGATGTACAGTTTTTATGTTGTTTTAAATCTTATATGATTTCTCCATAATCATTTTATAATAGATCACTGAAGAAACGGGTTATTGGTTAATAATATATTCGATCTTTGAAGTTGAGCATCAACTGGGTAAATTCCTTTGAAAATGGGGTAACCAGTTGGTGATGAGTCCGTACATAGGCACAGCGTCTAGAGAGTTTTAACTTTGCGGACACAAGATGCAATTTAATCAAAGATCGTATTTAGAACATCACTGCACCTCACTGTCTAATTGTATGAAGTTGACAGAGACAGAATTATGTTTTATATAGGTTCGGTTAGTGGTAAAAGTGTTACAAGTGCGCCTTACAGTTCCATAATATCACACATTATCGAGTCACATCCAGGATACCTAATAGTGAAGTCTACATCCAACATTATTTTCTCTCTGCCTTCACCACCATGACAGACATCAAAATCTTCAAAGTAATTACCGTGTGATTACGGCCAACCAAAGATAATGTGGTTTTATAGTCTTTGCGGTCAACCGAATTCCTACTTCGAGAATACAAATTCTGGACTTTATTGCCTATAACATCGAGTAGGCAACTTTTTGGTCACTCAACACTAATATTACAGAATGGTTCCACAAACATTTTCCATTGGCGAGCAACAAATATTTTACGCTTAAAAGTTTAGGCGTAAACGTTACTCAAAGGCGCCGCTTCCCACATAATATTTGCTCCATTTGAACTATGTAAATACGACACTATTTACATAGAATAATGTCAACTTTCAAACTATTTACGTAGTATGCTAAAATATTTAAAAGCGGCAATAAATGGCGGTGTTTGTGATAATATGTAGGTATGTGTGTGCGCACTTAGCACGTCATGACCGCTGTGAGAATGATTTCGTCAACACTCTGTATAGAATTATGTGTAGGGTTGTCAAAAAAGAAAATAGAGATGTTCAAAATAGTGATGACGAAATAAGATCAGTCCTGTACTAACTCAATAAGACCTACGTCGAGTCCAACTGTATCAATAAAAGTTGCTTTTGTCTACTGTTTCTTTCTTTTTTAATCTTGCTATTGCAATTTACGTTTAAAATTGACAACTGTTGACATTTACATACATTGCTTGCCATAGATAAAAAAGAAGAAAAATAAGAACAAATTTAATTTGTTAGGTAGGTTATTCAATAATTAATTATTTATTTATACATTTGATAACCGATCGTGATGATAAGAGTTGAATATAATTAATTAATCATTCAAATGATCAACCAAAACAAACTCAGGGACACGTTATTTTATAATGGATACGCTGTCATGGCAACCATCACTCCACTTGAATATACCTATCTAACTAGGTAATAGGTATGTAAAGTACTCAGGTCTACTTCAGTAACTGTAGGTTTGCAATTAGTAAGCCAACCTCGCAATCCAGTTAGTACAATAACTAATGTATCAGTAAATGTCGAACTGTCTCCATTTCAGGCTGGGAACAACCCTATATTCTAGTCTAGATTCAAAACCCATGTAGATATCACGACAAACCCATTACACGACATATTTCACATGTTTTTATTACATTTTTTTTGTGACAGATGATAGATTAAATTGTCGGCTATGACGTTACAAAGTGACAGTTTAATTTTTTTTAGGTTAGGCAGAAGTCACGTAGTGAGCGCAGATTTTGTGTTTAAAATATTTTAGTAGATATTTAGCGTATAATATGTATGTATATATGTAAATGTTAAAGATTATGTAGTGAGAATTATATTTTTATTGCTCAATTTATTCAAAATAGTGTTTGTATGTTAAAGGTTCTTGACTCAGTATATTTGTAGCAAGTTTTCGAATACTAATAATCTTGTAAAAGTATAGAGTTTCAACTATTTTAAATAGTAACTTATGTTATATCTTGAGTTATTTCGAATCAAACCTCAAGTTTCTATTATTAAATTTTCAGTGTTTTTTTTTATGGAGCAGTGAAGGGTGGTAGAGGCATTTTTGTGTATAACTTAGAAGCGCTTATACTCTCTGAATCACATAAACATCATAATTAAGACAATTCTCTTTGCATAATAAAACTATTGTTAAACGCATGCACAAATAATGTAAGTCATTCGCGCTTTGTAAACGCATTATAGGTACAGGTCGTTACGCACCTCGTAAACTTGCCTCAGTACTTTCAGAACCGTTGCGAATGTCTAGGAAGTGACGAATGTATGCCTTCCGCCTGGACATCACTGGCTTTTAAATAGACCATGTTAGACATAGACGAACTCCTTGGATGTTCAGAAATATCGATTAGCTATGGTGAGAATAAAGCAACCATAGGTTATTGTGTTGGCTGGATAAAGTAGGTTTAATGCTTGCTATGTTTTTATTTGGTAGTTGTACTTCGAACAAACATGTATAAAAAGTATGAGTTAATGCTTATGTACCAACTCCACATTTGTACGCAAAATACGGGTGAGACGTGGAGTTGCGGACACCAGCCCTTTATACTATACCATATCTATGTATAATTAGCAGGTCGTGAATGAGAGACGGATGCGACGAATGATGGACAGTCGTGAAGTCCCAGTGGTTAAGGCATCCGCCTCTCATGCAAAAGGTTGTGGGTTCGAATTTGGGCAAGTACTAATATGACTTTTTCAATAGAGTATTTTACCAAAAAAATCTAATTAGTCTGTCAGATAGATTTCCAAAAAATATTGGACACGTGTTTTTTTTTCACGTAAACAAAAAATGAAGACGATACAGTGCGAAAACTCGTGTGACATCACTATGTCAGTACACTTTTACTGGTGAACTCATGATCTTTGATGCGTTTTATCTTCGTCAGTTTTGATTGATTTATTTAAACAAAAAATACGTATCCAATATTTTTCGATAATCTAACTGACGGACTAGTTAATTAGATCTTTTTGGTAAAATACCCGTACCCTTAGACATCACAGACATTAGGGAATAAAAATATCGTGAGGAAACCAGGACCTATAAATGTCTGGAATCGCCAATCCGTCTTAAACAAGTGTGGTGATCAATACTCGTGAAGTCGTGCCTTCTCTATATGAGAAGTGGCCTTTACCCTGCAGTGGGACATAAATAGGCTGGTATTATTATTGTTATTAGCAGGTCGAAGTCAGAATCTAGTAACTTCGAGAACAGTCTCCAGACGAAGCGTTTATTGCCTTTAACAATACTAGAGCTATCAGACTACCTTTACACGTTTTACAGCACAATAAAAGTTTCTTAATGAGTACAATCAACAGTTGAGTGCTACAAGACCAAATATTTCACATCCAGCTTTTTATAGCGGCCATGAAGCTAATTAGCGTATCTCTACGAGTAAAGCTTGCTGTGCACGCCGCGACCTATTTGATGAGATTAAACGTAGAAAAACGTAAAAACTAGAAATGGAAGAAAAAATTAATAACGTCTGTAAAAGCTCCTATAGAGCATTACGTAAAGTTAGCTGATTTTCTGGTTTAAAAACTTACCTACCTAACTACTTCTGATCAGGTTGAGAATTAAAAGTACTTGTGCCGTTCTATTTCGTAAAAAAATCTCTCAATGAATTAACTTGAAGTTAGGTTCAGATGAGCTGTCACCTCCTGACAACTCATGCTAACTTCACTTAGGTACTTCAAATGCACTGTGGGGGTGTTTATTACAGAATACACCGACTGAACTGCACAAAATTGGCTGTAAGTAATGCATTTTTACTTTCTGTCATTAATACAGACCTACATTCAATTTGTTAACAAACGTAGAGCACCTTTACAACAAGAAGTTTTACGATATAAAAACTATTCCAATTCCAATAAAAATAATTATAAAAATATTATTGCACCATTTATTACCTAGTAGACAAGGTGTTCGATAGCTGCAATTAGTAAGCAAATAGCTACTAATAATCAGCCTGCAGCTGTACTAGTGTTTTATAGTTATCGGATAAGAGTCGTATAGTGAATGGTACAAGCGGATGGCGCCAACGGTTATCAGCTGATAACATTTAATTAGGGCAGACGGACGTGTACAAGTTTTCGAGATACATTTACTTCTTAAATTCTTGGTTCTTTTTCTGTAAACGTAATAAAGGAGGTACGTAGCTATTCAATTGTTTTATTATACTTACCGTTTCTTATCACTAAGCATTTTATTTATGTAGTTAATAACTAAATCCGTGCTTGCTCCTGCCTTCGTATTAAAGTTAAACTTAGTAAGCTACTTTTTATTTCATAAATCAATGGGTAAAATTTTGGTCCATGGACTGTTTAATTCCAAACTAATAGCCATGGAAAATAGCACCAATGACACATTACCGTCAAAATTTAAATATTTACAGCTCAATCGTTTCACGTTTGCGCAAAAATACCACACAGTTATGACCTCAAATAAAATCGTCTATGTCAACATTGCGCACACAGACATCCTTTATTTGTTTTCAAACAACGTTTGGGAAAGCTTGCCAAATACACTCGGCGTCAAAAAAATCGCACCTTTTCGAAAATAAGTTTAAAACATGTCCCGCCAGTAACGAATACATTAAACCCAATTAATATTGGTATCAATTAAAAGTATGTTTAACGACCTTTAAATTAACAACAGTTAGAATTCCTAAACACAACAGATCTCATTAGCACGTAACGTTAAAAAAAATGTTGTCAAAATACGCATTACAACGGCCACTAATTGCACCTCCCTACAAGGGTATAAAACGGGCGACCCGGGTTAAATGTGGGTCATTCGCTATTCAACCTTTGAAGTGAACACACGTGAACAGCTACAGCAAGAAAAATACCCCAGAAGATGGATACCACTGCAGATGAAGCCGCTCAAGTCATTGCACTACTGCAATCAGGGATGCGGCAATGTGATGTTGCTCGGCAACTGAACTTGAGTCGTTTTGCCGTTCGACGAGTGTTCCAACGTTTCCAAGAGACTGGTGGCTATATCCGAAGACGTGGATCTGGAAGACAACGGTGCACATCCGAAAGAGACGATCGCTTCATTGTTTCGACGTCTTTACGTAATCGGTTCTCCAATGCTGTTGAGCTGCAACAACAACTGCGATCAGCTCGCAGAACTTCTGTAAGCGTCTCCACGATTAGAAGAAGAATGCGGGAGAAGAAAATTGCAGCTCATAGGGCTGCTACAGGGCCCAAATTGACTGCACAGCATAGGAGAGACCGGTTGCAATTTGTCCGTGACCATGTGGATTGGACAATAGACCAATGGAGGGCTGTGCTCTTCTCGGATGAGACGAGGGTGTGTCTTTTCTGCAACGACAGGCGTCGAAGAGTGTATAGGAGGCAAGGGGAACGATTCGCACAAGCCTGTATTCAAGAGACAGTGGAATACGGGGGTGGCTCGTGCATGTTCTGGGGCGGCATGTCAATCGACGGTAAAACGAACCTTGTGTGTGTTTCTCGGACTGGAAGTGCTCGCGGGCAAGGGTCGCTGACTGCTGCTCGGTACATAACAGAGATCTTAGAGGAGCAGGTTGTCCCTTATGCGGGTTTTGTTGGCAGTGGGTTCACGTTAATGCACGATAACGCCCGTTGTCACACCGCTTTAATTGTAAGAGACTACCTGCAAGAAGTTGGCATCCCTGTTATGCGCTGGCCGGCGCGAAGTCCAGACCTGAACCCTATTGAGCACCTTTGGGATGAACTGAAACGGCGAGTACGGGCACGAAATCCTGCCCCTACCACTCTCCAAGACCTTCAAGATGCCGTCGTTGCAGAATGGGACAACATTCCACAAGAGACTGTTGTCACATTAATAAGGTCCATGAGAGAACGCATGGAAGCAGTCATCAGGGCTAGGGGGGGTAACACTAGGTTTTAAGTTAGTTTTAAGGACTTTGTTGTAATTTTTGCTGATAAAATAAAATTTAACTTTTTAATCATTTGCATTAGCTTGCTTTTTTTTATTCCCTGGTAAACAAAAAACCAAATCCATTGATTTATTCTGAAATTTAAATAAATTGCCTTTCCAATCATACCTTATAGTCATATGTATACCATTGATTAATAGGGTTAAAATTACTTTGAAGGGAATTCTTAAAGAGGTGCGATTTTTGTGACGCCGAGTGTACTTTAGCCAATAATACTTGTAAACGAACGAAAAAACTCGTAAAATAAAACTATATTTTTTCAAGATGGCTGCCAATTGTCACGAATTTGACGTTTTAAGATGCTATAGTTCATTCTGGCGGACGTAGCAATAGCCAATTAATTAGAACAATAAGGAAATGAACGACAATAAAATAAAGCAATTCCGCTTAACCGAGTCTATTGTTATCATTATATTATAATTTATTACCGACCAGATGTTGATAAAAACAAAGTACTCAAATTATTCCACCACACGGTCGACTGATTATAATAAAAGATTGAACAAAAGCTATTTAAAAGCAAGCGTGCTATTAACAAATCGGTAACGTCTATATTAAAAATTATTTTACATAATCTCGCACTTCTTATGCAGAAACATTAATCTGCAGCATAAAGCTTACTAAAAATACTTACAGATTAAGGTTAAAATATTCACAGATAATTTCAATAGTCATAATAAAATATCTCACGATCATAATACGTGAAGTGAGATACTATTCTGTATTTATTTCTTTTTGCCGCGATTACTGGCAGCCATTACTGTTGGTCTAATGACTTTCTATTGCTTTCTACTCATTATTTCATAGCTAGCGGTCACTGGCATATATCGCATTCAGCCAGCACAGATAATTAATAGTATATATTGTGCAAGGCCGGTTATATAAATGACCTGAAGTTTTTGCTGTGAAGATAAACAGTTATGGAATATGGATATTAATATTACGTAGATAGGTACGTTTAACTGTTACATTTTATTGTTCATGTAACCTTTACAAAGTATTAATTGTTAGATACTTTCACAAATTTATAACTCTGGTCAATGCGTTGCGTGCTTACTTTATAAACTTTTGTAAGAGTTTGTAAGAAAACTTGTTCGTAACTTGTTTGCGTTTTATCTTTCTTTAATGTGCATTAACTTTATACATATTTACTATTTTATTATAGATAAATAATTAACTAAAAAGTTTCACTAGGTATATCTCCGGACATAAACTTATACCAAAAGATATAACATGTTAATTCAAGATACAAGTTCTCGTTAATTGACATCTATAGCGAATAAATTAAACGCTGTGTGCGTGTCGTCGCATTTCTAGTGTTCATTTGATAGTTAATTTATTTTTAAACACATGTAAAACTCGATGCCGCCAAACAAAAAGGTTTTAACCATTCAACTGGTATGGCAGTTAACGTATGCGTCCTCGGTGGAAGTGTAATTGACAAGAGAACGAGCCGGCGTTGTCGTGAGCAGAGATAAACAGTTTTTAATGGTTATTTATGCGCGCGCGCCGGTCCCGACGACCATCCTCTAAAAGGCACGGGTTGAATTAAATACTTGCCAATACCGCCGACCTTTTTAACTGCTTTAATCGATTACATTGTGAGGCAGCGAGCACTGACCCGTGTTTAGTGTTCCGTGATTCGATTCACATCCGATTCTGTATACAAATATACCGATGCATCGAAGTGGTCAAAAATTCAAGTATTCCGATACCAATTTAACTTCAAAATACAATCCGTACCTTATAATGTGTAGGCGGAACCTTAATGAATGACTGTTCAGAATGTCGCCAAGTGAGATTAACATCAAATTGACTGTCGTATTAAAAGCACCGCATAATCAAATTAGCATAATTACCACTTATTGATTCTAGGCGAGTTAATTATAGTATTTAAATTCAATAAAAAGATAAACGAGAACAATATTACTTAACATTTAAATATCAAATAATACAGTAGCTATCGAAACGGATTTAATTTATTTTTGACTTCATTAATTTCTACATTACTTGTTTCTGCCAGCGATTTCATCCTTATGGAATTAAAATATACCGTAAAATACTCAACAATAGCGTAGGTTTCTTTAAATCAAATAATTATTGAAATCAGATGAATAGTTTCGGATATCACCTCCTAGGTACATCGAAACTTGAAAAATTAACCTCTTTATAATAAATGTAGAGACAGTTTCTTTAAAAATTAATCATCCTTTTCTCAACTAGGTATTTTGGGCTTCCAGTCTAACCGGGTGCAGCTGAATACCAGTGTTTTACATAGAGCGACTGCCTATCTGACCTCCACAACCCAGTTACTGGGTAACATCCCTTGGTAAGACTGGTTGTCAGATTTTCCTAGCTTCTGACTATTAATAACGACTGTCAAAGATTTACGAATGACAACCAGGACCAACGGCTTTACGTGCTTTCCGAGGCTGGTCACCCATCCGCAGAGTGACCGCGGCAAGCGTAGCCATTATGACCGGACTATATGTACGGCTTTGACTTAGCCACGAGGTGATGTAAGTGTGTTAAAAAAAAACTACGCCAGTCCACTTGAATGTTCAAAAACATTAACTACGTCCTGTCTACTTTTTCATATAATTTTACAGAATAAATCATATCCGATAGTGATCGGAGCCATCTACGATAAAATTTATCAATCATAGCCGTCAATATCTGTAGATCATTAACTAAACGTTACATAGTTACTGGGACACTAGAGTATTGATAAGACAAGGTAAGCGGCGCCTCTTCGAAAGGCAAGAGAGATTAGGTAGACACGTGTAGACAGATCCCAGGCAGTCTTCATTTTTCAAATGCTATAAAATTAGGAACACAAATTGGTCATAATCACTTTTGGTCTGGTTGGTCAAATGATAGAATACTTATTGTCTTGACCGTAAATTGACAAACAGATTCTGTAGATGACGTTATTTTTTTGCAAACTATGTGTTTGTATGTTGATTGAGTAGCAACACAAATCTACAATAATATTTTGATTATTATGACGAATATTTAGCGCATAGAAACATTGATGACAGCTCAAATGATACCTTACCTTACGTTAATTGACAAACTGATTTTGTTGATGACGCTTTATTTTAAGTATTTATGGAGTTTTTATGTCCATTCTTCTTTATATATGAACCTTATGGTAGAGGCAACTACATAATATAGTTAATTTTAGTTAGTAAGTTTTATCTTGTAAGTGACGTTTAAAAATGCCTTTAATGGTCCAATTGTTATAAATAATCTGACTTCAATGCTAACGTTTTGGAAAATATGCTTTGTCTATCAAATATTTTCCAAAATGTTGGAAAATATGAACATCAAAAGTATCTGCTTCCATTTCCCACGAAGGCTCTAATAGCTTGTCAGATTAATACACTGAAGATATCTTCTATAATCCGTGGCAATATAATAATGACTGGGGCCGGGTCGTGTCGAATGGGACTCGGAATCTATCTAATTGGGCTGCATTCCTTTCGACTCCCACCTCCCTTTCCGACCATGACTCCGCCATTTCTGGGATACGCATACGACTAGCTTTAGAAGGAAGTTCGTTGAAATTTTGCACGTTTGATGATCTCATTGGTGGATGAAAAGAATTGTTCACGTCACTGGCAAGTCTATATAAACTAGAAAATTTGTTGTCCAATGGTATGCCTGAGAAACCTCCTACTGTATTTTATTTTTAACAGATCCACCATTATTCTTAGTAAAGCTTTTGATGTTATAAGAGTGCTATAAAAGTTTCCTCTTTTTTGCATTCAACAACAACATAACAATATTTTAACATAACTCATCAATTAACAGACAACAAAGCAAAAACGATCTACAATTAAAAAGAAGACATCGATTCGCCATCGAGTAGGTATAGAGAATTGAACGCATCCAGATCGCATCGGGTCGACGCACCGAGCGACGCAATAAAACGAAACGAATGCGCTCGCGCATCGTGCGGTAATCGCGCGCCTTTGATCTTGCCGCCAGCCGCCTCCACTCCCCGCCCGGCCCACCCCGCAACGCACTTAACTACGACTTTATTACAAGTAATTTGTGATTGTTAACGGTATAATTAAAGCGCAATTAAAACGCTGCAATTGACGATACTTCGAAATTAATATGAGAAACGGCTGCCCTTTGATCAGTTTCGGTATGCGTGACGAATTCGCGGCAGCTTTTGAGATTGGATTGATAAACTATTTTTGATATTAATTATAATTACGGTTTCGTATTGAGAAAACGATAAAATCACTTTTTTTATGGGAGTGGTCATTATATAAAGTGAATAAGATGTAGAGAGCTCCATTGTTGATGTAAGAGTAAATGGAAAGTGCTAAAAGCCTTCGGAAATAACTTGGAAACTTACTCAACACTTCAAAAGTGCCTTTTAAGATAAATTTCTCTTTATTTTATGGTTAAGTTAGTGTACATTCAAATAAAACCAGAAACCTACTCAATACCAGAACCATCCATCATAACTTTTTGCATCACACATAGGGCCTATAATTATAGTTTTGTTCCACCATGTAATAGTTTGAATCCAAGGCTAAGGATGGCCACGACTGCCGAAGACAAGCCCCGCGGCCCGCGGCGCTTACGCAGTTAAAACGGCAAAAACGAACCGGAGAACTCACAAATTGCCGCCCCTAATTACCTCAGGTAGGCGGCCGCACAAAGTGCTGCCTTTTTTTACTATAAAAAGTGTTAAGTTATTCAAAAACAGGTCCGGCGCAGCCATAAATATGATTCCGAGCTCCATCAGATGTATAAATTAAGATTTTACCTCGCATTTCCTAAATAATATAACTAAGAAAAAATCGATCAGGTTTTTGCAGAATTAATTAACTATAACTCATATAGACTTTTGTCTAGCGACGTTTATATGTCAGGAAACTTTGTAATAGTAAGCAAATATATAAATTATGACACACAAGATTAAAGGCAAAAAGATAATTAAGAAACAGATAAGATGTCCATCAGAATTGGTCTGAAGGAAGCGGCGGACGAAAATAACGAGCTCAACAATAATGAAAGAGGATTTTAACAGCATCAAAAACTTTCTTTCATCCGTGAGACACCGGGCCTTTTATGATCCTACATTATACTCGCATACCTGCGGTAATGATAGGGTGCCGGTTCAAAGAATAATGCTGAGGACTTCTCAATAACACCTTAACAGCTGTACCTGGTGGGATCGCCGAAACATCGGTAAAAACACGAGTAATTTTAACACAACCCACAAAGGTGCCGACCGATATACGGAAATAGGTTATCGAACCTACGCAACTCATTTATTGCACTCCAAAAATACTTTATTGTTTTATTAGAAACAAGATATTTGTTTCCAACAGTATTGTCAGGTAAAAGAAAGGTTTATGAATATTTAAAAAAGAAACTCATTGTTTCTAACATTATTGTCGATTTCGAAGTATTGCATGAATTGCGTTCAAAGGTTTGAGCAACTAAAATAAACTTTGTTTATCAAACAATTTTACATTTTTAGACAGATTTCTGGTAACCTCAACCTGGTTCTTCATTTGGGCAATTAATTGCAACAGTACATCATAAACTTTACATGTTATGTTCGTATTTAGAGCCGGAGCGGTTTGTTAGTTTAACACAGTGTTAATAGCCCGAGCTAAAGGTGTGGGTGCTTTAAAATTGGCTCATTACCACCTTCCAGAGCTAAAAGCCGGTCTTTGTTGGCCTTGGACGACTGTTTGTACTGGATTTAGAATTTGTAACCACAAAAAATGTAGAGGAAATTATATTTGTTGAAGTGAAACGTAAAATTGTTTGCGGAACCCATTTAGATGAGAATGTTTTATCTCTGCATCGAAATGATTTAGATTTTCAAACAAACGGTGTTGTGGAATTATGTTGCCAAGACAGTACACACGTAACAAATCATCGGCACAGAAATGTGACTTTAATTGCCCAATCTTAAGGTGAATGGCCGGCGCCGGCGTAGCTATATCAGTTGGAGCCCCTAGTGAATGGACCGGCCCACTTCTGCTGGTCCAAGATTCTGGTCAAGATATAGACAAAGTTGTGTTAGATTCACTAAATTCTGGAAAGACGTTACACTTTTTATGTGGAACAAGTACGTTATTCTGAACCTAAAGAACGACAGCATTAAGATCATTTTGTCAAAGATAAAAAAGCACGTGGGAGGGAGATTCCGTGTGCGATTGTAAAAGTCGCGGGTCGTGGAATTTTAAGAGAAAATGGAATACGGAACTATTGAAACGTGACCGTCTAGAAATGTCGAAACGAAAAGAGCGAAGTGAACTAATTGGAACGCAAGATTCACCATTCTTTACAACAGACTCTAGATTTAACTTAGCAAAAGAATTTTTCAATTAAGATAATGGGTCGTATTTGAATCTACCCATTCCAAATAGAACTCGAGTGATATAATCAGTAAGTAACTTTGATCGTAATCGACAAGATTATTCATAAAAACCGATCGACTTGGGATTATAGATTATCGCTGCCAATTAGAATTCCAATTGGGCACTTAATTAACGCACAATTTAAAAGCGATGAGTTAAAAGCGAGACCAGATACCAATAACAACGTAAAACTTTAGGTACTATAAAGATGGAGTAGTAGAAGGTCCTACAAATACTATGATGACCCTGAATGTGATCTGTTTGCGGACGAATGGAGTAAAATTAAACGCGTATGTCTGATATTCTGTGAGAAACAGTATGCGAGGGTGTCCACTGTTCCATGTTAGTAAGTAACGAATAATTGTATAATTGTTTAAAACACAATATTGACTGCTTTGTATAGTTTAATTACATTGATATTTTATCGAGTGTTTCTATGTTAATTGATGTAATTGGTATATTACCGTGTTAATTAACTATAAAATAAATAAATAAATAAATAAATGATGACAAAACATCAGCGATCGTCTTGCTCTATCGGCTTAGCAAATTTCAAATATAACTAAAGATATCAGGTATATTGAGGTTTAAAGCGATGCCGCCGATAAGGTGGCATTAACCGATACACATCGGCACTTAAGTCAGAGATAGCACCAATTCGATAAGGGATATAAATAAAAATAAATGGTTGCTCTTGCGTTATGCCGCTGTAAAGATATCACGATATCAGCGATAGAACACATATGAAAGTGCCGGTAGTGTGTTTATTGATTTAATGCGACCATACTAACGTTATTAATCCTATGTAATTTGCAATATCGCACATTTACAGCTTTAAAAGCGGGATTAATGGTGAGAGGTCGCGATGGACCTGGATTGCAATAAACACTTAAAGCAGCTTAAATATAAAAACTTAAATCGCTGAACTTTTAGCAGTCGAATTATGTGGTTCAACAGGTGCGTAGTGGGCGCGGTATGAACGAAGCCGGTTCGCGCGACTTGCGCGCCGGCGATATAAGATCGAGCCTTTGATGTACCGCGTGATAAGAGACCGCTATTTGCTGCCCCTTATCGCTCACGTCTGTCGTTCGACGCCCACACTTTACGATTTATCGCGTAAACAATGGCGAAGACTTTCAAGGAACATGAATTAGATAATCAACGGACATTTATAATTTTACAATTCTAGATTTTTTTTGCCTGATGTCATAATACCGAAAGAGGAAACATTGAGGCAGCCGCTGGTGATGCTAACTTGATAAGACACTGGCTTTTAAATGGTAAACAACTCCTGAACAGAATTTTAAATTAGAATATAAGAAGGTTTCATAAATAACTAACATAAAAAAGAAGCTGTCGTGTGAAACTAGAGTGAAAATCTATTTGAAAGACTCCCTTCGTACAGTAGACAATGTACCTAATAGCGAAAGTCAACAATAGAACCCTTCGTAACATCGCATATTACATGTCCAATATCAGTTTGACAAACCATAAAATCTTTTCTACTATTCATCGTAAATCACCCGATAACAATGGGGTGGCCCTAACAACATATGATACAGAACACCATAAAACTTGATACATGTCCAGCCCAACCCTCTACTTTGTACGACAAGAACGTTATTTCTTCCAGCCTATGTTTCTCCTCTCTCGTAATTATCTTTTTGTTCCAATGGCACTTTTAAAACTTTACGATTTCAAAGAAGAGTTCACTGGGAATTGCGTTACAATTATTACCTCTTTAACTGTATGCTAACCATCAAGCGCTGTTATTTCATAAAACCTCATTGGTATTGGTATCATTATTTTACTTAGATTATTTTCTTCAAAATGTTTTATTCATTAAAAGTTTTTCTTACCGCATCCTCAGCCTCCTTTTGGTCTTTGTGCCCCATCAGGTTGGGCATGGCAGTCCAATTGTATCCCAAATCCTGGCATAAAGGCAGCTTGATCCTCTCGCACTTGCCACCTTCAACGTCTTCCTGGTCAGCAGACACCAGCCACACAAACAGGAGGAAACAAAAAATCCGAGCCATAGTATCTAATTCACAAATAATAAATATCACTAGTATATCATGTCATATTCAAGTAAGTCAGTCACAAAATCACTGTTGGTAAACACTGATCAATCGTAAACATATTTTGTTTTTATTTAAAAACAAGCGCGCGTCCTTCCCCGTCTCTAGCTTGGCGCAGACTGATTCAAATTTTGAACGCGGTGCGGCGTTTCAATTCAAAGGCAAAGGAACGAAACCGGTCGGCCGGTGCGTTCAGAAACATGCATATGTTCCGATAAAAGGTCTGAACGCATGAACAGGGCATTAAGATGAAAAGAAAAAAACGAAATGGGCCTAATTCGTGTACGGCTCACTGCAATCAGTGGGAGTAATTTTAACCATCTCTGTCTTTGGATTGGGAGAGAGCGGGATAGAAGGAACAATGAAGAACGTATAAAATTAAGTGTATCTGCCCATGAGGTTGGATTTTATTTTACGAAATTGCTGCAATAAAAGTGTTGGTAATTGAGAGGTTCTAACATTTTATTATGAAGCTTCGACGTTACAACGTTGTGGGTGCATGCTTTTGATGTATGCTACAAACTACATGGTGCTGGTGAGAGTTTACAGACTTTGAGCAGTTCATGGTCGGACAGGGGTGGCGTTAAAAAGCCTTTATACAGCTATCATCATTTTTCTCCCATTCTTTGGGTTTTAAAACAGGAAGGATCGAAAATACAAATAACTTGAAAACGCAAGTCTTGGGATACTGACAATAAATATATTTTGACAAAATTGTGTCAAATATCATTTTAACTTTGTTAACTTTTGTAGATAACAATTTTAACAAAAAAGGCCTTCTATAGTCTACGAAGCGTTTATTAATTGAATTTAGTTAAATATTTATTCATGTACTAATTTATTCACCGACAACAGTTCATTAAGTGCCTCCTACTGTGATGTGGCCTTTCTATTGAATTTAATTCGCGAAAGCCGTGAAATTGACTAATGGTTTCAACTTATATTTTGTGGAAAAGTTAACTTTAAAGAACCGTTGTCGCTTTTTTTATTACTTTAATAGTACCGTGTAGTTACAAATTAGACTCTATATCAGTTATATCTATTTATAGTCAATTAATTTCAATGTTTTGTAAGATTATAGGACTATTAGGTTTTTTGTGATTAAAAATCCATTAGAGTACATTTAGAAATATCAGTTAATTTCCTAATTGCGGTTGCTGATTGAGTTTTCAATTAACAGTAATCGATAAAGGTTTTTTTAAAAGTTATCATCAATAAAATAAAGACTTTAATTTCAAGTTTCATGTCAAGATACTGAAGTCACGAGTGAAAGAGATAGAGTTATCCTTTCCGCTCGTGCCTTTATCTTTCAGTACAGCGGCGTCCCAAGTAGAATACACAATTAGGTTCCTTCATTACATCACTCCAATAACACCTTTGATACTTCCAGAACACGCAACAGACTTTACACCCTATTTTGTACCACAACAAAATCTAAAATTCTTCAACAGTATCGGTATCTTCCTCGGCTATCTCGCCAAATATATCTTGATCTTTGTCAGTTAGAGAGACTGTTTGATATTGAAAGAGTTCTAAAGGTCCGTTTACGTTGGTGGGTCGGCATGAATAGTTGCATTGTGCGAGTGGGACGGCGCGACGCGGTGTCAAAGGCGCCGCCTGCACGGTGCGCGTACGCCGGCCGGACGCCGCGGGAATGCCTAATTAAGGACGCATGCGTGGACTGTGGGGTGAGGGTTACGGCATGAATAGGAGCGAGAAGCGGGTTTTAAAAAATAAGTTTTAAAGCCATATAAAAAAGTTTGGCATTGGTACCTAATAGAACACCCGATTTTTGTTTAAAATCAATGTAAAATTAAAGTTATTGCATAAAGTCACATATCAGCTCTATTAGATTTGTAAGGAAGTCTAGTGACTGTATAAGAACCTTTCATAAGACTTTTTTGCTATAATATCTGATAGGTCGTATAGGTGTTTAGTGGCCATAATACCTTTAATATTATTTGAACCTGGCTTTTAAAAATGGCTTCTAAAGGTACAGAATTCAAACAATCTAGAAATATTGAAATTTAAAACTTGATAATTTAATATTGAGATTAATAGGTACGAGGGATATTGACCAGAGGATGGGTAGCAGCGTCCTTCTGAGTACGATAACACTTACTGCGATCGCCAACATGCATCGGCCAAGCATGGCGATTACGGCTGAACCCCCCGTTGAGGGATACCTATGCCCAGCAGTGGGCGTGTAAAGGTTGACATGTTGATGATGATGAATTTAATATGTCTTTTTCGTGATTTATCAATTTTCTTTCTATACAATTACACATGAAGCAAGAAATCCATCAAATCGCTTCCACCAGCACCGCACACCACCCGCATCACTACAGAATCGTAATTAAAACGTCAGATATGGCGACGGTGCGCAGGCGCAGGGCACCGCGATTCACGCCAAATGCAAATATCGCCCAATTGTTCCACAGGAAGACATATACTCGGACGAATATTAATGTCACTTTGATGACAAACGCCGACAGGTACAGTCGCCGACTGTGATGGATTAAAAAGGAGGTGCGAAATATGGTGACAATGGTATACGTGTTGTGTATTGATTAGTTATTGATATGGTATGTCATATATGGCAAGTTTTAGATTCTCCTTTGGCAAAGAAGTCCTTGATGATCTTTGCAAAGTTTTTATTGATTTATTTAAAATTTGAATCAGGCAGCTAAGACCCATAGAAATTATCATCTGCTTAATCTTTACTCAACAATGTTGGAGTCAGTTTCCAGTCTCGGATGCAGTTGAATACCAGTGTTTTACATGGAGCGACTGCCTATCGGACCTCCACAACCCACTTACGGGGTAACACGATACCGCTTAGTAAGACTGGTTGTTAGATTTTCTGGTTTCTGACTACCCATAACGACTGCCAAAGATCTATGAATTACAGCCGGAACACAGAGGTAAAACAGTGGTATTCAGCTGTTAGACTGAAAGTCGACCCAATCAACACCAGCAAGAACATGGTAACTCACTTTTTAGCAAAATTAAGGTTCCATTGTAACTCAATTTAAAATTAAATTCCCTTTGTTTTGATCTAATTCACGAGTCTGTGCGTCTTTCATTTACGATTTAATAGAGTGTAAAAGAAAATTAACTAATGGTCCACCAAGTAAAGAAAGAAAAGAAGAAAGAAAATCCATTTATTCACACGGAAGTGACGCACTTAAGAGGAAACACAAGGGCCGTTTTTCCATACAAACTTAGTCCCCTGTTTCCTCCCTGGATAATGCCAGTAGATCATTTTTTTTTAAAGTCAGTCTACTAATATAATGGCGTCATTATGACTTTCCAATGGTCAACCAATGACAGTCCATTGAAAGAAATGATATACAATGGTAATCTCGTACATAATGACAAATTAATGACTGACTTAGTTTACGAACTTCTTACTACTTCAGATTGCTTATAACACTTTTAAATAATATGTAAAAATATATATAAATGAAATCTGGCATGAATAAATGTTACAATGTCATTATAACACCATTCTATTATGAGACCATTGACCGACCAATGATCGACCATTATGGATGTAGCAGATTACGAACTTTTAGCAAAATGACAATGGAATCGTGTTGGAATGACGAAATTATGAAAATAGCAGACTTGGCCCCCAGGTCGCAATATAGTTGGGAAAAGGCTAGGTAGATGACGGACTGGATATGATTAAGAATCTTCGAGAGCAGCACAATTTGATTACAGTGTATGAACTAATGTTGATAGTGTTTAAAACAGTTGATAACATTGCATTATATACAGTCATTGTATCTTGGTTGCTTATTAGATCGTGTCCTCATCAACAATTAAGTACCTCACAACAATTCATTGTAGTCATTATTAGAAGCCTATTGTCTAATGGGACCGTTCTAGACGTTGACAAATTAAACACATGAATGAAAACATGAATGTTTCAAGACACTTTGACTGCTGTGCTGCATGTCACGGATTCGATTCCCGAACGAAACAAATATTTGTATGGCCTACAGATAGTTGTTCCGGGTCTGGGTGTTTGTGTATGTGAGTTAATATGTTTGTAAATGCACCCACGATACAAGATAAATTCCTAGTGAGGAACCCCCATGTCTATTGATTGCTGTCATCCACCCAATTCTACTTTACACGCCGATAGCCATTGCAATCAAATAAAATGGTAGAGGGAACTCGAATTTTACTAGTGATTCAACCTATTGCTTTGTAAGCGCGTTGAAGTCTTTCCTGTAAATCTATTAAAGTTAGTTTCTATATTCACAGTCCTAAATTACAAAAAAGGCGAAGGTTTTATCAGTTTTGCATTTATAATCCACACATTTTGTATATTATGATACTTAATACTTAATACTTTATATATCCATACTAATGTTATAAATGCGAAAGTAACTCTGTCTGTTACTTACGCTTTCACGATGCAACGGCTAAACCGATTTTGGTGAAATTTGGTATGAGTATAGTTTGAATCCTGGAGAAAGACATAGGCTACTCTTTATTCCACGAATCCGTCTGCATTCACGATAACCGACATTTACGCGGACGAAGTCGCAGGTAAAAGCTAGTACTTTACTGTGCTGTACTCTTTTTTTTATATTAAATCTAATAATATACTAATATTATAAATGCGAAAGTAACTTTTTTTGTTACGCTTTTACGATGAAACGGCTGAACCGATTTTGATGAAATTTGGTATGAAGATACCTTGAACCCTGGGGAACGACATAGGCTACATTTAAATCCACGATAACTGACATTCACGCGGACGAAGTCGCGGCCAAAAGCTAGTACTTAATACATAAATGAATTAGTTTGATACGCTTTTACGGGTTAACTAATGAACCGATTTTGATGAAAAACGCAACGAAAAAGCTAAGCTTGAACCACAAGAAAATATATAAGTAGGCTACTTTTTAATCCGCGACTCGATCTGTATCCGTGATACTGATTACCGACATTTACGCAGACGTTGTAGCGGGAAAATGATAGTATCTATACTAATATTATAAAGCTGAAGAGTTTGTTTGTTTGTTTGTTTGTTTGAACGCGCTAATCTCAGGATCAACTGGTTCGAATTGAATAATTCTTTTCGTGTTGGATAGTCCATTTAATGCGGGTCGGGTTGCTAGTGTAGTTATATAATTCAAAATTAATTCATCATCATCATCATTTCAGCCGAAATACGTCCACTGCTGGACATGGGCCTCCCCCAAGAAATGGGGGGTTTTGCCACAATCGCCACGCTTGGCAGGTGGGTTGGCGATCGCAGTATGGTTGTTACAAATGCATAGAGACCGGTGCTGCCCATTCTCTGGGGAGACCCTTAGTCGCCTCTTACGACACCCACGGGAAGATATGGGATGGTGCTATTCTTTACGTCCGACACCACACGGACCAAAATTAATTATCTCACATCAATCATAGAATGGCATAATATGTTTGCATTTTATTGTTTCAATTTTGAATTCAAAGCCATACCAAGCTGTCAAAATTTCCCAATTGAATAAAAACCATATTCTTATGTAATAAAGTTAAAAATATATCAAAGAAAATCAACAGACTGTTGTAGCTTGATGTCACAAAATATAGAGGGTATACAGAAGGACCGCTTCCGCCATCGTCAAAAATAATTACCTAAACTTGCCAGACTTACTAGGGCTGCTACTGTTTTGACTCTGTAGGTTTTATTTGTGACAATGTGAAATTTTATTGACACTGGTTGGAACTCTTTGCAATTTTTTATAACAAAATTTTCTTGTTTGTTGTGAAATGTCAATGTCTCTCATTTATTCATATAAACAACACGTGACTGTCGAGTCGTAAGTCTGCTTGAAACTGCTTGAGAATGCCTATAAACGTAATGTCAATTTGTGCGTGGTAAAAATGGCGGTTTGTTCTGAGTGGTCTCTCTGTTTGGGGCGACGAGGCGACGCAGCCTTACGTACTTTGTGTTGATGTTCCTTTGTACAGCATTTGACATTTTGTTCTGATCTACTGTGGCCGTATTGTGAATTTTTATTTTAATTCACTTATGTAATAGCTTGCCTGTTTTTTTTTTTATTACAAGTGTTTACACAACTCGAACAGCTGCACAAAGTCGTTGATGTGTGACGTGTAACATGGTTTGTTTTTACTGTGACGTTACTATAACTACACTACATAATGACCGTCATTACCAGGGGTGATTGACTGGAACGTGGCAAAGGTTTTTAAGGGGTTGCATTTCTAGTTGGCATGACGTAATTGGAAATTAACCCTGGGAATCCTATTTCGGCTTTGTATAGGGAAGAAATGAGACTGACACGAAAACTATAACCATGGATTTACTACATAATTCTAGATCTCGTTCAATCCAAGGACTCCAAAATTATTAACAATTAAACACATAACAACAAAAACTTTGATTGTCAAACATCTCGAAGCGGCTATTCCGCCCCCATTAGCCGTGGCCGGTCAGGGGAGAGGCCAAAAAGGCTATTTGCGAAGACTGCACAATTACCGCGAGACTGGCGTGTCGCGGGGTCGCAGACACAATTAAGTGAATTTGCCAGAGACTACAAAAAGTGAGGATGGACCTGCAGGACAGTGGCCATGCGGCGCGGATTGTTGAGACTTTTGAAATTAGTCATGTTAGTTAATTCTCTCTATGGTGTAGTAAGTACGCCGTGTGGTGCCGGTCGCGAATAGCACCACCCCATTTCTACCCGTGGGTGTCGTAGAAGGCGACAGAGGGATATTGACCAGAGGATGGGCAGCAGCGTCCTTCTGAGTACCATAACACCTACTGCGGTCGCCAACATGCATTGGTCAAGCACGGCGATTACGGTTGAACCCCCTCTTGGGGGAGACCTATGCCCAGCAGTGGGCGTCTAAAGTTTGACATGATAAATAAAGTTCCTGGAAAGTGAGGTGTCGGTCGCAGGAGGAAATCTTGACTAAGGAACCTACGAGAGTGGACTGGTGTCTCGAGCGCCGCGGAACTATTCCACTTCGCGAAAGAAAAGGAAAAGTATGCAGAGCTGACTGCCATCCTTCGTAGTTCGGACTTCGGAGAGGCAGGTACTTAATTAGAAGAAGAAGAAGAAGAAGAGAAAGAGAATTAGAATTTCATACATAAGCTATGTAAGTGCAAGCATTTCAGCTGCCAATGTAAAGTGCTGAGGTTAGAACTCGAAAACAACATAAACAGAAGTTCCAAACATATCCAAAATCGATGGTCGCCCCACACGGCCGGTATAATTTGAGCGGAATGCCGGCGGCGGAGCGCTGACGTAAAAACTATGACGAACGCACGCTGGAGTGACTCCTGCGCAGAAAAACTGACCAGTATCCTACTGTACATTACGAGCTGAAAATTCGAGACAGTGTGTGCTTCTCTTTATAATAATAATGTGAATTGTGATATTTATTTTGAGTGTTGAAGTTATAAGTACCTACTTACTTAGTTTCAGTTGCAACCAAGATTTTCCTTAGTTGGAATGCAGTGTGTCTATCACGTTGGATGGCAATGCTTAACCTCAGATCAAGGTAAAAACTAGCTGTTGGATCACGGGAAGTGTCAACCAACCTTCTAGACATTTCCTTAAAAAGAAGATGAGCACTCGGACCCCACGACCCGAGAGTTTCAGTCTGAAGCGGCTTGAAAATAAAGTTATCACCAAGGTGACTATACTTTCGCCGTTTGAGGTCTTCTGCAGCCGCAGCAGCAGCACCAGCACAGCACGCTGAACTAGGAAGAGTGGATGGCACAAAATTTCGAAGTAAGTAAAATAAACTTACGTCATTTACCTCCACGAATATGTTCAGTCATAATCATAAGCAAAAAAGCAACACCTTCCTGATGTAAGACATAAAAAAACATAATTTATATTTTTTTCTTACTCGTTCTGCTCGCACTTTCACTTTAGACTGACACCTCTAGGCATACCTAGGTCTTAAAAAACGCTCTCTAGCCTTAGGGGCCGCAGTAATTACAAAGCTATCTACGTTGCACTTACAAGGAAAAAATTGTTAACCTATTAAGTTTTTTGTACAACAAAACTAGAATTAAGTAGGTTAGGTACTGACTGTTGAAGAAATAAAAAGTTATCATCAGTATATAGGGTGACTGGTAATTAGTGTACGATACTGAAACACGTGATTGTATTCATGATAACAAACCACTTTCCCGAAGAAAAAAGTTTTTTGTACTGGTTCACTTTTATCACTGGTTCACTTTTATCACAATAACACAACAGCCGTATGAAATTCACGCGCGCGCACGCCTGTGACCTAAAGTGAACTAGTACAAAAAACATTTTTTCTTCGGGAAAGTTGTTTGCTATCATGAACACAATCACGTGTTTAAGTATCGTACACTAATTACCAGTCACCCTATATACGAGTATATTTTACAAGAGGCCAGTGCCAGTGTTTGCGTTAAAAATAAGGCTTTTTTTTTGGACAAGCCCGCCACACTATTCCCAAACCACTGTAACTCCTGTAAGCCAGAATCAACAGTGGCGACCACCAGAAAAGCGCCAAAGCAATGAAGCTCGACGAGTCCCAGAGAAGCGATTCAACTGTCTTGGATCCCGCAACGAAATTAATCAGAAAGAACAGCGGAGGAGTAAGAAAAACATATTTTCCACTTCCCTCCAAATCTAGCAGAATAGGCCAATAGGCACATAGGGAAGTTTACAACTGGGAGAAGCCCAGTTGCTAAGCACCACGGATTATAATTGACATAATTAATAGGCCCTAAAAAGTGAGCTGTTACAAACTCAAACTCATTTATTTCATATAAACCATTTACTGCAGTACTTTTGAATTATCAGAATCAATCAGTCAGAAAGTTGAAGCTAGTTGCTCGTTCCAAACAGTAGGTTTCTATGGAGAAGAACGAGCAAGAAACTCCATGAACACTCTTTTTAAATCAATAATATGTTACAAATTTCGGTTACATCATATATTGTATCTACATAAATATCTCTGGTTACAATGTGGATAACAATGTAACAAGTCGTGTACGTTAAAAGAGGTCTAGATGAAAATATAATCATATATATATTTTTTTATACTAATAAACATTTATTTATTCACCACATACAAATCATAAAAATCAAAATAATATAATTATTTACAATTCTAAGAAAAAGGCAGGGAGCTCAAAGGGCATCAAGAAACTCGTCCACATCGTTGTCAACGGGAAACGTGCCCAACAGGCTGGCAGTATATTAAACAATTAATAACCGAGGCAGCTAAGAGATGACCAGTCCCAACTAACGGCGCCCGTTCACGAACAAGACGCACGGATCGGCATCACCATTTTGAAGGGAACCGAATGATCCAACACACGCGCCACCGTCAGCGAGACATTCCAGTGAGCATGACATACTCCCAACCGCCAGGGCACCTTCAAGTCAATGAAAGACATACCTCGTAAATGGTAGCTTTAAAGAACATAGTGCTCACATGTATGTGCTATGAAAAATTATACAATATTAACACATTGAGTTTTTATATTTTTGATTGCAATAATAGGTATGGCAAAATAACTTAAACGCACGGAAATTAGTTCTAGTTTCTACAAGGCCCGCATAATAAACTGCTCCGGATGATGTCTATACACTATCCAACATAATATTGCGTTCTTTCTGCCAAAGAATACACTCCGCTAAGATTATGATGTGCAGATTGTTCGTATTCACAGTCAGATGTACAACATTGACACAAAGGCGAAGCAACCAGCTTGAAATAAAATAATTTACTTTTAAAGTTGCCATGACCTGTTAGAAATTGGGCAACACAGTGGTCCACCTTCAGCCATGTCCTGGCCAGCCCCTCAGGAACGGACGGAAAAAACTGATGGAGGTGTGCCGGTGGTCAACCACGGGTTTTCATTTTAAGTAGTATCATAGGCCACCATGCATTATCAAAAGCTTCTGAGATATCGAGAAAGATCCCAATGACGTACTCGTATTTATGTTCGGACGAATTAACAATTTTCCTGACAGATTGCGCCGCGTCGATGGCAGATTTCCCTTTTGTGAAACCAAATTGATTATTATGAAATTTTGGTCCATCCGGTAGCAAACGTGGAACGATAAGGCGCTCCAGAAGTTTTCCCAAAGATGGTAGTAGTGTTATGGGCCGGTACGACTTCGGGTCATCTGGGGGCCTGTCGCCACTCTTTGGAATAATTCGTATAAAGCCGCGTCACCTGGTGATTTGTTGACTGGTAGTCTCTTGACAACGTTTATGAACTCGTCAGTGGATAGTAGATCTGACACTGGTGGTTCAGGTGGCACCGCAGCCCACGCTTTGATCTGATGGTGGTATTCGTTGTCGTTCACAGGTGAATCATCGGGTATCAGAATATTAAGTAGGACTTTCGTTATTTTTTCGATACCGGTGGTATGTTTATTATTTACTTTAATGTTTTGGACATACGCAAGGTCGACTGATCTATTGGCCTTAAACTCGTGATATAAAGGAAACCACGGACCTTCTTTATCTAGTTTTACAACAATTTTACGTAGTT
Source organism: Charanyca ferruginea (assembly GCA_947361185.1). Classification (NCBI taxonomy): domain Eukaryota; kingdom Metazoa; phylum Arthropoda; class Insecta; order Lepidoptera; family Noctuidae; genus Charanyca; species Charanyca ferruginea. The sequence goes on along the minus strand of OX376075.1, from coordinate 21,605,126 downwards.
AATTACCCTTTGATTTTTCCACAGATGCTTTGTAGCGTGACTTGGCTACTCTAAACGTATTTAATGCAAAAGTCAGCGGCTCCCTGGTAACCTTACGTTTTTTAAGCTTATTAAGCTGTCTACGCGCTCTGCGATAAGTTTTACGTTGTTCAACTAAATAGTCACTCCACCAATCACATCTCCGAATGTTGGTCATAGATCCGCGCCCGATGTCAGCACAGTAAGACATAATCTCAGCACTCTCTTCAGCTGACAGCCAGCAGCAGTGAAGTCTTTGGCGTGGCACGCAAAAAGCGAGCTAAAGAATTCCCAATTCGCGCCTTTACATTTATAAAAATAAAGGCTTATTAAATGCTGATAAAAGTCAAGTCTACATCAATCGACTGTCACAAGTTACAAATACTCGTATGTTCTGCTCCATTGTTCACCTGTTTTCAGGGTTCCGTCATTATCATCATGCCAACCTTTAGATCGCAGGACCGACGACGGTCGATGGAAGAAGCAGACTTGTCGTCGAGTGGAGACTACGAATCGCTAGACGCAGAGTGGGACGCTCTCCAGCCCGATGGACCGCTGAGCCGGTAGTGGCTGGATGCGGAAGGCAGAGGACCGGGAAAAATGGCGCGCCATGGAGGAGGCTGATGTCCAACAGTGGACCAATATTAAGCTGAAGTGATGATGAACCTTTAGACGCCCACTGTTGGGCATAGGTCTCCCCCAAGGGGGGTTACGCCGTAATCGCCATGCTTGGCCGATGCATATTTCATCGAGTTACAGAATACCTATAGGTATAGTTTTCACCTCGGAATCTGAAGTGAGTTCTTATGGAATAGTTATTGTTGTTGTGTACAAGTTACTGGCGATTATTAAGCAAAACTGTGAATCACAGTCAGTGATATCAGTTTGATAAGCTGTCATGCGCACGCGGCGTTTCTTCCTATTTTATTACTGCACTCGCTTGGCGTCCTGCAGCGCGAGTAGGTGTTAACTCCGCCCCCCGCTGCGCAAGAGTCGACCGCGTTTTATTTATTACTACTTCACTAGACAATGCGTGTTGATGCTGTTTGTGACTTGTATTGAAACTGTTTTGATCTTTTTGTGGCAATAAATGTGTAATTACAAATTCTTATTGCGTTTTTTAATTTGGTCATTAACGTATTATTTGTTGTGGCATGATGAGTTGGTGTTGTAATTGGCTTTTTGATTTATTTTGGATGTAGGTATTTAAGCTTCTCTCAATTTTTCTTGTGAGAAAAGAAAACCTTTCCTTACCCTTTAACATCCTTATTATATTTTTAAGTCCTGTTTCCAAGTGTCTTTATGCTTATGGAAAGTTAAACTCTACCAAGTAATCATAAATATAGTAGGTACAGAATAAGATTTACAAACAAAACTTATGTTATAAAGAAAATAAGATTTGGTTTTGTATGTTTGCTTTTTTTATATAAAGAGGAAAGATTTGTTGGTTTGTTACGATTTAACTCTAAAACTACTGGTCCGATTAAAAAAAAATATTTCACCAGCCAGATGCTACTGTATCCTTCAGTAACATAGGCTATACCTATTGAATTATTGAAAAACCGGACAAGTGCGAGTCGGACTTGTTCACCGAGGGTTCTGTACTTTGTAGGTATATATCCATACTAATTCATACTAATATTATAAATGTAGAAATAACTCTGTCTGTTACGCTTCCACGATGAAACGGCTTTGATGAAATTTGGTATGAAAATAGCTTGAACCTGGGAAAGCACATAGTGTACTTTTTAATCCGGGACTTCGTCTGAATCCTCGATAACCGACATTCACACGGACCAAATCGCGGACAAAAGCTCGTTATAATTAAAGAATATATTTTTATGATTTAATTACAAATGTACAGTTTTCAGACTTATCCCTGTATTTATAGTATAAGACGATATTACTTGCAAAATTTCATAGTTCTAGGTCAACGGAAAGTACCCTATAAATTTTGATTCCCTTGAGTGTCGAAATGTACGCGGCCATATCTTTTTTTCACAGCTTCATGGGACCGTGGATCTAAGTATATGGTTTTCAACTTGATACCTCTACGCGTTCTCGAGATAAAGGGTCTTGACAGACAGACAAACAACAACGTGATTCTATAAGAGTTCCGTTTTTTCTTTTTGAGATACGGAATCCTAAAAATTAGGGGTCCTTTAAAGAAAATTCACGCGGGCGAAGGTATAGTGCTGGGGTGTGATTCTGTAAGACCTCATTCTAAACTTCGAATCTGAATCCTCTGTGAGTTTCTTACACTAGCGCCACCATTGCGAGCGTGTCAGCGAGTTGAACTAAATTGACAGGGAGATTTTGACACTAGAAAGTATGAGGTGACGTAAGAAGTGGCATTCTGTAAGGTAATTTCCCCGTCACTTCGACGCTCACTTCGCAAGTTCGCACTCGAACCCGATTCAAAGTGTCAAATACATCAAGGTCATTTTGAACCTTATGCGAAGTGAGAGTGAATAGCAATTGATGCGAGTTGTTGTTTGAATTTTACAGAATCGACCTACAGGTATCATTTATATATATATTTTTATTACTTAAATATTTCTCATGATGTGTCATGTGTGTATTTACAACAAAAAAAAGTATTATAATCTTCAATATAAAGTCAGACCATGTCCTAAAAGGTACACAGATCAATCATCTCATCACCTCAAGTCCACAAACAGGTTTGAAACCTTTATGTCAAGCGCCTGTAACCGTTCCTTTGCTCCCGTTCATGTTACCTCGTTTTGTAATTCTAATGGTGTCATGGCCGCCGCGGGTCCGTTGAGGGGGGTGAAGGGCAGGGGAAGCCATGCCACCCGCACTTTTATGGTAATCTGGTCTATTCTTCATGGTTTTCGCTTGTGGGATGACGAGGATAATGTGGTGCACACTGATGGTTGTTCGTTCTGGTAATTTGGAACATAGGGACACAATCTTTTATACCATGATATAGTTAAACTAGACCGTAAACAATTTACGTCGGATATTAAAAAATATTAATGAGGTAGCTGGTCCATACATTTTTAACCGACTTCATAAAAAAGGAGGGGTTCTCAATTTGACACGTAGGTATATTTCTTTTGTATGTTTGAACACGCGTTACTTTTTACAGTGTCGAAATTCGATTTCGAAAAAAAAAACTAGTATAGGCTATGCCTCAATGTTGGTCCCATATGAATTACATGAAAATATTCCACCTCTAAGCACAGAAAATGAACGGATGACTGAATTGGCAAGGGTGTTACCAGACCAATCAATCGACCATCGATCGACGGCATTGATCGATGGTTGAATGAATTAGTCGACGTCGATCGATAGTTTCTACCAGACCAATTGATCTATCGTCGATCGATGGCATCGATCGATGGTAGAATTTATTAGTCGATGTCGATCGAGGTGCTTCATTATTATTACTGATGGATTATAGGTGGGGTTAATCGATCGACGTCGACCGATGCCATCGACTGGCAATCGATCGATTAGTTAGTGGAACGGTATCCGTCGATCAGCCAAAGCTACCACACCAATCGATCAACGTCGATCGATGTCGATTGATGGCATCGATCGACAATCGATCGATTGGTGTAGTAACACCCATAGGTGTTACAGTTTCTTAGTTAAATTGGATAAGAAGTGGTAGGCACTGAAAAGCGAAAAAATAAGTTTTATACAAAAACCACTACCGCCTTCAAAACAAAAAAAAAAAAAAATTTTTCAAGTCGCCTTTTGTTCCGATTTTTGTTTGGTATTGCCACCGAAATTTCGAAATTAAAGTATTTTTTAGTGAATAGTTTTTTTTAATAACCGTCAATAAGTGGCATTCCACCGAGGATATAAAAACTAAAGATCACTTAATGTTTTGACTGACAATAGTCAGTAGTAGTAAGATTTAGTGGTTACTCAGTATTCTGGGTAACCACCAAATCTTAGGGTGCTACTACACCAATCGATCGACCAGCGATCGATTAACCCCGGCTATATTCCATCAGTTTCTTTCGAAATGTATTCACAAGAGGACGCGTTGTTGTTGGCCAGTACGATGTTGCTCGTACTATTATTACCACGGAATAATAAAAATTATTCCATGATTATTACGGAGACGCTAACGCGCGCGGGGCGCGGCCGGGAAGCAGGTGATAATGGGGAGCGGACGGCGCGCGGCGCGGCTAATCAAGCTGCTCGATCGACGTCAGCTAATCCATTCTACCATCGATCCGTCGATCGACGATCGATCGAATTGGTCTGGTAGAAACTATCGATCGACGTCGACTAATCCATTCTACCGTCGATCGACGATCGATCGATTGGTCTGGTAACACCCTTAAAAATATTAGTTCCAAAACCAATGTAAGCTGAAACTGGATTCTAAATAATAATATTAAACGCGAAGTTTTGATCCTGTGAGAGTACCCACCCATACATATGGCCGTCTTTGCTATATAAACTATCTGCTCTACATAAACTACGTTAATAAACTAGTTCTGTTTCGTGGCAGCCCTGGGTTAAAAGTAGGAGTGGTAGCGTGGTGGCGCCGGCGCACTGACAATGGTGGTGAAGTGTCACACTGCATAATGTATGTTCTGACGGCAGGCTCCGCCCGGGAGCCTGTTTGATACAACATGACTCCGTCATAGAATGCATTAGAATATTGATATGTTGGTATTCGACAACCTTATTTGGCATTTGGCACCTATACAATGTTTGTAGGCACAGTATTCTAATTTAATATGAACAAGTATTAATTTCGGATTCGTAGAGCCTGAAACTTTGGCAAGAGTTTTTATTAGACAGCGGTGTCAATGTTATGTGTTTTGCTATTTTTTACTTGACACATCGATAAAAAAATAAAACTATTAGTGAAACGACTCATCTATAACACTAAACATCTATTACAAGACCAAAATCACTTGAGTTAATTCCTTCCAGCACGAGTAGCATGACCACGCTATGTCTAAGCTATGTGAAGAATAGACAAACTGTACTGACTTGTCTATTTTATTTTTGCCGTCAGTATGTATAATCTTCCGTAGACATAGAGAGGTCATGCTACGCGTGCAGGCCAATTACTTCTTTTATTGTAAAAAAAAGCTAGAAATTTTGAACTTCGCGGGTTTGCTCAACAGAACCTTAATAGTAGACCAGTCTACTTATTAAAAAAAAGTGAAAATACCAAACAACTTCAACCAGCCTAGGCATCACATGCCACAGTACCGCTTACGAAACTCTAGCCTGCAACAGTGCATAGGTACGCACATTGACATCACCGGCCCCTTACAATTATCTGCGACTGCAGTCATACTCATACCGCATAACGTTTTAGTACTTACAAGACATAATCTTAGCTGGATTCTGGACACTTCATAGCAGTTCTACAATCAAAATTCCACTCAAATACGTTCACTACAAAGTTGACTATTACACACAGCGTCGACTACATTTTCAAGTCATTGTAATGTAAAATACCACATCTTTACAACAAAAGGTGTTTGGAACTGACAATGTTAGTCAAGTGTGGCATTCGTCAGGGCTATTAAACGTTATAAATGTTTTGTAGCAACATAATACAGTATGGCTGTGAGAAAAGAAGCCCAATTAGAATGTGGATGTCAAAATGGACATCCAATGGATGAATGGACCTTATGGGTGGTAAGTATCGTACCTACTTGTAAGCTGGTTCGCCCTGGTCATCTGCCCGAATATTCCCGATCGGTAACACGGCACACCGTCGCGTCAACACTGTTTGTTGACGATCGGGAAAAAAGTAAGCTCTGATTATAAAAGATAAGGTTTATACTCTGAGTTGGTAAGGCTGATTGCCGACTTTCTGGCTTTTGACTACCCTGGGCCTCAAATCTGCTATTACAATAGTGTCAGAATGGTCTATCATTATTTCATAATTGTTGATTTTGACAAGTTTAGTAATCTACCAATATAATGGCGTCATTATGTCTTTCCAATGGTCAACCACTGACACGCCATTGAGAAAGAAATGATATAGAATGGTAATCTGGTACCAAATGACTTAGGCGGTAATCTGCTAAAATTTTGACAGTTCCTTTGATCAGTGACCTACCATTAGAACGTCATTGTGCAGTCATTGTTTTTAATTCGACCGACCAATTTAGCAGATTACGAACTTTTAGCAAAATGACAATGGGATCGTGTTGGAATGACGAAATTATAAAAATAGCAGACTTGGCCCCCTGGTAACGGTTGGCCAATTTTATTTTATGCTATTCAGGATACTTACCTACAATTTGCAAAGGATACAAACAGAAAATCAAAGGTTATTTACAAGTATTCACTAACATATTTCTATCATTTTAGTAAATACGCGAGCGGGCTGCGCGGTTGACTTGACGTAAATTCTAAATTAATATTCGACCCGTCTTACACAAAATACTATACTTATTTTTGTTTTTATTTGACTTTCATATGATACAAGCATGATGCATAGGTACAACTACATAAATATGTATTTTTGGTTTCAAAAATAGAGGAGGTTTTCAATTCCGTTGGTTTTTAGTGTTACCGCTTCTTAATTGGTTTGGATGATAAGACGTACATGCAATATACGTATACCTATGCACTAAAATGCGAAAAATAACAAATAATGAAATAAATAACTTTAATTTCGGAATTCAGTGACAGACAATACAAAACAACAAACAAAACCAAAGCCCGCCCCTTAATATCCGTTAAATTTTACTTTGTAGTTTTTGAAGGCGATTGTCTTATTGAAAAAAGAGTGTTGTTTTTTTGTGGAAGTATTTTAAGTCGTTAATTATTATAGGTACCTAATATTTCCGTTTAGAACTTAATGTGTCCCCACTAAATGCCCACCTCACACATATTAATAGACAACTCATCAAAAAAACACCCTCTCCAGTTTCAATCTCTCTAAAAGAACCCTTTTAACACTTCCGCTATTAAAACTGCTATAAACACTGAAAAAGAGTGACAAAAAATATGCTCCACACTTCAAAGAAACAACAACTCTATCAACACTACAAAAGATACAATACCGCTTGAGATATAAAGCCTACACAATTTCAAAGTGATAATTTTGACATCTAAACCAATTCTTCATCATGTCTTGATCAAAATAAAGTTCAAATTCGCGTAGTACGGTTCAAAAGTAACGTGTAATAAACTTTTAACATGACAACACGAAATTAAGAGTATTAAAACAACATGTGTGAGACAATGGAGCGGCGAGCACAAAGGGCGGCGGCGCCTTTGATGTCGGTGTTGGGCCGGTTAATTTTACAACAGCCCGGTGGCCACACTCGGGCGGGCTTGCAAGTTGTTCAACGAACTATTGTGCACCCTTTGAATGTAATAAACAATATTGTTCCTCAACCATTGTAAAGTTCAATGTAACATTGCTCGAAAGTTTCCCCGTATTGTACAATTAACGGATTGTATTTATTTTGTATTTTGTTAATAGAATGTAATTAGAACTGATTGCATAATCAGTTTTTAGAAGGGTCTTAGATATCTACATACAAAAGTGTAAAGATAGCAGGCTGTGAGATGAGATACCATAATGCCTTTCTCTTTCTTTCTAAATGGTTTAAACTAAATCTACGAGTAACTATCATACATATTTTGTAGGTATTTATTGTCTGTAGTTTGATGGTTTTTTTTTCGTCGAGTTTCTTGCTCATTCTTCTCCACTCCATACGAGACAACCTTTTGGAAGGGAAAGGGAAATACATTTATTTTTTCACATAAAGCCTTCACTATCTCCAGTGGAACAATCAATAGTGTAATGTTCGTCATGTCTTTGTTTTCGCGCTATTATCGCTTCCTGCCGGCGCGGGCGCAGGCGGCCAGCCGTGAAAACCAACCATTGTGTCACGGCGCCCATCAGCCCATCCCACTCCCACTATTATTTCTTATTATTATTTCAGAAAATGTTTTTTTTTTATTATGATGGGAAATTGTTACCAATCCGATTCGAAATTGGAAATTTGAAGAAGAATGTTGTAGTTAAAACGATTCGCGCGCCAATATAGTTAAAATTGATTAGGTAGGTAGCAGGTTTCCTGAGAAGTTTTAAAAGAAATAACAAATAAATCATATTGTGTTAAAATTGGCACGAAACATATTAGATATAATAAACCTTTTTGGTTCTCCTGCAAGGTCACAGTGTCTTTTCTTTACTCCAGTTGCTGGACCAAACAGTAGGTTTTTATGGAGAAAAACGAACAAGAACCTCCATGAACACTCTTTTAAAATCAATAATAATTATATTTAAACTTTCGTGGAGTTGCGGACAACAGCCTGTAATTCCATACCATATTACTACAATTATATTTTAGGTTACATTATTCACGTTAAATTTACGGGTACAATGTAATAAGACGTGCACGTTAAAAGAGGTCTAGAGAAAAATATAATCATAATAAACAATACATCCATACTATTTTTACTTATTATAAATGCGAAAGTAACTCTGTCTGTTACGCTTTCGCGATGAAGCGGCTGAACCAAATTTAGTATGCAAATAACCCCTGGGGAAGGACATAGGCTACTTTTTAAACCGCGACTATGGTCTGCATCCGCGATAACCGACATTCACGCGGACAAAGTCGCGGGCAAAAGCTGGTTCAAAATAAATTTTAAAATAACCGAGGCAGCTAAGAGATGACCAGTCCCAATTCACGAATATGACGCACGGATCGGCACCATTTAGCTCAACTATTTTGAAGGGAGTCGAATGGTCTAATACATGCACCACCGTCCGTCAGCGAGACATTCTAGTGAACCTGACACACTCCCAACCACCACAACACATTTAAGTCAATAAAAGACATACCTCGTAAATGGTAGCTTTCAATAAATCGGTCGATACATATGTTTTGTTGAGGTACGTGAACATTAATGTATAGCATCGATCATCATCTTCCTAGTACGTCGTATTGTGCTGGGGCGGCTGCTGCAGGTGCCGAAAACCTCAAACGGCGTAAATATAACAACCTTCTTGAAAGATAAGTATATTGTTTGAGCCGTTTAGGGGTTGAAACACTAGGGCCATGAGGCCCGAGTGCACACCTTGTTTTTAGGGGCTTTGCTCAGCGGCTGGTCGACTCTTCACGTGACCTGGCTGGCCTTTTTTTTCTTGGATCAAAGAATTAGTATTGCCATTCAACGTGGTAATGCTGCTAGCCTTTTGGGTACTTGTCCCATTGAGAGCGATGCGGACGAGTTTTTGATGCCCTGTGAGCCCTCCATTGTACATAATATATAATTATTGCTTTTTAATTTATTTTTAAGCCCGTCACAGACGTAACTATAATATATATTAATATACGTCAGACGTAGCTACAATCAAGGCATATTACGATCAGCTATAATGTATATTTTTACTACGTCACCAAAATATGTGTACAGATATAGCAAGGCATATTAATATAAATTTCAAAAATGTGAAACAAACAACGATCGAAGACGTAATAAGGGCGAAAATATATTAATAAATTATAGCTACCGTGTGTGGTGTGGTGGCTAGCTATAATATATATTATAGCTACGTATGTGACGGGCTTTAAGCTTCGTACATATTAAATTCTGTTAAGTAGTTTAAAATTTACTTGTTTCAATAAAATATATTTAGTGTCAAAATAATAAGTAATAGCTAATTCATGTTTTAAATTCAATTACCTATATCTTGTATACCTAAGTTAAGCGTTAAATGTATTCCTGATCACAGACCGTGACCACTAGCCAGTTTTTTTCATAGATAAACTGCACTTTAATTACTTACCTGTATCGCTAATGTCGCCGTATCTTCACGCCGCATCCGGTGGGGGGCGGCACAAGAAAAATATGACCGCTTTATAACGACCCTAGTCTGATACCTTATCTTAGCATTAACGGCTAATTTAATGACTTAACAATGAATATTATAGCGGTTTAATGCACTCTGGGAAAATATATGATAATAGGGTGAATGTTATTATAATTAAATTATAGGTAATTATTCGTTTCTATTATTGCGACACGCTTTGCAGGTCGCTCCGGAAAAGGTTGCTTTTTCTCGTTTATGTGCGTTCATGGTTTTTTAGATCTTTAATCAGATAATTAGAGGAACTTGTAAACATTATCATATCGCTGTTCACGATCTGGGGGCCAAGTCTGCTATTTTTATAATTTCGTCATTCCAACACGATCCTATTGTCATTTTGCTAATACATAATTCGTAATCTGCTAAATTTACAATGGTCGATCATTGGTCGGTCGAATTAAAAGCAATGACTGCACAATGACGTTCTAATGGTAGGTCACTGATCAAAGGAACTGTCAAAATTTTTGCAGATTACCGCCAAGTCAGTCATTCAGTTGTCATTTTGTACGAAATTACCATTCTATATCATTTCTTTCAAATGGCGTATCAGTGGTTGACCATTGGAAAGTCATAATGACCCCATTAAATTAGTAAATTACCAAACTTGTCAAAATCAACAATTTTGAAATCAATGATAGACCATTCTGACACTATTGTAATAGCAGACTTGAGGCCCTGGGTGTTCCATAGGACAGTTATTTTTTAATCATTGGAATTTCGTCTGTCTTGAGTGCGTTTACAAACATATAAACCCACATATATAAACCGCCAGTATCAGGTAGGCAAAAACATATTTGTTCAGTGCGAGAATCAAACCCACGACAGCCACTGTACCAACCATATTAATGATGGTTCTCCGAAGCAACCCAAAATAAGGTTGTATGTCGGTTACAGACTTGCACTACATTAACCAACGCAACGTCAACTTCAGGGCGTTTGTGGTGCGGTTACCAACGTGTTATCTGCAGCTTGTCATGGTGGAGGACTTTTGGCCGAAAGGTGTGGTGTTCCGTCGCTTCCGCGGACAAGTGCCACACGATCGCTCAGTGAAGTGAAGTAACTAACATAGGCATAAGATACTATACCTACTAACAAGTAATGTAATTTAGTTATGTATGTTAGTCTATAAGGTATATATTGTATGGGTCTTGTTACCTGAATTAAATGATTATTATTATTAATAATTGCTTAAGTACTAGTCTTTTTCTTTTGTTACTTTACTACCGTTATGATTTGAAAATTGAATAAAAATAATCCATCCCTAAGTACTAATGCGAAAATAAGTCTGTTTGTTACGCTTTCACGATGAAACAGCTGAACCGATTTTGATTGGTACGAACATAGCTTGAACCCTGGGCGATCATTCTCCAATTCGGCGTTCTTTGCCTAATTACCGTAAGCTTTTTATTTTTCACTGATTTGACTTAAACACTTTAAAATATGAAACAAATCAAAGATACGAATTCAATAATTAATGAGGAACGTAACAATAAATGGTGGTTTTCTAGATAATGAGACTTAAAAAAATTATGAGTATGGTAATCAGAAAATTTTAATATTTAATGCAACGGTAATTAGAAAATATCATAAAGTCTATGTAAAATATGACATAATGAAATGATAATAACACATTTATAATTTGTACACATATAATTATAATTAAAGCAATAGAATTAATGATGTCCCTCCTAACCATAACCAATAGTAAAAAAGACACTTTCATTATTGCTATTATTTTTAAAAATTAGACACTCAATGAAAATCAGGTAAAAACAAACTAAATAAAATAAACTTTGTCTTAATTGGTATTTTTTTAGTTTGTTGAAACGATATTTCTTAAAAAGGTAAGTAGGATGGAACTTAATAGAATAATATTCTAAATCTTCTTGGATAATAAGGTTAGATCTAACTTAAAGCTACTCACAGCTCTTATAAGATTTGCTTATATTAATATCACTGAGTACTTAGACTCTATAAATACTTACAATAATTATACAGACTATTTCAGTCCTGTTTTATAGTGATTTTCTATTTAAAATTAACAATCAATCAAAAAACAATACAAAAAAAAAACAGAATGTAAAAATCGATATTTAAAAAACATAATATAAAAATCAATATTTAAAAAACAGATTCATTAGAAATCGAAATCGAAAAATTAACCTCTAGTTTTCTTATCCTTAATACTATTATTTGGAACATTTGTCACTGTTTTGAAGGAAGGCATTGTAAGACTAAAATCAACAGGAGACACAGGAGCCCAAAAACTGTCTGTGTCAGATTTTAAGCTACTTAATTTCCGCTGTTTCGAACTTCTCAAACCTCTTAACCATAATATCATTTTTGGAAATAAGATACTTCGGGTTTCACTAGCCGATTAGATAAAATTTTAGGTTTGTCTGAAGATTTCTTAGTACTAATAGTCCGTGATGTATCGCAATTATATTTGTTTACGGAAGGTGCAGATAAAATGAAACTGGAAGGCGGGGCAAGTTTAGCCTCTTCTGCTTTTCTAGCTTCAAAGAGTAAAATCCATTATGTCCACTATGATACATACACTGTTGCGTATTACAGCTTAACTTTCGCATTGCAAGTAGGTTCGGTTTTGATGAACTCCAAACGACTTGATGGACTTTCATTTTGCCCTTATACTCCCGGATCTCTTTAGGGATCAGCAGATCTTTTTGAAGAATATCTGCTTTTTGTAAGTACTATATTTGTAATGACTCCCCTGACATTGGCTTTCAATTTTTCAGAAAGAGTTCCGATATCGACAATATCGCAGCCCTGAGCCACGATTCTATCTGCAGTTCTTTTTATCGTTGCTCCTACGCCATCTGCTGAGTTTTTGCCATGACCACTCTCTGTATAGTTCCAGGCAACTACTCTTAGATTAGGAAAGTGCCGCTGAAGTTGAGAGATGATATAAAACCATTTTTAATTCCGATACTGGTCAGTCGGAGGATCTGATATAAAATGGATGACATTTACGTGAGGAGCTTCATTTTCAATGAAATTTAAGATCGGTATGAGATGACTCCAAACTGCAACTGCGTCATGTCTGAGTGAAGGACTCAAAGTGCAAAACGAATGAGTCCGCAATACGTTGCCTTCGGCTGCCACCAAAATGGAATGATTGGATTTCATCTGTGTATTTTGTATTATAATTTTGTCTAAAATCAACGTGGATTCTGTTTTTTTTTTTTATTTGTTACGCGATATCTCCTGCAAATGTAAAGCGATTTTGAAAATTCTTTTTTTAATAGATAGGGTATGCCCCAAGGATGGTCCCATATAATTTTTATCGAAATTGATTTAGCACTTTTTGTAAACATCGACAGAAAGCAAAAAAAATATACATGGATGATGTTATAATGTTCTCACCTTGTACTTTCGATCTCTGTTTTGACTGTGATGCCATTTCTTAATGGATATGGATGATCAGGAAGTACTAAAAAGCGAAAAATAAAAAAGCTTTTTCACAAAAAAGACAACCGGCTTCAAAAACCAAAAAGTGAAAAATAACTTTAAAACAGAACACACATGACTTTAGCAATACAAAACAACAAATAGAACAGCAAAGCCACCGACTTCCGAAACTAAAGTCATGGTGTGCGTTTCGACCGCGCGGCCACGGCGATATTTCGAAAAAAAAACTTTTCCAAGATTATGTAAAATTTTGTAAAAGTTGATTCCCAAAACCATAAATTTGTCGAAGATATGGTTAAAAAGTTATAAGGGTTTGAACGTGGCCGCGCGGTCGAAACGCACACAAGTCATGTGTGTTCTAAAGTTATTTTTTTCACTTTTTGGTTTTTGAAGGCGGTTGTCTTTTTGTTTTAAATGTTTAATGTAATTATTTTGAGAAACTTTATTAGCACAATGGTTCATGTATGGTGGCAGCAACTGTTCAAATTTCTCGATTACTTCTTTAGGGTTAGCTGTAATTTTCTCCTTGACCGTTTGATTTGAAGTTTTCTTTCACCCATCTTTAGTGTAAGTTACCTGTTTTGTTATCCAATGGTAATAAGAAATCTGCTTTGCATTATCAAATTCTTAATAATGAATATTCCTATTTGAGCAGTCTATACATCTTCTTGAAAGACACTCTATACTTTCTGAAACACAGCATAATGATGACAGAACTTTGTGAGCGGAGCTTTGGTCGATTACGTCAAATCGTTTGAGTGACGCTATGATCAAGTCCATATTAGTGTGGGTCTTACACATGCAAGTCCCTCTTGCTCGTGAATCTGGAATCACGACCCGAAATGGTCGCATCTTGCAAAATGTCGAGTTACTGATTTTATAGGTGTATAACTGAAGAAATTTGGTGTGAAGATTTAACAAAGTGCCTGTAAAGAAACATTTTTGCTTCTTTATTGTTTTTCTTGAAATATATTCTCTCTTGCCAGGACAAATGCGACTGTTCTCATCTTGTTGTAAAAAAATTTGGACGTCTTGTTTGATTTTCTCTACTTTATTATTATTATGTAATTTTTTTGGTTCGTATTCCTTATCGTGACTTTGTCACAGTAAATATATCTACAGTATTCTATCTTCATACAAACGGTCGGAACACGAGTCATACCTACGCGCCTCAAGTTAGTAGGGAAGTTAGTATACCGACAGTCTCGAATGCGCCGCAGTGGCGAATGGACAGTGTGATGGTTTTGTAAGCAGTAAGCGTGCGATTTGTGTGCGATCTTACGATATAAGTATAAGTGCTTCCTTAATATGGCAAAGAGAAATTGTAGAACATATTGTGCTGTTTTTGGTTGCTTGAATTCGTCAATAACGCACCCAGAGATAACCTTTTTTAAAGTACCTGGAAACTCCGAAAGACTATGTTCCTGAAACTGAATAGACTATAAAAAATGACTAATTACCTATACTAGACTATTCAAAATATGATATACCTACTACAGTACGTAATTTGTTTCTTTTTTAAAAGGTAAGTATTTCGCTTTTTCTACTGAGTAAAGTACCTGGATTAATAAACAAATAAGTGGATAGGATGAAAAAGCGACCTACCTACGCTCGCGATAAAACGAACTGGTAAGTACCTAGGTAGTTTCTTAGGCTAGGCTACTTACTTATGTAGCTACCTACTTACATATATTATTGAATTA
This sequence comes from Charanyca ferruginea, assembly GCA_947361185.1. Classification (NCBI taxonomy): domain Eukaryota; kingdom Metazoa; phylum Arthropoda; class Insecta; order Lepidoptera; family Noctuidae; genus Charanyca; species Charanyca ferruginea. The sequence goes on along the minus strand of OX376075.1, from coordinate 21,590,123 downwards.
AACGAAATATCATTATAAAATGATTATGAGAGTAAATTATAGCTACACTACAGACGACAGCATAAGGCCATTAAAAATTGTCAAATTACCCCAATTGAATACGAACCTTATGCTTTTGTAATAAAATTGAAAATCTATCAAAGAAACTTGACAGATTGTTGTAGCTTGTGGTGGACTCTGTACGTACCTTCTTAGTAAGATTTACATTATTATTTACTTTTTAAGTAAGATTTTGTAGTAGGTAGTTAGAGGTTTTCTCAACTGTGTTTTGCATTTTGGTTAAGTAAGAAGTAGGTGCTGAAGTTTGTAAGGATTGCAGAATAAAAGGAAAATATTTTTTTGAAACAACTTAAATGGCTGCGACTGAGGCGCAAATATTTTTCAGTCTCAAATTTATAAGGGTGGTTTTTATTTTATTAAATCTTCTAATCAAAAACATATTTAATTTACGTATTTAATTTTTTCTTATGAAATAATAAATATTATATACCTAGGTACCTATACTTACAATCACAAAACTAACAAGAAAATAAAACACTACAAATTTATAATCATAAAACTAGAAAGAAAATAAAACACACACTTGGAAGAAATTAAAACACTGTACGCGGGGCAGCCCTATCGCATTTTAAGGTACTGCGCGCCTGTAGGTAATTATTTCAAGGACAGGGCCGAGTCACACTACTGTTAGATATCTTTACTGTGACTTTGTTTTGATTTTGCATGTAGCGCGTTTTTATATTTCAGTCTTAATACTTGCTTCCTGTACTTTTCATTTGCTCTTTTTAACTCCTCTATTTTATTTCTCATATATGACATTTCTTTATTTGTTTTATATACATGTCTTCTTAATAACAATAAGGGTGAGATTTTTTTACGTTTCGGTTTCTCGACAATTCTCTTCGAAGATAATGAAGTTGGTGTTGAACACAAGGAAGACGCTCGTTCCGTAATATTCACACTTGTATCTTTATTTTCTGTCAATTGCTCATTATTGCTTAATAATAAAATACTTTCAGTAGAAGATGATGACAGAGCACTGGATGAACGCGGCGTTGATGTAGGTTTAAAATTTGGTGTCTTCTTCCAGGGAGCTAACTCTTTTTTAAAAGAAGTCGACTGTAGACAAATCTCGTCTTGCTGATAATCTTCCTTTTTTAATTTGGGATTTTCGGAACAATTTTGTAAATATACTCTTTTAGTGATTTTTTTTGAGCGCAGCGAGTATGATAAATCATTGCGATATAGTGGTGTTGGTAGAGTTTCAAGAGGATCTGTTATATTGTTATCAAGCATATCTATATCTACGAACACTTCTTCCTCAATTGTTTCCAATTTTCCCTTTTCCTTTTGTCTTTTATAGTAAGCTCTGAAATTTTCCCTATTTCTTTTTTGAGTTTTCTTCCGGTTTTTTGGTGACATTTCGCAGATAGGAAGTATTTTTTTTTCTCTTTTTCTTTTATCATATCTTTCTTTCTCTTTTTCTTTTGATTGCTGATACAAAACAGGGTCATTTTTAATTCGTTCTCGGCGTTGTCGTTCGGCGAGCCTTCTCTTTTCTTTAACTTCTTCTTTGGTCTTTTTGGGTTTTCCCATCCTATAAATTAAATAACTTGATGAATGGTCAGTATATAATATAGAAATATTTACGGACAATGATAATAATAATCTACGAAAACCGCGGGAAAACTTTCCATTGGTACGATATCGCGGCTACAGTTAGTAGGGGAAGATTGACATCATTCGTACACTTTTTAGACTTCGATTTTTATTTCTTTTTAATTCAAAGATAAATTGCTTAATCTGTTGTTATAACAAAGTACATCCATTCAGCTATCTAATAAAAATGTATGGAGTCATTATTTCTTAAAATAAATGAATGAAATGCATTTTAATAGAAGATGTCAAATGTCCGAATTTACCCCACTATAAGGGTACATTCGTACATAGGTAGGGGAACATTCGGACGGTAGGTTGGTAGGTAGGTACAGGTTAAATAAAGTAGCAAAGTAAGTATCAAAACTCGTATTAATTGGCATAAAAAATAGCAACGATGTAATAAACTAAATGACAAAACTTTTTATCAACAAAACATATTCATTTCTTAGAAAAATAAATCAATAAATAGAAAAAACACAACATGGTGCAGACTACACTAATTTTTAATCCGAATCATTCCATATGAGATCAATATTGTAGTTATTTGGTGTATCAGACATAAGTAGAAGATAAACTAAGTCTTAATAACTAATTATTGCACATTGTATTCTGTGAAATCAATAGGAAATGTGAATATTTTAAAGGTCCTAGCCGTAGAAGTTCCTGGATATTTCGGTTTAGGAAGAACGAATGTGACATCAGAAATGCCAACGCTAGGTGTTTCCTAAATATTTCTGAAATTAAAAAAAAATCTGTTAATACATTATATACATGTGGGTACATGTCAAACAGTTAGAGGGCACATTCGTACGCGTACGAATGTGCCCATCATGTAGGCGTACGAATCTGCCCCGAGAGTCAAAAATGAAAGATTTTTACCCACACACAAATCATTTATAAAAACCAACGAAAAATATACATTATTATTATCGTGATCATAGTTACTTACCAGTTAGCAATAATCCAATAGAATTGATACATAATCACGAAACACCAGAAAACATTGACCAAATATTTACTATGAGCGTGCAAAAACACATTACATCCTCTCGCATTACTCGCGATGGCCGCACTGGCGGCTAACTTCGTTGACAACTGACGGCCACCCGAGTCTACTCACACAAGCAAAGCTGTAAGAAATAAGTCGTTCTAACAGGCGGTTGTCCGTTGTAGTGACTGTAGGAAGCTTCCCCGTGTACAAATGGTGCCAATCTTCCCCTAAACAAGTATTAATTTTTCATACAACGGTAATTATAAACATATGGTAATTAGTATACGGTAATTAAAAAACGATAGATTTTCTTAAAAATGTCAAAAACCGACACAGTATGCAAATACTATCTTATTACAACGTACGGAGGCCAAAGTACTGTCTCCATTTACATGACCAACTTGGGTCTAACTTATAAAATCAAGTATTAAAATAAGTACAACGGTAATTAGTTTTTAACCAAGGCTACTGTAATTATATACTCACGTGCTTCATTGGCGGTACACTAACGCTAGAGACGTGCAACTGCTGATGGGCCGCGGCACACACTGAGGAGACGCGACAAGTTCGGTAGTGATGTGCCAAATACTGTTAATTAGGGAAGTGCACCCGAGAACAGAAAATGTCACGGCAATTATAACTTTCGATTGGACATGCGGTTACTTAATGATAATTATTTATAGACTGGTTTTATTGAGTCGATATTTTGTTATGCCATACGCGTTGCTTAATACAGTTTAAAACGTTGAATGGACCAAAGTAAATCTGTACGTTATAAAAATTACAAGCAAGTTTTGCGGACACGCCACGGTTATTAGAGAACAGAGGTTCTTTGAACATAGGTTAAATTAATTTAGTCTTAACTACTTAAAACAGAAGTCAATGTTTTTGTTTACAGCTAGATACGGATGCTATCTAACATATAAAAAAATGCTTGATTGAAAATGATAATATTACGGATTATGCAAGCCCGGACACGTAAAACTTGCTAATGTGGTCGTGGGGAAGGACAGCTACTTTTTAATCCGCGACAACCACGCAGACGAAGTCGCGGGCAAAAGCTACCTGTGGGTCATTGCGATTGTTTAAATATTGTGTCTACTTGATGCACAGTCAACGTATTAAAATACATTATGCAAATACTTCATTAATTCAAATTCTGTTATTATAGAAAAGCATTAAACGCCTATGAACAGACAAAGAAACATACTTATCAACAAAGTTATTGTAACTCGTTAATAATTTTAAAAAACCAATAACAAAAAGCTAATTAAACTATTCAATTAAAACAATAACGTTTTAAGTCGTACTTAGAAATAAACTAATTCATAATTATTTAGCAATTTACTCCTTACTATAAATGTTTTACCTGTAACTTCTTTTGTTTAGATTGTTCACTAATGGCTTTTGTAAACTCCATTCACTGCTTATTGTCAGTTTAAAAAAATGTTGTATTATTTAAAAACATTTGTTGCTAATTGGTTTCCGAATACCGACCACCATTGTGGGTGGTTTTCCGAATCAATGGGGTGTCTTTGTTGGGACTTAAATGTGGTAGAGATGAAAGAGAGGCCCGCCAATGTGGTCTTGGCCAAATAGTTATAACTATGTAAGTATGTATGTGTCTTGGCTTAATGAAGCTATAGATAGGTCAGATGTGTAGATTTACAATAAGATTAAGCTAATTAGTAAATATTAATTTTAGCTCAAATCTAACAGTCCCGAGCAGAAGGTAGTTTTGTTCATAATCCCTGAAATTCACGATAATATTCAAACGTTTACGAATCGTGAAAAATCATGAATACGTCAAAAAAATATTGGATTCTTACTTACGTAATAAAATCACAATTCATCGTTCTGGATGAATTATTTGAATCATTATTAAAGACTTTTACGATGGTTCGTTCCTACGGTTGAAGGGAATATCTTGAGCTCATAGCTCAAGCTGTTTTTCCGATACTAATAGCCCAAAGGCACGTAAGCTTAGGGCAAAGCTTACCGACGTAGCCTCACGCACACCTAATTTGTAGATATAGGTACTAAACCTGAGATATTTGCAATCTATCGTTGGCGAGTCCTCGTGTAATTTTATAGATATTCCTTTGCGCAGCGGCTTTTCAAAGTTAATGGCTATCTCAAGCTCATAACAATTATATCGCCTGTGTTCCCCTCCCATCCCTTCATCGATGGGTGTGCGGGAGCAGACAGGATATCTACGTGAAAACAGAAGTTTCATCCAAATCGCGGTGCATAAAAATTAAATCGCGAACGTTGAATCAGCATTGGTAATAACTAATTATAATACACTGAGTTATTATTACTATGTAGTAATATTAGTTCAATGTTATAATAATATATTTATAATAAAATAATACAAGGCATATGTACATTTTGCTTAGATGTAAATTATATATTCTAAGACTTCCGTGCCTTAATAAATAAACAGAAAATCAAATTAAATAGGTAATCAAAAAGTTGACAATAGACAAAAAGTTGAGTAGTATAACTATGAGTTTCTAAATTAAATAAGTACTAAATGTAGGTGTATAATGAATTCTAGCTAAAACTCGTACCGTATCCATAGCCGACTTAAAAAAGGAAGAGGTAGTCAGTCATGTACCAATTCTTAAGACTATATTGTATTACCATAGTTTTACGACCTCAGCCTTAAGATTACCTGCACTTGGAAAATGCAGTATATAAACCCTTGTTCTTACAAGATGAAATTCTGACCGACCCTGACGATGCTATTACTCTCCTCCAGGAGAGCAATAAGGCCACCAGTACAGTTAAGAAACACAGACACAGACCGCCGTCATTCCGTCCTCGCCGCCGAGGCCCGCCGCGACGACCCCGTACGTCCCCTCCCCGACCCTTGCTCGTGCCAGCCCGCGCCGCTGAGCCTGTAGCTTTAAATTCGTCCTTAAATAATGGAAATCCGATCCAGCCTGTCCCTTTGCTGTCCTCTCCCAGCGACGCCCTAAGCCGAGGCTCGTACCCCACAGGGGGTGCCCTTAGCGTGTAGTCGCTTAGTTTGTAAGCTTTTTGCCCTGGCTGGAGGCCCTAAACATAATAATTTTTAAGGCACCACAGGAAAGTCCGGTTAAGCAGCCGACAACCTCCTAGGTTGACCTGCGAGATGCCAATCCGAAAAAAAAAAAAAAAAAAAAAAAAAAAAGATGAAATCATTCCTAGTTCGTCGTCCTCAGTCGCTGTAGTACCTAGTTATAAATAGTGGTAAAGTCAAAGTTGAAATTAAAGAATATATTTTAATATTAATATAATTTGTGACATCAAGTACCTACATTGTTTCTCGCTTTGATTGTCGACACCACCCGCACACGATGCTAAACTGGCGCAGTGGGTAGGATCACATCTCTTCGATTCATTGGCAACGTGTTCGAGCGAAAAGAACTACAATCTACGAGGGTCATCATCATCAGCAAGATTCATCGGGGCCAGAAGCTCAAGCCTCAAGCAGTCACCTTCGGACAGACGAGCCAATCCTGACAAGGGAAGAAGACAGATGCTCATCGGCGACCACATAACAGGGTAATACAAACCAAATAGACATAACGACTAGTAATCGGTAGAAAACGGATATGTCAAATATATCCTTCCTGAATATTTAAAAAAGTATTAAAAAATTATATTGATGAATCATCGAGATCATCCTGGACGTTGTTGCACTAGACAAAGGTCAATACTAATTGCTTTGTTAACCTTGGAGCGAAAACTCAACGAACTGTCTGAGTATTACAATCATCTGCTCTACATTTGTGAAATGTATTATAAAGTTCTGCAATTGCAGCAGAGTAAATACTTTTGTGGAAAACTTACAGACTGAAAGTACATAATTGTGAGTGATTTACATTTTTGTTGTGGCTTGTAAATTGGGACCTATGGCAAGTTATGGCTGATTTACATTAGTCGGTTAGACCGTATTCGGCTGCAGGCCGTATTCGGTCACCGACTTATATAAACAGGTATTCGTTTGGCCGTATTCGGTTTGGCCGTATTAATTAATTTAGGTAAGCGTTTCAGTTAAACCGAATGCGGCCGCCGCCTTCGATGACCGACCTAATGTAAATGCGCCATTATGAAAAGTACAAAAACATTTTAAATCAATACTTTGGTGATCCGTGTAACGAAAAATGTCTCGCTTTGCTATTAGAAACTGCTAGAATTAGACCTAACGAAAGTAATTTTTCATTTTGTCCGAGCCTTCAATCAATTAGAAGCACGAAGTACGTATACTTACTCCGTGATTAGGAGTCATTTGTACTCGATAATAGATTTTAAGGAAGCTGATGCAAACAGCGTGAAACCCAAATGGCATTTTATAAATAAATAGCACTTAGATTTTTTAAGGCTTAGAATTTTTCTTTGAATTTGTCAGAGGAAATGGCTAGGATAACTAGATGCAAGCATACTACTCTATTAGAGGACGTATTGGAATTATTTGGAATATGTCCACGTATTATACGTATACAACGTATTGGAATAATAATAAATACGGGTAGCACTAGATTTTTTCTTAATACTAAATCGTAGAAAAATATTATTATAACATATAAAATTCCAGAAGAATTTGAAGTAGTTAGCACACATGCTTATACAAAATTAAATTAAAAATTTAAAAAACCCCCAACGCAAAACATAAGAGATATTATTTAAAAAGTAAAAAATAATATCTTTTGTTGAACCATCAAATGTTTGTTCGTTGAAATGGCGCTATAATGTTGCGGCGGGGTACCGCGTAAGTCAAATCTCATTGCAAATCCCTGAGTTCGCTATTTTACCTATTGCTATTGTTATTTTAGCTATTGCTGACTTAGCGGTACCCCGCCGCGACATTATAGCGCCATTTCAACGAACAAACATTTGATGGTTCAACAAAAGATATTATTTTTTACTTTTTAAATAATATCTCTTATGTTTTGCGTTGGGGGTTTTTTAAATTTTTAATTTAATTTTTATTTGAAAGTTTTTAAATGTAATTTAGTCTGGTTTTGAGAAGTTGTAGATACGTCTAAAGTATTAAATATGTACAAAGCTTAAAAATAAATTAAAAAATATATTTATATTATGTACAATGGAGGGCTCACAGGGCATCAAAAAAATCATCCGCATCGCTCACAATGGGACAAGTGCCCAGAAGGCTAGCAGCGTTACCACGTTGAATAGCAATGCTAATTCTTTGGCCCAAGAAAAGGCCAGCCCTCTGGTCACGTGAAGAGTCGACCAGCCGCTTAGAAATATCCCTAAAAACAAGGTGAGCACTCGGACCCCATGGCCCTAGTGTTTCAACCCCAAACGGCTCAAACATATAACTTCCAAGAAGGTTATTATATTTACGCCGTTTGAGGTTTTCGGCACCTGCAGCAGCCGCCCCAGCACAACACGACGTGCTAGGAAGATGGGATGGCGCAAGGGTGTCGACACAAGTTGCATCCCACACCAAAGGTCTACCCAACTTCCACGGCATTATGGTCATTCCATCTGGTCTCTTGCCATCGTCACGTGCCAAGCCATTAGGTTCTAACACAGCTGGCACGCCGGCGGAGCACACCCAAGAGCACGACGGATGATGTCATTAATGCTGGCGTGCCGTGCTATCCGGCCTGCGCTTTTACAGCAGGAAAGGCCATGGTGACCGAGGCAGTCGACAACGTCTAAAGTTGTATTTCGTCACATGGATCTTTTTTTATATTAAAGATATCACCCTGAGAATGCGTTTGGTATTTATATAATTCAATTTTGGAAAAAGTGTGGATTGGATTCTTTTTGCGTAACTACGTCCAATTGGCACAACCGTACTCTGGCACAATCGTACCCAGTCTACATTATGTTTAAATAGCAGGGAACCGGTGCTTTGGCCCTTAGAGTTTATAAAATTAATTTTCAAGTTTTTAGTTTTCATTTCGTTAGTTAATTAATATTCCTCATTCCCTTTCAATACAGTATGCATTATTGTACTAGTCAAGCCCTTTCATTTGATATCCAAACTGAGGGAGTCGTGAAAAAAAAAAATGTAATTCGCCATTTTGTGGTGCCGGTCATCTTGGCTTTGAAATTTATCATAGTGTAAAGTATTCTACAAGTGAAGCCCTTTCATTTGATACCCATATTGATGGAGTTGTGAAAAAATATGTGATTAGCTATTTTGTAGCGGCGGCCATCTTGGACCGATTTTCATCAAACATAGCTAAGAACACTCCCGACTAATTCACCTATCAAATAAAAAAAACAAAAACAAAATCGGTTCATCCGTTCGGGAGCTACGATGCCACAGACAGACACACACACACACACACACACACACACACACCCCGTCGTTTTTACGTCGGGGGTTAAAAATACAATGGCGCAGTCGACATAAATTCCTTATATTTTTAAAACGGATAAAAATATCAAATTCTACACATATGTTATTAATTAATGCTTACACAAACTACGAGTAAGCCATTCCAAGAGCTTTTTATTAAAATATTCTCTATCGAAGGTATATCTTACCTTACAATCGTAGATTTATTATCCGAAATAGGGCAAGCTTTCGAAATTAATAGTAAATCCACTCCAGGAATAGTAAGAGTATTAATGAATACTGTTATTATTATGGTTATGGTGGTCCACTAAAAAATAACTGTGATCCAAGAACAGAGTTTTAATGAAAGAAACCATATTCTTGTATAAAATTGATCTACATGTCGGAACCCCTAATAACTCCAACTCAATGGCCATCGTAGAAAGATTTCATTCAACAATTACGGAAATCTATAGAATAGCAAAATATTAACTTAAAATAACAAATGCCGCTTCAATAATGTTAAATTCCATACTGGCTTATATAATACAATTTACTTCACAACGAATATGACTCCTTTTGAAACATTGTTTGGTAATACAGATTCTAAAAATGCTTTTGATACTTTCAAGCATGCAAACATGCAACAAATAATCTCTCATTTTTATATGACTATCTAACCAAATAAATGACTAATGATAAAATTAGGAGACAAAAAGATGGTGAATGTAATGTATAAATGAAGGAGATCTTTATACAAAAAAGCTTTTTACAAAAAAGACAACCGCCTTCAAAAAGTGAAAAATAACTTTAGCACAGAACACACATTGACTTTAGTTTCGAAATTCAGTGGCTTTGTTCTGTTTGTTGTTTTGTATTGCCACCGACTTCCGAAACTAAAGTCAATGTGTGTTCTGTGCTAAAGTTATTTTTCACTTTTTGAAGGCGGTTGTTTTTTTTGTAAAAAGCTTTTTATTTTCCGCTTTTTAGTACCTCCTTCTCATTCAAATCTATTAAGAAGAGATTGAAAGTTAACTACTACAAAGATTGATGAAACTAAAACGTCGTCTATGTAAAATTTTTGGGTATTTGTTGATTTTTCAAAAAGTGCTGAATCAATTTCGATAAAATTTATATGGGACCACCCCTGAAGCGTACCGTATCTATAAAAAAAAGAATTTTCAAAATCGGTTTACGTTTGCCTGAGAAATCGCGTAACAAATCGCGCACATACTTAATGCAAATTTAAGACTTATACGGTTTTCTCATGGATGCCATGGTCAGAACTGGACCAAATTAAAATGGGACCACACGGGAAGCACTGGCTTCCAAATAAAGAATCATCAAAATCGGTTTACCCAGTCCCGAGAAATCAAGTAACAAACATAAAATAAAATAAAAAAAAAAAAAAAAATACAGACGAATTGATAACCTCCTCCTTTTTTGAAGTCGGTTGAAAATTAGTTAACAATCGTAGAGGAAAAGATGAGCCAAGATACGAAAAGGCAATTGTAACTGAAAATTATGTATGTGTATGTATAACGTAGTCCCAATCAAAGTTAGGGAACACAAATATAGAGTACCAATAAGAAATATTAAGAGACCCACAAATTAATATAAATAACCAGGTATTGGTTAAAATTACGAATATTAATCAAGTAACATTGTTTTATCGTAACAATATAATAATAATAATAATAATAATATAATTTATTTCGGGTAACAAAAGACCCATAACATTACAGACTATCATATATATTTATAAAAAAAACACAAAAATATTACGAAACTATTATTGTACACGAAGAGATGGCGTCGTGTTGCGCTGCGTGGTGTCGTGTAGTCTTCCGCGGAATCGCCGATACACGACACCCTTCTACCGAAACTCTTCCTTGAGCAAGGTCTCAATATGATGCTAATGCTATTATGTTATATAATTTTGTAATAAGAATACTGTAAAATGTTGAATTGTATACTTTAGTACATAAGAAATGTAGAAGCTAAGATTTTATAAGAATAACTAGCTGACCCGACAGACGTTGTCCTGTCCCGATCTACCGAACATTTGGATGGGGGATGAAAAGGGGGGGAAAAAGGGGGATGAAAAATAGATGTTGGCCGATTCTCAGACCTACCCAATATGTACACAAAATTTCATCAGAATCGGTCAAGCCGTTTCGGAGGAGTACGGGAACGAAAACTGTGACACGAGAATTTTATATATTAGATATAGGTATGTTACTAACTATCACATAATTTTAGTAATTATAAATAAAAGTGTGACGGGTTAAAATGATACATTTATTTCAAATATTACTTCAGTAGGTATATTTCAAAGCTAAGAAGAGAGGAGTCATCTAGCCATCCACTGCAACTACTTATGTCTCATAAAGTGGAAAACTTCTAAAACTATAAATCAACAATTGTTACACCTAGTTAATGTCAAATTAGTCACACACACTTTATTGTATTTCCATAGTTTTACGACCCTGAGCCCCGAGCCTTGTGATAAGATTACCCGCACTGGGAAAAAGCAATTTATAAACCCTTGGACATTCAAGATGAAATCATTCCTAGTTCGTCGTCAGTCGCTGTAGTACCTTAGTTATAAATTGTGGTAAAGCTTAGTGTAAATTGAAGAATATAATTAAATATGAATATAATAGGTGACATCGAGTACATTATTTCTCGCCTTGATCCTCAACACCACCCGACCACAAGCCACGAGGTTAAACTGTGTTGTCAATTTGACTCCCACTTTTTTTTTGTATGTGTCTTTCAAAATGAATCCACCATTTTAATTTAAAAAAAAATGCTTCCTTAAACTTTAAGGAACTAAACCTTTAAGGCTGACTTATTTTTTGTAGTATTAGTGTTTCTTAATGGATTTAATAAGAAGCAGGCACTAAAAAGCAAAATATAAAAAAAAAACTATTTCAAAAAAGACAACCGCCTTAAAAAAAAAACCTTTATTTTGAAGTCGGTGCAATAGGGGATATTACTGCAATGTTCTGGCACCAGAGTGCAGCACTAGCATAATCTGTAAACAGTTTATCGACGAGTCGTTCAAAGCGTTAAATTCTGCCTTTAATTGAGTTTAAAATTGGGAAGTGTATTATATTATACAATAATGCATCAGTGCTGTGTATTTCGATGTAGAAATGAAGGGAATTATTCATTTTAAAAAGAAGAAAGTGTTCGAAAACTTTGGGAAACACCTAAAAATCACTCTAAAATATGTTCAGGTTAAGTATTCAGGTGAGATAGACGTGTTTACACAATAACGTTCACTTTTGTCATGTAAGACAACCAAATATAATTTTATTCTGAGCATAACCTAGAATCCATTTTCAAATGGCCGTAGGATGCCATATTATAGGTTAAGTACAGTTAGGTAAGTAAGATTAATTAAAACTTTGATATATTTTCACAAAATACCTTGCTATTATTATTAATAACATAATTAAACAAGAATACGAGGTTATGCTAGTGGGTATGTGCTAGTGGCGCCCTCTGCGCTGAGTTTCGCGTAATGTTCCCTATTCAAACAACAAATTGAACCTAATGTAGTTTTTGAAGGCACTTAACTTAGTTTAGCTTAACCTTAACCAACATTCGGCGGCGCGTAATGTTCCACGCGCGCCCCTCTTTGATGTCTAACACCTCACTCCCCCCCCCCCCTGATCTAAGGTGGCCCGCTGAAGCGGCTAAGTCGGGGGTTGCGGAAGTATCTCCAGTTACCGCGATCCCCGATGTAGGTGTGCGATGGAAAACCGGGGTAATAGTTTTTGGTCAGTAAGAATCTGACAGACCCCTCCGCCCGCCCCAGGGTGGAGGACATCCATGAGAATTTTCCACCCCGGAACAAAAAAAAAAGCTTAACCAACATACCAGATCGATCCATACGGCTTTTTCATAGTCACGTGCTCCTCTTGTTTGCCATACAATGAGATAAAAAAGGTACTGGCGTATTTCCTGGTGAACTCTTACCTACTCTAAGTAAGCTGTACAACTTCCTTAGTTACTTAGCTATAACACTATCAGGTGTCATATCGAGTGGACCTTCTATCCGTCGTGTTTAGAACCAGAATCGTGCGTGATAAATTGCAGCGCCCGCGCATCCTAGAAAAACATCAGTTAACGATAGCTTAATTGCGCGTAATTGTGACCCGGTGGTGCTCACAACCAGTTCATTTAGACCTCTAGCATTATACAGCAACTTTGTATATACAGGATGGCTGTAAATACGGGGTTTAAAATGAGCCAATCAGTTACAAGATCATTTTAAAAAAGTGGTGATAATGAATGAATTAAATCAATCAGGTCATACAAGGTGGTAGGGAAAGTTTTTTTAAAATGCGATGAAAATATTGAATGGTCCACGAATTTACATTTTTTTATAAATGACCATTACTACTTGTCTTAAAATACAATTCGACTTGGCTTTGGTTTTCCTTTATTTTGTTTCTTGGTTTTCATTTCGTCTAGAATCCCGTACTATGTCCATTAGAACAATACAATGGTAATAACCTCTACGCACAATATATCCACCTACCTATACACAAAAATGATTAGTAGATAGACAGTTAGGAATACCATCATCCGTTACATTACAAAAATAACTGACGTCATGAAAGCTGTCATGCTGAAATGGAATTGGGTTGGACACATCTGCCGCATGTCAGATGATCTTTGGGCCAAACGCGCAATCCAATGGGTCCCAGGAGGCCCAGGAAGAGATGGCGGGATGATCTGGACTCTTTCGACAAAGGCTGGTCCTGGAAGGAGAGTAGAGAGGTTTTTGAACTGCAGTGGAAAAATGCAGGCTGAAAATAATAATTATAGACTTTTTAGAGTTACAACTTACACCATCTTCTAACAAATCGATCGAATACAACTTGCATTGCACAAGTTTAATATTCCCGATCAAACGGTCGCGGCGGCCAATATTAGTCGAAACTAGTAGGAGGAGATATTTTAGTGCGCAAAAACAGATGTAGGTACTACCTCTTCCCTCACTCTCATGGGTGTGTAATATATGGCATAATCAGATAATATAATATACATAAACAGATAATATAATATCACTTGAAATAACGTTCACATGATATAATTTTCATATGCTATAAAAACAAATAACCTAATTTCATGTGATATAATGTTATATTTCATATAAACTTCTTTTGCTCTAATAACATTTAGTATGACGTTCATTTTATATAATTTTCAATTTGTATAATTCTCTTTTTATACAACGTTCAGTTGACATAATTTTCATTTACTCATTTTCAGCCAAAATTCTGTAATGAATACCCAAATGATTCACCAACACTAGAGGGGATCTGGCGCTCGGCGGCCGCTGGCGCGGCACGGCACAGGCGTTTGAAATCTAATCCGTTATTGCAAAAATATACAAAACAAAGTAGAAGTTTCTAAATTATATTAAATGTTACATATAGATTTTGAATATTATAGTAACTGAATAGTATGCTATATGAATATTAGTTCAAATGTGCATTATTCATTATACCATATAAAATTAGGTAAAATGAAATTATATCAATAATTCATTATATCATTTCATCGTTATATTAAAAAAAGTATGTTAAATGAAATTAGATCATATGATCTTTAGAACTTTTGTTACTATTTCAAACGTTACACACCCCACTCTCATAGTCCGGTCGGACGGCAATTCGACACGACCGGAGAGAGATCAGGCTCATGACCAACAGCTTTACATGCTTTCCAAGACACACCATCAACTTCCAAACTCCTAAGCTGCTACTGAGAAATTCCTAAAGGAAAAATTCAAACACACTTTATGCCCGACCGACCTGGGAATCGAACCCAAGACGAACCTGCGATCACGAGACCAGTTCACGAGGTCAGTTAGTGCACAACTTTATTATACACTGCTCAACAATGTCTAGGGATGTTTGAAGATATTTATGGATATTTTAATTCGGTACAGATAACGAAAATGATGGTTTCTTTTTACCCCGACTGCAAGGAAAGCGTTATGTTTTTCGCACCTGTCTTTGTATGTAATATTCTTTATTACCTGATATATCTTCCAAACTACTGAACGGATTTATTAAATTAAGGTATCGTTAGATTCGTCTCATTGGTCCAAGTGTTCTTAGATAGGTGACGAAAATAAATAAACATGGCAGCAGGGAGACGCCATTGTTATAAGAAAAAAAACTTTTTTTTTTTTCTAGACCTACAATATAGGTATAGAGCTTCATCGGTTCTGTAGTTGGGAACTTTTTTGTAGAACATACTCAACCTTAAGCAATCTGCACCATTTTCAAAAACAACTTTTGGATCACCATTTTTTTTTCATCGTGATTGTTCAAATACTAAAGACATATTCGAAAGCAGTCTATGTGACCAGAAAGAGTAAAGACAGTACTTGCTAGCCTTGAAACTTTCCATCAATACAAGTCCTGAAAATCTTCTTACATATAAAAATCTTCTGTGCGTGTGTTTGAAAGTGAACTCCTCCTAAACGGCTGGACCAATTTTTGATGAAATTTATTATGTGTGTTCCAGTGTATTCGAGAATGGTTTAGATTTACAATTGGACCCAGTAGGTGGCGCTGCAGTCGAGTTGTAGAACTTTTTATTTAAGGGCAGGACAACGTATCTTATAGTAAAATGTGTACTTTTTTATTTTTTTACTGTACAATTATTTGGACTCTGCCTGTTATGTTGTATATGTTTCAAGTCAAAGCATCAAAGATAAATAAAAAGCTTTTTCAAAAAAAAGAAAACCGCCTTCAAAAACTAAACAGTGATAAATAACTTTAGCACAGAACACACATTACTTTACTTTCGGAAGTCGGTGGCAAGGGCAGGACAACGTCTGCCAGGACCGATAGTTTTTTTTTTTTAATTTTCAAATATTCATGTTTTCCCTATAAAATATCCCTAATAGACAATGTTAATGTGTGTAGTTCCAAAGCTCTTTATAAAATGTTCATCCGAATGAGAATGTAAACGCATCTCTAAAGCCACTGGAGACAGTTTTTGTTTTGTTTTAAATTATATTAAAAGTGGTCTTTAATGAATAGGAAACGTTTTTGTTGTGTTAGAAGAAGAAGATAAATGTCGTTAATCACGGAGATATCAGCGTGCATGTGGTCTAATTGATACCAAGAATATACGTAGGTGTAGGTGGTAGGTAGGTGGTAGATGGCCCTAGTGTTTTAACCTATTATGTCAATTTGTATGGAATAATTGTGTTTCCTAATGTTACCACTGTTCCAGAGTTTTTAACTCAGTCGATCGCTAAACGTCAATTTCAGTTTTGTGTTTCCTAATGTTTATTTATTGTATTTGTATTATTTATATATTTACTTATTTAATATTGCCACTACGGCGCTGTTCCAGTTCCAGTACAATTTGAAGTTTACGTTAACGCGGTAGGGTACGTACCACAGACATATACAATAACTAATGTAAATGTATGCTGCCTTTCCTGGAGGCCCTAAAAATAATATATTTTAAGGCACCACAGGAAAGTTCGGTTAAGCAGCTGACAACCTCTTAGGAGTCATCCATATAGTACGTCACACTAATTTCCTGATTTTTTGACCCCTCCCTCGTCCTTGTCACAGTTGGTCACATTTGTGAACAATAGTGTGACGTCACATAATTATTATTTTACCTCTAGAAATAATTAAATGAAAACAGTGATTCCGAAATTAGTTTGAATGTCAGAATAGAATCAGGAACAGGAACATTCGAAGTGTCAAAAACTTTTTCATCTAACCATATAGCATCATCGTCATCATCCAAATAAAGAATTTCTCTGGCACGTCTAGCAGCAATTTTTTTTGAGGACGAGTCTTTGCGTAATGTGACGTAACAAAACTTAGGACCCCTCCCACCCCTTATCACACAATGTCACACTTCTTCAACCCCCTCCCCGCCCCTTAACGTGTGACGTACTTTATGGATGGTCCCTTAGGTTAACCTGCGAAATGCCAATCCGAAAGAAGAAAACGCTCTGTGTGCCTAGTGTGAGTTTTTTAACCAATACGATCATGTTAACTAACGTAAAGGTTTGCCTTAAAAAATCCTCCACATCGCCGTCATCTGGAAATGTACCCAAGCGATTGGCAGCATTGCCAATTTGGATGACAGTGTTCAACCTCTGACCAAGAATATTGTTGTTGGCATGTGTTGGATCATTCGGTTCCCTTCAAAATGGTTGAGCTAAATGATGCCGATCCGTGCGTCATGTTCGTGATCGGGCGCCGTTAGTTGGGACTGGTCATTTCTTACCTGCCTCGGTTATTCTAAATTTGTTGAATTGTTTAATATGATTTTCATCTAGACCTCTTTTAACGTACCTACACGACTTGTTACATTGTTCTCACATTGTACCCCTAGATTCAATACGAATGATGTAACCGGAATTTGTAACATATTATTGATTTTAAAAAAGTGTTCATGGAGTTTCTTGCTCGTTCTTCTCCATAGAAACCTACTGTTTGGAACGAGCAACTAGCTTCAACTTTCTGACTGACTGACTCCTGAAAGTGCCTGTAGGTAAATGGTTTATTTGAAATAAATGATTTTGAGTTTGAGTTTGCTTATCTGAATAAATAGCTTATTTTATGTTTACCAAAACCTAAAAGAAAAAAAATATCATCAGCTGATTTTTTTTCACTATTTCTTGGGTTGCTCCCATATTAAAACTTGTACAGCGGCCAGAACATTAAGCTACAACAATTTGTCTTTCTTTGATAGATTTTTTTTGGGGAATGAATCATTGGGAGTTCCATACATTCATTTGTATGAAAAAAATAATAATTTAGAGGGTTTAAAATATTTTCCAATGTAAAGAATACATTACCAGGAGTAGATTGATATGCTTAACATATTTTTAAACCCCCGCATAATTAAAATATTACTAAATGAAAATAACAGTTTCTCGTTTCAAATCGATGCCCATTTTGTGTTTATAAAAAAAAATAAAGTTGTAAGTGACGTTAACGGATTTATCAAATTGGCAGACAAGTGATGTGACAAGTGTGTGGAAAAAAATAATCATTATTTGTGATATTATTTCCCATAAAACGATGTAATTTTGAGTGTAAGAACTGCGAAACAGTGTCTGTCAGTGTCACTGTTACTGTCAGTCGCCGTTTCGTTCTAAAATAATGAGCTTTTCGTTAAACTATTCACTTTTTCTTTGCGGGGTTTAAAAATATTTTAAATTCCTGAAGATACTCTTTAGGTAGCCAAGAATATAAGAATTAGAATTTCAACTTCTCTAAACATCATAATTTTTTGTCTACAAATCTTGCCATGATTCTTTAACAGTTCGGTATGGCTTGATGTGCAGTCTGCCCATAATAATGAGTGTAAAAAATCCTTATCAGGTTTTAGTATACCTAAATCGAAAAGGCTTTTTGAATTGCTCTGACAACAACATTCCATGGCTACCAACCACACCAAAACATCCAGATTGCTGCATTAAAGACCACCGTTTGCATTTCATTG
This sequence comes from Charanyca ferruginea, assembly GCA_947361185.1. Classification (NCBI taxonomy): domain Eukaryota; kingdom Metazoa; phylum Arthropoda; class Insecta; order Lepidoptera; family Noctuidae; genus Charanyca; species Charanyca ferruginea. The sequence continues at coordinate 21,571,647 of OX376075.1, read as the reverse complement.
ATCAAAACGTTCAATAACCCAAATATTTCAATCAATTTATTATAATGTACTTTATCTAATTCAATGACCAACTTGAAAGCTTTCTACATTTACTTCAGAATTCTTGATTACTCTTGATCTATAACAATTAGTTACACATTTTCATATCTTTTCTAAACGCATGTAAATTATTGGAAGGTCCGATAGGAAATGGTTCCATTTCGATTTGATGGGTAAAGCTGTGGGCTGGTAGTAAGCGGGAAACGTCAGTTTTAAAATGACTGCATTATTTTTTTGCATAGTAGGTGTAGCAAAAAACTGAGATCACGGGAGTTTTTCGAGTATTAAAGTAATGATAATACGGGCATTGTTACCCGTAAAGTTTTTATTAAGAACTCACTTTTGCCCATTACTTGGTCGTTATTCCGGACACAGACGAAGTTGCAGATTCTATTACTACTACTAAAGTCATGTGTGTTCTGTGCTAAAGTTATTTTTCACTTTTTTTTTTGAAGGCGATTTTCGTTTTTCTAAAGTTTTTATTTTCCACTTTTTCACTTATCCACTTATACCCTAATCCATTAAGGAACGGCAACACAGTAAAAATAGAGATTGAAAGTCCTCCAAAGATGGTAAGATGGAAGAAACAAAAACGTCTTCTCGTTTTTTGTTGCTTTTTTCATAAACCGCTGAATATATTTCGGTTTGTTATATACTAAAACCTTTTCCAGACTGTAACAAACACTATTCTGAAAACCGCTTTAAAATCGGTTTAGCCAAACGGGAGATACTCGCGGACAAACAAACATACATACAAACATACGGGTCGAACTGAGAACCTCCTTTTTTTGGCATCGGTTAAAAATAGCCTACGTTCTTTTTTGGTTTAAGTTTACTCCGTACTCAATTTCGTCAGAATCGGTTCAAGCGTAACACACAATTACTGAGGTGCTTTCATATTTTTAATATAAGTATAGGCAATGATCTGTTTTCATAGAGACTATTAGAGCCTATAAAATTTTATGTGGATGAATTTTATATCAATATAATTTCGAGAAAAAAGCATTGTCCTTTTAGCAATTCCTAAACACCCTTCCTTCCTTGGATGTTATCAAAACATACACCCAAATGAAGATAACCCCGTACCTTAGCAAACACCAAATCTCCTGCAAAATCACAGTTCACAATCATTCTTCCAGGACTCGTTGTAATTCAGACCGCGTTCTCTATTCCCTTGAATCGGTATCAATTAAATAAGTATATGCGGCGTGGGCTGGCTGGCCGGTAATGGTGGACGCAGATAAAACCCAGTAATTAACGAATCAATTTGATTATATCCGGCCCCTTTGTGCTGACCGTGTAGGCCGGGAGCTGGCGTATGGGAAGAAATATGCAAGTTTTTATGTGAATTGTTGAGTATGTTGATGCGTCCCTAAAGGAAAAAATTGTTAAATGTTTTTTTAAATAATATTAATGGGTATTAATGATGTTTTCATGACTAAAAACTATAAATAACTTTGTGTTTTCACATAAATACAAAACTTAAAAAAAAACATTCAAATTGTGTACAACTAGAAAAAAGAGCTCATAGGGCATCAAAATCTCGTCCACATAGCTATCAATGGGACACGTACCCTACAGGCTGGCAGCATTCAATTTATTTTTAGGTTATTGATATGTGTGATTTAGTTTAGATTCTGTTAATAAATAGATAATACGGAAGCTATGTTATCAAAGAATTACATCACAATATATATAAACGTTACCTAAGTAATTGCCTCGAACATAATCCACAAAAATGCTCACAGAACTGAGCAACAGCTGGCCAGCAATATGAACACAAAAACTTTAATACATTTAATTGTTTCCCAAGAACCTCATCAAAGTAATTACGGGTTCTTAAGACGCGACAATGAGCTCGCGATACTTAATTGGAGTAATTAGAACCGGATAATTAGAACGACGAAACATTTAAAACTATATTTTTATTTTCGTAATTGAACTTAACAAGAAATGTTTTTAGTATCGAGGAACGTGAAGTCTTTCAAACAGTTTCTCCTTAAAAGATAAGCAAATACTTTGTCGGTGCTAAGCGAAGGTGCAACGGAAACGTTTAAGACCAAATATGGGAGAGGAGTGTTGAATTTTAAATATTTTAAATGTCGTTCTCTGTTGACAGTTTGAGTAAAAAGTGTACTTTTCTACAGTTGACACTTGTGTCACACTGTAATTGAGCTGTTGAACATGTGGTAATTCATATAATAAAACTATGTCATTATATATTTCGTTTTTGATAAAACACATTATTTCAGAATAAAAAACTACTTATAAGCAAAAAAAAGTAAAATAAAGGGACTAATATTTGTGTTCTCATTTCTTTTTTCTATTTGTGTGCCATTTTTAAAACATCTACTTTATATGTAGTATAATTAGTCTTAAAAACTTCATAATCGAGACATTTTAATGAGAAGTACATAATTGACCAATTATTTACCACGTTACGATATGGTTATGGCATAAACGGCGCAATATCTTGGTTTTTGTTGAGTTTTTTTGTGACATCTCGACTCAAATGTCAGTTATGATATGAATACAAATTATTTTAATAATATCCTAGGAAATATAGGTATAAACTATCGAAGAAATGTGTGACGATGGGCATGTACAAAATGGTCATAAAAATACTGTTTGTTTGAGATTTATTTCTAAGATTTTTAAATTTCTTAAACGTTTTACCGTTTAGTTGAACTCAAACGTTCCAAGAAATTTAAAAAACTTTGAAATAAATCTCAAACAAACAGTATTTTTTCTCGAAAAACAATTAATATCGTCGCATGACCTCATTAAATACCAACACGTACAACAAACAAACCATTACCTCAAAAAGCTAATATACCAAATCTAAGAAACCATATTTAAACAGATTAAACAAAATATTAGATGATTGTTTACTCGGCCGCTCTAACTCTTGGACTACAACCACTCGGACGATCTTTTTACGGCCGAAAGAGTAATAAAAGTTAAATCCGAGCTTCGAGATATCAGCTTTAATGTTTATTGACATTTTGTCCGTTTTTGTAACTAATTCCGATTTTCATTCACTTTGCTCGATAAGATTAATGTATTGCAATTAATTAATTTATGCCGATATAAGTATATTAAGTACCTAATTTATTTTTAATGATCATTTAGATTGCGACTTTGTATAAGAAGCTTCTTTTATATATTTTTTCCTATGTGTCTTACTGACAAACTTATTTTATGTGGAAAAATAAACTTTTAGGATTATTTCTGAAATGGTCAGGGTGTATAAACGTTTAGTAACGTTCGCATTTAAATTGACGACACGGTTGGCGCAGTGGTTGAGCGGTTGGCAGCTGCGTTGTGTGTCGCGGGTTCGACTCCCGTACGGAATAAATATTTGTATCGCGTACATATTTGTAGATAGTTGTCCCGGGTTAGATTATTGGTGTATGTCAGTTTATATGTTTGTAAACGCACCCACGACACAGATATTTAGGTACACATACATACTACTATACCCTGTTCACAATAAGATTAGACATAAACACAAACCTTTTTTACAGTCCCTTCAACCGATTTTGACTTCTATTCCGTAGGCTTAAGGATGACATTAGAGGCAAAAAAGTGCTTACATTAACAACTGTTTACTGCAGTTGCCATTTGTCATGCTACCAGCGCAATATAAGTCAAAATCGGTTGAACGGACTGTAAAAAAGGTTTATGTAAATGTCTAATCTTATTGTGAACAGGGTATAGGTGACTTAAAATAGAAATTACTTACTACTACCATAATAAAAAATACTAAAACTGAAGGGCAGTTTTAAAAAAGAACGCCTCCCACAGACCCAAATACAATTTCTTGGCCTACAACATTTTATGTAAATGGGCATCCTTATCCTCACAGATAGTGTTGCGCGCACGCACCCTATGATCAGGCGCACAGTCGTGTGCATTAGCGCCGAGCCCCGCCCCCCTCACGTCCTCCGGCGCCGCGCATGCGCCACACAAATTACTTTTTATTATTATAATACTCGCGTGATTGTACCGTCTTTTACAAAACAAGAAAATGGAGAAGGCTTACATTGTCTGTAGCTCTTTTATAGGTAACTAGAGAATTAGAAAAACTAGCTATTTCCCGCGACTTCGTCTGCTTGCATGACGGTTATCGTGGATGCAGACCTAAAAAAACTATAACTTATAAAAAAGACAACCGCCTTCAAAAACTAAAAAGTAAAAAAATAACTTTAATTTCGCAAGGGTTTGTTTCTGTTTGTTGTTTTGTATTGCCACCCACTTCCGAAATTATTTTATTTATTATAATTATAATAATTAATAAAGCTTATTAGTTGACATTCCTAATAACACTGTTGCATTAGGCAGCGTAGCATGTAGCGTAGCGTGGATCTCTGCGTAGCGTGTCATGTAACGTAGCGCGTAGCAAATTGCGTTCCGTAGCCTTTTGCGTAGCGTTATCGCGTAGTCAAGCATAATGTAGGCCTACCAATTAATAATAAATACCAATTAATACTACGTACTTTCTTCGTTGTCTACGTAGTTTCTAATTGCTTTCAAACTTTACATAGGATACTTATCTATACTAATATTATAAAGGGGTAAAATTGGTTTGTTAGTTTGTATGTAGGGGGTAATTTCCAAAATTACTCAACCGATTTCAAAAATTCTTTCATCAATAGAAACGTTATCCCTGAGTGCATCTTGGCTTTATCCATCCATTATCAAAAAATTAAGGATACTTGACAAAATTTACGCAGACGAACTCGCGGGCTAAGTGCTAGTAGGTATATGATAAAAGTGGGCCTTCTGATCCATTTTTATTAATTAACCTAGTCCCTAGTGGTTATTAATACGCAAGTTGGTATCATTCTCTTTTTCTATACACTTTTTGAGGTAATTACTATGTCTGGGAGTTTTTTGAGTTTCGTCATTTTGATAAATGTAGAATGGAATATGACCGACCTATTGTGGAACTTGTGATAGGAACTTCTATTCCGGCGTGTGAATTGTTAAGATTCTACTCATCAATACACTCGATTCTGACATGTATGACAGTTGCGACTCTCAAGTGACGGCCATGACACTCGAGACTAACACTGACGACACTCGTGACGCTCGTGACACTCAGGACACTCGAGCCTGGCACTCGCAACACTCATGTCACTCGAGACACTCGAGGCTGACACTCGTGACTGACACTCGCGACACTTGAGAGTGACACTCGAGATTAACACTGACGACACTCGTGACACTCGGGACACTCAGGACACTCGAGCCTGGCACTCGCACCACTCATGATACTAGAGACACTCGAGACTGACACTCGCGACTGACATCCATGATACTCGAGACTGCCAGTCGCGTCACTCGTGACTAACACTCGCGACACTTGAGACTGACACTCGAGGCTAACACTGACGACACTCGTGACACTCGGGACACTCGTGACACTCAGGACACTCGTGACACTCAGGACACTCGAGCCTGGCACTCGCACCACTCATGACACTCGAGACTGACACTCGTGACACTTGACACTGTCACAATCAACAGTCTCGAAGCAAATCTCACGACACACGCTTTGTTATTACTATTCGGAAATTCGCTCAAATGTGCTCAATAATTCCAGTACGGCTTACCAATAATAATGGTTAATATAATAATGGTTTCAGGATGTTGCTGGGGCTGCCCCGCTTCTGTAGTGCATCTAGCATGTTTGCGGAAGCTCGCGTGGATGGCTTTCATGCCATCATACGCAAGAGAACCGCTTCCTTACTGCACAGAGTGCGGGGCAGCACTAATAGCATCCTGAACGTAGTCGCAGACAAAGTCGACTCTCAATTGATGCAGGCTTTCATGCGGGTTCTAGTAAGACAGTGTTGAGCTGACCCTGCATGCTATGCTGCATAAGTTACTGTAGGTACTTATACATAAATACATTTCGTTTTTTACTAACATAGGTTTTAAGTACTTTGTGTTACTAACCAGATATGGATATTGTCCGAAATAAATGTTATTATTATTATTACCAATAAAAATGCGACAAAAGCCGTGTGGTCCGTTGAAAGCACAGACAATAAAATTATTGTCAATTTTTTTTTTTATTAAATGTAATTATACGTGCATACATCACAATCAATAAATTATCTCCCATAGCTTTATTCTAAGAGTTTTTTTCCTTGTCGCTGGCCACAAGCGATTTGCTTTAAGTCCGCTCGGTGAGGTGTGTCGAATCAATTTGGTTTACAGCTTCGCGGTGCGGATTCGATTCCCGGGCAACTTAATATTATTGATGTAATGTTGAAGTTTTTTTGGTTTAACGGCAGATGTGGTAATAAAGAGATTTCATGTATGGAATTAAAAATTTACTTAGAGAATCTTAGTTTTCACTTTTTACTCTGTCAAATTAAAGGCCAGGGAACGAATGATAAAACCCAGGCCCGCAATGAATGCTAAACCTTGATTCAATGAAACTAATGTATTCAGATCAACATTTAGATTGTTAATTTTAAAAGCAAAATCACGACACGCAATCATCAAACGAAATCTTGCTTTTTTTTCATCTTCCTGTTGAACACGCATGCAAAATTGCTGACGTGTAAGTGTAAAGTGTAAATGTAAAAAAAAGTGTAACGTGTAAATGTAACTTGTAAGTGGTGGAAAAATGGTTTGTAAATAATAAAAAACGGACACCTTAGTTACAATATTCGAACATTGCAAGTTAAATATTTGGAACCTTTAAATACTTTTACTGTTTAATTATTTTGCACTACCTTCATCATCATCATCATTTCAGCCAAAAGACGTCCACTGCTGGACCTGCTGGATAGGCCTCCCCCAAGGGGGGGTTTTGCCATAATCGCCACGCTTGGCAGGCAGGTTGGCGATCGCAGTATGGTTATTACAAATGCACAGAGAACGCTGCTGCCCATTCTCTGGTACGTCCCTTAGTTCGCCTCTTACGACACCCACGGGAAGATATGGGATGGTGCTATTCTTTACATCCGACACCCTAAGGACAATTATGCAATACCTTAGAATAAGGGAATCAAAAGAGTTGTGCCCTTAATACAAGCTATCCTGATAACTGAGCAAGGGTGGTAGTTACGACAACTTCTAGTGTGCTTTTATAAATCTAGTACCTATGTAATTTTAGGTACTTTTTGTTGATGCGAATAAATACTTATTATTATTAATAGGTAATAATAAAAACCTATACAAAGCTCATGTTCTAAATTCAAAAGTTCAAGGAGGTCCGAAGAGAGAAGCCGGTCAAATGTCTTTTAAAATATAAAGCTATATACACACCATTATTTATCTCGACCAAATCGATTCCCAGCCGATTAGCCTCGGACATATTAAAATATTACGGGACGATGCAAACTTGCATCATAAACGCTTTTAAATGAGCAATCAAACCTTTTTCTGGGTCAGTATTTAACGTTAATTAAAACGCCGACTACTTATGATAAGAGCGAAAATATCAGGAGATCAGACAAAAGTAATGTAGTCTCGATTTAATTGGTACCTATGGGTGATAAAGTGTATGTTCAAATTTCGTTTTTATTACCCTCTGTGGGACATTTAAAATGTTTACGATTCAATCTTTATTTTTAGTATAGTCTTCAAATTCAAAATGGCGGACGGAAATGTATTTTTACACTGGTAATTATGTGCCTATAGCTCTAAACATAGATAATTAAATTATATAAAAACTCTTTTTTTATGATACCAGGTCGAAAAAGAAGATTAAATCATAATTGAATTACTGTGATTAGAAAAAAAATATAAAAATAGATCGAACTTTGATTTATGTTAAGTTAATTAATTCAAAGTGTTAAGCCGCGGGGTTCAAACCGTCATAACTTTTAAATTATGGAGTTAAAATGTTCTACTAGAAGATAGAACGGGTTTTCTAATGTATCATATTATACATAAATTGTGGTTTAGACTTACTCTTAATTAGTTATTTGGAAAAAAGCTATCTGATAGGAAAGGTGTGAATTTAAAAAGTTCATGGCTACACGTTTGTGAAGATTACGTTACTAAGAGTAGATACTTAGTCACTAGAGTACTTACCTCTTTTTTGGGACCAGCCCGCCACACTATCCCAAAACAACTGCAACGTTTGAAAGCCAGAATCAACAGTGGCGACCACTAGAAAAGCGCTAAGGCAATGAAGCTCGACGAGTCCCGGAGAAACATTACAACTATCCAGGGGGCCAAGTCTGCTATTTTTATAATTCCGTCATTGCAACACGATCCCATTGTCATTTTGCTAAAAGTTCGTAATCTGCTAAATTCATAATGGTCGATCATTGACTGCACAATGACGTTCTAATGGTAGGTCACTGATCAAAGGAACTGTCAAAATTTTAGCACATTACCGCCTAAGTTAGTCATTCAGTTGTCATTTTGTACGAAATTGATATTCTACATTAAGCCCGTCACATATGTAGCTATAATATATATTATAGCTAGCCACCACACCACACACGGCAGCTATAATATAATAATATATTTTCGCCCTTATTACGTCTGCGATCGTTGTTTGTTTCACATTTTTGGAATTTTATATTAATATGCCTTGCTACCTATATCTGTCCACATATTTTGGTGACGTAGTAAAAATATATATTATAGCTGATCGTAATTTGCCTTACGTCTGATGTATATTAATATATATTATAGCTACGTCTGTGACGGGCTTTATCATTTCTTTCAATGGCGTGTCAGTGGTTGACCATTGGAAAGTCATAATGACGCCATTATATTAGTAGAAGATTACCAAACTTGTCAAAATCAACAATTATGAAATCAATGAAAGACCGTTCAGACACTATTGTAATAGCAGATTTGAGGCCATGGATCAACAAACTTAATCAGAAAAGAACAGCAGAGTTAGAAAAAGCATATTTTCCACTTCGCTCCTTATCAAGCAGGAGATAGAACAAAACTAGGCTAATAGGATAGAGGCACAAAGGGACGTGTATAAGGGCCGGTTGCTTGAACTATACATTACTAACCGGTAATAGTAAAAAATGGCGATAACTGTCGTCAAATCAAAAAAATGGGTGGTCACAAAAATCGTTCGTCAAAAAGTTACTATTACGGTAACCAACCAGTCAACGTAATTTTGTGTTGTCAAACAGCTACTTCAAACATCAAAATATTATGAAATCTCTTTTTGAATAACTTAAACTGACGGGTTTTTTATGTCAACCCGTTACATTTAACGTACGTTAAATATCTCACGTCACAATAACTTTTAAACAGTCCGTATGTTTGAAACAACCCGCCCTAACTTAGACAAGCCCCGTTTTGCCAAGCACCGCGAATTATACTTAACATTAGATATTAAATGGGTCCAAAAATGTAAGCTATTACATTTGATGGCTAGATACTTAAAGGAAGATATTTTTAACTGTTTTGTTATTGTTTGTTTTGCAACAGAGTCATCAATGAAGGTCAAACACAGTCATAATAAAAACATCACTAAAAATAACCAAGTACAAAAATGTGAATTAAAAAAAAAGGAATTCCCACATTTATTTGTTATTACGTAATATGTACTTGGTACTTAATTTACCGAATATTAACAACTAATAATCATCTACACCTATTGTCCATCACAATACATCTAACATTAATAGACTTAATTAAATACTATTGTCGGCTTACGAAACGCCGCCATCTTGGATAGAGGTGCTCACAAAAGGAGTGGAGTAATTAGGCGATTTTTAAAACAAAACTATGCTATGTCGAATGTATTAAAAGCGTCCGAGTAAGCTTTCAATATGTCTAATGAATACCGCGGGCATTTTTTTTTTTTTTTTTATGTGAAGGATTCAGAGGGTGTGGATAAGAAAGTGATGAATATTTCGATGTTTTTTTTGTTGTTTCATTGAAAGGAAATTGCAGATAAGTAATGATGTTTTATCTGATATTTAAATTATAACTTATCATTTTTGAGCTTTTTGAAACAATTTTGATGCTAATTAGAACATAATAAATAAAATAAATATTTTTCATTTTACTTAATCTTTCGCCTAGCCTTTTCCCAACTAGATTGGGGTCAGCTTCCAGTCTAACCGGATGCAGCTGAATAACAGGTGTTTTACATGGCGTAAGTGAGCCTGACCTCCACAACCCAGTTACTGGGGAAAAACGACACTCCTCGGTAAGAATAGTTGTCAAACTTTAACAATAACAGAAGGCCTATTCTACTAATTTAAAACGTTCATCATCATCATCTGCCTAGACTTTTCCCAACTATATTGGGGTCGGCTTCCAGTCTAACCGGATGCAGCTGAATACCAGAGTTTTACATGGAGCGACTTATCGGACCTCCACAACCCAGTTACTGGGTAACACGATACCCCTTGGTATAAGCAATGCCGGATTAAGCCAGCGCGGGGCCTGTAGCAAACTCTATTGAGGGGCCCTTGGTTTGCTTTAGGTTATCAAGTTTATGTTATAAAATAAAACAAAACCTCAGACCAACTTTATTGGTCTGAGAATAAAACTATTACAATAATTTTTTTCACCTATCAGTCTGGGGAAGACGGAGAGGTGTACCGGACTTTTACCGGTAAAATCAATACCTTGTTCCTCGACCGACCGTCTAAGCACCGCCGAATCCTCGAGCACACCCACGACACTCCATATAAACAAAACGATGTAATTACTTATACTACTACCAAAATAACAGACTGTACAAATACGTGTGTGTGTGTGCGTGTCTATGCGCCGCTCGAACTAAAAGCTGTTCCGAGAGCACGTTCCACGCGAGAAGAGGTGAGGAACAGTGTTTCGGAGGGGGGCGGAGCGTGTCGCTACTGTACGGTAGTACTAATACTTTTACTGTGCCTTGAGTGTGGTGCGCGCGGAAGGCGTCGCGCCGCCTGCACGGGCCTGCATCTGGTCGGGTGGTGGACTGCCCCTAACTCGCAGGCAATTCATGGAGGCCGGAGGTCATAGAGCACCCTACGGCGCCCGGTGCGTCGTCTCCTAAAGGGAAGCGAGGTAGTTGCTTCCCTCTCCCTCTCTGCCGCCTCTTTTGCGTGCAGGACTTGCTCGCAAAAAGAGGCGACAGCCGGGAGGGTATCGAGAGTGCGTGACGCTCTGTGGGCGAATTCACGTAACTAAAGAAGTGCAGTTGCAGTTAAGTTTCGATCAAAACCACACTTTTCGTATTCTCTACCGCTGTCAGACACACTCGCGTCAAATTCGCGTCACGCGAGCGTTAAGCTACAGTTGCGCGTCTTCGGTGCGGGCTTCGGAACCCAACATGATCGATATTCTACTATTCGTTTGACGTCTCAAAACGACAGTTAAAAAGCACTAAAATCGTATTATTTTAATATTTTAAATAACGTCATATTCATTGAAATATAATCGATTTAGTGAGCAATATTTTTTCTCTCAAATAAGTTTGGTAGAGTTTGGTTGTCGTGCAGTTGACGTACAGTTCACGCGCAGCTTACGCGCAGTTCAATGGTTACAAGAATACCGTTTATCACTCAAACTTGACCTTAACTGCAACTGCACTACAACTTCATCGGCGCGTCATAAAATTACGTAAATTAGCCCTCTGGACCATCTAGAGAACCGATCACCGACTGACAGAGTTCACAGCGCTGCTCTGCCCAAGCTGGGCACTATGCCAGCGTATGCTGTGTCGTGTCTTCCGGGCAATCTCCGCAGTGGGACAACCGGGCGATTGTTCGCGGCCTATGCGACACAGATACTTCCCGAAACAGCCATGTCCGGTCAGTATCTGCGTCAGCCGGAACGTGAGGGCGTCAGCAAACTAATCCTCCATGACGGGTCTTACCGCCGAAGCAAGTAGTTCCTTTCATTCCGACGTAAGGATCACACGGAACTCGAAACGGCGCCGCGTGTACTTCCGCGGCACCGGTCGTATACCCCGCTCCCGCGCTTTCCCGCCCAATGGTAAAATGAAGCGAGGACTCTCGCTTCAAAATCCCAGGACAGAGAACTGGCAAGGAGGCTCGCCGCCTCGAAGGAGATCGTGCGGTATCCCCCAATCACTCTGACGGCCATCGCTCGCTGTGGACGTCGCAGCACTGCGATATTGCGGGCCGCCAGGTTTTCCTCCCATACTGGCGCCCCGTGTGCCATAGACCGCACAATCCCCATATTATAGAGCCTCCGGCAGGAGGCGTTGGGTCCGCCTAAATTGGGCAGCCAGCGGGCAAGTGCACACGCGGCACCCATGATTTTTTGCGTTTATAATTGTGGTATACATACGCTCGGATCTTTAAAATGGACGCAGCATAACTTATTTTAATTTAGAGTTAAAAATAATAATAATTTCAATTGGAATATGAATTATTTAACTTGGTAAAATTATCTATACATAATAATAAGCGCTGTTATTGTCGTTTATACTTTTCTCTCATTCACTACATAAATATAACTCTTAAAAGATAATGAATAAGTAATGCCCAGTTTCTGAGGTGATTTAAATGGACTATATCTATACGACAGTGCTATTGGTTCGATATTGCGTTTCCGAGCACTCAGTTAAGGAAAAAAATCACTCAAATACCTAGATAACTTTGTCGAATGAATAGCTGTCGAGAGTTTATCCGAAGACCTCAGAAACCGGCATAAGTCGAACGCCGCTATATCATGCAAGATAACAATACTCAAAGCAATTAAAAAAAATCTTTTGTCAAAACTGACTATGACTGACATGGCAAGTGCTATTATTATTTTCCAAATGTAAATATCACCACACTGGCTCGATGACAATATCAGGGAATTCCCCTGTTAGTTTTGCAGTGCGGTTCTTTTGGTGCACAAACATGATTTGTGGTGTGATCGAGCTCACTTTTAGAAAAAATGTACTAACATTTTAACTATTGTTGAACATTTCGTTACCAGCTCTTTAGTAAGTATTGTACCCACATTAATTAAAAAAAAACACAATTCCATCTAATCTAATTGATATTTTTTACGGTCAAGAAGCATTCGAGCGCGGGGCCCGTAGCATTTGCTACTCTTGCTTCGTGGCTAATCCGCCACTGTGTATAAGACTGGTTGTCAGACTTTCTGGCTTCTGACTACCCATAACGACTGCCAAAGATCTACAAATGAATGACAGCCGGGACCAACGGCTTTACGTACTTGCCGAGGCACGGAGACAACTCACTATGAAAGGGATGGTCACCCACCAACAGACCGACCGCGGCTAGCGTAGCTTAACCTCTGACCGATCTATCTGTACGGCTGTAACTTAGCCACGAGTTCAAAATAAAGAAATCAATCAATCAAAGACAAAGCATTTATTTCAATTAAATCATTTACAGGCACTGTTGTTAATTGTCAGTTAGTTAATCAGAAAGTTGAAGCTAGTTATTAGTTAGTAGTTTATTTCAATAAAGTAAAAGATTGTATATAACGCATTTTTTTTCAAAGAAAGGGAAAAGGTAACACAGAATTGTAATTTACAATATGGTGGGTGAAGCTCTATCTTCCTAGCTAGGCTACCAAATAGCCTGTGGAGGAGGAGCAATAGGAGACACAGTTTCAATCTCCTGTAGGTAAAAATTTACTCAGGTACGTGTTACATGTGCAGATTGGTAAAAATGATAATTAACAAACTGCAAAGAAAATCAACATTGAATAAATACTTAAAAAATAAGAGATAGGAACACCTATTACATGCATATTATATGTGTGAATATGTGCGTGTGTGTTTGTGTGTGTGGGTATGTGTCATAATTTAGGATTGATAAGAACATAGCATTATGTATTTATATAAGTATATATTAATATTTACTTATATGTATGTGTATTAATATTTAATATTATTGGTTAGTTAGATAAGGCATTAGAATATCATTGGATAAGGCACATACTTTATTCTCTTCGTTTTCTCACACACTATTGTCTACGTTTCGTTTTCATTTCTCCTTTTGCAGGTCTGCTGACAGAAATTTCTTAAGAAATAAGAAGTACCTATGTACCCCTAATTTACAATGTTTTTTTCCTGTGTTGTCTACTGTGTGTACATAAATAGTAAAATAAATAAATAAAAAACTGCATGGCCACTCTTAAACGTTCCTAAAAACAGTAAAAAAGTATTACGCTCCTGATTGTTTAATGTGTTTACGTATTTCGTAAATTCAAACCACTTACCAGCCGCTATTTTACGAAATAATACAAACTGTAAAATCATTTTCATGTTAATTCAAGTGCCTTAGTAAGTTTAGATTCAAGATATTTAAATAAACCTAGATATTAAATCAATTAATGAATGACACAAAAATCCTTTTAGCTAATTGATTTTAACATCACCCAGTTTTTGAGTTACTATCATTGTATATACAAACAGATAACACAGATGCATTTCTGCAGTATTCCGATTATAAACGTTGATAAGCTTATCGAATCGAAATCAGATATCGGTTTTATAATTGAATCAGAGACTGTTTACCGACTATTGGTAAACTTTGCAGTATTTATTTTAAGGGTTCATAATCAATTCAGTAAACACGTTGATAATATCAGTTAATTAATTTTAGTTACCTATACGTAGTTAAAACAAAAGAGCATACTTACCTACCTTTTATTGGTAGGTACAAATTAAGTAGCTAGCTTTTAGCTTCCTATTATTTATTTACAAAAAACTAAAAGACTTCGCGAATCGCTTTATAAATAAATATAAACACATAATATGTACAATGCTCACAGGGCATCAAAAAACTCGTCCGCATCGCTCTCAATGGGACAAGTGCCCAAAAGGCTAGCAGCATTACCACGTTGAATGGCAATGCTAATTCTTTGGCCCAAGAAAAGGCCAGCCCTTTGGTCACGTGAACCAGCCGCTTTGCAATGTCCCTAAAAACAAGGTGAGCACTCGGGCCCCATGGCCCTAATGTTTCAACCCCAAACGGCTCAAACATATAACTTTCAAGAAGGTTGTTATATTTACGCTGTTTGAGGTTTTGTTTTCCGCACCTGCAGCAGCCGCCCCAGCACAACACGACGTGCTAGGAAGATGGGATGGCGCAAGGGTGTCGACACAAGTTGCATCCCACACCAAAGGCCTACCCAACTTCCACGGCATTATGGTCATTCCATCTGGTCGTTCCATCGTCACGTGCCAAGCCAATAGGTTCTAACACAGCTGGCACGCCGGCGGAGGCAAGAGCACGACGGATGATGTCATTTATGCTGGCGTGCCGTGCTATCCGGCCTGCGCTCTTACAACAGGAAAGGCCATGGTGACCGAGGCGAAAAGCTTAAGGTTTAAGCTTTGTATATATTATATTTAATTATTATTAATAAAAATATATCCAACTCGGATGTCGCCGTATATATCGCTTTATTAACGCGACAAATAATTAGCAAAAGAATTTGTAGCAGTAGTTCTGGAGATCAGTCTCGTTCAAACAAACAAACTCTTCAGCTTTATATATATTTTTTAATCCCAGTCAGACAATACATTCAACAGTATCATGTTATGGTACCTACCAACTTATAATTTTTAGATTAAAAATTAGTTTTAATTTTATTCAAACTTCTTATCCAGTCGCAGCATAATCTTATAAATTCGTGGTCAAGACAGAGTGACGTAGGCATATTTTTTCTTATCGATAAAAAACATCTCTCGGTGGGTTTTATAATATCGATATCGGTTAAATAATTTGAGCTTCGAAAGCTGTTTTTGCTGTGCATTGCTGAGAACCTAATCGATATTACAAAGTTCAAAAATAAAGAATGGGTTATTGTTGAGTTAGTAAGTAGAAACTTTGTAATAGGTACATCATGACATGTATCTACTTACTTTGTAATTTTGATATACCTAATACAAAAAAAAAACATAATGCCTACAAAACATAAAGTTCCCCCTCATTTTCTCATGTGATAAAAATGAAACTGGTTTTTCTCTGATAATGGTTTTAAATATAAGAAAGCCCAATGTATTAATAATCCATACATTTTGGTGTCTATACTACATATCATCATCATCCCACTGCTGGGCATAGGTTTGATGCCCAGACCTATGCCATAATCGCCATGCTTGGCCGATGCATGTTGGCGATCGCAGTAGGAGTTATGGTACTCAGAAGGACGCTGCTGCCCATCCTCTGGTCAATATCCCTCTGTCGATTTCTACGAAACCCACGGGTAGAAATGGGGTGGTGATACTACATAATATGTCATATATAAACTTCTTCTTATTACCTGAACTGCTATTAGACCGTTTCAAGACCGGTCCGCAGGGCACCGAGATTTTTTGTAGGACCGACTTTTGGTGGGACATCCGCGTTACTAGGCATATTGTAGTTAATGTTGTAGATATCATACGTTCCATTCTCTCCAACGATTAAAAAAAACTGGCCAAGTGCGAGTCAACTCGCGCATAAAAGGGTTCCGTACCATAATCTATACAAGACTAGACACTATATTAAAACCTTTTTTAATATTGAGCAACAAAAACGGCAAATAATAAAGTTTTTAGTATAATTGTTGTTATAGCAGCAACAGAAACACATCATCTGCGAAAAGTACAACTGTCTAGCTATCACGGTTCATGAGATACAGCCTGGTGACTGACAGCCTGACAGACAGTGGAGACTTAGTAATAGGGTCCCGTTTTTATCCTTTGGGTACGGAACCCTAAAAAGTATTGAATAGGTACTCTTCAGGTGTGGTCTAGTCTACATTACTACCTAAAACGATCTATCTAGAGTTACATAATAAACAGGAGCCCTCACACGACCCACCGAAGCGTGAACAACTCGAGCCGGGCTAATATCGTAACCCGCGCTTAAGACAGGCGCAGGCGCACACAGTAATCAAATAACTCACAAAAAACATCGAAATCATCGCTGATGAGGTGCGGGGAGGCGGGGCTGCGGGTGACCAAGCTTCCACTGTCTCGGGGACAGAGAAAATGTTCTTTCATTTTCTGCGTGTGAGCCAAAGGGACTATTATGACCAGATGTAACGCGAGGGCTAACTGTTCCCTACCTAGTTTAAGTGACAGTGATCACACTGATCATATAACTGTAACTGTTATTGAACCAATAAATGATTATTATTATTATTTAATCTGCGGTGTAAGTATCATTTATATTGAGCTTTTTCGGAAATGTGTATGTGCCTGGAAATTCTGGAGCATTCAGTCATCACTTGTGACTTCAAAAAGGAGGTTATCAATTCGAATGTTTATATTTTTTTTTTTATGTATGTTCGGGCATAACTCTGTCATATATAGACGGATTTGCAAAATTCTTTTTTTGTTCGAAAGTAGTTTATTCCGAAAAGGTCCCATATAAATTTTATCAAAATTGGTGCAGCCCTTTTTGAGAAAATCAACAAATTCCCAAAAAAAATACTTAGACGACGTTTTAGTTTCTTCAATCACTGGAGGACTTACAATCTCTTTTAAGTGTGTTGCCGTTTCTTAATGGATTTGGATGTTCAGGCAACACTAAACAGCGAAAAATAAAAAGATTTTTCTTTTTTTGAAAAAACTTTTTTACTCCCTAACTTGCAGGACTTATCTTAAGCATGAATCAAAAATATTATACCAATTGAAAACCAAAAAGTTTAGTACGGTTTGCCTATGCCTGTCTGAAAAGGGTGCTGTCAAATAATTCCATATTGTTATTTTTTTAATTATAAATTATGGTTTTTTTCTTTTGTCGAAATCAATTGGTTTATTTTTAACTTAGATATTTTTCCCAAACTATCGAGTGAGACAAAAAGTTCAGGAATTTCAAGTATTTTTCAGATATTATAGTACGTATCTATCAAATCTTTTATAAATAATAACAAAACTGAAAATAATGAAAATATTGTCATTTTCAATCCTGTAATGTAACTTAAAAATGCAACATGGCGACCCTACTGCGGGGCGGGGTGCGTGCCGTTCCAGCCGACTTCTCGGAACTAGGAGGTGATTGTAAAAAATATAGAAATAAATTCTTATTCCTTTTGTGATAGGTGTAAAGTTAATTTAGACTTTTTGTTGTATCGTGTAATCAAAACTTTCTAATTGCTTTTTTTTCGCATGTTTTGATTTTTGAATCTTTTAATAATATTGCACATCTTTTTAGGAAGGAAATGTGTCACGTTGTAGGTATATATAGTGCAGAATATACAAACTTTTCAGTGAAAGCACAGTTTCTGGAACGATCATTTTGTAAAAGACATTTGAACTTTGATGTTTGAACTTTTAACTTTAACGAACAGCAATACCACTAATTTATCAGAATAAGTACTTCATTTAGTAAAACTGGTATCGCGAAATTAGCCTCTCCATCTGGTGTTCATACATATGTACCTACCTAACTCTTGTACGATCAATTATCCAGAAATATTACAAAAAGTAGTTTAGTCCGCTTTCATTAACAGGAAACAATAATATTGTTCCCTATCCAAAAATATATTAAAATCTGTCGTTATAATTAACATCACTCCTTCCGTAATAAAAGCCGGGCCCAAGAAACTTTCAACATCTAACAAAACACCAACACAATAGCAACATCAAAAATTATAACCCACAAAAAACCTTCACACATTTTATAAAATCAAAAACTGTCTGAATCGAAACGCACGGCCGAGACATCATCTCGAAAAAAAAAAGAAATAAAAAACAAAATGGAGGCATCGCTTTGTGGCGGGCCGCCATTACTGAGTCCATTACGTTGGTCGTAATTACGAGTCATTAGAGGTGGGCCCGCTCCCGGCCAGCGACCATTACGACCAACAAGATATTGCCTTTTAATATGTCTGCATTGGCATCCTTGTGTGGTGTGTTTGATTGTTGCACAGAATAAAAAAGGTTTACGTCTGTTGAGGACACGAAGCGAAGCCTAAGCCGATATAATACCTATGCGAAAATTATGTTAGGCAGCATTTTTACTATTCTTAATAAGCAATCATTAATTTTAAATTAAGACATTAAAGTCAGTAATAATTTTTGGATACATTATTGCATCTTTGTAAATTACAAAATAACAATTAATTACGGAAAAATGCAACTTGGTTTGCACAATATTAAATTCTAGACATACGAAATGAAAAATAAGTGTATTTAAATGTTAAAGAACTATCTGCTTATAATAGGTATCCAATACCCGCCAAGTCAAACCCTTATGTTGTAATAAACCGTGTCGGTAATTACTAAGTGAATTTTATGAGCCAATCTCATGATCTCACTGATACCGTGGTTCGATTTTCATTTCGAACCACTCGTAAAGATTGTAATCCGTTGATAATTCAAGTTTTCCTTGAACACATTCGCCGTTCCTCACAACTTTACAAAACTGCTTACCATTATCAGGAATTAATTTAATTGTACAGGTTTAATAACTTACCGATTCGTCAAATTGCCATTTTAAGAATGTCCAATAATTGCCATGAAAATGGTTAATACAAAAACATAAGGGTGCAGTTGTACAAAAAACTATGTAATTCCATACAAAAATATCCCACGCGATGCCGAGATACCTTTTATTGTTATTATGTGTCATCAAAATACGCTAAAGTTTGGCGTCACTAAAAAAAATAATTAGCTTCGTATCTTCGGTGTGCCGACAGCGGACTGTTTTACACATCCCGGGAACGACACGGCTATCACACAATCATTCGTTTACAGCACCGATCGACACCGTTTCAAATTTTGTTATGACAGAAATAGTGTTTATTAGTACATTTATAAAATACACGTTCCAATCTAGTATAAGAGGCA
The DNA here is from genome assembly GCA_947361185.1 of Charanyca ferruginea. Taxonomy (NCBI): domain Eukaryota; kingdom Metazoa; phylum Arthropoda; class Insecta; order Lepidoptera; family Noctuidae; genus Charanyca; species Charanyca ferruginea. The sequence continues at coordinate 21,551,891 of OX376075.1, read as the reverse complement.
GTGTTTTAAATTTTTTATACAGATTTTGCAACATATTATAATTTAACATAAGTTCTGTACCCATTGTTATTAAGATGTTGTGCACTGTAGCTATAATTATGTCTTACTTTCTAATAATTGCATTATTCATCATCATTTCAAGTTTAGCCACCAGGTTACTTAATAAACTTATGACGTCGCTCCGCTCGCATCGCTTAAGTCGAATCGAAATCCTTTTTAGGAATGCGATGATAACCTCTTGTCAGCAGTAAGTGCTGGAGGAATGAGACAAGCCCGCCACTCATTGCAACTCCTTTAAGTCAGAATCAATAGCGCAGAAAAGTACCGAGGCAATAAATTCAAATTCAAAACATTTCATTTAGACTTTAGGTCCATATGGTGTTAGTAATACATCGAAATAACTTAAAACTATGTTAGTATCTTACACACAAGCCTATAATACAACTACCTTAAAACAATAACCTTATCCAATGCCTCCAAATAGGACTATGGATGTACTCTGCAATCACACTCAGGTAGCTGTTGTGACTGCCCCTCACCCTTCGCATCAGCGATGCTGCTCTCTTCCGTATAATGGCGTGAAACCCGTCCACCTGAGCCTCAGCAAACATCGCTGACGCACTGCAGTAGCGAGGCAATCCCATCAGCAACCTGAATGCATTGGACCCTCAGGGCACTGTCGGTTCGCTGTGTGTAGCTGGTTCACAGACTACACGTGTAGAAGGACTGACAGTATGCCCTAAATAGCATCGTCTTTACCGTTCCTGAACAACGTGCAAATCTGCGTGCCAGCATATTACAACGAACGGTCAGCCCCCTGCGTTCCCTCTCCATGTCTGCTTCATCGGTCAGGTCCTCATTTACAACATGACCCATAATAAAACTCGACGAGTCCCGGAGAAACGATTCAACTGTCTTGGATCTTCTGTCTAGCTTTTTTCCAAGTATGTTCTGGTTTGCTTCGATTCTAACCAAATGCAACTGAATGTCAACATGTTTAATACGTAGCGACTTCTTATCTGACCTCCACAACCCATGTTACTTGGTAACACGATATTGAATACTATGTAAAGGTGCGTACGGATTAGAGGCAGCCTAGGGGTGCGCAGCCTCGCCACGCACGGCTCGTGAAGGCACGCTTCGGGCTGAGGCGCGTACGCACTTGAGGCAACAGGGCGAGCCGTGCGTGCCTCAGGCCAGGCTGCCTCTAATTCGTACGCACCTTAAGGCGCAGTAAGAAGGCAAATTTTTAGGTAATTGAGGGGGTGAAGCAGAAACACATAGCTCCGCCCACTGCGGGGCGCCTGCCGCTCCCCGCGTTCATGATTACGCGCGGCTCTATTTTGGCGCCATCCATATTCTCTGAAAACAAAAAGTTGCGTTTCAAAAAAGTTTGCTCTGTCGCGACCATCTCATGAGCGCTAAGATGCCGCACGGCACACCTACCACTCGATAGTCGGTGAGCGCTAAGATGCCTCTCGCGAGCCCATGGATGCTAGTATGCACATAATATAATAAGCAGTTCTAAATAAAAATAAAAATAAAATTTTTGCCATCACCACCATCCACCGAAATACCGAAAATAATGAAAATAAAATAAAATAAATTTACCGAAAACGTGTTTTGAAAACAATGGTCCACTTATTTTATATGATCAAGATTAACATATATTTTTTTTGCTGCTCTAAAATGTACACAGTTTGCTAAAAAACTGTTTTGTGAAGCCTATTTTGACTATGTACAGCGCCTTAATATAGCGTAGTTATGAAGCTTCCGTATGGTGCCGGCCGCGAATAGCACCACCCACGAAGTAAGCATCCATTTCTATTCGTGGGTGTTGTAGAAGGCGACAGAAGGATATTGACAAGAGGATGGGCAGCAGCGTCCTTCTGTGTACCATGACCCCTCAGACCAATATTATTAGTCTGAACATGACCCCTACTGCGATCACCAACATGCATCGGCCAAGCATGACGATTACGGCTGAATCCCCCCTTGGGGGAGACCTATGCCTAGCAGTGGGCGTCTAAAGGTTGACACGATGATGATGATGATGATGAAGCACTCCTAAGTCACACACACATGTCATGTACATTTTTCATTATTTCCTTCATTATTATCTCCGCGTCGCAACGCAGTCGTTACGTGAGGCTAAAACCAGCCTTGATTATAGGTGTAATTTTGTCGGAGGACGCGTTTTTTGTGCCACGAACATTGTCATACCGCCGGGATTTCCGACTAAATAGATAAACGCTACGTTTTTGTAGATAGATGACATTTTTGAGTACCTTTAATGATGGGTTAAATATTTTGAAATTGGGCCCCTAAGCACTGGGTTATGTGCAGTCAGAAACACAAAAAGTTAGGTTAATGATACAGATATTTTAATTGGTACCTAAGTTCAGTTTTTATTAGGTTGAGATTCTAAATTAAACCGATTTATGATAAAGGCGAAACAACTAATGGTAACACTGTTTATCATTATTACACAATACTTAATAAGGTAACAGGAAAAACTTGAAAACTGAATAGTAAATCTTACTAAATAAATACGGTGTCCATTGAGGCGAGTGTTGGTAACCTTAGATCTGTTTTTTATGGTAGCACAATACATATGAAAATAAAGTAACTACCCTATTTACGTTTTTTCTATGTCCACCAAGCAAAATTGGCAAATTTTCATGAAAATCTATTCATTTGTTTACCCTAAAACAGAAACCCTCGATTCGTGTTTAATAATGATAAAAAAATCCCTCTTCTCATACAGAGGACCCATGAGCATTGATCACCACGAATGGGGGGACGGGGGGGGGGGTCACTGAAAAGCGATTTGGTTCTGGCCTGCGTCGAGGGTCACAGTTCTACCCTAACCTAACCATGTCGGATCCGCCCTAGAAGGATTACCTACCATAAGTAGTATAATGAATTATAATCTAAACATCCGATTATCGGACGACTAGATAACCTCTCGAATGTTTAAATAACTGTTAAAAAAATAATAGTTTAAAAAAACTCCAAACCACGCTTTATTTAAAAAAAAAAAATATTAAAATTTATTTTCTATTTTTTAGTTTGGTTTTCTATAAAAAGCGTGTTTTTAGTTTTTTTAAATTATTATTTATTTTTTACTTTTTAGTTTGGTTATATCTATGTCTATAAATATTATGTACATTTATTCTACCAGGGGCGCTTGTGCAGTACCTTCCTAGTTTAAAATAGCTGTTTTTTCGGCAACTAATTTTGAACGACTTATGTTTTTTTTATGTTTTTTTTTAATAATTTTATCAAATTAGTGTATTGTCATCGGTCCTCGATAAATCTACAGAGTTTGAACGAAATCTGGCCGTATAAAGTGGGTCAAAATCGCGCCCAAAGAAGTCGGTTACAAACAAACATACAAACATACAGGTGAAGCTAATAAAAGGCGTGTAAAAATTACTTCCCGATTTCATATTATTTTCTTTTCTTCTTTCTTTACATAGTATAAAACAAAGTCGCTCCCGATGTCTGTATGCCTATATTTTTTAAACTACGCAACGGATTTTAATGCAATTGATAGAGTAATTTAAGAGGAAGGTTCATACGTATAGTTTGATCTACATTGCACCCGTGCGAAGCCGGGGCGGGTCGCTAGTTTATTATAAAACCAGGTTTTTTTTTTAAACGTTTCCCCATTCTAAGAATTACTCCTGCGTCGTGGGTGAGTTTACAAACATATAAACTCACATACACAAACAGCCAGACCCGGAACAACTATCTGTAGGCCACAAATATTTGATCCGTGCGGGAATCTTAAACGCCTTATTCATTATCCTTCTTGCTGTACGTTACGCCAAGGTCATACATCAAAAGTACCGTGGAAAAAGCAATTAATAATAATTATTGACGTACAGCAAGCTCATTCACGGTCGTTTTGCATCGTGCATCGTGCATGACCTTGGCGGGACGTACAGCAAGACGGGTGGTCAGTAAGACGCTTAACCCGCGACACGCGGCGCAGCAGCCGATCGCTCAACCACTGCGCCAACCGTGTCGTCAATCGGGTTTCCACACGGTATTTTCTTTCATGACATCAAGTGATGCACATAGAATGTACCTACGAAATAGAAACAGCCACATTTGAACTTGGCCGTGTAACATGACAGATACCCCAAATAATTTTTAATTCAATTAACCTAATACTGAGAGAAAAAAAACGAAAAAAAAATATTTAAAGGTTTTATGTGCTGTTTTAGTTTTACCAAGACTCGTATTTGCATTGTAATAAGAACTATTATTATCACGCGTATGAGAAAATTTAAATTGGACGACCACCATTTGTGTTTGTTTATATATTTTGGCAGGTTTGCGCACGTGATGGCTTGACTTATTAATAATTAGACAGGGCAACATGAACAATGAAGATTCTTTTGAAAAATGTGACCTATATTAAAAAGTGGTTCAATTGATTCTGCTCGTTATTCTAATCAAACTATTTTCAGGTTTTGCGTATTTGATGTTACACCTTGTATATAATGCAATAGTTCCTTTGACCCGTGCCCAGTTACGAACGCACAACCTCCTTAACGTCTTAACCAATGGTCCATCACGACATTAGGATTAAAAAGAACTTCTTAATATAGTTATAATATCAGCCATCGACTATTTGTAACTGGTTTTATACTAAGCATGACTGAGCTCTTATCGAATCATTGGTATACCACACGATCTGCTGTCACCTCGGGACAAATGCACGATAACATCTTTCATCTGTAAAGATTAGGCACACGGGAAATGAAAGTTGTCTGATGGAGATCACTTATCTTACAGCTTTATTAATCTTTTAATTTATTAATTTCATGCTTGGTTTATGGTTTGGATTCAGCTGGCCTAAGATGGGTGACGAAATTGCTGACAAAGTCAAAGAATTTATTTCAATTAAACAAAAGGGTATTTTACTCTATACGAGAGAAAAATCTATAAATATGTTATTGAGACAGTTTAGGCATTAAGCAGTCGAAAAATTTAAGTTTTAGTTCATAAAATAACAAAATACATTTTGAAATTCAATTCAAAGTTTTCAGTATTTTTAATCTGTTATAAAACACCGTGAAATAGTAGCGGCCATGATAGTACGCCGTACGGCTGTGTAAACAAAAAATTGTCCACTGTCAGTCAACCGATTGGCGTAATATAGGCTTTGTACTTTTATTATTTTCGTAACCAACGTAATTTTTTCATTAATACACCTATTACAAAAAAAACTTGAGAGGTGTCAAGGGACACCCGGATGGAACGAAGTTCCTTTCGATTAATTAGTGAAGGAATTTTAATACAATTTTATTACAATTCCTTCACTAATTAATGTGATGCGTTAAAGTGAATTTAAGTGGCTTTAAGCCAGGGCAAAAAAAAAAGCGAGGAATGAAAAGTTATTATGGCTTCTTACATTGTAAGTAAGTAATTTTAAAGATTAACATTTTCTAACATGTTAGTACAATGCGTAGTTATTTAGATAGAAAGACCAATAAATTATTTCTGCGCCATCTATTGGCCGTTCGTAATTCGATCTCGAAGAGCACAGTTGCGCCAATAACGTTAATAGATGGCTCTTAAATCAAATATACAAAAGTGTCGTGACAACTTTTCGTAAGAATTTTTTCCGTCTAGCCCCCTTTCACAACGCGCGATAAGGAACTTCGTTCCAATATGCTTTTAATTATTTTTAAATGATATACAATTATCATATTTAATATGAGCTCATGTGATACAAAACGAACTGACGTCATTTACGCTGAGCAATATGGCGTCCAGTAAGAGGCGTCTTCGTCAAACTACATGCGAAATTTGAAAATTGAAAATTTAGATGCATTTACACGGCACTTATCGATTGAATAAAAATTTTGTGTTTTTTTTTGGTGGCATATTAGCACTACAGAATTTCATTAAGACACTTTTTAAAAATGGGTGTAATACCCTATTTACAGAGAGAGCAGATTTAAGAACTGTCAAGGAGTCAGTTACTTAATCAGAAAGTTGAAGCTAGTATAGGTCTTCCCAAAACGTAGGTAGGTCTCGATGAAGAAGAACGAGCAAGAAACTCCACGGATACTCTTTTCAATCAAGTTTTTAGAAAAATCTGGTTACATTATTCTTGTTAACAATGTGAAATACACTTTGGAGGATCTAATCTAAAGCAAGTTTGGTAAATAGCAAACAATGGCTTTGTTCGACAAATCGAGGATTAGGTACTCTTTCTACTTTTGTTTTACGTAATCATTTCAATGGCAAACAAAAGAAAAACGAAAACTCGCGAATAGTATTGTCAGCAACAAAACTAGATTACTTAACTATTAACACAATTTTTCTTATAAAGACACAAAATAATACGATGTTTTCAGTATTTTAGCTCATAGTCAAGAGTTAAAATTTTATCTCGGTTTTTTAATCTCTCCGTATTTCTTTTAACTAATGATTTAGAAATTCGAAGTGTAAATTGACTTTTTTTGCTGTCCATGTGTCAGTGCCGAGGTGTCGAAAAAACTTTTGCACTTTGTTTCTTAAACATTCCGTCATTCCTTCGAATAAAAATCATCTGCCACTGTTCATATCCTCACCGTAAAAAAACATCTTTACCAATTAAATTAAATTAAAATAATAATAAATTTAATTAAAATTTGCAACACACAAGTCATGAAGATATTGCGGTGTCCCGACTCAGACAGCTCACCCATGCGTAAGCGGCGCTCTTTGAGCGACATGTTCGCCAGGGCTGTCCCAAGCGACAAAACTGATTATTAATTATCCCACCGAAAACATTTTCATGTAAAATGTTGCCAAGACGTGATCATATGGCTCGCACTGTCAAAAGTTATCAGGGGTGCGATTCAGTAAGAACTCATTCTAAACTTCGAATCTGAATGCGCTGTGAGTTTCTTGATTGGCATTGTAAAAACTCGTTTTTACACTAGCGCCACCCTTGCGAGCGTGTCAGCGAGTTGAACTAAATTGATAGGGAGATTTTGAAAGATAAAGTATGAGATGACGTAAGAAGTGGCATTCGGAGGGCCTAGTGTGAGTTTTTATTCGCACTCGATCGCGTTAACGTAAAGTCACACTTGGCCCTCTGAGGGCCTAGTGTGAGTTTTTATTCGAACTCGCACTAGGCCCTCTGTAAGGTAATTTCCTCACAGATCTCATGTAGAAACAAGCTAGCAACTCTACACGCCCTAACTTCGCAAACTCTACACCTGAGTCAAAATATGTAAATGTGGCTCGGCCGTTTCGTTACTGCAAGAACTATTGTAACTACATATAACAGAAAAAGTAAAAAAATAAGAAAACTTCCTTTAAAAACTAAAAAGTGATAAATAACTTTAGCACAGAACACATTACCTACTTTAGTTTCGGAAGTCGGTGGCGGTGGCTTTGTTGTGTTTGTTGCTTTGTAATGCTTATCCGACCAGTCACGGTAATTTTGTGTTGTCCAACAGCTACGTCAAACATCAAAATATTATGGAATCTCTTTTTGAATAACTTTGACTGACGGATTTTTATGTCATGAAACAATCCGTTACATTTAACGATCGTTAAACAACTCACGTCATAGTAACTTTTAACCGCATGTAACGTTAAACGACTGTTTGAAACAACCCGCCCTTAGAAAAGCTAGTTTGACCAATTTTCCTGCGGAGAGTGGCGCCAAAAGGCGGGTAAAATACAGGTTTTCAGATTAGTTCGGCAATGGATCTAGCCCATTTAACTAAATAGGTAAACATTTTTTTTATCAAAAGGTAATCTAATAATCGTAATTCCAATCATTTTATGCACACTATAATAACATACCTAAATTACGCTTCCCGTTAACTTTTAATGACTTAAATATTATTTTAACTGCTCATTACGTTAGTAAATTGGTGTTTTAACGTTGTTTCGATGGAATTAATTATTTTTCACGCATGCATTTTTGAATTTAGGTGGTTTATTTAACGACTGTTTTGCTTATGAGGTTGGAATGTTTATGTTTATTACTAATTATAGTTGTTAATATTAATGTTTGTTCTTTTATGAGAAATGTAATTTAAGCTTTCTTTTAAATGAATGTGCTGCAGATGCTTTCTTTTAGTTTACGGCGATCAGATAAGAAATACATATGAAAATTAAGTAACTGTAGACTTAGATATTGTATGTACAGTCACCAAAAGAGATAAGTATCCATGTCGCCGGGAATAGTTGAAGTTTATTTAGCAACCGATGGGTGTATATGAATAAAATAAAATACAATTAATAGAGAATAAACAGTTCAATGGTTTGATTAAATTTCATTTGAAAGCCTCCATTGGTTTTTAAGTAAACGTCAACTATTCCCGGCGACATGGATACTTTTCTCTTTTGGTGACTGTACCATTACCAATAGCATTCTTTATTACACGAGAAACCTTATTAATTTCCTGTAGGTCGATTCTGTAAAATTCAAACAACAACCCGCATTTCACATTGCTGTTCACTCTCACTTCGCATAAGGTTCAAAATTACCTTGATATATTTGACACTTTGAATCGGGTTAGAGTGCGAAGTGAGCGTCGAAGTGACAGGGTAATTATTTTACAAAATGCTACTTCTTACGTCATCTCATACTTTATCTGTCAAAATCTCCCTGTCAATTTAGTTTAACTCGCTGACACGCTCACAAGGGTGGCGCTAATGTTAATTCGAATTATCAATCGAAATTTTAGAATGCCTAATAGAAACTCAAAGCGGATTCAGATTCGAAGTTTAGAATGAGGTCTTACAGAATCACATTTCTCTTCTTAATCCATAAAAGCTTTCACGGATAAATTACTGAACCAAGTTTGATGAAATTTGGCACAGACAAAGCATGAAACCTAAGAAAGGCTATAGGTTACTTACTAATCTGCGACTTCCGCGATAACCTTTAGACTCCCACTGCTGGGCATAGGTCTCCTCCAAAGGGGAGATCAACCGTAATCGCCATGCTTGGCCGGTGCATGTTGGCGATCGCAGTAGGTGTTATGTTACTCAGAAGGATGCTGCTGCCCATCCTCTGGTCAATATCCCTCTGTCGCCTTCTGCGACACCCACCGGTAGCAATGGGGTGGTCCTAGCGGCCGGCACCACACGGCTTGCAAAAACTAGCGTTTTATTAAAACTCCTTTATAATTATCAATGCAATGACCCTACTAAATATTTTAGCTCTGCTTTAATACAAACTCGTTCTTTCATGACGATCAATGTGACAACCCTACATAGAATGGAACACAAAAATATCTTCTTGACAGCTCTGATGCACTTCCTATACTTGGGTTACCGTTGAGCCCATGCATCAAAGTATGGGTACGAATGTACCCATCGTGTCTTTAAGTAAAATTGTCTTTTGTTCGTGACAAAGGACATTACATGACATGGGATGGGAAAATTGTATTTAAATGAGGATCAGTTCTATTCATCTTTTCTTTTATCATTAGTAAGAGGACGTACCGACACGGCGCGCTTCAAACAAACGTAGTCTGCGCAACGCTTTCTGCGGTCGGCCTGTGGATGGGTGACCATTACTTTTATAACGAGACTCCTCTGTGTCTTGAGAAGCACGTAAAGCCGTTGGTCCCGGCTGTCACTCGTAGATCTTTGACAGTCGTTATGGGTAATTGGAAGCTACCAATTCTGACAACCAGTCATAAAAGGGGGTATCATGTTACGCAGTAACAGGGGGCCAAGTCTGCTATTTTTATATTTCATCATTCCAACACGATTCCATTGTCATTTTGCTAAAAGTTCGCAATCTGCTAAATTCATAATGGTCGATCATTGGTCGGTCGAATGAAATGACTGCACAATGACGTTCTAATGGCAGGTCACTGATCAAAGAACTGTCAAAATTTTAGCAGATTACCGCATAAGGGGCTATTAAACGACTTTTACAGATTTTAAACTGACAATCACGTCAAAATGTGCAGTGTAAATGATTTGAAAAAAATATATGTTAAACTAGAACATTCTCTTAATCACTTAGTAAGTGAATATTTTTAATAATATTTAAATTATTTAGTTTAATTAATACGTGAAGTTGTGTCTGACGCGGACAAAACATTGACAATCACACAAAATCTACCAGGTATAATTAAGCGAAACTTACACCATCTTACAGACAATTTTATTATCTATCTTTTAGTATACGCCTTTTTTTTAATTTTGAAAGAATACTACTTTTATTTAATTTTTTCGACTAAACTTTGAGAGTTTTGGACGCAAAACTGATGCAGAACGGACGCAGTCTGCGTCCAAAACTTTCAAAATTTAGTCGAAAAAATTAAATAAAAGACGTATACTAAAAGATAGATAATACAATAATAAATAATAATACACAACTTCACGAGTTAATTAAACTATTTAATATGAACTTAATAAAAAATATTCACTTTCTATATGATTAAGAGAATGTTCTAGTTTAACATATATTTTTTTCAAATCATTTACACTGCACATTTTGACGTGATTGTCAGTTTAAAATCTGTAAAAGTCGTTTAATAGCCCCTTAAGTCAGTCATTCAGTTGTCATTTTGTACGAGATTACCATTCTATATATCATTTCTTTCAATGGCGTGTCAGTGGTTGCCCTTGGAAAGTCATAATGATGCTATTAAATTAGTAGATTACCAAACTTGTCAAAATCAACAATTATGAAATCAATGACAGACCATTCTGACACTATTGCAATAGCAGACTTGAGGCCCTGGGTCGTTGCGGTCAGATAGGTAGCCGTTCCATGTAAAGCACTGGTATTCAACTGTATCCAGTTAGACTGGAAGCTGACCCTAACATAGTTGGGGAAAGAGTTACGCAGATGGAAGAGGTGGCCTCGTTTATTGTTTATTAGTCTTTTCGTGCGGTTTCTTTTAGGCCTTGTTTAAGGTTTTTGTAAACAACAATTTTTATATTGTCACTTTCACGTGAATAAACAGCTTTTCTTTCTTTATTTATTTCAAAAGGCGTTGTATATCGTCAAAGGTTCGTCAAATGTTGTTTTGAGACACTCGAGCATATGGAACATAGTCTCCGCCACAAAAATCTAAAAAACATTCTTTCTTATATCTCGGTCTCCGCAATCAAGTAAGCAGACTATCTATTCTACTACTTACCTAATTAAAAACGTTCAATTTATATATATTGTATTATGTCTATTTTATTCATTATCTATTTTATTTTATTATGTTATTATATATATATATATATATATATTGTTCTATCTATTGTCAACTTTCTTTTGACTTGACTTTCTGATTGTTTATTAATTTTATAACATTATTTAGCTTTTCTCGCCCGAAACAGGATTACCTAGTTCAGGCACAGCAGTCTTAGAAATGTAATTTTATATTTAAGCAAAATGTATTTCCTCATTGTTGAATAAAAATATTATTATATTATTTTAGCCGCAAAACTCATAGCTCCGCGACAAATTTCAAAACCTTGTCAAAAATGTAGGTAGACTAAAATAGATTAGATTTCAACTGAGATTTGAATAAACTTTACTAAAAGTTACTATACTCCATTTATAATAGCATTAGAAAAAAGCGCACATAGAAGCAGAAATGCAAAACATTTTATTTCAAAGATAAGTTAAAACAAGTTTAATTAAACTTATTTTAACATAATTTTGCTAAATAGATCTAAGATAGTACTAAATATGGGCATACAATAATATAAACAGGATAAAAGTCTTTTAAAGATTAGGTAACATTTTTTTTTGTAGAATTACATTGAAACGAATAACGTTTCGGGTATTGTTCATCCCTACTTCTGTTAGGTTTTTAGCATTGACACTGTAATTTAAAATTGGAATGAAATATACAACTAAATGAAACCTTTAGAAGATAAATTATTAGAATAGTTACAAATACGCACATGTTTATTGTACTTTTGTTACAAAGTGTGCATTAAAAAGAACCTTTTTTAACTTCTGTCTAATGCTATTGTAAATGGAGTATAGGTAGGTACATATAATTGCCTACATTTAATTCACGATAGTTCTACTAAATACATAGACGTAGTCGCGAAGCGTGCAGGTGTGCCAAGCGTCAAAAGCTTGCCGACGAACGATAGAGATCTAGTGTCACGACGGGAAATGCAAATAATGTTGTATGATAAATAAAATATGTAAGAACAGCCATCTTAGTACCTACGTGTGGTCGGTTTTCAAGAAAATGTAGCGTGTGAAGATGTGAGTTGATGTTTTAATTAAAGCGAGTAAGTAATGAGAACGGAATAAGGACGTGCTATCAGTTTGGTTGATGGAAAATAAATAAATGGTGCGAAGAAGATATGCTGGTGACGATAAACCTCGCAGGATACCACCGGGATAATTTAAATTGATTTAAGGTACTTAATAGTAATTCCGGAAATCGGGCAACAGCGGCTTCTGCGTTCGACACACAACACAAGAAGCCTGCCAAGTGTGGGGATTATGGCAACCCCCCTCTTGGGGGAGGCCTTTGTCCAACAGTGGACGTCTTCCAGCTGATCTAAAGATGATATGATGAAAAAGTAAAAATGTTATAGGTACCTATTACATGATTTGTAACGGTTATTCTTCGGTTTACGGGCGTTAAAAGTTTAGCTTTTAGTTCTTTAACTTGATAACGTCTTATAAATCGATGAACACCGGTTGCACGCACGAAAAAAAATAAGTTTAAAAACTAAAACCCGACTACAAGAAAAAGTGATCTAAAAAGTACGAAACAAGAAAATATTTCACACAGAAATCAAGACATAGGTACAAAATGGTCAAGGTAAGCCGTGGTTGCATGCCTGTATCCCATAAGAGTCTGATGAACATGAATTATAATGGCATGCAACCACGGCTTACCTTAACCATTTTGTACCTATGTCTTGATTTTTGTGTGAAATATTTTCTTGTTTCGTACTTTTTAGATCACTTTTTCTTGTAGTCGGGTTTTAGTTTTTAAACTTATTTTTTTTATTTAAACCATTTTGGAGTCACAGCTAAGTATTATATATTTAAAAGGTACTAGTGAACCCCTTTCTAATGATACTAAACACGGTATGCTTAACTTAATTTATTTGGTAATCTTTCCTTTTTTTAAATAATTTGTGACAAGTCACAACTAAATATTATATATTTGAATAGTACTAGTGAACCCCTTTCCAATGATACCAAACGCGGTATGCTTGTCTTCATTTCTTTTTAAAATCTTGTTTTTTTGGTCCGCCAGAGGGCGCCAATCAACCAGCGGACAATCAAGACGCTTCTAACGATATTTGACTTGTTCAGTTCTGATAAGTGGTTTAGGAGCTATGAGCGAACAGATGAACATACATACATACATACATACATACATACTTACATACATAGCCTGTCAAAATCATAACCCTCCTTTGGCTTTGCCGTAGTCGGGTAAAAAGTGTCACGTGCCGCCTGAGCTTGACCGTGCAAGCGAGAGCGAGGAACAAGCGATAGAGAGGCACGATCAGCCCAAGCAATAAGCTTTGCCCACCTCAACAGAAGCCATTATTTGCTTATGTTATTTAGGTTAGCCATTATGTTTCTTGACGTTAAACTATCGTCCGTAAACCGACTTCACAGACACACATTTTTTTTTAAAGCTCTTAACTATTAAAAAAATCTTACAAAAAATCAATAAATGTTCAAAGATACTAATTTATAAATGATATGAAACAAAAACCAAAACAGCGCAAGAAAATCCGCATCATGCACTGCAGCGTTGCGTCGGCGCATAATTAAATTGCGATAAATGTCAGAACGATAGCACAGCAATTTATTGGCGTCCGGCAACTCCTGCGCAGCCGACCGGCCGACGATCGAACGCGACCCACGTCCGCCGCGGTATTTACTTTGATGCGAAATTTATGTACTGTGGGTATGAAAGTATCTTTTATTATATTAAAGACTCTTGGTTTTGTGCAGATTCAATTATTATATTTATTTTGTTGGAATATATGTGTTTCATTTGTTCTTCAGATTCAGGTCAAAGAGGTAGGTAAGCTCTCACTACTTATTTATTTTTTTAGGAATACTTTATGCAGTTACAAATGCGAACTTAATGCATTAGGCATTCTCTACCAGTCAATCAAGGGAGATGAAGAGATAACATGGCAGTGCAAAGTTAAATATGTAGTTACAAATGTTGGGGTCGGTTTCCAGTCTTATCGGATGCAGCTGAATACCAGTGTTTCACATGGAGCGACTGCCTTCAAAACCCAGTTACTGGGTTACACTATACCCCTAAGTAAGACAAGTTGTCAGACTTTCTGGCTTCTGACTACCCAAGCATTTATTTCAATTAAACCATTTATATGCACTTTTTGTCCGTGTGGTGTCGGACGTAAACAATAGCACCATCCCAATCTTCCCGTGGGTGTCGTAAGAACAGGCGACTAAGGGACTTACCAGAGAATGGGCAGCAGCGTTCTCTGTACCTTTGTAACAACCGCCAGTCCGCCTGCCAAGCGTGGCGACTATGGCAAAACCCCCCCTTGGAGAGGCCTATGTCCAGCAGTGGACGTCTTTCTGCTGAAATGATGATGCACTTTTGAATTGTCAAGGAGTCGATTTGTTAGTCAGAAAGTTGAAGCTTGTTGCTCGTTCCAAAACGTCGATAGGTCTCTATAAAGAACAATCAGCCTCCAAGCGTGGCGATTATGGCAAAACCCCCCCTTGAAGAGGCCTATGTCCAGCAGTGGACGTCTTTCGGCAAAAACAGAAAGAAAGAAAAAGAAAGAAAAACCATTTATTCACGAGATAGTGACGCACATTACAAAATAAATGCTGTATATTATATTACTCTGTGAACAAAACTTAAAACTAGTACAACAAGTGGATACATAATTATATTGTATAAAACAAATACCTAAGTACTTAAAATAAAATAAAAAACTATAATAACGTACGAGACAGACAATATGCGTCACTGCCACGCGAATGATGATGCACTTTTGAATTGTCAAAGAGTCGTTTAGTTAGTCAGAAAGTTGAAGCTAGTTGCTCGTTCCAAAACGTCGATAGGTCTCTATGAAGAAGAACGAGCAAGGAACTCCACGGACACTCTATAAAATCAAGTTTTTACAAAAAACTGGTTACATTATTCTTGTTGCTCCTTCTACTAACGTAACTTTTTGAAGTTATACTTCTTTAGGCGCGTTATGAAAAAATGATGAGAGTGAAATTTTACGATTCGCGCATGCGCGCGCACAGCGTCACACGAAATTCTCACGGGAGTAATTGTAAACAACGCCATCTCTGACGTACATGCTGAACTACTTACTGCCTTCGGCAGTAAGTAGTTCGTCAGAGATGGCGTTGTTTACAATTCAAATTGTGCTTATATACTTTTTTAATAATGCCAAAGAAGTATAACTTCTCACGCTCGTACATAAGTACACGCACCCATTTTTTGTTTTAACTTTTAAACTTCTAAGAACTATCAAAGATCTACAATTGACAACCAAGACTCTGCTTTACGTGCTTTCCGAAGCACGAAGGAGTTTTAGTACGAAATGGAAAGTCACCCATCCTCGACCGACCTCAGCAAGAGTAGCTTAACCATAAATTATCGATACGTACGGCTTTTATTTAATTTTTTCGACAAAATTTTGGACGCAGACTGCGTCCGTTCTGCATCAGTTTTGCGTCCAAAACTCTCAAAGTCTAGTCGAAAAAATTAAATAAACGTAGTATTCTTTCAAAATTAAAAAAAAGGCGTATACTAAAAGATAGATAATAAAATTGTCTGTAAGATGGTGTAAGTTTCGTTTAATTATACCTGGTAGATTTTGTGTGATTGTCAATGTTTTGTCCGCGTCAGACACAACTTCACGTATTAATTAAACTATATAATATGAATATAATTAAAAATATTCACTTACTAAGTGATTAAGACAATGTTCTAGTTTAACAATATTTTTTTCAACTCATTTACACTGCACATTTTGACGTGATTGTCAGTTTAAAATCTATAAAAGTCGTCTAATAGCCCCTTAACGAGCACGAATATAAACTATACCTTATTTATTGAAATGCCACGGATTTTCTAGTACCTTAAGATTAATTAGTCTCACTGCTAACTCCCTGCACTAAGCTCACGGGATCCTCACGAAAGTGTCATAAACTCGTGACCAATTACATCATGAATTCGTGACCTAAAACAATTACTAATTTAAGTACATCCCTGTTACTACTATGTGTTCTCGTCTCGCAATCAACTCGAGCAAAAATGGCTCAACTAGGCAACAACATAAGGCCATATATCTTTGTCTTTGTTACTGAATATAAGAACCATTTTACTTCTTCATAGTTCTTTGATTATTTAAATGTGGACACCAATTTCTTAAACAGAAGATAGCCAAGGAAAATTTGTGTCATTTACTAAAACCACCTAAAGTAAATACTAAAACAATTAAACATTTATTTTTTCAAAAGTGGCTTACAATGATTTCTTTTTTTTTAATGTGGCCTAAGATCTCTTTAAAATAATGATATTTCTAACCGTGAGAACTTGTAATTAGATTAAAGAAAACCTTTTTTTATTCGCTTTATGTATGGGCTGTTGGTTTTGTAATGGATTTTACTTAGTCACGAGCTTCCACGAGCTTATATAAAACTAAAATATGAAGAAAACATAGATAGGCAGAAGATTTCTTTGTTGAAAAATTCTCTAGCAAAATACTTCCAGTCTTTAATTCCAGACCACAACCGCATCAAAAAATGTTTCAAGCACATTAAAAACATGAAACGTAGGTAGGTAATGTTTCTTCGTACGCAGGACCCCATGTCGAGTGCAATTTATTAAACTGGCAATATTACGGCAGTATTGCCCGCAGCAGAGTAATTATATACCGTATTCGATCGGTGTTTCACAATAAAATAGAAGTTGAAAGAGCAATAACTTCTGCTTGAAGACGTCTAGCTAAATTGTCTTATATGGTAGGTATTGCACATAATGCTTCTCTCTAATGGTTGCTAAATTGCTGTTTGTTTTCTTAATAAACAATCGGATAGTGAAGCAATTACAGTAAATCGTGGGAAAATTATGGAAGTTGCTCTAAGAGAAAGTTTTTAAATAGCACTGTTGTAAAATAACAGATGGATAAGAAATATATATATAACTATACTCCATTAGACAGTGCACACTTTATAAGAAAGGTACAATAAACATGTTAAAGTTACGATAGACACCAAATTTATTATAATCTATTTTAACAGTAGCTGTCGCGCGTATTTGTATCGATTCTAATAATTTATCTTCTAAGATTATGTGGCTTTCATTTAATTCCAATTTAAGATTTCAGTGTCAATGCTAAAAACCTAACAGGGATGAACAATAACCCGGAACGTTATTCGTTTCACTATAATTCTACCAAATTAAAAAATATTTAACAGACTTTTATTCTGTTTATATCATTATACGGCCATATTTAGTTACTATCTTAGATCTATTTATCAAAATTATGTTAAAATAAGTATTAACTAAAACTGATTTAACTTATCTTTGAAATAAAATGTTTTGTATTCCCACTTCTATGAGCCTCTTTTTTCTAAATGGAGTATAATAATTTAATATTTCGTAATAAGCGAAATTTTTAAAGCGCTCTTCCTCTCTCTTACTTAAAGTTATCTTTTTATTTTGGAACATGCCCATCGCACTATTCCCAAATTAACTCCTGAAAGTCAGAATCAACAGTGGCGACCACTTGAAAAGCGTCAAGACATTGAAGCTCGACGAGTCCCGGAGAAACATTACAACTGTCTTGGATCCCGCAACGAAATTAATCAGAAAAGAATAGCGGAGGAGTAAGAAAATCAAATTTTCCACTTCCCTCCAAATCAAGCAGGGCACGAAGCAATAATTATTTGTCGGTGGGTTTTTTTTTTGCATGTCAAAGTCAAAGCATTTATTTCAATTAAACCATTTACAGGCACTTTTGAATTGTCAAGGAGTCGGTCAGTTAGTCAGAGAGTTGAAGCTAGTTGCTCGTTCCAAAACGTAGGTAGGTCTCTATGGAGAAGAACGAGCAAGAAACTCCACGGACACTCTTTTAAATCAAGTTTATACAAAATATTGGTTACATTATACTTGTTGCTTCTATATGTGAAAATAATGCAGGTAAAAAACAATACAAAACATAAAAAAAAGAATGAAGATAAAAGCCATGGCAGTTAAGAGTTGACCAATCTCTACTGACAGCGCCCGTTCACGAACATGACGCAGCCAGCACCATTCAACTCAACCATTTTGAAGGGAGCCGAATGATCCAACACACGCGCCACCGCGCCAAATATCAGCGAGATACTTGAGTGAGCATGACAATGTTCTCAACCGCCATGTTTCTTTATGTCAAACACATAGGTGTACGGTCAACTGCTGTAACATTGCCTACACGCCCAACATTGCCTACACTCCAAAAAGCTCAATTATTGCCGCTGAGAAATATTTTTGCCATATAGATAGCCAACTTGCTTTTAGTAATACCATACACAGCAAAAACATTTCTCAGCGGCAATAATTGAGCTTTTTGGAGTGTAGGCAATGTTACAGCAGTTGACGGTATATATAATTTTCTTAATAAATGGAACACTAATTCTTTTTCTAAAATAAGACTACCGTTATCTGCCAGTGAAAGTCCCGTCAAAACCGGACCAGCCGTATCGAAGATTAGCTGGAACAAACAGACAGATACACAAAAATGCTAAAAACAGTTTTATTGTTATTGGTACCTAATTGCATCAAGCCATTAGGTAACCACAGAATACAACATTTATTGAGCTTCATCCACAATCTCTAGTGTCTGCCTATTACGAAAGATATAGCCCAATGCATCATTCATAATCTTACCTATTAAACAAGACAGAACAACATTAAGCAGATATAACGGTGTGCCAGTGCGATATTGTTCGCGAGTGTTCGTAATTATCCCAATACGTCCGTCTGTCCAAGTGTCCGTACGGTCAAGTGCGGGCCGTTGCGAATCAAGACGATCGGTGTTGTAGCTAGGGTTGGTGGAATATTGATTCAAAAGGCATTTTGTTTAAATAAAAAATGTTATGTACTTGGCAATACATTTTTTAAAGTAGAGCTACTTGGAAGTAAAAGTTTCATTAGTTCTACTATTTGGGAATAAATCAAAAAGTAGTACTAGTGGTAACCAAAAGTCCCATTAGTTCTACCGTAGAACTGTGAAAGAACTAGTAGAACGAGTGGGAATAAAAAGTCCCATTAGTCCTACCGTAGAACTGCGAAACCACTATAGAACTAGTGGGAACAAAAAGTCCCATTAGTCCTACCGTAGAACTGCGAAACAACTATAGAACTAGTGGGAATAAAAAGTCCCATTAGTCCTACCGTAGAACTGCGAAACAACTATAGAACTAGTGGGAATAAAAGGTCCCATTAGTCCTACCGTAGAACTGCGAAACAACTATAGAACTAGTGGGAATAAAAAGTCCCATTAGTCCTACCGTAGAACTGCGAAACAACTATAGAACTAGTGGGAATAAAAAGTCCCATTAGTCCTACCGTAGAACTGCGAAACAACTATAGAACTAGTGGGAATAAAAAGTCCCATTAGTCCTACCGTAGAACTGCGAAACAACTATAGAACTAGTGGGAATAAAAAGTCCCATTAGTCCTACCGTAGAACTGCGAAAGAACTATAGAACTAGTGGGAATAAAAAGTCCCATTAGTACTACCGTAGAACTGCGAAACAACTATAGAACTAGTGGGAATAAAAAGTCCCATTAGTTCTACCGTAGAACTGTGAAAGAACTAGTAGAACGAGTGGGAATAAAAAGTCCCATTAGTCCTACCGTAGAACTGCGAAACCACTATAGAACTAGTGGGAACAAAAAGTCCCATTAGTCCTACCGTAGAACTGCGAAACAACTATAGAACTAGTGGGAATAAAAAGTCCCATTAGTCCTACCGTAGAACTGCGAAACAACTATAGAACTAGTGGGAATAAAAGGTCCCATTAGTCCTACCGTAGAACTGCGAAACAACTATAGAACTAGTGGGAATAAAAAGTCCCATTAGTCCTACCGTAGAACTGCGAAACAACTATAGAACTAGTGGGAATAAAAAGTCCCATTAGTCCTACCGTAGAACTGCGAAACAACTATAGAACTAGTGGGAATAAAAAGTCCCATTAGTCCTACCGTAGAACTGCGAAACAACTATAGAACTAGTGGGAATAAAAAGTCCCATTAGTTCTACCGTAGAACTGTGAAATATAAAAAGCCCCATTCATAGATATCCGTGGTCCCATTAGTTCTACTCTTTTGTAACACCTTATATCGTAGGACTACTGGGAAAAAAAAGGCCCACTAGTTCTACCGTAGAACGGTTTAGTAGAACTAGTGGGAACAATCCATTCTTTCGACCGAATTTCGGTCACGGCAGCCATCTCAAATAATCTCAATGGAGATCAGCCAAGTACGCAGAAGATATTATAGTGCACAAGTGTGTGCGCAAACACAGATGCACTCCCTCTTCCCTCAATCGCATAGTCCGGTGGGATAGCAATCCGACACGACTGGAGAGAGATCAGGCGCAGAACCAACGGCTTTACGTGCTTTCCGAGGCACGGGGGTATTACACCGCCAACTTCCAAACTCCGGCCTGTCTGAGAATTCTTAATAGCAAAACCCATTAACACTTGTACACTACCCGACCAGTAGGTCGATTCTGTAAAATTCAAACAACAACTCGCATCTCACATCGCTATTCACTCTCACTTCGCTTAAGGCTCAAAATGACCTTGATATATTTGACACTTTGAATCGGGTTCGAGTGCGAAGTGACCGTCGAAGTGACGGAGAAATACCTTACAGAATGCCACTTCTTACTGACTCTCATACTTTATCTGTCAAAATTTCCATTTTCCAAAACCTGCCAGCCCTAACCTCAACAGTTAGGATAATCATCCAAAATTATTGCCTAGCCTGTCGGACGGGAGTACTGTACGTGTAGTGCGGGCTACGTGCCAGACAGCTGGTCGATAGTCCGGCGGGGTCAACGCAACGCTGGGAACTTTCTGATAGAACAGTGATATAATGGAGATGGATTTCCGGAGGTCAGGATACGTATGTTTTAACTTGATAGTCATTGAGGATTAAGCAAGTTTTACCTGAGTAATGAGTGAGGTTTGACCCTAATCCCCCCTGCCCCCCCCCCCCTCCCTCACTGAAGCGCGGAAGTCGTTAAGTGTCTGTGTGTCTGTGTGTGTGTGTGTGTGTTTTTATTATTTGTATCTCTAGAAATTGTGGTGTCCTAGTGCTCTATAGAGAGAGGAGTATTAATGACTTTACTCCTACTACCTACTATAAATACTACGTGAATACTATGTGAATAATGTAAATCTCGAGGATGTAGCGGCGAAATCATCTGCCCAGCCTTTTCCCAACTATGTTGATTACTAGGAGTACGAATTAGGGGTAAGTTCGAATTAGGAAAGTTTACCCTAGGTACTTAACACGATACCCCATGGTAAGACTGGTTGCCAGACTTTTGTCATCTGACTCCCCATTACGACTGCCAAAGATCTACGAATGACAGCCTGGACCGATGGCTTTACGTGCTTTCCGAGGCACGGAGGGAACTTGGTATGAAATATATGGTCACCTATCCACAAACCGACCGGGGCAAGCGTAGCTTAACCTTTACCGATCGATTCGTACAACTTTTAGCCACGACCTTATAGTGGTATGGACTTCTGATGCGGAGGAATAATGAACATCGATTAATAATAAAAGAAAAAAAAAAAAAAAAAAAAAAAAAGAAAAGCTTAAAAAAAAAAAAAAAAAAAAGCAAAGTTGAAATGGTTTTTCTACCCGATTGCGCGACAACAAGGACTATTATGTTTTTTTCCGTTAGATATGTGTTTTATTTCCTTGTCATGTCCCACTGAATGGATTGTGTTCTTGTTTTTTTTTTTTTTTATTAGGCACAAGTCCGCCGCACTATTCCCTAACCACTGTAACTCCTGTAAGCCAGAATCAACAGTGGCGACCACCAGAAAAGCGCCACAGCAATGAAGCTCGACGAGTCCCAGAGAAACGATTCAACTGTCTTGGATCCCGCAACGAAATTAATCAGAAAAGAACAGCGGAGGAGTAAGAAAAACATATTTTCCACTTCCCTCCAAATCAAGCAGGAGACAGAACAGAACTAGGCCAATAGGCACAAAGGGACGTTTACAACTGGGAGAAACCCAGTTGCTAAGCACCACGGATTATAATTGACATAATTAATGGGCCTTAAAAAGTGAGCTGTTATATTAAATTTGATTCCAATAATAGGTATGGCAAAATCGCTTGAACGCACGGAAATTAGTTCTAGTTTCCACAAGGTCCGCATAATAAACTGCTCCGGATGTAGCCTGTACACTATCCAACATAATATTGCGTTCTTTCTGCCAAAGAATACATTCCCATAAGATATGATGTGCAGATTGTTCGTATTCACAGTCAGATGTAGAACATGGAGTAGAGAATGGATTGTGTGTGACGTATATATGGCTAATGGTGGCACTTGACTTGGTGTACTTGTACCAATAACTGCGTTACTTGGTTAATTCTAAAAATATTCCCTATGTTTATTAAAATGAAGTCGTTTTTGTATTATCCAAAAAAGACGAATATTTGCACAAATACGCCAAGTGAAGTGCAGATAAGAAAGAAGTGAGTTCTGAACGTGACAAATATAAATGTGGGCAAGAAGGCATGTTGCGCCGACCCTAAAAAGCAAGAGTCATAATAAACTCCAAAATGTCCAAAACTTTGTTCGCTGAGGACAGGGTTCGAACCTGCGCGGGCAGAACCCATTGGATTTCGAGTCCAACTCCTTAACCACTCGGACACCTCAGCCGCTTGTGAATATGGCTGAATATTGGACTCGCTAAAACCTTAAAGAATAATTTATTTAATGACTCAACTGGGCCTTTTCGAACAATGTTTGAATGTTCTATTCTCAGACTGACAGTATAAATACGACATAGTAACAAAAGTTACTAGGATACAGCTAGACACCATACCAATCAATTGATACTTTTTATTAGCTGTCAACGCGATTCTCCCATAGATTCTGTATGGATACAGCAAACGTGACGACACATATTTTTCTACTCAATCAATTGGCTAACTTTATATATATTTATTTCAAAACAAGTCAAAATCGAGGTCTAGAATGAATTCAAAATTCATCAGGTTGTTAGGGCTAAAATAAAAGTTGCCTTAGAATTTTTGACTGCCTGTCTGCCCATCGTGAATGGCGCACAGACAAATAATACTACTGGTATTATATGTGACTTGTGGAATGGCGGTATTTGGTGCTACAATTAAGAACTTTTTGGACCGACCACAACTACGAAAAATGACACAAAATGGCCGCCGAATAGGTAATATCACGAAGTAAGTTAAACTTACTTCGAAGTAAGTTATACTTACTTCGTGGGTAATATGCGCTACGAGAATTAACGACCTTAGTTCTAATCAATAGTGATTAGTGATACACAAAATGGAGTACTTACCTATAATATAAGCCGCATTCTGCCACCGGAACGTGCAAAGACAATGCAACTAAGTGATACTAACATAGTTTTAAGTTTTATTTACTAACACAATTGTTATATTGTTATATGTATAGTCAAGTTAAGGTATTCTTCTATGGGTCTTTGTTACCTGAATATAAATGGTTTTATTATTATTATTATTATTATTTCATACATTTAGAAGATAAGTAATATCTCTATACTTTTGTCTAGAATCAAGATTAAACGATAAAAACGTGCCGATTTTTTGTCAACTTTCACACAAAAAAAGAAACTTGAAAAATCGGAACTGGGCTTGATTCTGCATACCAAGCCAGGATATAATCGTAGCAATATGATTCATTTATCATAGACAACACAAAGTCAACTCAACAAACAAAACCGATAACCTACCGCGACATTCCCTTCACTAGCAAAATTCTCACAACTGTCAAATTTATCTAATTGATTTATGTCTGCAATAAAACAGTACAACAATTGCTAGACCGTATCTATTGGGCAGAGAGCAATAAACACTTGATTGCATAATTATAGACGCAGACGCCGAGCCAGACGACGGCAGTTAACATTTAGACCTAGGGTTACGATGACCCGGATAAGATTACTCAGCAGAAGCAGCAAGTCAAGACTGCTTTGAGGGCGAATAATTGGTGTGGGATACGTGCAATTAGCATTATGAGGCCCGACCACCCGACACGCAACTGTCATTTATTCTTATGAACAGATGCTCAGAAATGGCGAAAAAAATTAAAATACTTTTGAACCGTAATCGCTTGGCCAATGCATGTTGGCGATCGCAGTAGGTGATATGGTACGACGCTGCTGCCCATCCTGTGGCCAATATCCCTCTGTCGGTTTCTACGACACCCACGGGCAGAACTGTGGTGGTGCTACTCGCGGCCGGCATCACACTGCTTAGATAAAAGTATACCTATATACAATGTTAGTTTCCGGCTAATCCCTGAAACGGCTAGACCAATTTTGACGGGACTTTCACTCGCAAATAGCTGATGTTATAAGTTAGACTTTAATTTTGGAAAACAAATATTCATCATCATCATCAGCCTGAAGACGTCCACTGTTGATCGAAGGCCTCCCCAATAAAGGGGGGGTGCTGCCATAATCCCCACGCTTGGCAGGCGTCTTGGGGATCGCAGTGAGGTTGTTAAGTACACGAAACCCGCTGCTGCCCTACTTCCGGATTTTCCCTTAGTCGCCTTCGACGACACCATGAGGATGAAATGGGGGGGTGCTACTCTAGCCCGGAAACCCCACGGGCACAAACAAATATTAATTATAGATATTTTATTTTAGACTAAACGACAATCATGCGAACCTAAAGCGCCCTTAGTTCCACATCTGTTATTTTCGCAGACCCTCACAAATTCTTCTTCTTACAACAATTACATCATCGAAGATAATCTTTTGTGTATTTCCAAGAAGTGTTACGACATCCTGCACGTCATTGAGGCCTATCTAATTGGCGCGGTCAATGGCGCGGACTTTGATGTCTCATTTCCTGCCCTGCGAAGATAACTCTAGCACCATCCTTTTCTCACTTTAAGCTAGAGATATCTTTGTCTCTCTCGGTTAAATATCCCGTGAAATAGAACTGCGGCCACACAAGATTAGGCGCAATGATTGGACGGATTCTGTTATGATTTACATTTACAGGAAAAAATATTTGATGAGTCAATTTTACGGGGTTTTAAACCGTTAGGTAAGGGTTTAATTCTGGAATTTCCGTTGCCTCGTACCAATGATATTCTAATTTTATATAATATCATTGCCTCGTACTTATTAGTTTTTTTTTTTTTTTGTGGTGTGGCACTATACATCTTTGTGCCAATGTCGGGTTACTTATTAGTTCAGCTGTTTTTCACGCATGATACTTTTTTATTTATTAATTTTATGGCCATAATGTGAGATTTTGATGTTTCTGAATTCTAAATACACTAAAAAGAAAATTCAAACTATAATTCATAGTGTAGATATTATTTGAAAAAATAGTTTAATGATAAAAGCATCCAAAGGTGCTGAAACTCAAAATACACAACAATACAGCATCATCCACCCCATCTGCAATTTGTATGAAACAATAACTTTGTGGAGAGCGACATATTGCTATACAATGTTGTGTATTGTGCGCAGTTCGTGGAACAATAATAATAATCGACGCAAGTATACTGAATGGGAAATAAATTACACACGACGCCAGTAGGGATGTGAACCTGTCCCGGTAGAAAACTTACTTGTCGATGAAAAGGTAATATTTCAAAGGATATTTACGGACATATTGTCGTGTCCTGATAACCCAGTGGTTAAGTAGCCTGCGTCTCATACTTCTAGTTATGGGTTCGGAACCAGGCACCAGTAAATACCAATGTAACTATTTCTATTTCATGTTTACTTTCTAAGGAATCATGGCAGGAATTGTACAAAAAAAAATTAGATGTTTAGAGAAGTTGAAATTCTAATTCTTATAAATTCTTGGGTACCTAAAGAGTATCTCCAGGAATTTACAATATTTTTAAAATCCCGCAAACAAAGTGAAAAGTTTAACGAAAAGCTCATTTTTTCAGGACGAAACGGCGACTGACAGTAACAGTGACACTGACAGTCGCCATTTCGCAGATCTTACACTGAAATTGCATCGTTTTAAGGGAAATAATGTCACAAATAATGGTTATTTTCTCACTTTCTCTTTTTTATAAACACATAATGGGCATCGAGACGAAAAAAAAAGTGTTATTTTCATTTCGTAATATTTTAATTATGCGGGGGTTTAAAAATATGGTAAGTATATCAAACTACTCCTGGTAATGTAATCTTTATATTGGAAAATATTGTAAACCCTACAATTTTTTTTTTTCATACAAATGAATGTATGAATCTCGCCATGATTATTTGTCTTGGACGTGGTCACAGCCGCCATAACTGGCCATGGGTCTTTCAATAAACATCTTTTTGTCATAGGAGTAACAGACAGCCCTCTGTGTAGAGCCTGCATGGGGGCGGACGAGACAGCGGCCCATGTGCTTCTGAACTGCCCTGAGGTTGCGTCATACAGGGCAAAGTACTTCGGTAACCCAGGTAACCTATGGGAGATCGCCAGCGACGTCAAGGCGCTGCTGGCCTTTCTTGAGGAGCTCGGGTGGATCGAATGATTTACTTCCCACCTGTACGCAAAATTCGCGCTGAGATAAAGATACATTTATTTGCTCAAACATGTGTACACATACAAGAATAATACATGCATGCAAGACATCATCCAAATTAAACAGTTCAGACATGTTTACCACATATTTTGGCGTGCAAATATTATGTAAATATTGTTAAATATTGCAAATATTGTTAATAATTTAGGTAGTCAAGTCAATATAATTATCAATTTAGCAAACAATATAAATTAAAAATGTCAACAGCAAAATAAAAGAAATAAAAATATTCATAATATCTATGTCAACACGAATGGATCTATCAGAAATTCCTTAATATCATAGAAGTTTATTTATTCATCAATAATGGTAAATTAAGGTACCTACCTACCTAATTACAAAATATGGAATTCACGATCGCCCCATACCATTACGCGGCAACGCAATTTTTTTTTTTTCATTTATTTCGAAACCAGTCCATGTCCATACATGTTAAGTTCAAAAGTATTAAAAATAAAAATTAAGAATTAATTAAAATATATAATATATCATAGAATGCTTCACACCTTCTCTTTATGAAAAAGGCCTTTGCCCTCCAGTGGCACAGCAATAGGTTGGTATTATTGTTAGTTGCGGAAACAACTTTCATTTTAGCGTAAGAAAATTGTACTAAGTATCTAGTATTTACGTAATGATTTCTTAATTGATCTTAGGGATTTCGATATCATCGATTGATGGCTTTTGGCGTGTCATTATTTGATAACTAGGTTTCTTTCAAAGAGTTAAGATCTTCATTTCTATTTCTAAATTTAAAAAAAAATCGTTGTTAGTAAACATCCGGATCCACTCACTCATATATTATTTTTATCTCACGTAGCATTAACTATTAACAATTTAGTAATAAGTGGATAATGTTGCTAGAGTAGTTATAATAAGTATTTTGTTTAATTAGTAAGATATTAGTAAGATAACATTTCATTGTACATACTCCTGTTTTTTATCCCGAAATAAAATGAAATAAAAAATCTATTTTCGTAAACATGAGACATGTAAGCTGGATAGGTTTTCATTAGCTGT
The DNA here is from genome assembly GCA_947361185.1 of Charanyca ferruginea. Lineage (NCBI taxonomy): Eukaryota > Metazoa > Arthropoda > Insecta > Lepidoptera > Noctuidae > Charanyca > Charanyca ferruginea. The sequence continues at coordinate 21,524,081 of OX376075.1, read as the reverse complement.
CGCCCTATAGAACAGAGACAAATGTGGATTGTTCGGTCTACCTAAAGCTATACTAAAGCGATCCAAAATTAACTCTACGTAACAAAAAAAAAACCTACATAAAACTATCGATAAACCCCTTTCCCATCACTAGCACCGCCTGGAGCGCTGCGCGTACGCACCGAACATCGCAATTTTGCCGTGCGCGCGCCGCTCACTTATTAAATCCTTCCGCCCCGCCCTAATGCCCCCTATTACAGGTAATATAATAAAACGGCCACATTGGAGCCCGAGCCTTGTCATTATAGTGACATTAATGTATTTTATTTATTTTATTGTACACCCATGTTTGATGTGGAATGAATAATGCTGTTTACTATTCCTATGTATCTACTTACTGTGAGAACGTAAAACGCTCATTTGGGGTCGATTAGATACTAATGCGGTCCCTAGACGATCATGCGGCATACCGCACAACATGCCTTTACGTCAATTATCATGCTGCATGAACGACCAAAAAAATGACATCATTCATTTTCATCACACTTCAAGTCCAAAAAATTGGTTTCGTTGACTGTACCTTTCGTCACATTCGACGTGGTGCATGCTATGGGGACACCAGGCATATTAAAAAAAAAATAAGTACTTATCAAAAGTACCAGTACCTAGATGTGACGGCGGCTCGACATGACGGCGACTCGACGTAGTGGCGACTCGACATGGCGGCGACTCGACGTGGCGCGACGCGACGTCAAGGGAATAAATCGTGCATGAGAGACGCCTAACGTTAACCGCAGGGCCATCACGACATATTAAAATACTCGGGCAATAAAACATTATTTCATTCTACTATTAAAACAACATAAAGTACCAGGACATTGCCTACAGTGCAGGCTTTGTACCCGACAATAGTGCCGCGGTGATTACAGCGTTATCCCACAAAGACCTTTAATTACAGCGGCGACGACGGACTAAGCAGACGTTAATAGCTTGAAAACGACTTTTGGCTAAACTTGGGAATAAATAAAGGGAATAAATCGAATAAGGTATAGGGTAAAAATATAATGATCACCAAAAAATACTTTAGGATCTTAAGCTCCCTTACCAAAAAAATATACTAAATTATACCAAATGTACTAAATGGTCACGAAATCTTAGTGTGCAAAATAACTAAAATCTTTTTGGATCCGACATGGTTAGGTTAGGTTAGAAACTGTGACCCCCTACGCCAGAATCAAATCGCTTTTTACAGTCAAACTCATACATTTCTACAATACTTTAGGGAACACCATTTTGGTGACCATTTACTATTTTTGGTTTTATTTTATTTACTATTATTGGTGATCATTACCCGACTACGGCAAAGCCAAAGGAGGGTTATGATTTTGACAGGCTATGTATGTATGTATGTATGTATGTATGTATGTATGTATGTATGTATGTTCATCTGTTCGCTCACAGCTCCTAAACCACTTATCAGAACTAAACAAATGAGGTATCGTTAGAAGCGTCTTGATTGTCCGCTGGTTATAGGCTATATAACGTGTCAACGAATCCAATGTGGCGCCCTCTGGCGGACAAAAAAACCAAGATTAAATAAAAAAAATGAAGGCAAGCATACCGTGTTTGGTATCATTGGAAAGGGTTTCACTAGTACTATTCAAATATATAATATTTAGTTGTGACTTGTCACAAATTATTTAAAAAAAGGAAAGATTACCAAATAAATTAAGATACGCATACCGTGTTTAGTATCATTAGAAAGGGGTTCACGAGTACCTTTTAAATATATAATACTTAGCTGTGACTCCAAAATGGTTTAAATAAAAAAAATAAGTTTAAAAACTAAAACCCGACTACAACAAAAAGTGATCTAAAAAGTACGAAACAAGAAAATATTTCACACAGAAATCAAGACATAGGTACAAAATGGTCAAGGTAAGCCGTGGTTGCATGCCATTATAATTCATGTTCATCGCACTCTTATGGGATACAGGCATGCAACCACGGCTTACCTTGACCATTTTGTACCTATGTCTTGATTTCTGTGTGAAATATTTTCTTGTTTCGTACTTTTTAGATCACTTTTTGTTGTAGTCGGGTTTTAGTTTTTAAACTTATTTTTTTTATTTAGTAGATCTGGAGGTTCGTTAAACATAAGCCTAAGATATATAGGCAGTAACTTGCAACTACTAGGCTTAGTGTGAGTTTTTATTCGTACTCATTCGCAAAACGTATGTCCCCAATTTGTATTGAAACTGCAACAGCGCAGTCTAGTGGCAACAATAGGAAACACAATTGTTCCATACAAATTGACAAAAGCGATCGAATACGTTAACGTGATCGAGTTCGAATAAAACTCACACTAAAGGCCCTCTAATTGTAGTAAATTCGTTTACTTACGTCACTCTTCATAAACTTAAAAGTTATCTACACACACAGCAAAAATTAATATTGGCAGTTTAGTAGAAGGATGAATATTGACATGGGCGCCGCGAGGAAAATTTTCAGGTAGGTCAAGGTGCATCTGCGTGTTCTTCAACAAAAAAAATCGTTTTAAATATAGCTTTATCCAGAAAATATGAGAAAATCTTTTTTTTTCTGTGTATTTTCTTTCCCAATAGGGCCATGCAAGTGCACCCCTTTGCACCCTTCTACCGGCGCTTTTGAATATTTTTTCTGTATATCAAATACCTATGTATGTTGTTCGACTGACACTTACCTACTTGAATAGCGGTTAGTATAGTACTTAAACTAAGGTTAAAATGTAATTTTAATTAACGGTCATTCGATCTACCGCCATAATCTGCAGATTAGGAGTTGAAACCTTAGCTGTAAAAAGATGGAAACCGAATGAAATTACTTGTATTCAACTAAAAACGTCAGCACTCTACGAGTGCCAGCAAAGACTTCTAATTTCAAAATACGAGGCATGCCTTTTATGTTTTGTTGTTTGAAAAAAGAAAACTTTTTTTATTGGTTTTTAGAGTGTTCACCACGTAGTTAAATACTCTTTTCCATTCGCTCGAACTTGTTATTAAATCATTTTTGCCACCCCAAAGTGGGGGTGTTTAATATGGCTGACTTGAAAGTATCGACTGCTTCTTCACCGGAGTGGAAACTTTGACCACGTAGACTATTCTTAATTTTAAGAAATGTATAGGAATCGGTCTGAACTGTATGGAGGATGGTCAAGGATTTTTACGTTTTCCTGCTTCAAATAACCAATCGTTCAATGAGCACTGCGTGAGCTTACGTTATCATGCTTTTGGATGATGCGTTGCTTTGGGTAACATTTTCGTAGTTCGGTCGGTGATGAATTGTGGTAAAGAAACTGTGGCATACCACTCTTTATTAACCGTTCTACGATCTTCAAGTGCAATCCTCGCAACATAACCGGTTCTTGTAACGAACTTGCCCGCTATCTTTTTTGAGGTGCTTCGAGAACGAACGACTTTAGTTGGTTTTGACCCACCTTGGAAGACCCAGATTGTAGATTGTTATTTGGAATCAGGATTGTAGACATAGATCCAAGATTAGTCACTACTGATGATGTCGTAGACGTGATTTGAATCTACTCGGTTAAACCTTTGAAGAGTTTTCTTACACCGTCTGACGCGGGCCGATTTATGATTGTCGGAAAGCAAATGCGGGATCCAACGGTCAACTAGCTTTCTCACACCAAGCGCCCCATGCAAGATCTTTTGAATGGTTGTCCCTGAGATGCCTAATAATGCCTCTATCCTTCGGACACATAACGATATTAGTGAAATAGTTACACAGCAACGATTTTATCTTCAATGAAGGCGGATTTTGGGCGTTCTTCACGAGATTTGTCACTAAGACTAGATATCCACGCTGGAATTATAAATACCAGCGTTCGACAGCCTGCAGACACGGGGTGTTATCACGGAACACAGATGTTAGCTCTCGAAACACTTAAACTGTGTTAGGCCTTTTCGAAAGTTGTAGAAAATTATTGCACGAACATTTTCCTTAGCAAGATTTATTTTCGTTCGTGACCTGACAGATTCAAATCGTCGCTGTGACTAAACAATAGCATTAATCGTAGTACTTTCAATTGTTTTAACATTCCAAATTCAAACAAATTAGAATATAAAACAGTTCCTAATGCAAAATTGCCGGTATACATTGAAACGATCAAACGACAAAACATAAAAGGCATGCCTTGTACTTCTAGAATAAACTCTTGTTTGGAAGAAACATTTAGTCAAATACTTTCGACTAGGTTACACACAAATATACAACCTTTACAGTACCTACCTACAAAGGTACCAAAAAAACACCAGACTGACAAAATACAAAATTCTTCAAAGACAAATTCACGTACAAAGTGCCAGTGTCCCCATGAAGTAAGTAAGAACGATATTGGCTACGGTTCGCCGGTGTCTCTTAAGTTGCTTGCAAGCTAGGGTCGGCGCAGGCGCATCGAATTTTATGTGGCTGCATGAAGACATCGTTGCGGAGTTAGGGCTATGCTTACGACGCTTTTATGAGCGCGGCGCGGCTTTGTGGTAAGGGTTGTAGCTTAGTGCCATTTTGAAGTGTTATTGTACTGTTGCAATCACGGATATCTATGGTTGCAATGGAAACTGCAAACTGAATCTACTAATTTTCTAATAGACGTAAGTTTATTTGTCGTCAATTCTGTTAAAGTCAGCTAGTCAAACAATCAATCTTTGAGGTAAACAATGTGACCACAGTTAGGTGCTTGAATGATAGTTAACGCTTCATTCAATGTAAGATAGGTACTGTACCTAGAGAATATATAGAATGGGGGATGTGTGTGTGTGTGTCTGGTAAAGAATGCCAAAAGGCATTATAGGTCCGCCTTTGTGCTTTTGTGCATTAAATGTATATGTGTATAATTTTCACCACTTTTGCCAGTAGATAAATGTTGAGGACTTGTCTACACATGAATGCTGGTATCACTCGAAATATTATAGCTTTTTGAGAGATGGTAGTTTTTCTAGTTAAAGTAGTTTCAGCCGCTTTTCACAGAATCCATACCAGCCGTGAGGCGGTACTCACGGCCGACAGTCGACCGGCGTCGGCCGTCGTCGGCCGTGGCCGTCTGCTTTCCATTGTGTAGGTACTTTAGCTTTAAGCCTCATGTAACATCTTTTATACACATTATGTGATGCAAATAAATTAATATTGACATCATATTAAATATGAAAATCTGTAATTTAGATTATTGATTGGTCTCCGCGGGCTCCGACGTAGATACCGCCGAGTGACGTACTTGTCAAAATATGAGACCACGAATACTACTGGGTTACCCGAGCCTGTCTCTTCTAGCAACCAATGTGTTTAAAAAAATAAAAATTGTTTATTAGTAAAACAAGTCATGGTTCAAACAAATTTTTAGATTGGTTCCTTCTTTTAGGCATGTAGTGCCTGTGTTAGGAGAGTCCGCTCTTCCATAGCAAGACATGTTATCTAAAAACAATGAATCGTATAATTTTTACGCTAAGACTACTTAAATTAACATTAACTTTAACTTAAAGTAAGGGTGTGTATGATGTAGAGTGTAATTGTGTGTGTGAGTATTGCGTGTGAGAGTTTTTCTGTAGGTGTGACTGAGAGTACATTAGTGTGAGGGTGTGTATGTCACGGTTTCAGAAGTGTAACAGTATCATTGTAGGTAAGTGTCTGTATCCATTCGATTATAAGTTTTTTACTGTCGTGGTAGTTTCTGGGATAAATGTAAGTAGATGTATTTACTGATTTTATCATATATTGCAGCAGATCGTTTACTAAATTGCATACTGATATTTAATATCAAATCTTTCCTTCTTTTTTTCAGTATGCTAGGATCATAGGAAATAGACTTATGTTTTTTTAATATAATTTGTGTGATGTAAAGTTTCCTGACTGAGAGCAAGTTACTTAGTCGAAATAGGTCTTCAGTAGGATATCTCTTTTTTTTGAAGTACATGCACTTAATTAAGGTGCGTTGTGCCCTTTCTACAGCTAGAAATTTTGTTTTGGCTGCACCACCCCAGACAGGTATACAATAAGAAAGCACTGACTGGACTAGCCCAACATAAATCATTTTAAGAAAATCTTTTTGATGGACTGCATGATTACTGGTAGTCTTCGGATCGATGTATCTAAGAGTCCTAAAGATCCAGCTTAGTTTCCTGACTCTATTGGCAACCTGCTCAATATGTGGGTACCATGATAACCTTTGGTCCACAATAACACCTAGGTACTTAATATGAGTTACTCTGTTGATTGTTGAGCAGCTACAACTAGTATGATTGCCGGTATTGCATGTATGAATTGTTACATTAAAATCATCGTGTGGTTGTGTACGTTGGCAGACACTGAAGCAAATGTAATTTGTTTTTGTGATGTTTAATGTAAGCAAATTAATTCTTTACCACCTGGCGATGTTAGCTAAGCCTGTCTCAGCACTACTCTTAACATTCTGCCAAGTATCACCAGTGAAGACTACAGCGGTATCATCCGCGTAAGAAAAAACTTGTGCGTTTACGACATTCATGTTACATAGTTCATTGACGTAAATAAGGAACAATGTAGGTCCCAATACGCTTCCTTGAGGGACGCCATATGACGTGTTTGCGTCTTCACTAGTGTACTGACCCACTCGAACCCTTTGCTTCCTGTTTCTGAGATAATCCTTGAAAAGGCTAAGAGGCTTTCCGCGAATTCCGATACATTCCAGCTTTCTTACAAGGATTAGGACAGAGATGGTGTCAAAGGCTTTAGGTCTAAAAATGCAGTTATACATTTTTTACCTTGGTCAAGCTGTGCCGTTATCAGCTCAACGGACTAATTAGCAGAAACAATAGTAAAACAATTGACGGCGGCCGTCAGGAGGCTTTTGTACGGATGAAGGGAGTACTTAGTGCAGTAACTGCGTCTTCAGTGGAAATCCCTCGACGAAAGTCAAATTGTGACTCAGATAATACGTTAAAATCTTTTAGGTATGTTAAAAGTCTAATAATGATAAGTTTTTTTATTATTTTTGATATAGATGGTAATACAGATAAGGGCCTAAAATTGGAGACATCGTCTCTGTCCCCACACTTGTACACTGGCGTAATAATAGATAGCTTTAAGGAAGTCGGGAAGATGCCCTCACCAAAGCAAGTGTCAGGTGGAGGTACAGAGTATTATTATGCACAATTTTTCACGCACACTAGCCTCCTTGCAATTTGTTTTATACACACTTAAATATTGAGTTGTCGGAGCTATTGTTTTTAGGTAGTGCGGTATCTAGTGGGAGCGCGCGAAGACCTATCAATAATCTAAGATCTGTAAGTAATATTGTTTACAAATCGCTCCATCGCATCGCTCCGCTTGTCATTGTATCTGCGCCTGAGTGCCGCAAGCATATCACAAAGATGAGATATTGCTATTCCGGACACGCGCGCGATTCAACCTCCACTATTCACTGCCGACAGTTTATAATCGACTCTCCTTTCATGAATTTTATTTGCAATTATTTTCCACAGGTTCCGTAACTTTAGAATTTACTTGTAGGTAGGTAATGTCGATTTTTTTTCTAATTATTATCCGTTGTTTAAAAGAGTGTGTAAAAAATGGGAAGTAGACATCACCAATCGATATATACTTTTTTTGAGCTGTCAAAATGTCCTTCCCTCATACATTTTGTATGGCAGTAGCCAATGGTGACGTCACTTATTTGTTAACTCAATAGAGTAACTATTTATTAATTTCGAATCAACTAAAAATCGAATTTTAAAGTTTAATTAAAAAATAGAAGTAGTTATATTCATGGCTAAAATAAAGAGTTTTTTTAGAGAAGTTGTGTCTAGGAATGATTGGATATTGGTGTCAAAAATGTTCTTTATGAACACTAGCGACCCGCTCCGATTTCGCACGGGTTATTAAATATTTTTACATTTCAACCAATTTACACTAAACTTCCTCTTGAATCACTCTATCTAGTGCTGAAAAGAGCATTAAAATCCGTTGTGTAGTTTAAAAAATCTGAGCATACAGACAGCAAAGCGACTAAAGAAGATTCTACTTATCCAATCAAAAAGAAGGATTAAGCTTCGCTTTTATTTAGCTTTCGCGACAATCAGGACATCAATTAGCCGAAGACGATTTAAAAATTTCCCCGATGATCATGATGATTATGTGATCACGGATATTCAGCAACAACTAAATATGGGGTTCCACGATGAATTGACGAAGAAGAATTTTTTGGCAAAATCGGGATTTACACTTCAACACATGGATTGGCTTCTGTACGTTTATTTTACATCTAGCCAATTTATCGTTTAGCTTTTTAGAATTTAAGCATCTACGTCCTATTTCTGAACCTTCTGCTTTCTTAAACTGCCTGCAAATACTTATATGACGAGTTACCTAAACCCAATCATTTTCCGTTTGACTCACGTAAAAAACGTTACCTACGGATCTCCAATCTACGACTTCGTTGGCGGCAAGCACATTGATGTTAGTTACTCGTACGTACCTAACACTCATGAAGTCATACATCTAGTAACATCCTCTGACTCTGAGCAGTAGATAAACCACGTAGTGGATCAGTGACACGAACTAAATGGACTGTATGACTGAATGGAATATTATGATGTCCACTAAGAATGTAGGAACAGAGTTATTATCTCGATTTCCTCTAGCTTCTCATCCTCATAGTTCATGTCATAATAAATTCCCACGATGAAGAAGTCAGCTGAGCTTGACAATCTCAAGATCTTGTAAAAATATTCCTCGGTAAATTTAAACTGACCTTGACGAACTGTGTCAATCCCTAGCATCAGCAGTGCTATTCTGTAAAAATATCCATCGTTGAATCATGGAGCTTAAAGTTTAAATTAATTAAGGGAGATTTTTGAAGAGCATACCGAATGATATTACCTACAAGGTCCCATATTCCAAATACCTAGGTCTCAAATGCCAGACTAATGATCGTGATTCATACTTATCTATACGAAACAAGGACGATCCATTCTCCACGATTTGATCTTCTTGGAATATTATGAATGTAAAGTTTACTACCAGAGGTATTTTTTAATATCGAATTTAAAAAAAAAACGTACCTACAAGAAATACGTACTAGTAGAGGATAGTGAACAACATTGTGACTGAATTTCTTCGAATTTAGTTTGAATTCAGTCCTTGTAAGTCCGGTTAGGTACCATTATTAATATTAAACCATTGTAAGACAGTCGTAAAGATAATTTAATGGTGCCTCAGTATTCTTTTTTATTATAAATAGTGGACCGTCCGCAGCGAGGGGGTAAGACCCTAGCTGAAGGTGGTTCCAGCGGTGGGATCCAGAGTGAGCATCTTCCTCACAATGCGTGCGGGGTGGTGTCCAAGACCACCGCCTTTTGCATGACTCTCGATCCAGCTGCTGAGCGAATTTTTCTTTGTGTTATTGGAAACAAAATAAAACAAAGCTTTAATAAATAAATATAACTTTATTTAAAATATAAAAAACAAACCACTATAATATAGTAAGTTATAGAATTATACACAATATTATACAATCGTTTAAACTAATCACATGTTTTATCACGTTATTTTCGTTAATACAGTATTTAAAAATACTATAAATATTATGACAATGTACATTAACTCCTTGTGACGAAACTCAACGGACTGAACATTTTTTTGGATATAAGAGTAGGTATTCGTTATGTGGAGTGACACACTGGTGTCCAATAACTGAGGCCAGCATTCCTAAAGACAATTCAATCCAAGAGACAATTGACAATAACCAAAAGGAATCCGGCTGTTTTCGACCTCAGTGGTGCCTTAGAACTTTCGGTCTCTAAAGATTTGGTAACCAGGTGACATAAACAGTACTATTGCTGATAAAATATAAGTAGTTACTGAGGTCTAACTAATTAGAAAATTAATTTTGGTTTTTATTTATGTTTTAAGGTTTTTGAATTTTTTCTCCGTTATAGGAAGTTTTACGTTATATCGAAGAGTTAACACTGTACTTAATTTCGAATTTAACAAAAAGAAAGGATCCCTTGCTTGAATAATATTTCATTATTATTATTAAAAAAAATAAGTACAAATAACTTAATGATTTACCAATATTAGGAGGGATATCTCACTATAGGTTATTTAGTTTTCTAGCATGCCTAAAGTCTGCTTACACCGAAACGCGACGCCAAGAAGTGCTCTCTTATAAGCACAGACTAGAAACAAAAGAAGGACTTCACGCCACGCATATCAAAAGTGAAGCACCTAAAGTACGCCGCTTTCAGTAGTCGGTACTTTCGGCGTGGAATGTTTTTTTCCAAGTCCGTGACTATGATGTAAATGTGTGCGTGAGGCATGTTTGTACAAACGGTCTGGCTTACTTAGGGTGCTTCACTTTCGATATGCGTGGCGCAGAGATCTTCTTTTTTTCTAGTCCGTGCTCATGAGTTTTTTTTTATTGAAAAATTTTTCACAATAGTCGGACAGGCAAGGACATCGTCTAATTTGGCCGAACACGTAACCAAAAAGCGCGACTGTGTCTGGTTTTATCTAGGCAACGCTAGCTGCACGTCGCGTGCCCCAGCTAATTTCACACGCTTTCACGATTCGCCAACTGACAACTCACAAACTCGAGAAAACTGGGCCTCTTCAAGCATGGTCGCGTTGCATCTTGCCATAACCTAACTCTTATTATGTCCATGTCCAATATGGTGAAAAAGACATCGTAACGTAAAGTTTTACCATGGAGTCAAGTCGTGATTCTAAACCAAAAGGCGTAGACAATTTTCGTCGGTTATAAAAAAAATGCTGTTCCATTAGTTTAGCCTGTTCAGTAGTTCAGATTGACTTTTGTACGGAATGGAGATGAAATGGATATCCGACAACTACCCGATAAACGGCCGGATGCCGAATAAAAAAAAAACATTTTATTTTCACATTGACATTAACACTAGATAAAATAATATGTCACATTAACTTATAAACACCATTTATTTACAATTAAAGATACAAAATTTTGTTACTGACAATAGGGAACATTACGCGAAACTCGGCGCAGAGGGCGCCACTAGCACATTCCGTAAATCATAACCTCGTATTCTTGTTATTTTATGTTATTACTTGTAATAACTAGGTATTTTGTGAAAATATATCAAAATTTTAATTAATCTTATTCACCTAACTGTACTTTAACCATATTATGGCGTCCTACGACCATTTAAAAGTGGATTCTAGGTTAGGCTCAGAATAAAATAATATTTGGTTAACCTTAACCTGAACATATTTTAGAGTGATTTTTAGCTGCTTCCCAAAGTTTTCGAACATTTTCTTCTTTTGGAAATGAATAATTCTCTTCATTTCTTCATCTAAATACACAGCACTGATACATTATTGTATAAAGGCAGAATTTCACGCTTTGAACGACTCGTCGATAAACTGTTTACGGACTATGCTAGTGCTGCACTCTGGTGCCAGAACATTGCAGTAATATCCCCTATTATCACTAACTTGTCAAAATGAAATGACAATGTCGATGACACTCGAATGCGCCCGTATATCTTTCCTATCTCTTTCACTCAAACCAACAACTCGTCAAAAAGGGCCGAATATCCGGCCATCAAGCCTCGAAGCTTGCCGAATATCCAGTATTCGGCTAAACTACTATTCGTTTCATCTCTAGTATTGAATCATTTACTGCACGGTAAAAGTTTTCTTTACTATGTCCACAGTGTATTTTCCTTTTCAGCAGTTTTTCTTGTAAACATTTCTATTGTAAGGCTTGGTTTTACATGTTGAAGTATTGCTATTTCATTATCACTAATGGATACGTTTTATGAACACATGATTAAATATTACAGTTTACGGTATATTTCCTAAAATTATTTCACAATCGTTTTTTTTTTCGTGGGTCATTTCTTGTAATACCGCATGACTTTATTAGCGTAAAAGTCATTATGGATAATGTCTCTTACGCCGTTTATAGCCCTTATGTGTCACATAAGGTGTTAGAGCTGTTGGAGCCGATTCCCTTGTTCACAAAGTAAATAAACTAAAATTAAAGAATACGGATGTAGAAACCAATAATTCTAAGACACAACCTCTTTTAAAAACACTTTATTTTCACCGTAAAAACCCCAATTAATTTCCAATTAACTGGAAAATTCGATTTTAGTTGTTTAGAAATCTGTAATTTATATAGTTTGTAGAATTGAGTTTTGACAGCTCATTCAAAGTATGTTAATTTATTGGTGGTATCTACACCATCTCTTACCGACAGGACAGCTAAAGAAAAGGACGGCGACTGGTAACAACTAAGTTAGAATAATAATATGGTATTTTACTCTATACGAGAAAAAATCTATAAATATGTTATTGAGACAGTTTAGGCATAAAGCAGTCGGAAAATGTAAGTTTTACTTCATAAAATAACAAAATATTTTTTTAAACTAACATTAACATAGTTTTAAGTTTTATTTAGGTAACACAATTGTTGTTTTGTTATATGCACACTTAGGCGATTCTCACACTGCCCCGCATGATGCAGCGTAGCGCGTGGATGCGTGTTCTTCCGTTGCTTGTAAGTGAATGCGTTTTCTGTGTGTTGTACTACGCGTGTTTCAATACATAACGAGATACTTTCAAGCAACGTAAGAACACGCACTCCCGCACCCCGCTGCGTGATGCGGGGCAGTGTGCCAATCGCCTTAGGCTAAGGTATTTATCTATGGGTCTTTGTTACCTGAAAATAAATGGTTTTATTATTATTATTATAACTCAATTCAAAGTTTTCAGTATTTTTAATCTGTTATAAAAACCATGAAATAGTAGCGGCCATGTTATTACGCCGTACGGCTGTGTAAACAAAAAATTGACAACTTTCAGTCAACCGATTGGCGTATATAGACTTTGTACTTTTATTATTTTCGTAACCAACGTAATTTTTTAATTATTACACCTATTACAAAATATGCTTTTAGTTATTTTGAAATTATATACAATTATCATATTTAATATGAGCGCATTTGATACAAAACGAACTGACGTCAATTCCGCTGAGCAATATGGCGTCCAGTAAGAGGCGTTTTCGTCAAACTACGCGCGAAATTTGAAAATTTAAAATTTAGATGAATTTTTATGGCACTTATGTATCGATTGAATAAAAATTTTGTGTTTTTTGGTGGCATATTAGCACTACAGAATTTAATTGAGACACTTTTCAAAAATTGGTGTACGACCCTATTGTCAAATTAGTTTTGCTTTGAACGTCAACGTGTTTTCAATCGTTTTAGCATTTTTCTATCTGGAATTTTGACAGCTTTTATTTATATCCGCCTGTTGACGCTGTATCTGTTTCCAAACGAGTCAACCGTATCTGGCAACACAGTCACAAAATATAAAGGGTACAGAAGGACCGCTCCCGCCATCTTCAAAAATAATTACCTAAACTTGCCAGACTCACTAGGGCTGCTACTGTATTGACTCTGTAGGTTTTATTTGTGACCATATGAAATTTTATTGACACTGGTTGGAACTCTTCGCATTTTATTTTATAACATTTTTTTATTTTTGTTCCATTGTCTAAATTGTTTACTGTAATTAAACCTACATCAAGGGTTATTTGCCTATTTATTTTAACTTTGTTCCCTTTAACGAACACCGTCCTTTTCTTGTTTTATCAGAGAGAAACAGTTAGAAACAGCCTCAAATAAGTTTAGCTCATGCAAGACAGATTCGGCACCATTACACCACAGATTAAATAGAAGGTAGATTTTTTAAACTGTGGTTAAACCATTTTGACATTATAACGATTCATTATGTAGATTATAATTATGAATTGTGACTATTAAAATGGCGGACTGTAAGACACAACCGGTAGTAAATTTTATAAAAGTAATGTGCTTTTATAAACGTACTACAGCTTTTGCCCGCGACATCGTCCTCGTGAATGTCGTTTATCACGGACGCAGACAAAGTCACAGATTAAAAAGTAGCTATGTCCTTAACCAGATCCCGACCTACCTCTTTGGGAATTCCATTACGATAAGTTTAATGGTTTTGTCGCGTTGTAAAAGTAACTGTCTGTTTGTCTGGTACCTCACCAGACAAACAGACAGTTACTTTTACATTTATAATTTAGTGTGTTTTTTCTATTCCTTTCTATTCTTATTAATATTAGGTTTTTTTACCGTATTAATTCATTTTCGCATCGCCTTTTGGTCATAGAAAAACACAGGTTACTATTAAAATTTTACCAAAATCCTACCTAGATTTTTTCTACAGTTCAAAATATAACTAACGTGTATATAAGAGTAATAATTAACGCAGTGCTGATGGGGTTATTCTGACATGAGTTTTGTGGATTATTTCATTGTTTACCGCTGATAAAATAACTGAAATATACAGGGTGCAAGGAACAAAACGATAAGAAAAAAAAAAGAAAGTATATATAATATTTGTCGGCGCATGAGTAGCTACAGACGACACCGGCACACGCACCACTCGGCCACCCAGCCCACTAGCACGGTCGACTACTGGCACGCCTTTGCGCCATTTTACAAATGGCGATTATAGTAACGATACTAAACTTATATTTGTACAGTTCTCTGTTTGATTTCTAAAGTTCCAACAGAGCCTATTCAATATTTTACATTATAGTCATTGTAGTTTTTATATTTTAAATGTTTAGTGTCACAAAAACTTAGCCAAAGTAACGAAACGTGCAAAAAGTCACAAAATAATCCACAAACTCCCACCTCACTATACAGGAAGTACAGAGGTACACAGCACATCAAGCTACAACAATCTGTCAAATTTATTTGATAGATTTTCAACTTTATACCAAAATCATAAGGTTCAAATTTAATTGGGAAAATTTGACAGTTTGGTATGGCTTGATGTGCTGACGTCTGTACCTTAGTCCACTATACAGGATGTTCCCTAGTCCACTATACAGAATGTTCCCTAGTTCACTATACAGAATGCTACTAAGACGGCATCATGCCCTGGCTCCTCTTCCACTGCGCGCCGGACCGTCGGTTGTGATTGGCTCGCGCAGACTTGTGCTTTTCTTTCTTATCTCTATTGTGTAAAACGTCCTTCTCCTGTCCTTGGCCGCGAGGCTTGCCTGTAACGTCCACGTTCCTGGAAGGAAAGTATATTGAGTACGTGGATTTCTATTATTATTATCTTAAGTAATAAGTCGTATTTTTTAACTTTTGACCTCCAGTCATGTATACTTAGATTATAAACCAAAATGTGCTCAGCACGTCACGATTACATGACAGCCTTCTATCCGTAATTCCATAGAGTAGCAATTCCTTGGTGCCGAGGGCACGCTTTTAACAATGACATTTATGCATCACTGTTTTAGTCATGGTTTCACTTTTTTGGCTGTATATTAGCCATAAATATACACAACTATAATGACTCAAAGAGAGTGAGTGATTTTAGTTATCAACCAGCTTAAAATCGTGACTCCGTCCGCGTGAATAACGGTTATTATTTTTTTGCGCTTTATCCAAAAAGATACTATAATATTTTGGGTTGATCATACATGAGGAGTGTTTACAAAAGGGGATATTTACATATTTATGCTTATACAGTCTTGTTCTTAATGCTAAAACACACAATTTCGTCACTTAGATCCTAATCAAAACGCGATATTCTCCAAGTAAAGTAGCTTCAAAAATGAGGTTTCGTTTCAAAAGGGGATAGTATCAGTCTTTGTGTAGATCTTGTATGTGTGTGTTGTCTTTGTCAGACCCCCCCCCCCCTTTGTAAAGACACTCCTCGCATGTAATGTGGATAATAATTTAATTGGCTTAATTTACTCAACTTTTTTAATTCACTCTATGTATAGCTGTTGGTTTTCCATGTGTTAAATATATAAATAAATTATCATCTATTGCATCTATACCCTGTTCACAATAAGATTAGACATTTACTCAAACCTTTTTTACAGTCCGTTCAACCGATTTTTACTTCTATTGCGTTGGTAGCATGATAAATGGCAACTACAGTAAATAGTTGTATTGTAACCTTTAAGCTCTAATGTCATCTTTAAGCCTACGGAATAGAAGTCAAAATCGGTTGAAGAGATTGTAAAAAAGGTTTGTGTTTATGTCTAATCTTATTGTGAACAGGGT
Source organism: Charanyca ferruginea (assembly GCA_947361185.1). Classification (NCBI taxonomy): domain Eukaryota; kingdom Metazoa; phylum Arthropoda; class Insecta; order Lepidoptera; family Noctuidae; genus Charanyca; species Charanyca ferruginea. The sequence continues at coordinate 21,507,972 of OX376075.1, read as the reverse complement.
ATAGTTCCTAGTAAAGTACCCCCACGTACCTGGGCGCAGGCGCAGGTCTGGCCGGTCCCCCCCGCCCCCTCCTGGCCTGGTAGCTGGCCTCCCTGCGCGCGCGCACCTCCTCAGGGTTGACGCAGAAGTCCACCTTAGTTCGACTGCTGCTCGGCTGAGCTTCTTCAGGTTCTGCTTCTTCTTCTGACTCCTCCTAGAAGAAGAATAACTTATTAGTAATAAGTCGGTAGTAGATCATCATTTACATAATACTAGCGTTTGTTTTTTGCAGAACGGTCGCCAGAGCTGGATCGCCTGTGTTAAGGATGCTCGATGCCCTCCTGACGGCCAACCCTGAATGTGATGTGTGTGCGGACGAATGGAGTAAAATTAAACGCGTATGTCTGATATTTTGGGAGAAACAGTATGCGAGGGTGTCCGCTGTTCCATGTTAGTAAGTAAGTAGCGAATAATTGTATTATTGTTTAAGACACAATATGTATAGTTGCTTTGTAAAAAAATCAAATCAAATCAAATCTCTTTATTGCTATGTGTGTGTGTGTGTCGGTTTTATTATATTGATATTTTATCGAGTGTTTCTATGTTAATTGATGTAATTGGTATAGTACCGTATTAGTTAACTATAAATAAATAAAATAAATCACTTTTCGTCCGCGTCAGCTTTTTTTACGGATTACAAATTGTTTGATAATAAAACAGCACAGTGATAACGAAGCTTCTTATTAGCGAATTAATTTACAGAATCGGAACAGTAGTTCCGGAGAAGAGCTCAAACGAACACAAACACAACTTTAATTTATAATATGTAGTGATGATGGGTGCAAACACCACTAACCAAAAATTCCAATACAAAATTTCTCTAAAACCCTTTAGATTTTGAACCTGAAAACCCGATTATTTTTTTAGGTAACTGTAAAGTTAGATTTTTAGTTGCTTTGAAATCAACAAATAGTTACCCAATTTTGTTGGCAAATAAATGACGTCATAAGTAACAAAAAGAGCAGCATCGCTAATGCGCAGAGTGAGAGACAGTCCCAACAGCTCCCTGAAGGTAGTTTCAGATCATATTGAGTCCTGTATGGAGGTATTGGATTCGCCTACATATCGGATAATTACTATAGTTTGTTGTTGTATTATGTGTATTACTAACGCAGTTCTTAAGTCTCTGTGTATTACAAACATTCTATGGACAACCTAGTCTAAAATAAATCTATACTAATATTATAAAGCTGAAGAGATTGTTTGGTTGAACGCGCTAATCTCAGGATCTACTGGTTCGAATTTAAAAAAATCTTTTTGTGTTACATAGACCATTTATTGAGGAAGGCTATAGGCCCATGCGAAGCCGGGCCGGGTCGCTAGCAATCAATTAAATAAATAAATGTAATTTGCTTTTCAAAATCTATGGAGGAAATCACGTTTTGACAGCTCATAAAAAGTGCGTCAATTGACTGGTGGTGTCATCTTGAACTGTATGTCTTGTACTATCTGCATAGTTATACTTTTATTAATAGGTGTGTGCCGCGCGTAATATGTGTACCTACTTGCAGTATTAAACTAGCTAACGAGCGAGACGGTCGTTTTATTTCTACCGATACCCCACATCTACCCGATTACTTTGATAATTGGGAGAAATTTTGACATAGGTTGATTAATTTTGTCAGAAGTAAACCCAATTTACCGACAAAAAGCATATATTATCTTCTGTTACCTCAGTGTCCCTCTTGTCGTGCGTGCGTAAGGCTCGCGGCGTGACGAAGGGCCGTCGTGCATCTTCAGTCACGTCAGCCGTGGGCGTCACGCCGTCAGAGTCGTACGTATCGTCATACTCGTCTGAGTACATGTCTACTTCGTCGCAGACCAAACTGAAACAAAGATAAAAATATAATTTTCAACTCTTGCGCATACTTGGTGTTAAATTAACCGACCGCGTTCGAAACATACGGCGCTCCAAAACACAGATCGTTAACGTGGCTCAAAAGGCAGCCCAGCTTAAATGAGACTGGGCTGGTCATGTCTGCCGCATGCCGAACGAACTATGGGTCCTTAAATCCCAAAATTGGTGCCTCGAAATGGCGAGACGGGGCCTATAGACCACGAAATAGATGGCGGGAAGACTTGGACGGCTTTCTTAAAAAAAAGCTCGCAAATGACATTTTTTCATTAAATATTTTTGCAATTTGCAGCTCAGTATCGGGTTGTAAAGAAATGTTCGCGACAGTAACGAATATGCATTAACAGAATTATAATAATTAATATATATAATCGTAATATAGGCATATTTACGAGGTTTTCTAACTTGGAGAGTTATGTTAATGATTTTAATTATTATAATTATGTTAATGCATATTCGTTACGCGAACATTTTTTTACAACCCGATACTGAGCTGCGAATTGCAAAAAACGTAAGAATATTTGAATTTCGCGGGATGCCCATTATTTTCATCTTAAGAGCGCCCTTTCCCATCGGCCAAACTTCAACGCGAGCGTGATTGTTTCAACCAATGCAATAGTCAAAAACAAACGCGTGAGTGAGAACGCGATAACATCGTATGAAAATTGGCGCGACGAGATTTCACAAAACTTGTTCCAGGAAATACGTGTTTTTGAAAAAACCTTCCAAGTTTTTGGTAAAAATGTTTGTAAATTAGAATCACCATTACATGTGCAAGGTTTCTATGTAGCTGTTTTTTTTTTTTCCTTTATCAATGTATATGAATTATGAACGGCCAAAGTTCAGATAAAAACTGTGCAAGAAAGCTTATTTTCAGACGTGGTTACTCAATTTTTTTCACACAAATGTTTATTTTTAGCTTCATACAAACCTAGATTTAAACCACAAGATACCTGTGTGTTAAAAATATTTGAAGAATAATTTGTTTTAACGCCGTAATCATGTACGAGCGTTTGTATGGGAAATATGACGGGATGGGCGCTCTTAAATGTGTTTTTGTAAAGAATTCAGACTTATTATTTTACAAATAGCCTAATGACTTAAATAGCAGAATTTGAATTAGTTTTTTTTTTATATTAATAATTTCAGTACACTTACTTATATTTACTATAAATATCCACCCTCTGCTTCACATCAGTCTTATCATCGAGCATATCCTTCAGGTCCTTGTACTTGGATCGTTTCTTGCCGACGTGTATCTTACTGACATCGACGTCGTCCCGCGTCATGATGTCGAACTCGTCACCATCGAACACGTTCAGACGAGCGATGCCGGTCTCCAGGAACTTGGAGTCGAGAAGATCTTCAGGTATTATTGGTAGCGATTGGTCTAGTGCTGGAAAGGTAAAGCAAATAGTATTTTTAACTTCTTCTTTTTCTTCGTATCGCTAACACGACAGTCTTTTAAACTTGTGTGGCCCAGAACTTAGCTACTTCCACTGCTAATAATTATCTAGAACTTCATTAACTGCCACACTCAGAGACATCACTTAATAATAATGAATCATTAACTTTAATTGACCAACAGAATTTGGCACATGTCAACAACCTTACAATTTTCTCAATATTTATGTCTTATTTTTGACCGACAGCGTTCCAAGTTATGTTGGTGAATTAAAGTTAATGATTCATTATTATTAAGTGACGTCTCAGAGTGTGGCAATTAGTCTTTAAAATTAAATTTATAATTACAAAGAGCATTTTGCATGTGGTGTTTGCCTGTAATTGATTGTGTAGTTACATTTAAGACACAACACACATCATCTCACAGCTCACATCATCTAGTGTTCACCGAGAGCTATTGTTACAGTATAGCATAGCTGATACGGTGACAGATCACCTCATCTTCACTTCACCTAAATGACAGAGACATTTCGATCGCAATTCAATTACAGAACATACCAGCTAATCTTAACGTGTGTGCGGACCGACCTTACCACTGGCAACACCCCTGTTTGGTATATATGGTGGTATAGTTGGTCTAAAACTATACCACTGAGGAAATCGTTTGAGTTAGGTTATGTTAGAACTGTGACCATTCAGAAGGACGCTACGGAAAGGGAGAGGGAGATCTCTACCTTCCACCCGGTCCGCAGCAGGCGCATCGGGCGTCTGCGGAGGGCGGATAACACCCTCTTCCGAGCCAGAGTAAATGGGTCCAGGGACGGCAGATTCGGGGACGTCTATCGGCCCCCACATACATCAAGACCCGAGGTGCCGGCGCGCAGTGTTTCACGCGCGCCCCTCTTAGACGTCCGGAGGGAGTCTAACACCTCACTCACCCCCCTGATCCGAGAAGTGGCCCGCACTAGTGGGCCGGCAACAGTCGGGGGTTGCGGAAGTCTCCAGTTCCCACGACCCCCGACGTAGGTGTCAGATGGAACACACCGGGGTGGTTTTTAGTCAGTAGGGGTCTGACAGACCCCCTCCGTCCGCCCCAGGGACGGAGGACATCCATCCCACGGAAAAAAAAAAGATCTGTGACCACTAAATCGCGAAGGCGAGTGAGCGGAGCGACCGGTGCCGCGGTAGCGGCCACCCAGCGCCCAATCCCCTCTATTGTCGGTGAATCATTTGGGTTAGGTTAGGTGAGTGGTATAGTTTTAGACATACCATACCACCAGTTCTTTCTTTCTTTCAATAAAAAATAAGAAAAGCAAAGTTCAAACTTACCTCTCAAAGGCTGCGCCAAATTATCTTCCAAAATACTATTAATAACTCTCTCCGATTTAAAACCATAGTGTTGCAAGCATTTTAAAATAAACCCATCCCCTAAATGTGGCAGAATATCCTTCACTTCGGATATCAACGATTCTTCTCGGATATTGTCGGGTATTTCCGTGTCTGTTGGAGTAGGGGTGGGGTCTGCATGTCCATTGGTTAGAATTTCTGGTGGGGGTAAACGCATCTCTGGTATTGGCTCGTCTAGATTAGAATATATGGCTTGTAGTATGAAGTCAGTCTTGACTGTGTCCCTGGAGTTACGTTCAGGTTAAATATATTTGTATGTAGAAAATATGTTGAAAATGTATTGTCCGACCGAATTTCGGTCACGGCGGCTCATCTCAATGGAGACTAGTACACTAGAGTGTGCGTAAGAAGAAAACTCGACTATTTCTAACTATCAGTATCATGTAACTGACATTAAGCGCTATCTATTGAAGAATAGGCGTACGGAACGAAAGGGGATTGTCCAATTTGTATAGGGCTTTGGCCATTTATAAACAAATCAACTAATAATATGTGATAGATTTAATAGCTCATATCAGTAAGATAGAGGATATAAACTTACTTTTGTATCAAGATGTATATTTAGATATTTTTTTTTTACATTTAATTGAAACAGGTTATGTATGAAATAAAACTTGTTTTAACAATCCACACGTCGCTGCATTGTCACTTGATCACCGTGTGGTAACACGGGATCCCTGTCCACATTCATGCCGGGGTTATCGTTAGAGCGAGATTCGGTGTCCGTAGGTGTGGCAGGTTCATCGTAAATACAAGGTTCGGGGTCCATAGAAGTGCCAGGGTCGTTAAGAAGGGAAGAATCGGAATCCATAATTAAAAAAAACCAAGGTAGCCTCCATAACACTCACAAAAACAACACTCACGATGCAAAGAAACAAAGTGAATGCTAATATTGATAATTTTCATTTGGACAATTGACACAACATTTTTTAAGCATCTTGTTGCCATATAAATATCAATTATACTTAAATCGATTCATTTGAAATCGATCAAAAGATTCTCAACAAATAATGTTTAAAACGCCAGTTTATCATTATTTACGTCCTAAATCCTTTATATCGTTTATTAGCATTTTTAATTATGTGATTAACGAAAACTGTGTTAAATACAGTGGAGATTGCACTGTATTGTAAATCAATTTGAATTTGTTGTTTTACGGAATTTTGGTTTGGCAACACTGATACCAAATCCAAAGCCGATTCATGTGTAGCATCAAACCAGATACTAAAAAAATAAGTTTTTTACAGTGCCAATTGACACAAAGTTATTTGCATCAGATATTTACTATAATAGAATTTAAATTAATGGTAAATTACTTTTTTGTACAGCATCGTGTTTAAAAAATGGCCAAGCTAGTCACCTTCATTGTTTTCACAAATTGAAGCAACAAGAAAAATGTAACAAGTATTTTGTAAAAGTTTATAGGAGTTTCTTGCTTGTTCTTCTTCGTCGAGACCTACCTACGTTTTAAAACGAGCAACTAGGCTCAACTTTACGACTCGGACATACTGACCGACTGCTTGACAATTTAAAAGTGCCTGTAAATGGTTTAATTGAAATAAATGTTTGACTTTGACGTCAGTACATAATTTTTTCTAATCATAATCAAATGTTCCATTTTCTACCCGTGGGTGTCGTAGAAGGCGACAGAGGGATATTGACCAGAGGATGGGCAGCGGCGTCCTTCTGAGTACCATAACACCTACTGCGATCGCCAACATGCATCGGCCAAGCATGGCGATTACGGTTGATCCCCTGGGGGAGACCTATCCCCAGCAGTGCGCGTCTTTTTTTTTTTTACTATTAAATAGGCTTGCGTTTGACCGCAATTCACCTGATCGTAAGTGATAATGCGGCCTAAGTTGGAACACGCTTGCCTAAGATGAACCGGTTCACTCGTGCCTTGAAGATACCCAGATTATACTTATCAGGGAACAGAGAGGCGGGCAAGGAATTCCACAGTCTGGCAGTTCGCACAATAAATGTGGAGTCAAAGCGCTGGGTTCGAGACCGTGGAACTTCAACCATATAGCGGTGACGTTTTGCCGTATCTCTGCTCGTCCGATGATGGAACGGGGATGGGGGTTTTCCTAAAGGTTTACATGATGATGATAATCAAATGTATGAAGAATCCGTCACTGCTTACAACACGCATAAGTAACTTTGATCTGAAGACGTAATTAGTTAAAAGGATACATGTCAGGGTACGCCTGCCGCAATACTTCCAGGTCTTCATTGACAGGGTAGCATGAGTGGTAGTCTTTGATGAGCAGCTTCTCCGAGAGGCCGTCCATCATCACAGCCAGGTAGTCTTCCACCAGGTTTGCAATGTTACCTCTGAACAAACATTCGTCATAATAATCATTTATTTCGAGCAACAAGACTCATAGTGTTAGTTAGCACAGTATAAATATTAGTACAGTAGCGACACGCTCCGCCTCCCTCCGAAACACTGTTCCTCACCTCTTCTCGCGTGGAACGTGCTCTCGGAACTGCTTTTAGTTCGAGCGGCGCGTAGACACGCACACACACGCACGTATTTATACAGTCTCTTATTTTGGTAGTAGTGTAGGTAATTCAATCGTTTCGTTTGTATGGAGTGTCGTAGGTGTGGTGTTAATAACAACAACACAACATTATGGTGCATTCTAGTATTAACCATTTAAGTTTTAGTCAACTAACCAAAAAACTTCTGTAAAAGTGATCTACTCTCTTCTTCTCTTTCTGTTTAAATCCCTTCATTAAATAATCCATACTTTCATACTAATATTATAAATGCGAATGTAACTCTGTCTGTTACGCTTTCACGATAAAACGACTGAACCGATTTTCATGAAATGACAATGCCAGATCCTGCCCCACCCATGTACAGAAAAAGTAAATTAATTAAAATAATTGTAATGAATATAGAACCTTTCTATAGTAAATTGTTTTTCTTTAGAACTTGCGGATTACGAAATACCTACCCACAAAATACAAACTCATTTTACCTAAAATACAATAGGGTATTTTACTCTATACGAGAAAAAAACTATAAATATGTTATTGAGACAGTTTAGGCATAAAGCAGTCGGAAAATGTAAGTTTTAGTTCATAAAATAACAAAACAAATTTTTAAATTCAATTCAAAGTTTTCAGTATTTTTAATCTGTTATAAAACACCATGAAATAGTAGCGGCCATATTATTACGCAATACGGCTGTGTAAACAAAAAAATCACAACTGTCAGTCAACCGATTGGCGTAATATAGTCTTTGTACTTTTATTATTTTCGTAACCAACGTATTTTTTCATTATTACACCTATTACAAAATATGCTTTTAATTATTTTTAAATGATATACAATTATCATATTTAATATGAGCTCATTTGATACAAAACGAACTGACGTCATTTACGCTGAGCAATATGGCGTCCAGTAAGAGGCGTTTTCGTCAAACTACGCGCGAAATTTGAAAATCCAAAATTTAGATGCATTTTTATGGCACTTATCGATTGAATAAAAATTTTGTGTTTTTTTTTTGGTGGCATATTAGCACTACAGAATTTCATTGAGACTTTTCAAAAATGGGTGTAATACCCTATTTAACGTATAATCAATGTCATTATTGTTTTTAGATAGACGGAAACCGCAAGTTCTACAGTCACTAAGACTAATGTTTAGTTATCAGCAATAAATAAACAGTAAGATGCTACATATTGCACATGACTTTTATTGAGTGGGGCAAAGTTCTATAGAGTTTCTGGCATTGTCCTTTGGCATGAAGACAGTTTGAACCCCGGGGAAAGACTTAAGCTACTTTATATCCGCGACTTCAGCTGCATCCACGATAACCGACATTCACGCAGACGAGGTCGCGGGCAAAAGCTAGTGGCAATATAATTATAATTGTTCGAATGATTCAAAGATAAACATAATTTCGTGAAACCTTGGTGGCTTTCACAGAAGCCGTAGGTTCCTAATCCAGTGTAGGAATCGCTGGATTAAAAGCTAAACTGACGCTACAAGAGACATAAAGCACACAAAACACACAATCAAAAAGTACACTAAAAATCAAAACGTTTTTTCTCTAAGTACAGTAAATCAGTAAAATATACTCACTCTCCACTAAAAATAGCACTCTTATAAGCGGCAAGTATTTCTCTAAATATATCGATAAGCTCAGCTCTAGCCGTATCGATGTACCCCTCTATCTCCGTATACGACACACTCGTCTGATTCCCCGTCTCTTCTAGCTTTTCATATAAGAGCGGGATGCCGTATTCGTAGAGTTGAACTATACTGAAAGAAAACTATTTAGGTTAGAGGTTCAAATCACATTAATGACCAGCGGGTCATAATGAATTTCAGTACAATATTAATGCCCCGCTAGACCTCAGGTATTAAATGACTTACTTTAGGTTAGGTTTACATGACATATAATTTGACATATTCGAGCAGGTGGTGTGAAAAATAATAAACTATATTTATCCCGACTCACCTAATAACAAAATTCGTTTTCCTAAATATAGACACACTTTTGGGGTACACCTCTAAAAATACCCTCATGGTCATACTGGTATCCAGTAAGTGTATGACCAGGTCTCTAAGCATATCGAAGGTCAGTTTGTCCGGGACCTTCGAGGTGGACGGACGTCTTATCTCAGTGAACCCCTTGAACGTCTCCGGAAGGTTCGGGGGCTCGTCACTGTCGTAGTCTTTGTTTACTTGTAGGATTATGTATTTGAAGGCCTGTGGAGAATAGGAAACAGAAATATTTTTTTAAACTTGTAATGGTCTCATGAATGTTTAGAGGTATGAGGAACAGAGTGTAAAGTTCCTCATCCTCCGTAGAAAAGGGAGGATCTTCCGACCAGACGGGTGTTGTGTCTGGTGGGCTACTGCCTGACGGTTGTAGTCGGGATTTTGTATACTTAGACATACATAGACATAGCCATAAATACTGTTACAATTAAAAATAAGAAAGATATTACATTTGAATTTGGAATCTGTCATTTTTATACAATTGTTCATTGAGTTTTCTAATTTTGGCGCCAATACATTGTACAATATTTTGCGATATTAAAATGGAGTGGGGTGAGAAAGAGAACCGAATCGCTGTGATTGCATTACACAAAGTTGCTATGGAGCCAAATGCAATTTTTAAAACTCTCCATACGCTTGGTATTAGTCAAATGTTTGTGTACCGGGCTATTAATAGGTACAATGAGACCTCCTCTGTTTGTGACAGAAAAAGATTTGGCCGGTAAGGGAAAGAATTTTTTTTTTGTCGGGACAATATTTATGTCAAGACTAGGTATATGCTAATGTCGCGGAGAACTCTGCTTACGCGATCTAGGAAGCGTCAGTAGTACATAGTTATATGTTCGTCTATTGTGCGATAGATGTCGCTACAAACGTATTAACGGATGAACGCTGCGCGGGACCCACGCAGGTGGAGGTCTTTGGGCAAGACCTATGCCCAGCACTGGGCGTCTAAAGGTTCATATGATGATGATGAATGGTCTCATTATGGAACAGCATAACTAAGTTTATAATAGCTAAACTATTAAAGAAAATGATTTAATTGTAAATGGTATTATCTATACTAATATTATAAATCTGAAGAGTTTGTTTGTTTCTTTGGTTGAACGCGCTAATCTCAGGATCTACTGGTTCGAAATTGTGAAATTCTTTTTGTGTTGGATAGTCCATTTATCGAGGAAGGCTATAGACCCTTGCGAAGTCGGGTCGGGTCGCTAGTTGAAATATATACTTTGACTTTTGACAATCTTGTACCCCCATCACGACCTAGTCTATGGCGCTACAGGCGCGGATCCCTCAAAAAAGGCTGTGGTCACGATAGACTTGTTTAAGAGCGCCCATCCCGTCATATTTCCCATACAAACGCTCGTACGCGATTACGGCGTTATAGCCAATTATTTCCTAAATATTTTTAACACACAGGTATCTTGTGGTTTAAATCTAGGTTTGTATGAAGCCAAAAATAAACTTTTTTGAGAAACAAATTCAGTAAACACGTCCGAAAAATTTTATCTGAACTAAGGCCGTTCATAATGCACTCATACATTAAAAAGTAAACAAACAGCTTCATAGAAACCTGGCACATGTAATCGAGATTCTAAATTACAAACATTTTTATCTAAAACTTGTAAGGCTTTTTAAAAAACACGAACACACAAACACGTAAAACCGTCGAAAACACGTATGACCAGGAACAAGCTTTGTGAAATTTCCGCGCGCCAATTTTTCTGTGAAGTTATCGCGTTCTCACTCACTCGTTTGTTTTCGAGCTTTGCGTTGGTTGAAACAAAAAAAATTCAATCACGCTCGCGCTGAAGTTCTTTCGATGGGGTTGGGCGCTATTAAGGGCACCTTTTTTGTTGCTTGAAATTTTCATTGCATCCCTACAAAGGAGACTTTTACAAATTGTATGTTGGTCCGGCCAAGACTTTGCACATTGTACCAGCAGCAGACAATGGGGCGAGCTTAAAATTGGAGGCTTTAAGGCCAAAAATGTTGAAGGTCAAACCTCCACTGCTTATGAACCTATACGGTATCATCTACACTCGAGAGGTATAACCTGGTATAACACATTCAACCTAACGTTTCTTTCGGTGAAAATTAGGGTTGTGGGCATGCCCACCGTGCCCGCAACGGTGGATCCGCGCTTGATAGAAGGTAATTAAAAGTGAAACAATACGTACCTCTTTAACAAACGCAACAGCAGTCACAGCATCACCTTCGTACCTCGGTTGCAGCTCGAACACACAGTCCAGCACCCTCCCGACATGTCTACCATTATCGACCCCATACGTCAAACACAGGTCCCATATGATTGGTATGGTAAATATAAACTTATTGTATAGCAAGTCAGCCATGAACTCTTTGCTCATCCATTGTGCCTGGAAGAAAGAGGATGAGTCATTTAGTTTATAGTGTGTGGTACAAGATTATTTTTATTTATTCTTTTTATCTACATATTATTAATATTCTCCTTTAATATCCAAATAAATTACATGGTTTATTTATATGAAAATAAGAACTTTTAAAAATAGAAAGTAACTCTGTCTGTTACGCTTTCACGATGAAACGGCTGAACCTATTTTGATCAATTTTTTTTTTTTTAAATCTTTATTTTATTAAGGGATTTTTGTACACATTTGATCAAATTTAGTATGGAAGTATCTTGAACCCTGGGGAAGGACATAGGCTATTGACGACACGGTTGGCGCAGTGGCTGAGCGATCGACTGCTGCGCAGCGTGTTGCGGGTTCGATTCCCGCCCAGGATAAACGTTTGTGTGATGAGCACTTGTGTTTGCCTTGTTGTTTATCTATATATGTATGTATTTACTAAAAAAAATGTATTTGTGTATGTATATCAGCTGTCTGACACCCATAGTACAGGGTCTCCCTAGTTTGGGGTCAGATGGCCGTGTGTAAAAATGTCCCCACATATTATTATTATTATTATTTTCAGCCTGTATTGTCCCACTGCAGGGCTAAGGCCACTCTTTCTTCTCGCCAATCCTAACAACAACAACAACAACATACACAACAACAACATGTAACAACTATTGTGTATTATCCATATTTGCAAAATAAAAGTCTATTCTGTTCAATTTTGTCTATTTACATATAAATATTTTTTTTTAATATTAAGATACAACTTAAAAAAATAGATTAGTCACGTAAGATTTACGCCATACGCCTTTCTCTCACGCGTGCTCTCTTTCTTTAGTTTTTTTCGATTTATTACTATTGTTGTATGTGATAACTTTTTTTGCCGGGTGGAATATTGTCATGGACATCATGCGGCCTATCGTTGTAAAAATGTAATAGGCCCGTTTTGACATTTGTCATCAGTGAAGTAACCATATGACTCGGTACTCGATACTCCACTATAAATCGATTCAAGTTTGTATGAGTATTTGCTCGATTTGATAAAGTATTGTAGCTCATTTTTTTTCAGTAAATATCACTACACAATATTTAATTATTATTAAAATCGAATGAAGCTGGTGAAATTCAGTAATTAATTGGTAACAACACTAGTATTTAAAAAAAAAAGAGATTGAGAACGTAACTGTTTTTAAGACGTTTCGTAATGATTAGAAATTGCATGCTACTATAAAGTAAGCGCGAAAAGAATACTTGCCTTCAAAATCTAAAAAGTGTTAAATAACTTTAGCATAGAACACACATGACTTTAGTTTCGGAAGTCGGTGGCTTTGTTCTGTTTGATGTTTTGTATTGCCACCGACTTCCGAAACTAAAGTCATGTGTGTTCTGTGCTAAATTTATTTATCACTCTTTAGATTCAGAAGGCGGTTGTCATTTTTGTTAAAAAGTTTTTTATTTTTCGCTTTTTAGTACCTCCTACCTACTCAAAGATTGAAGAAATTAAAACGTCGTCTATGTAAAATATTTGGGTATTTGTTGATTTAAAAAAAAGTGCTAAATCAATTTCGATAAAATTTATATGGGACCACCCTTGTGGTATACCCTATACATAAAAAAAAAAGAATTTACAAAATCGATGTACGGTCACCAAAGGAGATAAGTATCCATGTCGCCGGAAACAATTGAAGTTTACTTAGAAACCGATAGGTTTTTATGAATAAAATAAAATACAATTTATAGAGAATAAACAGTTCAATGATTTAATAAAATTTCATTTGAAAGCCCCCATTGGTTTCTAAGAAATCTTCAACTATTCCCGACGACATGGATACTTATCTCTTTTGCGTACTGTACATTTGCCGGAGAAATCGCGTAACAAATTTTAGAGGCGAGTGTCCTCTAGTATAAAGTTTTACGGGTAAATGACAACACCGAGCGAGTGTAGAAAATGGAATGATTTTATTAAAATAAAATGAGCCCTATTATATTACAAACTTAAACCTATGTGTAGTGATATACCTAAATGCTAAAATATGTACAACCAATCAGAGCGCAGGATTCCGAAGTATTTAGATCGATCGCGGTCGCGATTCACTCTGCGGGTCAAACCATAAATATCCCGCGCTTCTAAGGGGCGCTTTAGTCTGCGTTCGCGCTCCGTGGCGGAAGGACGCATGTGTATGCTTTCAGGATGGCGGCGCGCAGAGGTCGCGCTACCGCTACATAGCTCCCCCTCAAGCGAAGCGTACGTTATTTTTCACTCTGCGGCCGGATCTTGTGACGTAGGTGTTGTTGCGCGTTGAGCTCGATGGATGAAGTGCAGCTGATGAGTTGGAATTAGCTTGAGTCGACGTCGGTGCGATCGGTGGCGGTGTTGCTGGCGCTGTCGGTGCCGGCGGCGGTGGCGACGGCGGCGACGAGAGTGGCGTTATTGTAGTCTGTGTGTTGTCACTGTTGTCTTCGTTGTATAGATGTGCTGGTTTTAATCTGTCGACTGACACAACGGCGGTACGTAACGGTAGTTGCAGTGTGAATAATTTTCCATCTTCGCTGCGGTGTAGTACTTCGAACGGGCCGTCGTAGGGTGGCGTGAGCGGTCTGCGCACGGTGTCGTTGCGCAGAAACACATGTGTACAGGTTGCGAGATCTTTGTACACGAATGTGTTCGCGTTCGTTGAGTGCGTTCTTCTCACAGGCGACAACGACGACATTGTTTCAGTCAGCTGGCGAACAAACTCGGCGTCCTCGATATTCGGCGTTGTAGGCACGAAGAAATCAGACGGGATGCGTATTGTTGTACCGTATGTCATCTGGGCCGGGCTGACGGAGGTGTTCTCATTAAGTGCGGTGCGAAGTCCTAGGAGAACTGTAGGTAATTCTTCACTCCAGCGTGTTGAGGCCGATCGCGCCATCAACGCGGTCTTTAGTGTTCGGTGCCATCGCTCGACTTGACCATTCGCCTGCGGGTGAAATGCAGTGGTCCGAATGCGAGTGACACCAAACTTCTTCATCAGCGACGTAAACAATGCAGACTCAAACTGTCGTCCTTGGTCCGTAGTAATACGTAGCGGGCAGCCGAATCGCGATATCCATCCGTCGTACACAGCTTTCGCTACTGTTTCAGAAGTGATGTCACGCGTAGGTATCGCCTCGGGCCATTTGGTGCAGCGGTCGATCATCGTGACTAGGTATCTATAGTCATTAGATAGCGGCAGTGGCCCGACGAGGTCCAGATGAGTATGTGCGAACCTAGTAGATTCTTGGAATTCACCGAGTGGGCTTTTCACGTGTCGATGAACTTTAGCGCGCTGACACCCGATGCAGGCCCTTGCCCATGTAGCTATGTCCCGGTTCATAGAGGGCCAGAAGTACTTCGTTGCTATGATTTTTCTCGATGTTCGAACTCCGGGATGACTTAATTCATGTTGCGCTTTGAAGGCGGCAAGACGATAAGTTGATGGTAAATAAGGTCGAATGTTCGCTGTAGATGTTTCGCATAGTATAGGTCGTTGAACTCCGGGCATAGTCAGTCGGGTAAAGTTGAGTTTGGGGTTGTTCAGGCAAGCTTGTAACTCAGCATCGTTTTCATATTCTTGAACGAGTTTGTTGTAGTCGATAGTTGAGTTACTGAACTCAAGTTCGACTTCTGATATCCGTGATAACGCGTCAGCTGCTTCGTTTTTATCGCCATGAATGTACTTGATGTTTGTGCAGAATTGACTTATGTAGTGAAGTTGTCGCTCTCTTCTTGGTGTGTCGGTACTGCTCGGCGTTCTTGTAAGCGCGTACGTTAGAGGTTTGTGATCGGTGCAGATCGTGAGGTCATTGCCCTCTATCAGTCGACGTAAATTCTTAACAGCTGTGTACATCGCAAGTAGTTCGCGGTCGTACACACTGTATCTTCGCTGCGTCTCGCTCATTGTCTTGGAGTAGTAGGCGAGTGGTTTCCACACGTTGTCAACCTTCTGTTGAAGTACGGCGCCGAGACTGGTATCAGATGCGTCGGTAAGTAAACAAAGCGGAGCGTTTTGTATTGGATGCGTCAGAACGGTCGCCTCGAGTATGCTTTGGCGGCATTGTTCGAAGGCTTGTTCGGCTTCAGGCGTCCAGGCGATTGGTGATTTGTCGTTCTTTTTGCTATTGTGTTGGTACTTGTTTAGTAGGTTTTGATGTTCGGCTTGATGAGGTAGGCAGCTGCGGTAAAAGTTGATCATGCCTAAAAATCTTCTGAGTTCTTGTATTGTAGTTGGTTTCGGATAGGTGATTATTGCTTGAATGCGATCTTCAGTGGGTTTGATTCCGTCTTGCGTGACTTCGTATCCGAGAAATTGTATTTTGTTCGTGCCGAATTCACACTTATCGATGTTGAGTGTGACACCATAGTTGTTCAATCGTTCAAGTACTTGATGTAGGTGGCGCTGGTGTTCTTCTTCATTCGTAGAGTAAACAAGTAAATCGTCGACGAAACAAAATACTATGTCATCGAGTCCACGTAATACTTCGTGCATGAAACGTTGAAACGTTTGACCTGAGTTGCGTAGGCCGAACGTCATGCAGTTAAACTCGAAGAGACCGAATGGTGTTATAATGGCGGTCTTTGCAGCGTCTTTTTCATCGATTGGTATAGAAAAATATGCCATCTTCATGTCCAGTTTTGAAAAGACTTTTTTCCCGTGTAGTTGGTACGTAAAGTCTTGAATTCTCGGAATTGGATAGCGGTCGGGTACAGTCACGGCGTTAAGTCTTCGGTAATCGCCGCATACACGTAGTGAACCATCTTTTTTCTTGACGACGTGTAGTGGACTGGCCCATGGACTCTTCGAAGGTTTGCAGATACCCATCTCCATCATCTTTTCGAATTCGAGTTTTGCGGCGTTGTATTTGTTCGGAGGAAGGGGGCGTGGCCTCGAGTAAATAGGTTGTCCTGTTGTTTCTATGCGGTGTGTTACGTCGTGTTTAGCCGGAGTCTTGAGTGACATGGGTCGCAGAATGTCTGGATACTTCTTCAGGATGTCATGATAGGCGTGGTTACGGTCGATTATGTAGACGGTTTCTTCAGTTGACTGTACTTGGACGGCGTTAACGCTGAGATCGGTAACGCGGTCGATTAGTCTTCGGTGATGTAAGTCGACTAGTAATTTGTGATTTACTAGAAAATCTGCGCCCAGTATCGATGTCTTCACGTCAGCGACGACGAATGTCCATCTGAATTTTCTACGTAAACCTAAGTTGAGCTCGAGTGTACGCTCTCCGTAGGTACATATTTCTGTGCCGTTCGCTGCGAATAATTTGTAGGTGTTTTCTGTCGGCTTCAAATATTGTTTGTTTCTTGCTGCTAACACAGATATGTCGGCTCCGGTGTCGACAAGAAACTTCTCTCTGTTGTTAATGTCGGTGATGCATAGGCGGTGGCTTCGTTGATTAACATCGACTCCCGCCACAGTCGATGTATGTTCTAGTTTTCCCGCTTCTTTGTTGCACACGGGGACTCACACCTGCGAGCTTCTTCTCCGAATCGGTGGTGATACCAACACAGCCAATCAGCGTCGCCCGGCTTGCTTGACGCGCGGGAATTTTGGCGCGAACCGCTGCGGTGCCGCGACGCGGACTGGTGGCGGGAACGGGGGCGAGGGCGGCGGGGGTACGCCGCGCGCTGTTGTTGACTCGTGCGTAGGTCAGCGATCTCGAGTGATAATTTTTCGATTTGTTTTGATAACAAATCGACTTGTAGGTTCGTCATGGATGCAGCATTCTGTTGGCTTTCGCGTTGACTTGACGTGGTTGCGGTGGAGACTGCGGCGACTGATGCTGGCTCGAAGTGCTCCATCATTTTGTCGGCCATTGCAGCTAGTATCTCGAGCGTGGATTCGGTGTTCACAGAGAGCACGGCGCGGACTTGCGTGGGCAGCTGGTTGAGCCACATGACTTGGAGTGCTTCATCTGTTAGGAGTTTCCCGCTCAAATCACGCATCTTGCGGAGTAGCTGGGTAGGTTTCTGGTCGCCGAGTTCGAGGCCGCCGAGTAATTTCTGTAGCTGGCGATGGTCTGATTCCTGGTATGTTGATATCAGCCTGTTCTTGAGTGCGGTGTACTTGCCAGAACTAGGTGGATTGAGGATGATATCGCCAATTTGTTCTAGATCGTTGTAGCCCAGCTGTGTGACGACGAGGTTGAATCTCTGTTCTTCTCTAATTTTGCTAGCGGCGATGGCGGCTTCAAATTGAGCGAACCAGAGACGGGGGTTTTGGCGCCAAAAAGGTGGTATACGTGCTGGTAGTGATACCGTAGCCACGTCGCTCTTCGCTGTCACGGTACCTTGGGCGTCACAGAAATCTTCGGCATTATCCCTTGACATGATGCTGTTTCACTTGATCTCGACGGTTCTTCACTATTAGAAGTATCTGAAGGTGGGCGTCTTGATTCAGGATTGTCGGGTCACCAATTTAGAGGCGAGTGTCCTCTAGTATAAAGTTTTACGGGTAAATGACAACACCGAGCGAGTGTAGAAAATGGAATGATTTTATTAAAATAAAATGAGCCCTATTATATTACAAACTTAAACCTATGCGTAGTGATATACCTAAATGCTAAAATATGTACAACCAATCAGAGCGCAGGATTCCGAAGTATTTAGATCGATCGCGGTCGCGATTCACTCTGCGGGTCAAACCATAAATATCCCGCGCTTCTAAGGGGCGCTTTAGTCTGCGTTCGCGCTCCGTGGCGGAAGGACGCATGTGTATGCTTTCAGGATGGCGGCGCGCAGAGGTCGCGCTACCGCTACAAAATATACAAAAAAAAAAAACATACAGTCGAATTAAGAACCTCCGTCTTTTTGAAGTCGGTTGAAAACTTAAGGCCATCGTTCACTATAACAACACGGTAACTCCGAAACAGCAAATAACTTGCCATTAAAATTAGGAAATTAAAAAGTATGCATTAAAGTTTATATCCATACCTTGCTCTCTTTATTTGTAACCAGTCTACTGAACACAATGAGCACAGTTCTCCGTATGTCCTCGTACAGCTTCTGAACATCCCTGCTCTCATGTGGGGGAATGTAGGGGGGTGTAGCCTCTTGTAGGAACGATACTAAGGAGTCCATACACAGGGGGTGGTACAGGATTGTGCTCCAAAACCTGTAAAATATAAGATAAACCGTATTATATATATATATAATATATATATAATATATTCGTAACAATTTTTTTTTTTGCCCTATCCAGAACAAATGGATACGTTTTGTGATGGGAGATGACTAACATAGTTCGTAAGATTTTACTAACACCATAGTTAGGTAATTGTAATATTTTTTTTTTTTTTTTTTTATAATTTAATTTGATTTATTTCTTTGTATTTGTATGATTGAATGGATTATTCTTTTATCTGAATTAAAATGATTAATAATAATAATAATTTGCTCTAAAATACAGGCTTGTGCAGTCAGAAGTACCGTACCACAGGTATGTACTCGGGCACATACCTGTGGTACCAGTTCTCGAAAATGACTATTGTTGCCAATAAGCCTGACATAGTGTTGATAGATCAATTAGAGAGTCGCGCAATGATTGTTGATTCGGCGGTTCCGCATGACGAGAACCTCGTGAAAATTGAGAAAGATAAACAAATTAAGTATCTTGACTTGGCTCACGAGGTTATCGACATGTGGGATGTGAATATAGCAGTTATTGTGCCGATAGTCGTTACGGCCAATGGAACCATTTCCAAGAGCCACCAAGAACCAACACCTCAGGAAGGCTCTCGTTAGGCAGCTGGATCAAGGGGTTGATACAGAAAGCGGTACTCCTGGACACGGCGCGTATAGTCAGGAGATTCCTCTCTCAGGAGCCCTGACCACCGGTAGCTTGAACCCTGTTCCCGATAACGGTGGGCTACTATTTTTTGTATTTTTAAGTTTTTATTTTTTTACCAATATTTAAAAATAAAATGTAATATGTAAATAAAATAAATAAATGAGAATAATAATTAATTCAGGGTCAGAGGAGCTCGTGGCTAAGTAAAAGCCGTACAGATGGATTGCAAATGGTTAAGCTACGCTTGCCGCGGTCGGTCCGTGGATGGGTGACCATCCTTTCAATACCGAGTTCCCTCCGTGCCTCGGAAAGCACGTAAAACCGTTGGTCCCGGCTGTCATTTGTAGATCTTTGACAGTTGTTATGGGTAGTCAGAAGCCAGAAATTCTGACAACCAGTCTTACAAAGGAGTATCGTGTTACCCTGTAATTGGGTTGTGTTGTGAAGGCCAGATAGGCAGTCGCTCCATATAATACACTGGTATTCAAGTATTCAGCTGCATCTGGTTAGACTAGAAGCCGACCCCAATATAATTGGGAAAAGGCTAGGCAGATGATGATTATGAATTAATCAGCGTTGTGCTAAAATGCAGGTACAGATAATCAAACAGTGACAAGTGATACCAAAGTATAACAAGCGCTATTAAAGAAACAAAATGAAAAATGGCGGCGAAACAAAGAAGCGTGTCGTTGCACTCGCACAGTATAGCGAGCGAGTAAGATGACATGATAAGCGCCGCTATTTTCAACCGACTTCAAAAAGAAGGAGGTTCTCAACATGGATGATGTTGTAATGTTCTCGACTTGTACTTTCGATCTCTGTTTTGACTGTGTTGCCATTTCTTAATGGATTTTGATGATAAGAAAGTACTAAAAAGCGAAAAAGAAAAAAGCTTTTTTACAAAAAAGACAACCGCCTTCAAAAACCAAAAATACAATACAAAACATCAAATAGAAAGTCATGTGTGTTCTGTTTTAAAGTTATTTTTCACTTTTTGGTTTTTGAAGGCGGGGTTGTCTTTTTTGTAAAAAAGTTTTTTTTCAATTACTTAGTTTCTTTAAGGACACGAAATATAGAAGAGTTTAGTTGAGCCAGATGATATTATGGTGCACGGGTGTCTGTGCAAACATGGGTGGTCTATCTTCCCTCACTGTTATATTTCGATGGGATGAAAATCCGACACAACCAGGGAGACATCAGGCGCAGGACCAACGGCTTTACGTGCTTTAAGAGCGTGTATTTGATTCGTGGCGAGAACTTCACATTTTCTCGTTTTGCCCAGAGCAATATCGTAATGATGTGAGCAGATTATTTAAAGACAATTACAGTTTTAGAAAGATCAAGTTTTGCCTTAGGGAACTACAGAGTAAAAGTATAATTTTTAATTATGGTTTTTCATAGCGTTTTACGAAAATAGACGTCAGAGTTAACTTTCAGGACGAATACAACCATTACATACAGTATGCCGAAATATTTTGTTTTATGCGTTTTTCCAACAGAATATACAGTCTCAAAGTACATAACAGAGCCAAAATTACGAAAATGTTACTATTAGATATTAAAAAACAGTATTAAAAAAGTCAAAAATCGGTTCACTTCAACAATTTTTTTTCAACAGTATTTGAATAATACAATAACTGATATATTTATTTTATGAAAATAAAGGTTATTCTCAATATATAAATTTTTTTTCAGTTCCCGAACTCATTTATTTTAGACAATTATTTTAAAAAGTACTGTAAAACCTCGCGCGCTGTCATTTGCCGATCAATTTCAATGATTCGTGCTTATTTCGTGCGTATTTTTTTTTTCTCATGGACACAAACAGACCATTGTATTGTACTAGTGTGTGTCAATGCTGCTACGCCGTTCTAGCAATCTTTAGATATTGAGTTGCGCTAAATCGCGCAACGCGCCCTTCAGACGCACGGGGATGTCACTCCCCCAACTTACTAACTCCAGGCTACTAGATACTGAGAAATGACAATGTCAGATCCTGCCCCACCCATGTACAGAAAAGTAAATTAATGAAAATAATTGTAATGACTAAAGAACCTTTCTATACTAAATTGGTTTTCTTTAGAACTTGCGGATTACGAAATACCTACCTACAAAATACAAACTCATTTTACCTAAAATACAATTTAACCTATAATCAATGTCATTATTGTTTTTAGATTTAAACGGAAACCGCAAGTTCTACAGTCACTAAAACAAATGTTTAGTTATCAGCAATAAATAAACAGTAAGATGCTACATATTGCACATAACTTTTATTGAGTGGGGCAAAGTTCTATAGAGTTTCTGGCATTGTCCTTTCTAATAAACAAACCCTAACATAGTGCCCGACCGAACGAAGGACCCCAGTCTCGCTTGCGACCACGATATTAACAGGGCAGTCAATGTTACCATCACGATATTAACAGGGCAGTCAATGTTACCACCACGAAATTAACAGGACGGTCAATGTTACCACCACGATATTAACAGGGCAGTCAATGTTACCACCACGAAATTAACAGGGCAGTCAATGTTACCACCACGAAATTAACAGGGCAGTCAATGTTACCACCACGATATTAACAGGGCAGTCAATGTTACCACCACGATATTAACAGGCCAGTCAATGTTACCACCACGAAATAATTAAATGTTCTGTTTACCTATAATGTTCTAAACTGAGAAGCCATTTGATATCATCCAGGTACCCTTCCATTTTGACCTTCCATGTGTCGACAGCCCCCAGCACAATAGTGCTGCCAGATGGAGGCCTTTCGTATACCGTCAGCTCACGCTTCTCCACCCAATAAGAGTCCTGGAACAAATTATTAATTCTTATGTAGTTCTGTCGTTTTACTGCAAATTTTATAAGAAAGGCGAGAGAAAAGTTTCAAATATAATACAGCTTAACAATACCATACCTACAGTGCTGTGATACTTACAATACGGTCAACGTATCTTGGCGCGTCTGAAGTTAGCTGTTTGGCTGCGCAATGGAACTTTTAGGAACGAAATTGTCTACTGCGCAGCTAATCGGCTAACTTCAGACGCGCCAAGATACGTTGACCGTACTGTATAGTATCTGCCATTGACACCAGCCTTCAATACTAAAGCAAATGTATGATAAATGTTGTTCACAACTCTTAGTGGATCTACTATTAGGCACTTCTCTAACGCGACGTTGACGTCGCGAGTCTCTAGTAGCAAGCGTTCGCGCTGCAACTTGTCAACGCTATCGTCGCGGCAACGCGACGTTAACGTTGTATTTTTTAGTAACTAGCTACAATCACGTTGTCCCGCTATGCCCGTGTGGGCGCGGGTGGGGTTTACGGCCGCAGTATGTGCGCGTTAACGTTGCGTACAGCGAATGCGCAATGTTAAGGCTAGGGGTATGCTGAGACGCAGGCGACGCAGGTCCACACAGCGCAGAGCAGAGCATATTTAGTAAAGCATGGAACGTCATTGAACTACGTACGCTGCGGTGCAGGCACATGCGACGCAGACATGTGTCTGCCCTACTCTGCGTCTCGTTGTAGTGCCGGCACAGAATTCTGCGCGACGCGTGCACGTCGAGACGTGTTTTTTAACAATAATATTGTATACTTTTGTTGTTATTTATTGTTATTTTTGTTATTCTCGAGAGAGTACAAATTCCCCATGAGTAGAGCGATTTTTGAGATAATCACTTTGCCAAATACTTTTTCTACGCTTTGACAAACTGTAAAGTAGCAACAACTCGTTCATTTCGTAATCAGACTCTGACTCTGAACTCATTGTATTCGTCAAGCGTCTATTATTCCTTGTACTAACTAGGATGCGAATGTCAGTTGCGTCGCAGCATGCGGAGGGGGCACATGTCTGCCTCAACTGCCCTGCCCTGCACTGTGCTGTACTGTGCTGTGCTGCATTGCCTGCGTCTCAGCATACGCCTAGCCTAACGCTTGCCACTAGAGACTCGCGACGTCAGCGTCGCGTCTGCACAGCTTTGTCGCTGCGTCGGCGTTGGGGAAACGCCAACACTCGTAAAACGCCAGTGGGATAGCGGCCTAAAACAGCCTATGTCTGAAGAAGGGAGACTACTCTGGGAAAAGCCTACATTCAGCAGTGGACGAGACAATAGGCTGAATTGACGATAATGTCTGAAGAATGCAAGAATATTTATAATTTCATGAAAGTATGTATGAAAGAAAGAAATGAGAGAAGGTGATAGGGAGAATGATTATAGTCGAAAAGTAAGATCAGAATGGATGTAAGTAGGTGTTAGTATGATGCAAGTGATGGATTGCTGCTGGAGTAAGCATACTATTCAAACAAACTAATTGTGCCTTAGTATGTTTGGCCCTATGAAGCTAGAATAGTCACCAAGAGTGCACTGAAGCTTCTAAAACCTAGATTTAAAAAAGTGTACGGCACTAAACCCGCCAAAAGTACCACGTTTTGTACATAAAAAATACATAATTAAAGTTTTGCATTAACTTGTATTACAATCACATCAGTATCAAAACAAATCATAAAGATAAAATGTAAATGGACATTTGATTACAATAAACATAATCAGATAACATATTTTGTTACTATTTGAATGTTTGGTGTAGAGAAGGCTGAAAAGGAAGGATGTGCTCTAAAAAGGCAAACGGGCACAAAAGGGCATCATCATTAGAAATAACGAATAGAAGTGCTCACGCAGCTATCCCGTGCATGTCACAATTATGCGGAAAATATGTAAAATAATAACAACCTTCAACAGTTGTAATAAGTCATAATTTTGTTCGAACATCAAATGAGCTTTTCGTCAAAGTTGTATTTGTTGTTTATACAAAATCAAGACTTATTACAACTGGCTAAGGATGTTATTATTTTTACTGTTCCGCATAATAGCTACCTAGCTAGCTATAACTTTTATTTTTGGATTTTTGGATTTTTAATAACGGATTTTATTGTAATTTTCTTTTTAATTTTTTGGATTTTATTTATTAATGATTTTTTTAAATTATTTATTTTGGATTTTATTTATCAATGGATTTTATTGTTTATTTTAATTTTATTTTTTTTATGTATTTTTTTTAAATTGATTTGTAATTTTTTTCTAAATGTGTTTTTTTATGAATTGTGTATGGTCTGAAACAAAGGACTTTTATTATTATTATTAGCTGCGTGGGCACTACAACTTGTTTTTTTTTTTCAATTCCATGGGCACATCATAGTCTCTTCACGTAAACACCATCTTTACATAGTATGAAACAATGTCGCTCCCGCTGTCTGTACGCTTAGATCCTGTAAATACGTAACGGATTTTAATTTTATGATTTTAATTTGATTTTATGATTTTAATTTGATTTTATGATTTTAATTTAATTTTATGATTTTAATTTAATATTTATGATTTGAATCTGATTTTAATGGTATAATTATAATGATGATAATAATTTTAAATTTTATTTATGTTATTTTATTTATTATTATTATTGTAATGAAATTTTATTTGAAATTGTATTTTATGACCTGGTAGTGGTTGAAATAAATGATTTTGAATTTGAATTTGAATTTGATTGCTGTTTTCATCAATAGATAGTGATTAAAAAGGAAGGTTTATACCTATAATTTGATCTACATTGCACCCGTGCAAAGACAGGGCGGGTCGCTAGTATTTAATAAACCCATGTGCTTATAGTCTTTCGACTGGAAAAAAAACCATGAATATTTGGTAACACTGCTTTATAATACATATTAGTTTTGCAGGGGATCTACAATATTTGCATGTATGTATGAGTATGCAACTCAACCAGATGCATTACATACGATTTAGCACTACAAACAGGGAATTCCCGTAATAAACACTTTGTTATAAGTAGATGCATAAAATTCTACATGCATTTTATAGTTGTACTTTGAATAGTTTTAAATACGAGCTAGAACCATTTGGTTATTTGGTGCATAACTTAGAAACTAAGTAGCCCTGTGGAACGGACCTTCGGCCTACTTGATGTAAGTATAAACAAGTCTTCCAGTCTGCGCTTCTCTATTTTGCATTCTTCAGCTGAATAACATGTCAAAGATTTTGTATTGAAAATATAAAGGTCATAATATCAAAACACTTGCCTTCAAGAATCGATATGTAATAGTTTACCCACTTTTTTCTTTTACACACAACCACACCTCGGACACTTCATACAAAACTTGCAAAATAATTACCTATTACTACTACAAAACCAAATGACGTCTGTACACGTGCAAATGTGTGCGTGAATTTTAGTAGGGTTGAATCAGTTGGATGTCGTGGCGTACAAAATGGCGCGAAGTGCAGCGCTTTGCGTCGGGTGAACCGAACGACGACGGAACTACCCGAACGTTTCGAGCATTATTATGAAGTGATCTTGTCCGAGCGGTCAATTATTTACGGTTTTACGGTTTTAGACATTTATTTTCTCAAAAGATTTACATAATCACTTACAGAGAAAATACAATATTATGATTTAAAATTATATGAAGCCGATTGGCGTAGCGGGTTAGTACTATGACAAATTACATTGAAATTTCGTAACTAATAGTTAACAGTTTTAGTAGTACAAGGGTAGTTGCAGAAAATTGTTCCTAAGAAACGAAGTGCACGACATCTTATGCGCCTCGCCAGTGGGTATGTGTAAATAAGGGATACAATACATGTTTATTAAGGCTCATGACACAGTGACTGTTTCACTGCGTTAAAGTACCTAATTAGATAGCTATTAATATTGTGTTCGTAAATTTATATTCTAACTTATTATTGTTATGTTATGATATATAACTACATACAGTTTATTTATTATGATTACTTGAGTTTGTTTTGTTGTTGTTGTTTGTTATGAATCAATATATTATATTATTTTAATGTACCTAGTATATATTAGTGTAGTGTCAAATACATATTGCATAAATTAAATAATTATTATTTGGAAACGTATTTATTTAAACATAATCTTTTGTAGATTAAAGTATAGTGGTGTGTATATATGTATTTTGTTTATATGTATTAACGTTAGTTGGTGTGTAGGGTTTTGATATTAATAATGTACCTATGCGTATAGTATCATATTATCCTAATATATATAAATCTCCTGTCACGATGTTTGTCCGCGATGGACTCCTAAACTACTGAACCGATTTTAATGAAATTTGTACACCGTGTGCAGTTTGATCCAACTCGAAAGATAGGGTAGGTGTAGGTAAATAGGCAGGTAAGTAGGTAGGTAGGGACAGGACAACGTCTGTCGGGTCAGCTAGTTTATTATATATATGTATATATATAAGAATGGATTTTGTGTTTTTTTTTTTTTTTGTTTTTGTTTGGATTTTTTGTGTAACAATGTAAATTAGTAATTGGTAGCTCTGATTAATGAAAAATCCTTTAAAATGTGGCTTTTCAATAGCTTTTTAAATGTAAACAGAGATTTTGCTTCTTTTATACTTTTAGGTAACTCGTTGTAGGTTTGGGCCCCATCATATAGAATACTCTTTTTTCCGTAGTTCGTTCTATGGCTTACTAAACACAGATTATTGGCCTGCCTTGTCATGAGTTTATGGTAATCTATCTTTTTTGTGAATGTAATTTGTGAATGGATATCTTTAGTAAGGATTTTTCTAATAAAAATACATGTATTATATTTATGTGTTTGAGCCAGATTGAATAGTTTCGTTTCTTTATAAATTTTAATAGTTGGTGTTAGATAATCGTACTGAAATAATGTTTTAATGATTCTATTTTGTGCAATCTGCAGTTTTTGTAAGCTTGATTTAGTTGCTGAACCCCAAACCTCTACCAAATAATCTATACGAGACTTGACCAAGGAGTTATATATTATGTATCGGACATGTTTAGGGAGACATTTCGCTATACCTCTTAGCGCGCCTATTAGTGAATTTATTTTATTACGGATTTTTTCGATTTGAGGTTTCCAAGTAAGCTGGCTATCAAGAACAAGGCATAGATTTATTTCTAATAAATAAAATAAATGATATTTGATTATGAATACTCGGATTGTAATGACATAAAAGTAATATTATAATATTTATTATGTAAAGAGGTTTATTTATTCATCAATAATGGTAAATTAAGGTACCTAATTACAAAATATGGAATTCACGATCGCCCCGTACCATTACGCGGCAACGCAATGGGGCGACGCGACAAAGTTAGTGCGTAGGGTAGGTACTACTTTTCAATTCCAAGAATGAATAGAACGTGAAAGAAAGGGACATAAGTACATAACAAAGACAATAAAGAGAGAGAGCAATATTAATAGCTGGTAATGTTGGTATGTTATTATTACGGAAGTTTTAATTGTATTATTATAAAACGACGAAAACTTGGAAAATAAATGAATCATCGAGATTAAAACTAATAAATAAAACTTAAAACAAAATAAATCGCAAAATTGTGTGTTTGTGTCAGCAGTACCTACAGCGCTGCAGTTCTTACGATTTTGAGCGCCCTGGCTAAAGAGTCGGCGGTTAGCCCCTGTAAGTGCGGGGTGGGGGTGCGGTATCTGATATAGCGCGGGGAAGGGAGTGTCCCTTCTGTACGTAGTACTATTAAGTATTCTGTGACACAACACTAAAAATTGTGTGTCTACTAACTTATTTATGAGTACCTACCTTCTTTGTAAGTAATTCTTATATTTTGTTTTAAGATTACCTTGTTTTTCTCTTATTAAGTGATTTGTAATCTTTTTGAGAAATAAATGTTTTTAACCGTAAATATTTAAAAACAGTTTCAACCATAAATATTCAATAAAAATATTCTTATCACACTGGGGTCTAAAGCTGCTTTTACACATACATGCCCAGGCCTACAATATTTTTTTTACGTAAATAAATAAAATGACATAAAACATTACTTCTTTACCTATATTTGAAAAGCAAAAATTATTCATTGAACATCTTTACTCCACATTCATCAATATTTTAAAAGTGAAGAGAGTAGAGTTTTTACTTTAAAATTGAAATTTAGATAAATGCAGGCAATTACATTTCTTAGTAATTGTCATTGAGATCTACATAAATTAGTTTTGAAAGCAGTTTAATGTAAAAGAAACCATTTGCTAAGTCTTGGTTGTGTATTGTAGCCACTAGCTACTACTACTACAAGACTTACACATAAACAGTACCTCAACATTCATTAATCCATTAGTTTAGATTAGATCACTGGACTAGAAGCACTCTAGGATATTAGTACTATATTAGATATATTAAGATATCTCCAAGGCCACATCAATTAAAACAGTATCAACCTACTTATAAAACTTGGGAATGTCCCTACAAAGCAAGTGCATGAAGGGAATTTACATTTCAAAGATGTTGGCACAATGCACGATTGCACATGAACCTACAAATAGTATGTTCCTCTTGCAAGCAAATAGCTGCACCTATTTCACAATATTATTTAATTTAGAAAAACAATCACTTACCAACGCTTTAATTTGCTGCACAACGCCGGCATTCGTCACCGATAATGCTAGCTTCTCCACCGGTAAATTGTCAGGGTTCTGCAAAAGCATTTTAATTTATAAATCAACCAGAATGCACATCTCACTTTTGCTCGCAAGTACAAAAATCAAAATGCTTACGGAAAATTCAACACCTTTGTTTGACATATTTCTTAAGTAAAAGTTCTGCAAAATAAAATCAGTGCCGCTTCTTCAATATTTTTAGCGCATGTGTCGTATGAAAGTTTATATTTCGTGAAATAAATTATTGCCGATCATATCTCTAGGTGCAAAAATTGAAATCGTCGACGAGTTCACTTTCTGACTTTCGTTGACGTTCAATTTCAATGAAATTTTTAACAGATGACTTTGACAGTTTTGACACTGACAGAATATCGATCGTTCAGAAATTATCATTCACCTGAAAAAATAACTAAAAAATTTATAAAAAAATAAACCATGAAATATTTCGCATCGTCGTTGACCGATTCCCAAAGGGAAAATATCCAAGGCAATGAAATGAGCTCTTGGGCGGAACCGACCCGCTTGATTCAATCAACAACAGTTAACCTTCCCATTATAAGTAAACTTCCCGTAGAACGGGGAATTACAATTATTCTGCACCATAAGCCTTATTGTATCAAAAATATTTTTTTCTTTTTAATTTAAAACGTTGCCCCCCGGTGCGTTTATATACATATAACACACACACACAAATAGCCAGACCCGGACCCCAAACGCTCAGAAACTGTGCCAACCGTGTAGCCAAATTCAAATTCTTAAATGCGAACTTCTGTACACTTTACTTTTTGAAGATGTTTAAAAAATAGGTAGGAGTTGCCTGTTTCGGCATTGCAATTTAAATGGTTGTAAAAGAAATATACATACTCAATATTATAGAACAGGAAAAAAATGAGGTCTGGTTCCGCTAGTTCTATCGTAGACCAATGAGCTCTTGGGCAGGGAACCGACTCGTTTGATTCAACGAATTTCAACCGTTCCAATAAACAAAACTTCGTTCCCAAATAAGTTTCCGGTAGAATGAGGAATTACAATTATTTTTCACTACATTGTCTTCTGAATAATAATATGGAGGAGAGCTCGTGGCTAAGTAAAAGCCGTACAGATAGTTCGGTCAAAGGTTCCATGCCAAGATTCCTCCGTGCCTCGGAAAGCACGAAAAGCCGTTGAGCCCGGCTGTCATTTGTAGATCTTTGACAGTCGTTAAGGGTACCAGACTGAAGCCAGAAAGTCTGACGTCCAGTCTTACTAAGGGGTATCGTGTTACCCAGTAACTTGGTTGTGGAGGTCTGATAGGCAGTTGCTCCATGTAAAACACTGGTATTCAGCTCCATCTGGTTAGACTGGAAGTCGACCCCAATTTAGTTGGGAAAAGATGATGATGTCTTCTGGATATACTAGTTCTATCGTAGACCTCATCCGTCGCTTTCTACCAACCAGTTAAGACCGAGGCTTAAGATAACCGCTATTATTAACAAAAAAAATATATCATCAATTTGGCTAAATTCTAGTGAACAATATTGAAAGGTGGTCTGTTTTACGGTTAATTTGAATACAGTGTTGGCAACCCGATGAATCATGTCATCATTGACAACATTTTACATAGATAGATGAACAATCAGAACAACAATGTCATCGTCTTGTCAATGTCATATCATATGTCAGGAATATAACGTCGTCGCGTAGTTTTGAATTATTTGTAAACAAATACTAGTATTAGACAAATTATAATTAAGCCATGAATAAAGCGGCTTCCGATTCGAAAGTAAAGAAAACGTTGCTGAGAAATTATGAACTTAAAGTGAAACCATCGACACGAAAACAAGTTGTACACGATGTCGGTTCTTCTTCAGATTCGACATCTAAAAAATCAACACGTTCCTCGCAGAAAGAGAATGAATTAACTGACCCAATGTTGTGTTCGAGCGGAATAATAGCCACTTACTTATCTGACTTGAAGAAACTGACTCCACCTCCACTATCACAGGAGGATTTGAATGTAGATAGAGGACAGCTATGTGCAAAAGTAAGTTAAATAAAATACTAACATATTACCTCTGCGGCTCTGTCTCATCAGTAAATTTAGAATTACGAGACATGGGCATGTTTGTAATGGGTTAAAGAAGTGGATTTTTTTAAATTTTATAATAAGAACTTGTTCCTACCAGCCACATCATCTGTATGGTAAATAAATTAACCATAAATATATTCTATGACACTTGGCACAAGTGTAGGTTTCTATAAGTGAAAGAATTTTTGAAATTGCACTAGTACTTCCAGGTACTCTTACAAACTAAAAAATAAATATACTTTGTTGCACCAACTCAAAGTAATACGGGATAAGGGCAGGAACATTTTGACGATGAGTTATAAATGCAAGTCCTCATGCTAGAAAGACTTTAATTTACTTGCTATTTTTTACAGATGACAAAAAAGCTCAACTTCCAGTTTAATGACAGAATATACAAAAATCTCATCGAGTTGAATGCAAGTGTGGAGAATTTAAAAACTAAAAGAGATAGAAGAATATCAAATACTTCATCATTAAAGAAGGATCTTGAACCAAACATTGAAGACTTCTATGAGGATGAAAAGGAATTAGATACCCCACCGAGCATTCCAATATTGAAACCCAAGTTTAAAACATTGAAAAAAGTTGAAAATGGCCGATTACACAAATTAGTTGCAACATTTGAAGATTTATGACAACTTTTTTTTTATAATTGCTTTGTTATCTAGTTTATTCTGTTATTATTTTACTATTAAAATATTTTTGTGTTAATAACATTATTTAAAATAATAAAGATAAAATTTTTCTTCAATATACCTACTTATACTATACTTAGGAAGTTATCTGAACTGTATTTGAAAACGACAGTATCTTTGACTTGACCTATGATATTATACAGATGTTGCCAATAAACCATAATTTGCCTAGAAAAAAAAACAAAATTTGAATACTCATTTATTCAACAGAGAATTATATCCCAAAACTAAAGTTTTTATTACAATTTAGTTGTAAAACAGTTCACGAACTATAATTATGTTGCATGATTTTGTAATAAGTTGGCTATCTTCTTTTCGATTTGATGATAGTTTACTACTACTAGTTTATTAGTTTTACCCTTAACTTGGGAAACACCTACTCCACTCCCACGTTTGCCCTGATAATTCCAGAAAAAACCCCAAGTTCGGGAATTACCCCTGCAATAAATAAAACAAATACTTCACGCACGGTGAAGAAGTAGTTACGCGTTGGCAATACAAAGCGATAATAAAAAATAAACAAAGGTTCCGTTCCGATAATGATGAAGTTACATGTTGTGTTCTATATCATTTATTCTTGATCAGTGCTTCCGAACGCAAACACGCGCCGGCTCGCTCGCTCTGAAAGAAAGAGATGTTGATACATCCATCTCTTCTTTCACCCGCATTTTGCCAATAATTTCATTTCATTCATTCATTCTTCTTCAGTCAAGTTTCGACGTCAAATCTAAACGGTGGTGCGCTAAGTTCTCAGTGGGAAATAAATTCATTATAATATTTTTGCTCTTTTAAACTACAAATAAAAAGAAGTAGCCATGGCAGAAACAGAAATAATATCTAGTAGTGAAAATAATGACCAGTTTTTCGAGGGTGTTGAAAAGCTCATCGAAATTTGGTTTACACCGGCGAAAAATGCGGATTTGAGAAAAATCACTCGGTGAGTAATATTTTGACTGATGTTCGTGTCCTACCTGTACATTAGTGGTAAATAATTATGTAATTAGTCAGTTTGTATTTAGGTTACCGGCAAAAGTTACACTTCTCTAACCCTAAACATTGAAAATCTTGAGAAATAACTCTAGAAGAGCGGTCCTTCTATTTGTGTATAAATTCTGAGTTTTTCTTTTTTAATAGGTAACTGGAATATTAACTTTTATTTATGTTTATTGTGTAGGTCTGTATTTTGCTTTTGTAGAATGTTCTGGAATCAGCTGTTTCAATATACTAGGCGCCTGCGGGATCGTCCGGTTGCCGTGGTTGGCTGGATGGAGCCCGGCCTAAAAGCCGGAATACGGCAGAAGCGCGTAATTTTAAATCCTTGTTGTTGTGTATTACATTCACAAGATAGCAAAGAATTAAAAACTTACTACATACAATGCAGATCATTTTTATGTAGCTACACTTTTGTCCAATAAAGGTATTCTATTAGTGCAACAATTTATTTTTAAACGGCAGTATTCAATAATTGAGATTTCGGAGTAAAAAATCTTCAAAGACATTTCAGTATTCATTTATAATATCTATAAATATCTGCAATATGTTTTCTACCTGCTTCTGCTTACATCACAGAAGACAAAACTTTATTCTATTAAATTAAAATGTAATTAAGGTCTATCTCATGTTTAACCTTAACTCTTATGTTAAGGTATGAAAAATGTAATCAAATTGTATGTAAAATACTTTGTTGTAAAATACAAATACTTTGTTGCAGTCAACAATGGGAGAATGTACTGAAGATAGTGCGTTGCGAGATCATCTCTTTCACCCAGAGTGAGCAAGTCGACGCTTATGTACTGAGGTAATTCATATTTATTTTTAATTATATTTATAGTTAAAATAAAGACAATAGATTGTGAGACAAAACATAATATAAAAATAAATGTCTTTAAATTTTAAACACAACTGATCTCAATAAAATCTAAATTATAAATATGTATTATAATATTATTCCTAATTACTTTATTAAAATCTAAACAACAATTCCTAATTAAACCTTCATTATAATGTAATTTCTATTTTTAAACTGACAGACTGAATTTATTAAAAAAAAAAAACCATTTTTAAACTAACAAAGAGGATATTTTTAATTTTTTATTAAAGTTAACTAGCCAATTTAAATTCCCAGGTAGATTTCATAAATCATAAAATAATAAAGCAAAAAGTTGATAGCCTACAGAAGTTTGTGAACTTACTGCAAGAAAAATAAATCTTCAAAACAATAAAATACTTTATAATAGCCATTTTAATATTGAAACTGTTACATAATGTGATTTATTTAACATAAAAGAAATTTGTACTTTGTAGTAGGTATAACCTACTTACAATAAAAGTAGGTAGGTACCATATACCAAAGATGTATAAAGATACCCAATTCTGCTAAAAATAAAATTAAAAATCTCAATTAGTAGGTATTGTAAAAGTTGTATCCCCAGGCGTTGTGCAATACGATTTTAAATTTAAAATAAGAAACAATTGGTGTTTTTTTTTTACTATGGGAGTGAGCCTCAGAGCAAGTCTGCTCTAAGGCTCACTGCAACACGCAGCCGCAGCCGCTACAGTCCTACTGGCCACACGTGCTCACTACAACCCCCCCATCTGTCCAGAGAGGGGATACAAGTATAGTTCTAATTTCTGCCTTTTTAATCAAGTAAAAGTTGCTACCCCCTCAGGCCCTCACACACGCAGATACCTATATACCGACTGGTGCCATAATCCCTCCACAGTGGTTACAGTGCCTATAGATCTACCTTCATTATTTTAATCAGTCACAATACTCACAATGCTCATAATTATGTTATTTGATCAATCCCTAAGGGATTTGGTAAAAAATCACGGTAGATAATACAATAACAAATTGGTTCGGTCATTTCCCTGAAGAAAATTAGTGATTTGATCGAAATATGATAAGAGCTATGCGAGTCTTGACTTAATTATTTCATCATTTCACTAAAACGAAGGATTTGATCGAATCTCTCTTCTAAAACAATCTATCAGCCAATCTCGTGCTAAAATAAATATAAAAGCGTAAGAATTAATTGTTTCTGCAACGGAAAAAAATTACCTAAGTATTACCTACTTTTAATAACGTAACAGAAGCTATTTATTCTAGCACGACACGACATCGGGTCACTGTCACAGAAAGCTTATCGTAATCGATCATAATTACATAATAGTTATCGTATTTCGTACGGTTAGCAGTTTAAATAAACCGTACCTAAAGTTAATTTTCCGTACCTATAAAATATCTTCCGTGTTACATTTGTACGACGGCTTTTTAGGGTTAAGCAAACAGTGAAACAGCTAGTGTTTGTTGACTCTTGCCAAAATTCATATTTATTTTTTAAACTATTCTATAGTTAGATTAAATATCTTTTTAGGGTTCCGTACCCAAAGGGTAAAAACGGGACCCTATTACTAAGATATCGCTGCCTGTCCGTCCGCCTGTCTGTCACCAGGCTGTATCTCAAGAACCGCGATAGCTAGACAGTTGAAATTTTCACAAATTATGTATTTCTGTTGCTGCTATAACAAATACTAAAAACAAAATAAAATAAATATTTAAGAGCCCGCCACTACAGCCCAATGCGAGCGATTTCGTAACTCTCGCCCCGCCCCAAATACCATACTGATTGAACAAATTGAAAAGGATAGCGCTATTACTATCGCGTGTAAAAAGAGAGACAGAAAAAGTGTGCTCGCTTAGAATTAAATAACGTAAGCGCCAAATCACATAATTGCCAATTACGAGAAAACCACGCAGAAAAACTAAAAAATAAAACGTCACGATTTGAGATAATAATGTTACCTATCTATTAGACTAAAAATTATCATTAAATTCCATAAGGTTTCAGAGATCCAACTCAAAATAAGTGCAAAACGAGGTGTTTTCGTTTTTTATCGAGAATTTTTTCCAATCGTGTTTTCGCTTCAACAGATTTAAAGATTATAAGCCCAAGTTTAATGATGTCCAAATAGCAAACTCTTAAGACTTACAGATACCGAGATCTTTATCACCCAATATCACCAAAAGAGCATCATACGGGCTTTTAAGGGGGGCTCCCATACAACAAACGCGGATTTTTTTTGCCTTTTTTTGCTCGATGTCTAGTGTTGTATAGATAATGGTACGGAACCCTTCATGCACGAGTCCGACTCGCACTTGGCCCGTTTTTATTTTACCTTATCAATGCGACTGCCATGTTAAAATCTCTTCTTATGATACCTTGGTTGAATGGTAGCGAATGCTTATGGCATTAAGTCTACTTTTGTACCTTTCTGTATGAATTCTTTTGTATAGTTTTCAGAATACCTATTTAACTGCCACACTCAGAGACGTCACTTAATAATGAATCGTTAACTTTAATTGACCACCATAACTTGGAACGCTGTCAGTCAAAAATATTTTGGTTGACATACTGTGCCATGTTATGTTGGTCAATTAAAGTTAATGATTCACTATTAAGTGACGTATCTGAGTGTGGCAGTTAGTAGGTAATATTGATTTTCGTGGGACAATAATTTATTTTAATTAAGATCCGATTTGACTGAATCTTAACCCTCTCTACTCTAGTTAGTATCTACTAATATTGTATGTATTGCCTTGCCACACCTTACGTCGAAAATAGACTCTATTCCTCGTACAGGAACTCCAATTTAAACATCACTAGTAGGGTTGCCACCTTTTTTTGAAGTAAATAAAGTATTTACTTTCTAAGGTAAAAAAAAAGTACTATTTAAGGAGCAAGGTTTTATCGATGCGGTCCATTCTACAATTAAAAAACATTTTTACAAAAGAAAATCCTAATTCAACTTTGGTTCTGTTTGTAGTTTTGTATTGCGACCGACTTCCAAAATGAAAGTGATTTTTTTACTTCTTGAAGGCGTTGTCTTTTTTATTTTTAGAAAGAAGAGGTCCCGCAACCTCTTCTTTTTTTGAAGTTAGTTAATAAAACTGTTCACTTTATTGTTTCTTTTGTTGAATAAAACTTTCGTAAAGGCCAAATAGTTTAAATAAAGTATTTTCACGTACTTTATTCCGCTCATAAAGTATAAAGTACGTCAACCGAAAATAGCGTACAATACTTTATTATAAAGTACGGGTGGCTAGTGATTCACTAGCCTTCGTTTTTTATTTCGCCATAATTGGACAAGAATAGCTTAGCAACTTAACACTGTCCCCGCTGCCGCAGTTTTTGAGACATGTCTGACCTTGACCTTGGTCATACCGGTTTATTTTGCAAGTGGAACATTCTTTATGTGGTAATAAATGGAATGTCTAGTTTGGGACATTGTTTTATGATGTCTTAGTTTATGTATGAACAGACTTTTACTGTCTAGGTATAGGTACTGTACCTACTAAACAATTAGAATTTTTTTTTTCTCATTTGACGTTCAAAAGTGCCTTAAAATGGTTTAATTGAAATAGGTAAATGATTTGACTTTGTATTATTATTATATGTATAGCTAAAGAATTTGTTTGTTTTTTTTTTTGTTAGACCGAGCTAATTTCTGCTACGATAATGAAAACTATTTCGCTAGTAGGAACTTCCTATGCTATCCACACAAATATTATACGCAAAATTGAGTTTATTTGTTTGTTACGCTTTCACGGCTAAACTACTGAACCGATAATATTTTTTGGAAATCTATCTGACCGACTAATTAGAGTTTTTTTGGTAAAATACCCTATTGGCGTTAGCTCCTAAGTTCAGGTTCAGGCTAACGCCTAATGCAATAAAAGTGTTGAATTTTCAACCGACTTCAAAAAAGGAGGAGGTTATCAATTCGTCTGTATTTGTTTTTTTTTTATATGTTTCGTTACCTGATTTCTTTGGACTGGGTGAACCGATTTTGATGACTCTTTTTTTATTTGAAAGCTTCCCGTGTGTTCCTATTTTAATTTGGTCCAGTTCTGACAATGGCATTCATGAGAAAACCGTATAAGTCTTAAATTTGCATTAAGTATGTGCGCGATTTGTTACGCGATTTCTCCGGCAAACGTAAACCGATTTTGAAAATTCTTTTTATGGATAGGGTATGCTTCAGGGGTGGTCCCATATAAATTTTATCGAAATTGATTCAGCACTTTTTGAAAAATCAACAAATACCCAAAAATTTTACATAGACGACGTTTTAGTTTCATCAATCTTTGTAGTAGTTAACTTTCAATCTCTTCTTAATAGATTTGGATGAGAAGGAGGTACTAAAAAGCGGAAAATAAAAAGCTTTTTACAAAAAAGAAAACCGCCTTCAAAAACTAAAAAGTGAAAAATAACTTTAGCATAGAACACACATTGACTTTATTTTCGGAAGTCGGTGGCAATACAAAACAACAAACAGAACAAAGCCAGTGAATTTCGACGCTCTCTCTTCTTTTCTCTCTCTTCTTTTTTCAACGCTCGTCTTAGCGCCAAAAGTAAAAAATCTAACAGTGCAAATAGTGCAATAATATGTAGGCGTTCCTACATTAAGGTGTCGCCTAGTGTTAGTGAAAACGGGTATTAGTATCGTTTGACATAAGTAGTGCACTAATACCTAATTTAAATAGTTTTCTCCAAATCTCCTCTGTTGTAGGATCCGGATGACACAAATAGATTATTACCTATACAAATACCTATGTAGGCATCTAAATTATAGCAATTACGCGTCCACAATTCAGCTGTATGTGTAGGTATTAATTAATATGTTTATTTACTATTTATTAAAATATGTACTATCGCGGACATTCCCGCCTGCTCAGTTAAAAAAAAATCCCTTGGTGCCTGCGAAGTCAACGGGGCGGTGTAGAAAGCGCTTCCATCTTTTGAGTGCAAGTAAAAATGAACTTAGTGGTGGTCAGGCGGGTGTGTCCACGATAGTACATAGTTTGCACTGTTACACGTGGCTTTGCAATTGTTTAACGACTGTTATCGATTCTCGCGGCTTATAGGTACCTACCTACCCAATTTCGCTAACACTGGGCAACGCCTAAATATAAAATTGTTACATTGTTGAATTTTCAACTCTCGGCACTGAGTCGAACGTTAATACCCCAGCAGTGCCCTTTTATTTAGGCGTTACATTTAGTGTTAGTGAAAACGGGCATTTATGAGAAAAGTAACTACATTTTAACTTTCTGTCCTAGAAAATTACCTCATTTAAAGTAAATTTTGTTAAAAAATATAATTTCTAATGCGTGTTTTGTGTTAAGCCGTAAAGCTTCACCATTGTTCACCTTCTCCCCTCCCCCCACCCTTCTCCTAGCGAGCTATTTTAGGCCTCTTTCTAGACCTTTGCATACTGGCACTTTATCGATTTTATTCGCTTTGTCAGCCAACGGTTTGCGCGGGAAATAAGCACCTGATGTTGAAGTATATTTTCACTATCAAAATAGAAAAAAAAATGCTGATTCTATGCCGTTAGCTCAAATAACTTCAGTTACCAAGTCTTATATTGAATACTTCAATGGAGATCGTAATTTAATATGTTCTTATCAAAATAATTAATGAATCATGCCACAAAGTAGCGTTCAGTTTTGCGGAAAATCGATATAATCGGAAAATAGTCATGGAATTCGATACACTCGTATACTGCATTGGCTAAAATAACGTGTTCTGTTTTGTGACCCAATTTTCTATTCCTATGATTGCAAATTATCATTAGTATGCTGATGCTGGTTTACTTATGAACGCACTTATCACCGCATTGCTTTTTTTTTTCTCTAGACCACACTGACCCTGCTACTGCTAGGCAAAGTCAAAACATTTATTTGCTTAAATGCGGTTTACCAAAGATGGTAGGTTGGCATGCAAATATTGGAGTAATATAACTTCACAAAATACATACTTGAGCATTATTTATTAAGCGCTGTATTGCTAATATTACTTAATCAATAAAGACAACTAGGTTCAACATAGAACCTATTAAAGTTTTTTTTAATAAATAAACAACAGACAATCATATTAATAAAAACATAAAATAAAATAAAGCTTAAGTAGCCTAAAACCTCCCCAAAACCTTGCAACCACTTTTTCCCCACATCACCTCTTACCGATTCTAGTAACTGTATACATAGGTAATTATGCAGGTAGGTACCTCAATGTTCAAATAATTTTGGAGAGTAAAAAATGTTGACTTCATTGCTGTCTTCGGTTTTTTTTCCAGTTCTCCATTAAAAACCATTAATATTCACTTTGAACGCAAGTACCATCTGAATGAATGAGAACAGCGAGTGAATGACGTATGAACTGTCAACAAAAATAATGCCAGTGCATTTTCGGTGTACAAACGCCATCATGAATTGCTGTTGTCAGTGTCATTTACTGTGATTTATGGTCGAATCGACCCCCTGCGATAGATACTTTGGCGTGACCTTGGGGTATTTGAGGGTTAATGTCATCTGATAGTTCTCGTTACTAAAGAATCAAGCTCTTGTGATCATTTTAATTTGCACTGTAAATATGAGATGTCCAACAAGTAAAGTGACAATCTGTCTTCTATATAATAAAAATTAATAGTTGTTCGTTAATGTCGAGAACGGCTGGACCGATTTGGCTAATTTTGGTCTTGAAATATTTATTTACACAGAGGTAAAAGTCGCATACATTTCCTTGATGTGAATGATTTGATGCTTATTGGGTTGCTAAGGGAATCCCATTGCTCCTTCTTTTTTAAGAAGCGAAATTGCACTGCAGGGTATAGAAAAAATATCCTGTTTCAACCAAATCAACGAAAAAAAAACATTATAAAATTATACATGAATTATGATACATAGTCCGATTGAGGAAAATTATGTTAAATAACTAAAAATAATATCGATAAATGAACCTGATGTGTAGCTTAAACGAATAATTATGTCTCGAAATAGAATACGTTAAAATAATAAGGCTAAAAAACCGTTTTGCTTCTTTTTCTTTTTGCCTAGAATATTTGTGTGTTGTATTGGATGTGTGATGTTTTGGACTTATTTTGCGAAATAACATGCTGGTCCGGGCTCCATAGGACAATCTACAGTCTAGACAAAACCAAACTGATAGCTAATTAAAACTACTTAATTTATACTTAATATATACATTATATTTAATTCTTGCTTTGGTTCATACACTAGTTCATAGTTTGTTGAAATGTATGGAGTGGTTGTTTACTATTACAATAATTGTAAATAATAATATGTGAACACTGTGTAACTATGTATACAACTTAGCTGTCATTCTTTATCTTGTAATACTTTGTACACACGGCTACACATCAAGCTATACATTTCCAGTATAAGCTAATCTCACATTGTATAGAATTTTCAAACAATGAGAGGTCAGCTTAAATTGGAAATGTATAGCTTGATGTGTAGCCGTGTGTACATACGTCAATACAGTGTTTTTATGCAAGGTCCCATCGTATTCACGTATAGTTATACCTATAACTGTAAATGCAAAATATTGTACACATTTATTTTTAAAAAGATAAGTTTGGAGTTTTTTGCCCATTCTTCTCCATACGAAGCTGCCTTTTGGAATGGGCAACTAGAATCAATTTTATATATTTTTTTTATGTGACGTTCAAAAGTGCCTTTTAATGGTGTTATTGAAATAAATTAGGTATTTGACTTTGACTTTGAAATAGCCCATAATTATCTTTGGATTGGAACTACTGGTGTATTCTGTGCTACTGGTCCAATTCGGAAAATACTTTCGCTAATGGGAAACGCTATCCCTTCAGAAAACTCGGAAACGTAGGAAAAATTACGCAAACGAAGTGGCGGGCAGAATCTAGTTGTCAATAAAACTGTCTCCATTGATTATTAAAATGGAGGTAATTTATTCTCCCCCAGAGGTTTAGTCTACGGCTCTGTATCTCTTTATTACAGGCTATTATGTAGCCTATCTAAGAGGACAGTACCTCAACCTTTTTTTTTTAGAACGTTTACTATACCTTGTCACACAAACCTGGGCCAGCATGCTCCCCTCAACAGAATGTTGAGTTCTTATAACTCAATTAATCAATTATTCATATACAGTAATCTTATTATTCAATTTATTACAATTTTAATTCATTGAAATTTTAAATTATTGTAACTTTAATTTATTCTATTGTAATTGTAATTTATAGTCTTGCAATATTATTCAATTTATTACAATTTTAATTCATTGAAATTTTAAATTATTGTAACTTTAATTTATTCTATTGTAATTGTAATTTATACTCTTGCAATATTATTCAATTTATTACAATTTTAATTCATTGAAATTTTAAATTACTGTAACTTTAATTTATTCTATTGTAATTGTAATTTATCTGTAATTGATCGCAGTAGGTGTTAAAATGATACTCAGAAGGACGCCGCTGCCCATCCTCTGGTCGGGTAGATATGGGGTGGTGCTATTCGCGACCGGCACCAGACGGCTTGCTCTGGCGTTGAACAGGTTAAATAGGTAATGGCATAATGTACTACGTGTATTCTATCTCTCATAGTGAAAACAGCTGCACCGATAAAATCTTACTTTCAAGGTTGACTCTTTAAAGTTAAAAAATATTGACGTCATAATTAAAGTCAATGAATGGATACTGAATAGGATATAGTCAATATACACACTACACATACGCCGTGCTAACCGTTTCGTTCCTCGAGTGTACGGTCAGCAACAAAACTCGTCAAATCATATTATTATTGAGCAGAATATTGAATGAAATACCTACGGAAGTGATGGAAAATCGATAAAAATATATTTTTACCTGAAATACTGAAAAGTATTTGGTGATATTATTTTGTGTCATTTAGATATGTGAATGTAGCAGTGTTAATCGACTTTAGTTGCTGACCGTACATGCATATCTTTATTAAAAAAAAATTGGTTGTCTGTAAAGTCTGTTTACAGACGATAGTTTTACGTGATAACGTCATAAATAAACATAATGGCTAACAAATATAACATAAGCAAATAATGGCTTCCGTCGAGGTGGGCGAAGATTATTGTAGACGCTTGGACCGATCGTGCCTCCCTATCGCTTGTTCCGCGCTTTCGCTTGCACGCTCAGTCTCAGGCGGAACGTGACACTTTTTCGTGCATGCCGCCGGTGTTCATCGATTTATAAGACGTTATCACGTCAAAAAAAACTTAAATATACAGACGAACAGAGAACCTCCTCGTTTTTTTAAGTCAGTTATACATTTAACCTTTTGAAGTCTGTCATTTAGTCGTGACCGTAGAGTGCTGGTCACGTTTTGGTTTGTCATCTTTACATAAATGTGGCGGTCTAACTTGTTAACTGTCCGTTAACCAGACGATAGTTAAACAATCGCAAGTGATCTTGATCATAAGACAGTTGAGGGATTATAAATAAAGTGTCACAAATAATGTACTAAACGTACACTTTGCATTGGCACACTGAAACGTATTCCGTGATTTATTTTTATTTACCTTATCGACTAGCCAGTAGTATCTTTATTTAAGTAGCTACTTATCTTAGCTATTTTACTCTGACACACATTTCACCAGTGTAGACGCACTTAGTCATTACTTTAATTTTCATCGTTATCTGGTTAGGTTTTAAGGTTCATTAGCTTCAAA
Organism: Charanyca ferruginea; assembly: GCA_947361185.1. Lineage (NCBI taxonomy): Eukaryota > Metazoa > Arthropoda > Insecta > Lepidoptera > Noctuidae > Charanyca > Charanyca ferruginea. Next base: position 21,464,756 of record OX376075.1, on the reverse strand, counting down.
ATTCATCAAGCTTCTTACAAATACTTTAATTTTCAACGTTATCTGTTAGGTTTTAAGGTTCATTAGCTTCAAAATACATCAAGCTTCTTACAAATTCCATATATTATCCTGATTTAATTATGTAATGTTCTTATCAGTGACGATGTCGGTCGCCATAGTGACGAAATAGGCACGTGCCTATCTTATGTTCAACATTCCGGAGTTGTACTTTTAACCCTACGTCACCCGGTATCATGGTCGGGTCATGTTATCGGGACGCTTTTGGCAGGGTTATCGCTTAGACGCTTCGCAGTGTCAATGATAATGATTTTTAATAGTACGTATGGCCTCTTAATACCAATGACCAGTTATAAGTTCTAATTATTAATCTCGTCTTGTCTTGACTTTGAATTTAAATTTCGAATCTTCTAGGGCAGTGACGTGATTTAAAGTGTCATTCGTCGCACGTGCATTTTCTATAATTAAATTGTATGAATCACTTCGTACATAAATATTATTACATCTAAGTAACTAGGTACAACGTTTTCGATTGCCAAAGATTATGTGCAATCTAAATAATGATTTGTAGGCGAACAGTGGCGGGTCGGACGTCACTAGTTGTTTTCTTCACTTTGAGTTTTTTAACCCCCGACGTAAAAACGACGGGGTGTTATAAGTTTGACGTGTCTGTGTGTGTGTGTGTGTGTGTGTGTGTGTGTGTGTGTGTGTGTGTGTGTCTGTCTGTCTGTGGCATCGTAGCTCCCGAACGGATGAACCGATTTTGTTTTTGTTTTTTTTATTTGAAAGGTGAATTAGTCGGGAGTGTTCTTAGCTATGTTTGATGAAAATCGGTCCAAGATGGCCGCCGCTACAAAATAGCTAATCACATATTTTTTCACAACTCCATCAATATGGGTATCAAATGAAAGGGCTTCACTAGTAGAATACTTTACACTATGATAAATTTCAAGGCCAAGATGACCGGCACCACAAAATGGCGAATTTTATATACCAAACGCATTCTCAGGGTGATATCTTTAATATAAAAAAATATCCATGTGACGAAATACAACTTTAGACGTATCTACAACTTCTCAAAACCATACTAAATTACATTTAAAAACTTTCAAATAAAAATTAAATTAAAAATTTAAAAAACCCCCAACGCAAAACATAAAAGCAATTATTTAAAAAGTAAAAAATAATGTCTTTTGTTGAGCCATCAAATGTTTGTTCGTTGAAATGGCGCTATAATGTCGCGGCGGGGTTCCGCTAAGTCAGCAATAGCTAAATAGGTAAAATACTAACTTACGCGGTACCCCACCGCGACATTATAGCGCCATTTCAACGAACAAACATTTGATGGCTCAACAAAAGACATTATTTTTTACTTTTTAAATAATTGCTTTTATGTTTTGCGTTGGGGGTTTTTTAAATTTTTAATTTAATTTTTTATAAAAATCACGTCACGAGATGTCATATTATTAGATGTGATCTAGCAAGATTTATAAAAACGTAGCTGAAAATATCAGAACAAGGGACCAGCCACATTTTAAAATTGAGCTTGGTTAGCCAAACCTTGTGGTGCCGGCCTCGAATAGTATCACCCCATTTCTACCCGTGGGTGCCGTAGAAGTCGACAGAGGGATATTGACCAGAGGATGGGCAGCAGCGTCTTTCTGAGTATCATAACCCCTACTGCGATCGCCAACATGCATCGGCCAAGCATGGAGATTAGGACTGAACCTTCCTTGGAGGAGATCCATGCCCAGCACTGGATACTGTAGTATGACAGTGATATGCTTAGAATAGATGTTAAAATTAATCAGGAAAAATAGAAATTTTAACGAGTGTTCGTTCGGAGAGAACTAGCCCCAAAAGGCGGTTGCGCGTAACAAGACGTAATCGGACAATAAAAGTGTTAAGTTATGTTATTATTATAATAATAATATGTGGGGACATTTTCACACACGGCCATCTGACCCCAAACTAGGGAGACCCTGTATTATGGGTGTCAGACAGCTGATATACATACGCAAATACATTTTTTTTAATACATACATTTATATAGATAAACAACACCCAGACACAAGGCAAACACAAGTGCTCGTCACACAAATGTTTACCCTGGGCGGGAATCGAAACCGCAACACGCTGCGCAGCAGTCGATCGCTCAGCTACTGCGCCAACCGTGTCGTCAAATTGTGTCAAGTCATGTCCTTATTACGATTTTGAGTTTGAGTCCATTCATTGTTTTTTTTTTTTTGTTGCCTGCCATGTCCCGGTGTAACGGGCTAAGACAACTTCTCATAGAGAGAAGAGATGGAATGAGCATTGACCACGCTTGCTCAATGCGGGTTGGTGATTACAAACCGAAGTTCAGGTTTCCTCATGATGTTTTCCTTTAGTGATATCTAAGGATAAAGCAACTTAGTAAGTACGTATAACATTGAACAAGTCACAGCGGTACTAGCTGGGGTTCGATCCTGCAACCTGGGGCGTAGGAAGCGGATCAGATAAGGAACAGGCCACCACGACTTGGCTTTATTAAATTTATCCGCTCCAATGTGAACGCCGCCTTCTGGAGGTGTTGGCCATTGTTTAATTATTATTTCTGCTAATTGGACAGTTGAACTCCTGAACTGTAAAGTAAGAAAGACCCATGTTCCAAAACAACAAATAAAATTCTATTTAGTAATGCATCAAAACTGCACCCTATTGATTTGTGCAATTATTGACTCTAAGATTGTGCACATTGAAATCCATTAACCATTGAACTGAAGTGTGCATTAAAATGTTCTCACTTGACGGACACTTGACATATCAATTGACTCGATGACGCGCCAAGGCCCAATGCGTCAATATTACTTGACGGCATTTAAAACTGCAACACTGTATTGATTGTTGGAGAGGTCAACATACCCTGGTTACATAACTGATAACGTTTAAAGTTTAATAAGATACGTTTCATATCGCTGAAAAACGGCCACGTACCCATTTGATTATTGCTTTATCAAAATGCTCTTAAACTTACTCTTACTTGTTACACATTCTTCTCGAATGGATGGGTATAGCTATTAGTTTAACACGAATGACATTTTTTTTTATCATTTGATAGGCATACGTTTGACAACTATCTCATCAGATGGGAAGCGATGATGCGGTCTAAGATGGAGCACGCTTGCCTAGAAGTAACATATTCACTCTTGACTTAGACTCCCGGGCTATCAGGAAACACAGACTCAGGCAGGGAATTCCACTCCTCAGCAGTACGTACAATGAATGTGTTCCCAAAACATTTTGTGCGTGTGGGTGGGATGTCCACCATGTACCGGTGGCGCATCGCCGTACGTCTTGTGGTCCGATGATGGAACGGGCTCGGCGGAATTAAATTATACAATTCCGTCCCACACTCCCCAAAATGCAACCGATAGAAAACCGACAGGCCAGCAACTCGGCGTGGATGCTCAAGGCTTTGGAGCATCTCTTTACGGAGAAGATGTAAAATATGGTGTAGAAAATCTACAAGGTGGGGACAAAAAATTAAAATACTGGTAATACTAGTTCATAAGAATATTTTGAAACTATCAAATAAATCCTAAAAATGAAATAAAAAAAAAACAGATATACTAAAAAGCATAAATGTAATCAAAATAAAACACCATATGAAATATTGGTTTTCTAACGGTGAGAAGAGCGGCAACTTGTGGCGTCATAATTTAATATTATGAATGCTCAATAAAAACAATTACACCAAATTATCAAATCCTACCATGATCCTTTTTTGTGCCATTGCCATCTCCACCCTGTATAAGACGGATAATAATGGTCACACAAATTACGTTAACAGGTCGCTACAAATACAGCCTATCAAAGTTATCTTCTATACCTACTAATATTATAAAGCGGATGAGTTTCGTTTGTTTGCTTGTTTAACAGACTTCAAAAAAGGAGGACGTCACAATTCGACTGTTTTAAATATGTTTTTCTTTTTGTTTGAACGCGCTAATCGTTAATTACTACTTATCTGATTCTGTAAATTAATTTGCGAATAGAAAGTCACGTTATCTCTAAAGAATCATGGCGAGATCCATTCATTCATTTGCATAATAAAATAATAATAATAATAAATATCTTGGGACAACTCACACACGGTCATCTGGTCCCAAGCTAAGCAGAGCTTGTGTTATGGTAACCAGACAACTGATATACATACTTATATAATTTATAAATACATACATATTATAGATAAACACCCAGACACAGAACAAACAATCATGCTCATCACACAAAGTTTGTCCTGGGTGGGAATCGAACCCACGACCTCCGGCTTAGCAGTCAGGGTCAGTGACCACTAGACCAACAGGCCCGTCATGAAAAGATAATAATAATTTAGAGGGTTTAAAATATTCTCCAATGTGAAAAAAGCATTACCAGGAGTAGATTGATATACTCACCATATTTTTATACCCCCGTATAATTAAAATATTTCGAAATAAAAATAACGCCCTTTCGTTTCATTTCGATGCCCATTTTATGTTTATAAAAAAATAGAAAGTGACAAACGACGTTAACGGATCTATCAAATTGGCAGACAAGTTATGTGACAAGTGTGTGAAAAAAAATCATCATTTGTGGGATTATTTCCCATAAAACGATGCATTTTCAGTGTAAGAACTGCGAAACGGCGGCTGTCAGTGTCACTGTTACTGTTAATCGTAGTTTCGTTCTGAAATAATAAGCGTTTTGTTAAACTATTTTTTTTTTATAAATATTGTAAATGCCTGAACATACTCTTTAGGTACCCAAGAGTAAAAGAATTAGAATTTCAACTTCTCTAAACATCTTTATTTTTTTGTATAAATCTTGCCATGATCCTTTAATAATTAAAAATTAAGGATTCATAAAAAAGTTCAAGTCCTCTTACAAACATCAATAAAACTGAAAACCCTTTCATTCACCTTCTCCAAACAAACCATCATGCTACAACATAGTAATAAAAAACCACACAAAACAAGCATAACATTCACCGCGTATTTTCAGTATCTCGGCTCTATTACGTGTATCTACGTCGCCGCGTCGTGCGTCGGCGTCTATGAGGCGTATGTGTCGGTTTGACGTAGGTAGGCTTCAAGCCAACTATCTGCGAGACTGAAGAGTGAAAGCAACACCGGTCACTGTGTGCATGCATTATGTCTTATGTCGTCTACATGATGTAGGGTTGTCACCGCCGTTATACATACTAATATAGTGTCAACATGCGAAAGTGAGTTTGTTACGATTTAACGGCTTTAATACTGCACCGGTTTTGATGAAATTTGGTGCAGTCTAAGATTGAACCCCCGGATAGGGTATAGGCTACTTTTTAATTCGCGACTTCGTCTGCATTCGCGATAACCGACATTCACACGGACGAAGTCGCGGGCGAAAGGTAGTTTATAATAGAGGATTGACCGTTATTTAGGGTAACATTATACTTCATGAGGATAATAAAGTACGTGAAAATATTTAGTTTTACCGATTTCGATTTTTTAAGGGTTTTGTTTAATTGTTTACTAAAGGAACCGTAAGGTTAAGCTTTTTTTTGCGTGTAGCAGAACAGATCTAACCGATAACGCACGTGTACCATAAATAATACTTTATTTTCAGATGTACTTTATTATGTTTTTATCTTAGAAAGTAAATATAATTTGCTTAAAAAAAGGTGGCAGCCCTGTCTACATGTAACACAGACATGATGTGTTTTAAGATAGTCTAGCATTTCCTAGAGCATCTTTGGGTTGCTCCGCTTGCTACATTTTGATAACAAAACGAATTGACTTAAAATCCTTGCAATGATTAATGTTGTATTGTCAGAATGACAACAAATCATTACTACAATACGACATTAATCATCATCATAAGCATAACCTTCCATTTTTGATATAGGCCTTTAGCCATAGATCTGATAGATTCTGAAGACGCTGCTGACATCATTCCTATTCTCAAAATAAAGTGTCCATCTTAAACAATCGTATAGGCAGGTTTTTAATAATATTAGCTATAAATTGGTACACGTTGACGTTTTCGACATCTGACACTGAAACTCCACGAATGGCTTTACAATGAACTATTGTTTAGACCAATCAAATAGGCTATTGTGATGATGTACGTGACCTATGTCAACGGTATCCTTGTATCTATGCTGTTGTTGATTAAGCGAGAGCACAAGATGAAAGATCTATGTCAGTATTGGCGTCAGGGTCGTTAGTACCATGAGAGCTTCAATTGATTCGCATTGCGGTTTCTATCAAATTCCCGTTGATATTATCACTTTTGAAATCATTAAAATAGATCGTCATTCTCAAACATTTAATTCAAACCATCTAATTCAAGCCACTAAACAGGACGCAACACTCCCTTAAATGTTATTTTCCATTTTCTATCTAGATGACATCACCATAATAAAATCTCGGGCTCGGACGTTGAGCTGGATGGCGCTGTCAGTAGAGATTGGTCAACTCTTAACTGCCATGGCTTTTATCTTTTTATCTTGATTCTTTTTTTTTATGCATTGTATTGGTCTTTATCTGCATTGTTTTCGCATATAAGAAGCAACGTGACTAATGTAATCCGTAGTTTGTAAAAACTTGATTTAAATAAAAGAGGGTCCGTGGACTTTCTTGCTCGTTCTTCTCCATAGAGTCCTACGCTACTAACAATTCAAAAGTGCCTGTAATGGTTTAATTGAAATAAATGCTTTGACTTTGACTTCGGCCTCAATATAGGGCATTATTTTTGTTCCACATAAACTATGCCCTATATTATAATAATAATATTATTGTCCCACTGCAGGGCAAAGGCTTCGTACAGAGAAGGCTTGCATTGATCACCAGGCTTGCTCTAGGCGGATTGGCGATTTGAAACATATTAATTACACGTCCAGGTTTCTTCTCGATGTTTTCCTTCACCGATATAACCTGGAAATTTCTAGTTTCTGAGATATTCTAGCACAAAGTTTCAACATTTTTATATTTTTGGTACGATGACAGGTTTAAAATGTTATAACTAAACTTTAAGTAACCCAACGACCCCTAACCTGATTTAATCACCCGTAAGCACAATGTTCTTTGTGCCGTACATTGCTTGCGGGGCCTACCACTAACAGTGATTTTTAAAGTGTCCCAGCGAAACGAAGAGCTCAATGTTGTTTAGTTTGACAAGCAGTATGCGAACGGTTATGTGATGCATCTTTTACAGCCCATATTATAATAATAATATTAAATGCAAAATAAGAAGAAATACAATACATGTTACATTATTATGATATTACATTTGTGCCAAATTTTTGTGAACCCGGTGTTATAGAGGTCATCCATTCGTCCGTTAAGGATTTTATTCAAAATTCGGGAAGCCAAAATGTGTGGTGAGGTATAATCGGTGAAGTGGGTGTCATGTGTGTGTAGAGAGAGAGGTTGGTGATATACAGAACTAAACATAAAACAGTAGAAGTATTTATTAACCCTAATGAACAAAGAAACCATTACAACAATAATATTACTAATACAACTCGTATCTATTATTTTTATGACAACAATAGTACCTTCCGATTATAGTACACTATGTGTTTGATAATAAACAATGCTAATTGGTAATCGTTCCCACTTGCAGCACGTGTCATGTGTATGTCGTATAATTATTTAGATTAGCCAGTGCGCCGTGTAGAACATGCAATTTTAATGTAGGACAAGGAATTTCTAGCATTAATTGCTAAATTGACTTCAGCCAGAAGGTGCTTAAAAGCCTGTATTTTTTTTGCTTTATATTCTCCTTTCTAAAATTGTTTTTTTTTTTATTTTCGTTCATTAATTTCAAACAAAATAGCTTTGTTAGTGCTGGTTTTCTCACATTCCAAATTCTCTCAAATTTCTATACGCGAAGACTCCGGATGTAACCTGTACGCGTAATATTGCGTTACGTAACCGGTGGTTAGGAAAAAGTAGGAAGTAGGTAGCTTAGTAATAAAAATCTAAATAGTTACCTTACGATAATCAAATGAAACACAAAACGAATAAACGATACCTACATTAAAAAGAAATAATATCACGGCATGGAGAAATTAAGTGTTCCTTGATCACGAGACGCGACTGTCGACGGTTATCATTAAAATTGGCTTTATTTCAAAATTCATCAGTACACTCGCACCAGTTCTAAGCCAGGGAGACTCAACCATTCTTCTTTTTCTTAAACACATACGCAGTGTAAAATACAGATAATTACTAACTACTTTACTACGCTTTTTACTAACTACAATAGACTGCCCATGAACCTAAGTAACATTAAACAAAAAGCTTTTTTACAAAAAAGACAACCGCCTTCAAAAACCAAAAAGTGAAAAATACTTTAAAACAGAACACACATGACTTTAGTTTCGAAAGTCGGTGGCTTGGCTGTTCTATTTGTTGTTTTGTATTGCCACCGACTTCAGAAACTTAAGGTGTGTTCTGTTTTAAAGCTATTTTTCACTTTTTGGTTTTTGAAGGCGGTTCTTTTTTGTAAAAAAGCTTTTTTATTTGGTCGCTTTTTAGTACTTCCTTATCATCCAAATCCATTAAGAAATGGCAAAACAGTCAAAACAGAGATTGAAAGTACAAGGTGGAGAACATTACAACATCATCCATGTATATTTTTTTGCTTTCTGTCGATTTTTTCAAAAAGTGCTGAATCAATTTCGATAAAATTTATATGGCTCTATATATATATATATACTCTTGAGGCCATACCCTATCCATCAGAATTTCCAAAATAGCTTTACATTTTAACAAACATACAAAAAAAAAATACATACAGGCGAATTGAAATCAACTTTTATTTTTGGTGGGAAATATAAATATCACTGTTTTTGGTAGTGTGCAGTGTACTACACGCACGCGTTTGTGTGTGTGTAACGCACGCAAAACGTGCTAAAGACTGCATCTAACAGTACTAGGGTCGTGGGGGTAAAGTTTAATCAAGAAAGCGTAAAAAGAGATGTGGGACTTTGACCTACAATATCTACAACCAAAAGGGGTCCCAAGTATGGTCCAGTATACAAAAATAAAAACATTGAGTGCCAAAGTACTCACGACAATTGATATGTAAACATGGGAGCTTTTATCAGTACCAGTCTTTTTTTTATGGGACAAACCCGTCACCCTGTTTAAAAACTACAACTCCTGTTTAAAGCTAGAATCAACAGTGGCGACCACCAGAAAATCTCCGAAGCAATGAAGCACCACGAATCCCAGAGAAACGATTCAACTGTTCGGTACCAGTCTCGTCTTACGGTGACGTCATATGACGTTTATGCCTTACGCATCTGACGCGCTAAGTCTCAGCTAGCATAAATATCTAAATATCTTAGCGCTTGGTATACGGTAGAGCCGTGAAAATGTCGCATTGATGTAAACACTTTCGGCTTCGTTGACAAGTTTCTTTTACACCCATTACATCTACTAGAAATTTGTATGTCGTAGGTTTAGTACCCCTGATTCAGACATTATTTTGGTGTAAACCTACGCTACGAGAAAGTCGTTTGACGTAAAATGTCCGGACTAACATTATGTTTGGCGTCATACTGACTAGTAAACAGTTGCCCCTTGAAGTCTGCCCAAAATATTACGCAATTTACCATAATGTCGGAGACTTGCTCGCTGGACATCAATTTTCTTTGAAAACATGCCACTCAAAATAACTTTGTACAATTCTTAGTGCACCTAACGCAGGTATATACCAAAGAAACTGCAAGTACTCACGTTATAGTAAACGAAAAAGCTATAGGAAAAATTTACCTATCTAATATACTTATATTTACTGAAATTTTACATTTCAAAGTGAGTTTCGTTTAAAAAACAAAATGTACGCGAACGCAATACGAAATCCGGCAGCAGATTCAAAAGCCTTCGTGACATCTTTATCATCAAAACATTTCCCTTTGACTGCCCAAGCGAGCGAGAGTATGCTTCCAATGGAAACTCTCTGTAGTTTGTGTACAAACAGTGGGAAAATTCCATGGATACCTGTAAACACCGCATGCGATGGGGTAATCCTCACTCTGAATACAGACGTAATATTTGACCAAACATTGGCTGTTTGACTCAACTTGCGGCCAATGTTTGATCTGTTGAAAGACTTATTACTTCTACGTCATCGTTTACTACTAGATTTACGGAGCTGTTTTTATTCCCAAACATGTGTTCTCATCTATCAAACCTCTTTTAATATTAACCTTATTGTTTTTCTGAAAATATGTGACGTTCTTAGAAAATGTCAGTGTTGTCATGCTCTGTTCTCTACTGTTTGTCATTTCAAGTTAGTGATGGATGGCTTGAGTGCAATTACATGTTATCATTTATCACAGACGCGAAACTTAGAACTAGATATTATGAACAAACATTGAAGAGCAATTGGAGCTTGGAAATCGACAAGAAGTTACTTAGAAACTTGTCAAACTACAGGTCAACTTTTCACGTGATCAGAGAGCTGACTTATTCTTTGGCCAAAGAATCAGTATTGCCATACAATGTCTTAATGCTGCAAGCCTTTCGGGCACTTCTCCCATTGACAGCGATGCGGCCGAATTTTTGGATGTCCTAGGAGTTCCCTCACCTTTGAATATATTGTATATCTTGTGACTGTGACCTAAATCTTCATAAACGGGTAAATTGTTGTTCACCGTCACCGTCAATTCGTTTATTAACACATGAAATAGAACCTAAACAGAAAATCAATTCTAATTACGGATTGTTTACATTTTCCTGATCAATGTATTAATTAGTTGGTCCGGATATTTCTCTGGTTTGTTTCTAAATAAACGTAGTGCTCTCATTTTGTATCCATTAGTTCTAGTGCTGGCATTCTATCAGAATATATTTAGATCGGGTTCGTTAACCAAAACATAACCGTAGCCCAATATTATTGTCGTAAAATTGTCATCTACTTGCCGAAAGTTCTATAACTCTTCTCTTACAAGATTTGTGACTATTTAAAAATATAAAGTACAAATATTTTTTGTAAAGTAACGGAAAAAACAGCCATTTATTATAGTGGTGCAAAAAATGACCTTGTTCTATAATCAGCCGGCCTGGTCTCTAAAAATCTCTCCTGGTGAGTATCGGTGAGATTGAGGTGGGTTTCAATTTGTTTTCTCATCTGATGCTCGGGATTGTCAACTCACCTTAGACTTACTTTACCTAAACTTATTCAGGAAGATTTGTACAGAATAACATTGTAGATAGAAACAAAATCACAATTTCAGTTTGTGTTCACACATAACTACATAGTTACGTGGTAAAGTGCAACCTCAATCGTTAATTTTATGAGATGGTTGTGGGTTCGCCACCATAAAATTCAAACCAACGTAATCATATTGAATAATAGACGCTTATGAACTATATTCCGTGAAGTCTGCTCGACATTTTTCGTTAACGGGATCTGGCTTGCTGATCAATTATTGCATTTGTTTCCATGCAATCGCCGCCCAGTGACCATTGTATATTGATCGAAGTGAAGGGATTTGCAATTTTATATTTAGCAGATTCTAAAGTTCAAGGTAAAGGTAAAGATCAATACAGGATACAAAGTCGGCTTTCCTACAAAACAGTATATTTTGTGTTTCGTTTACCAACTACGCTGAATTGTTGATTCTGACTGATGTGTATTATGCAAAAAGATGCATAAAACCTATTGTGACTATAACTGAACTAAATATAAAGCCATAAGCTAAGCTATCGCAAAATCTAGGTCACGCTCACGACGTATTTCATAGTGAAAACACATCGCTTGCCTTAGACTGTTTGATTCTGCAAACAGCCCTAGATTCGTTCGACACGTGTCTTGCAAAGCTGCCCGAAATTCATACAATTCTAGACTCTATAAACTGTTAGTAGAATTCAACACTGCTACTCAAGTGCTCAAGTACTCAGCAGCGTCCTTCTGAGTACCAAAACACCTACTGCAATCGCCAACGTGCATCGGCCAAGCATGGCGATTACGGCTGAGCCTTCTTGGGGGAGACCTATGCTTAGCAGTGGGCGTCTAGAGGTTCACATGATGATGATGACTCAAGTGTTTGCTCAACTTCTGATATATAACCTGTCTGAAGTTATGTTCAAACCCCCAGAGCTTCCGGAAACTTCCGAAGGAAATGAGCATAAGTTATGAGTTCGCAAACCTGCCAACTTTTTGGCCAATATATCGTCAGACGTCCTTGTGAATGTCCATTACCCATCGATTTGTTTACCTCGTCGGTAAAAACGTAACATCGGATCGGGTAGGCGTTATGTCTGTTATTTTAAGACGTTGCTTGGTATATATATTAAGGGACTAACAGAATGGTTTCATTTTTGACTTTTTATCGTTTTGGTGACTCACTGTAATAAATAAGTATTTTATTTATTAGATCATCCTTGTGAAATGGTTTCTTCGTGTGTGTCGTAGCATTATGTCCTACTGACGAAATTGTTCTTGTCTTTTTTTTCTGTATTATATCTTTTCTTTAAAGGCACTGCTGATTCTTAATTAATTCAATTTACCAAAACTAGAACAAAGAGTTCGCTATCGACTTGGTATGTGTCACTGCCCTATAGCTTAGTACTTTCCACTTACCAACAAGACCCCTTCCCCCCCTCTCCCGTGGGTGTGGAGTGTGAGGGGTTGGGCGAGGGTAAGGTCAAGGTAGTCGCCTCCGCGCATGCGTACTGCACTCCAAGATGCTGATGCAGTACTCTTTGTAAGCATGCATAGCGCCCTCTTGTATAATGCTCTGTCATCGAAAGCGTACGCTGAAGTGGTAGCTCTTGTGGATATGGTAATTTTGAATTCGAATGCTTTTCAAGTTTTGCGTTTGGTCATGGTTTATTGATTCAAGAGGAAATATTTAGCGGCTAGGAATATTCGCAATAAAATTCTGTCAGCAATATTCTAATCGTTGATTCGAATCATCAAATCATGTTGGGCTTAGATAAAAACTGCAATATTGCAAATCCTCAATGCTATTGCCTACTCAAGACAATAATCTGAATGTTCACGGATGATATCACAATTACGGTTCATTGGCCAACGTGGATAACAAAAACATTGCGCTGTCGGAAAAAGCTGTCTTGATTGAATGCTGAGAGAAGTAACTAATTATGTCAGTGTTGGGTTCCGGTAGTGACCATATTCAAACGATCTTCAAGGTCGATATCTAGCTGTCAAATGAATTATGTTTGGTTTGACTCTAAAAGTTTATCGTAAGACGTCTCGCATATATTTTTAGATTCTGGCAATTCTTTGGTCAAAAGGTTTGGTTCCTTTATTTTAAGAAGAGGATTAGTTGGTTTAAAATTATTTTCTGCAAAAAGGTAAAGTTTATTGACTTTGTAATATTCAAGCTGAACATTTTGAACATAACCACAATGGACACTTAATGCTAAGACTTCGGCAGTGTTGAAATGATTTCCAACAATGTTTTCAGCCAATTGTGTTGCGACATCAGCAGCCGTGATACTTCGTGCGAATATTTTACTGCCTCGTGATACATTCAGTTTACCTCGCATTTCAGGGTCGATCTTTCAAATTTTGTTAAAGTCAAGGCACTATAGTTTAGGAACAATCAGTTTTATAGAAATTGATGTTTAAACTAGTATCAGTCTGCATCATCCCACAGCTGAGTTTAGGCCTCCCCTATGACTTCTAGCTGTTTCGGTGTGAACCATTGGCTAAAAATAATGTCTAACCCGTCTCACCATCTTTAATATTATTATTTATTAATTTGGTTTACCAACATTTGTTTACACTGGTATTATGCTAAAGGTAACATGTAAGATAAATTAATACGAGTAGTGTAACGGCTCAAAGCAGCATCATTATCATCACTGTTGGACATCTAACTCTCCACTAACCTAGATTTTTAAACTATCCTGTGCTTCCTCTTCTCTTTCTCTCTCTCTGAATATGCATTCATCCAGTAAATCATGTTTCACATATTATGTCCTCTTATCTTGATATACGAAAGCTTGTTGCCGTAATGTCTTCATCGGCAATCCTTAAGACTGGCAGCATCCTTCAGAATCAGAATCAGAGTATTTATTTGTAAAACCATTATTAGCTAAGTCAGTTATAGCTTTACATATTGATATGGTTATAGAAACTAATATTAGTTTATCCGGCATTACCGGGCGTCACGTAAATAAATAGGGTTTATGGGTGTTTGCCAATTTCTGGTTAGTCTGCCGGTGTGTGAAAGCTCTTCAATCCTTTTGGGCATATTTACCTAATTAAAATTGACACCGTATGTTGCGTGGGTAGATTTTGGCAAAAACGCTGTCATCGATCAGCTTGTCTTTTTACATATTTCTCTTTATTGGAATTTGGCAAAGGCAAGACGAGGTTAAGTACCTATTATCCGAAAACCCCTGCTCAGACGTTGGAAGTACCGTATTCAAAAATGCGAGATTTTTGTAATAATTCTGTTTTTTTATTACATTTGATTCGTCCTTACACTTTCTTATCGGTTTTGTCATGAACATGGTTTTTGTTTATTTTGTAGCGGTTTCTATTTATAGCTTTGGTCTATCGTTCTATAACGCATGTTTCATTCGTTCGTCTATTAATAGGTAGGTAAGTACATTAAAGTTCTGATTAATTTTTTTGGCGGATCTGATAATTTTATACAAATGTTGTTATATTTTGTGTTGTTATCTATATATGTATGTATTTAAAATATATTTGTGTATGTATATCAGCTGTCTGACACCCATAGTACAGGGTCTCCCTAGTTTGGGGTCAGATGGCCGTGTGTGAAATGTCCCCACATATTATTATTATTTAGGTGTGTTGTTTGTTCTTCTCAGCTCGAGGCTGGTATTAGCTACATTTACGGGCCAAAGCCAAGAAAATGTAGCGTGTGGTGTGTAGATTGTGTGTTCATGATGGTGTATTGTGATGAGGATTTATTTCGTGTTCTTCTATCTGCATGAACTTTCTGACTATTCTGCAAGTGTTTAATATTGCAGCTTTTTGTAGGGTTACATAGAGGGTTTCTTTAAGATCTAATAATTTCAGGCTATGGAGAAGGTGATTTGGAATAACGCCTGTGGTGGAAAGGACTATTGGGACTACGTATACTTTTTCTTGCCGCCAGATTCTAGTAACTTCCTCCTTCAGCTCTGTGTATTTACTTATTTTTTCAGTGATTGTTTTCTGTATGTTGTGTGTGTTGGGGACTGCAATGTCTATCAGGTAAGTAACTTTATTTATTTTATCCTGTAGGGTTATATCCGGTCTATTATAATGGATGGTTCTGTCGGTTAGTATAGCGCGGTCGAAGTAGAGTTTATGTGTGGTATTTTCTAAGATTGTTTGTGGAGTATAATTGTAGTAAGGTGTGTTGGTGTTTTGTATGAGTGCGTGTTTGAGTGCCAGTTTTTGATGAACGATGTTGGCTACCTGATTGTGTCTGTGAGTGTAGTCTGTCTGTGTAAGTGTAGTGCATGCGCCTGTAATGTGTTGTATCGTTTCCGGTTGAATGTGACATTTCCGGCATTTATCATTGGTTACTGTAGGATCTTTGATTATATATTTTCTGTAGTTCCTTGTGTTAATGATCTGGTCTTGGATGGCTATAATAAATCCTTCAGTTTCGGGGAATAAAATACCTATTTTGAGCCACTTATTTGATGCTACTGTGTTTATGTGGGGTTGCTCTAGGTCATGAGGATGTCGTCCGTGAAGTACTTTCTTCTTCCAATCTTCAATTTTTTTATTCTGTCGGTCGTCATTGGTGTTGTTTGGTGTATCTGTCTGCTCGTGTAGGTTAAGTGGTGTGTAGTTGAGATCGTTTGTGACTATGGCTTTATGTATATCGCTAGTGCGAGATTTTGTGTGGAAGAATGTTTTTAGCCGACTAATTTGTTTTCGCCATAGGTGCTGGATATCTATTAGGCCTCTGCCTCCATGTTGCCGTTTGATGGTGAGTCTTTCTATGGCAGATTTAGGGTGTAGGTGGTTATGTTTCGTGAGTGTAGTGCGTGTAGTTCGTTCTAATTGTTCAGTGTCTGTTTTAGTCCATTTTATAACTCCGAATGAATACGTCAGTACAGGGATAGCGAAAGTATTTATGGCTTTAATGAGATGTTTACTCGAGAGTTGGGTTTTACAGATGGCGTTAAGTCTTTTCTTGTACTCTGTTGTAATTGTATTTTTAATTCTTACATGGTCTATTCCTTTCAACTGAGTGTACCCTAAATATTTGTATAAATCAGTCGGCTCCATTGCTGTTATAGTGTCCGTGTCATTTACTACATAGTCGCCAGGTCGTACTTTGCCCTTTACAATGTGAAGTGTTTTACATTTGTCTAAACCAAATTGCATGTTAATGTCCCTACTGAATTCTGCTGTTACTTCTACTAAACGTTTCATATCTTTTTCTGATTTTGCGTACAATTTGATGTCGTCCATATATATAAGGTGTGATATTGTTGTTTCATGTGTAGTGTGTTTGAGGCAGTATCCGGTCTTACTGTTTTGCAGCAAATGAGATAAAGGGTTTAGTGCGAGACAGAACCACAATGGGCTTAAGGAATCACCTTGGTAGATACCTTTTTTTATTGATATCTGTCGTGTGGTGACGGTATTGTAACTGCAATTTATCTGTAGTGTTGTTTTCCACTGTGGCATAATTAGGCGTAAAAAATCAATAATTTTCGGGTTTATTCTATAGATTTCTAAAATTTTTATTAACCAGGAATGAGGGACACTGTCGAAGGCTTTTTTGTAATCAATATATGTGCAATGAAGATTTCTGTTTTTTGTTGTGGCGTGTTTATGTATAGTAGAGTCAATAATCAGTTGTTCTTTGCATCCCATGTGCCCCCGCCTGCATCCTTTCTGTTCCTCTGCTATTATGTTATGGCGGTCAATGTGTGAGTTAATGCTTTTTGTGATTGCTGATGTTAAAATTTTGTATATAGTAGGTAGGCATGTGATTGGTCTGTATTGAGAAGGCTGACGTGAGTTTTTAGTTTTAGGTAGCATGTAAGTGATTCCTGTTGCAATAAAGTCGGGTGTATTCTGTTTTCTTAATATAATGTCTGTTAAATTTTTTGCTATTATTTTGTGTAATGAAAATAACTTTTTGTACCAAAAATTGTGTATTTTATCTATTCCAGGTGATTTCCAGTTGTGTAATCTGGAAGTGATGTGTGTAATGTCGGCCTCTGCTATTTCCTCAAACTCCATTTCGTCAATGCCTCTCCATTTTGCTTCTTCTTCCGTTATCCATGATGCTTTGTCGTTGTGTTCTACTTGCTCTTCCCAAATGTTAGACCAGAATGTTTCTAGTTGTTCTTTTGTAGGTGTGTCTGTGTCGTTTTCAGTTATTGTGTCAGTGTGTGGTTTGTGTAGGTTTCTATAAAATGTTTTTTCATTGGTAGCGAAAATGCCGTTATCATGTTGGCGCTTCTGTGCCTTCATATATCTCCTGAGTCTGTGAACCTTAAGTGCTAGTTTTTGTTTGAGCGTATCTAAAAACTCTTCTGGTTTCCGGTTGCTATTCTCATGCCTAGTGTGTGTAGAATTGTTCTTAAAAATAGCCTCAACCCTCTTAACTACTTTATTTGACCTGTTGTTATTAATGTATTGTGTAAGTCTACCGCAGTCTGCTCTTAACTTTTCTATACTATTTTCTAGTCTCTGTTGCCATGGTGGTTTTATGTCGTGTCGTCGTCTTGTGTTCCCTGTGTGTTCTGTGATTTTATAGTTGAGTTCTTCCGATATGACTACAGCTGTGCAATATATAAGTGTGTGTATGTCTATGAGCTGTGTGTCATTGGATATAAATTGTTTAAGTATAGTTTCGTTAAATAAATTAACTAAACGAAAAAGGTTAGGACTATATTTAAGTTTAGGTAGTTTTGGTCGAACTGCTGGATCCATTCCAGAGTATTGTGTTAGTGTTGTTGTGAACTTGTCATGTATTTCTTGGACATACGTGTCTGTTATAAGATTTTGATCTACGATGGGCAAGGTCTCTATGTCATTCTCTAGCAGTAGTGTAATATGCTCGGTTTGTGTGGATGTGTGTGATGATTGAGTGTATGCTTGCGAATTGTAGGATTGGGATTGTGTAATAAGTTGGAGTTGAGTGTATTGGTGTGACTGTTGTTGTAAAGTTTCTACAGTTATGTTTTGTGGAAGTGTTATAGTGTTAACGTCTGTAATATCATTTGATTCATGTTCTAATTGTTTTCTTATTTCTTCTTTTAACTGTTCTAATTCTTCTTGGGATATAAGTTTATTTCTAACGATAGTTCTTCTCTGATCTGATATTCTTTGTTCTGATACGCTTATCTCTCGGTATTGTCGTGTGAAAAGTTCATGCAGTTGTTTTCTGTAGGTGGTCATATCTGTCTCTAATTTCGTAATGTAGAAGTAAGTTCGCATGATGAATATATTAACATCTTTGCTCCATCTCATGCGAACTCTTGCTTTCCCAGCCTTGGTGGACGCGGGTAAAAAGGTACTTACCTCCCGCGCAACATTCAAGACCGGAGTGGGTGATACTGAATTTAAATTAGTTATTGGGGGTGATGATGGTATGGATGGTGACGAAGTTCTTGAGGGTGTGTATGACACTGTACTTGGGCTATAAGGTTCTATAGGGGTGTCTGTCCTATTTGTCAGTCTGTCACCATCGTCTGGGGTTTCGGCTGTAACATCTTTGTCGGTGGGAGCCCGCCTGTTCAACTCCTCACCGCTGACGGTTCGCATGCTGAGACACCCAGCGTCAGCTCCAGGTGCGCCCCGGCGATCGCCCCCGGGCAGCGGTGCTATGCGTTTCTTCTTTGAACGTGTCTCCATTTTTAAGTGGGTTTCCAGAGCCACGTTAGCCACGACAGTAATTTCTCGCTCGTGTGTCCGCCCCCCACGTGATTTGGATGGTCAATCAGGACGTGTGGTTGTTTAGGGGGCTTATTATTATTATTATTATTATTATTATTATTGAATATGTTCAATCAATCTGAACATAAATTAGTTTTTTGTACGTATTCTAATTTGGTGGTAAAATATTGTGATACTTACATTTAGAAAAGTGTAAGTACGATACGTTGTGGTGGTGAAACAAGCCCTTAATATTCACTTTTTTAATTACACAAGTCTGAGGTAAATATAACTGCTATCTCATACGGCGGTTATCGAGCTTTTATGATTACTGCGAAATTTTCGATACGATGGTATATTTAGATGACATGATGGTGTTTACATACATATCATTTCTTCATAGATTTCACGATATGATCACGAAGTACTGAATATTTTGAAGAAAACATTAAGGCTAATTATTTTCCAGGCGAAAATAATTAGCCTTTTAAAGTTCGAAATAATATCAGCGCTTTGTGGTTTAGAATCATTTCCTGAAATGCGCGTCATAACCCCTTCTACCCTGTATATTTCTGAACAGTCTGCATATGTCAGGCAGCTCCTTTTTTAAAAATCAATAAAGCCATCCAAATCATAACGTTATCAACCCCTAATGTAGGTAGTACCTACTCCCTCATCCCTCTCGGGAAACTGCGCAGCATTTTCATCGCGTAAAAGGTTCCAGAATTCTGTTTTTGATCTACTTACCTATAAGAATTGTTTTAACACAGTAAAAAAAGAACAAACAGTAGGTATATAAATGATGTATGTATTAAATTGCTTCCTCCCACTAGTTTTAAAGGAATCCGTCCAATTCATCCCGCCATCTCTTGGAAAGACGGAAGGCATGAAGGGAGGCCTTTGCCCAGGAGAGGGACAGAACAGGCTAACATATAAAAATGTATTAAATCATTGACATATATTTACGTACCTTGAATAATGTCTTAATTTTCTCGTTTGACAATGTCTTCGTAGAACTTCAATGTAATAATGTCATGTCTGGATCTACCATGACTAAAGTAAGGAGCTACGTTACAAATTATATACCTTTAAACAACCCTTTACCCCTTAACTCCCCCCTTAACCCCTCAGCCTATTGCCGTCCACTGCTGAACGTACCCGTCTTGGGCAGCTCGCATCCATCCGCTGCCAGCCACCTTCTTCAAATCGTCGGTCCATCGTGCCCCAGGGCGTTCTACACTACGTTTGCCCAAACGCGGTATCCACTCTCTTCAGTTAAATCTACAGTGTACAGTAGTGATAAACAACAAACAAGTGAAATAACTTAACAACTAAAATAAAATATCTTTCCATAATTATGTGACTTGACTGATTCTTGTGTCCTCATCGGCAACTAGATTGTTTATGTTTAATAAAAACACCATACGAAGAAAGCAAGTTAAACAAAAGGTTGTAGTGACCTAGTTTTGACATTTTCTTTCGATGAACGAACACACCCCCAATTGTCTGAAAAAGGTAAACTCTTTCACTGCGGGACCTGTCACAGTTTTCCTTTCGTTTGTAACTAATAATATAAATTCTAAAAATGACCTAATTTCACATTTCCCTACACCCTGCTCCAGGTAACTGCGCAGTATTTCAATCTCGAACAAGTTTCCAGAAATCACGGTGCATATAATTGATGTAGTGGTGTTCCCGCGGTCCAGGTATCGATCGGGGCCTGCGCGTTCCCGTTGCAAGCAACAGGCTGTGACGCAGTTCGGCTCAGACATGTGTTAGTGTTTATTGATGTAGATAATACTAACTTAGTACATCGAAAGTTCGGTCTTCATGAGAAATGGATTGGTTTGGGTATTGAGTTTCTTCGATATTTGTTGAGGCGTGACACGCCTTTTGGAAAAGCGGAATACTTTAGCAAGTTGCAAAAAAAATATGATCAAGTAGATCAAACGCTTCTCTAAAGTTAATTTATATTCAATGCACCTTAGCACCATTTCGGTTACATAATAATGTGTAGTTTAAAGTCTCTCTACACACATTGATTGTATGATTTCAGAGTAAATTAGTCGGGTTCAATAACACGCAATTTATTGTCATCTCACGAACTTTTGACCTACTTGTAATATAAGGCTTATCGTTCGCACACTGTGCCGATAGAGACGTGTGCTCAAAGATTATTACAAAATCACGCTGTACCAGGATGTTTAATTCTGCTGTCGAAACCAAATTTTAAACATTGAAATTAATATTAAACAGTTCCAAGAGAAATTTTGGTAAACATTTGTATAACTAAGTAATGAAAAACCGACTGAGGCGTACAATTAAAGATTATAAATAATAAGGTGTTTGTATACAAATTGATCATATTTAGGGAAATTGGGCCAAGTTCCTACAAGGTCGCGCAAGAAGTGATTAATGCAAAACTTATAAATGTCGCCGCTGTTGGTTTACGACTTTTTAATGATAATAATGCTAACTGTGTTATATAACTTTTGTATCGTTTTTGTTATGGATATAGCTTTTATTAATTTTTGCACACTGCGTCTGCGTGAACTAGGTTAAGTTTTCCATGTAAATGACATTCAAAAGTGTCTTTTAATGGTCTTAATCAAACAAATAATTTAAGACTTTGAGTCGCGAATTAAATAGTAGGTAAGTACCCTATATCTTACCGCCTGCGATC
This sequence comes from Charanyca ferruginea, assembly GCA_947361185.1. NCBI lineage: Eukaryota > Metazoa > Arthropoda > Insecta > Lepidoptera > Noctuidae > Charanyca > Charanyca ferruginea. Next base: position 21,443,215 of record OX376075.1, on the reverse strand, counting down.
ATACTCATACCATACTGCGATCGCCAATCCGCCTGCCAAGCGTGGCGATTATGGCAAACCCCGCCCCTTGGGGAGGCTTATGTTCAGCAGTGGACGTCTTTCGGCTGAAATGACGGATGATCATCATCATCAGATGATGATCCTAGCGCCTTCACCACCATCACAACGAGTTAACCAGAGATGATGTCAGCCATATTTAGTTCAAATAATTTCAAGTCAACTCCTATTTAGTTGATAAAGGATAATAGCGTGACCAACACCATTAGCCGAGCTAGCATGTTTGCGCTAGGCGACGATAACCGACGATAGCTTAGCTTTTGGGTCAGCCATAGTGTGCTGACATTACCCCCTTGGGTCTTTAGTACTTTACTCTGCTTTTAGCATGAAGTTTTTAAGTCTTTAATACTTTTCATTATGGTCGTGTAGAGTTTGTACTTTGGTGTTTTAGAGTGTTATTAGAATTTGTTTGGTTACATCTGTGTCATCTAGGTATCCATTTTCAAGCCATGCTTGGTCTGTATTTTAACTCCTTGAAGTTGATTGTTCAAATTTAATGTCTGTAATTTATCTGCAGACAGATACATTATTTCGTTATCTTTTCGAATCTGAGTACTCACATAGCCAAGATGAGTCTACGCCGTCTTATCAGTCCTATTGAACTTACTGATAGGAGTTAGGTATGTTATTGACCTGAAATACTACTTATTAAGCTGGGACTCCATTTGTGCAGCCTTGGAATAATCCGCCTCGTCTTGAACACTGACTTGACAGTACATCTGACCAGTGGTTATCTCTAATGAAGTCCCAGCTTTATTAACAGACTCATCATAGGGAACTTGAAAAGTAAGTGAAAACGTTCAGGCATTTGTTAGAGGATTAGTAGATAGTGAACTACTTAGACGATGTTATGTAAGTTTTACTGATAACACTAAATAACAGTGTCAAAAAATAAATCACTTGATCAATTCTAGCGATTATGAGATTTCTCAAGTGATAATTTTTTATTGTTTATAAAACAAGTGCACCAGGTTATTTACCTACTTTTAGGGTTCCGTAAAACGGAACCCTTATAGGATCACTCCGCGTCTGTCTGTCACAGCCAATTTGCTCCGAATCTACTGGTCCAAATCAGGTGAAATTTGATAGGATGGTGTAATCTTATGACCCAAACACAGATGTGCAAAGTTGGAAAATATTTTTTTGAAATAGGGTCTTATTCGGGGGACAAATTAGGAAATCTAAAAATAAAGTTTTGCACACCTTACTGTGTCATAATATCAAATAAAAGGACTTGTTATGTGGATGTCAAATATATTTTTGTGATTATTGTAAAATAAATAGTTATTATTTTATTAATGAAAGAAGACGAAAATTGACCATTCCCCCCCTGATCTCCGAAACTACTGAGCCTAAAATAATAAAAAAAATACCTAATATAGTTCATTGCTTGTACATTACAGAAAAACCTATAAGAATTCTATCAATTGGCATTGTACGGAACCCTCTCCACGCGAGTTCTACTCGCACTTGGCCTGTTTTTTGACAAGGTCTGACATTGATTGTCGCTTAGAAATTAATGATATTATTATTATTGAATGAGATAGCGACTAAATTTTCATCATAATCATATCATTCTTATGAATATTATAATGTTCATTTTTATTAGTGCAAAAAAAAAATAGTATATTTATTTTGCATGTTTAAATATTTGTATTTTGTGCCTTATGAAAAAACAGCGTACTATTTTTTATGTGTGACCTTTTTATACCTATGTTTCACAAATAAACTTTTGACTTTGAAAACGTCGTATCAGGGGGCTGAGTCTGCTATTTTTATAATTTCGTCATTCGAACACGATCCCATTGTCATTTTGCTAAAAGTTCGTAATCTGCTAAATTCATAATGGTCGATCATTGACTGCACAATGACGTTCTAATGGTAGGTCACTGATCAAAAGAACTGTCAAAATTTTTGCAGATTACAGTTGTCATTTTGTACGAGATTCCCATTCTATATCATTTCTTTCAATGGCGTGTCAGTGGTTGACCATTGGAAAGTCATAATGACGCCATTATACTAGTAGTTTACCAAACTTGCCAAAATCAACAATTATGAAATCAATGATAGACCATTCTGACACTGTTGTAATAGCAAACTTGAGGCCCAGCCCGACGCCGTCCATTGCTGAACGTAGACCTCCCCCAGAGATCGGCAACCAACCCAGTCTTGGGCAGCCCGCATCCATCCGCTGCCAGCCACCTTCTTCAAATCGTCGGTCCATCTAGATTACATTTTGAAAGAATTGGACTTCTGATTTTGATCAAAAACTTAGATATGTTTTATTACTCGCTTAATTTCTTACAAAGTTTTCAGTATTTTTAATCTGTTATAAAACACCGTGAAATAGTAGCGGCCATGTTATTACGCCATACGGCTGTGTAAACAAAAAATTGACAACTGTCAGTCAACCTATTGGCGTAATATAGGCTTTGTACTTTTATTATTTTCGTAACCAACGTATTTTTTTCATTATTACACCTATTACAAAATAAGCTTTTAATTATTTTTAAATGATATACAATTATCATATTTATTAAGAGCTCATTTGATACAAAACGAACTGACGTCATTTACGCTGAGCAATATGGCGTTCAGTAAGAGGCGTTTTCGTCAAAATACGCGCGAAATTAGAAAATTTAAAATTTAGATGCATTTTTATGGCTCTTATCGATTGAATAAAAAAATTGTGTTTTTTTTGGTGGCATATTAGCACTACAGAATTTCATTGAGACACTTTTCAAAAATGGGTGTAATACCCTATTAGTATAAGTATGAAAGTATGGATTATGGAATTATGAATTAGCATGAATATGGATTATTTTTAGCCTGTTTTTTTCCACTCTCCTTCGAATTCTCTCTTGTGACGTTTTTTTTATGTTACAGCACCATGCTGAGATAGGAGCCTTTTGGCCTAACCATGTTGTTTTTGTGTGTTTTGTCCTGGCGGGCTAATAAATGCTTTTTCTTTCTTTCTTTCTTTTTTTAGCTTCCTATTAAGCGTAAGAGTTTTCAGAATCGAATTGTAGTTTCGGAGGTTAGCGCATTCAACCAAAGAAAACAAACTATTCAGCTTTATAATGTCACAGATATCTTGTTCAAATGTAGATATTGTAACTTATTTTCATACTGTAACTCGTACGATAATAATTACTTTT